>OU342741.1:22274293-23505250 GCA_910589775.1 Avena eriantha | reverse complement strand
AAAAGAAAACACATGCAATGACACTTGTGTATCCTTATGTGGTTTGTGAGAATAACAGACATGCAATGACTCTAGATGTGGTTCATGAGAAGAACACAAATGAAGTGACACTGGTGCATCCATATGTGGTTTATGAGAAGAACACACATGCAATGGCACTGGGTGTGGATCATGAAAAGATTAGACATGCAATGGCACTAGTGGATCCATATATGGTTTATGAGAAGAGCAGACATGCAATGACTCTAGCTGTGGTTCATGAGAGGAACACACATGCAATGACACTGGTGGATCCATGTGTGGTCTCTGACGCGAACACACATTTCAATGACACTGGTGGATCCTTATGTGGTATGTGAGAACACACATGCAATGACTCCAGTTGATGTTAGTAAAAAGAATAGACATGCAATGATACCGGTGGATCCATGTGTGGTTTGTGCGAAGAACACACATGCAATGACACTGGGTGTGGTTCATGAGAAGAACACACATGCAATGACACTGGTGGTTCCATGTGTGGTTTGTGAGAAGAACAGACATGCAATGACTCTAGATGTGGTTCATGAGAAGAACACACATGCAATGACACTGGTGTATCCTTATGTGGTTTCTGAGAAGAACACACATGCAATGACTCTAGTTGTGGTTCATGAAAAGAACACACATCCAATGACTCTAGCTATGGTTCATGAGAACAACACACATGCAATGACACTGGTGGATCCATGTGTGGTTTGTGAGAGGAATAGACATGCAATGACACTGGGTGTGGTTCATGAAACGAACACACATGCAATGACACTGGTGGATCCATGTCTGTTCTCTGAAGAGAACACACATTTCAATGACATAGGTGGATCCATATGTGGTATGTGAAAAGAACACACATGCAATTACTCCAGTTGTTGTTAGTAAAGAACACATATGCAATGACACTGGTGGATCCATCTGTGGTCTCTAAAGAGAACACACATTTCAATGACACTAGTGGATCCATTTGTGGTATGTGAAAAGAACACGCATGCAATGACACTGGTGGATCCATGTGTGGTCTCTAAAGAGAACACACATTTCAATGACACTGGTGGATCCATTTGTGCTATGTGAAAAGAACACACATGCAATGACACTGGTGGATCCATGTGTGGTCTCTGAAGAGAACACACATTTCAATGACACTGGTGGATCCATATGTGGTATGTTAAAAGAACACACATGAAATGAATGCAGTTGTTGTTAGTAAAAAGAACACACATGCAATGACACTGGTTGATCCATGCGTGGTCTCTAAAGAGAACACACATGCAATGACTCTAGACGTGGTTAATGAGAAGAACACACATGCAATGACACTGGTGGATCCATAGGTGGATTGTGAAAAGAACAAACATGCAATGATACTGGTTGTTGTTAGTAAAAAGAGCACACATGCAATGACACTGGTGGATCCATGTGTGGTCTCCGAAGAGAACACACATTTCAATGACACCGGTGGATCCATATGTGGTATGTGAAAAGAACAGATATGCAATGACACCAGTTGTTGTTAGTAAAAATAAAACACATGCAATGACACTGGTGTATCCTTATATGGTTTGTGAGAATAACAGACATGGAATGACTCTAGATGTGGTTCATGAGAAGCACACACATGCAATGACATCGGTGGATCCATATGTGGTTTATGAGAAGAACACACATGCAATGACACTGGGTGTGGTTCATGAAAAGAACAGACATGCAATGGCACTGGTGGATCCATATGTGGTTTGTGAGAAGAACATACATGTAATGACTCTAGCTCTGGTTCATGAGAGGAACACACATGCAATGACACTGGTGGATCCATGTGTGGTCTCTGACGCGAACACACATTTCAATGACACTGGTGGATCCTTATGTGGTATGTGAGAACACACATGCAATGAGTCCAGTTGATGTTAGTAAAAAGAATAGACATGCAATGATACCGGTGGATCCATGTGTGGTTTGTGAGAAGAACACACATGCAATGACACTGGGTGTGGTTCATGAAAAGAATACACATCCAATGACACGGGTGGATCCTTATGTGGTTTGTGAGAAGAATAGACATGCAATGACTCTGGGTGTGGTTCATGAGAATGATGGGTTCGTAGCATGGAAAACAAAAAAATTCTACCGCAAGAACGAACAAAACCCAGATCTAATCTAGATAAAAGCCAAGATCTAATCTATTAGACATGTGTAACGAGATAGATCTGTACTAACCCTTATAGATCCGAAAGCGTTACGAGATTGGATCTCGTGGTTGATGTAGTCAATCACTTGCCGATCTCAAGATCGAGTGGACGATCCGTCCGGCGCCGCGTTCCGGCAGCGCTTCCGCAGTCGGTCACACGTACGGAGTTGAAGCAGACCTTCCTCTCCTCGTTCCAGCGAGCAGCGGAGGTAGTAGATCTTCTCCACGGAATCCCAGCAGCACGACAGCGTGGTGGTGGTGGTGGAGTAGAGAATTCTGCAAGGCTTCGCCTAAGCCTGAGCAGAAGAAAGAAGGAGGAGAGAGGCGGCTAGGATTGGAGTAGTGGAGGAGGTCCAGGGGGTGGCGCCCCCACCCCTCTATTTAAAGGGGGGAGGCGCCATGGGGAGGGGAGTCCTAGTAGGACTCCCCTCCCTCCTTGGCGGCGGATTGGGGAGGGGGGAGGAGTCCTCCTCCCCCACGACTCCTTGTCTTGCCCCACAAGGACTCCTTGATCCCTTTCTTGGTTTTCAAGCAAACTCCAAGAAATCTTCCAGAACCTTCCGGAACATTCCGAAACCTTCTAGAATCCTCATACAAATACTCCGGAACATTTCCTAACTCAGAAAATGATCCCCAATATATGAATCTTATTCTCCGGACAATTCCGGATCTCCTCGTGATGTCCCGAATCCAATCCGAGACTCCAAACAACATTCGGTCTCCAATGCACATTCCATACCTACTTAAAACAACTTCGAACCTTAAGTGTGTCACCCTACAGTTCGTGAATATGTAGACATGACAGAGACACATCTCCTATCAATAACCATCAGCGGGACCTGGAGATCCATAATGGCTCCCACATACTCAACGATGACTTCGTGATCGATAGAACCATTTACATACGAAACAAATTCCCTTTGTCACACGATACCATACTTATCCGAGGTCTGATCGTCGGTATCTCCGTACCCAGTTCTACCTCATTACTGATAAGTACTCTTTACTCGTTCCATGTTATGTCATCCCTTGTGACCCATTCACATGCTTGCAAGCTAACTAGATGACATTACACCGAGAGGGCCTAGAGCATATCTATCTGTCATATGGATGGACAAATCCAAATCTTGGTCCATGCGCTTCAACACATACTTTCAGAATACCCAATGAAACCTTTATAACCACCCAGTTACGAAGCGGTGTTTGATGTCATCAAAGTACCCATCCGGTGATGGTGATTAACACAACCTCATGGTCGAAGGATTAGGTTACTATGCATTTAAAAGCTTATAGCAATACGAACTTAATGACTTGATCTTATGCTACGCTTACTATGGGTGTGTGTCCATCACATCATTCTCCTAATGATATAATCTTGTTATTAATCACATCCAATGTCCATGATCAGGAAACCATGATCATCAATTAATCAACAAGCTAGTTCAACAAGAGGCTTACTAGGGACTCTTTTATGTTTACAAAACACACATGTATCAGTGTTTCCTAATAATACAATTATAGCATGGGATGTGAACATTCATCATAAACATAAAGATATAATAATAACCACTTTTATTATTGCCTCTTGGGCATATCTCCAACAGAGAAGAACACACATGCAATGACACTGGTGGATCCTTGTGTGGTTTGTGAGAAGAACATACATGCAATGGCACTGGGGTGGTTCATGAAAAGAACACACATGCAATGACACTGGTGTATCCTTATGTGGTTTGTGAGAATAACAGATATGCAATGACTCTAGATGTGGTTCATGAGAAGAACACACATGCAATGACACTGGTGGATCCATATGTGTTTTATGAGAAGAACACACATGCAATGACACTGGGTGTGGTTCATGAAACGAACCGACATGCAATGGCACTGGTGGATCCAGATTTGTTCATGAAAATAATACACATCCAATGGCACTAGCTGTGGTTCATGAGAGGAACACACATGCAATGACACTGGGTGTGGTTCATGAGAAGAAAACACATGCAATGACACTGGTGGATCCATGTGTGGTTTGTGAGAGGAACGGACATGCAATGACTCTAGATGTGGTTCATTAGAAGAACACACATGCAATGACACTGGTGTATCCTTATGTGGTTTGTGAGAAGAACACACATGCAATGACTCTAGCTGTGGTTCATGAAAAGAACACACATCCAATGACTCAAGCTGTGGTTCATGACAAGAACACACATGCAATGACACTAGGTGTGGTTCATGAAAAGAACACACATGGAATGACACTGGTGGATCCATGTGTGGTCTCTGAAGAGAACACACATTTCAATGACATAGGTGGATCCATATGTGGTATGTGAGAAGAACACACATGCAATGACTCAAGTTGTTGTTAGTAAAAAGAACACACATGCAATGACACCGGTGGATCCATGTGTGGTCTCTGAAGAGAACCACATTTCAATGACACTGATGGATCCTTATGTGGTCTATGAGAAGAACACACATGCAATTACTCTAGCTGTGGTTCATGAAAAGAACAGACATGCAATGACACTGGTGGATCCATGTGTGGTTTGTGAGAAGAACACACATGCAATGACTCTAGCTCTGGTTCATGAAAAGAATACACTCCAATGAACTCTAGTAGATCTATCTTGGCATAATTTGATGTATGCCACGATGTATTTCATTGTACAAGACACTCACTTTCCATTTTTATACTACTCAGTTTTTCCCTTGGTTTTTTGATACTACCCAGTTTTGCCCCCCTCTCTCTATCTTTCATAGAAGCCCAAACCTGTGCTCACCCTGTCTGCTACTCCCTGATTGGTTGTCATAGTTGTCATGAGGATCGTGTGTTGATTCCGTGCGATCCAATGATGATCGTTGCACACGTCGTGCCCTTCATAGTACAGCGTGACACAGAACGGATTTCTCCCTCAGCGAGACTTCTACAAGAAGGAACATGATGTCGTCCATGGAAAACTTCGTCGGGCGGTCATGTCATGTTTAATCAAGTCTGAAAAGCCTACTACTGCTACTACTACGCCACAACACATGCGTCATCGAGTGCACGATCGTCGATTGACAGCTACAATTTATTGCCACTTGATTTTAATAAGACATATCCCGTTTTTATGCAGCGGCTCTCAATCTCACTTCCGAAGAGCCGAGCTCGATGATACCTAATGTCTCCAGCTTCATCGAGTCACTCGCAGCCATCAACACATCCCTCTACCCGATCTATCACAACCCCACAAATCTCGCCGTACAGCCACCTACCTTCCCCTCTACATTTCCACTTTTAACTATCGCCAATTTTAGGGTCGTGTCAAACTTCGTACATATAAATTGTGTGTGTGCCCTTTGCACGCGTCTCAATAAAGAACTGCCATGCATGGCCCGGAAAAAACGTGACGTACCTTGCACGTGTCGCGGTGCATGGTGCAGTAGACTACACGGCGCGTTGCACGGTGGTGCAGCGAAACGTGCCTTGCTTCCAAACACCTTAACTATAGAGCCCCTCTCCACACACCCACTCCCACTCTTGCTCACTCTCCCCAACACAACCCTCTCCACCGTCCCACCAGCATCCGCAAACTCCCGAGAATACCCCGTCCACGCCGGTGATGGCCGAGGAGGATAAGGTGGCCATCGTCGCCTCCGAGGCCGCCGGTGAGGAGGCCCCCGTCTCCTCCTCGGTCCCCCTTGACGCGTTGAAAGCAGCCGGCGTCCCTGTCCAGGCTCCAGTCGAGGCATCAATGGCAGCCGCCATTCCCATCCAGGCCCCCGTCCTCGCTACCAATGGAGCCACCGAAGAGGAGCCCCCAGCCGACGAGGAGGCCCCCGCCGGTCACAAGCAGATCAAGCACTTCTAGGGCACCTACGATCTAGATAAGTACATTGCTCTGCTGAACCCCTACGACACCGGCATCGACGACCCATGGTCGAAGGTAACTAGGGTTTGCTCCCCTCCCCTGGTTCTTCTACCGTTCCCATCGTTGGATGCTAGATCTTGGTTTATTAGGATTCACTTGTTCGCATTTCGATTGCTCGATCTTCTTACATCATCTACTCCCCCATTTTCCTTTTCTTCCAATAGGTTTCCGGCAGCGACGTCTACAGCGATGACGAGTCCATGCACACCAAGACTCGTTAGGTGCTGAGGAGGCTGCGGGCCGGCCAGTACGACGACTTCTTCAGGGGCGGCTACTGGCGCTGCCGCTTCTACCGGGTGAGTCTCGCCGGCACTGTCTTCAACTACTTACTGAAGCATGCAGAGGCCCCGGGATCCGGCATCCACAAAGGCAGCGAGCGCAAGACTGTGAACATTAACGCCTACATCACTGAACACCGGGCTCTCAGCATTCACCTCCAAAACCTCCAGCGGGTGGTCATCAAAGAGGGTCGCATGCCTCCAATCAAGCCCAAGGCCCCCAAGATCAATGGACTAGGCAGCAAGAAGTGGAGGAAGCGCCGGAGGCAGGAGGCGGAGTCGTGGGCGCATGAAGGATGGGTTGGATGTGTCCTTGAATGTATATACATCTGTGGCGGCTGTTGCTACTAAGCAGCTTCTTTTGATTTTCTATATTTTGCTAGCATCCTATTTCTGGCTGAATGCATCGAACCTCGTTACGCAACCTACTTTCTATCGCTATATCCTATTTAGCTGCGCACAACTATATCTACATTTGTTTTGTTTTCTGAATGAATGTATTCTCCCTGGTGTGATTTGCTGCTCTAGATTTGCTACCTGATCGGAGGCAAAAAGAGGTCCAAAAGGGAACGAATTATCAAAGAGAGAATATTCTCTAGATTTTCTACCAATTTGGGAAAAATGAAATATATCTGTTTAGCGAGAGAGGAAAAGGGTACTCTTTCAAACTGCCAATTAACGAGCTACCATCTTGACAAGGCTCTCCCCATCTTGACGTCTCCCTCTACAAGAAGGAACACGATGCTGTCCATGGAAAAAGTCGTCGAGTGGTCATGTCACATTTAATCTAGTCTGCAAAGGCTACTATTGCTACTACAGCACATGCACAGGGCAACGGGGTCATCGAGTGCACGGTTGTCGACGGGACGCTGCAATTTATTGCCACTTAATTTTAATAAGACATATCCCATTTTTACACAGCGCTCTCAATCTCACTTCCAACTGGGCCCTATCGCTAGTAACTTCCATGAGTCCAGGGCCCCCTCGAGTAGATCTAACGTTGCTAGAAATTGGTTCCACGCCACTTGCATGAAGTGGAATCGAGGTCTGCCATGAGCGTGTTTTCAATGCAGCTCTAAAGTGGAGATCGTGGTTGTTTCAAAAGAAAGGGAACCCAAAAAAGGTGGAGATCGTGGTAGCCCCCCGCCCACCACACGTGTCCACTCGAGGACTACGAACGGTCCGGTGTTTATAACCCCCCTCGAACTTCTTCTTCCATGTGCTCGTGTCATTTTCCCCCAGTCTGTCTAGTCCCAAGACCCAATTTGCACCAACCGCACGCGCCGAAGCTCCCTCGCTTGCACTACCTCCTTCCCTTGGTGCGCCATGCAGCATACGCATGGAGACGAGTCGGAGGTGAAGCAAGTTGAAGGCGCAGCAGCAGATGACTCGGTCGTCAACAAGCAGGCGGAGGCGTCTTCTCCGGGCATGAACGCCGCTCCTCACCATGCCGTCAAGGGTGCGAGCTCATCCGTCCAGCCAGTAGCCATCGCCACCGAGCAGCAGGTGGCCAACAACGTTGTGGCCGACAACGTCGTGGTGCCAGCGGCAGATCTGGATGGGAGGTAGGCGGCAGGCGGAGGCAATCTGGTGCTCTACATCAACGACCCCATCGCCGTATAAGAAATCTTTGACGCAATCGCGGAGAATCACGAGTTTGAGGAGGAGGTCCCTAATGAGGAGTCTGAGGTACTACATTGCTAGCTTCTCTAGTCGCACCCGTAGATTTCACTATTCATACATCGTATTTGGTCAATCGTGTACAGATTCTTTTGCTCTTGAAGTAGGGTGGTATATATATGGTTTGATTAGTCGATTGATGCATCTGCCATCTAGTCACAAAACCCCAATCCGTCTAGTCACAAAACCCCAATCTGCCCATCTGCCATCTAGTTGAGTTTGCTAGTTGAGTGTTGATTTCGATACACAGCATGCCTATAACATTACATTTATATTCCTTACTAAGCCCAATGATTCAATTTTGCCCCAAAATAGTGCAAGGGAATCTGATGGTGTCATTTTCTTAGGGATGGTTAGTGAACCTGAGGCAGCAATGCACATAAAAAATATAGGTTGTGTTGTTGGTATTTTGGTTCTCTGACTGCATCGCTGAAAAAAATGAGGCCCTAATTTTTTTCTCATATGGAACCTATATATATAATATTTGTATTGTTTCTGATCTATGAATGCATTGTATGATGCATATGTATATCCCTAAATATTGTTTTGTACGATTACATTTCAATTTCTTATTGTGGCCAATGATTCAAATTTGCCCCAAAGAGAGACAGACACATTGGTATCAGAGTTTTTCAGGGATGAGTGAGCAAACCTGGGGCCTTGTACACGATCAATATAAGATGTGTAATTGTTACTTGGTTCGCTTACGGCCATCTCTGTAGAAACTTATGAGGCCGCAATCTTTATTCTACATTCATAGCACTATGATATTTGAATTATCTATTCCATACATTCATAGTGTATAAGAATTACATTTTAGTTTGTCACTGAGGCCGATGATTGAAATTTGCCTGAAAAGAGTTCAAGGGGAGACACGTATGATGGTGTCGTGTTTTAGGGATGGGTTGGTGAACCTGAGGCAGCAATTCACACAAACAATATAGGTTGTGTTGTTGGTACTTTGGTTCTCCAACTCCATCTCTGAAACAAATTATGAGGCCCTTGATTTATTCTCATATGGAACTACATATATGATCCTTGATTTGTTTCTGATCTTTTAATGATTGGTATGATGCATATGTATATGAATGGTTTTGATCATAAATATTTTTAACATGTACCTAAAGATTAATTGTTTGGTTTTTTATTTATAATTACAATATTTAGGCTTGTTTTGTACTTGACTATGTATATCCCTGAATATTGTTTTGTACGATTACATTTCAATTTCTTATTATGGCCAATGATTCAAATTTACCTAAAGAGAGGTAGACACATTGGTGTCAGATTTTTTCAGGGATGAGTTAGCGAACCTGGGGCCATGTACAAGATCAATATAAGCTGTGCAATTGTTACTTGGTTCACTAACGCCATCCTTGTATAAACTTATGAGGCCACAATCTTTATTTTACATTCATAGAACTATGATATTTGAATTATCTATTCCATGCATTCATAGTGTATAAGAATTACATTTTAGTTTGTCACTGAGGCCGATGATTGAAATTTGCCCCAAAAGAGTTCAAGGGGAGACACGTATGATGGTGTCGTGTTTTAGGGATGGGTTGGTGAACCTGAGGCAGCAATTCACACAAACAATATAGGTTGTGTTGTTGGTACTTTGGTTCTCCAACTCCATCTCTAAAACAAATTATGAGGCCCTTGATTTATTCTCATACGGAACTACATATATGATCCTTGATATGTTTCTGATCTTTTAATGATTGGTATGATGCATATGTATATGAATGGTTTTGATCATAAGTATTTTTAACATGTACCTGAAGATTAATTGTTTGGTTTTTTATTTATAATTACAATATTTAGGCTTGTTTTTGTACCTGACTATGTATATCCATGAATAATGTTTTGTACGATTACATTTCAATTTGTTATTATGGCCAATGATTCAAATTTGTCCCAAAAGAGAGGCAGACACATTGGTGTCAGATTTTTTCAGGGATGAGTTAGTGAACCTGGGACGATGTACAACAACATTACAGGTTGTGCAATTGTTACTTGGTTCACTAACTCCATCCCTGAAGAAACTTATGAGGCCCCTAGATTTATCCTACATTCACTCTGATGTAATTATTTGTCATTGTATTGAGATGAAATGATATATGAACCGATCAACCTATTGCTGAGATGCTTTATCTTTGATATCCACGGATACATTGCCTTACATATACATGTTGTTAATTCTTGAGTTGTAATACAATTCAATCATATGTATGAGTTCTAAGTTATGTTCTTAAAAATCAACAGGAGGATAATCATGAAGTGGACGATAGCAAGGTATCCAGGGACAACAAGAGCCGCTACGTGCTGAGGCGGTTACGGTGTGGGCTAATCCGTTTCCACCGTAGGGGAGACTGTTTTGCCCATTCTGTGGCAGAGCAATCAACGTGGACCTCGACAGCATGATCCAGCACGCGATGGGCGTTGGCAGAGGAGGAGGCAGAAGCCATAGGCCGATTACCTTGGCGTGGCACGCAGCCTTCAGCAAATTCATCTGGGAGTATGTCAGGACTGGCCTGTATCCCATCGACTAGGCTGTCGCTACCTCCTGGTGATATGCCCCTGCCCTGCTAGGCGTCTCCGTGTCCTGGCCTCCTGCTGCCACTCCTGCTTTTATTTTGTTTTAGGTAATTATTACCTGTGTGTGGCATGTAAGACAATATGTCCGTGGTGTGTGGTGAACCTTCTATATTAATCTACTCCTTTATATGGTGTGCCTTCAAATTTCTAGTGTTCAATTATATTACTGATCATGCTCATGCACACTACAAAATATTTCTAGTACTCGATTATATTATAATTATCAAGGAATACATCAACAAGTTAAATTGGTCGAAATTTTGTATTGAAGTAACTAAATGATCTCACATCGGCGGTGGACGTTGGCAGAAGCCAAAGGCATCAGCCGAAGACCTTGGAGCGGCACGCAGTCTTCAGCAAATTCCTTGCAGGTTCAACAACGGGTTGCCGCCACCTAGCTCCGAATTCTCTTACAGGTCCAACATGACAGAACTTGAGCTACCACAGAGACCTCGGCAAAGGTGGCATAATTGGTGCGGGTGTAACCACGGCGACGGCGAGCTCGGATTCTAGAGGAGGAAAACAAAACGGAGTATGGTCGACACGGTGACAGATCTCACCGGGAACCAATTCTCGTCCCCACACCGTGCCATGGGTGCGTCCATGGTGAGGGCGAGCTCCGACTCGTGATGGGGAGGAGAGAGGGGCTGAGCAGGTTCGTCACGTCCCAGCTTTGCGCCATGGCCGCGACCACAGATTGCCGCTCTAGGAAGAAGACGCGTAATAGATGCAGGCGCCAACGCTGCAAGCCTAAAGGGAGGAGAGCTGGGCCGAGCAGGTTCGTCCACGTCCCAGCTCCACGCCATGGCTGCGACGCCCCACAGATTCCTGCTCCGGGGAAGAAGAAGATGCGTAATGGATGCAGGCGCAAATGCTGCAAGCCTAATTGACACCTAAGCGACGGGAGCGACATAACGACGAGAACTGACAGGGGGGACTCAACTTGACGGCCGTTAGCCTAATTTTTTGTATTGAAACGTAAATGCCGAAAAGACCCTCTGAGTATTTGGCACACCAATTGTAGTCATCCCGGCTAATTTCAGGGAACTTGGATACCGTGTTGCCTGGGCGCCCTAAATTTCGGGCCGCAAAATGATATTCTCGTAGTCGAGGACATTGTTCTGGAGGCAGGAGTTGAGCGCGGTGAAGCCCTTTTCCCCCCATCGGCTGCGCGACGGTGGACAGCCCCTCAAGCCCTCGCTCTTCAACTTCCTCGGCGGCCGCACCAATCTCCACCTCTCACACACTGCGCTTGCCATGGCGACGCTCAGCGCCGCGGCTCGTGGCCTTCCACCGAGGCCGACGATCACAACCCTCAGCCGCCGCTGCCGCGGAGGCCCGCCATTGTGCTCCATGACTTCCTCTTCTTGCTCGCCCCAGGAGGCCTCGAGTGGCAAGGATGTGCGAGAAGATCCGCCGGCCTCCGCAGCAGAGGATCTGACGGGTGACGGGGTCGGAAAGCAGGCTGCAGGTTGCTGTGATTTTTTTCCAGGCGTGCTCGCTCTCGAGGGGTTGGGCTGACGAGAAAGTACCGAACTGGGACATACGGTTTACGGTAGAGCTAATTCCATGGTTAGTCATTGAACTTTGCTTAGCAAAGTCAATACATATAGAAAAAAGGATTTAGAGTTTTGCGCGTGGGTCTAAAGCCTGCACGTGTTCCACTTATATAGATATGACCATATACAACTTACATACGAATACAACACATATACGTGATACATGGCAGGTGAGGTTAGACTGAATACAATTCTAACACTCCCCTCAATCTAAATCGCTACATACAAGGTTAAGATTAGACTTAAATCTATCTAACATCTGTCGTGTGGCTGGCTTATTGAATACATCAGCCAACTGGTAATGAGTGAAGATGAACCTAACATCGAGTTCACTGGCTGCTACTCGTTCTCGCTTAAAATGGAAATCGATCTCAGTGTACTTAGTTCGAGCGTGAAAGACTAGATTCGTCGTCGGTAAGTAGCCCAAGATTATCACACCACAATATGAGGATACGATGCCGAGTCACATCAAGCTCCTTAAGTAGAGAGTCTACCCATATAGCTTCAACAACACCATTAGCAAATACCTTTATACTCTGTCTTAGTATTGGATCTCGAGACTGTGGGTTGCTTTTTCCAATTCATTAATTGGGCCCAAAAAGGAAATCTGGCCCAAATACCCCAACCACCTTTTTATTGGAAAAAAACTGAAAACAATTATCCTGGACTGGGCCGAAACCAGCCTAGCCCGTCTCCCCTTATCCTCACTTAGCAGCCCGCCTAGCCCATTAAGCAGCTATTGCTACAGGCTGTTGGATCTAATCCAACGGTAGAGGATGCGCCCGGTCAGATTGAACCGATGCACGACGGCGTCCCCCAACCCTAGCCCCCATTTGGCCCTCCTCTGCCTCCTGACGCGAGCGCCAAGAACGCGTGAGCGGCGATGACGAGTGACGACGACGAGCACCAGCGCCACTGACTGCGGTGTCGACCAGGCCCTCTCGCCGGAGCTTCGTGCAGCTTTGGCTTGCACGCACCTCTGTCGAGTGGCTCTGGACGGCTCCCTCTGCGCGGAGACGGCGGCGGCGGGCAGGCATCCCTGGACCGGCGTCGATGGCGCCGCGGTGAGCTCCTATGGCAGCAAACGACCAAGAGAGCTCCATCACGGCCCGGTGTGGTGGATGGCGAGGCTGTACGGGCTCGAGCCCGAGCGTTCCTGCCGGCTTGAGAAGGTGGCTCCGGCGCCGCCATGGCCAGCGATGGCGACAAGGCCCGTAAGGTAAGTATCCACCACCACTTAGTCATTAGATTAGGGTTAGGGTTTGTCTGATTCGGGAATTAGAGTTAGGGTTCTTCAGTAATTGGGGAAATTAGGGTTAAATGAACTAGGGTTAGGGTTCCTAAAAAATTGGGGATTTAGGGTTAGGGTTTACACCAAAGCTCAAATCCCTACATCAGATTAACATAATTAAAACCCTAGACCCACTGATCATCTGTTAGGTCTTAAACTTAGAAAAAACTGGGGCTAAAATCTCAACCTTAACCAGTTCTGAGCAAGAACTTGATTGAAATCAAAATTCCAGCAACAAAACACTTGATCTCAACAAGAAGAACAACTCACTTAAAGATAAAACATTAATAAAGAGGGCTCAAACTTGTAGCTAGGAAGCTCTGATACCACTGTTAGATCCCTTAGGATCACCTAGCTCAAGAGATAAGCCACATAAGGAGGATCAGATGTTGTATACCTTGATCTGGAGGTCCTACTATGGCATCCTCTTCCTTCTGCTTCTGCTTGTGTTCTTGATCTTCAGCTGTGAGTGGTTCTTCCGGATGCTTTCAGTCCTTGCTTGATCAGTGAGCAGTGGAGAGAGTGAGAGAGCAAACCCTATGAGTGTATGTGTGCTTCACAAACCCTAGGGCCCCTTTATATAGGACCTGCACCAGGGGAACCACACCTGAGAGATGGATGGTCAGGATGCCCCTGATCAGGGCATCCAAGGGTTGTGATTAAAATCCCCTTAAAAGACCTTAATTTGTCTTAGATTAATTACAGCAACATGTAGATCACTGTAGATTACTTATATCCAACATTTGTTGCCTTGTAAAGAGAAACTTGGAATCCCCTATTATACTGGCCTTCGGTCCACCACAGTAACTATCCGAGTCCCCGTGCCATATTCCTCGTTGCTGGTCCTCGCCTAAAAAATGCATAAACGGACAAGAGTTCAGGTTTAGGATTTCTCAAACATAAATAAGCAAGAAGATCAAGCACAACATCAAGATATTTATTTAGGTCACATGATTATATCTATATTCTCTCATCGGTAGCTACCAATAGGCAAGGCCACTAAGAAGAGATAGATAAAGCAAGGAACTGATAAAGCAATAATCAGTTTTCAGGCATCAACAAGGAATACAAAATTCATGTTTACAAGGTAGCATTGTATTGAATCACAAAACAACATATCACTTTGGAGATATAGTACAGAACCAGCCACAGTATATAGCAGTGTAAGACCCTCAGGAACTCAAGCTTCGGGTTTAGCCCACATCAGATAAGTATCAGGTTCAAGGTTGACATTGATCAAGTCAACTAAACCAAGCCCTCGAGATAAATTTATTTTTTATGAAAACAAAGAATTCTCATAACGCAATTTCCATGTTAGGCAGCAATTCGGCAACAGAAAGCTCTGTTTTGATAGGCAGAAAGAGCACACGTATCAATGAGAAGTAACAACAGAATGCATATTTATAAGGCATTCAAATAACATAAAAATGCCATCCTATAATAAAAACCTGACTCATAATTAGTATAACATGTAAAATCTGTTATGTAAACTAGAGAAAACATGTGCAAGCAGAAGGGTGTCTCTTATGTTGTGCAAACGTTTACATACATCCACACTTGCCTACCATTCCACAAAATTTTCCTAGCAAGATTTTCTTCCTGAATTCCTAATCAATCCTTGCATTTTGCAAGTACACACATCGGTTACCATCTGCAGAAACCATGCATAGCAAACCAGCAGGGTTGGAGAGAAAGGGATTACATCTTCATTGTAGTCGCCGCCGAGCAGCAGGGCACGAGAATGGCAGCGTCCTCTCCGCACCAGCACTGCCGCCGCATCAAAAATCTAGGTTTCGGTAGGCGGCACAAGAAGTCAGAGGAGAGCAGCAGCATGCGTCCTTGTCACAGCAGCAGTGCACCTGGAGGAACAACTCCTCATCCCATTCCCAGATGGCCGCCCACAAAAAATATGACCAGATCTGGCTAGACCCGACGGCCAATAGGCCGGAGCAGCTGGAGTCATGGCGCACCATGCAGCTATACTCGATTTCTTCTTCTTTACATGAGCATCGCAAACACAAAAAATTTAGATTCCTAGTAACCTTGTGAGAGCTTGCACTAGTAAACTAGCCTGATCTCAAAAGAATAGAGATGGTACTAATTAACCCAAGATACCAACTACAACCTACTATTTGTCCAAATGCAACAATTAACAAACTTTGATCAAGGCAGCAACAACAACCAGCTTGCAAATCATGGGAAGTGACACTGATAACATGTAAATCATAGGCCAGCTAGGACATAAACCAACTCGATGCTGAGAAAGCACAAGTTTTTGTCTATTTCACTATTGCACTACACATGCACTAGAATTTTAACATGTAAATCAAAAGGACAAATTAGAATACAAGCTCTAGTTCTAGCCGAAACCACCATATAATAGATGTACTCCCTCTGATTCAAATTAATGGCCTCAGATTTGTCTAGATTCGGATGTATCTAGCACTAAAACATCATTAGATACATCTGAATCTAGACAAATCTAAGACCATTAATTTGGATTGGAGGGAGTAAGTGCACAGATAAATATTCAATGGTATGCTAGCATCAAGTGTAGTGTTGTTCTTTACCATATTCCATAGCTAGAATTTTATCAAAGTCAAGTAAATGGAGCATTTCTCCATAAGCAATTCCTGATCAATACCCAGCTAGGTACCAATTAGTGGTTTTCCGAACTAAATAGTAGCAAGCTCACGAACATCAAGAAACCAATCAATCATAGTGGCTTACTAGAAATACTAGATAAGCTCACCAATAGTGTTCATAACCAACTAGTGGCGTTCTGAAATAAATAATAGCAAGCTCACTAACAACATAAAATTAATCAATCATAGTGGCTTGCCAGAAATACTAGATAAGCTCACCAACAACGTTCACATCCAACTAGTGGTGTTATTATCCAACAGATCACCATCTGCGGCAACCATACATAGCAAACCAGCAAGGTTGGGGAGAGAGGGATTACCTCGTCACCGTAGTTGACGTCGAGCAGCAGGAGATGAGGATCGTGGCACCCTCTCCCGCGACACCAGTAGTGCCCCATATCCGGCGATGATGCTGAGGAAAAAACCCCAGGTTCTAGTAGGCAGCACAAGAAGCCGCAGCCATAGATAGCTGCAAAACATTACTAAGCTTTTGAAAACTGAAAGTAGTTTTTCATCAAACAAGAAATATAGGGGGTTTTATCATCGCCTAAAGCATGATAAGCAGAAAACAATCAAAAAAAATGAACCGTGTTCTATACATGATAAGCCAACAAGATTCTAATCGAGTGAAAAATAGAATTCCCTCTTCCACACATGCATCATTCTCTCTACCGTCTATACACCTATTCATCAATAGGAAATAAAAAAGCATAAAAAATTAATCAAGTATATGTGTGTGCGAACAGGACGCATCAAACAAGATAGGAGATCCATCGCCACCTACGCACGATACGCAGAATAACTTGCTTTTACAGAATACATACCACAATACAGAACATGGCAAGTGTATCATGATAATTATTCTAATGTATGGCACTCAATTGTGATGTAATATAAACTGGATGTGAACAACAATATTCCCGTATGAAATCTTCATGCTAGTTCCTCCATCCAATTACTACTCACATCCATGGGCTACCAATTGTTTCTAAAAACAGATGCTAAGCATAGGGAGAAATCTAGCTACACACGGTTACTTAATTAATCTAGCTACAAAATCAGATGCTAAGTATTAGTAGTAGACAAAGTACTTATTTTTAGTAATCAGCTAGTAATATATAAGACATGTACACAATTGCACACATGGAATTCTCATATGCATAATAGGCAAACTACTACAACAGTTTCTGAGCTTCCCTAAAATTAGCACAAGCTCAGAACCTTACTAGAAATATTATCTACAAACACTCAAAAACTAAGTCACACCATCTGTGCACACATACATGGGGTTGTTCGTCTGCGGTACCAAAGTTGGCAGGCCAGCGCATGGGGGTACCTAAGTTGTCTGAAATAACCGCGTTTCAAAAAGTTGGGCCGCCAACTACTGAGAGGGGCTATTTCGAGGCAAACTCATCTCACCCCTGCCAAATACAAACATTCCGTTAAACCGCCCTGTGAAGTAGACGGTCGAGACCCACATGTTGGTTATCTGTCCGTGACGCGGGCGCCAACGCGGCAACCTCTTAGGCAAATCGAGCAGCTAAGTGGATTGGATGCGTTGACTAATTTCACAAATCCATTCCCAGCTTTCCCCTAGCACCGGCGGCATCGGAATCCACCCTCCAGGCAGGACGATCCCTTCAAACAGTTGACTTCCGGGGCCAAGTTGCTGCGCCCAGTTGCTGCACCCAGTTGCTGATACCGAGCTCCAATGGTGCATGCCATAGCCGCCGTTGCGAGGCTCTAGCCCGCCTTCGCCGCCGACGAGCCGAGCAGCTCGGAGGATGGCAGATCCTACTATCAAGAAAGAAGAAGTTCTTTCTACAAGCGGGTGACCTGCCCTTCTCTTTGCTATTCGCACTAGTTACAACTGCTAGCTGGCTACTGAATGTAAAATTGTTTGTTAGCCCATCGCTGACAAACATATTTTGACCACAGTTTTCTGTCAAGTGGGATCTGCGCAGACCCCCTTACCTGGTTACGGTAGTCCTCTATAGGTACGACTCTAAGGGCAAGAGGTATGGACACTATTGTTTCACGATGGAAGAAGCGCCTACGCAGATCTGCACTATATCTGCTATGGTTGCTGCTCTGCGTAATCATGTTGAATTATGGCCGAAGTAGACTCCAAAGTTCAGCTTTATGGATGAACGTGGCATCACGGTTCCTATAACGTGTGACAGTCAGCTAATTGGGTTGATGAAAATGTATGCTTCGGCTGCCATGTTTGAGCTGAAATGTGATGTAATGGATGTGGAAGCTACTGCAACTGGGAGTCGCCCTTCTATTCTTGGACAAGGTGGTTGCTTGAACCCAATTAGCTCCTGGTAAGCAAAGGTCTCTTGGGGTTCGCATGTTTGTGCTGAATTGTAATTTTTATTTTATTTACTCTGTAGATATTGGGCAGTTATGCAACAGTATTGTTTCTTTGACAGGAAGCGCCGCAAGGTTAGAAACATGACTGCCGGGTCAGTCATTTTGCTGCCCGAAGAAATTAAAAACGAGTGGAAAGATGTCATTTTGCTGCCCGAAGAAATTAAAAACGAGTGGAAAGATGATGTTGGACACGATTCTGGTGCCCATTGTCCCGGTGATGCAGAGTACGTGAAGCTAAGAAAATTGGCACCGAGGAAGAGGAAGAAGGCAGGAAATGAAGAAGCCATTGGACGTGAAGGCTTGGCACCCAGGCTGCGGAAGAAGGCTGCTGGCAATGAAGATGCATAGTAATATGTTAAACTTGAAACTATATATGTAATTCTGTTAAATTCTGATCACTCTGTGTGTGGCACGTTGCTAGGCGAAACAATCTACCCATGTTCTCTGAGTAAAATGTACCACGACTTAGGGTTTGGAAACGCCCGAGTTAGTAGTTGAATCCGAAATTGTGATTCTGCCACTGTTATCTAAAAACAAGGATCCACCGGTTCCATGATTGCTGAGGGGCAAGAGGTCTCCAAATACGACGGAATGTAAGTGACACATAAATAAATTATTTAAGCTACCACACTCCACGAAGCAGCAACTTATTTCAGATGCTGCACAATGACGTGGCAACATAAACAGCAATGTTCTCACTGATAATGCCCAGATGAGGAGGAAATGGGTACCACTTTCTGGCCTAATCTTGAGCCCGTCTATCTCACCGCCTCTCTGCTCCTGCATCCCCTGCATCTGGCGAAGCTCCCGGATCTCTAGTAACCGGGTGTACGTGCTTCTACTTTATAAATTGTTGTTGTGCCATTTGCATGCGGCACAATCCATGTAGATTATGTTTAAACAAACCACCAATGTCAGAATACACTAGTAGAAAAGGTGTCCTTGGTCCACGGTTACGTTCCTAATCCGGGACAGAGATCTAAATCGAGGCAGAAATTGATCTAAATCACATATTCTTCCACAAATTAATGCGGGGGTCAGAGCAATTTTTTTCCTCCCTAGCATCCGGGACCAATAGTTCAGACCGCTAGGTCAACAAATACAAATATTACAACTTAAAAAGGCACGGAGGTTAAGCTAAATAGAACTAGTTATCATACATCTCTTTAATCTTCCTAATCTTGGCCCGATGCGCATCTTCCTGCGAGAGCAAGGATCGAATTGTTTGCTCCTTCCTTTTAGCATCTTCCTTGCACAGCTTCAATTGTTTCTCTGCATTTTTCCTCATGCACTTTTCAATACTTGTAGTTGTGTACTGCAGGACTTTGGCCTGGTGGAGATCATTCCTTGCTTGAGTCAGTTCTTGCTCTGCTTTAGCCTACAGGGCCGACGCCGTGTCCCTCTCCTTCTCGACTTTGATAACCTTGTCTTGCAGCCACCTGAGATCTCGCTTATGCTTGGTCGTGTCAACTGGTTCCCATAGCTTCATCTCAACACTGTCAAGAAGTGAGCTGAATACGGATTCTTTCAACTCGACAGTCATTTCCCATAGTTTGTCCAGTGTTTTCTGCATCGATTTGGGCCACTCTGGATCTACCCATTCGACAACACCGCAACTTCCGCCTTGCATCATTGCACGATGTCCTTGACACCGTAGAAACCTCCTGCCTGCGTTTCGTCCTTCGAAGGCTACAAATTTAGCAGGCACATATCCATGTTTACATACCAGAGGACTATCTTCATCCTCTAAATCGTGATAGTCGGAGTCATACATCGTCTGGTTGGCCTAACACATCATACGCGCATGAGTAAACAGATTAGATCTAGCTCAAAAAATAGATAACTGGCCACAGATGATAGAAATAGAGATGAGATGACTCACATCGAAATCACCGTCCCTGTCGTCACGACGCGTTTCCTCGCCGTCTCTCCTTGAACCCATGGCGAGAGGGGTGGGGGTGGCTGCCGGAGAGGGGATTGGGATGGAGGCGCCGTTGGCTTGCGGCTACGTCAGGATGGGAGTGAAGTGGGGAAAGTGGCTTCGAGGGTAAGGAAGAGAAGTACGGGGAGGAAGAGAAGTAATGGGGACATGACACTGGGATGTGGCCCACTGAACTCCTGAGACGTGACACTCGCAACAGGGGAGCGCCCGGTGTTGCCAGTTTGTCCAGAGCAAGCGTGGCCAATCATGCCCCAGAATAGCCTACTCGCGGATCGCTCTCACGAAGACCATCCCAACCGTCCAAGCGCCCCAATCGAACGGTATGTAACAATCGTCAAGCAGAACAACTGTGTTAGGGCGTGCCTTCTAGAAGACTCGGTCTAACGGCTACCCATGCAATGACACTGGTGTATCCATGTGTGGTTTGTGAAAAGAACAGACATGCAATCACACTAGGTGTATCCATATCTGGTTTATGGAAGTAACAGACATGCAATGACTCTAGCTGTGATTCATGAAAAGAACTGACATGCAGTGACACTGGGTGTGGTTCATGAAAAGAACAGACATGCAATGACATTGATGGATCCATGTGTGGTTTATGGAAGTAACAGACATGCAATGACTCTAGCCGTGGTTAATGAAAAGAACACGATGCAATGACACTTGGTGTGGTTCATGAAAAGAACAGACACGCAATGACACTAGTGGATCCTTATGTGGTTTGTTTAGAGGAACAGACATGCAATGACACCGGTGGATCCACGTGTGGTTCATGAGAAGAACACACATCCAATGACACTGGTGGATCCTTATGTGGTTTGTTAGAGGAACAGACATGCAATGACACTGGTGGATCCACGTGTGGTTCATGAGAAGAACACACATCCAATGACACTGGTAGATCCTTATGTGGTTCATGAAAAGAACTGACATGCAGTGACACTGGGTGTGGTTCATGAAAAGAATAGACATGCACTGACACTGGGTGTGGTTCATGAAAAGAACAAACAGGCAATGACACTAGTGGATCCTTATGTGGTTTGTTTAGAAGAACACAATGCAATGACACTAGGTCTGGTTCATGAAAAGAACAGACAGGTAATGACACTGGTGGATCCTTATGTGGTTTGTTTAGAGGAACAGACATGCAATGACACCGGTGGATCCACGTGTGGTTCATGAGAAGAACACACATCCAATGACACTGGTAGATCCTTATGTGGTTCATGAAAAGAATATACATGCAGTGACACCGAGTGTGTTTCATGAAAAGAACAGACATGCAATGACACTGGGTGTGGTTCATGAAAAGAATAGACATCCAATGAATCTAGCTGTGGTTCATGAAAAGAACACACATGCAATGACACTAGGTGTGGCTCATGAAAAGAACAGACATGCAATGACATTGATGGATCCATGTGCGGTTTATGGAAGTAACAGACATGCAATGACTCTAGCCGTGGTTAATGAAAAGAACACGCATGCAATGGCACTGGGTGTGGTTGATGAAAAGAACAGACACGCAATGACACTGGTGGATCCACGTGTGGTTCATGAGAAGAACACACATCTAATGACACTGGTGGATCCTTATGTGGTTTGTTAGAGGAACAGACATGCAATGACACCCCATCGCCATCCCTGTAGAAACTTATGAGGCCTTAATCTTTATTCTACATTCATAGAACTATGATATTCAAATTACCTATTCCATGCATTCAGTGTATAAGAATTACATTTTAGTTTGTCACTGAGGTCGATGATTGAAATTTGCCCCAAAAGAGTTCAAGGGGAGACACGTATGACGGTGTCGTGTTTTAGGGATGGGTTGGTGAACCTGAGGCAGCAATGCACACAAACAATATAGGTTGTGATGTTGGTACTTTGGTTCTCCAACTCCATCTCTAAAACAAATTTTGAGGCACTAGATTTATTCTCATATGGAACTACATATATGATCCTTGAATTGTTTCTGATCTTTTAATGATTGGTATGATGCATATGTATATGAATGGTTTTGATCATAAGTATTTTTAACATGCACCTGAAGATTAATTGTTTGGTTTTTTATTTATAATTACAATATTTAGGCTTGTTTTTGTACCTGACTATGTATATCCCTGAATAATGTTTTGTATGATTACATTTAAATTTCTTATTGTGGCCAATGATTCAAATTTTTCCTAAAAGAGAGACAGACACATTGATGTCAGATTTTTTCAGGGACGAGTTAGTGAACCTGGGGTGATGTACAACAACAATATAGGTTGTGCAATTGTTACTTGGTTCACTCACACCGTCCCTGAATAAACTTATGAGGCCGCAATCTTTATTCTACATTCATAGAACTATGATATTCGAATTATCTATTCCATGCATTCATAGTGTATAAGAATTACATTTTAGTTTGTCACTGAGGCCGATGATTGAAATTAGCCCCAAAAGAGTTCAAGGGGAGACACGTATGATGGTGTCGTGTTTTGGGGATGGGTTGGTGAACCTGAGGCAACAATGCACACAAACAATATAGGTTGTGTTGTTGGTACATCTCTGAAACAAATTATGAGGCCCTAGATTTATTCTCATATGGAACTACATATATGATCCTTGAATTGCTTCTGATCTTTTAATGATTGGTATGATGCATATGTATATGAATGGTTTTGATCATAAGTATTTTTAACATGCACCTGAAGATTAATTGTTTGGTTTTTATTTATAATTACAATATTTAGGCTTGTTTTTGTACCTGACTATGTATATCCCTGAATAATGTTTTGTATGATTATATTTTAATTTTTTATTATGGCCAATGATTCAAATTTGTCCCAAAAGAGAGGCAGACACATTGGTGTCAGATTTTTTCAGGGATGAGTTAGTGAACCTGGGGTGATGTACAACAACATTACAGGTTGTGCAATTGTTACTTGGTTCGCTGACTCCATCCCTGAAGAAACTTATGAAGCCGCAATCTGATGCAATTATTTGTCATTGTGTTGGGATAAAATGATATATGAACCAATCAAACTATTGCTGAGATGCTTTATCTTTGATATCCACAGATATATTGTCATACATATACATGTTGTCAATTCTTGAGTTGTAATACAATTCAATCATATGTATGAGTTCTAAGTTATGTTCTTAAAAATCAATAGGAGGATGATGATGAAGTGGACGATAGCAAGGTATCCAGGGACACCAAGAGCCGCTACGTGCTGAGGCGGTTACGGTGTGGTCTAATCCATTTCCACCGTAGGGGGAGACTATTTTGTCCATTCTGTGGCAGAGCAATCAACGTAGACCTCAACAGCATGATCCAGCACGCGGAGGGCGTTGGAGAGGCGGAGGCAGAAGCCACAGGCCGATTACCTTGGTGCGGCACGTAGCCTACGGAAAATTCCTCCAAGAGTATGTCAGGACTGGCCTGTATCCCATCGACTAGGCTGTCGCTGCCTCCTGCTGATAAACCCCTGCCCTGCTAGGCGTCTCCGTGTCCCGGCCTCCTGCTGCAGCCCCTGCTTTTATTTTGTTCTAGTTAATTATTACCTGTGTGTGGCATGTAAGATAATATATCCGTGGTGTCTCTGGTGAACCTTATATATTAATCTACTCCTTTATATGGAGTGTCTTAAAGTTTCTAGTGTTCAATTATATTTACTGATCATGCACATGCACAGTACAAAATATTTCTAGTGCTCGATTATATTAAAATTGTCAAGAAATACATCAACAAGTTAAATTGGTCGAAATTTTGTATTGAAGTAACTAAATGTATCACCACCACTTGTTGTCGTCCTTGACTTGCTTCCCCTTTAGCCGCTTGATGTCGCCACCATCCCAAGATCCCTGCTCGTCCTGAAACCGCTTTCTGTCCTCCTCGCGCTTCTTCTCCTGGACTAGCTTGCAACCAGGGCATAGCTCTCTCGCGAAAAACCCCGCCTTAACCATCCCATCTTTCATGGTAATGAGCTTACTGTACAACTCGTACGCCATGTAGGCGTCTCTGGCTGCATACTTGAGGCGCACCTGGCTCATCGGCTTCCACTCCCAGTAGTCGTGATCGAGTCTCTTTAATTTCTTCAGTTTTTCATAGGATTTATCGATGATTTCTGCTGCCAGATCACCCATGCTATCCTTCGCTAGGTATGATTTGATCTTGTACAGATTTTGGATGTCGATGTGGTGCCCCTCTGGGATTTTTATCAACGCACAAGAAAGCATAATTGTGTCATTTGTGATATCCACGCTAGTGAAAGTTATCCCTTTCCTACACAAGAACTCGACCAGAGCCGGACAACGCATCTCAGTTGGTTTACTCCTGCACTTAGATGGTTCTAGGGATGTAAGGGAACAAGGGATGCAGAAGTGGTGATCTCAAATTTAAATTTCACATACCTGCAGAAGTGGTAAACGAGGACCTCCTCACGTATGGCGATTTGCACGACAGCGATCTCTTGTGGAGGATTTTTTTCGCTTATTTGCACGGGTGTACTCCAAGTCTAGCCCCACAAACTTGTGCTTCCCTTTCTCAAGCAATTGCTCAAACCTGGCGAGAGTTGTCTCCATAGTCGCTTCATCATTTGTGTACACCACTATCAAAGTCATGGTGCCATGGGCAGGGACCAAGTGGGTCTCTGTTGTGCGTTTCCCATCGTCCATGCCTGCAAGGAAATGAGTGAAAGGAACTGCCTGCAAGAGGAAGATGAAGATGAACTGACGGTTCCAGAACAGAGGAAGAAGAAGCGCCAGGAAAAACTGCAGAGGAATGACTAAGGA
The DNA here is from genome assembly GCA_910589775.1 of Avena eriantha. NCBI lineage: Eukaryota > Viridiplantae > Streptophyta > Magnoliopsida > Poales > Poaceae > Avena > Avena eriantha. Next base: position 23,479,949 of record OU342741.1, on the reverse strand, counting down.
AGAGGAATGACTGAGGAAGAGGAATGACTGTAGAAGAAACGTGGTAACTGCAACTTTCGGTTCGAGAACTCACTGTGGTTACGTGGAGATCGTGGCAGTGCCGCCGGTTCAACAAGTGGGGCCAGTTCCTGCGAGAATATGAAATTAGCTGTGCATTTTTCTATGCGAGAAATTGAGAGAAGTTATTTATATTTTGTCTTTCATAATTAAACACAATGAAGTTGGTACAGCCCAAGAGATTTGAACAAAAGAGATTTGATAGTTTAACATACAACAACACTTACAGGCCCAACATGCCAGAACTTGGAGAGCCTCAGAACTGGAGCTACCACAGAGACCTCGGCAGAGGTGGCAGAATTGGTGCGGGTGCAACCACGGCGACGGCGAGCTCGGATTCTAGAGGAGGAAAACAGAACCGAGCATGGTCGACAAGGTGATAGATCTCATTGGGAACCAATTCTCGTCCCCGACCGTGCCATGGGTGCGTCCACGGTGAGGGCGAGCTCCGACGGGATGGGGAGGAGAGCGGGGCCGAGCAGCTTCGTCACTTCCCAGCTCTGCGCCATGGCCGCGACCACAGATTGCCGCTCCGGGGAAGAAGACGAGTAATGGATGCAGGCGCCAACGCTGCAAGCCTACGTGGAGGAGAGCTGGGCCGAGCAGGTTCGTCCACGTCCCAGCTCCGCGCCATGGTTGCGACGCCCCACAGATTGCCGCTCCGGGGAAGAAGAAGACGCGTAATGGTTGCAGGCGTCAACGCTGCAAGTCTAATTGACACCTAAGAGACAGGAGCGACATAACGGCGAGAACTGACAGGGGGGCCCAACTTGACGGTCGTTAGCCTGATTTTTTGTATTGAAACATAAAGTTGAATTAGTGCCGAAAAAGACCCTTTGAGTATTTGACACACCAACTGTAGTCATCGCGGATGATTTCAGGAAACTTGGGTACCGCGTTGCCTGGACACCCCAACTTTCGGGCCACAAAATGATATTCTCCACATACATGGCACAATTCAAGGAAAACAGGGAGAGAGAGAGGGAGAGACCTTCGGAGAGGGTGACGTATGGGCAGGGGCTCTGGTGGACAGCACTAGCACCACACCACCAGAACAACACCTTGACCTGAGCAAAATGGAAACCAGTCAAACATTCTCATACGGTTAGGGCATAAAAATTCTAGGACAAATCAAAGGTGCTTACTTTTGGGAGACGATGAGGAGGAGGAGCTTGAGCCATCATAGCTGCCGCTCGGGAGAGGGAGCATCCGGTGCAGGAGGAAGGTGGCTGGTAGTACTATGTGCCTGAAATTGAAAATTCCATTCATAAAATATAGCAATACACGTGAAATAGGAAGGTGAAAAAATTGAAATGGAATTGATGTAATGCACGCATACAGTATGGTAGACATGAAGAGAGTCTCATAAGAATAAGCAGCTCAGCGATACGGACGCCAGCAGAAGCTCCGGTGGACAGCACTGCAACCACAACACCCCAGAAGGGCACCACCACTTGAAAAGGAATGTGGCCTGAGCAAAATCAAATCAAAGCATGAAGAACAAATTGCTTTTACGGAATACATACCATAATATAAAGCATGGAAAGCGTACCATGGTAATTATCTAGTGTATGGCACTGCATAGTGACGTAATATAAACTGGAAGTGAATACCAATATTCACCTATGAAATCTGCATGCTAGTGCCTCCATCCAATTACTACTCACATCCATGTGCTACCAATTGTTTCAAGAATAACAGATGTTAAGCATAGGAAGAAATCAAGCTACACACGGTTACTTAATTAATCTAGCTACAAAATCAGATGCTAAGTATTAGTAGTAGAACAAGTACATAATTTTACTAATCAGCTAGTAATTTACAAGACATGCATCAAACTGGAACAACCAAACAACACAGCTGCCTAGACAAGGTTGAATACATGGAATTCTTATTCATAATAGACAAGCTAGTACAACAGTTTACGGGCTCCCAGACCTGATCTACAACGTGGAGCATGACATCCAAGTGGTAGCAAACACGCAGGTTTTGAGAACTAATCAAACCTTTTCCCCCAAAATTAGCACAAGCTCAGAACTTTACGAGAAAAATAATCTAGAAACACTCAGAAACTAAGTCACCAAAGGAACAAGAGAAATATGATTAGACCAATAAACGACAATAACACTACATATAAGAGGTTCTCGCGTGATCTAGACGAGCACATTGCTACATTAGATCTAGATTGAGGAAAAACACTACTAGATTCTTCCATCACATTCACCCGGACCAGGACATGCAAAATTATGATCAAAACCATGGCATCTTAAGTGTAAACATAGTAAGGAAGCTTGGTATGTTAGAATTCACATAGATGGCAGATCATATAGTATCCTAATGGTGCACAAGGTAAAACGAGCACAACATGTCTCTGAACATATTTTCCTACATGGAAATCTGCAATAACAATTACTAGTGAAAGTGCCATATATATTACTAGTTCGTCTACAACACCAAACAGAAACGAGCCAGCTATGTTATATAAAATACATGCACTTAACTGGAACAACCAAACAGCCTAAAAAGTTTGCATAGATGGAATTCTTAAGCATAGACAAACAAACAAGTAGAAGACCCTGTCAGTTAAATTTCAGACATGATGTACAACAATGAGTAGGGCACTGAAGTGCAACAAGCATGCAGGTTCCGAAAACTAATCGATCCCTAAATTTAGGGATCAAACATCAACTGTGTTGCTTTCGTACTTATTTAATCTTCGAAATAGAGAAAAACCAAAGGTTTCTATGCAAATGAATGCTCTGCAACTACGTATATGTATATGAACACTACTCTTTTTTTTTGCGAAAAATACAAACACTACTCTGTACCGCAACAGTGGGGAAAAAAGCCAGGTGCGTAGGCTAAAATTTGATTCTGACATTTCCTGATAGCCAACCAATTTATCATCATAGCGAATAAATATTTTTTCGGTGGAGAGATACTATCAAATACGAATGTGCAATCAGAACACAGTTGGATCTTGCTCGGAGATCAAACACCTTTACATCACAACAAGGGAGTAGACAAAATTGAACCTCGTTTCTACACAAACATAGGTAGCGCAGTCCAAGGAAATCAGAGAGTAACCGAGAGAGAAAGAGAGACCTTCTGATAGGGAACACGGTGTTGTAGGAGAGGTCACAGTGGAAGAAGGTAGGGGCAGCAGGCCGTAGTGGATGCCTCCAGTAGCAGCTCAACGATACCGATACGCAAGCCAGCAGGAGCTCCGGTGGACAGCACTGCGACCACAGCACCCCAGGAGGCCGCCACCACTAGAAAAGGACCGTGGCCTGAGAAAAATCAAATTGAAGCATGAATAAGAACTTGCTTTTACAGAACACATACCACGATATAAAACATGGCAAGTGTATCATGGTAATTATCTGTGTATGGCACTCAATTGTGATGTAATATAAACTGGACATGAATAGCAATATTCCCCAATGAAACGTGTATGCTAGTGCCTTACTACTCACATCCATTTGCTACCGATTGTTTGTAAAAAAACAGATGCTAAGCACAGGGAGAAATCTAGCTACACATCGTTTCTACCTAATCTAGCTACAAAATCCGATGCTAAGTATTAGTAGTAGAACAAGTACTTAATTTTAGTAATCAGCTAGTAATATATAAGACATGCACCAAATTGCATACATGGAATTCGTATTCATAATAGGCAAACTATTACAACAGTTTCCAGGCTTCCAGGGCTAATCTAGAACATGGAGCATGGCATCCAAGTGGGTAGCAAATACGCAGGTTCTCCCCCAAAATTAGCACAAGGTCAGATCCTTACTAGAAAAATAGAAACACTCAAAAACTAAGCCACACCATCGCTACACACATACAAGGAAAACGGGGAGGTATCTATCGATCGAGGGAGATACCTTCAGAGGGGGTGACGTGCCGGCAGGAGCTCTGGTGGACAGCGCCAGCACCACAACACTACCAACACCACTAGAACAGTAACAACTTGACCTGAGCAAAATGGAAACCAGTCAAACATTTCCATATGGTTAGGGCATAAAAAAAATCTAGGACGGGGCAGAGGGAGCATCCGCCGTTACTACTTAATCTGGCTACAAAATCGAAGGTGCTTGCATTTTAGTAGACGAGGAGGAGGTGGAGCTTGAGCCGTCGGAGCCGCCGCCCGGGCAGAGGGAGCATCCGCCGTTACTGCTTAGTCTGGCTACAAAATCAAAATAAAAGTATGGCGATGCAGAAAGGTTGAAAAAATAAAATGGAATTGACGTAATGAAATGTAGTGTAGCATGGTATTGACTATGATAGATAGATGACGTGGTACGGCGAGAAGAGCCCAGATCGGGAGCTTGGAATCGGGAGCTTACCGTCGGAGGAGGACGAGGCTGGTGAGGACGTGGTTCGTTATTAATACCGCGAGAGAGTGATGCGGTCACGTTTCACAATTAGTTTGAGAAGATGCAGGGGCAGGCAAGCTTTTAATTTGGCAGCCCGCTGTTGAGTAAAAAAATTGACTAGAAGAACCAGCAGGTCCAGGCCGGCTTTGGTTGTTTATCACGCATGGAGTGTATGCGTCATGCATGATCCATACTAGATTCATCTCTTCAGTTGCTCGATCGAGAAAATGAAGGCGCGCGGACCCTTCTTCTTTTGAGGATGACCAGAACTAGATTTTGAGCCACTCCAAGTGTCCGATGGAGACTTTAATTTGTTGACTTTTTTTGTTAAGCAAAACTGCTCTGATCGATGACGATGACGTACACGCACACGTACCTAAAATGTCGGCGTTGAATAATCTCCAATTGATGCTCTTATTGACACGTACACCCGCTCATGCTCATGGAGTGCGTCAATAAATTTCGAAAAATGGAAAGTTCAAGGCACACTCTTGAGGCTATATATACACACGACGTAACGCCAACCCTATATATCCTTCAGTTTCAAGTGAGCAGAAGCAACCGAACAGACCACCCATATCTAAGAACAGAATGGCTGCCTCGGTCACGGTGGTGCCGAAGACGGTGCAAGAGCTGGCGGCGGCCGTCGTCGAGGAGGAGCCGCCGAGCCGATACGTGCAGCCGGAGCTAGACCGTCACGCCGACGAGATGCCGGAGCCCATCCCTCTCATCGATCTTAGCCGGCTGGCGGAGGCGGACGAGGCAGACAAGCTCCACACGGCCCTACACACTTGGGGCTTCTTCCTGGTGTGATCACTAGTCTCTCTTGTCTGCACCTTAGTTTCCGAAATTGTTGAACTTTTGCTGAAATCTATTACTGTAACACTTTTGATTATCTAGGCCACCAACCATGGAATTGAAGATTCTCTCATGGACGCCATGATGCGCGTGTCGAGGGAGTTCTTTCGGCAGCCGGATGAAGAGAAGCAGAAGTGCAGCAACTTGGTGGAGGGCAAGCCCTTCTCCGTGGAAGGCTATGTAAACGACAAGTTGGAAACCCAGGATCAGATCCTGGACTGGAACGCTCAGCTGCGTCTCAGGGTGGAGCCTGAGGACGAGAGGAATTTTGCTATATGGCCCACCTACCCGGAATCTTTCAGGTTACTTAGACTCTCTTTATATGCCTTTAGTGATGTTTCACTTTTCTAGTAATAGGTTAGCTGCAAAGCAGTACACAATGAAACTTTCAAAAAATATCATAATTACACGCCTTAATTTCTTCCTAGTGGCAAAAAAAAAGCTTCCTTTGTGAAGGTAGTAGAATTTTGTAAACTCATGTTAATGATGTAGTTTGTTTCTTTGCCGGATGTAGTTTTGTGAAATTTATTGATTAATTGATTTATTTATAAGTTATTCAGTACGTAGAAAATGACAAAAAGAAAAAAAAGCTTTCATTTTACTAAATGATTCTAGAGTGTTTTCATAGGGATGTGCTACAAGAGTACGCGTCAAGGACCAAGACCATAAGAGACCTTGTCTTACGGTCAATGGCCAAGCTCCTGGAGCTTGATGATGACTACTTTGTCGACCAAATATCAGAGAAGGCTTCCGGGATTGCAAGATTCAACTATTACCCTCCATGTCCGAGGCCTGACCTTGTTTTGGGCTTCAAGTCTCATTCTGACGGTGGTCTCCTTACCATCCTTTTTGTCGACCAAGATGTCGGTGGCTTGCAAGTTCAAAAAGATGGCAAATGGTACAATGTTCCAGCCAAGCCTTACACATTGGTGATTAACTTAGCAGACTGCCTGGAGGTAGGCACCTTCAAACAAATGTTGCCCACTTCCTCTCTTGAACAATCTTTAGTAATCAGTGTGTACCCTATTTCATTAATTCTTGTGCTTCGTTAACTTGCATCTGCAATTTTGATGCAGATAATGAACAATGGAATCTTTAAGAGCCCAATTCACAGAGTGGTGAGTAATGCTGAGGAGAGACTCTCATTGGCCATGTTTTATGTTGTGGATGGGGAAACGATGCTCGAGCCCGCGCCTGGTTTGGTGGATGAGAAGCGACCATCAAGATATAGGAAAATTAAGACCAAGGATTTTATTGATGGGGTCTTTGAACATTTCCGTGAAGGGAAGAGATTCATTGAGACACTGAAAATATAGGTTCAAACGCTGAATTAGTTTATTTATGGATTTGTATGAGTGATTATCTAGGGATAATAAAAATATGGTTTCTCTCCCATGAGTGGGGATTATTGAAAATATGCCCTAAAGGCAATAAATAAAGATGTTATTACCAGATTCCCTTGTTCACTTTAAATGTTTATTATCCATGTTATAATTGTATTAACAGTAAACTAAATACATGTGTGTATATAAACAATATTGTGTCCCAAGTAAGCCTCTACTAGACTAGCTCGTTCATTAAATGATGGTTAAATGATGTGTCCCAAGAAGATGTTTACCAAAACCCTAACTTAATCTTGGAGAAACACTATTTTTATTAAAAACTCCGCCTTTGGAACGGGTTCCTCACCCTCCCGATGCCGGCAATGAGGCGGAGGTGGAGTGTGGCTAGGTAAGAGGCGGCGGTTGAGAAACAAAAGCGGTACTTCCTCCGATCCAAATTTGTCTAGATTCGGATGCATCTAGTACTATAAATCTGACAACTTGCTTTTAGTTGTTCGCTTCTCATCAATCATGAATCGCTCAGAACATGCATTTACAAAGGCATCACATTTTAGAATGTCTCTACACGCCTTTTCTTTGGGGATGAAACATTTTTTAAAATTTCCGTAACAAAGTACGGGTATTATTTAGCTATACATACTAGCTATCTTTTCGAAGCTAACCGTTTCCCTTTGAATTGTTGTTTCAGTTCTTCATTTCCAGCTGCTTCTTCCCTGTCAGAGTTGAGCAACACTGAAATGAAACCGCTGAGGGAGAGAGGGCTTTGGTTTGCGATGAAGCTCCAATCCGTGGAGATCAGATCATCCGAGCTCGTTTCTACAGTGTCGTGAGGATCGAATGGAGACCGTCAGAGCCTGTCGGCAAGGCTCGGAAACCGCTCGAGAATCCACGTCACTCCCCTGATGGCCACCTACAGAAATCAACCAGCAGGAACTCATCATCTTCATACAAAGCTTTCATTTGCTGCGACACACGCACACGCGTACCAGCGCCAGCTCGCCGGGTTTGGTCGCCGGCTCCACGCAGTCGCGACCATACCTGCGCAATCGCAGATTCCAATCTGAATTCGTAGTTTTGGCAAATCTGAATGCTGAAACCAATTGATTTGAACGTGTCTTGGTGGATGGATTCGAAGTGCTTACACGATCTGAATCCGCTCCTGCTGATTTGGGTCGGGCTGGCAGCGGTAGAAGCTGCAGCCCCTGCTGAACGGGAACGGCCGCCCCCTCCACTCTGCACGCATCACCAGTCCAGAATTCAAGAACCTGAGACCGAATTGCGCAGCCCCAGATCGAAGAAAATATTTGGGCGTACCGAGGTGCCAGGTGACGCCGACGGCGAAGGGATCCTCCCCGGAGATGTCGTCGATGACGAAGCGGAGGTCGGGGCTGACGGAGCCCATGAACTCGCCGAAGAAGCCCACCACCCGGTCCCGCCCCACCATGGGCCGCGGGAACACCAGGTCCTCGTACACGCACTCCTCGGCGATCAGCGGCGCCACCGCCGCCAGGTCGCGCCGGTTCACGCCCTCGTAGAAATCTCGCACCACCTCCGCCGCCTTCCCCGTCGCCGCCTCCCTCTCCTTCGACACCGCCGCCGCTACGAGCGCCGTCGTTCTTCCCCTCCCGCTGCCGCCGCCCTCCCGCGCCCGGACGATGAGGGTGGGATTGGACGGAGGCCGGCGTGCCGGAGCCACTCGGACGGCGCCGAGGCGAAGCGACTGCGTCGCCTGTGCCATGCTCTGCTGGCCCCGTTCGGTTCGGTCCCGCCCGCAGCAGCGTGTGCGGAGGGAGCGCATTCATTGTCTTATCTCTCGGTTTTTTTTTTCTTTCTATACATTTTTAATTAGTTTTGCAATTTGAAGTGAAAATGTTATGGTCAGCATCTTATTCAGCGAAATGTTGTGTACTTACAGCATCTCCACTCGTCTTCCATGCGGCGTCCGGTGCTGCCTGGGTTTGGACCGTACAGTGGAAGGGGAAGAACGACAGCCGGATTGGTTCAAAATTTGGGGTTCGTACAAAAAAATCAACATTTAAAAATTAGGGCAAATACAAAAGTACTATGGATTTCACGCATTTCAAACATTTTTTTACAAAACTTGAAAATAAGCCTAAAATCTAGTAGTGGCTGTTAGAATTTTTAATAAAGGCCCAGCCCATTTATATTATTCAACAATTCCTGAAATCCTAGAGGCCCACTTGGTCCATTCATGCAAGGCAAAGAGGTGGGACAAGAGTTTAGTCTCACATTGCTAGTTGAGTGGAAGTTGGACCAGCTTATAAGGAGAGCTCTTCCACCACTTGTACGAGCTTGAGAAGAGAAGACATATACACGCGCGCTCCTCCTCCTCCGCCGCCCGCCTCGCCACACCTCGTCACGACGCGACGCGACACGCGTGCGCCGCGAGTTGCGGGTTGCGGGTTACGGGAATGCCTCGAGCCGAGATCGCCTCCGAGAGCGCTACCAGCGCGACTACTGGCTTCATCACGGACTCCTTCACAGATAGCGACGTCTTCCCCAACGACGACTTCTTCTCCGACATCAACAACCTTTTCCTCTACCGTGATGTATATCATCTTTTGGTTGCCTATGCTTTATGTGCCTTTTATTTTGGTTAAATCTCTTGGAAAATTGCTCTATTTCTCAACAATCCAAAAACCTTATTATAGGCAATTTGCTCCAAGTGGTTTCGTTGCTTCTGTGAAGCCACCTGTTTTTGAGGGTACGCATTATAAGAGGTGGCGCGTGAGAGCAGTTCTCTGGTTTCAGAACATGAACTGCTATGACGCCACTCTTGGCAAGCCTGAGGGAGAGCTTACTCCTGCTCAGGAACAAGTTTTTCAGAAAACTGATACCCTGTTCAAGGCTGCTTTGATGTCTATTCTAGGGGATAACATTGTTGAACCCTATACGTCATTTCATAATGGCAAGGACATGTGGGTTGCGCTCGAGGCCAAGTTTGGGGTCTCGGATGCTGGCAGTGAACTGTATGTCATAGAACAACTCTATGACTACAAGATGACTGATGACCGCTCCGTGGTTGAGCAGGCTCATGAAATACAGTCACTGGCCAAAGAGCTTGAGCACTTCCCTTGTGTTTTACCGGACACGTGTATTGCCGGGGGCATTATTGCCAAGCTTCCCCCTTCGTGGAGGAACTTTGCTACTTCCCTGAAACACAAGAGACAAGAGTTTTCCGTTTCGGATCTCATTGGTACTCTTGATGTGGAAGAGAAGGCGAGAGCAAAAGACACACGTGCTCAAGGTGCTGAGGGAGGTTCAAGTGCCAATCTGGTACAGAAAAAAAACTTCCAGTCACACAAGTCCAAGAACAAGGGAAAGTTTGATGAAAAAGGAAAGTTCGATGGAAAGAACAAAGCCTCACAGTCTACTAGCTTCAAGAAGAAGACTGATAAGAAGAAAGGTGCTTGTCACGTGTGCGGTGATCCTGATCATTGGGCTCCTGCTTGCCCCAACCGCTTTGACAAGCGCCAGCATGGAAAAGGCAGCAAGACTGCTAATATTGTCATGGGCGACGTTGAGATGAAAGATGTTAGGTATGGTATATTACCTACTGTTCTTTCATTATGTCATTCTCCTGATTGGTGGATTGACACGGGTGCAAATGTACATGTTTGTTCTGATGTTTCCATGTTTTCTTCATATCAGGTCAGAGGGGCTCAGTCCGTGCTGATGGGGAACGGCTCGCATGCTTCTGTTCATGGTGTTGGTACGGTCGATCTGAAGTTCACTTCGGGAAAGACCGTGCGCCTGAAGAACGTGCATCATGTTCCCTCAATAAATAAGAATCTTGTTAGTGGATCACTTCTATGTCGTGATGGCTACAAGATTGTGTTTGAGTCCAATAAATTTGTACTGTCTAAGTTTGGAACATTTATTGGTAAAGGCTATGAGTGTGGAGGTTTGTTCCGCCTGTCACTGTCAGATGTGTGTAATAAAGTCGTGAATCATGTTTCATCTGATCTTGTGTCAAATGTCTGGCATTCACGTCTTTGTCATGTTAATTTTGGTTGCATGACGCGGTTAGCTAAAATGAATATAATCCCAAAATTCACTACTGTGAAGGGATCTAAATGCCAAACTTATGTGCAAGCAAAGCAACCTCGCAAGTCACATACGACTGCAGAGGTGAGAGATTTGGCGCCACTAGAGCTCATACATTCAGATCTTTGTGAGATGAATGGTGTGTTAACAAAAGGTGGAAAGAAATATTTTATGACATTGATCGATGGCTCTACGAGATATTGTCATGTGTATCTTCTGAAATCAAAAGATGAGGCTTTGAGTTACTTCAAAATCTATAAAGCTGAAGCGGAAAACCAACTTGATCGAAAGATTAAGAGGCTTAGGTCTGATCGTGGTGGAGAGTATTTTTCCAACGAGTTTGATTCTTTTTGTGCGGAACATGGTATAATCCATGAGAGGACGCCTCCCTACTCGCCCCAGTCAAACGGGGTAGCCAAAAGAAAGAACCGTACTCTAACAGATTTGGTTAACGCCATGTTAGACACATCGGGTCTCTCCAAGGAATGGTGGGGGGAGGCATTACTAACTGCATGTCATGTTCTAAACCGAGTTCCCACTAAGAACAAATAGATTACTCCATTTGAAGAATGGGAAAAGAAAAGATTAAATCTTTCTTACTTACGAACTTGGGGCTGTCTGGCAAAGATTCATGTGCCAATCCCAAAGAAGCGCAAACTTGGACCAAAAACCGTGGACTGTGTTTTTCTGGGATATGCTTTTCATAGCATTGGCTATAGATTCTTGATAGTAAAATCTGGAGTACCAGACATGCATGTTGGTACAATCATGGAGTCAAATGATGTGACTTTCTTTGAGGATATCTTTCCCATGAAGGATATACCTAGCTCATCAAATCAGGAGATACCTGACTCATTGAATCAGGAAATACCCACAATTCCTGAACATACCATTCCTATTGAACACTCAGAAAAACCTGAGGAGGATGATAATGAAATTCCTAAGAGGAGTAAGAGACAAAGGACTGTAAAATCCTTTGGTAATGATTTCATTGTGTACCTTGTGGATGATACTCCTACCTCTATTTCAGAAGCCTATGCATCTCCTGATGCTGACTACTAGAAGGAAGCCGTTCGTAGTGAGATGGATTCCATCTTAGCGAATGGAACATGGGAGATCACCGATCGTCCTTATGGGTGCAAACCCGTAGGATGCAAATGGGTGTTTAAGAAGAAACTTAGGCCTGATGGTACTATTGAGAAGTACAAGGCAAGACTTGTAGCCAAGGGTTATACCCAAAAAGAAGGTGAGGACTTCTTTGATACTTACTCACCCGTAGCCAGATTGACCACCATTCGTGTACTACTATCTTTGGCTGCCTCACATGGTCTTCTCGTTCATCAAATGGACGTTAAGACAGCTTTCCTAAATGGAGAGTTGGACGAGGAAATTTATATGGATCAGCCAGATGGATTTGTAGTGAGTGGTCAAGAAGGAAAAGTGTGTAAGTTGTTGAAGTCTTTATATGGCCTTAAACAAGCACCTAAGCAGTGGCACGAGAAGTTTGAGAGAACCCTAACCACTACAGGTTTTGCTGTAAACGAAGCTGACAAATGTGTATACTATCGCTATGGTGGGAGCGAGGGAGTAATTCTTTGTTTGTATGTTGATGACATACTGATTTTTGGGACCAATCTTAATGTGATTAAGGAAGTCAAGGATTTCTTATCTCGGTCTTTTGAGATGAAGGATCTAGGAGTAGCTGATGTTATTTTAAACATCAAGCTATTGAGAGATGATAATGGTGGGATCACACTGCTTTAGTCTCACTATGTGGAAAAGATCTTGAGTCGCTTTGGGTATAGCAATTGCAAGTCCTCTCCAACACCGTATGATCCTAGTGTGTTACTTCGAAAGAATAGAGGCACTACTAGAGATCAATTGACATATTCTCAGATTATTGGGTCGCTTATGTATTTAGCTAGCGCTACGAGGCCTGACATCGCTTTTGCTGTAAGCAAACTCAGTCGGTTTGTTTCAAATCCTAGAGATGATCATTGGCAAGCTCTTGAGAGAGTCATGCGCTATCTAAATGGCACTGCGAGCTACGACATTCACTATACTGGGTACCCAAGGGTGCTAGAGGGATATAGTGATTCAAATTGGATATCTGATGCTGATGAGATAAAGGCCACGAGTGGATATATATTTACACTTGGTGGTGGTGCTGTTTCTTGGAAGTCTTGCAAGGAGACCATCTTAACGAGGTCAACTATGGAAGCAAAACTCGCAGCATTAGACACAGCCACTGTCGAAGCAGAGTGGCTTCGAGAACTCTTAGTGGACTTACCTATGGTTGAGAAACCTATACCCGCAATCCCAATGAACTGTGATAATCAAACTGTGATTGTTAAAGTTAACAGTTCTAAGGATAATATGAAGTCCTCAAGACATGTGAAGAGGAGATTGAAATCTGTCAGGAAAATGAGAAACTCCGGAGTTATTGCATTGGATTATATCCAGACATCTAAGAATCTGGCAGATCCCTTCACCAAGGATCTGGTGGGGGATTGTTGGAATTTTGCCTAATAAAGGCCCAGCCCATTTATATTATTCAACAATTCCTGAAATCCTAGAGGCCCACTTGGCCCATTCATGCAAGGCAAAGAGGTGGGACAAGAGTTTAGTCCCACATTGCTAGTTGAGTGGAAGTTGGACCAGCTTATAAGGAGAGCTCTTCCACCACTTGTACGAGCTTGAGAAGAGAATACATATACACGCGCGCTCCTCCTCCTCCGCCGCCCGCCTCGCCACGCCTCGTCTCGTCACGATGCGCATGCGTGCCGCGGGTTGCGGGAATGCCTCGAGCAGAGAGCTTCTCTTTCTTTTTGCCACGCATAAATGGATAATAATTTGAACAGTCTGCGTGAGTGTATTTTTAATACGTACGAACTCAGTAGAGATTTAATTCGAGCTTAGTGGAGGTTGTTTGGCTTCGGTCGATGCCTGTTCGTTTCCTCTCCCGACACCGACTGTTCGCCTGCATACCCGTGCCTATAAGAGTGAGAGGTCGCTCCTCTCCTCAGACACACCAACGCACACACCATGCGCCTCCAGTTTCAGAGCATTGCGCTGCTTAGATCTTCCCCATCCCGTCTTGCGGCGTGCACCGCGAGCTGGGATAGTAGGCCTCCGAGACCCCGCTACTTCGAGTCCTGTACGGGAGAAGGGCGATAAGGTTTTTGGGGAGCGCTACCAGCGCGACTACTGGCTTCATCACGGACTCCTTCACGGATAGCGACTGCAGCGATGTCTTCCCCAACGACGACTTCTTCCCCGACATCAACAACCTTTTCCTCGACAACATGGCTGACGACAGTGTCAACGCTAACGGGAACACCGGCGGTTCCTCTACCGTGATGTATATCATCTTTTGGTCATTTTCTATTTTTTGGCCTATGCTTTATCTGCCTTTTATTTTGGTTAAATCTCTTGGAAAATTGCTCTATTTCTCAACAGTGGCCCCGGCCACGGCCACGGCCGCCTAGTCCAAGGCGATGGTACATCGCTGCCGCGTCGTCGTCATTGTTGGGCTCCTACTTTGGCGGCAGTATGGTGCTGTAGCCCTGGCCCGGATCGTTGCCCCAGCTCGAGCAGCCGGCCGCCATCGTCGCCCTCTAGGTCGATGAATAGGCCGAGGCGGGCGCTTGCTCGGCCTACTCGCACTGGTACTCCTCCGCGGACCAAGCTTCAGCGAATGCGTCCGTCGCTGACGGCACAACCTCGAAGGAGGTGCGCTCGGCGACGCGCTGGCCCGGGAACTCCTCGGGGTCCTCATCGATCTTTAGGTGGAGGGTAGCCGCCTTTTTCTCCGGCGATGGCGTCCACTCCTTCTTCACCTGGCGCTGGGGCCTGGTGAGGCGCAAGCGGCCACAAGAAGGTGATGGCTCGTGTCGGCCCCTAATTGTGTCGTCGCCAGAGCGCCTGCGTGACTACTGCGACGGAGGGGCCTCCTTGTGCTTGTCCTTCACCGGGGTGAGGAGAGCGAAGAACCGCTGCGACTTCGTGGAGTAAGCAGAGTAACAGGTTGAAGGCGACGAGGATCTCAACGAGGAATAAGTCGAGGAAGAGCATGCAGCATGGCGCGACGCCCACTGCTAGTCCAGGTAGCGCAGCCTCTGCCGAGGAGGCATCGTCAGTGGCGGGTTATTGCCGACGGTGATGTAGTCAAGGACCCAGGCGAACGTCCTTCCTAGGGCGCTCCACCACCAGATCCGCCCTTCGAGGTTGTTGTACTCCGTTGGGGGTCGTTGTCGTCGTAGGCATCAAGGTGGGCCTAGCGCTGGTCCTCGAAGAACACGTCCCATGATGCCGTGTTGTTGGGATCCAAGGAGGGATCGTTTCGCTCCTCCGGCGAGAGGGTGGCCCAGTAATGCCGGTAGATCTCCGCATGTCGTGTCTTCCCAGGGGGACCGGCGGGTGGGGCCAGCCACCGGCGCTTAGGACCCAATTGTGAGGGCACCGCATGTCTGGCGACGCTGGGTAGCCTGCCTCCCATAGCGCTCGTGCCTCGTGGGCGCGTAGCGAGCTCCGCCTGAAACCATTTGCGACGGCGCCATCTCCGGGAAATCTCGCCATGGTCGGTGGGTGGGTGGTTGGGAAAAGACGGGAGAGGAGGCTTCGAGGATAGAACGAGTAGAAGGAGCAGGGAAGAAAGGGTTTTAACACTGAGGAGAGTGATACGACCATTGAATGCGCGGGCGGTGGCATGGCAGGCGAGGAGGGAGGCGTGGCGGACGGGATGCATCGCCTACAAAAGGCTGATCGACGGGTGATACATTGCAAATGTATCTATAATTTTTGATGCTCCATGCTTAGTTTTATCCACTTTCTTGTGTTTTGTCCACACTTTGGAGTACTTTTCATATGATTTCTTGGACTAACCTATTAACAAGAGCCACAGTGCCAGCTGCATGTTTTCTGCTGTTTTTGGTTCCAGAAAAGTCAAAAAATGAATATTCTCGGAATTGGACGGGACAAAAGCCAAAGTACCTATTTTTCCAGAAGACTCCAGGAGCCAGAATACGAGACAGAGGAGGGCCAGGGGCTGGCCACACCCCCCCCCCCCCCCCCCCAGGCGCGGGCTAGGCCTGGCCGTGCCAGGGCCTGGTGTGGTGGCCCCAGGCACCCCCTCGGTCTCCCTCTTCGCCTATAAGAAGCCTTCTGACCTAAAAACTTCGGGGGGTTCGACGTTTTTCCACGAAAAGTTCCACTGCGCCGCCACCACCGAAGGGGAGATTCGGGGGACAGAAAGTCTCTGTTTCGGCACCCTGCCGGGACAGGGAAGTGCCCCCGGAGCAATCTCCATCGATCTTCACCATCATCTCCATCGACCATCCATGTTTCCCCCATCTACGAGTGAGTAATCCCCTGCTGTAGGCTATGGGGATGGTAGGGATTGGATGAGATCGTTCATGTAATGGCATCAGATTGTTAGGGCATGGTGCCTAGTATCTTTTATAGTGCTTTATGACTTTGTTGCAACTTGTTGTGCTTAATGCTTGTCACTAGGGCCCGAGTGCCATGATTTCAGATCTGAACTTATTATTGATTCATTATGATAGTATTGTTTCTGGTCTTATCTACAAGTTGTATACACACGTCGTTGTCCGGAACCTATGGCCCCAAAGTGACAGAAATCGGGATAACCGGAAGGGAAAGGCTTTGATGTGAGGATCACATGTGTTCACGGAGTGTTAATGCTTTGCTCCGGTGCTCTATTAAAAGGAGCACCTTAATTGCCAGTAGTTCCCTAGAGGCCCCACTGCAAACGGGCTGGCAGGACAAAAGATGTTGTGCAAGTTCTCATTGCGAGCACGTATGACTATATATGGAACACATGCCTAGGATTGTCTAGTACTTTGGTGCTTTATCTTATTTATCTGCAATTGCCCTATGTTCTGATTGCTATGTGAATTGTCTTGTCCATGCAACGCCCTTCCATCCATCCCTATGCCTACCGCACTCGAATCCAACTATTTACTGCTTTCGTTACTACCATCTTTGCTTTACTACTGTTGTTACTTTACTATTCCTACTACAAAATTGTTGCTACTGATAAACTGCTGTGAGCAAGATTGTTTCTAGGTGCAGCTGAATTGACAACTCAGTTGTTAAGGCTTATAAATATTCTTTGTCTCCCCTTGTGTCAAATCAATAAATTGGGTTTCACTTCCCTCTAAAATACTGCGATACACCCCCTATACTTGTGGGTCATCAAGAATATTTTCTGGCGCCGTTGCCGGGGAGCATAGATTTATTTATCAAGTTCACTTGGATTCTCTATTGTTCAAGCTAAGTTTATCTTTCTCCTTATTTGCTTGTTTCTTTATCAAAAATACAAAAAAAAAATAGTTCCTACTCTAGTTGTTGTTTTCGTTCGTCTGTTATTGTCTTGCTTTATCATGCTTGTTGTCAATGGTTGGTTTCTTTGAAACTAAAGCTTATTGGCAAGGTGGGTTCACGGAAGATCAAAAATATTATTATAAGGAACACCGCTTGTCACAAAAAGGGAAACACTTATGAAAACAAATTGATAGATTGTATACCATTGCTAGAAACGTGTGCTCTACTTATAATGTTACTTATTGCTGTGATGAGTCTTGTTGCAGAAAGAGGTATAAACACCTCCCTTTTCAATGTGAGTATAGTGATAATGATACCATATCTTCCTATGCTAAAGGAATGTATGACTTTTATGATGCGGAACAAATTGAAGAATTTATTGCTTGGAAGGGTGCTTTTGAACTTGCTAGTTTGCTTAAAAATATTGATGATTCACCTTACAAATATGAGGTGTATGGTATACTTAAATTTTGCTTTGATAAATACAAGGATGAAAATTGCTATATTCTTGAATATTTTAATAGATGCTTTCCACAAATGGAAGAGACTAATGCCTTGCAGGATCCTATGGAAGAAGAAATTGATGAACCTGAAATCCCATTAGATGAAAAAGAGGAGAGTGATGAACAAAAGGAGGAAGAATGGATTAGCTACCCATGCCTACCTTCTAATGAGAGTAACTCTTTATCCCTTACATTATTTGATTGTCCCCCTTGCTTACTAAAGGAGAATGGATGTTATGTTTCTGAGGTTTCTCTTGATAGTGTTTATAATAAAGCTCTAGTGCTTGTAGATCATGAAGATCATGCTTTATGTGATAGTTATATTGTTGAGTTTCTGCATGAGGCTACTGAAAATTATTATGAGAGAGGAAAATATGGTTGTGGAAGTTTTCATGGTATTGAAACACCTCTCTATGTGCTGAAAGTTTTGAAGTTCCTCTTGTTTTATCTTCATATGCCCGTCACTTTGTTCTTTGCAAATTTATTTGCATACAGATTCCTATGCATAGGAAGTGGGTTAGACTTAAATGTGTTTTGGATTTGCTCCTTGATGCTCTCTTTTACTTCAACTCATATTTCTTATGAGAGCATCCTCTCAAACTTTTATGCCTGAAGATGATAATATGTCTATTATTTTTGGGAGACCTTTTCTTAAATACTGCAGGAGCTGTTATTAATTGTAATCAAGGGAAGGTGACCTTCAATGAACACATTGTATATTTCCTGAAGAATATTGAAAGGACTTATGGTTTGAATTCAATTGAACATGTTGAGGGCATTCAAGTTGGAGAAATATATTGTCCCATACGAAGAGAAAAATTTGAAACTATTATGATTGGGACCATTGCTATCAAGGTTGAGGTAACATAATCATTAGTGGGATACAAAGTTTTGTCTCATATGGAATTTTTTTGGTAACAAGACCTGATCAACCTTGTTAACAAAAGGATTTCATTGAACAAAACAATGTTTTCACCATGATTATCTCCGCTTACTTCTATTCTATCCATTTTTAGTGTTTGCTTCTTATGCCTAACTTAAAGGCGTTAAATAAAAGTACTTGTTGGGAGATAACCCAAGAGTTTTAGTTGAGTCTTGAAAGTTATTACCTCTGTAATAACCTCACCTTATCCTTTTTATTTGCTTTTTGTGCCAAGAGTAACCTCTAATGAGAGAGAAGTAATGATTGGGAAAGTTGCTGTCCCGAAACAGATTTCTGTGCTTCACCGTAAAAATTCCTGAGAGATCTCTGGACGTCGGATTGATCTATAATTTTTTGTGCTTCTGCCCCAGGTTGTTATCTAACTTTCATTAGTTCAAGACGTTTTGATTTGAGCAACAGAAGGTCTTCAACAAAATTCGTCTTTACCTGCTGGTCTGTTTTGACAGATTTCTGCCATTTTCTGCATTTGCTTCTTATTAGTTCCTTCTTGAGTTCTTTTGGGGAATTGAGCTTTTTGAGGGAAGTGCTACAGTAGCTAGTGTTCTAATGGAAGTTTATTTGGTGTTAGAACTGAACCTTAAGACTTATTTATCTTAAGTGCACTAATGTTGCTAATAAAGATCGTGTGAAGTTTTGTATGAAGGAAAAATTTCAGGTGTATGGAAGGAATAAGTAATGAGATGAAGAATGAACTAAAGCTCAAGCTTGGGGATGCCACGCGTGTCACCCCAAGAAATATCCAATAAGTACAAGCGTCAAAGCTTGGGGATACCCAAGGCATCCCCTTCTTCATCAATAAAAATCCCAGGTTTCTTCTAAACGCTTCATTTTTATTGTTTCATGCACAGTTATGTTGTTCTTGGAGCATCTTATTTTTCGTTTTCGTTTTGGTTTTTAGTTTGCGTGGTTTTTTTAGTTTGCTGAATAAATTGGTTGTACCCCCTCTTTCACACTTTGGTTTGTAAATAGTTTGGTTTGGCTTGGAAAATAGTAGGAAAGCTCATACTTAAGTGGTAAAGAGAGCTTTTTTTTACTGTGGCCTATGCTTTGTCATGCCATGTTTGATATTGTTTTGGATTTATGCTTAGTATTCTTTGCTGTAGCATGACTTGTTATAAACAATTGAGATTGCTTAATGTGCCTTGGATGAATCATGCGTTGTTTTAGCATATTAAAGCATAGTATAGTGGTATTCTCCTTTGATGCTTTATTTGGGTTGACTTGGCGCATGCTCACACCATGTTATGACTATTTCATGTCACCATAGCCTTTATGATCCTTTAGTTTTCAACTTGTAGTATCACTTTATGCTTTGATCAATGATGTTTTGTCGCTCTGCATGATTATGGCCATTATTGCTCTCTCGTTTGTCGCTCCCTTACTATTGCTAGCCTTCACTTATACTGAGTGTTTTACTCATGTTTCCAACTCCCTTAAACCAAATATTGCCAAAGTGTCCACCATACCTACCTATTAGCACCATTTTCTACTTCCGTGCATATTCAATATGCCTTGTTTTCTTCCGAATAAAATGTTTGCTTGTTTTGAGAAAGTTAGTTAGTAAAGCTCTCACGAACTTGATGGCACACTTTATTTCCCGCACTTAATAAACCTGAACCATTGTGAACTCTCCAAGAAAGTTATATGCTTGCTAATTATAGGCTGGGGATTAGCAGAACCGTGCTGTCACGGGGAACGCTTTCAACACTTGTAAATATATACCCAGTTGTTACCTTGCTCTTTTGTTTGCGGATGTCGTCGGTGTGAAATAAAAGGGGAGCTTGTAAGTCCATGGAGTTATGTATGTGTGTTAGAGAAACGTCTGGGCCGCTGGTCTAATCCATGCTGACATGGTGGAAACCTGCAGCGTAACCATAATGATATCTATGAAGCATTCTTCTTATAAAAAAAGAGAGAAAGATAGCTATTGAGTAAAAAGAAAAAAAAAGAGATTTATGAAAAGACGAAAGAGAGAAAAAAAGCACCATTTTCCCATGGTAAATAAGAAGATTGCTGAGATACTCATTGTCTGCTTGCCTTGTCATTTTGATATGGGGATTCTTCCGTATCATCAGGCAAGGGGTACCCCGTTGGCGGTTCTCAATGATATGCACATACTTACGATGACAAGAACTTACCGATAACTAAAGTTGAGTAGCATGAGGAGCGGCCCTCGTACTCAAGGGACTTGGGATTTTCAGTTTATAGTCTGTCAAGCATATAACTCAGATTGGACCTCACTTTCATCTTAACCACATTAAAGATGCTTATGATAGGGGCAATGAGAGCTCAAAGCTAATGAGTACCATACTTTCAGCATTTGGAAGCCTTTCAAACTATTCAAAACCTTTTTTTCTACTTGTTGAGTCTCCACATATTCTCTGAGCACTTCTTGAGAGCATAGTGGCCATTCTTAGTTCTATGTGCATTGTCCCAAGACTTGTTGATTGATGCATACCTTGATACTGCTTGTTTTAAACTATTTGTATCTAGTCACTCTTGTAAACTTTGAAGGTGTCCTATGCATTTACTTTTGCTACTCTATTGAGGGACAAGCTGAATGACACTATGCTATGTTTTCTTTATGTGAAACAAACAAACTTCTTGCAAAGCATTATTATTCATGAATCTTTTGTTTGTGTCTTTTCATGTTGCATCATTGTTTCTTTGTCTTATTGCTAGAACTTTGTCTTTCATGTTATGATTGAAGTACTTTGATCCCAGCTTTGAATGTTTTACAAATACTTTGATCAAGTCTTTGATGGTGCATGTCACCTCAAAAATTATTCTTTCTTTTTATCACTTACCTACTCGAGGACGAGCAGGAGTTAAGCTTGGGGATGTTGATACATTGCAAATGTATCTATAATTTTTGATGCTCCATGCTTAGTTTTATCCACTTTCTTGCGTTTTGTCCACACTTTGGAGTACTTTTCATATGATTTCTTGGACTAACCTATTAACAAGAGCCACAGTGCCAGCTGCCTATTTTCTGCTGTTTTTGGTTCCAGGAAAGTCAGAAAATGAATATTCTCGGAATTGGACGGGACAAAAGCCAAAGTGCCTATTTTTTCAGAAGAATCCAGGAGCCAGAATACGAGACGGAGGAGGGCCAGGGGCTGGCCACACCCCCCCCCCCCCCAGGCGCGGGCTAGGCCTGGCCGCGCCAGGGCCTGGTGTGGTGGCTCCAGGCACCCCCTCGGTCTCCCTCTTCGCCTATAAGAAGCCTTCTGACCTAAAAACTTCGGGGGGTTCGACGTTTTTCCACGAAAAGTTCCGCTGCGCCACCACCACCGAAGGGGAGATTTGGGGGACAGAAAGTCTCTGTTCCGGCACCCTGTCGGGACGGGGAAGTGCCCCCGGAGCCATCTCCATTGATCTTCACCATCATCTCCATCGACCATCCATGTTTCCCCCATCTATGAGTGAGTAATCCCCCGCTGTAGGCTATGGGGATGGTAGGGATTGGATGAGATCGTTCATGTAATGGCATCAGATTGTTAGGGCATGGTGCCTAGTATCTTTTATAGTGCTTTATGACTTTGTTGCGACTTGTTGTGCTTAATGTTTGTCACTAGGGCCCGAGTGCCATGATTTCAGATCTGAACTTATTATTGATTCATTATGATAGTATTGTTTCTGGTCTTATCTACAAGTTGTATACACACGTCGTTGTCCGGAACCTATGGCCCCGAAGTGACAAAAATCGGGATAACCGGAAGGGAAAGGCTTTGATGTGAGGATCACATGTGTTCATAGAGTGTTAATGCTTTGCTCGAGTGCTCTATTAAAAGGAGCACCTTAATTGCCAGTAGTTCCCTAGAGGCCCCGCTGCAAACGGGCTGGCAGGACAAAAGATGTTATGCAAGTTCTCATTGCGAGCACGTATGACTATATATGGAACACATGCCTAGGATTGTCTAGTACTTGGGTGCTTTATCTTATTTATCTGCAATTGCCCTATGTTCTGATTGCTATGTGAATTGTGTTGTCCATGCAACACCCGTCCATCCATCCCTATGCCTACCGCACTCGAATCCCACTGTTTACTGCTTTCGTTACTACCGTCTTTGCTTTACTACTGTTGTTACTTTACTATTCCTACTACAAAACTGTTGCTACTGATAAACTGCTGTGAGCAAGATTGTTTCCAGGTGCAGCTGAATTGACAACTCAGTTGTTAAGGCTTATAAATATTCTTTGGCTCCCCTTGTGTCGAATCAATAAATTGGGTTTCACTTCCCTCGAAAATACTGCGATACACCCCCTATACTTGTGGGTCATCAAGACTATTTTCTGTGGGCAACAACACAATTACTTGGGTGCAGCAGGTGAGGAGGAAGATGGACCGAGCACAGACCGAACGTGTCGGTCGATGATGCTGATAGGGATGGTCCGTGACGACCAGCCATTTCGTGCACCATCTTCTCCACTCCTTCTCGCCAGAAATGCGGCATCCAGCGCCCCCGCTAGCCCCCTGTGGGTCGGGTTCGGCCTGGGCGCGCCTAATAAGAAAACGACACCCCTGATAGCCCTTTAGGGGGCCTTTAGGGGCCCTGAGTGGAGATGCTCTTAGAACACCTCCACTAGCATTTCCAGGAGGTCCTTTGCAGACCCTTTTTTCTATCTGGACGACGAAGTTTCATCCACTCGCGTTCCCAAGACACGTTTTTTCACCGGATTTGACCTAACTTTCATCCGGCATTCCCAAGCTGAACCCGAGGCGCCGGGTGCCACCCGGGAACCCCAGATGGAAGGAAAAATGGGTGGGTCAGCCATGTCGGCGAGACATCCCACTTCCCCATAGAGATTCGGCTCTCCCATGACACAGAGCCCTCTCCACACACCCTCGCCGCCATGTCGCCGCTAGCGCTGCCCAACGATACCCCGCAGAACTCACACCGATAGAAGGGCCCACCGCCGCCACATCATACCCTACCCCTGCCGCTGGCCTTGTTTCACCTTCTCTCGGCGTCATCGGCTGCTCCATTCCAAGCCCGTGTCCACCGCACCCGCGAAGTGTTCAGCGTTTTTCCTAGTTGGAGTCCGACGACGAGGAGATGTTCGACATGCTATTGGAGGAAGAAAACACCATAGCCACCAAATATGAAGAGCATATGCAGATCCTCGAGTGCCTGGCCAGATTGTACATGCATAATGTAGTGCCAAAGCATGGAGGCTCGGCGAAGGGATGCTGGAAGTGCAAGGAAAGGCAACGGATGGAGGTCTACTACATGTTGTACACCCACTACTTCGTCGACAACCCGTTGCACGAAGAGGTCGTGTTTTGTCGCTGTTTTAGGGTGAGCCAAAATACTCTTCATCGAGATTGTGTATGCCATCCAGGAGTTTGACCCCTACTTCATATGCAAGAAGGACTACGGGCATGGTAGGGTTTTCCTCCCTGCAGAAGTGCATGGTGGAGATGGGGTGCTTGCATACAAAGCTCCGGGTGACAGTGTCGATGACTATCTACGGATGGTCGAGTCCATCGCCCTTGATTGTTTGTACAAATTATGTAGAGTAGTGTTGGCAGTGTTTCGGCCACTATACTTGAGATCACCCAATTTTGAAGACACTGCTCGGATCCTCACAGTCAATGAATGAAGGGGATTTTCTAGGATGCTTGGAAGCATCGACTGCATGCATTGGCAATGAAACAACTATCAATTTTCTTGGCAGGGAATATACAAAGACCACAAAGGAGGTTGAAGTGTGATACACGAGGCAGTTGCTACACATGATCTCTGGATCTGGCACTTCTTCTTTGGCATGGTAGGATCAAACAACGACATCAATGTCCTCCAGTTCTCTATTGTCTTTGCCAAAATTGTTGAGGGTCATGCTCACCCGATGGACTTTGAGATTAATGGGCACCACTAGAATAAGGGATACTATCTTGCAGATGGCATCTATCGAAGATGGTCAGCATTTGCGAAGACTATATCAAGCCCCATGCTCTCCAAGCATTCCCAGTTTTTCAAGGAACAAGAAGCTTGCAGGAAAGACATGGAGTGGTAATACCTTTGATCTGGATTACAAATTTAGTATAGTATATTTTTTCCTAGTAGACCTAGGTTTATTGAACCTTGGGAAACGATTGTTGTATGAAAATAACAAGGCACATATACAAGACTTTGTTTACTCATTTTATTTTATGCTTATCAGACCTGTCTAGTTTACTTTGAATCGTTGGTTGTTGCAATGGATGGAAATAGGCCAGGGTTGAAGATTCACCTGCAGCTGCACAAACATATGAGATAAATATAATAATAAGCACATTCATGTGTGAAATGATCTAATATAGATAGGGTTGTGGCAAACACATCTATAAACTCTAAATCCCCTGCGAGCCACAAGCATAGCAATAGTATTTTGATCCAACTGTTATACCACGAAGCACCGGTCTATAACAATTATTAAATAAAATATAGATCAAAGCATTAAGAACGGTGATGTTGCTGTTACTCCCAAGTGTATCTCTAAATAAAGGTCATGCTCCCCTTGTTGTCACTGGGTTTCATGTGAAGTCACCATTCACCACTCATCTTACGTCAAGCCTTTATCAATCTCTAGGAACTTGGGTACCTACAAGTCCATGGGTCAATAAAAGAGACAAAGAAAAAAAGATACATATCTCCTATTCAATCACCACACAATATATTCATGTATTAGATGTACATAATCGCTGCAAGGTTTCACCCCAACCCATAGCCCATGAGGACTACTCACTCATAAAAATAAGATCAATGATAGAAAACATTGTGCAAACACTTAAATTAAAATCAAATATTCTTATAATGGTCGCCGAATCACAAGAAGATCTCAAGTACAAGATAATGGCTATGGCTATGGAGTGGATGCAGGATGGAGAGGATGGACTATGGTGGTGGATCTCCTTCGGGGGTTGTTCTGATGCAATCTGAGAATTAAGGCCCTCTGCATGGCGGCTGGAGTCTCAAAATATATAGGTGTCTTCACGAAAGTTGTAGCGTTTGACCTAACGAAGCCATCGCCGCACAGTACGGGTGGGCCTTGCCCGTACTGCGGGTCGTTAAGCTTGTATACTACTCCATATCATCCCTAGTTGACTTGGCTGAGTAGTCAACGTGATAATCTTCAATGAATGCTCCTGGTTTCGCCTTAAAAGTGATTTCCTGCACAACACACTTTGAAATAATTAGTCATTATTAGCAAGTATAAAGAGATTCTTGGTCAGGCACTTGACTTAAAATGTGATTTAAATGCAGAAAAAGAGGGCTATTTTTAGAGCCACCAAGCGGGCATCTGGTGTGCTCCAGCAGAGATTTACATTTATCCGGTTCCCTGCTATGACCTGATCGAAAGATCAGATATGGAAAGTGATGAGGACAGGTGGAAGCATCCAGTGGACAAGGTCGAGCAGGCATAACCATACTACAGATAGGAGTCTCTTGCAGAGCCTGATCACCAGATTCCGATATCGCGGGCTGCCTTCATCGCTATGGGTCAGGGGATCCGAGACCCAATAGTGCATCAACAGTTACAAGATGATCTGGTGGAGCACATATGATTACGCGGAGGCAACACATATTTGTTATAATTTGTGTTTTATTCTATGTCGAACTATGTTCTATTTCATTTTATGTTGAACTATGGTTTGTATTCATTTTTATACCAAACTATGTGATCAAATTATGTTTGTGCGAGTTTGAGCCGAATTGTGGTGAAATATCGCTAAATTTAAACTGGTGAAAAATCACCTTCCTAGGAACGCCACCTTGAGCACGAGTGGAGATTCAGCCATTCATAGCCTGAAAGTCACATCCCCTCCGGCGCTAAATAGTACCGGATTTTGGTCTGGAAACGCCCAACAAAGTGGAGGGTGCTCTCGTGTAATGTACTTGTTTGTGCTATAATGTAGAAAGCAAGTTTAAGAATCAGTATATACAAGAATCCAGCCAAAACCAACAACACGGCTCAGGTCCTTTCGCCCAATGAAGCTCATGTTTCAGAATAATAAGTAAAAGATAAGTTACTACTCCCATCCAAATTAATATTCTCACATTTGTCTAGATTCGGATGTCTCTAGGCATGTTTTAGTACTATATATACTCGAATCTAAAAAATATGAGAATATTAATTTGGATCAGAGAAAGTAGTACTAGGATAAGTGGTTCCAGTTTTATAGGATGTCCCCGAAGGGACATGCGGCCTCAAGTTACACTTTAGCAGATCATTCGAAACTGGATACTCATAAATTTTGCTTCTTATTCCGCATATGTAATCCGAATTCCAAATTCAACATGGATCGGGTCTAAACATGATTTAATCAACTTGAGGAGTCAATCCTTTTAGACTCGAGTACTTCCAAATAAGTTGATCCCCGCTATCATCAAACCTAACAGGTCTAGCTATCCTTGAGAGTTTTTGCCACTAACTCGTAATCTCAACATTGAAATTGACCTAAGAGCATCTCCACGGGCACCCCCAACCACTGATTGTAGATTGGGTCGTCCACCAATCTGTATAGCATGCCCTTGCCACCCCCGTCAAGCAAGGGCTAGGTAGGGCTACCGGCAACACGTACCATGCTGGAAGGCTGCATCGGGTCCCTTGCGAGCGAGCCAAACCACCTGCCCATGATGGCTCGCCTCCCGACGCGGAGTATGGTGCCGCAGTCCTCCTTCCTACCTGTTCCAGCACCGTTTCACGCCTGTTCTAGCCATTTCCCGTCGTTTTCAGCAAGTTCCCACCGCTTCGCGTGAGCTTAAGCTCCCGCCGGAGTAGCTGCTATGTTATAAAAAGGGGCCAGTCCCATGCAAGAGCGTACCACCAGACCTCGAAACCAACCATGTATGGCCATCATCTTCCTTCCACTCGTGCACGCAACCCACGCAGAGCAGAGCCGGAGACGCCTCTCCCACGCCCCACCCACACCCACCACGCCGCCTTTGCCAGTGACGACGACGGCGAGACGAGGGAGAGGCCAATCGACCAGTGTGAGATCCTAGCCAATATCCAAGTGACGCGCGGTCGGCATAGGATCACGGGAGCTCTCGGAGCCGGCGTGGACGTACCAAGGGCTAGTCAACCGGATCACCGTCCAACATTTCGGGTTCGACGTCATCAACGCCGTTTTCCTGCCGCAGCACCTCCGGCGGCAAGAACTCGACGATGCTTACATGGAGTGTTTCCATGTTGTGCATGCCAACCCGTCGTCGTCGAACCCTCCTGGTGAGGGTACCTCCAGGCGCAGCGACCTATAGCCAGCATCGCCCGCCGCTAGTTGTCTGCTTGTTCAATTTTTAGTCCTTCCTATGTAAATTTACCTAAGTATTGAATGGAACTTGTTTTAAAGTTGTTTGGGATGATCGCCGGGGTGCCAGTGTGGGGACGGCCTACCCAAAATACCGGCAATTTGGGTACCGGCGTTCAAAGTCACTGTCGGCACACTTGCCAGTCATCCTTCGGGGGGCGCAGGTGGAGATGCTCTAGAAAAACATTGAAAATTATCCTAATGGTAGATCTAAGCTGGGGTCCATCACACAAATCAGCAAATAATTTTAGTTTGTTAGTTAGCAACAAAGTATATATTCTAGAACTGAGTTGCAAGTGGAGAATTCCCCAACCAAATATCTTCCTAAAATATCTTCTCAAAATCTAGTGAATGCGCCGTTCCCTACGTGCCATTTTGCTGCCCACGTATCTTCCTTACAAAACGCAGGACGAGTTATCATTTATTTAATCAATGCATCAAGACGCAAGCCATGTGTTTTCTCGATAAAACAAGTAGATACCCCTCTTAGATTAAGGAGATAAAATACGTGGTTCCTTTTGGCAATGGGTTTCTTATTTTATTTGTACAACATAATGGATTATAGTATCCCCTGGAGACACCCCTAATAAAATTGACAATATACATAATGGAAGTAATCTCTAGAGAGGTACTAGGTGTGGATTCAACTCATGCAATTCCATCAATCGCAGAAGAAGCTGGCGCCAATGATGAGTTCATGGACGCTTGAATCTCTTCGAGGGTCCTTCCTTTAGTCTCTGGCACCAGCCGCTCCACAAATACAACGGTCAGCCCGCAGATGCTCGCGAACATGAAAAATGTGCCTGAAAATAACCCGTCCAAGATAAACAGGCAAAAAACATCAGTGAAGCTTCTGGTCAACCATGACACGCTATGCATTCCAACGATGCTAGAGTTAGTCATGCTTATTTATTTGATCAGAAGGTCCATTTCCCATGCTGCAGATATATTTACCATAGGAGCTCCACAGCAGGAGGAAGTTGAAGGCGTAAGAGACTATCCATGAGCCGAGCCAGCTCACTAAGGTCACGAGGCTCCCTGCTGATCCTTTCATGTGTATGGGAAAGATCTGATGTCCAGTGACAAATTGTTGTCAAATTCAGTGATACTGCCCATGTACTGGTCCGCAGTTTTTTTCTTAAATCTTCAGGGTACAGTAATCCCAAGTCTCTTTTAATTATGGCAGGAGAGGTACCTCTGACATTATAACCCATGGTATTCCTCCCATACCAAGTGAGAAAGATCCAGTGAAGACCTGGTTTTGCAAGCAACATATATATGTTTACAACAGCTAGACATCTCTGACACTAGTGAAAAAAACAAGTTAACAAGTACTAGTAGATATACCAGAATTCCTGCCAAAGCAAACACCACGTTCAGGTCCTTTGCCCAATGGTGTTCCTGTTTCAGGAACAGTAAAACTACTGGCAAATTTGTGGCCGTATGAGGATGAAATCAGTTTGAGGTCAAAGAAAAGGGATGCAAACAATTTCGGTGAATCGAAACCTTGGATAAGAATGACACGCCAACTAGTAGGCAACCAAGGCATGTCCCAGCTGCAGAGACCTACAGTATTTCAGCATGAAAATTACTGTCTTAGAAACCATTACTAAGTGTATGTCTATTTTTAATATCTAAAAGGAGTGTATCTTGTTTTAACCATTAGAAGTGGCCTCCTTCCAGCCTTGTCCACTAGAAGAACCCCAAGTGCCGTCATCGGAACCTACAAGGACACCAATCATTAACAGTATACCTTAAATCAGTGAGACCAGAGAAGCAAATAAAAGCTGCATACGAGGCATGATTAAGATACCTGAACCACAACCATAGCGAGCATTCCCGTGTTTCCTGATGTGAAACCTGATTCGCGTCATGGCTAGTTAATACCCCAAAGTAACACATTGTAAAAACTACGTATGATAACTATAACTAGTAAACAGGAGACAATTAAGGCAACATGTCACCAAGATTCATTACCAGCTGAAACAAATATCTCACTGGCATAGAAGCAGATTGCATTCACACCCCCAAACTGTTGAAGGACCATTAGCCCAACTCCAACCTGAAATAGACTGATATCTTAGAAAATTACATAAGCATCTCCTTTCTAGGAATGCATAACTAAAATACTTACAGTGACAGCATGCATATAATCCTTCTGAAACAGGTCCCACATCTTTGACTGTGGTAGGCTCTGAAGCTTTTCAGTGAAATCCTGATTATATAGATTATGGAATTAGCTAGATCTTATAGGAATGCATTATGCATGATTAAGTTGCTGTTTCTATTTCAACTCTCGAGTACTTAATAGTCAAATACTTTGATTTCTGCTGCCTCTTCAGAAATATCAGTTCCTTTTCCCATTAGCTTCTGCAAAGCTTCCTCGAGTGCACCTGGGTGTCCGATCTTAGCCTAACATGCATGGGTTTTTCCATCAAAGTTTTGTACTGAGGGAGTGAAATTGTAGGCTCCATTGAATGAATATGCCAGAATATATAGTACATGTACAGGTGCAAATATACAGGAAGCCCCCTAACATATGGGGAAACTACAATATACTCTAACATTATGATATATTACCCTAACATGGTATCAGAGCCATAAGGCTTTTTTTTCGCCGCCGCCGCCCGCCCCGGCATCTCGCCGCCGCGCCCGGCCGCCGCCGCCGACCCCGCCGCCGCCGCCGGCCCGCCCGACCCCGCCACCGCCGTCTCCTCTCCCTCGGCCGCCGCCGCCGGACCCGCCCCCGGTCGCCGCCCGGCCGCCGCCGACTCGCCCCGGCCGCCGCCGCCCGGTCACAGCCGACCCCTCCGCCGCTCGGTCGCCGCCGACCCGCCCCGGTCGCCGCTCGCCCGGTCGCCGCCCGCCCGACCCCCGCCGCCGCCCGGTCGTCGCCCGCCCAGGGCCAGAGCTATGTCTTCCTCGTCGGGCTATGTTGCGATTCCTCGCTGCCCGATGATTTTTGATGGCACGAATTATCCTGATTTCGCTGCCTTCATGCGCGTCCATATGCGCGGTCTTCGCCTTTGGGGTGTGCTTTCCGGTGAGGTCTCCTGTCCACCGCGCCCCGTTGTGCCTCCGGCGCCTATTGCAC
Source organism: Avena eriantha (assembly GCA_910589775.1). Classification (NCBI taxonomy): domain Eukaryota; kingdom Viridiplantae; phylum Streptophyta; class Magnoliopsida; order Poales; family Poaceae; genus Avena; species Avena eriantha. Next base: position 23,449,061 of record OU342741.1, on the reverse strand, counting down.
CGACGCCCGTTGCCCTTGCCCCCGATGCTACTCAGGCGGTCAAGGATGCAACCCAGAGTGCTGATGATTCTGCTCAGGCTGATTATGAGCGCCAGGTCCAGGAGCATTCTACTGCTACTGCGACCTACCGGCTGGATCTGGCTGACTACACTCAGTGGATAGATGAGGATGCTCGTGCTGCTGCTGTTCTCACTTCCAGTGTTCTGCCTCAGTATGCTGCTGAGTTCATGGGTCTTCCCACTGCTGCTCAGTGGGCTTTTCTTCGTCAGCGCTATCAGCCGTCTGGAGATGCTCTTTATCTGTCTGTGGTTCGTCAGGAGCATGATCTTAAGCAGGGTGATTCCACTATTGATGATTTCTATACTCAGAGTGCTGCTATTTGGCGTCAGCTTGACTCTCTTCGTACAGCGGTGTGTAACACCTGTCCCTGCTGTCTGATTGTGCGCGCGGATCTGGAGTTTCAGCGCGTCTTTGAGTTCTTGTCGCGGCTCCGCAAGGAGTTTGAGCCACGTCGTGCCCAGCTGCTTGCCTGTGGTCGTGTTCCGCTCTCTGAGGTACTAGCTGAGCTTCGTGCTGAGGAGACTCGTCTTCGTGGTGCTGGTCTTCTTGAGGTTCCTTCTGTTCTTGCTGCTCGTGGTCCCCCCGTGCCGCCAGCCTCGTCGCGGTCTCTAGCACCACCGCTACTCTCTGCTCCACCGGCCCAGGGTCAGAGTCAGTCTCAGCAGCCTCGTGGTTCTCGTTCTCCCTGCGCCCACTGTGGCAAGCCTAGCCACGATATCTCTGGTTGCTGGACGAGGGATCCCCGCTTACGTCAGCAGTATCTTGCTCGTCGGCAGTCTGGTTCTTCAGGATCTTCTGATGTTGCTTCTGGACCTCCTGCTGGTACTCTGTCTGATCAGGATATTATTCATGGTCTTCGTAGTCTGCTCGCTGCTACAGGCTCTTCCTCGTCGGGTACCGCTGGTTCTGTGCCTAGTTCTTCTGGCACCGCGCGACCATCACCTTCTACACAGTCAAGTACGTCATCCCCGTGGTATCTGGATTCTGGAGCTTCTTTTCATATGACTTCTGCGTCTTCTATTCTTTCTGCTCTTCGCTCTCTTATTTCTCCTGTCCGTGTTATTACGGCTGATGGTACCTCTCTTCCTGTTTCCAGTCAAGGCACCCTCTCTACTTCCTCCTTCTCTGTTCCTGATGTTTCTCATGTTCCCAGTCTTAAGATGAACCTTTTCTCTGCTAGTCAGCTTACTGATTCTGGTTGTCGTGTCATTCTTGACGCTGATTCTTGTGCTGTTCAGGACCGTCGTACACAGGCTCTGGTTGGAGCTGGCCCTCGCAGCATTGAGTCTCCTGGGCTATGGGAGTTAGACTGGCTTCGCGTTCCTTCCGCTGACACTTCTTCTGCCACCTCTCCTGCAGTTGCTGCTTCTGTCACTGGCTCGTTTCAGCAGTGGCATCATTGGCTGGGTCATCTTTGTGGCTCCCGTTTATCATCATTAGTTCGTCGTGATCTTCTGGGGCTTGTCTCAGGAGATGTGTCGTCGTTACATTCGTGTCAGGGTTGTAGGTTAGGTAAACAGATTCAGCTTCCCTATCCTACTAGTGTGTCTGTATCTCAGCGACCTTTTGATTTAGTTCATTCAGATGTGTGGGGTCCAGCTCCCTTTGCTTCAAAAGGGGCCACCGATACTATATTTTGTTTATTGATGATTTTTCACGGTACACCTGGTTATTTTTTATGCGCTCTCGCAGTGAGGTGCTTGCTATTTATCAGCGCTTTGTGGCCATGGTTCGTACTCAGTATTCTACGCCTATTCGTGTGTTTCGTGCTGATTCTGCAGGAGAGCATATCTCCCAGCACCTGCGTGGCATCCTTGCCGAGCAGGGCACCCTTGCTCAGTTCTCGTGTCCCGGCGCCCATGCTCAAAATGGTGTCGCTGAGCGTAAGCATCGTCATATTCTTGAGACTACCCACGCTATGATGATTGCTTCCTCTCTTCCACCGCATTTCTGGGCCGAGGCTGTCGCTACGTCGACTTACCTCATTAACATCCAGCCTTCAGTTGCTCTTCAGGGTGGCATTCCTCTCGAGCGTCTCTCTGGCTCCTGTCAAGACTACTCGACTCTTCGTTTATTTGGTTGCGTTTGCTATGTCCTTCTCCCTCCTCGCGAACGTACCAAACTAACCGCTCAGTCTGTTGAGTGTGTTTTTCTCGGCTATAGTGATGAGCATAAGGGCTACGTTGTTGGGACCCCGTTGGTCGTCGTATGCGCATCTCTCGTGATGTCACGTTCGATGAGACGCGTCCTTTCTATCCTCGCCCCACCTCTGGTACTTACCCAACGGATGATCTCTCTTTTCTTCTTTTTCCTGATACACCTTCCGCTGTCCCTTCTCCTCCATCTCCTCCTTCTGATGCGCCTCCTTTGTCTTCGGCGCCATCCTCTCCTCCGTCTAGTTCCCCTAGTTCTCCTCAGTCTCCGGCTTCGGATCCTTCCTCCGCGACTCCTTCTTCCTCCTCTTCTGATGAGTCATCTTCCGCGGATGAGCTTCCTTCCTCACGGCCTGTTCGTCAGCGTCGTGCTCCAGACCGTTACTCCCCTAGTCAGTATGGTCTCTCTGTAGTCTCCGAGCCGACTTCTTATCGGGATGCCGTGTGTCATCCTGAATGGCAGCTTGCCATGGCTGAGGAGATCGCTGCGCTTGAGCGCACTGGCACCTGGGATCTTGTCTCTCCCCCTTCCGGTGTTTGTCCTATCATGTGTAAGTGGGTCTATAAAATTAAGACCCGCTCTGATGGATCTCTTGAGCGCTATAAAGCGCGTCTTGTGGCTCGTGGTTTTCAGCAGGAACACGGTCGTGACTATGATGAGACCTTTGCCCCTGTGGCCCATATGACCACTGTGCGTACTCTTCTTGTTGTTGCTTCTGTTCGACGCTGGTCTGTGTCCCAGCTTGATGTTCAGAATGCTTTTCTTAATGGCAAGTTGAGTGAGGAGGTTTATATGCAGCCTCCTCCTGGGTATTCTGTTCCCGATGGGATGGTTTGTCGTCTTCGACGTTCCCTTTATGGCCTGAAACAGGCCCCTCGTGCCTGGTTTGAGCGCTTTGCCTCTGTGGTGACTGCTGCTGGTTTCTCTCCTAGTTCTCATGATCCAGCGCTTTTTGTTCACACTTCTCCTCGTGGACGCACTCTTCTCCTTCTCTATGTTGATGATATGATCATTACTGGTGACGATCCTGAGTATATTGCCTTTGTCAAGGCTCGTCTTCGTGATCAGTTTCTTATGACTGATCTTGGTCCTCTTCGCTACTTTCTTGGGATTGAGGTTTCCTCCACTTCTGATGGCTTTCTATCTCTCAGGAAAAGTATATTCAGGATCTTTTTGCTCGGGCTGCTCTTGCGGATGAGCGCACCGTTGAGACTCCTATGGAGCTTCATGTTAAGCTTCGTCCTACGGATGGTGATCCTCTTCCCGATCCCACTCGTTATCGTCATCTTGTTGGGAGTCTTGTTTATCTTGCTGTCACCCGTCCTGATATCTCTTATCCTGTTCATATTCTGAGCCAGTTTGTCTCAGCTCCTACCACTGTTCACTACAGTCATCTCCTCCGTGTCCTTCGTTATCTTCGTGGCACGATTACTCGTCGCCTTTTCTTCCCTCGTTCTAACTCTCTCCAGCTCCAGTGCTACTCGGATGCTACGTGGGCGAATGACCCTACGGATCGTCGTTCACTTTCTGCTTACTGTGTGTTTCTTGGTGGTTCGCTTGTTGCTTGGAAGACGAAGAAACAGGTAGCGGTTTCCCGTTCGAGTGTTGAGGCTGAGTTGCGGGCTATGGCTGCGGTGACTGCTGAGGTGACCTGGTTACGGTGGTTGCTTGCAGATTTTGGGGTCTCTGTTATGACACCCACTCCACTTTTGTCAGACAGTACAGGTGCTATCAGTATTGCACGTGATCCGGTCAAGCATGAGCTGACCAAGCATATTGGTGTTGATGCTTTTTATACACGTGCTCAGGTGCAGGATCAGGTTGTTGCGCTCCATTATGTGCCTTCAGACTTGCAATTGGCAGATTTCTTTACAAAGGCACAAACCCGCGCTCAGTATGATTTCTTACTCTCCAAACTCAGTGTTGTGGATCCACCATGAGTTTGAGGGGGGGTGTTAGAGTATATTGTAGTTTCCCCATATGTTAGGGGGCTTCCTGTATATTTGCACCTGTACATGTACTATATATTCTGGCCTTTGGCCCTCTGGTAATACAAGATCTATTACCCTAACAGATGTTATGCTAAAACAATATTTATAGAAAATGATGTAACCCCAAAATCTGTTCTCTTACATATGAATTTGATGGAATGTTAAGAAATGACCATCTTATAACTTTATCAATAACCCACATAATATCGGTATATATGTAAGAGAAGTGTTTCTAACTTTCTATTGGATAGGCCATAAAGTGGCTAATCAAGTAATTCTAGAACCGAAAGACGGAACTAAGAGATGCATCAACTATTGACAGTATAAGGAAAGCTAGCTACTTACCAGCCATCTGGGAGATTCTGGAATCACAAGAAGGCCAACCAGCTGAAGTAAACATGGTGTCACTCCTACAAGAGAAACAATTTCCGTTTATCTATAATACCGATATGCTCTAAAGTTCTAGTTGTACAAGTGCATGCATTTTGAAGCCGATATGTCAGATTGAAACGAAGACCAGTTAAAACTGGTGCACTGCCGCTCCTCATACAACAATATAACCGAAAAACTATGCTCATTGTTATCGGAATGGTAGAAAAGTACATTCAGAGAAATTAATGTGCCGACGATTGCCAAGGTACGCCAGGTGATAAAGGTCCCCAGAGCATAAGAAAGGGATGCCCCGCAACATATCATCAGCTGCAGAAATGGAGGTGCTTGCCTTCTTTAAAATAAAACCTATACAACCAAGTAATGAAATCTCCTTGGCTGACTACAAACCTGGTTTACCGCTGCGAACCGTCCTCTAAGATTCTTGGGTGTGATCTCTGATATATAGACTGGAACCTGTTCAGGTAAGAGAATTTTCAAACCAAATTCATTGGAAATAAGTAACAAGATGGAGATGTTTACTGTAATTACCACGTATGAAAAAAGTCCAATTCCACATCCAATTGAGAGCCTTCCAAGGTAAAGCCACAAAACATTCTATAGAAGAATATGCAGAAAAGAAAAAAATTATAAGTAGAACTAAGAATTGACGTAATATGCTCAAATATATAGTAGGAACCGAAATAGAGGTACACAAAGAAAGGAGGAAGGAGGACCTTAGAAAAGACAATGAAGAGATATCCAAGAATGCAGAACACATCTGCTATTGCCATCGCCTGTACACCACAATGCACATAAGTCCCTCTGGCATGCTTCACTTTTTTTAGCTGGCTTCATTATTAGATGGAAATATGATTAGTACGTACAGATCTTCAACCAACTCGGTCTGCTATGGCACCACTGAGAATAGCGCCTAGCATTGCTCCAATGGTTAATATGGAGCCAAATACAGAATACTGAATGACAATTAAAAGGGCACATGGTTACACTGAAAATACGTAAAGCTGACCCACTAGGTCACCGCCATCAAGATGAATAAAAATATATATAGTGGCACCTCAGCCAAGGAAACATGAAGATCACGCATGATCCCCTCCTGAGATAGCGATGAGTAGCCCACCTGCAAAACAGAGAGCCACAACTAACTTCTCCAACTGCGAACATTTATACTAGAACACTAGTAACAGTTGCGCAAGCATTCACATATTATCTTACTGGATCCTAATTAAATGCATACTCTCAATTAGATAAAAAAATAGAGACAGTAATGGGTTTGGGAAAGGCAGATACCGAGATTCCGAACACGAAGGATCCACAAACGGTGATGGCTGTGCTGGCGACGACCACCCAAATTGAAGAGGCTTTGTGATTCCCATCTACCAAGAGAGGCTTCTTGGCTTCTACTCCCACTCGATCCATAGACATAGGGCCTGGCGGGTTCTTCTCTAAAACTGCACACATTTTCATCAAAACTTAAGTATCGTAAACGGCTGATGATCAGTTGGCACTGTTTAAGGAACCAAACAAATCATTAATGATAACTCCCGAGCATAGCAAGGAGAATCACAAGCTTGATCTCAGTAATAAAACGAGTACTTATTTTTTTCAGTAATCATGATTTAACCATGCTTAGGCATAGAGTACTTTATAAGAAATTAATCAGTCCAGTTGAATATTCGGGAGCAGTAATTTGTACCATGGGTAAATCCGCAGAATCAGGTGGTGACACAAATGAAATGAACATCTGGCCTAGAGAGGATTAAATTTTAGCAAACATCCCCTAAATCTTACACCTTTCAGCACAACACCCTCCTCCATTCCATCGTGTTGCAGGCAAGAAGTTAATTGCGAGCACAACTTAAATATACGAGTATTTTAACCGCACAACACGGGCAGGAGGATGAGCGGAGTAGGAGAGCAGAACCTGGAGTCGGCGGGAGCACGCCGGAGACGAAACCGCCGAGTAGGCAAAAGGGAGTAGAGCGGACCGAGGCAGTACGCCAGAGAGATCAAGCTTTGATCTATCGCCGGCGGCGGATTGGGCGGTGGCGAGCTGCTCAGTGTAGAGGAGGAGGGGACTGATGACTGTGTGTCGGAAAAAGATAAGCGAGAAAAGACTAGACTAGCTAGCATTTCGCTCCCCACCGCTGGATCGATCCTGTCGTTTTCTTCAGTTGTATACTAACTGCTGCTATGTGTTCAATGAAAAAAATAGTTCAAGATTTTTCTTCGAAAGGGATCAATAGTTCAAGATGGATTCGCTTTGTGGAATCTGGAAAATGCAATTGCCATCAGAGACATATAGTCAATTTGTATGGCTTAATTCAGGATGATGCGGATTTTTGGAACCAAAGACCGCTGAACCCAATTCAGGACCTCATAGCACCTCCACTAGCATTTCCAGGCCGTTTTTTTCCCACACGGGCGAAAACTCGTCCACCGCGTTTCTAATAACCGATTTTTAGCCAGATTTGGCCCAAATTATATCTGGCGTTTTCAGACCAAACCCAAAACGTTGGGCCCGATAACGCCGGATGAAGCTGAATCGGTAGGAAAAAAAAGTCTGCGCTGGTGGCCTCTTCCTACTGGCGAGAGAAGGTGATTCGTCCTCATCGCTTCGCCTCGACTCCCGCGTCGGACCACCGGGCAACCGCCGGCTGTCCAATCGCCCACGCGGCGGCGTAATAGCTCGCCACCGCCCATCCACCTTCCCGCCCTTTCCCATTTCCCACCCTCGCCGCTACACCCCTTCGATCCTCGCTGGTCTTTCCCCCCAAATGGCTATAAAATCCGACAGCCTCACCGTCTTTGGAGCACCCTATTCCACTCCTCCATTTCCTCCCCCAAACAACCAAGTTCCAAGCGAAGAGAACCTCGGCGGAAGCTATGGTAGAGCGGTTTCCCGGCGATCTGGCGACGACGAACGCCTTTGGCCGTCGATCCCTATAGTCGTGGGAGGTTCGGCTTCTCCACGAGACCGGTTACGCGGTGCCACCGGATTTTCGGTGCCCGCCGTCCATATTTTTCAACCGAATAGTCCTCGGGAATCAAAAGAAACAACGAACAATACAAGACACTTTCGCAAAAAAGAAAAGATAAAAATAATAGCCCTCGGGAATTGAAATGGGACGAAGCACATGCACAAGGGCATGGCTTCAATTTCTTTCTGATCAAAAGCATGGCTTCCTAGCCGGAAATGCATGCATGAAAGTCTTTTGATCCTCATCGCGGTGAGTGTTTTTTGCTAGACGAAGCACATGCACAAGGGCATGGCTTCAATTTCTTTCTGATCAAAAGCATGGCTTCCTAGCCGGAAATTCATGCATGAAGGTCTTTTGATTTTTGCTAGCTGCCATTGGAACTTGGTACAAAGGATGGATTATTTGTAGGAAAATGCTAATTGAACAGCCAGTCTTCACGCAGAAGGACATACAGAACGATCCGAGAAAAACAGATCGCTACCGGGTTGCTCGCGTGAGGCGGCCTCGGGGCGCCTCCATCCGAACCCTAGCCGCCGTCGCCGGCGCTCTCCCGCCGGCCGCTGCCGTCGCCCTCGCCGGCGGTCGCGGCCACGCCTAGGCTTCCGAAGGTGGCGAGCGATCTGGGCGGCCCCGTCGATCCTCTTCGCGCCAGGGGGTGGACACCAAGGGGCGGTGCCGGTGGATCCAAGCGACAGGCGGCGGCGCTCGTCCGAGCGGCGTTTGCCAGCGGCTTGGAAGGGACGCGCGGATGAGAAGATGGGGGCGATGATGTGGACTTGAAGCGGTGTGATGGTTGCCTTAGGCGGCGATGCTGCATCTCGATCTTTCTCTAACCGATCTGGGGTTCAGCCATGGCTTCAAAAGGACTGATGGCTGACCCGGTCGTACCGTTCGCTGGAAGCCGGCCGGTGGTGTGGGGACTGCTGGATCGGCCTGAATAATGGTGGCGGTCCTAGGGCTCCTTCCGCGCGAAGACGAAGATCTGATGGTTGCCTGTCCTTGATGATCTGGTCTGGAGCGGCGAGTTCCGGAAGGCTCCGCCGGCGAACTCCCATGGGCGAATATGCCTGGAGATTGCTGGATCGGATTGAATTCGGTCGGACATACCCATGTTTTTTTTGTCGTTTGGTTTCAGCGGGAGAGTTGCGAAGCTCTGATATCTGTTACCATCATGTGTTATGTCTTCGACGATCCATGGTGAAGTCAGATACGGAGAATGTCAGGAAAGCTGGAACATCAGGAAAGCGATGGTGATTTGAGTCTTTGTGGCGACAAGGAACTGGCTACATGATATGTGACTCGCAGCAGCGACTGTCTGTGGAGGCGACAACACAGAAGGAGTTCTCAGTCTTACCTTGCAGGGTGAAAATCCAAAGGCCTGGCCTTAATTGGTTGTGCCTGGCAATGGCCTTGTTGAAAGCATTGTTTTGCGAGTGAGGATTTTCTCCAGGGTGAAAACCTATGATCTTTGATCAGGCGACGACAGCGTTTGTGCACTGTTTCCTTCTTAAAGGCGTTGCTATTGGAGTGGTTGGACTACTGGTGTTGTTCTGGTGGTGTTAGTGTCGTTGCTTCGAGGAATCGTTCTCTGTGGTGGGACTTTTCTTTTTTGTAATTCTTCTTCTTTTCTGGGTTGTGTGCATCCGTAAGACCACTAGGGCATGCGATATTGCAAAGGCTGGGTGTAATTGTTATCTCATGATATCAGTGTATACTCTTTTCCAAAAAAAAGAAGGAAAATGCTAACTACCAGGCTGGGGATCACGCATGTTCCATCCCATGCCTCCTTCCAGGCGACGTGTGTCCCGGTGTACCCCACCCTGACGCAGTCTACCTTATCTGGTGGAGTTGTTCGAAGTTGTTTTTAAACTCTATAGCACATATGGTAGTTCCTATGCCTAAGCCCAGCAGTTTTGCACAACGAGGCCTCAATGCGGGGCATAATTCCTTGCCGAATAATTATGTTAGCTCGCTCCACTTGACCATTGGACTGTAGATATGCTACATATGCCAAGTAAGGAGGGGCCTTTGTAAGTAGTAGTAATCCTCAAGTTCTCCTTGCTAAAGTTGTTGTGATTCGTTGTGATGATGTTGCGTGGGAGACCAAATCTCACCACGAGTTTTTTGAAAAATTTAAGGGCAGTTGCCCTGTCACGCTTTCTGATCGGTTTAGCTTCAATCATTTTAGTGAAATTGTCCCCTACTACTAGTAGATGAATAAACCCACAAGATGCATTCTTTAATGACCCAACCATATCAAGCCTAAAGATAAAGAACAACCATGTGATAGGGATCACTTCAGCTCTTCAGCTCGTACATGGGGTTTCCTTGCATACGTTTGGCACCCGAGGCATGTATCCACTAACTTGCTGACATCTGCCTTGATAGTTAGGCAGAAAACCCTACTTGAACGCTTTGGAAACTAGGGGTCCGGGAGCCTCATGATGCCCGAAATCATCGAGATGGATTTCCCTTAGTATCTCAATGCTTTATTGTTGAGAGATGCACCTTTGGTACATGCTGGGGGGTGCTTCATTTATAGAGATGATTTTTGATAATGATGTAAGACTTTGCTCTAACTATCATCTGCCACCTTGAGACTTTGTCAATCGGTAAGGTTTCACCTTTGAGGTACTCTAGATATGGCTTCGTCCAAGTCAGAGTGTACTTTATGAAAAATATTAACAGTTGAGTTGACCTGCTCCGGGTTCTCTGGATCTATTCCTTGACGGAAGGAATGTGTAGGTGCTCCAAGAAGACACCAGGTGGAACTAGCTTACGCGCAGATCCCATCTTGGACAAGATATCTTCCGACATATTCTCCTCCCTTGGTACATACTTAACTTCATAGCCGACGAAATTATTGGCCATCTTGTCTACTTTGTCGCGATATACCGCCATTGTTGGGTTCCGATCATTCTAGGTGCCTGCAACTTGCTGAGCGACTAAGTCAGAGTCTCCGCAACACATGATGCGTGTGACACCAATCTCCTTGGCGATCAGAAGTTAGAAGGTCTTCATACTCCTCCATGTTATTAGTGGCATTGAAGTGAATCTGCAGAACATAGTTGAGCTCTTCTCCTGTTAGTGACGTGGGGTAACACTGGACCCCAAGCCATGAGCATCTTGGAACCATCGAAGTGCGTGGTCTAATACTCCACCTCTAATGGCATTGTTAGCCAGAGCTTCTGTCTAGTTAGCAAGGAAATCTTCCAAAGCTTGTGACTTAATGGCATTGCGAGGTTTGTAGTTAATCCGAAAGGCATCAAGTTCGATACCGCACTTAGCTATTCGTCATGTAGCCTCACTATTTTTGATGATGTTGGATAGTGGAGGTTTGCTCAAAACCTTGTTAGGGTGGTCTTGGATGTAATGCTTAGCTTCCGTGAACTAAGGAAAACTTTGTAAGCAATCTTCTAGTAGTGGGGGGTAACACTGCTTGGATTTCGTTAGAACCTCACTGATGTAGTAGATGATGCTGGTAACTCGGTTGGTTTCCGCTATGTACAACAATATGAGTTCTTAATCATGCAGTGCTGCGAGGACTGGCGCGGAGGAGAGAATTCTCTTCAACTCAAGCAAGAAGGTGTGTGCTTCGTCTGTCCGGAAAAATTTGTCAGACTTTTTGAGAAGCCTGTAGAGAGGCGTTGCATTTTCTCCTAGGTGACTGACAAACCAGCTAACGGCTGCAATGTAGCACGCGAGTCGTTAGATGTCCTTTAGGCATGTGGGTCTAGAGATGTTGATGATAGCTTTAATTTTCTTCAGGTTGACTCGATGAAGCCTAATAATTATCCGACTGGCACCTCGACGACACACTTCATTACTAGAAATAGGTTTAGCACCACATCATCCCTAGTGCCAAAAAAATTTAAAGTCCTCCAGCAGCAACGTGAACCCGACGAGCAAATAATAGACCGTCATATATAGGTCGCGAACTAAATTCCCGTGGAGCTTACCGCCGACAAGCAGAAGAACCAAATCGTCGTTGGTACGTGTTTCATGGGCGGCGTCGAAAAAATCCGTGACATTTGACCTTTTTTATTTGTCCGGCTCTAGTGCATAGCATGACAACGTGAAAGAAGTATTCCGTTTGGTTGTAACGAAAACTTGTGACGGGAGAATCACGGACGATCTCCGGTGTCGAGAGGAGTAGCGTGAGGTATAGGGATTTGGGGGTATACGGGTTCAACTAGTCCAAGTGGCAAAGAATAAGGTATGGTGGGCCGAAAAACAGGTAACATGACAATTTTATGTTAAAGAGGTAACATGACAATTTTATTTTAGTTCAACCATGTGCCATCATCTTGATCAGGCGAAGCAGAGGGTCCATAGCTAACAAGTTGAACTCAATTAACAAAATGACGGGCTCCACCACTGCCACGTCGCCGAACATCAACCAGATCAGCAAAATCTGTGATCCTGCGTGGTGGTTTTTTTACTGTATGTGCTTCTCCGCTGTTTCCTCCGCGCGGTGCCGGGCCGGACCGGACCGGACCGGGCCCTGAAAGAGAGAGACAAGGCAGGCGCACATCCATGCGCGCGGCCCATCCGCAACTAACTAGCAGCAGCAGCAGTGAGTGATTAAGAAACACAAACCCTCCTCGGTGGCTCGTCTCCCTCCTCTTCTTATCCATGCGGCTGGGCTGGATGCGCCCGCACGCACGCACCAGGGGTAGGGGGCCTACGCTACGCTGCCTCTTCCTCCTCCTATATCTCCTCCTCCTCCTCCTCCTCCTCGCCGCCATTTCCGAATGCCATTGGCAGCCAGTCGTGTGTTGACTGATTCTCACTTCGCCACACGCCACTAGGTAGACCGGACTACGCGGCATGGAGGAGATGCGGGTGGCCGTGGTGGGCGCCGGCGTGAGCGGGCTTGCGGCGGCGCACGAGCTGGCATGCAGGGCCGGCGGCGGCGGCGGCAGGGCGCGCGTGACGGTGTACGAGGCGGAGGAGACCCTCGGCGGCCACGCCAGGACCGCCGACGTCGACGGCGTCCACCTCGACCTCGGCTTCATGGTCTTCAACAGGGTACGCATACGCATACGTAGTAACGTCGTACAGTACATACATGCATACATCCGTCGCCTTCCGCTCTCTTGTTCATCTCTCATCACGACATGGATCACCAGACAGTCCTCTTCTTCCAATTGCAAACACATGTCCACGGTACGCCATACAGTTGAGTTTGTTATGACGAAATTACAACTTAATTATGTAGACTTTGCCTCTGCCTGCCTTACTAGTTTCTGGCCATTCTCCCTCAAATGTGCCTTACTGCCATTCTTTATTTCTATTATCTAAGGGGGACATTTCTCTTCTTCTTCTTATTAATCACCCGACAAAACAAACAAACAAAATCTCCTTAACCAAAGCGCGCTAGTATTACCTCAGACTCAGATGCGTCGATGTATCCTACTCCATTCGTGGAGGCGCTCCAAGGTAGGTGAGCCATCATCGAAACGGTCGGCGGGTGGCCATTGGCGACGTGGATGCCGCGATCGCCTTACAATCGTCGCACGGCCGAAGATGAGGACGGCGGCGACAGGGACACATGCACGGACTGTTCCACTTTCGTTCCCACATGTGCTCTCTGAGGTCTGCCCAATCTAGGCCGCCTGCCTTGTGGGTCCCTCCCAGGCGCACGAGCCCAATTTCTGCAACTAGTCAATCTAGTGCGTGATAAGTAGGTAGTATCAGTCGCCAGATGCCAATTGCAGTCCACCCTCGCAGCTTTGATTTGTTTACTAGTAATACTACTACTACAGTGACCCCTCCCTCTGTCAATGTCTCTCCTTATTATGAACAGTAAATTTTACCCAAAACATCGATCCAGTCAAAAAGAATTATTACTACGTACCCAAAATAGACATAATAATCAAGCTTTTGCTGTCAGCATGCGTCTCTCGCCATGCCGTTCCTGTTGGTTAGCTCGAGCTTCCTTGCGGTTTCCCTTTGTCCCGTCTCTGTCTGTCTCCCCATATGACCAGGCTGCCCATAACACAAGAAGCCCAACTTCGCCGCGATCATCGCTTCATCTCTCTCCGCACAACGGTCTAGTACATGGAAACCACGCCGTTCCTGTTGGTTAGCTTAGATTTCCTGCTGGTTTTCCCTTGTCCTGTCTCTGTCCCCCTATAGCTACTACATCGGACTAATCAATGGTCCATCTCTGTCTGTGCATTAACCCGCGTGGCCGGCAGCCCCTTGATTCACAGCCTTTACTCCACCGTTTGCCAACAAATTTTGGTTATTGCTATGTACTATAACACGGTTTAATTGGAATATCTTTTTATTGGAGCGAGCACTGCCTAATTCTATTAGAAGAAGGAAAAAACATCAAGTTCACTGTACAGAGAAGGCAATTTTGTGTTAAGATGGGAAAAAGCCAAAACCACCAAAGGGCAAAAAGAAAAGTCAAGAGCCTAATCAGGCTCAGCTGGTATATTAGGCACATAGGATGCGAAAGCGCACTCCAATGTCGTCCCTAACAATGGAGGCTTCGATTCCTTTCCTTCCAAGCATTCCAGAGGACATAAAGCAAGCGGCCGCTAAGACGTCGGTGTTCAGCTTTCGTCTTCCCCTTTATTAAATCGTCCCACCATTCCGAGATGGAGTTGAAAGATTTTCCCTGGTTGCCCGTGTCCTCATGGTCCCAAGATTGCGTGGTAGTCCAGATCGCCGTTGTGAATGGGCAGTCTTTGCAGAGGTGATCGGCTGTTTCGGGGGCAGAGGGACAAAGGGGGCAAATGGGGTCATGAGGCCATCCTCGGGCTGCGAGCGTATCAGCCGTCAAAAGCTTGCCATGGATAGCGAGCCAGGAGAAAAGCTTGCATTTAGGCTCAGCATGCGCCGACCAAATCTTCTGTGCTTTGAACTTTGGGAAGCTTCCATTGAATTGCGCGTGGTAGACCAAATCTTTCATCCGTAGTCAGCGTCCATTTGATCGAGTCAGGTTGCAACGGGTTCAACTGGGTCTCCTAGATGAGGTCCCAAACCTGCAGGTATTGGGTTAGCTGAATAGGCGTGTTGAGGCGAGTGATGGAGCGGATCCAGTTGTTATTGTTGAGCTCTTTCGCAACAGTCATATTCTTTCTAGTGGCGATCTTGTACAGGTCAGGGGCCCATTGTCGGATTGGGACCTGATTGCTCCAGTTGTCATGCAGTTGTCATGCCAGAAGGAGGCCCTTTCACCGTTTTCAAGGGAGATTTTCTTCCAAGGCTCTGAAGAGAGCCATATCGGCCGAGCTGCATGGAAGCTTTGATCCAGCCCATGTGCGCTCGGGGTCGGTCCATTGAAGCCATGGTCATCGTATTCTCAGAGCTCTCCCAGTGTGTTCCAGGTCTGGCATTCCCATCCCACCCAACTCCTTTGGTCTACTGACCGTCTTCCAATTGACGAGTGCCTTGCCCTTTGCTTCGTGTTCCCCTTCGTCGCCTGCCTAGACGAAATTTCGGACAATCTTAGTAATCTGGTTGTGAGCCCATTTCGAGAGCGGAATGGCGGTGGCGTGGTATGTTGTAGTGGCCATTAGGACATTCTTTGCTAGAGTTAATCTTCTAGGTCTCGCGATGTTTTTCCCAAACCATCCAGGCAGCTTCTTTGCGATTTTGTTGAATAAAGGCTGAAAGTCCACTTTGCGTTGGCGGCGGATGTGGGGGGGGAAGGCCCAAGTACTTTCCTGGGAAATATGCCATCTTGGCAGGGAAATAGTGCAACACCTCATTCAAGTTGATTAGCCCGCACTGAATCGGGAAAACCTCCATCTTAGCCATGTTGGTGACGAGGCCGCTGGCATTTCCGAAGCAAGTGAGGATTGCGGAAATAGCATCCATCTCCTCTTTGATGGGGTTTACAAAAATTCTGGCGTCGTCGGCGTAGACGGAGATTCCGCAGGTTGTCAATTTAGATAGGATGGGGCTTAGAATTCCACTGAGAGTAGCCCTGGACAATATGCGCTATAGAGGGTCGATGGCCAGGATGAAGAGCGTTGGGGATTTCCCTAGCTATCAAGGATTTCCCTAGCTAATTACTACCATGCATATCTCGTGCCAGAAATATATTCTCACATGGAAGGTTTATATATCCAAGAACTGTAAATTTGTACCTAAATTAACACATACTACCACGTGCTGTCCAATATGCCTAGTACTACTACGCATAATGCACTTCTAACCCTGCCTCATTGCTGCCATGGCGGCGGCAATATGCAGCTGAGTTCCATGTGTGGGTACAGATGCTAAAGGGAGTAGAAATTGAAAAGGCTAGGGCGGCTTGTTTATTTAAAAATAAATAAATGGTATTTAAAGTTTCGACAATTTTCTGAATTGTTACCATTATATTGAAAAACACGTCGTATTTTGGGGAACATAAAATTGTGTGTCTCTAAATCGGCCAAAAAAGACATTTGTCTTCAGGTTTTTATTTTTTTGTCTAGGTTATATCTGAAAAGATAATTCGATGAAACATAAACATACATACTAGACATCTACGTGCACTCTGTATTTTTTTCACAATTTTTTTAAGTGCAAAGATGAAGTTTGTATTTTTTTAAGTACAAGAACCCTGTAGACTGGGCTCCATTTGAAGTTTTTTGTGAAAAGGCCGCCAAGTGAGAATCTGTCAGTTACTTCATTTACCGCTGACCATGCATCAACTTCACCAAAATGGCAGGTGACATACCCAAACATGCTGGAATGGTTCGAAGAGCTCGGCGTGGAGATGGAGACATCGGACATGTCGCTCTCGGTGAGCACGCAGCTCACTGGCGGCGGCAGGTGCGAGTGGGGCAGCCGGAACGGCCTCTCGGGCCTCCTGGCGCAGAAGAGCAACGCGCTCCGCCCGGGCTTCTGGCACATGATCCGAGAGATACTCAAGTTCAAGGAGGATGCTCTCAGGTACCTGGAGGACCATGAGAACAACCCTGACCTGGACAGGGACGAGACCCTGGGGCATTTCATCCAGACGCATGGATACTCCCAGCTCTTCCAGGAGGCTTATCTGATCCCAATCTGCGCTTGCATATGGTCTTGCCCGTCGCAGGGAGTCCTCGGCTTCTCTGCTTTCTTCGTGCTCTCCTTCTGCCGCAACCACCACCTTCTTCAGATCTTCGGCCGGCCGCAATGGCTCACCGTCAAGGGTCGCTCGCATACATATGTAAATAAGGTATGAAAAAAAATTATTGAACACTGTAGCTGTCATCTGCAAAAGTGTAGTGTCTGATATCTGCATATGTGCGTAGGTAAGGGAAGAACTGGAAAGCATGGGTTGTCAGATTAAGACCAGCTGCCAAGTCAAATCTGTCTCAAGTTCTGAAGGAGGTACTTGGTTCATTTAAATCTGGTGTCCAGTTAAATATATGTTCTTTTCCTCCAAATGATGGCATTGCTCATTTGATTGCTGCCTGCAGGTTACAGAGTCGTGGAGGTCGACGGTTCCGAGGAGACGTACGACAAGATCATATTTGGTGCGCATGCACCTGATGCTCTCAGAATGCTAGGAGATGAGGCAACACACGAGGAAATCAGAATTCTGGGTGCTTTCCAATATGTCTACAGGTAAGTGATTTTTGTCTGCTACAATTTTTTGTTTTGTTTATTTTTACTGCCTGGTCTGATGTTCTCCTCATCTCTGAACTGTCACAATTGCAGTGATATATACCTTCATTGCGACAAAACTTTGATGCCACAGAACCCGTCGGCATGGAGCGCCTGGAACTTCCTGGGGACAAACAGCAGCGGTGTCTCTGTCACCTACTGGCTGAACCTGCTCCAGGTAAGATCACATTTTCATCAAATCAATGTACCGCAGCTACAATGGTTTATACTGTTGTCCACGGTGATCTCACTCTCGTATATATCACATCTTCGCTTGGAAAATTTAGAACATCGAATCTACCGGCAGGCCATTCCTGGTGACACTGAATCCACCGCATGTCCCGGATCATATCCTGCTCAAATGGAACACCAGCCATCCTGTTCCATCCGTCGCTGCTGCAAAGGCTTCCCTGGAGCTTCAGCAGATCCAGGGAAACAGAGGAATATGGTTCTGTGGGGCATATCAAGGTAATTCCCTGATTCTGTCTTTAGGCATACGTTTTATGTTACCTCTACATATATTTATATTATGTTCCTTACGTTGTGGTTCACGCAGGTTATGGCTTCCATGAAGACGGTGTTAAGGTACTTCCTGTCTGCATAACTTTTTTCTTCTACAAAATATAATTTTGCACAGTGATATTTATATTCTGGATGTGTTGATTACCGCAGGCTGGAAAATCAGCAGCTCAAGGTTTGCTTGGGCAGAAGAGCAGCCTTCTTCTGAACCCAAAACAGATGGTCCCATCATGGACAGAAGCTGGGGCTCGTCTTCTCGTAACAAGGTTTCTCAACCAATACGTAACCATCGGCAACATGATGTGAGTTCATGGGACAACAAACACCAGATATAACCCCAGCCCATTGTATGATAAGAAACCTCACCTGATTAGTTTTGCTTGTCCCCAGCATTCTTGAAGAAGGTGGCACCATGTTCAGTTTTGGTGAAGTAGACAAAAAATGCCTTGTCAAATCTGTCCTGCAAGTTCATGACCCTCTCTTCTACTGGAAGGTTTAGTTACTATCTAAATTCATTCTCTTCAGTTTTGGTGGTTTTTCCTTGGCCTTAGCTAACCAGATGTGAATTTTCAGGTCGCAACAGAAGCAGACCTTGGTTTGGCAGATGCATATATTAACGGATATTTTTCTTTTGTCGATAAGAGAGAAGGCCTTCTGAATCTTTTTCTGGTAAAAAATATATGCATTATACTTGATTAATCTGGCATACCGTGCATATACATCTTAACTAAGCCATTTCCCAACAGATTCTCATTGCTAACAGAGATGCGCAGAAGAGTAGTAACAGCGCTGCCAGTAACAGGTACGAAATTCAGGAACTTTGAAGTAATTGATTATCAAGTATATAATTGTATGGTTAATTTGCAGGGGTTGGTGGACACCCATGCTATTAACAGCTGGGATCGCATCCGCGAAATATTTCCTACGCCACATCTCACGGAAAAATACTGTCACACAAACTCGCCGGAACATCTCCCAGCACTATGATCTGGTCATTCTCAATGCATCTTCCTCCTGCTGTCCTCATCTCTGTCTGGATGTCCTCACTGACAAATCACAAATTCTGAAATGCACATGCAGAGTAACGATTTCTTCTCGCTTTTTCTGGATCCATCGATGACTTACTCCTGCGCGGTATTCAAGGTTTGATAATCGTGTGATCAGAAGTAGTATTAACTACTAACTGTGTATACAGCATGTAAATTAAGAGGTGTGTAATCGTTATAGGTGGAAGATGAAAGCTTAGAAGTAGCCAGCCTACGTAAAGTCAACCTCCTAATCAAGAAGGTAATACTACTAATATAAGTATTAATACTTGTTGAGTACATGCATAGATACATTCATGATCTGATAAATATGTAATAATGTAAGGCTAAAGTGGAGAGAAATCATCATATTCTTGAAATCGGTAGCGGCTGGGGCAGCTTAGCGATGCAAGTGGTGAAGCAAACTGGATGCAAATATACAGGGATTACACTGTCAGAGGAGCAACTTAAATATGCTCAAGTGAAAGTGAAAGAAGCTGGTTTAGAGGTAAATTGTGATTTTAGACTACCTTCGGACATAACTCTCATTTTTCTTAAAACTCAGACCATACTTAATGATTAAAGATGCCTTGAATAAATGAATCCAATTTAACTAGTGCTCCTCTCTGTTATAATCTGGTATTTTGTGTTTGTCAGGATCGCATAACTTTCCTGCTGTGTGACTACCGTCAAATACCAACCCGTTGTAAGTATGACAGGATCATATCTTGGTAAGTTATATAATACTGTTGTGCTGGTATGAATATATTGAACCGAAGAAAATATTTACCTCTTGTTGACACATGCAGCGAGATGATTGAAGGGGTTGGTCATGAATTCATGGACGATTTCTTTGGCTGCTGCGAGTCTCTATTGGCTAAGGATGGCCTATTTGTCCTCCAGGTTGGTGCTAACAATTGCAAACATACACACACCGATTCGACTCATTTTTCAGGATGAATCTTCAACCATCAAGTAATTAAATTCAAAATTATCTCTTTATGTATATATGCAGTTCATATCAATACCAGAAGAACGGTACGAAGAATACAGGAGAAGCTCAGACTTCATAAAAGAATACATCTTTCCCGGGGGTTGCCTGCCTTCCTTGGCCAGGATCACGTCTGCCATGTCCAGTGCATCGAGGCTCTGGTACGGTATTTGCATATATAGTTTTTCATTGCCAGGAACTCACCTGTGAATAGTATTTTGTGAACTAGATAGTTACTGAATTTGGAGATTAATCGCATAAGCTGTTGTTGGAATGCAGCATCGAGCAGGTCGAGAACATCGGGTACCATTACTACCCAACGCTGATACGCTGGAGGGATAACTTCATGGCAAACAAAGAGTAAGCATCCATGCATACCATCCATGTTGAATAAATCCACAAAGCTTATAACAATGTATATGTATATTATGTGTTTGTGGACTGCAGTGCGATTTTGGCTCTGGGATTTGACGACAAGTTCATCCGTGTATGGGAGTACTATTTCATATACTGTGCTGCTGGTTTTAAGTCACGAACGCTTGGAACATACCAGGTAACCATCTTCTTAACTGCAAGCAGCAGATATAATTTCTCCACCTGGGTGTGTTTGCAAGGATTTGGTAGCGAATCGCTATTTTACGTGACCGGCACCACTGGCACCCTCCAGTAAATAGCAGGAGAAAAAATGTCGTTTTCATCAAAGTTTTTGTGAATTTGATAAAATCTGGTTAGTTTTTACACAAAATTCAGCAAATAGCTTTTGGATTTATGGAGTTTAGTGGTAGTAAAGAACCGGTATTTTGTAGTTACCATTGGTTACCGGTCCAATCAGCCACCTCTGGTAATAGCCAAGCCATTAGTATTTGTGCCCTGTATTTGAAATGTTATGGTTTCTGCTGTAAAAAAAGTTGTAATATCCTTTTCGAAAATATTATCAATATAATATGTTGTAATATGTGCGTTCATGCTTGCAAAATACAACCATATGTTTCCTGCAAATAAATTGGTGCAGAGCTTGAATATGCTACCAAACAGTTAGCCCTGCACATTGCATAAAGTAATGAATCTGCACAAACTTCTAGAATTGTTATGCAGTATGCCCGCCAAAACAAATTCTGGGGTAAAACATTTTGAGTAATGGGTGTGGACACCAGCAATTCAGCATTGCTAGCCAACTATGTTTGTTTTGTGGCAATTAATTTCTGATTAATACTGCTAAGACATGTGCTTATATATATTTTGGTTGTATACAGATTGTGTTTTCAAGACCTGGAAACGACAAGCTGGCCAACGCTGATAACCCCTACGCAAGTTTTCCGGCGGCCTAGCTCGTGCATAGAATAAGTCCATGACCTTCATACTCATACATCTATACATATATATAGCTTGCATTTAATCATCAGCACATTAAGGTTCAGGTTCAGAAACTGTAATTCATAGAGGGAGTGTGAGTGTCGACCACTGTGAACTACTATGACTACACGATGATTCATGTAAGGTCTGGCTCATCGATGAACAACTGATGTGACATTTGTGTGCCGGTTCAAGTGAAGGTTTTCTGACGACGTATGGTCATTTTTGTAAGATCAAGAGAAAACCTTCACAAAAGGCAAACTACCTAGCCGAACTAGATCCAAAGAACAGAGAAGCTACTTACCTGAACTAGTCGTAACAATGGTCGAGACGCCACCTGCATCATGGCTACCTCGACTGCCTTGCCTTGACCTTGCTTTTCCCAGGCAGCGCGAGACTACTTTTAAGGATCTTTTTGACATGGCATTTGGTAATGGCAAAGACGCGAAGTTGGTCTTAGCTTCTAAGCCGTATTTCATGATCGTGGCAATGTCATATGCATCCGCTGCCTCTTCTGCACTGTCTGCATATATACAGATTGAGCAAATGTGGTTAGGACCTTGGTACATGTGCAATTGGTGCTTCAGAAGACGATTCTGTCAACGACTTCGTTGCTCTGAAGACACATAAAAATAGGTAGATGCTATTATAAAAAAAGATCTCTGTATTACATGATCCGATTTTGCGAGTGACTATTGTTCTTACATTCCAGTACCGTGCTTCCTCTGCTGGGTAGGTCCTATTGTTACAATTTCATTTCGACTCAATGATCTCTCTTGATCTTGACACACTTCACCACACCAGCGATCACAATGTATGGCCAGAACTGCGACAGCAATGTCACTAGCATCGACCGTGCCAACCTCCACCATGCCTGTGCTCCGAGCCTCTTCAGCAGCACCAGCTCAACGCTGCAAACCAGCTGGATGACCCAAAAAGCATCGATAGACGCGAGGGCCGTGATAGCAAAAGTTGCCACGGCCGTTGTGCGCGCAACAGGGGCCAGCACCACGTACAGTCCAAACACGAATGCAGCACTGAGACTCCTCGCCGAGGCGGCCATGAGTATCGCCGCTGAGGCAAGGCTGAGCATGCGGCTGCGTATGTCCATGTTGACAATCCCTGCATATATCAGCAGGGTGATGGATAGACCAGAGAGAATGAACGCAAGCGTGTTGGCGATGATGAACACATGGAAGGCGGAGTGCCCAACGAGCATCGGCGTGCCACCATTCTCAGCATCATCGCCCCGGTAGCCACCTGGCAGGGTAAAGGCTGCGGCGAACGCCACCGTCGCGATCAGAACAGAGCCGATGCCAACAATCTGCGTGGATGTGGTGATCTTCTGCGCTTCTTCCTTTTGGTCTAGCCTCGCAGTGTGATTTTCGTGGAAGAGATCAAATCTGTGAGTACCATTTTGAGCGCCGGCATCTTGTAGCAACTTATGTATAATAATTTCTATATTCTGCGAAAATAAAAAGAAACAAACAAACCAGAAGGAAATGATTCTCGATTTGTACATATCAGTGGGACTATATGTATGAGCACAATGAAAGATTGCATGTGCACAAAGCAAGAGCATATGCTTACCAATCCATAACTAACCCCTGCGGGTACGCTGCTCCATGAAAGATCAAGTGGTGTTTGCCCTATGTTGTTTGTCACGTTCAGCATAACGAATCGGTTTTTCATCAGCGGACTTAAGATCCATAAGTGTCCTGTCTTAACAGCTAAGTGCAGAGCAGTGTTGCCATCGTCATCCTGCATGTTCATGACAGATGATGCAAATTTCTGACCCTGGTACTTGCAAGCATACGCGACCACGGACATGCTCTCCTCTTGCACGGCGACATGGAGGAAAGTCCTGCCCTTGGCATCGCGCAGCTCAGCGCAGTCACTACGGCCGTCGAGCAAGACGGAGACCACCCCAACTATGTCCATGAATGGGGCCACATGTATGGGAAACAATCCATTGTTGTCTGACTGATACGCGGCCGAAGGGTCAGCGGCCAACAGCAAGCTAATCACCTCGTGATCCCCCCATGACGCGGCGAGGTGAAGAGGCGTGCTTCCAGTTGATCGGTCTGCTTCTTTGATGAGATCTCTGTTCCACTCCAACAACATTTTTGTGGAATCTGCAGTTGGAGCTGGTTGTCAGTATTGAAAGAATTAAAGCAATAAAATGATGTATCCTTTTGCTGTTCTCAAATCCAAAATGAACTGCATTCTGGATCGGTTCCGTGTTAAAACTATCTCTGTCTCATGGCATCCAATGTTTCGAATTTCGGATTGAGGGGGATTTCCGGAACGACCGGAAAAAGGCAGTTTGAAACTTGACCAAATGTAGCATAGATTTAACACACAAATTCAGCGGAGCTTGTAGTAGATCCGCAAATTTATACTCGACTTGTAACAACTAGACAACTAATGGACATTAATAAGTGGCAGGTTAGCTCACTAGCTCGGCGTGCTCCAGCAGGAACACCGGAAGACTGTGTAGGTGACGCAGCTGGCGTCGCTCCATCTCCGGCGGCGCCATTGAACCGACTGCCGATGACTGTACCAGCCAGGCGCTGCCGGCCCAAGACTCCCGGAGACCTGAGCCGACCAAACGAGGGCCAGCCAGAGATCGGGGAAGGGGAGATGCAGTAGGCTGCCGGATTCGGTGGCGCCGCCGGTGTGAGCTTTTGGAAGAGGATAGGGAATACGGGAACCTATGATGGGCTTTTTGACTGGCCATGCAACAAAGCTTACCATGGGCCATTGGGCTGGGATCAAAATCCTGGTCACATCAACCCAGCAGGCCGACATAGGAAAACACAAAAACAGAAAACCTACTATCTACAGAAGGCCGACATCCTCTCCCCCATCCCCTCCGGCTGGCGGAGCAGCCGAAGACGAGGAGAGAAGAGTCGGGGTCGACCGGGAGACTCTCAAGGAGGAGGGAGAGCGAGAGCAGAAGGGAAAGGAGAGCGGCACCTGACCAGCTAGTACTACTAGCTAGCTAACGCTCCGTGTAGTCGAGACTCTAGCTACTTGAAGTTTCAAATGAATCCCTAAGTGAGCGATACTTGGGCTCCCCTAGGATGTGGGACGCTCTAAAAAAGGATGCTTCAAATATTTGAAGGATAGAGTATAGCATTAGGTTGTAAGGAAATATTAATCAAATCTTTGGCTCAAGCAATCTCGACTTTCTCGATGTCTTGTTTTAAACTCTCTCGAG
This sequence comes from Avena eriantha, assembly GCA_910589775.1. Lineage (NCBI taxonomy): Eukaryota > Viridiplantae > Streptophyta > Magnoliopsida > Poales > Poaceae > Avena > Avena eriantha. The sequence goes on along the minus strand of OU342741.1, from coordinate 23,424,777 downwards.
GATTATGCTCCTATATAAATGTCCTATTGCACAAGTTTTGGTGGGACAGCAAGAAAGGTGAAAGGAAGATCGCATGGGTCTCTTGGGAGGATATGACACAACCGAAGAATATGAGTGGAATGGGCTCCTGTGATATTGAATTATTTAACCTAGTCTTGCTAGCTAAACAAGCATGGTGTATTGTTTAGGTTCCTATGTCCCCGAGTGCTCGAATCCTTAAGGAAGTATACTTTCCAGATGGCCCCTTCTTGGAAGCGGGGCTGGGGTCATCACCATCCCAAGTGTGGAAGGCCATTCTCGAGGGGACTTGACATCCTCTCTCTCGGTTTGATTAATTAAGCGGATTGGAACCGGAGAGCATACCAACATATGGCATGATAAATGGATCCGAGAGACTTTAAGTTGAGACCGATCTGTGCAATAACAGAAAATCCACCTCAAATGGTAAGCGAACCGATCGATGGTTCATATGGACAATGGAAGGAATCAGTCTTGAATGGGCATTTTATTGCAATGGACAAGGAGGCAATCATGTCAATCTCGTTGACCACAAAATCCCAAGATATCATGTTGTATATTTGCGTAACCAACATATCAAGCGGGATACAAGTAACTTATTCGCGGATGTGGCGCATAACCAACATATCGTTGTGTTGCCTGCAAATTATATGGATTGATTTAATTGGTAAAAAAAGGAGATGGTGTTTTGTTTTCTAGTGATACCACGGCTATATGTGTGTGGTACTGATACATGCAGTGTGAAAGTGTCTAATTTGGAGTTTATAAAAAATGAGACCAGCAGGGGAGGAACCCTGTGGCTTTGTATAAAGTAGAGATGTCGCACACGGGATCAAACTCGCGCCGGTAGGAAAGCACCACTGTGCTCCTACCACTGGGCTACACGTCCATCCACAGAAATGAGGGGGAGGAACCCCTGCGGCTTTGTATTATGTAGAAGGTGTGAGACATGAGGCTCAACTTGGGGAATTTAAGTCTCGCACACGGGGATAGAACTCGCGTCGACAAGAAAGCACCAGTGTGCGGGCTAGCTAGATGCCCATCCACTAAATGAGACAATCAGGGAAAGGACCCCCGTGTCTTTGTATTAAGTAGAAGGTGTGAGGCATGAGGCTCAATCCGGAGAATTTAAGTAACTTGCACATGGGGATCGAACTTGCGCTGGCAGGAAAGCACCACTGTGCTCCTACCACTGGGCTAGCTGCCCATCCACAATTTGGATTTTATAAGAGCACCTCCACTCAGGGGGCCCTAAAGCCCCCCTAAAGGGCAATGGGGGTGTCGGCTCTCAAAATCGCGCCCAGCCCACCTCCCTCCCAAAATTGTTTCGCGCCGGTGCGGTCCGTTTTTCCATCCGGCGCCCCCAGGCCAAACCCAACCCAGGGGGTAGCGGGTGCACCAAATGAAGCTGAAAATGACGCAGGCCAGCCCTGGCAGTGGGAGAAAGCTTCGGTCCCGCCCTTTCCGCCGCTTCCTGTCCTTTTCCCTGTTATATGTAGGCGCCACTCCCTCCCTCACTTCCCCTTCCGCCGCTGCCGCCGCCATGGAGAGACCCAAACTCGATTTCTACGAGGCCGTGATGTTTGCCCACTACAACATCCTCGCGCCCCCGCACGCGAGGCTTCCGACCAGCTTCGAGCTCAGCTACGCTGGCGTGCCCGTGGCGCCGCCCTTGCGTGGCGCCGAGTTGGCGATGCAGATACAAGAGCGTCATCGCGAACTACCAGGGCGGAAGAGGGTGATGGCCCGGTACGCGCCCACGAGCGCGTACTGGCCGAAGAGGTTCAATAAGGAGCGGTCGAAGGAGCTCGCGCTAGGCCGAGCTTACTGGCGGCATCTCCACCCGGATCTGCGCAACCCAAAGGGAGGGAGCGCTTCTGGGCAGTGCGCGGGCATACGGTCTACACCGCTATCGACGAGGAGCGCCGTCAAGCCGAGGCGGCACGCCGTGAGGAATTCATGATCCGGGCGGAGGCCGCCAGGATCGTAGACCTCGAGTCCGGCGAGGAGGGGGGAGGGGGAAGGATGGCGATGCTGCGAACAACGCCGATGGCGACAACGGTGGTGAAAGCGGCATAATTGATTAGGACAACGCGGAGTTGGTGATACAGAATCTCCTTTCCGATATTATCCATGTATCATTATAGTTGAAATTAATTGAATATAAAGTACCGGGAGTGGACGTGATTTGGAACGATTGTCCCTTATTAAATTTTAAAAAAAAACCGACGCCTCCCTATGTGGACTAAAAAGGGACTAAAATTTACCGCCGCCGGAGGGTGAGTGGAGATACTCTAAGTCATGTCATGGTAGTACTAATTTGTGGACAAAAAGAGTAACTACGAACGTCCTGCTCACCTTGGCCCTTGAGAACGGCTGCATGCAAGGCATTCCGGCCGTCAGGTCCAGAGTAGGACAGCGCCGGATCCTTGTGATAGAGCTGCCTGGCAATGTCGTCGCGGCCCAGCTGGACGGCCAAGTAGAGCGGCGAGGCGCCGTCGGACAGCGGCACACGAGCCAGCTGCGGGTCCTCGGCCATGAGCCGGCCGATCATGTCCCCATCGCCCAGACGAACCGCCTGGTGCAGCACCGTCTCTCCACGCTTGTTCTGCGCCCTCAGCATCGCCCGCACCCTCCCGTCGTCGCGGCCGCCGTTCTGGGATCTGGCAAGGGACACGAGATGGGCGACCATCCCGCGGCACCCGGCCCGGGCGGCGCAGTGCAGGGTCGTGTCGCCGTTCTTGTCCCGGGCGTCAAGGGGGTGCCTGCCCTTGCCGTGGATCACCGACGCGCTCTTGAGGAAGTCCTCGCCGTCTCCCCTCGAGGCTACCATGTGGAGAAGGGAGTCCCGCTCACGCGCAGCGGCTGGAGCAGCTGCGGCAGCAGATGGCATGATCTCAACATCGACGGGGATGACGAGCTGAGGCGCCCCGACCCCGAGCGCCGTGGTGTCTCCGTCTCTGCTGAGAAGGAGACGCTCTAGCCGGGCCCAGTCGCCGCGCCGGGCGGCCATGAGCAGCTCGGGATCATGCGGCTTGCTCTGCAGCTGCAGGCTGCTGCTGCTGGTGGTACTACTGGTAGTTTGCTCTGTGTTGCCGTTCTCTCGATCAGTCATCTTCTTTGGTTGCTCTGTGCGCGCGGGGACTGGGAGCTTGCTGGTAGTGCGTGAGCCATAGATCAACGACCACGTGCTAAAAGGCTGACGACGGTGGGAATACAGTTCTTCCTCAAACCACACGTAAAGGGCGCGATTCGAGAAATGCTGAACCAGCAGGATTCAGGCTGCAAAAGCTTGTACTGCTGAGATTTTTTTTAATAAAACGATCAATATATTAGCAAGCAAGCCGGCTCATTAAAAACCTTTCAATTCCTTTTAGGTACCTTGGTAAGAAAAAGAAACTTGCTGCTTTTATCAAGGTTCCTTTACATCGTTTATGATCAAGACGTGATCACAAGCTGAGTCAAGCAACACCCCGCTATAGATATCTTTGCCTAATTGCGCTAGCACATGTGCTACACCATTGCTTACACGGTCCACCTTTCTAATGGTAATATCTTGATAAACCCTCAACAATTCTCCGGCTTCATGGACAAGAGCCCAGCTGCTCGGCATCTCGTGATCGTTTGCCGTCACCATTTGGATAACCTGTAGGCAATCAGACTCTATGGTCTCCGGCCATCTTTGGAGATCAATTAGGTGTTTAGGGCCTTCTAGGCAAGCCAGCACTTCCGCCTCCTCTGCGCTGGTACATGACTGAATAAATCTCCACTCAGAGATCATCGGATGACCTAGATGATCCTGGATGACTATACCAATACATGTTGTCTTTGATATATCGTCCTAGCTAGCATCAACATTTGTTTTTAGTCTTCCTTCTGCAGGTACTGCTAAGATTGTTCGCTACAATAAGGGTAAATTCCAGTTTTGGCCCCACACCCAGGACTGCGTGGTTGTAGCTGTGTAGGCCTGGTAGGGCAGATGGGAACCTATTTGGTTCTGGTCGTGGCCTATGTGCCTTGTGTTAGGTCCCAGTTCTCGGAACCTCATGTACATAACAATCTTTCTCTAATTTTTTTCTGCAGGGTAAAGGGATTATATTAAACAGACAGGTTTGTACAATCAAGAGCGATCGCCTCAGCGATTTCAGGTGGAAAATTTCGCAGCCAGACTGCGGTTCTTCCTTGTACTCTACCTATCTGAGCTAGGCCATTGCTTGCGCTATTTGCTTTGCGATCAACCTTCATAACTACGATCTCCCTCTCCCTAATCTTCTCTCGAATTACAGAGACCCTCATAGCGTGTCTAGATAAATTCGGTGCTCTCAGATCAATCATCCCTATTGCCTCGGAGCAGTCCGACTCAAGGGTTATTAATATTTCTCTAATCTAATCGGGTGGCAAAACGAGTGCCCTTTAACCTCAACTTTATTTTCAGTTTTTACTCTCTAGTTAGATAATTTTGACGTTAGTTGCACCATTTAGTAAATTTTCATTCCAATTACCCAATTTAGTAAAATGTGTACTAATGTTTATCCTCTCTAATTTTTTTGAGCGATTGGATAGGTGGCTTCCAGCCACGTGGCACCACGAAGACTGTTTTTGGTCTTTGTAATCTTTGTACCAAAACAACACAACTTAGGCAAGGCATCTAGCTACAACACAACACTTTATTCTTTGTACCAAAGCAATAGAGAAAGAAAAGCAAACCAGGTGTGATTGGGCGCGTGTATCAAGTGTCCTGTCCTGTACGATCGTGTGCTAACGAAAAATAAGCAGCCTCCGCTACTCTAGCCTCGCCACATACGACATGCTTCTAGGAATGCGGGCCGAGCTGTGGAGCCATGTCTTTGCCTGCACTAAGTTCACTACCGGAGAAGAGGAAGGCGTAGGCTCCGAGACGGGTAACCGAGCAAACCTGCCGTCGGTCCAGATTTGCCGTCGGTGTAGGGCGGGATAGGCCAATGGTGCTGTCGGCGTAAGGATTAGACGTGATGGCAATGTGACGGGGTCAAGTCTACACCGACGGATAGCCATCGGCCTAGGTTTCGCCCATACACCGATGACAACTATTTTCTATTTTTGCCACATTAATTCTAGAAAAAATTATAGCTAAATTATTCTAATTCAGAAAAATACATATAATATATCAAAATTTGCAGAAAAATAATCTATCTATCTAAACTTAAATATTACATATTTTTGATGAATAAAATATAAAAATATTACATATAATCTTGTATAACATATTTTCTATTTTTCAAGTGTCAAAAAGACCAATGTTATGTTAGAATCGTGGTATAGTTTGTGATCATGTGTATCATAGGATGGTGAACAATATTATAAGAGGAAGTTTTCATTTTTGTCGCACCAAAAAGCCATTTTCCGAGTGTAAAAAAATAGGGTGTTTTGTGAAGCAACCACCAATAAAAGTTTTAAAATAGTACCACCCAATTTTTCAAAAATACTAGGCCATCTTGCATGGACAATATCCCAACCGGGTATCTTGAACCTTTTTTTCTACCCCTCGTGAAAAAGAAAATTCCTACCGAATCGGTAGGAAGTTGATCAGATTTGAACTACATGAACATGATCTGATACTCATGATTTTTTAGAAAAAACATTTTTACATTCAAAATATGCTCTTTTATCAGAGATTCATTGCAAGTTTAGCGAGACTCAGCCCTGAACTAAGAATCTTCATGCCCGCCTTTGACCATAATTTGAAACGGGTATAAGAAATTGAAAGACGATCCAAACAATGTAAAACCTTCGCGTGGTGTCATATTATGTGACATAGTTATAAGAAAAATATTAAACTTGGAATATTGTAAATATATCAAAAAAACTTCTCAAAAATGAGCTATCATGTTCAAAGTTGAATGACTCTTAGGCCAAACGATAATGTTAGGGCTGGAATCGCTGTATAGTTTGTGATAATGTGTCCATATTATGCACGCATGTGCATCGTGGGATGATGAAGAATGTTGCAGGAGGAAATTTTCCTTTTTGTCGCACCAAAAATCCATTTTCTATTTATAGAGTGCCAAAAACGGAGTGTTTTGTGAAGCCGTCACCAAATAAAAGTTTCAAAATGGTATCACCCTATTTTAAAAAAAATACTAAACCACCTTATTATCTAAAGGCTTAAGCCTGAGAGGTTGTGAGCTTTCTGAGCGATTCAGCGGCCGCAACACACGTTTGCCGTCCGATCGAGATGGACCAGCTCAGATCATACGTGACGCCGCTTGCCTCACCCGCCCACACGGCCACACGCCCACCCACCCGCTCCCACCCTCCCTCCCGTCTTTCTCCTCTCAGACTCCATCTCCTTCTCCTCTCAGATCCCCTCTCCTCTTCTAGGGTTTTCAGCCACGGTCGCCATGGTCACCGGCGACCTCTCCCGTCGCCTCTGGACGCCCCTGCCCCGTCCTGTCCCGTCCCCGCCTTCCTATCCTCTTTATCTGGTGCCATCTCTCACATCAGGAGCTTGACCTCGACGGACAAACGCGGAAGGGCCCCGACCACGACGTGTTTCCTCCCCCGACCTTGGACGCATCCCATTCTCCTCGACCGCCGCTGCCATTCTCCTTGGTTTCTCCTCCGACGTGCCTACAGTTGCTATGTGTGACAAGCTGTTTACAAACTCCAAAGCACCAGGTCCTACCAGGGGCGGAGGACCCAGTAGGGCGCCCTACCTTGATTATTTCGATTTTACTCTATATGTAGTCCATATGAGCAGATTTTGCACCGCCCACCATGAAAATCATGCTCTGCTACTTTGTCGTTGTGATGGAGAAGAAAGAAGGAAGAAGAAGGCTAGATAGGTGAGGCATTATTGGTTGTTGTGGGGTGAAAGGGAAATGTATGAGCAGAGCGATAGAGTCCACTTGGAATATAAATAATGTCCCAAATGGGATACCTTAAACCTTTTTCTTCCACCCTCATGAAAAAGACAAATTCATGTCGAAACGGTAGCAAGTGGGTCAGATTTGAACTAAATGTACATGATCTAATGCTCATTATTTTTGTAAAAATCATTTTTAGATTCACAATATGCTAGTTCATTAGAGGTCTACTACAAGTTTTCCTTTTTGTCGCACCAAAAAGCCATTTACTATTTTCCGAGTGCAAAAAACGGAGTGTTTCGTGAATCCTGGCATAGTTTCGGTTGGTCCAATGTTAGATATGATACATGATTAAAATTATTATAGGGATGTCATATTTGGATTCCTCTCATTTTTCTGATCGATTTTGATATATTATTTGTCGATATGAATTATTCTGAAAAGGCAAAACAAATAAAATTTATTTTATTTTTATTTTTATTTTAATTCAAGATTATTATTAGTTATTCATTGTTGTTTAATTAAATAATTGTTTGGAATGTAAAAAAAGAAAAACATCTAACATCATGATACAATGGTTAATAGGATTGATATGATAGTATTAACAACAAGGACAATTTTTTTTTCGGAAGTTCATCCGAAAGAAACGGAGAAGTTAACCGTGCTAAGATTAGAGTAGTGTTAGGATGGATGACCGACCGAGAATTTTAACCACGAGTGCAATTTGACTTGAGATTAAGTGTACTTAGAGTTAAAATTTACGAGTTAAACAATTCAAAAAAAAATAAAAAATTATTTAAAAAAAATCTAGGCCGACGGAGCCAAACGGCCGTTAGCCATAGGTGGGGCCATCTGGCCGTTTAGCTATATAGCACAAAGCCCGTGCGTTGCTACAGTGCCATGTTAAATCACTATTTGCAAACTTATTCGGTAACTATGAGCACCATCACACGAATTTTCTTGGTGCATCTAGTAACAAAGCAGATTACATAAACATCAAAAGGTAAGCAAATTTATGTAGTCAATCTATGTGGTTAACTACAAGATTTATTCAATTTAGCCCAACTATAGACTTAGATAGAACAAACTTGTGGAGTACTTGATATAGATGGAATAAATTTACTCTAGTAGTACCCAAATTGACTTGATCAATTGAAGGGAGATTCTCTCGTATTGACCTAGGCCAACATGAAGCGAGTACCACCACATCGAGCCCAAAAAAATGAGCGCAAATGTAAAATATCTATTGATGTTACTTGATCAAAATGGATCAACCATTATCTGGACCATCGATAGAAAGCTCTAATTGAAGTATAAGAAGGTGCCATATTTTGTAATGCAATCATTGAGCATGTTCAAAAGTGCTTTCTTTTACACATCTTATGTGGTCGTTTCAGTATATCGGGTTGTAGTGCACTTGAAACAGATCAAACAATATTTTACTGAACTTCTAAATAATTGGCGATGATACTAAATGATATCGTACGATTGGGGCTGTTCGTGCCAAATTAAGGAAATTTCCGACGCAAGCTCAGCGACAAGATTTGTAGAGTCATGGTTACTTCCATGGTGCCATTGATTCTGGTGAGCCAGCGGTGCACACGCGACCAAGACCTCAAGGAAACACTGATATCGTTGCTGCCAAGCCTAGGACATACCCGGCCTCACGCTTCGCCATTACTTCCGTGGCTAAATAAAGCAACACTAGCGTCGCCGCTGTGAGCTTGGATGCTTCGATTTGAAGCCAACCAGATGGCGTGACACTGGAGCTCGGCATCCAGGGCAGAGACCAAGACGATGCAATTAGAAAAGTAGGACCAATTTTGTCGAAGAAAATTAAAATTCCAGCGTTGACTCGACCACAGCTTATCACGGGATAGGGCCAGCGCGAACCTAGCGAACCACATCGCTCAGCCCTGGGTGTGCCGCCTATTGGGCAAGCGCCTGGGAGGACGACGCTGACAAGATCCCCGTCACTGGCAAGGGCGAGAGTGTCGCACCGCCACGGCTCTTGCAGGGCGAGGACGACCACAACCTTCTCCTCTTTCTCCCCTCATCTCCAGCTCTTCCCGATTCCTCGTTCGCCCCCGCATCCCGTCTCTCCTCATCATCCTCCATATCCGAGCGGCCATGTACCAATACGTTGGAAGCCCATCGCCCCCGTAACTACCGCCGCCGCAGTCCGCGATGTGCCTAGGAACCGCGTACGGATCCTAGCAGCACGGACTGGAGGGGATCTGGCGGCAGGGGCTGGCTGCTGGCTATAGGCCTTACCGGCGACGGGAGCTGCGGACGCACATCTTCGTCAGTTTAGAGGGAGAAAGAGGTCTCCTAGAGAACTACCGGCGTATGAATCGTCGAATTTGGAGCTTCAGCGACGGTGCTCTCCGGCGAGATTGATTTTGTGGCCTATGGCCTCAGAATTCAGCAATTTGTGTCAAAACGGAACGAGTAGGAGGAGGAGATATTTATGGAGGACTTTTCTTGACGGAAGGGACAAGGAATCGTGCCAATCGATAGATTTTGCAGGGATTTTTGACGTTTCGGAAGAAACTTGTTCGTGTGGGTATGTGTGGAAGCGGAGAAGAAGATGGGTGAGCCAGCAATGCAAGAAAAAAAAGGGGTACGAAAGGGAGAGGGCCTAGTCGGTGGATTGGTTGGGCCGACGTGTGCGTTCAGTTTCACTTGAGGGTGTCTTTCCGGGTAAAATATTCCAACTATACAGGGGTAAAATCGTCCAAAAAAGTGTTGGACCGGGAGAAACATTCCGTCTTTTATTATTAGGTATTAGGTATAGATAGTAAATGTGTCCGTGCGTTGTACCGGAAGACAAAACATCAATTTTGAGTAAAGATACGAAACTAAGGACTCCCTCCGTCTCAAAATAAGTGACTTGGGTTTATCTATATTTAGATGTATCCAGAGACATTTTAGTATACATGCGAATCTGGATAAACTCAAGTCACTTATTTTGAGACCGAGGGGATATCTTTAATCTTTATGGATATCTCGTGTTGCATAAACTAATATCTAGAGTTGGAAACATTGTGCCAATACACGATATTAAGGACATATTATATGAACCAGAAAGCACCATGTGTGTAAGGGATAAAAAGTGCATTAAATAAAATCTTAACAGTTCAAGTTTATTTCAATTTGGTCTACTATCAGTGGTAATTTTTAAAATTTATTACATTTTTTCTCGATATAACTATTTAAACTCAAAATTTTTTTTTAGAGCAACACACGTATTTCATTAATAGAAAATCAGGTTACATGACGCAACATACGTGGAAACTAAAAGACATACCGGGATAAACTGATTAGCCTGAATTTGCAGATAAAATTCTAAGAAATCGAGAAATACAAAACGATCTCTAGAATTTTCCGCAACCACCATAGCTAGCGGCCGCCGTCCAACTCCAGCGCCGCCAAGGCGAACGCCGCGAGAGACACCGAACCACCACCATTGCAAGATCCAAAACCGTACCATCGCCAACGAGGCTTTGTGAGTCGATGAACAGGCCTGCTGCAGGCAGCGAGACACATGTCGTTGTGGCACGTCGACCGGGGACGTCCCCGTGCTATCTTGGACCAAGATCTGCCGTCTCCCATCGACAAAGTAGGAGAAGAACGGCAAATCCACCGCCTCCGGACCAACATCCTCGCTCTAGAAGAACCACCTCGCCCCGACCACCAGCGCCGTCGCAGATAACAATGAGCGCCAGCGACACACCGAGAAACTATTCTCGCCAGATCTGAAGAACGGCGAGAAGACCAAGCTATCGATCTGAAGGACCGATCAGCACACGTTGCCATCAACTCCGAGGCGCTGCCTCGAAGGTCGTCACCGGTGTGGGAGTAGAGTTGAGGCAGATTTATTCGCCTGGGCGCCGCTCCCACCACCCAACGACACATCAAAGAAGACAAAACCCAACCCTAACTACTAGGCCAGAACGGAGGAACGAGCCCCCCCTCCCTCGTGCCGCCGCCGAAGCGGCAAGCGAAGGGAGAGGGGACCAAGGCCAACGCCATGGCCGGATGAGATCGGGAGGAGTTTTTTTCCGCCGCCGCCCGCTCGCGAGAGCAAACGCTGGGGCGTGGAAAACTGGCTTCTTTCTTGTTTTTATTAAAACTACTATTTTAGAGTTTGTTCCTAGGCAAACCAGAGAACACTAAATAGGATCGGAGGGAGTACTTCTATTTAAATTAATCTACCCCTATCTCTATTCTCAATAGATGAGTATCTCTATTCTCAATAGATGAGAAAAAGATATTTGCAAGATCTGCATGCTCGTGCGGTCAATGACAGAGGTTTTTTTTAGGCCTTTCATAATGGGGTATCTCTTAGCTCGCTATCCTAGGCAGTGGTGTATAGAAAACTAGTACAATGGTTTATCTTAAGAGTTGTATCTACATTTAATAAATTTGGCTACATGCATGTATGTGATTCTATATTGCCTATGTCTATGATATCGTGCTAAGAAACGCCCAAAGGCCTTACCAAGGACTGGATGCTGCTGCACAAAAGCCAGCTGATTTTTTGGCCTCCCCTCCGTTTGCACACATGGCGTGCCATATCCGAAACCCCTGATGGCCACACGAGCCCACCACGCGGGAACGTGTCTTTGCGAGAGAGAAAAAAGCCTGACTTATAGGTGTCAGGGTGGGTAATTATGTGATTTGGTGGGAAGATAAAAACGTCTAAAAAAGAGTTAGATCGGGAGAAACAATTCGTTCTTTATTATTGGATATAGATATAGATACAGATATAGATATACCGACGGGTTTCCTACGCCAATGGCCAGAGAGGCTACGCCTACAGGGCAGTACGTCAAAGAGTATACGCCGACGGCAACCGTCGGTGTAGTGTATGCCGACGGCAATCAGAGGCTATGTTGACGGGCGCTGGCCGTCGACGCCTGTCGGATTTCATGTAGTGGTTCATGGCCGCCTTCGGTGCGCCATCGTGCCAAGGTCATGGACGCCGCATTCCCCGTGTCAAGTGCAGCGTCCTGGATATGATTGTCGCCAGCGTCACCTAGCAAATCGCTTTACCGTAAGAGTTCAAAGTTTGATTATATATGCCTTCGAGATAATAAAAACAGTCTACCTGGGACGCGGTCTGTACGCACTGGTCAGGATCCACATATCGAATCAAGGGATAAAAATTAGCACATCTTTTACTAAATGGGGAAACTTAGATAAAAATTTGCTACTACATGTATTTATCGTTAAAATTATTAAATTAGAGGATAAAAACTGAAATTCACTCTTACAGTAAAGCTGAGCACTCTCCCTGTTACATACTTGCATGAATGAGTACGATCAAGCTAAGTCGGAACATAGCACTCTAGCAGAAACAACATATCATTTTTGTTCTCTTTCTACATCGGAAATTTGTCAACTAGTAGTCTAGGTCGACTTAGAAGATTATTTCACGATGCAAGTCTAGGTCCAATAAGTTCTCTTCTGAACATCACGTTTTGAGGAAATGTTTCCATCACCGTGAAAAGTGTATCTCTTTTGTTTTGCACAATACTGTATAGGGAAGGATATTGTACCCGGAGAGTGGCATCACCAAGCCACTTATCGTCCCAGAAACGAATCTTTGATCCATCTTTGAGACTCCAGTATCTAAGTCCTTGAAGCGATAGGCGGCACCTGGGATCACTTCGGTGACCACATAGGGTCATTCCCACGGGGATTCGAGCTTGAGGTGCCCTTTCTGCTTCAGTCGCAGAACGAGATCACTTTCGACGAAGGACCTTGGACGCAGTCGTCAGCTGTGATAGTTGCGGAGGCTCTGCTGGTACACAGCTGACCGTTCCATGGCGATTTTGCGTGCTTCATCAGAAGGTCGATGGAGTCCTCGAGCGCTACTGTAGATTCGGCCTCGCTGTAGGCGACGACCCGTGGGGTCTTGTAGCGCACTTCGGCTAGTAGTACTACATTGGTACCGTGTACCATGAAGAAAGACGTGTAACCAGTGGCGTTGTTCAGGGTTGTGCGTAGGCTCCATAGTATGGAGGACAGCTCTTCAGCCCAACATCCCGCCACTCGTTCGAGAGACCGAAGGAGGCGCTTCTTGATGTTGCTGCAGACTAGGCCGTTGGCCTTCTCGACTTGACTGTTGGTCTAAGGGTGTTCCACAGAAGCGTAGCTGATGTTGATGCCTAGGCTTTTGCAGAACTCCTGGAACTCCTTGGAGGTGAAGTTTGTCCCGTCGTCGGTGATGATGTTGTGCGGCACCCTGAACCTGAAGACGATGGATTCGAAGAACTTGACGGCGGTGGTCCCAGTTTGGTTTGTCATCGGCATATCCTCGATCCACTTGGTGAACTTGTCGACTGCAATGAGGGCGAAAACATATCCTCCAGACGACGATTTCTGCAGCTTGTCGACCATGTCGACACCCCACTGCGTGAAGGGGCAAGCGACGGGTATTGTCCCGAGTTCTGCCCCTGGTGCGTGCGGCTTATCCGCGAATCTCTGGCAGACATTGCATCTCTTGACAATGTCCTTGGCGTCGCGCATTGCGGTGGGCCAATAGAAGCCATCTTGTAGAGTTTTAGCGACGTGGGCACGACTGCCAGCATGATGTCCGCAGGTGCCCTCGTGTATTTCGAGGAGGATTCCTCTACCGTCATCGTTGGTGACGCATCATTGGAGGACGCCCGTGATGCTTCGGTTATACAGTTCGCTGTTGATTATTGTGAAGGCTTTGGAGCACCGAACGATATGTCGCGCATCGGTTGGGTCATCCGGCAGCTTCTTGTTAAGCAGGTACGTGATGTACGACTGTGTCCAGGATGGCTCAATGAGCATGACCTCCATGGGGACTTCAGGTGCAGATCCTTATTCTATCTCGATGGATCCTTCGGCCTCTTCGGGTGGCGTAACCCCCGGGTGCGCTGCCACTTCTGATGGCCCTGCAGTAGCCTTCAGCTTGATGGATCGCTCACATATTTGCTCCAAGAATATGCCTGGTGGCACCGGGGCGTAGGTGGAGCCTATGTTGGCGAGGTTGTCGACATCCTCGTTACTTTCGCGGCCGACGTGTCGTAGTTCGCAGTCATCGAAGTCCCCTTCGAGTGCGTTGTAGAGGTCGCGGTATGCGGTCATGTTGTCGTTCAAGGCATCACACCTGTTCATGGTTTGTTGGATCACGAGGTTGGAGTCGCCGTAGATGATGAGCCGTGTGGCGTCGCAAGCCTTGGCCATACGCATCCCGTGGATCGGCGTCTCATACTCCGCCTTGTTGTTGGATGTGCATAACTTCATTCGTAGGATATACCGCATCTTGTCGCCCTGAGGAGATGTCAGGATGACGCCAGCACCAGCTCCTTCTTTATGCTTGGATCCATCGATGTTCATAGTCCATAGATTGGACATGTACGGTGTTTCTGGGAGCTGGTTCTCCATCTAGAGGACGAGGAAGTCCGACAGTACTTGCGAATTGATCGTTGTCCGTCGCTCGTAGGTGATGTCCCGTGGGAACAGTTCGATGCCTCAGAGGGCGAGCCACCCTGTTGCATCCGAGTTACTGAGGATGTGGTTAATGGGGCGTTGTTTACCACAACTATCGGGTGCTCTTGGAAGTAGTGGCGAAGTCGCCATGTTGTCATGAAGACACCGTAGGCTAGCTTCTGATAATGCAGGTACCGCTGCTTAGTGGGTGGTAATACCTCGTTGAGGTAGTTGATGACCCACAAGTATATGGGGTGTATCCCAGTATTTTCGATAAGTAAGAGTGTCGAACCCAACGAGGAGAATAAGGTGTTGACGAGTGGCTTGGAGCAGGAATTCTCTATAAATACTTAGCAAACAGATTTTTAGGGGTTTTTGATAATGCAGATAAATAAAGTACGAGTAGATAAAAGACAATAATAATTGATGTAGCAAGTGGCCCAATCCTTTCTTTAGCAAAGGACAAGCCGATTGTATTACTTAAGATGACCAAACATTCTCGAGGACACACGGGAATATCGTCAAGTGCTTTCGCTTCATATAGTTGATTAATCTTATTTAGTTAGATAAGTGTTGTGTGGGTAAACCTGTGCTAATGTACTGACCTTCCTAGGACTAATATATACTTGTGATTATACCCCTTGCAAGCATCCGCGAGTACAAGAAAGTAATTAAGATAAAAACTTAACCACAACTTTAAACTCTGAGATCCTACACTCCCTTGTGCAAAGGTTTTCTAACAGGGGTTTAGGTTTCTGTCACTCCATCAACCCCTACGATTGGCAGCCATATACACAATGCATTCTCCTAGGCCCATAAAGGTGAAGTATCATGTAGTCGATGTTCACATGACACCACTAGAAGAATAACACTACAACTTAAATATTAAACTATTGAATCTTTCTCACACAATGCCACTACTAACAACATGACTTCTCCCATGTCCTTAAGAACTAAACGAACTACTCACAAGACATCATATGGATCAAGATCAGAGATGAAATAATGATAAGTAAGAATATGAACATAAACGATAATTCAATGGTTGCACTAAATAGAATCAACTACAACAAGTAATCAACACCTGGAAAGTTTCCCCTAAGAACTATGCAAGATTTAACCCAATTGTTACAGCGGTATGGAGTGGTGATGATGGTGCTGGTGGAGATGATGATGGAGATGATGATGATGATCCCGATGAAGTCCAGCTTGATGACGGTGTTGATGGCAACGATCTCCCCTCTCCGGGAAGGAATTTCCCCGGCAGATTTCTGCCTGCCGGAGAGCTCTTTCTCTCTCTGTAGTTTCCGCCCCGCATAGGTGGCAGAACCTTTCTGTGGTTGCTCCTCGAGTCTTAGGGTTTCGTGGGAATAATATACACCAAAGAGCAGAGCCAGAGGTGGGCCAGGGTGACCACACCACCTGGTGGCGCGACCTAGGGTAGCCTGCGCCAGGGGGTGTTGTGGGCCCCCTATGGCCCAACTCCTCTCCCCCTTCTAGCATCCTTCGTCTTCTGAAAAAAATAGGATTTTCCATGTATTTTTCGAGATTTTCTGATCTTTGCGAATTTCGCCTCCAAACAGTGCCTTTTCCATCATAATCCTGACTTCAGCGGTCCATTCTCCAAAAGTCATCAACCATGCAAAAACAGATGAAATAACATAAGTATCATCTCTTAATATGAAATATATCAATGAATAACAGTAAATTATGATATAGAATAGTGATGCAAAATGGACGTATCAACTCCCCCCCAAGCTTAGACTTCCCTAGTCCCCAAGCGAAAACTGAGCTCAATAAACATGACCTCAGGTTTATGGAGTGAAGTGTCGATAAAAGAATACGGACAAGGAGCATCACATTCATCAATACACAAATCATAATAGAAGACAACTCACTATTATATAACTTAACTTGCAATAAGTAAAGGAAACACAATAAAGATTGTTGGGGGATACCCCCGGGTAGGGTCACGCCGGGGTATAAAGGCCAAGTTAGCCGAGGTTCGGCAAGGCCAAAGCGAATGTTGGCCGGGTCACCTCAAGGCAGGACGAATCACGGGGTAACCCGGACCTGGGGTCGTTCGCCTAACTAAGTCTCAACCGACTTAAGAAGTAAGTCGGAAGTGCATGTCTTACTTGTGTGCAGGAACAGGTGTGGCCGGATCAACCATGATCCGGGTCACGTCTAGCTTCTAGGAGAAGGAAGGAATCTCGCTGGTCAAAAGAAGCCCCGGTACGCACTACCTGAGCCAAGCAAGCAAGGACAGGACCACCGGGGCGTGGCCGACAAGGGTGACGACGCCCATGTCGACTGCCGCGGGCGCCGCAGAGGCTCACGTAGCCTCTGCATGTGTGACGCGGGGGAAAAGCACCCCGGTCGGCTTACTACTTTGGGGGGAAGCATATTCTTAGGAATATGCTTCCACGTATGCCCTAGGCTGAGACCGAGCTCCCTCTATAAAAGAGGGGCTAGGGTTTCAGTAGAGGGGGTTGGTTTTTCTGCTGTTCTATTTTGGCTAGGGTTTTAGGTGTGATCTATGGGTGAGAGTAAGAGAGCTCCTTCTTCCTCCTCTCGCCAATACAGCTCAAGGAGCACTTGTAATCTTGGAAACAGATCAATACAAACAACTGTGTGGAGAATCACTTCACTATCCCTCCATGGATTCCCCTAGCGTGTTTTAGTCCCCACCTTTAGCCTATCCATGGCATCTGCCGTGACACCACCACGACAGTTGGCGCCCACCGTGGGGCTAGCAGTGCTAGCAGGGGTCAAGATCCGGACAGTAAACATCATCGGCACCGGCGAACGCATCGTCTCCGGGCTCGTTCAGCGCTTTGGAGCGCTGGATTTCGTCAGCAACAACTCTAGCTGCTTCGGCACGCGTCCTCTTCCGTGCAATGGCCTCTTCGTCAGGCTCGGCGCGCACAAGGTCTACGTCGCTGTTGACGTGTCGTGTGTTCATCCGCCTCACGTCGTCGAGGCGGGGGAGCCACCCCTCACCGTGGTTCCCGGAACGCGTATCGCTCGCTCCCAGGACCATGCAGAGGTGATGATGACTGCGCTAGGTGCGGGCGCGAGCAAGGATCCGGCGCCAGATCCGGAGGTAACGCCTAAGGCACCGAGGAAAGGTAGAGGTCCTCCACTTGAGAGGCTAGAGAACGTGTTAAGGGAAGCAATGGATAGCTTGGAAAACCCTGTAGTAGCAGTGGTAGATCCGGCTCGAGCGCAGGACGAGCTGGAAGAAACTAGGCAGAAAATACTAGAGGGCACAAAAAAGATAGCCGCGGCACAGTAGTCGTTGAATATGATGCTGCGTGAGTACGCAAAGGCGAACAAGGTTGACGCTGTAAAAGTGAAGGGAAGAAATCTCATGAGTGAGATGAACAGAGAGGGTGATACTGGAATTGAGGAATCAGAAAACTGTTTGTCTGTGGGGCTGCCGAGGTATAGTACCCCGGCCAAGAACCTCAGAGCAGCGGATGTAGTTGCGTTCGAGTTAGAGAGTCTGACGGGTGAAGCCCGTCAAAGACAACAAGATAGGGTTAACGAGCTGGTTCGGATTGCGAACAGGCAAAACGAGGAACTACTCAGAGCTAACCCGGAGAGAGCTGGAGCCTCCAAGATCGTCCATTCGGCGGTGGGTAACTCGGAGAAATCCGCTGGAGCCGCATCGTCTCCTCATGGTGGTCCAAAGAGGTAGTAACCTCAGCCAGACGGAACAAACAGATCGTCCCCTATGACCCAACGCGGGCAGGGAAAGGAAAAGAAGCTCAGAAAAATGATGATCGACGGAGTGTGAGCCGAGGTGAAGCTGACCGAGGTAACCGCGACCAAGGCAACACTAGTCAAGGGAACGTTGTCAACGGCAATGCCGGACAACGAAACTCGGCTGGAGCAGGACAACCACAGCAGCGGAATATACCAAGGCAAGAGCAAAGTGCCGGCTGAGGTATGCAATAGAAAGGTGCTCCGCGAGAGCAAGACATGTATAATGATGGAGACTCGGAAATGGAAAATGCAGGATACCCAAGGCCGGACTATCATGTGATAGGGTCAAGATTGGGAAGCAGGGATTTGATGCCGGATGATGCCAGGTTGAAACTGGATCGACTGTATAGGTCGGAACAAATTGAATGTCAAGGTCCACCGGGTCCAGCATATTTTGGACCCCGGATCATGAAGGAGCCACCGGTACCGAACTTCCAGCTACCCAGGGGCACGAAGACGTATGACGGCAGTACAAAGCCGGAGGATTGGCTGATAAATTATGCTACGGCTGTGAAAATTGCCACTGGCAACCTGAGATGGGCTATACGATATGTACCCCAGATGTTGGAAGGACCGGCAAGGGTATGGCTGAACAATTTGCCGCCAGGAAGCATCAACTGCTGGATAGATTTCGAGGAAATGTTCATCAACAATTTTTCGAATACGTATCAGAGGCCAAATAGGCTGCAGACCCTAGCTATGTGCAAGCAAAGGCCAAATGAGACGGATCGGGAGTTTCTAACCCGGTGGTGCACTGTGAGAAACTCGTGTGAGGGCGTGATAGAATCACAGGCCATAGCATGGTTTGCACAAGGGTGCAGGTATGCAAGCGAGCTGTGGCAAAAGTTGCAAAGGAAAATGCCAACTACGTTGGCAGAGATGATCCGGATTGCAGATTCGTATGTTTTGGGTGATCCGACTCAACCCAGGCTCGTATCAAACGAGTCAAACGATGCGTACTATCAGAGAGATGGGGCCGGATCATCCCGGAGGAATGAGTACAGAGGAAAAAGGAGAGATGATATACCGGATCATCGATACGGTTCGCACCAAGTTGTAGCCGTGAATCAAGATCAGCCCGGAGCAGGGGGCAGTCAACGCCAAAAAACTGGAGGGCAGTGGACTCCGAGAAACGATGGTAAGAAGACTTGGACACCAGAGCAAAAGAAGCAGTGGCAAGAAAGGAAAGATCGTCCGAGGTATACTTATGAGTCGATGTTGGACCAGCCGTGTAAGTTTCACACGCCAAATCCGAATAACCCAGCGGGTCATACGACCAGGCAATGTGAGTGGATACGCAAGATTGAACAAGGTGGTTCGGGGAATGCTCATTCACCCCGGAATGATCAGCCTCGGCAGGAGTTACCCCGGCAGCAATTGCTCTTCGGAGCGAACACGCAACAACTAATGTTGCCTTCCCCTCCGCCGAGGTATGATAACAATGAGAGAAGGGATGCAGTGCATCAAGTGGAAAATCAGCATCAGCCGGATCAGAGGTACCCCGGAAATGAGAGGAGAAATGAGTACAGAGAGCACCATTAGAGCTATTTGTGTGTTCACCACTGAGGAAACAGATAGAAAGAGCTTGCAGCGCAGGCATATGGAGGTGAATGCGGTAATGCCTGCAGTGA
Organism: Avena eriantha; assembly: GCA_910589775.1. Classification (NCBI taxonomy): domain Eukaryota; kingdom Viridiplantae; phylum Streptophyta; class Magnoliopsida; order Poales; family Poaceae; genus Avena; species Avena eriantha. The sequence goes on along the minus strand of OU342741.1, from coordinate 23,405,042 downwards.
CGAGGTACATGCCATGGTCCCATCAGGAAATCACCTGGAGCATCAGGGATCACCCCAAGCTCATGCCAAGCCCTGGTTCGTATGCGTTGGTGCTGGATCCGACACTCATTGGGCCTAGCATTAACGTAAGGTTCTCAAAGGTGTTGATCGACAATGGCAGTAGCATTAACATCATGTATGCGGACACAATGCGCAAGTTGGGTATCTCGGAGAACATGCTACAGGCCACGAGGACAACTTTCCATGGTATTGTGCCCGGCATTTCTTGTGAGCCCATAGGCAAGGTCCGGGTTGACGTCTTGTTCGGCACAAGGGATAACTGCCGAACCGAAAATTTCGAGTTCGAGGTGGTGAACTTGGAAAGCGTACCGCACTTTACTCGGAAGGCCAGCCCTGAACAAGTTCATGGCAAGCTATCACGTTAGCTACTTGAAGATGAAGTTGCCCGGACCAAACGGGGTGATTACCATTGCAGGAGATTGCCGACGTTCCATGGAGTGTGCATCAGCCGGGTCAAACTTAGCCGAGTCACTTGTGATTGCGCAGGAAAAAAGGAAAATTCAAGAGGTGGTGGCATTGGTTCAGTCCGCGCAGCAGTATATGCCGGCGCTGAGTAACCCGCATGGAAGTGTCTCCTTCTAGGCCACGAAAGATACCAAGAAGGTTCCTGTTGATGACCTGTTCCCAGAGCGCACCGTAACAATTGGTGCCAGGTTAAGTGATAAATAGGAAAGCGAGCTCGTCAGCTTCCTCCGTGAGAATCGGGACATTTTTGCTTGGTCCACACAGGACTTGCAAGGTGTTCCGAGGGAGTTGGCCGAGCACTCTTTGAATGTGAGATCCGGAGCTAAGCCGGTGAAGCAACCTCTTCGCCGCTTCGCCGAAGATAGGAGGAAAGTCATTGGGGATGAGATAACTCGGTTGCTAGCTGCAGGATTTATCATGGAAGTTCTTTACCCGGATTGGCTGTCTAATCCGGTGCTGGTGGAAAAGAAGAAAGATGACCTGAACGTGGCAGTGGTTTGGCGCATGTGTATTGATTACACGAACCTGAACAAGGCGTGTCCAAAAGATCCATTTCCGCTGCCAAGAATAGATCAGGTCATAGACTCAACTACTGGATGTGAATTGTTGTCATTCATTGATGCATATTCTGGTTTCTGCCAGATACCTCTGAATCCGGATGATCAAATAAAGACTGCGTTTATTACCCTGTATGGGGCTTATTGCTATCGCACTATGCCATTCAGTTTACGTAATGAAGGGGCAACGTACCAAAGATGTATGCAAAAATGTTTGCACGACAAAATAGGTCAAAATGTACAGGTATACGTGGATGATGTGGTTATCAAGAACAAGGAAAGCAAAACGCTCCTTGACGATATCAGGCAAACGTTTGCGAATCTAAGGAGGTTCCGAATGAAACTTAACCCGGAAAAATGCACCTTCGGTATCCCGGCTGGAAAATTGCTTGGTTTTCTTGTTTCCAACCGAGGTATCGAGGTTAATCCAACCAAAATCTGGGCCATCGAACGAATGGAACTGCCGAAGTGTCTTAACGATGTCCAGAAGTTCACAGGTTGCCTGGCCTCGTTAAGTCGGTTTGTATGTCGGTTGGGAGAGAAGGCATTGCCTCTTTACCAACTCATGAAAAAGTCGGATAAGTTCATTTGGACGCCGCAGGCTGATGAAGCCTTTACCCACCTGAAGAAGATGTTAGCCACGGCACCAGTGCTGGCATCACCATTATCGAAGGAGCCAATGTTGTTCTATATAGCCGCAACCAACCGAGTTGTAAGTGCAGTGATAGTGGTGGAGCGCGACGAAGAAGGTAAGTCGGTGCAAATACCAGTGTATTACTTGAGCGAGGTGTTGTCAGCCTCGAAGCAGAACTATCCACACTATCAAAAGGTGGCATATGGCGTGTACATAGCTGCCAAGAAACTGAAGCACTACTTTGAGGAGCATCCTATCCGGGTCATTTGTGAGGCCCCCATATCTGAGATAATGAGTAACAAGGATGCGAGTGGCAGAATTGCAAAATGGGCAATTGAGCTAGCTCCTTATGTGCCGCAATATGACAGAAGAGAGGCAATCAAATCTCAAGCTGTGGCAGACTTTTTTGTGGATTGGGCCGAGGTGTAATACGAACCGCCACTCCTAGATCCGAACTATTGGCGAATGCACTTTGACGGATCAAAAACCAAAACTGGACTAGGTGCCGGAGTTGTACTCACGTCGCCAAAGAAGGACCAGTTGAAATATGTGCTGCAGATCCATTTCGCGGCATCAAACAATGTCGCTGAGTATGAAGCACTTGTGCACGGGCTCAAGGTGGCAAAAGAGATTGGGATACGTCGGATTGTATGCTTTGGCGACTCCGATTTGGTGGTGCAGCAAGTGTCGGGAGTGTGGGACGCCCTGGATCCAAACATGGCGCTGTACAGATTTCATGTGGAGAAGATATCTGGTTACTTTGAGGGATGCGAATTTCACCATGTACCCTGGGTGGAAAATGAGGCTGCCGACATGCTGTCAAAGCTCGGGTCAACCCGACAAGCAATTCCACCGGGTGTAGCATTGGAGTACCTCAGGAAACCATCCATCAGGCCCTCCCTAGAAACCGACTCAATCTATGTCGCGGAGGACACAGAATCTGGAGCTGTGCCTATGGACATTGACATGGGAAGTGGTGCGCAAAACCCGGGGACTGCCTCGGCAAACCCGGGGACTGCTTCATTGAACCCGGGGACTGCTTCGCAAGACCCGGGGACTGCTCAGCGTGATCCGGTTGAAGTTATGCTTGTGGATCAGATGGAGATTGATGAGGTTGTGTTCCCTGTGCGAGCAATACCAGCTTGGGCACTACCTATATTTCAATTCCTGAAAGATGGAACGTTACCCACTGAGGAAGTGCTGTCCAGGCAAACACAGAGGAGGGAAAAGGCATACACAATCATCAATTCCGAACTATACAAAAGAAGTGTGACCAATGTCCTCCAGCGATGTGTTGACCCAGAAGAAGGACTTGAAATCATCTGAGATATACATCAGGGGGAATGCGGGCGTCATGCCTCATCCCGAGCCTTAGTAGCAAAAGATTTCCGGCACGGATTCTACTGGCCAAGTGCCTTAGAGCAAGCAGAAGATCTGGTGAGAAAATGTAATGGTTGTCAGAGGTATGCTACCAAGACACATATGCCAATGTCGGAACTCAAGACCATACCAATCACTTGGCCGTTTGCCGTATGGTGCTTGGATATGGTTGACCCGTTCAAACCAGCAAGGGGAAATATGACTCACATTCTGGTAATGGTGGACAAGTTTACCAAGTGGATTGAAGTAAAGCCTATAAGAAAATGTGATGGAGCTACGACCGTAACGTTTCTCAAAGATATCATCTTGAGATACGGTTATCCTCACAGTATCATAACTAATAATGGCACAAATTTTGCGGAAGGAGCATTTGCGCGTTTTTGCCGGGATAAGAAGATCCGGCTGGACGTAGCCTCGGTAGCCCACCCCGCATCAAACGGAAAAGTGGAAAGATCCAACGGATTAGTATTATCCGGGATCAAACCCTGGCTCATTGAGCCGCTGCAAAGATCAGCGGGGTGCTGGATAGAAGAACTACCAGTGGTACTGTGGAGTTTAAGAACAACTCCGAATCGATCAATAGGCTATATGCCGTTTTTTCTGGTATATGGGGCAGAAGCTGTATTACCAGCCGACATAGAGCATGATTCGCCTAGGGTCACCCAATACACAGAAGCCGAAGTGCAAGAAGCCCGCCAAAATGATGTTGATCTGCTGGAAGAAGCGAGAGAACTGGCATTGTCCAGATCCGCCATATATCAGCAAAATCTCCGACGCTATCATAGCCGGAAAGTATGCCCCCGAGTATTTCGGGAAGGCGATCTGGTGCTCCGGTTGGTACAACATACTGCTGGCATGCATAAGTTATCCCCCCATGGGAAGGGCCGTTCATCGTGAGCAAGGCATTGCACAATGATTCTTATTATCTTATAGATGCAAAGCCACAGGAAAAGAACAAGGCGGACAGGTCCGGAGAAGAATCCAAGCAACCATGGAATGTAGCTCTACTCTGTCCTTTCTACACTTAGCTAAGAAGTGTATGTATCCGAGTCATCTCATATGTCGGTATGTATGTCGGCAATGAGCTTATCAATCAAATGTTGGCACGTCGAGCAGTAACTCGGGGACTGCCTTAATAATGTTTGTTGTTTTTGTGCGTCAGCTGGAATAAGTTATTCTACTTAACTCGGATTAGTAATGTGTGAGCACCAAGAACCCAACTCTTCGGCTTGCTGCTGTCCAACAAGAATTGGCTTCATGGCAAGCAAGAGAACAAGTTTGGAATTGCGTAGCACATGGAAAACGACTAAGGAAAAGAATTTATTCGAGCCGACGTTTGTTTTTCGGACTAACCCTGTATTTATTTTCAAGTTATTATGCAGTTTTATTTTTGAGCTGAGTCTAAAAGTTTCCCAGTATTGTTAAGACAATTTTTGAAGCTCGGATTCGTAAGTCATAAAACCGAATCAAGGTAGACACGAACCGAGCCAAGAGATTGAACGAACAAGAAAAGGAAACTCGGGGACTACGCCCAAGTTAATCCGGCATAAGAACTTAGTAGCAAAATATCACATATGTTTGGAATACAACTCCACCCGGCATACCGGGGATCTGATAAATTTTCGAGTTTTTTCGCTCAAGGAGCAGCAGGAGGAAGTTCGGCATCATCTTCGCCGCCTTCAATATCCGAGGCGTCATCTTCTTGTTCACCGTCCGAGCTACCCTCATCATCCTCAACCTCTTCGTCCGTAGCAGCTTCCAGGAAGCTCGGCCCATCAACCCATTCATGAATGGGAGCGTATTCGATGAGGCTATGGGCGCAAGCCTGGCGCTGAGCTACCCATTCCGGGTCATTTGTCCATCTGGATCCTGTGCGCAGACGTGTCAGGAGGTTGAGATCGATCTTCTCATACCACGTGAGTATGTGGTGAAGAATGGTATCAGCTGCAGCACGTCTAGCGGACTCTCTCCAGAGGTCAAACTGAGTCTCGGTTTCCATTAACTTCTCAATGAGAAGTGCGGTGGTCTCCGGGGCTTCTTCGCTGGGCCAGAACGTGTTGAAGATGCGAGCTGCAGCACCGAGGATGTCCTTGCCATAATTTTTGATGAGCTCCACGCGAGATGACAAGCTGACCAACAGGTCCTCCAGGTCATAAGGAATCCCTTCACCATCAGAAATGGCCGGAGTACCCCTTTGTCGACGGAAGTTGGCAACTGCTGCGCTCGCAATAGGAGTGCCCTCTAGAAATTTGCCTAGAAACGAGGCAAAGGAGGAAGGTCAAGAAAAGACATATGAATTAACCCGGAGAACTAGGTCGGAAAAGGGAAAGGAACTTACGTGATATATGGCTGAGGATTCGGGTCAGCTCCTTGGTGCAGTCATCACGTCTCTTCCGAAGCTACTCAAGCTCAACGTTCGCTGACCCAAGCTGGATGCCGGACTCCTTGAGAAGATCCTTGTCCTTGGTGATCTGGAGGTTGAGGCGCTCGCGCTCTTCTGTGTAATTCTGGCCAGCCTTTTGAAGTTCGGATTGGTGCTGGGCCTTTATATTATCCATCTCAGCCTTGAGCCTGGCAATCTCATCGTCCTTGCTCCGGAGGAGGGCGAGCTCGTCATCCTTCTTCTTAAGCTCGGCTTGGTGCTGCCCTGCTTGTTCGAGAAAATGCAGCATCATATCAGGCACGGGCACACTATCTTCAAGCGATGCTGAAATAGTGTGTTGGCCCGGCAGAGCAGAGGTATGAATGTTTGCCGAGCCAAGGAGAAAAGGAAGTGGAAAGCACGACAAGGTCGGACAGAAATGACTTACCCTTGATCTTCTCTAGATTTTTCCGCATAATAATGTTCTCAGCCTCCACCCCAGCTGCGAAAACCGAATGATGAGATTAGTTCGACAAAGGAAGATGAAGAAAAATGAAGAAGCGCTAAGGAAGAAATTTGCCCCTTTTCTCGTACTCCGCGATAAGTGTAGCTTGCTTTGCGCGTAGCATCTTGTGGGTATCCAGCAAGCGTTGGAATTCAACACTCCGGCGATTGGTGGTCACCTGAAAGGGATACAGAAACACAAGTTAGCTCGATGCATATTCGAAGTATACTAAAATCCGGGCCAAGTGGAACTTAACCCGGCTCTAGGTGTGTGCATATTCGAAGTGTACTAAAATCCGGGCCAAGTGGAACTTAACCCGGCTCTAGGTGTGTGCATATTTGAAGTGTACTAAAATCCGGGCCAAGTGGAACTTAACCCGGCTCTAGGTGTGTGCATATTCGAAGTGTACTGAAATCCGGGCCAAGTGGAACTTAACCCGGCTCTAGGTGTGTGCATATTCAAAGTGTACAAAAATCCGGTCCAAGTGGAACTTAACCTGGCTCTAGGTGTGTGCATATTCGAAGTTCTCATGGAGCTACGTTAGTTTTCTAAAGAGCATCCGACCGAGTAACAAGTTACTCCCCCGGAGGCTCGGGGACTAATGGTTATTATCTACAGCATGTAAAGGGGAAGCGACGTACCTCCATCATCCGCCCGGCGAGATTAATTGCCTTTTGCAGCTGTGTTCATCTGGGCGGAAAACTCAGCGGGGCCGAACTTCTCCGGGAGATCAGTGTCTTGAACTACCTCTGCCTTATTCCAATTCATGACAAATTCTATCAGGCTCGGAGGATACCGTTCACCAGTGGGCATATGGGGCGCCACCAAGCCCTTCGCGTGCGCTTCTTTCCTTTCAATCAAGGCAAGGGCTGGGCTGGTGTGCAGAACCAACTGTTGTGCATCAGTTGGCTCGGCAGGGGCGTCCTTCGCTACTGGAGCTTTCTTGGGAAGCATTGATGCGAGGGTACGTTGCCCAGCCTCGACGGATGTTGGCTTGGTAGCGTCCGGAGCCTTCTTGCCATTGGCTTGCTGGGAAGAGGAAGCCGTTGCAGCGGATTTCCCCTTAGGAGCGGCCGGGGTAGCTCCTCGCCGGGGTTGAGAAGACTCGGACGAGGCAGAAGAGGTAGGCGCTGGTGCTCTTGTTGTTGGACTTGGTGCCGGTGCTGATGCTTTCGCAGCCGGAGTTGGTGCTGATGCCGGAGTTGGTATTGGTGCTGGTCTGGTTGTTGGCACTGGTGCTGGAGCCGAGGTAGCCTCAGTGGCTGCTGGTTGCAGCGATGCCGAAGTGGTGGATGCCGTCGCCTCGGCTGGTCCGGTCTCCCCTGCTCCAAGGTTACCCTCCTCTTGCCGAGGTGGAGCAGAACCCGGAGCGGCCGCAGAACCCTCTGGAATAGGGCTCAGCGGATGTGACTCGTCGTCGCAACGGGGAGAAGGGCTAGGTCGGAGAGGTGAAGAGATGCTAGATCCACTTTGAGGGACCTCCACCGGAGCCCTGCAAAATCAAATAATGTCAGAAGAAAAATTACAACGATGTAAGAAGAGCAAGTTACAGAAGGAAGAATGACTTACGCATCCGAGGTTTGGGCCTCCTTGGGTTTCCAAGCCCTTCGTGCTGGGGTCTTGCCTGCCGGCTTGGAGGCAGTCTTGTCCTCGGACTTCTTTCGCCTTTTAGCAGGCTGAGAAGGTCCGGAGGAAGAACTTGAAGCATCCCCGCGCTTCTTCTTCGATCCCACCGGAACAGGTTCGCCCGTAGCAAGGGGAGGATCCTCATGGATGTGACCACCGGGGTGAGCTAATACCGGAAAAGCAAAAGAAAGGGGGACAGCTTCAACAGGTTCAATCACCTCGACATCCGAGTCATCTGCATCATCGGGCCATTCTCTAATAGAAGAGGATTTACCCGTGGGTCGTTTCGTGGCGTCGGTCATTGGGAGGAACATCTCCTGGTCCGGCTCTTCCTCATTCAGAGTCTCCCGGTCCGGCGCCCACTTAAGGGTCGGATCGGTGCCGTCCTCGAGGGTCTGCTGAAGAAATTGCTGAGAAATGGAATGAACAAAAGAGTCAAAAATGCAACAATAACTGACATGTAATTAGTCTGGGGTAAGTTTGCAACACGAAGCTTACCGTGGGAGGAAGCCTATCGTGGCAATAATGCTCAATCCCCCAAGTCCACTCAGAGGAGAAGTCCTTGTGGGTGGTGAAGAGAGCCTTAACCCGGCGATATATCTCCGTGTTGCTCAGCTCGAAGGATGAGGTCCGGTTGGGATCGCGGCCAAAGCTCATGTGGCACACCTTGTGGGTGCGCTTCTGGAGGGGGGAAATTCGGTTACGCACGAAAGTGATCATGGCATCCTCGTTGCGTAGCCCGAGCTTCTTCAGCTCCACGAACCTTTTATTGACCTGGTTGGCCAAGGCCGTGGGCTTCTTGGGAACGGCGTCCCACAGATCCGGGTTAGGTGGACCCGGAGTATAGGGGAGCAGCCGGATTAAGTCTTCGGTGCCTGTGTTCCAGACGTAAAAGAACGTCCGGGCCCACCCTTTGTAGGACTCTAACCCGGTGACCCGGGGGAAAACGGAAAACCTCCAGGGTGAAATGGAAGCCGCTCCGAATTGAGTGAGCTGCTTGTCCTCCGGATCAGTGTGGATGTTAGGAATGACGTTGCGACAGAGGTCGAAAAACCGGATCCATAGCTCCTTCGTGGGCCACAGTCCGGCGTAGCCTTCGAACGTAGAGGCAAAGGCAGAGAGAGAAGTGATGGCGTTGGCTGGAAGATGGTGTGGCTGGAGTTGGTAGGTACTGAGCCAGTCCTGGAAAAAGTCGCTCACCGGCAACCCGAAGCCCCGTTGGAAGTGGGACAAGAACACGACGTATTCCCCCGGATTGGGTGAGGGGGCCAATTCGGAGGAGGCAAGGCGAGCCGCAACACCGGTGGGGATGCGCCTGGTGCGGTAGAGCCAGTCCAGGTCGTCTTTGCAGACCTAGGACCCGGCCCACGCACTGCGGTCCGCCGCCGCGGCGTCCTCCTCCATCTCCTGCTCAGCGACGACGAGCTCCTCTTCCGTCATCTGGTCTTCGCTGCCCTCGCTGGCGCTAGCGGCGGCGGGGGCAGGGGCCTGGATTGGCGAGGACCCGTGGTGAGGGAGTTGCGTAATGGTGGCTGCGACGCAGGGGTGCGAGGGAAAAGCACGGCCGGGACGCTGCTATTTGGCAGCACTGGCGGCGGCGCGGTCGCGAGGAAGACGAAGAAGAAGAGCAACGGGCAGAGGGGCGCAGAAGAGGAAAAATCCTAAGGGATGCGCCCCTCCGCTATTTAACCACTCTCTCAAGGAGTGGGTGGGATCGTATCCTGCGGACCGGCCACACACAGTGGCCGTGTATCACCTGTCTAGACCAATCAGTGGGGAGCCACACGGAGGGCCACAGAGCGGAGATAATCCTATGACGTGACACTGTGATGCGAAAAACGAGGAGGCAGGCATGACGTGACTTGCGCACAGTGATAACTGACAATTACTGCGGCGGTTACTATGCAGGCCCTTAAAATAAGGCGACAAAATGATTACCTTTCACATGGGTTGGCGTACGAGAGAAGGAAACAAGACCCGGATGGAACTGTGGTAACCCGGCCAGCAAGTGAAAACTTGGAATGTGCGGAGGGAAAGTAAAACCATGAAGTCCGAGTTAAAGTGGTAACCCGGCCGGCATGTGAAAACTTGGAATGTGCGAAGGGAACGTAAATCCATATAATCCGAGGTAAAGAGATAACTCGGAAATAACGACTGGAGCTCGAAATTGAACCTGATGTGGCCTTAGCGGCCAAGGCAGCTAAGACCACACCAGCTTCGGGGACTAATGTTGGGGGGATACCCCCGGGTAGGGTCACGCCGAGGTATAAAGGCCAAGTTAGCCGAGGTTCGGCAAGGCCAAAGCGAATGCTGGCCAGGTCACCTCAAGGCAGGCCGAATCACGGGGTAACCCGGACCTGGGGGCGTTCGCCTAACTAAGTCTCAACCGACTTAAGAAGTAAGTCGGAAGTGCATGTCTTACTTGTGTGTAGGAACAGGTGTGGCCGGATCAACCATGATACGGGTCACGTCTAGCTTCTAGGAGAAGGAAGGAATCTCGCTAGTCAAAAGAAGCCCCGGTACGCACTACCTGAGCGAAGCAAGCAAGGACAGGATCACCGGGGCGTGGCCGACAAGGGTGACGACGCCCATGTCGACTGACGCGGGCGCCGCAGAGGCTCACGTAGCCTCTGCATGTGTGACGCGGGGGAAAAGCACCCCGGTCGGCTTACTACTTTGGGGGGAGCATATTCTTAGGAATATGCTTTCACGTATGCCCTAGGCTGAGACCGAGCTCCCTCTATAAAAGAGGGGCTAGGGTTTCAGTAGAGGGGGTTGGTTTTTCTGCTGTTCTATTTTGGCTAGGGTTTTAGGTGTGATCTGTGGGTGAGAGTAAGAGAGATCCTTCGTCCTCCTCTTGCCAATACAGCTCAAGGAGCACTTGTAATCTTGGAAACAGAGCAATACAAACAACTGTGTGGAGAATCACTTCACTATCCCTCCCTGGATTCCCCTAGCGTGTTTTAGTCCCCACCTTTAGCCTATCCATGGCATCTGCCGTGACACCACCACGACAAAGATACACAAAGTAAATTATAATTGGTAATGGCAAACTTTGCTCTTGGTCAAAGAATATTTAACAATTTGCAGGAGTTTAAACATAATGGAGTTTTCAATGATAGCTTTCAAAGTAATACTCACTAAGATACGAGCAATATGCACAACAAGGAACATAAGAATCATGATTGAATAAATCATCATATGAATGAATGAAACATAACAACTCAAAATACTTGCTGAGATAGAACGGAATAGGTTTACTGACTCAACTAAAAAGTAAAAGATAAGCCCTTCACAGAGGGAAGCAGGGATTTCAAGTTTCATAAAGAGCTTCCAAAAATTATGGTACTTATTAGTTTTTAGCTCTCATTGCCCCTATCATAAGCATCTTGAAGTGATTAAGGTTAAAGTGAACAAATATGAGGATATGCTTGACAAGTTATAAGTTTAAAATCTCATGCCACGTGCTTACGAGTACCAGACATCATGTTACTCAAATTTAGTCACGAGTAAGTTCTTGTCATTGTAAATACATGTGTATCATGGAGAACCGCCAACGGGGTACCCCTTATCCGATGATACGGAAGCTTTCCCATATCAAAATGACAAGGCAAGCCGACAATGAGCATCTCAGCGATCTTTTTTTTGCTATTTGCATAGGTTTTTATTGAGGATGCTTCACAGATTGCTCATTATGGTTATCCTGCAAGTTTCCACCATGATTAGGCATGGCTTAGGCTAGCGGCCCAGGCGTTTCTCTAACACATATACAAACCTCGTGAGCTTACAAGCTCCCCTTTTATTTCACACCACCGGGATCCATACGCAAAAGAATCATGATATCAACTAAATAAGTGCAATGTTGAAAGAGTTCCCCATGGTAACATGTGAAAGAGCATGTGGGCCCCCATGTGTGGTTTTGGTAATTAATGACAATCTTTATGGACTAATGTATGTATTAAGTTGTACTTGTAGGAAATGTCCATTGGCATCGCTTGGAGCATGTGTTGGCTTCAAGGTCGATGAAATGAAGAAGTAGATGCATTGTGGAAGCTCAATATGCGCCATCCCTAGAAGATCTCATGTTTGGTGCTTTCCATCCTTGGTGTTTATGGATCGATGAAGACAAAGCCAAAGGATGCTTAAGGCAAAGGTATTCTTGATAGGTTTTTCCCTTTTGCTGGTCTCGTGTTGACTGGGTTTAGGATAGATAGCCGTACTATCAAGAGGGGCTCTCAAGTGAGTAGCTTGATCATATCATTCGGAGAGAGCTCAACCCTTTGCATACTTGCATCATCATATTTGGTTGTCTATTTGCCTTATCCATGTGAGGATATAGAGCTTGTGGTAATCTCCATAGCAAGCTCTTGTTCATCAACATCGGATCTCCCTTTTATACCTTGTTGCGATTTTGATCTTGGTGGTTTTCCGGATACTCACTGTGTGAGGTATCTCACATTATTCTACTTGATACTTTCTCACTTGGTGATATCCAATATTTCCAACGCAATTGGATTCGGGTCAATCGGAGTCTCCTAGCCCGAGTTATGAATTTTGGAGTATTGCCTTTTGTTTTAAAAAGAAAAAAGAAAAAGTTTTTCTGTTCGCGGGTCGGGCGGTAGTACCGTTGTGCGCTACCGGCCCATCTGCGCGAGCTGCATTTTGCTCTGTCTCCCCTGGTGCCTCGGTCCGGCACTACCGGCCGGCCCAACCATCTCCTCTGCCTAGCCAGCCTCGCTCGCTTCGCTCTCCTGCATCACGCCCCGCTCCCCCGATCCCCTCCTCCCATGCGTGCTCGCCTGCTCGCGCTGCTCGCTCCTCGCCCGCTCGCTACTTCCCCTGCCGCCCGCTTGGGCTAGCCCAGCAGGCCGCCGCTTGCGCCAGCCCTGCCCCCGTGCACGCGTCGCCCTGCTCCTCCGCTGGCGCCCGATCCCCTGTCGCTGCTGCTGTGCGTTGTTCGCTGTTGCTTCGCCTGGGTCGGTGCGGTAGTACCGGCTCGATCCGGTACTACCGGCTCAGGTCGAAACAGCCCCCAACAGGCAGATCTGGCCTCTCATATAAATAGTCTTTGGCCTAATCTTTTAAGACAGTTCTTCTCACTATTTGCTCAAGCCCTTTTGCCTATTTGACTTATATCTCTTGTGCTTGATTTATCTCTTTTCCCCCAATGATTCTTGCTCATATTTGAAGGGAAAATAGAGGGGATCTAGATCTACAAATTGACCAAGCCATATCATCTCTTTGTGAGTGTATCTTTGGGATCTAGATCTTTGGGGATTTTGTGTTCCTCTTTATCTTCTTCCTCTCTTATTCCGCCAAGTGCTTTAGTAGCCTTGTTGGAACTTGAGAGTGAAGATTTGGAGCATCTTTGTGGTGTTCTTGCCTTTTGCATTTGGTGCATCGGTGTGTGTTCTCTCCGGAGGATTTGTTCGGTTATACTCATTATTGCTTGTCCCTCTTGGGTTCTTGGAACCCTAGATGGTTGTGTGGCCTTTGTGGTGTGTACTTGGGGTCTTCAATTAAGTTGTGAAGCTCCCCCAAGATTGAGGCCTTGGTGGCGATTATTGGGAGCCTCCAATTAAGTTGTGGAGATAGCCCCAATCTTGTACGGGTTTGGTGACCGCCCTAAAGTGTCCCATAGTGGAACGGGTGCTTGCCCGCGTGGTGGGTGCTCGGGAGAATAGGGTGAGGCCTTTGTGGCGTTGGTGGTCTTAGTACCGCCCACCGCTCCAACGAGACGTACTCCCTTATTGGGAGGAACTCGGTAAAACATCGTCGTCCCCGCGTGCCTCGGTTATCTCTATACTCGAGCTCTTTACTTATGCACTTTACATTGTGATAGCCATCATGCTTGAAGTAATTATATTGCTATCATATTGTTGCTTGTCTTTCTTAGCATAAGTGGTTGGTGCACATAGGTGAACCTTAGTATATCTAGGCTTTGTGCTTAACAAAAGAAAATGCTAGTTTTATTCCACCTTTGTTAAGCCCATCTCATAGAAGTTTTAATCGCCTATTCACCCTCCTCTAGGCGACATCCGTGATCTTTCAACATGGTTTTGCTAACTCTCAACTTATAAAGCGCAAGCATATACACAATATAGATGGGCACAATGATTCAAGTTTATTAAGTGCAAGAAAGTAAAGTGTGCCATCAAGTTTGTGAGAGATTTAATCACTAATTTTCACATAACAAGTTTAATTCGGAAGGTAGATAAAAACATGAATTTACTTGGAATAGAAATAATGTTGTTAGGTAGGTATGGTGGACACAAATGGCATAGGTTTTTGGTTGAAGGATTGGATGCACGAGAAGCATTCCCTCTCAGTACAGGTTTTAGGCTAGTGATATTTTTCTAACGTATCTATAATTTTTGATGTTCCATGCTTGGTTTATATCTACTTTCTTATGTTTTGTCCACACTTTGGAGTACTTTTTATATACTTTCTTGGATTAAGCTATTAACAAGATGCCATAGTGCCAGATGCCTGTTTTCTGTTGTTTTTGGTTACAGGAAAGTCAAAAAATGAATATTCTTGGAATTGGATGGGACAAAAGCCGAAGTCAATATTTCACCGAGGGGGACACGGAGCTAGAATATGAGACAGAGAGGGGCCATGGGCCACCCACACCTCCTGGCTGCGCGGCCAGGCCTGGCCCGCGCCAGGGGGTGGTGTGGACGCCTAGGGAACCCCCCGGCCTCCTCTTTTGCCTATATATTGCCTCCGATACAGAAACCCTAAGTACCCGATCAAAAATCCATGAAAGATTCTGTAGCTGCCGTCATCTCCATCCCTAGATCGGGAGGGATCTGAAATTCTTCCCGGCACCCTGTTGGAGGGGAGAATTCACCCTGGAGGCCTTCTTCATCACCATGCAAGCCTCCGATGTGATGCGTGAGTAGTTCATCCTTGGACTACGGGTCCATGTAGTAGCTAGATGGTTGGTTCTTCTCCTTTGTGCTACCATGTTTAGATCCTGTGAGCTCCGTTCATGATCAAGATCATCTATTTGTAATCCATACATGTTGTGTTTGTGAGGATCCGATGGATATTGAGATGCTATTTCAGATTGATTATTGATTCTATCATGTGTTTGTTATTTGTGATCTTGCATGCTCTCTGTTGTTTGTACATATCTTGGCCGAGTAGATGCTAGCAACTCCAAGAGGGAGTATTTATGCTCGATAGTGCGTTCATGCCTCTAGTAATCTGGGAAGTGACAGAAATCTCTAAGGTACTAGATGTGCTATTTCTACTAGGGAGAAAACAACAATCCTTTGTTCATAGAACAATCGTATTGTTTACTTTACACACTTTGCTTAATGCAATTATCTATTGCTTGCAACTTAATACTGGAGGGGGTTCGGATGATAACCTGAAGGTGGATTATTAGTCATAGATGCAGTTGGATTACGGTCTATGTATAATGTTGTAATTCCCAATCAAATCTCATAGGAGTGAAGATGATTAGTATATGCATGTATGCTTTCTCGATGTTTGTTAATTGCCCCACTATAATTTGTTCACCCAACATGTCATCTATCTTAAGGAGATTCACCACTAGTGAACTATGGACCTCGTACTTTCTTTTACCATCAATCTAGAACTGTTTACTGTTTTCTATTTACTTTCTGCAAGCTCTTACTTTCTTCCACACAATACGTTTAATCCTTTGTTTTCAGCAAAACCGGTGAGATTGACAACCTCACTGTGAGTTGGGGACAAAGTTCTGTGGTTGTGTTGTGCAGGATTCCAAGTTGGAAACAACACCTTGGAGGTGTTTCCTTGCTCCTACTGGTTCGATAACCTTGGTTTCATAACCGAGGGAAACTTGCTGATGTGCTCATCATACCTTCCTCTTGGGGTTCCCCAACTAGCTCGATATCAACCACGAGCCAGCAGCTAGCAATGCTGGGTAGCAAGCATAAGAGTTGAAGGAAACAAACATACAAGTGATAAAAACAAACATGCAATCTTCCGTGGAAGCACAAAAGATGTTAACTAGAGAATAATAATCTTATGAGCCAACCAAGAAAGAAAGATGATGAAATTATATTTCTTAAAAGTACTTTTCTCTTTTTCATTCAATTCTCATAATAGTGTTGCTACTGACCGAGCCGGGTTTGCCAAAACCAACTAAATTTACTAAATGATCCCAAAGTGATACCAATACTAATAACAAGATCAATCATATAACATAAATTGAAAACTAAAATTAGATATGAAAAAGAGTGAATGATAGAACTTCTCATTAATATTCCATAACGGCAACTCACACCAAGGGATACATAGATATCTAACAAGAGGGGGGGACACTTCCATAATGCAAACCATCCTACATAATAACTTCTCTATTCATGATATGACTCTACTAAAAAGGTAAAAAGATAAAAGATAGTGATGTGATACCGCGGCACTCCCCCAAGCTTGGAACAAACCAAGGGGATGCCAAAACCTGATGACGAATTACTCCTTCGGTGGTGGTGGTGTTCTCTCGTCATCGTCCGACTTCCAAGGTAAGGGCCCCCCATCAACAAAATACATCCTGGTCTCGAACATCCTGAAACTAGCAGTAACACTTATGCGTTTAAACCTAACCTCATACACACAGTTTTGATTTTGCACGTCGTAGAGTTGTGCTTGTAGTTGGTTCGTTGCTCGGTGGAGTGAGAGAATTCCATCCTTAAGCTCAGCAGTCTCCTTCTGGTGCTCGGCGATGAGTTCTGAACTAATCTTATGGATGATATCCACTTCGCTTCTTGTACCTAAAGACTTCTTGCTCCAGTGCTTCCATCCTGTCCTCCAGACTGCCTTCACCTTTAGGGCCCTAAACCTCTTTTATCTGCACCTTCCCATCTTCGAGCAATAACTCATTGGGATTAATCTTCAACTCACGCATGTACGGGTTGATGATGTCCGTGGAGGAATCTTCCTTGGCTGATCCAGAGGAAGACATTGTGGCTCCAAATCTGAGACTCTTCCTGTCAGAAACAGATCGAAACGAAAACACGACGAAAACACGATATATGAACCTCGGGGGATCCGCGGGATTATATATTATGAAGTTTTACAATGAAAGGAAGGTACTAGGAGAAAACAGGTCGAAGACGGGCTCCAGGGTGGCCACACCCCTGGTGGCGCGGCCAGGTAGGCCCGCGCCATGGGGTGGTGTGAGCCACCCGGGCTCCGTTTCCGTCCCTCTTTTGACTCATTGCTTTCCTTGTTAGATAAAAACTGCAAAAATATAACTTGACAGATTTTTCGCGGACCTTTTCTTACCAGAATTGTTACCTATTCAAAAACGGACTCTACAGGTCTCTGAATTTGGTCTTTGATAAATTTTTCCGGAGTTACCATTTGAATTGCATCAATATCTTCATTGTAAGAATCTCCAGAAATATAATGCTCGAGTCTTTGACCATTCACCACTTGTGTAGTGTTATCTTTTAAGGAAGAAATTTTTATTGCACTTGAACGATACACCTCTTCAATAACAAATGGTCCTTCCCATGTTGAGAGTAGTTTTCCTGCAAAAAATCTGAGACGAGACCTATACAATAGAACCTTCTCACCAACATGGAATTCTCTCTTAAGAATTCTCCTGTCATGCCATTTTTTAACTTTTTCTTTAAGTAGTCTAGCATTTTAATATGCTTCACTCCTCCACTCTTCTAACGAACTTAAGTCAAATAATCTTTTCTCCCCAGCAAGCTTGAAGTCTCTATTAAGTTCTTTCACTGTCCAATGAGCTTTGTGTTCTAATTCTAAAGGCAGGCGGCAAGCTTTCCCATAAACCATTTTATAAGGAGACATTCCCATAGGATTTTTATAAGCAGTTCTATAAGCCCATAAAGCACCATTCAACTTTTTAGCCCAATTTTTTCTAGATCTATTAACAGTCTTTTGCAAGATGGATTTAATTTCTCTATTTGATAGTTCTACTTGCCCACTAGTTTGGGGATGATAAGCTGAAGCAATTCTATGATTAACATCATATTTAGCAAGGGTCTTTCTAAAGCCACCATGAATGAAATGAGAACCTCCATCAGTCATAAGATATCTAGGCACTCCAAACCTAGGAAAGATAATATCCTTAAGCATTTTTAAAGAGGTCTCACCATCGGCACTTTTCGTAGGTATGCCTTCTACCCACTTAGTAACATAGTCAACAACAACAAGAATATGAGTATAACCTTTTGAAGGGGGAAAAGGACCCATAAAGTCAAATCCCCAACAATCAAATGGCTCAATAACAAGAGAGTAATTCATGGGCATTTCATTGCGTCTAGAAATATTACCAACTCGTTGACATTCATCACATGATAAGACAAATTTCCTTGCATCTTTAAAAAGGGCAGGCCAGTAAAAACCTAATTGTAGAACCTTTTGGGCGGTTCTATCTCTCGCATGATGTCCTCCATAGGCACTACCGTGGCATTTCCGCAATATCTCCTTCTGTTCATATTCTGGAACACATCTTCGCATAATACCATCTACTCCCTCTTTATATAAATGTGGGTCATCCCAAAAATAATGCCTCAAATCGTAAAAGAACTTCCTTCTTTACTGTGCTGTAAAAGTTGGAGGCAAATACTTGGAAACAATAAAGTTAGCATAATTAGCATACCAAGGACTCCCTCGCGAGCTGATGACCCACAAGTATAGAGGATCGCTACAGTCTTCGAGGGAAGTAAAACCCAATTTATTGATTCGACACAAGGGGAGCCAAAGAATATTTATAAGCCTTAACAACTGAGTTGTCAATTCAGCTGCACCTGGAAACAATCTTGCTTGCAGTAGTTTATCAGTAGTAACAGTTTTATAGTAGCAATAGAAAAGTAAAAAGTAGTAGTAAAAGTAAAGACAGTAGTAACAATTGCAGTAAACAGTAGGACTAAAGCGCGATAGGCATAGGGATGGATGGACGGGCGTTGCATGGACAAGACAATTCATGTAGCAATCAAGATATAGGGCATTTGCAGATAAGTAAGGTAAAGCATCCAAGTACTAAATAATCATAGGCATGTGTTCCATATATAGTCATACGTGCTCGTAATGAGAACTTGCACAACATCTTTTGTCCAGCCAGCCCGTTTGCAGTGGGGCCTCAAGGGAACTACTGGCAATTAAGGTGCTCCTTTTAATAGAGCACCAGAGCAAAGCATTAACACTCCATGAACACACGTGATCCTCATATCACAGTCATTCCCTCCGGTTATCCCGATTATTGTCACTTTGGAGCCTTTGGTTCCGGACAATAATATACGTATACAACTTGCAGGTAAGATCATAAACAATACTATCTTCATAAATCAATAACATGTTTAGATCTGAAATCATGGCGCTCGGGCCCTAGTGACAAGCATTAAGCATAACAAGTGGCAACAAAGTCAAAAAGTACTAATAATAGATACTAGGCACCATGCCCTAACAATCTGATGCCATTACATGAATGATCTCATCCAATCCCTACCATCCCCATAGCCTACAACGGGGGATTACTCACTCATGGATGGGGGAATCATGGATGGTTGATGGAGAAGTGATGGTGATGATGATGGCGATGATCTCCACCAATTCCCCATCCCGGCAGGGTGCCAAAACTGAGTTTCTGGTTTCGAATCGCGGTTTCTGGTGGTGGCGGCGTAGCGGAACTCTATCTGGAAAAACGTCGAACCCCCCGTCTGTTTTAGGTCAGAGGGCTTTTATAGGCGAAAGGAGAGGTCGAGGCGGAGTCCGAGGCGGCCACACCCCCTCCTGGCGCGGCCTGGCTTGGCCCGCGCGGCCAGGGGGTGTAGGCCCCTCGTGGCTCTTCTTCGTCCCATCTCCTGGCTCCGTGAGTCTTCTGGTAAAATAGGAGTTTTGCGATATTTTCCGAGATTTTTCCTGAAAGTTGATTTCCTGCACAAAAATGAGACACCAAAGCAATTCTGCTGAAAACACCATTAGTCCGCATTAGTTGCATCCAAATCACACAAATTAGAGGAGAAACAATAGCAAAAGTGTTCGGAAAAGTAGATACGTTTTGGACGTATCACCCCCTCCCCCAAGCTTAGCTTATTAATAATAAGTAACATGACACATAAGCATATGCAGGATTGTAGTGCTCATAAGAAGATATGATAAAGTAGTATCTCGCTTGCCTTTCTTTGGAGCAAAACATAAATGTCAAGGCACATGTGAAGTTTAAGTGAAGACTAGAAATAAAAACATCAGAGATTCAAATGTCAAAGTTATGTCATAATTAACCATGTTTTGAGACAAGCACATTACACTAAGAATGACAGCTATGCTCTCGGGAAGGTGCTCAAAGAATAAATGGTGACTCAACATAAAAGTGAAAGAAAAAGATTTAAACAGTTTGAAAGGCTTCCAAATGTTGAAAGTATAATACTCATTAGCTTTCAGCTTTCATTGCCCCTATCATAAGCATCTTTAGGTGATCTATACTACTCCCTCCGACCCAAATTAATTGACTTGGATTTGTCCAGATTCGGATGTATCTAAACACGTTTCAATAATAGATCCATCCGAATCTAGACAAACTTGAGTCAATTAATTTGGATCGGAGGGAGTATTAAAAAGATTCACATCGTTCGTCGTCCTAAAATTTTTCCATCTGCTCTATTTTTGACCGTTTTGCCCCTCCACCAGACTAACAATTATCCACCTGTGCCACCCTCAAGTTGGTCGCTTTTTCTCTATTCCCGCGAGGCGCAACTCGTTGAACAGGGTCGGGGTCATCTACTGCAGAGACGAGCGCTGCCGGTGGGGAGCAGGGGCGGCAGACGACGAGGATGGGCGCGCGGACCTTGGCGAGCTCGGGTCGACGCTCGGGTGGACGCGTGGAGGCAGGCCACATCTTGAATGTGGGCCTTCCAGGTGCAGCGGCATCAAGGAGGACCGCAGGTCGGCGCTGCGCTTGCTCGGGATGCACGTTCGTCATGGAGACGTGGAGGGCGGCGGTGCCTCGGTACTGGCGCGGCGGCTCTGCAGGATCGTGGTGGCAGGGAACATCTGTTGAGGGGCTCGGAGGTAGAGGCACGGGCTCGAGGACGAGATAGACGACAAAGACAGCCGACAGGAGGAAGACGAGGACGTGAGCATCAGGCAAGGGACGAGGACGAAGACCACCAGAGACGACCGTACAGATGCTGGAGGTGGTTGGCGACGCCCAAGCAGCAAGGATGGAGGCTGGGGAGGGGCGCATGCGAGCTCGTGAGGAAAAATTGGTGGCGCGAGCGAGGACGAGTTGAGCGAGGACGTCACGTGCGGTTGGGGCAGGGAGCGGTAGGGTTCGGGGGCTTATGTGGGCCTGCTGGACTGGTTTGGGGCTGACCTGGGCCAAACAGGCTGGCTGCCTCTCTACTCTCTAATACTTTTAGAATAGAGGGAATTTTTGGGGAATTTAAAAAGGCTCAAGTAGACCAGAAGCATTGGAGAGTTTAATCGGCTATAGCATATCAAGTAGTGGGAAATGGCCTACCTCAAAAAAAAGTAACGGGAAATGGCCCTAAATGAAAAATAAGATTGCATGGCTTAAATGAAAAATAAGATTGCAGATCATTATTTATCGATAGAGAATTATAAGAATGGTATATATTTGATGGGTGACCGGCGCGTATCGGGCGGGAGACACACGCTGAATAGCTGTGGACCACGTGGATATATACAATGTACGGGTCTCTTTGCATCCCTTTTACTTAACTAAAACTTAGGAAATATGCAGTTTTCATGTTATTGCGTTTTGTACATGCCCTTCAGCTTCCAAACGCTGACAAGCGGAAGACTTTTTTTTGGTTTGTTTGCATTAACATCAACACTAAACTTTCTTTCTGTTGTCTCCATTAAGATTCAGGATTAGCCAAAAGCAGTGTATTCCAAGAGGGATAGGAACTGGACGACCAAAACCGTTTCATCATTGTCTATTACACAACTATGTCCTCGTCTTTTCTCAAAACATAAGACCTCGCGTAAAGTCCAAACTCGAAGAGAGTGCCGGTCATTATACTCTAACAGTTTAGACGACCAAAACTTGAACAATGATTCTTAAGAGGGTAACACGACAATATAGAGGAGGGCAAAAGCAAAGTAAAATGGAGATATAGAGACAATTACAAGTGTACACATGATACTATATTCTACATGTAGTCATTAGCAACGCACGACTTACATGAATTATATTTACGTGATGAATTATATTTACGCGAGAGAATAAATTGAAGAATTCGTAGCAATGCACGGGCATTCAGCTAGTTAAGGATAAAGTGAATAGGTATGAGGATATTCTTGACAAGTTATAAGTTGAAAATCCCATGCCCCTTGCTTACGAGTACCGAACATGCTACTCAACTTTAGTCACGAGTAAGTTCTTATTATTGTATGTACATGTGTATAATAGAGAACCGCCAACAGGGTACCCCTTGCCCGATGATATGGAAGCATTCCCATATCAAAATGACAAGGCAAGCAGACAATGAGCATCTCAGCGATCTTTTTATTTGCTATTTGCATAGGTTTTTATTAAAGATGCTTCACAGATTGCTCATTATGGTTATGCTGCAAGTTTCCACCATGATTAGGCATGGCTTAGGCTAGCGGCCTAGGCATTTATCTAACACATATACAAACTCCATGATCTTACAAGCTCCCATTTTATTTCACACCGACGGGATCCATAAGCAAAAGAATATGATATCAACCAAATAAAGTGCAATGTTCAAAGCGTTTCCCATAGTAACATGGTTCTGTTAATTCACAACTTATAAAGCACAAGCATATAAGTGCAAGAAAAGTAAAGTGTGCCATCAAGTTTGTGAGAGCTTTACTAACTAATTTGCACATAACAAGCAAACATTTTTATTGGAAGAAAACAGAGCATAATAAATATGCAAGGAGTAGCAATGATGCTAATAGGTAGATATGGTGGACTCTTTTTGGCAACTTTGGTTTTAGGGAGTTGGATGCACGAGTAAAACTTATACTCAGCACAAGTGAAGGCTAGCAATAGAAATGGAGCGACAATCGAGAGAGCAGTAACTGTCATAATCATGCTTGCGACAAAACAAAATAAATAGTGGCCAAAAAGTGACACAAGGACTCTAAAGCAGAATAAATCATCAAGACTTAACTAACTTTTTGTTTAGTCATATGCATGCGTGAGCATGTGCCAAGTCGATTCAAATAAAACATTCAGAGGAGGACACCACAATGTTATACCAAGTTATAAATAGAACAATGCAAGCAAATAGTTATATGACTTGTTACGAACTAATAATGGATTGGAACTGATCATAAGCAGGCAAGGAACACTAAGTATCCATTAAATAACATACACCTTGCATAAACAGATTAAGCATGCTCACAATAATGAGTATATGTACAAAAATAAAAATAAATAGAGTTCATACCAGCCTCTTACCACACCTCGAGTTGTCATAAATCATCATTGCCTTTCACTTGTGTGACTTGAATAATAAGATAAATCCAATCTCCAAGGAGTCACTAAGGACCGCTGAACCCTGCAACGAACTTTACAAAACCAGAGAAGAACAACAAATATTTTTGGGTTTTCTATTTTTAAATGCAAGAATTGAAAGGAAAAGCAAGCAAAGCGAAATATTTTTGGGTTTTTCGAATAATCAAAACAAAGCTAAAAGAAAGAAGCAAACCAAGCCTAAAAGATAAAGAAGCAAACAAAGAGAAATAACATTTTTTTTGGTCTTTTTGTGTTTTGGAAAGCAGAAATAAAGCAAGAACAAAAACTAAAAAGAAAACGAAACATGGATATGCAAAGTACCGACTAAACATGATATGTAGATGAGTGTGATGTTGGTATACCTCCCCCCAATCTTAGGATTTTGGCCTAAGTGGAGATCAATCCCAAGCTGACCAAGATGGAGCGCCTCCATAATATGGCGAAGAGGTGCATTCATCCTGATACGAACTCGAGGATGCCCCAGCGTAGTGCACAAAGTAGTCATAAGAGGGCACATCCCCCTGGTGTTTCCCGTGGAAACAAAGCAAGCAGAGCTGCTCGTCCACCTCCACCTTGGAACGCAACCATGGCATCCTACAAATACTAAACAAAGTGGACTGTGGCAAAGGAGTTTCCCTCTCGTCTCCATCAGTAAACAACATCTTGTAAACTAAATTCTTGGTACTAGAGTCAGTAGTAACAAAGTGATGTGTTTTCATATCAGTAAGATCAAGCCTTTGTGGCGTCAACACAATGTCATTAGGATCCACAGAAAGTTCTAAGGCAACAACCGTGCGGGTGGCAATAATGCCCCCGTAAATAGGTCCCCTAGCGGCTAGGCGACGAGCAATGAGAGAACCAAGATTATACTCGGTATCATTATTAAGTGCAACAACAAGAAAGGTTAAATGATAATTAGAAATATTACTAGTGTTCTCCCTACCAAGAATGCTAGTGGCAAGATAATAAGCAAAATATCTAAGAGCTAGGAGTCGAATATTCCTTATCTTCCCGCGCTGAGCTGTGCGGTCATCGTCATTTGTCACACTTCGATAGAGCTCCAACAAGTCAGCGAGTCAACCTTGAATCTTCTTTACTGTCTCAGTCATGCCTATGCCTATAATGCTGCAAAATCTTTCCAATGGCATGGTAATAGGCATATTATAAATTTTAAACAAAACAGTTGACCGATAGGGGGTGTTAGTGAAAACGAAACTTTCAACAAAAATTTTGGTGAGCACGGCATATTGCTTACTCTCATCTTCCATGTAAGTGGTCAGACCAACCATCTGAACAAGGAGTAAGAAATCATCGAGGTCCCCTGTAGCCTTGCCCTCCTGGGTGTGTCCCTCTCAAATACTTCTCCAAAAGTGTGGTTGTTCATCTCTGCTATTCTGAAATTTAGACAACCGTCATACAAGTGATTGCAAAGTGATTACATAATGAAAGGAACTACTTGTAGGGACTTGTAAGAGGCCTAAACATGCATCAAAACAATTTCTCTAAGCATTTGAACAAGCTTACAAGCTCACAAAACTTGTCACCTACAGTAGCAAAATACTCAAGATATAGACCACTAATCACAAATCTACTTGGACAAGCGGAGGAGTCACATACCGGAGAACAAATGCTCCAAATCTCAGCAGCAAAGATGGGCTGAGCAAGGAGATCAAAATCGCGAGGAAGAACAACAAGAACACGGGTTTGAGCAATGAACTGGTGTTTTCTCGGGAGAGAGAAAGAAGTGGCAGGAGGGAGAGTTGATGGCTCGTATTTGAAGGAAATATGCCCTAAGAGGCAATAATAAAGTTGTTATTATGTATTCCTTATATATGATAGATGTTTATTTTGCATGCTATAATTGTATTGATCGGAAACATCAATACATGTGTGTTTAATAAACAAAAAGGGTTCCTAGTTATGCCTCTCTTATAGACTAGCTTGTTGATTAACAAGATGATCAAGGTTTCCTGATCATGGACATTGGATGTTGTTAATAACAAGGTCACAACATTTGTGAAATGATGTGATGAACATTCATCCGAAGTATAGCATTACGATCAAGTCATTATGTTTACATTGCTATAACATCATACGAAGTAATCTTTATCCTTAGGCCATGAGATCATGTCAATTGCTAACACCGGAAGAGTATCTTGATAACATCAAACGTCACACTGTAACAGGGTGACTATAAAGATGGGTTCAGTGCTACGAAGGTGTTATGTTGAGGCTCATGGATCAAGAATGGAATTTGTCAATCCCGATGACGGATAGATATACTCTGGGCCCTCTCGGTGATATCACATTAAGATAGCTTGCAAGCAAGTGATGTGATCACAAGAATGTTATATCACGGGAACAATAAAAGAGTGCATGTCGGTAACGAGATCAAACTAGGTATTTGGATACCGATGATTGAATCTCAGACATGTATTATATCATGATACAAAGGGATTAAATTACAAGCGTTAAAGGTTCTCACGATCACAGAAGTCATCGTTGAATATGCAGGAGTCAGTATGGATCTCCAGGTCCCGCTTTTGATTATTGATCTGAGAGGAGTCTCAATCATGTCTGCATTATTCGCGAACCGTAGGGTGACACACTTAAGAGTTACCGGACACCATTTTGGAGCACATATGTTTCAGACGAAAGAATTGCAAAGCACATGAATTGTTTCGATAGAAACCGGAAATTGTTTCGGGTGAAATTGCAGAAAGTGGTTCTGCATGTGATATTGAAATATTGCAAGGGGTTATATGTGAATGTTTGTTAATTAAAGTAATTAACAAAATTCTGAATAAATTTAATAAAAGAGTTTTATTAAATGAGAGAACATTAAACTTAGAGAATTTTAATGCATTTAAAGTGGGGACTTTAGAAGGGAATGTGAAGAGGCATTTTAATGTGGAGGGGTTACCACCACATGAATGGAGGAGGTGAAGAGGTACCCCCTCCTCCTATAAAAGGCCACCCTCTTCCTGCTTCTTCCTCACACCTCCTCGTGAAGGATGTCTCTCCCCCTCTAGAATTATTCCCCCATGGTCTCGGATTAGCGAGATACATGTTCCCGGTTGCATTTCGTTAGGAAGGAGTTGCTGCTTCTGCTAGATCGCTGGAGCGAGGAGGTGGAGGTTGTCCGGTGGCTTGAACGTGTGTGCGAGGACGGATGCGCTACTGATTTGCGGTGCTTGGACTTCCACACGATCTTGAGATCAGCAAGTGTACGACTACATCAACCACGAGTTCCTACTCGTTAACAAAACCCGTTGTCTTTGAGGGTAAGTTCTCGATGGATGTATGTCCACCCGTTGCTCTGTACCTAGTAGATAGATCTTGGCGTGTAGTTCTCATCGTAGGAAATTCTTTGTTTTCTATGCTGCAGACCCAGCAGTGGTATCAGAGCCTGATCTATGCGTAGGTGCTTTGCATGGGTAGTACACATATGTTTATATGTGGGCGATGATGATCATGTTATTGCATCTTCTATGTATTTTGGATATTGGTGGCATAGTGGGATGAAGCGGCCCGGACCAACCTTACATGTCATCGTACATGAGACCGGTTCCACGACTGACATGCAACTAGTTTTGCATAAGTGGCTGGCAGGTGTATGTCTCTCCTACTATAGTCAATATCTGATTTACAACGAGTTGCTAATAACTTGGTTATCCTCGTTGTGGTTCATGTTCGTAGGTAAGAACGGTTCTATCTCCGAAAGCCCTAAGCCATGTAAAACTTGCAATTGATAAATTAGAGGCGTCTAGTTTAGATCGTTGTTGGGCTAGTGTATTGATATGGTATTGTTGTAAGTAGATGTATGCTAGATACTCTTACAACACATTCAACGTGTAAGTTCCATAGACCTTGGCCTTACACACAAAGGAATGATAGAGATCATACCACGATGCAAATGATAGAGATCAAATGCATGGACCATGTCATCTCACTTTACACATTAGATGTTAGCATCTTATACTACTAGTTTGTCGCTTTTGGTAGCATTGTAAGATGATCCCTCATTTAGATATCAAGATAAAATGTGTTCTTCCTTAAGTATGCACCGTTCTATGAATCGTGTTTCGAGACATCACGTGATGATCGGGTGTACTCGACTCTACGCTTTCATACAACGGGTGTAAGACAGTTTTACACACGCGAGTACTAAGGTTCTTACTTGGCGAGCCTAGCATGTACAGACATGGCCTCGGAACACAGACCGAAAGGTTAAGCATGAGTCATATAGTTGATATGATGACCATATAGATGCTCGCCTCTGAAGCTGCACCGACTCACATGATGATCGGACTTGGTGTAGTGGATTTGGTTCATTTAATCACCAAAAAGGCACAAGGGATGTCGTTTTTGAGTGGGAGTTCATTAGTAATTTGGATTAGTTGAACTCACTCTATCATAAACTTAGTCTAAATAAACTTTATAAATTCTGTTGTAGATGGCACCACCTGCTTTTAATTTCAATGTGTTCATGGAGAAAGAGAAACTTGCTATGAATGGTAGCAACTTCACCAACTGGGCTATGAATTTGAGGATTCTCCTCACAGCTGCACAAAAGCAATATGTGCTAGATGCGCCGCTAGGCCCCCACCAGCTCCTGATGCTCCTGACGAGGAAAAGAATGTATATATGACTCGTCAGGAGGACCACAACTTAGTTCATTGCGGCATACTGTATGGGCTAGAGCCAGAACTTCGAAAGCGTTTCAAAAATGGCAATGGCTTTGATACCATGGGAGAATTGAAAATGATTTTCGATACCCATGCTATCGTAGAGAGTTATAATGCTACTAAAAAGTTCTTTAGCTGCATGATGGAGGGAACAGCTCCGTTAGTGAGCACGTACTCAAAATGTCTGGGTACCCTGATAAGCTTGTGTCCTTGGGAATAACGATTCCCATTGACTTAGGCATACATCGTGTTCTCCAATCTCTGCCACCTAGCTACAAGAGCTTCGTGATGAACTATAATATGCAGGGCATGAAGAAGTCACTTCCCGAGCTTCCGTCAATGCTTAAGACTGCAGAAGTGGAGATTAGGAAAGAACATCAAGTGTTGATGATCAATAGGACCACCGGTTTCAAAAAGGACAAGAAAGGCAAGCACAAGGGAAAGAAGGGTGGCAAATCTGTTGCCACCTGAAAAGAAACCTCAAGCTGCCCCTAAGTCTGACACCGAGTGTTACTATTGTAAGGGGACTGGCCATTGGAAGCGCAATTGCCCCAAGTATTTGGCAGACAAGAAGGCCGGCAAGGCAAACAAAGGTATATGTGATATACATGTTATTGATGTGTACTTGACTAGTACTAGCAGTAGCACCTGGGTATTTGATATGGGATCAGTTGCTAATATATGTAACTCGATTCAGGGGCCGTGGAACAAGCGACAACTAGTAAGGGATGAGGTCACGATGTGGGTCGGCAATGGATCAAGAGTTGATGTGATCGCCGTCGGAACGCTGCATCTCCATATGCCATCGGGATTAGTTATAAATCTGAATAATTGTTATTTGGTGCCTGCACTGAGCATGAACATTGTATCCGGATCATGTTTGATGCAAAGTGGTTGTTCATTTAAGTCTGAAAACAATGGTTGTTCGATTTATATGGATAATATCTTTTATGGTCATGCACCTGTGTTGAATGGTTTATTTCTGTTGGATCTCGATAGTAATATTACGCATATTCATAATGTTGATGCTAAAAAGATTAAACTTGATAATGATATATCTACATATATGTGGCATTACCCTCTAGGTCATATTGGTGTTAAACGCATGAAGAAACTCCATTCGGATGGACTTTTGGAATCACTTGATTTTGAATCATTTGATACATGTGAGCCATGCCTTATGGGCAAGATGACTAGAACGCCGTTTTCCAGTTCAATGGAACGGGCGACAAATTTATTGGAAATCATACATACTGATGTGTGTGGACCAATGAGTGTGTCGGCGCGAGGTGGATATCGTTACTTTGTTACTTTCACAGATGATTTGAGTAGATATGGGTATATCTATTTGATGAAACACAAGTATGAAACCTTTGAAAAGTTCAAGGAATTTCAGAATGAAGTGGAAAATCATCGTAATAGAAAGATCAAATTTCTTTGGTCTGACCGTGGAGGTGAGTATCTAAGTTACGATTTTAGCACACACATAAAAGAGTGTGGAATAGTTTCACAACTCACGCCTGCCGGAACACCACAACATAATGGTGTGTCGGAACGTCGTAATCGTACTTTATTGGATATGGTTCGATCTATGATGTCTCTGACTGACTTGCCACTGCCATTTTGGGGTTATGCACTGGAAACAGCTGCATTCACTTTAAATCGGGCACCATCTAAATCCGTTGAAACGACACCGTATGAATTATGGTTTGGAAATAAACCTAAGTTGTCATTTCTTAAAGTTTTGGGATGCGATGTTTATGTGAAGAAACTTCAGCCAGATAAACTCAAACCCAAAGCGAAAAAATGCGTCTTCATAGGATACCCTAAGGAAATGATTGGGTATACCTTCTATCACAGATCCGAGGGCAAGGTTTTTGTTGCCAAGAATGGATCCTTTCTTGAGAAGGAGTTTCTCGCGAAAGGTGTGAGTAGTCGGAAGGTAGAACTCGAAGAGGTTACTGAACCTTCTCTTCATGAAATGGCGAGTAGCACAATACCGGAAATTGTTTCGGAGTTGACTTCACCTAATGAAGAGAGAGCTAATGATATTGATCATGAAACTCTGAAAGAGGACACTACCAAACCTCGCAGGTCAAGTAGCACACGTGCAGCTCCTGAACTGTACGGTAATCCTGTTGTGAATTTCATGGTTGCTGAAATAGATGACCCTGCGACGTATGAAGAAGTGATGATGAGCCCGGATTCCAACAAATGGCTAGAAGCCATGAAATCCGAGATGGAATCCATGTACGAGAACCAAGTTTGGAACTTGGTGGACTTACCTCACGACCGAAAGGCTATTGAGAATAAATGGATTTTCAAAAGAAAAACGGATGCTGATGGTAATGTGACCATCTATAAGGCTCGACTTGTCGCAAAGGGGTTTCGACAAATTCAAGGAGTTGACTACGATGAGACATTCTCTCCCGTAGCGATGCTTAAGTCGGTTAGGATTATGTTAGCAATTGCTGCATATTTCGATTATGAAATATGGCAGATGGATGTCAAAACTGCGTTCCTCAATGGTAATATTGAAGAAGAGTTGTATATGATACAACCTAAGGGTTTTGTCGATCCTAAGGATGCTAATAAGGTATGCAAACTTCAGCGATCCATCTATGGACTGAATCAAGCATCCCGGAGTTGGAATCTCCGCTTTGATGAGGTGATCAAAGAGTTTGGATTTGTCCAAACTTAAGGATAGGCTTGTATTTACAAGAAAGTGAGTGGGAGCAATGTGGCATTTCTGATATTATATGTGGATGACATATTATTGATTGGAAATGATATAGATCTTTTAAACAGTGTTAAAAGTTATCTAAATAGCAAATTTTCGATGAAAGACCTTGGTGAAGCGTCATATATATTAGGCATTAAAATCTATAGAGATAGATCAAGGCATCTAATTGGGCTATCGGAGAGTACATACCTTGATAAGATATTAAAGAAGTTTAATATGGACGGAAGTAAGGAGGGGTTCTTACCTATGTTGCAAGGCAAGACATTGAGTAAGACTCAAAGTCCGGCTATGGCGGAAGAAAGAGAGATAATGGATAAGACCCCCTATGCCTCGGCCATAGGCTCTATAATGTATGACATGCTATGTACAAGACTGGATGTGTCACATGCTATTAGTTTGACTAGTAGGTACCAATCTAATCCAGGTTCGGAACACTGGATAGCGGTCAAGAACATCCTCAAGTACTTGAGAAGAACTAGGGATATGTTTCTTATATACGGAGGTGAAGAATAGCTAGTCGCTAAGTGTTATGTCGATGCTATCTTTGACACCGATCCGAATGACTCTAAGTCTCAATCCGGATACGTATTTCTCTTGAACGGAGCAGCAGTTAGTTGGAGGAGTTCCAAACAACCTGTGGTGGTTGGATCAACGACGGAGGCGGAATATGTTGCTGCTTCAGAAGTGGTGCAGGAAGCGGTTTGGATGAAGGAGTTCATAACGGAACTAGGTGTGGTTCCTAGTGCATTGGACCCAATGGTGATCTATTGTGACAACAATGGAGCCATAGCCAACGCCAAGGAACCGAGGTCTCACAAGAATTCCAAGCATATTAAGCGCCGGTTTCACTCCATCCGCGAGCATGTCAAGGATGGAGATATAAAGATTTGTAAAGTACACACGGACCTAAATGTAGCAGATCCGTTGACTAAAGCTCTCCCTAGGGAAAAACATGATCAACACCAGAACTCCATGGGTGTTAGATTTATCACTATGTAAACTGGATTATTGTCTCTAGTGCAAGTGGGATACTGAAGGAAATATGCCCTAAGAGGCAATAATAAAGTTGTTATTATGTATTCCTTATATATGATAGATGTTTATTTTGCATGCTATAATTGTATTGATCGGAAGCATCAATACATGTGTGTTCAATAAACAAAAAGGGTTCCTAGTTATGCCTCTCTTATAGACTAGCTTATTGATTAACAAGATGATCAAGGTTTCCTGATCATGGACATTGGATGTTGTTAATAACAAGGTCACAACATTTGTGAAATGATGTGATGAACATTCATCCGAAGTATAGCATTACGATCAAGTCATTATGTTTACATTGCTATAACATCATACGAAGTAATCTTTATCCTTAGACCATGAGATCATGTCAATTGCTAACACCGGAAGAGTATCTTGATAACCTCAAACGTCACACCGTAACAGGGTGACTATAAAGATGGGTTCAGTGCTACAAAGGTGTTATGTTGAGGCTCATGGATCAAGAGTGGAATTTGTCAATCCCGATAACTGATAGATATACTTTGGGCCCTCTCGGTGATATCACATTGAGATAGCTTACAAGCAAGTGATGTGATCACTAGAATGTTATATCACGGGAACGAGAAAAGAGTGCATGTCGGCAACGAGATCAAACTAGGTATGGAGATACCGATGATCGAATCTCGGACACGTAATATATCAAGAGACAAAGGGATTTAGTTACTAGCGTTAAAAGTTCTCACAATCACATAAGTCATCGTTGAATGTGTAGGAGTCAGTATGGATCTCCAGGTCCCGCTTCTGATTATTGATCTGAGAGGAGTCTCAATCATGTCTGCATTATTCGTGAACCGTAGGGTGACACACTTAAGAGTTACCGGACACCATTTTGGAGCACATATGTTTTAGACGAAAGAATTGCAAAGCGCAGGAATTGTTTCGATAGAAACCGGAAATTGTTTCGGGTGAAATTGCAGAAAGTGGTTCTGCATGTGATATTGAAATATTGCACGGGTTATATGTGAATGTTTGTTAATTAAATTAATTAACAAAATTCTGAATAAATTTAATAAAAGAGTTTATTAAATGAGAGAACATTAAACTTAGAGAATTTTAATGCATTTAAAGTGGGGACTTTAAAAGGGAATGTGAAGAGGTATTTTAATGTGGAGGGGTTACCACCACATGAATGGAGGAGGTGAAGGGGCACCTCCATGAGGCGCTGGCCATGGAGGGGGTACCCCCCTCCTCCTATAAAAGGCCACTCTCTTCCTCCTTCTTCCTCACACCTCCTCGTGAAGGATCTCTCCCCCTCTAGAATTATTCCCCCATGGTTTCGGATTAGCGAGATACATGTTCCCGGTGGCATTTCATCTAGAAGGAGTTGCTTCTTCCGCTAGATCGCTAGAGCGAGGAGGTGGAGGTTGTCCGGTGGCTTGAACGTGTGTGCGAGGATGGATGTGCTGCTGATTTGCGGTTCTCGGACTTCCACACGATCTTGATATCGGCAAGTCTACAACTACATCAACCACGAGTTCCTACTCGTTAACAAAACTCATTGTCTTCGAGGGTAAGTTCTCGATGGATGTATGTCCACCCGTTGCTCTGTACCTAGTAGATAGATCTTGGCGTGTAGTTCTCATCGTAGGAAATTTTTTGTTTTCTATGCTGCGAACCCAACAGTATTGATGTAGAGCTCGTTGGGAACCCCAAGAGGAAGGTATGATGAGCACAACAGCAAGTTTTCCTCAATTATGAAACCAAGGTTTAATCGAACCAGTAGGAGCAAGGAAACACCCCAAAGGTGTTGCTAGCTGAGCCTTGGCAGGGCGCTCTACCGGTGCTAGTAGCAACATGGAGACCTGCACAACGCAACCACAGAACTCTATCCCCAACTTGCGACGAGGTTATCAATCTGACCGTGTTTTTTTGAAAACAAAGGATTAAACGTATCAAATGGAAGGAAGTAATAGTTTGCAGAAAGTAAACACAAAACAGTAGACAGTTTATAGATTATATGTAAAAGAAAAGGACCGGGATCCATAGTGCACTAGAGGTGGCTCTCCTTAAGATAGATAACATGTTGGGTGAACAAATTATAGTGGGGCAATTGACAAACATCGAGAAAGCAATACATGCATATACTAATCATCTTGACTCCTTTGGAACTTGATTGGGCATTACAACATTATACATAGACCGCCATCCAACTGCATCTATGACTAATAATCCACCTTCAGGTTATCATCTGAACCCCCTCCAGTATTAAGTTGCAAGCAACACATTATTGCTTTATGAATTGTGTGTAAAGTAAACAATACGATTGTTCTATGAACAAAGGATTGTTGTTTTCTCCCTAGTAGCAACAACACATCTAGTACCTTAGAGATTTCTGTCACTTCCCCAGATTACCAGAGGCATGAACCCACTATCGAGCATAAATACTAACTCTTGGAGTTGCTAGCATCTACTTGGCCAGGATAGCTACTAACAACGGAAAGCATGCAAGATCACAAATAACAAAGACATGATAGAATCAATAATCAATCTGAAATAGCATCTCAATATCCATCGGATCCCCGCAAACACAACATGCAGAATTACAAATAGATGATCTTGATCATGAACGGAGCTCACAGATCTAGACATGAAAGCACAAAGGAGGAGAACCAACCATCTAGCTACTACATGGATCCGTAGTCCAGAGATGAACTACTCATGCATCACACCGGAGGCTTGCATGATGATGAAGAAGGCCTCCAAGGTGAATTCCCCTCTCCGACAGGGTGCCAAGAAGTGCTTCAGATCCCTCCCGATCTAGGGATGGAGATGACGTCGGCTACAGACTCTTTCGTGGATTTTTTTGATCGGGTACTTAGGGTTTTCATCCCGAGGGTATATTATAGGCAGAAGGAGAGGCCGAAGGGGTGCCTCGGCTGGCGACACCACCCCTTGGCGCGGCCAGGATTGGCCCACGTGACCAGATGGTGTGGTGCCCCCTGGCTCCTGTCTGTCTCGTATTCTAGCATTTGATGACTTCCGGAAAAATAGGCACTTTGGCTTTTGTCCCTTCTAATTCCGAGAATATTCATATTCTGACTTTCCTGGAACCAAAAACAGTAGAAAACAGGCAACTGGCACTGTGGCTCTTGTTAATAGGTTAGTCCAAGAAATCATATGAAAAGTACTCCAAAGTGTGGACAAAACACAAGAAAGTGGATAAAACCAAGCATGGAACATCAAGAATTATAGATACATTTACAATGTATCAACATCCCCAAGCTTAACTCATGCTCGTCCTCGAGTAGGTAAGTGATAAAAAGAAAGAATAATTTTTGAGGTGACATGCACCATTAAAGACTTGATCAAAGTATTTGTAAAACATTCAAAGCTGGGATCATAGTACTTCAATCATAGCATGAAAGACAAAGTTCTAGCAATAAGACAAACAAACTCTGAAGCAACATGAAAAGGCACAAACGAAAGATTCATGAATAACAATTCTTTGCAAGACGATTGTTTGTTTCACATAAAGAAAACACAGCATAATAGTATACAGCTTGTCCCTGATAGAGTAGTGATACGTCCATTTTGCATCACTATTCTATGTCTTAATTCACTATTATTCATTGATATATTTAGTATTGAGAGGTGATACTTATGTTATTTCATCTAGTTTTGCATGGTTGATGACTTTTGGAGCATGGACCGCTGCAGTCAGGATTCTGATGGAAAAGGTGCTGTTTGGAGGCAAAATTCGCGAAGATCAGAAAATCCAGGAAAATATACGGAAAATCCAATTTTTCTAGAAGACTAAGGATGCCAGAAGATGGAGTGGAGGTGGGCCACAGGGGGCCCACACCACCCCATGGTGCGGGCACGTCTAGGCTGCGCCAGGGAGTGGTGTGGCCGCCCTGGCCCACTCTAGCCTCTCTCCTCTGGCGTATATCAACCTCCCGAAACCCTAAGACTCGGGGAGGGACCACAGAAAGATTCCGCCGCCTCTACGGGGCGGAAAACACCGAGAGAGAAAGATCTCTCCGGCAGACAGATTTCTGCCGGGGGAATTCCTTCCCGGAGAGGGGAGATCGTCGCCATCAACACCACCATCAAGCTGGACTTCATCGGGATCATCATCATCATCATCACCACCATCATCACCATCAGCACCCTCATCACCATCTCCATATTGCTGTAACAATTGCATTGAATCTTGCATACTTCATAGGGGAAACTTTCCCGGTGTTGATTACTCTTTGTAGTTGATGCTATTGAGTGAACCATTGAATTATTGTTTATATTCATATTGTTATACATCATTATTTCATCTCTGATCATGATCCACATGATGTCTTGTGAGTAGTTCGTTTTGTTCTTGAGGACATGGGAGAAGTCTTGTTGTTAGTAGTGGAGTTGCGTTGAGAAAGATTCAATAGATTGTTATTTAAGTTGTGGTGTACTTCTTCTAGTGGTGTCATGTGAACGTCGACTACATGACACTTCACCTATAAGGGCCTAGGGGAATGCATTGTGTATTTGGCTACTAATCGTAGGGGTTGCCGGAGTGACAAAAACCTGAACCCCCGTTAGGAAACCATTGCACAAGGGACGTAAGGGTCTTAGAGTTTAAAGCTATGGTTAGGTTTCTACCTTAATTACTTTCTTGTACTTACGGATGTTTGCAAGGGGGTTTAATCACAAGTATGTATTAAGTCTTGGATGGGGCAGTACATTAGCATAGGTTCACCCACACAACTCTTAGCAAGCTAGAGAAGATTAATCGACTATATGAAGCGAAAGCACTTGACAGTCTTCCCATGTGTCCTCGAGAACGTTTGGTCATCTATAGAAATACAACCGGCTTGTCCTTTGCTGCATAAAGGATTGGGCCACTTGCTGCATTCATTCTTACTGTCTTTTATTTACTCGTACTTTGTTTACTTGCTTTATCGAAAACCCCTAAAAATCCGTTTGCTAAGTATTTGCAGAGAATTCCTGATACATACCACTAGCCTGCACCTTCTGCTCCTCGTTGGGTTCAACACTCTTACTTATCGAAAATACTGCGATACACCCCCTATACTTGTGGGTCATCAAGACTATTTTCTGGCGCCATTGCCGGGGAGTGAAGCGCTATTGGAGAGTGGAACTGGTAAAGGAAACTTCTACTGTGAGTATTGTTTACTTATGCTAGTTGCTTTATTTTCGTTATGGATAATTCACTGAGTTTCTTATTTGGTAATGCTACTACCACTGCTAAGGTAGTAGATAAGCCACCACCTGCTGAGAAAGATGTTTTCAAAATACCTACAAGAATTATTGATCGTGTTATGGATAACTACTATGTTGAGGATGGAACTGTCCATCCCGGTGATCATTTACTCTTTATACACGAATTATGCGGGTTGTTCAAGTGTGCAGGTATTACTACAGATCAAGTTAAGAAGAAGTTATTCTCATTATCACTGAAAGGAAGAGATGAGGAATGGTATAAGCTGCTGAAGAATGGTCAAGCTCTGGAATGGGAGGAAATAGTGCCTCTCTTTTATTCAAAGTTTTATCCTCCTAGTGAGATTCATAAAGATCGGAATCAAATATACAACTTTTGGCCTCTTGATGGAGAGAGTACAGCTCAAGCTTGGGGGAGATTGAAGTTACTAATGCTCAAATGTCCCATTCATGAGCTCCCCAACAATATTATTATCAACAACTTTTATGCAAGGCTCCCTCTACATGACAAGGATTTATTGGATGCTTCTTATGCTGGATCATTCACTCGTATGGAAGAAAAAGTTAAATGGGACCTTCTAGATCGTATTCAAGACAATGTTGAAGCTTGGGAGAATGACAAAGGTAGAAAGTCAGGTATAAATTATGATTATGAATGCATTGAATCTTTTATGGGAACTGATGACTTTCAAAATATTAAAAATGCTTATGGTCTAGACTCTCAAGCTATTGCTTCTTATTTTAAGGCTTTTGCTTCCTACATTGAAGTGCCTAAAAAGAAGTGGAATAAGTATCATGAACCTTATAAAGATGTTGCTAAGAGTGTTCCTACGAGAAATACTAAAGTTTATACTGCTAGTCATGTTTTACCTAAACCTTATATTGAGAAAATGCCTTTCCCAGTTAAGGTAAAGGAACATTCTATGATGGCTAGTATGGTGGATGAAAGTATGAATAAAGCTATTGAACCTAATAAACAAATGGTTGATGAACCTATAATAGCAAATGTAAAAGACTTTGTTGCTAAATATGAAAAATAGGGACACCCTATCCTTTGTAAGGATACCTCTAATATTGTTTCTCATAGTAGTGTTATGAGAGCTAGTATTCCTGTGTTTTCTGTTAGAATAAGTGATCATTGCTACGATGGTCCTTGTGATAGCTATATTGTTAAGTTTATGCATGATACTGAAAGTTACTATGAGAGAGGGAAAAGTGTTCTTATGTATCTCAATAATATTAAGTTTCCTTGTTTTATGCTGAAAGTTTTTATGTTGCAGTTCTTTTGCCTTCTTATGCAAGTTGCCTTTGGTTTCAATAACTTGTTTGTTTACAAAATCCCCTTGCATAGGAAGTGGGTTAGACTTAAATGAGTTTGTGTTTTTGCTTCTTATTACTCTCTTTCACTTCAAATCATATCCCTATGAGAGCTTCTTCAAAATTATCATGCCCATCTTAATGGCTATAAAGAAAGAGCTTTATGGGAGACAACCCAATTTGTTTTTGCTTTAGTTTGTTTTTGTTTCTTTGAGTCTTGGAAGTTATTACTTTAGTAATAACCACTCCTTATCTATTTTTGTTTGGTTTTTGTGCCAAGATCAACCTCTAATGAGAGAGAAGTAAGATTTGGGGAAGTTGCTGTCCCGAAACAGATTTTTGTGCTTCACCGTAAAAATTCGTGAGAGATCTCTGTATGTCGCATTGTGCTGTAATTTTTTGTGCTTCTGCCCCAGGTTGTTATTTATCTTTAGTTAGTTTTTCACGTTTTGATTTGAGCAACAGAAGGTTTTCGAAAAAATTGATCTTTACCTGCTGGTCTGTTTTGACAGATTTTGCCAATCTTGCATTTGCTTCTTTATTCGATTTCCTTCTTGAATTCTTTTTGGGTCTTTCGGAAGGATTTTCTACAGTTGCTTTTGTTTTGATGGTTTTCAGTTGAAGTTGGACTCAAAAGGTTTTATCACTTCACTTATACTAATGTTGCTAATAAGTACTGTGTGAAGTTTTGTGTGAAAGAAATTTCCAGGAAATGGAGACAATGGTGTAATAAGGAAGAGAAGGGTTTTATGACTCAAGTAATAAGTGTATGAAGATGAAGATATCGATGATATTCAAGTTATAATTCTAGAGAAATTCATTGAGGACCAAATTCAGAGACCTGCAGAGTCCGTTTCCAACTTGGTAACAGTTCTGGTAAGAAAAGTTCCGCGAAAATACAATCCAACTATATTTTTGCAGTTTTCAGTCAATAAGGAAAGCTACGAAGTGAAAAAGGGACGGAATTGGAGCCAGGGTGGCTCACACCACCCCATGGCGCTGAAGGAAATATGCCCTAGAGGCAATCATAGAGATGATTGTATTTCATGTGTATCCATGAGTTATTATAATGTTCCTTGAATATCCATATACCAGGCAACTTGTATTGATTGGCAATTATGTGAATTGTTTGTGAAACTCTTTACTTGTATGGTTATCTAATAATTGTCCCTAGTCGGAGTTCATGCGAGGACACACGTGAATATTAGACTAGCACATCGATTGGTTAATGACTATGTTTCGCAAGTCATTGACATGGAGATGTCAAACCAATGATGTGGACACATGTTATGAACATGGGGTTGGACTGACCCAACATGAGACTAGCAATAATACTTGCAGCTCTCTCTACACATCGTGTACGTTTTGTCCTTAGACCTGAGATTGTCGCATGTACTTGAGATGTGGATCGACCTACTTTGGGGCTATCAAACACTACTCCGTAACTGGGTAGTTATAAAGGTAGCTTTCGGGTTTGTCCTGATACATGCTGCAAGGCATCGGTCAATCAAGATGGGATTTGCCCCTCTCTACTTGAGAGAGATATCTCTGGGCCCCTCGAGTGATCGGATCCAGAAATGCATGGCCGTGCTACATATGGTTAAGAGTTAACCTAGTAAAGGGATTCTGAATCACAGTATCGAGAAAGAGAGGTCAGCTTAGAGCTAGACCAAATATCGTGAGGCAAAGGGAAAGACATGTACTCAACCTTGTGATGGTTCGTCCGAATGATCTTTATATGCGTTTAGGAGTTGGCACGTCTTGCTAGAGGCCGCTACCAACTATTGACGGAGTAAGTGTACTCGCGTCATGTCTATACGTGTATGAACCTATAGGGTCACACACTTTAGGGGCTGGAAGCCTAATGAGGATTGGATCCGAATTAGACCAGGCTTAGGCTGCTAATGGGCTGCTAATGTAGAAGCCCACCAGGGATGCCTATATAAGAGGGAGTGAGGCGAGATGAAAAGGTGAGAGCATTCCACCCAGCCGCC
The DNA here is from genome assembly GCA_910589775.1 of Avena eriantha. Taxonomy (NCBI): domain Eukaryota; kingdom Viridiplantae; phylum Streptophyta; class Magnoliopsida; order Poales; family Poaceae; genus Avena; species Avena eriantha. The sequence continues at coordinate 23,365,002 of OU342741.1, read as the reverse complement.
ACTCCTCTTCCGCCTGTGTTGCACGCGCAGACCTAGCAGTCTGGCGTGTGACGACTTCCACTCCGGACGTGTGGATACCTCGGAGGTGCTGCATCTGTAGCACTTGGACGAGCCGCGCAAAGGGGAGCTGCTCGTGGGACGAGGACAAGGAGGAGACGTAGAACATCTACACTGCCGCAACGTGCTTCATCGAGTTCCGCACCTACGCGTCTAGCGGTAATCCCGTGATCTATGACAATAGTATTCCTGGTTGACGCGGTAGAAATTTTTGATTTTACGCTAGTGTAGCCTACCCGTTACCCTTCAGGCGCGGGCCCACCCTGGCCGCGCCACCAGGTGGTGTGGCCACTCCGGACTCCGTCTCCGACCCGTTTTCTCCCAGTACCTTCATTTTGATGTGAAACTTCGTAATATATAACCCCCCGGATCTTCCGAGGTTTGTATATCATGTTTTCGCCGTGTTTTCATTTCGATCTATTTCTGCCAGGACATACTCTTTGAATGCTTGGAAGCACAATGGTGTCCGCCAAGGATAAAGGGAAGGAGCCCATGGAGGAAGACCTCCAAGACCCCGGGAAGGAGAAGGAGATCAAGAGTGAAGGTGAAGAGGAGCAAGGCCAACACCCGCATACCGGCACTACCCTTGCAAGCATTGGAGTGATGGCAAACCCAGCCATTGGAGGGAAGCCTCCTCATCACCGTTCAGATCCCTGGTCACTTCCTCCATGCACCAAGAATCCTTTCCACACTCTTATCCATGGGCATCAATACCAGAATATGCCCAAGGAGAAATTACCCTCCAATTGGGATTTGCCTCGTTCTAACCATGCAGGAAAAGAAGACTTCAAGGAGGAAGAGTGGGGAAAGAATAGCAAGAGCTGGAATTCTCAACACGACATGATCATGAGCTGCATTGAGCAAAATTCACAGCTGATTCGTAATCTCACCTTCGAGATTGAGGAATTTGGGAAACTGATCAAGGAGCTCATCAAGAGGATACCACCACCACCAAAGGAGTAATTCATCATCAGGTTATCCCCTTGGTTTGTTCCAAGCTTGGGGGAGTGCCGCAGTATCATATCACTATCTTCTATCTTTTTACCTTATTAGTAGAGTCATATCATGAATAGAGGAGTTTTTATGTAGTATGGTTTGCATTATGGAAGTGTCCCCTCTCTCGTTAGATATGTATCCCTTGGTGTGAGTTTCCGTTATGGAATATTAATGAGAAGTTCTATCATTCACTCTTTTGCATAGCTTATGTTAGTTTTCAATTCGTGGTTATATGATTGATCTTGTTGTTAGTATTGGTAGCACTCTGGAATCATTGAGTTAATTTAGTTGGTTTTGGCAAACCTGGCTCGGTCAGTAGCAACACCTTTTTGAGAGTTGAATGAAAAATATAGAAGTGCTCTAGAGAAAAATAATTTCATCACCTTTCTTTCTTGATTTGCTCATAAGTCTAGTATTCTCTAGTTAAGATCTTTTGTGCTTCCAAGAAAGATTGCATGTTTGTTTTTATCACTTGTATGTTTGGTTGTTTCCTTCAACTCTTATACTTGCTACCCAGCCTTGCTAGCCAAAAACCTGTACTGAGAGGGAATTCTTCTCGTGCATCCACTCCTTTAAACCAAAACCTTTGCCATTTGTGTCCACCATACCTACATAGTAGCATTATTGCTATTTCAAGTAAATTCCTGTTTTGTCTACCTCCAAAATTAAACTTGTTATGAGAAAATTAGTGATTAAAGTTCTCACGAACTTCATGGCACAATTTACTTTCTTGCACTTAATAAACCTGAACCATTGTGAACTCTCCATGAAAGTTATATGCTTGCAAATTATAGGCTGGGGATTAGAAGAACTGTGCTGTCACGGGGAACACTTTCAACACTTGTAAATATATACCTAGTTGATACCTTGCTCTTTTGTTTGCGGATGTTGTCGGTGTGAAATAAAAGGGGAGCTTGTAAGTCCATGGAGTTATGTATGTGTGTTAGAGAAACGCCTGGGCCGCTGGTCTAATCCATGCTGACATTGTGGAAACCTGCAGCGTAACCATAATGATATCTATGAAGCATTCTTCTTATAAAAAAAGAGAGAGATAGCTATTGAGAAAAAGAAAAGAAAAAAAGAGATACTATGAAAAGAGGAAAGAGAGAAAAAAACACCATTTTCCCATGGTAAATAAGAAGATTGCTGAGATACTCATTGTCTGCTTGCCTTGTCATTTTGATATGGGGATTCTTCTGTATCATCGGGCAAGGGGTACCCCGTTGGCGGTTCTCAATGATATGCACATACTTACGATGACAAGAACTTACAAGTAACTAAAGTTGAGTAGCATGAGGAGCGACCCTCGTACTCAAGGGACTTGGGATTTTCAGTTTATAGTTCGTCAAGCATATAACTCAGATTGGACCTCACTATCACCTTAATCACCTAAAGATGCCTATGATAGGGGCAATGAGAGCTAAAAACTAGTAAGTATCATAATTTTTGGGAGCTCTTTATGAGACTTGCAATCCCTGCTTCCCTCTTTGAAGGGCCTTTCTTTTACTTTGTAGTTGAGTCAGTAAACCTATTCCCTTCTATCTCAGCAAGTATTTTGAGTTGATGTGTTTCATTCATTCATATGATGATTTATTCAATCATGTTCTTATGTTCCTTGCTTTGCACGTTGCTCTTATCTTGATGTTTACTACTTTGAAAGCTTTCTTTAAAAAAACCAGCTATTTGTGAACTCCAGCAAATTATCAACTATTCTTCGACCAAGAGCTAAGTTTGCCATTACCAATTATGATTTACTTTGTGTATCTTTATTGTGTTTCCTTTACTCATTGCAAGTTGAGTTATATAATAGTAAGTTGTCTTCTATTATGATCTATGTATTTGATGAATGTGATGCTTCTTGTCCGTATTCTTTTATCGACTCTTCACTCCATAAACCTGAGGTCATGTTTATTAAGCTCAGTTTCGCTTAGGGACAAGCGAAGTCTAAGCTTGGGGGGAGTTGATACGTCCATTTAGCATCACTATTCTATGTCTTGATTCACTATTATTCATTGATATATTTCGTATTGAGAGGTGATACTTATGTTATTTCATCTATTTTTGCATGGTTGATGACTTTTGGAGCATGGACCGCTGCAGTGAGGATTCTTATGGAAAAGGTGTTGTTTGGAGGCAAAATTCGCGAAGATCAGAAAATCCGGGAAAATATACGGAAAATCCTATTTTTCCAGAAGACTAAGGATGCCAGAAGATGGAGTGGAGGTGGGCCTGACATGGGTATACCCCACAGGTACTCGAGCTTGGTATATACGGTCTAAATATGTACAGGCCCACGGTGTCGCCAAGGCCCAGACGAAATGACTCGAGTAACCTGCGGACTCTCGATTGCTTGAGAGACAAGAAGAAGCTAAAGATAGAAAGTTTGAAGGGGAAAACCCTAACTTGTAACCGACTCGACCTGCTACCCGAGACCTAGCCTATCTATATAAAGGCTAGGAGGGGGCGACGAGAAAGACACACGCAACCCTAGTTTCCACAACTCTCGCCAGATTGCATCTGCGCACCATTGTAACTTTCGACTCCTTTTATAATTCCACGAGCAGACAAGCAGGAGTAGGGACCTCTACGAGGCCTGAACCTGGGTAAATCCTTTGTCCCCTGTGTGCTTGTTTGCTAGCCGATAGATGTCTCCAGCACTCCCTCCTTCTCTAAAACCCAAGTCCATAACAATGGGCATTGATGAGTTAAACCCTCGTCAATTGGCGCCGTCAATGGGAACTGGGAGTGCTGATGTTGCGGCTTCTTCGACTTCACCATCCACACGCCGGCCACCCGCCCGGCCTTCGAATCCGTAGGCAACGGAATTAGCCTGGCGATTGGGAGCTTCCGCTTCCAAGTTGGTCAGATGGGCACGCTTCGCATGCCTGATCAACCGACAGCACCGGCGATTGCCCCGACATCATGGTTCCCTCCATCGATCGGCACCCTCAGCGAGCGCAATGCTCTGGTGGCAGTCAGGAACACGGTCAGCGATAGCAGTCGCGACTCCGATCTAAGCGATCTGGCCACAAAAGATGGAACCTACGGTTCCGAATCTGAAAGTTGTGGAAGCAGCAGCTTCCCCAATCACTTCATGTGCGCCGTCATTAACACAGGCGACACCTCCGCCAATCGCGGCAATGGCGGTAACACTGGCAATGGTGGCAACGGCGGTAACAGCGCCAACGGGGGAGCAGTCGAACCTCCCAGCATAATCAATGAACAAACCGGCGAACGCGTTGTAATCAGGCTCAATGAGCAAGAGTGGGAGCGTTGCCGCGAAGCCCTACGAGGTCCACCTCTACCCCTTGGGTCCCCGCAGGAACTACTGATGGGCTACCACTGGCTCCTAAAACAAGAGTTCACGCGCCAAAAACAAGCAATCGTGCAACTTGAGGCGCGTAAAAAGGCGGCGGACGAGTCGAGCCTTCGTCGCACTAGGCTCTCCTCCTACGGAGGATCCTCCTCACGAGGCAACGAGTACATCGCCAAGAAGAGGCAGTCGCGAATGGCTCACCTCACCGAACAAGAGCACATAGATGCCGCGAAAGTCCTCTACTTCGGCTCTATGACAGTCAACACGAGAGGCAACGCGGTCCCCAGGACGCCGCAAGCCGCGGTGACAGCAGCCACCATGTACCTCCTCAACAACCAGCCACCGGCTAGAGATCCCCGAACCGCCATGCACCGATCTATGATCGCGGGTTTGGGGCTAATCGAGGCCGCCCTCGACAAGGAGCCTGTACGAGACCCAAAAAAGGGCAAATCTCTGGTAAAACGCTACTCCTCGCCCTCATCCAGCGATGACAGCCACGACCTGTCTCGACGCTGTCGCTCACGGCGACACGATCGCGACTAAGATGCGTGCAACGACCTCACGCAACGCAATTTCGACAAGTCAAGGGCACGACGTGCTCGGTCGACTGACTCGGAAGAGGAAGACGGGGAGCTCTGCGGCGCCAGATGCTTCAGCAGATCCATTAGGCAGAAGCGAATGCCTAAGGGGTTTAAACTTCCGTCGGAAAATCCGAAGTTCGACGGTCTACAAGACCCTAAAATCTGGCTAGAGGATCACATCTCCTCCGTCAGGCTCCACGGAGGCAGTCGAAGTACTGCCATGCAATGTTTGCAGCTACAGCTGCAGGGCGCCGCCCGAGCATGGCTCAATAACCTCCCACGCAGATCCATTCGCAGTTGGGATGAGCTGGTTTACAGCTTCATGCGCAACTTTAAGGGCACGTACAAACGGCCCGCATCAATCGAAGAACTAAGATGCTGCCAGCAAAGATCTGGTGAATCGCTGCGCTCATACATCCAAAGGTGGTCTATCATCAAGAACTTCGCGGAAAACATCTCGGAGGATCGCGCGATTGATGCATTCACGGTGGCGTCCGCCGTCTAGAGCTCAGGAAGGAGCTAAGCCGCTCAAAGCCCTAGACCATCGACCACCTGATGGAGATCGCGAATCGGTGGGCTGATGGAGAAGATTCGGTGAAGAACCGCGCTCACTCCGATGAGGAGGCAGAACTCGAACGCAGACGCAACCGCCGAGGCAAACGCCCCATGCGCATTTACGACGACCGTGACGACGTCAACATGGTCGCAGCCGGCTACGCCGATAGACGCGACGACAACCGCAACAGCGGATACCGCGACTCCGGGAAAACCATGCAAGTGTGGCAACACCGCACTCGCGACGAGGCACCCGCGACCTCCATCGAGGAAAAACTGTCCGGGCCATGCACGGTACACTTCTACATCGACAAGCATGACGGCAAGAGAAAGTCCAGCCACCTCCTCAAGGACTGCCGCGAGTTCCTCAAGCTACACGAGGGATTGGTTCGGATGAACCGTAACGCAGTCGAAAGAGGCTACGGAGCCGCTCCAGGCGCCGTGGCACATGGCGCACCGCCACCACCACCGGGGCCACCCCCGAACGGAGCTGCACCAGACTAGCACCACGGAGGAGAACCGTACCCACGGGCCATGGGTACCATGATGATCCAAAAGGGGCGCCCCTCCAACAGGGTGCAGAAAGCCATCACTCGCCAAGTCAACTTGGCCACGCACTCACCACCATCCACCACCGAGTACCTCAGTGGCAGTGAGTCGTGCATTACCTTCGATAAACGCGACCACCCGCCTCAAGTACCTCGCCCAGGTCATTGCCCCCTCATACTCGAGGCGCAAATTGGAGGCTTCGACATGAGTCGCGTCTTCATGGATGGCGGAAGCGGCATCAACCTCATATTCGTGAGTACCTTGCGAGCAATGAGGATCCCTCTAACCTGCTTGGAGGCATCGGACACAACGTTCCACGGCATCGTCCCAGGGAAAGGCGTTTACCCCCTGGGCAAAATCAACCTCGACGTCATATTCGGCACGCCAAAGAACTTCCGGCGCGAGCGCATCGACTTTGAGGTCGTCGACTAGCCCTCACAATACCACTGCATCCTCGGACGCGTCGCGTTCACTAGGTTCATGGCAGTACCCCACTACGCCTACCTGCAAATGAAAATGCCAGGTCCCAACGGCGTCATCATGATCAATGGGAGCTTTGAGCGATCTAACAGTTGCGACAGGGAATTCAATAGAATTTCCCAGTCCTTCGGCATGCAGGAGGAGCTTGCGCGATTGAAGGAAACGACAGACAACAGTCTGCCTCCCCTGAGTAGGCCAAGCTCACCTGATCTCTCCTTCGACTCATCTGTGCACACAAAGAAGGTGCAGGTCCATCCGATAGATCCCGCCAAAACGGCCCTCATCGCTAACAACTTGAGTCCCGCATAGGAACTCGCGCTCGTCGAATTCCTCCGTGAGCACTGGGAAATTTTTGCCCGGTGTCCTGCGGACATGCCAGGAGTTCCCAGGGAATTCGCCGAGCACGCACTCAACGTCAACCCCGACGCAAGGCCAGTCAAGCAAACAATCAGGCGACTGTCTGAGCCACGAGTGTAGGCAGTCGGAATGGAGATCAACAGACTCCTCGAGGCCAAATTCATACGCGAGATCAAGGAAAGCACTTGGCTCGCCAATACGGTGTTGGTGCCAAAAAAGGATACGGACATCCTACGGATGTGCGTGGACTTCACTTCTTTAAACAAGCGCTGCCCAAAAGATCACTTCCCGCTACCACGGATCGATCAAATCATCGACTAAACCGCTGGATGCGAGCGCCTCTACTTCCTCGATGCCTACTCAGGCTATAACCAAATTCGAATGAAGGAGGAAGACTAGGAGAAGACCGCGTTTACAACGCCCTTCGGTGTGTTCTGCTACAACACAATGCCCTTCGGGCTAAAAAACGCGGGAGCCACCTACCAGCGGTGCATGCAGGCTTGCCTCAAGGAGCAATTGGGTCACAACATCCAAGTCTATGTTGACGACATAGTAATCAAAACCAAGGAGGAAGCCTCTCTAATCGACGACTTGCGCGAAACATTCGCCAATCTCGATCATTACCGGATTAAGCTCAATCCGGACAAATGCGCCTTCGGCGTACCATCTGGGCAGCTGCTCGGGTATCTCATCTCCGCGAGAGGGATTGAGGAAACCTCGAAAACATAAAGGCCATACTGGCAATGGAGAAGCCAAAGAACATAAGAGGCGTCCAACAACTAGCCGGACGAATCGCGACCCTCAGTCGATTTATCAGTCGAATGGGAGAAAAGGCACTGCCCTTCTATCAGCTCCTCTGCAAAGCTGACAAATTCGAGTGGACAAAGGAAGCGCAAGAAGCATTCGAAGATCTCAAGCGCCTGTTATCCACCTCGCCAGTAATGGTGACTCCACGAGAAAGGGAGCCACTACTGTTGTACATCTCCGCTACCAACCAAGTAGTTAGTACAGTGCTCGTCGTCGAGCGGGCCGAGGAAAACAAGGTCCATGGCATACAACGCCCAATATACTACCTCAGCGAGGTCCTCACACCAACAAAACAGCGGTACCCGCACTACCAGAAGCTGGCGTATGACGTCTTCATGACCACCCGGCGACTGCGCCATTACTTCTAGGAACACCCAATCATGGTGGTCAGCGACGCCCCATTGGGACATATCCTCAATAACCCCGACGCCACGGGACGAGTCGCGCTTTGGGGAATCGAACTGTCTCCACGAGACATCACATACGAAAAGCGTGACGCAATCAAGTCGCAGGTTCTCCCTGACTTCCTCGTGCATTGGATGGAAAACCAACTCCTAGACAAGCCAGATATGTCCTACATCTGGACAATGCACTTCGATGGATCCAAGCGGAAAGACGGAGCAGGAGCAGGTGTCATACTGACATCACCTCAAGGGGACAAGCTGTAATACATCCTACGAATGCAGTTCACAGCCTCAAACAACGAGGCTGAATACGAGGCCTTGTTGCATGGGATGAGGATGGCAAAAGCCTGCGGCGCAAAGAGGCTCATTATATATGGCGACTCCAAGCTGGTCGTCAACCAAACAATGCACGAGTGCGACGCACTCAATGACAACATGATCGCATACCGCGACCTCTACGATACACTCGAGGGAGACTTCGATGGTTGTGAGTTGCAACATGTAGGTCGCGAAAGCAACGAGGAGGCGGATGCACTCGCCAACATAGGCTCTACCTGCGCCCCCATACCACCTGGGGTATTTCTCGAGCGCATCTGCGCACGCTCCATCAAGCCAAAGGCCGCAGAGAAGAAAACAAGCGCAGCAACAGACTCGGGGGCTACGCCACCCAATGAGCCAATGGCACTCGATAACTTGGAGCCAGACACAGGACTCGAAGGGACAATGAGCGTCATGATGATCGAACAATCCCGGACGCAGACGTACATTACATATCTCCTCAGCAAGCGCCTACCGGACGACCTGACAGACGCACGGCACATCGCGTGACGCTCGAAGGCATTCGCCGTTATCAACGGCAAACTGTATAAATGCAGCATCACAGGCGTGTTACAGCGCTGCGTCTCCCTAGCCGATGGAAGAGTAGTCCTCCTCGACATACATGAAGGGACTTGCGGACACCACGCCGGCAGTCGCGCCCTCGTTGCCAAAGCTCTACGAGCTGGATTTTACTGGCCCACGGCCATGCGCGACGCCAAGGACATAGTCCAAAAGTGCAACGCTTGTTAGCGATTCGCGGACAAACCACACGCACCGGGCGCAGAACTACGGCCTATTCCATTGGCCTGGCCCTTCGCACAATGGGGGCTCGACATGGTAGGCAAGCTCCCAAGGTCCTCGCAAGGAGGCTACGTCTACCTTTTGGTTGCAGTCGACAAATTCACCAAGTGGATTGAAGACATGCCAGTGACCAAGCAATCAGGTCACAGCGCGGTCAAGTTCTTCGAGTCCATCGTCTACCGCTTCGGTGTGCCGCACAGCATCATCACTGACAACGGGATGAACTTCACATCCAAAGAGTTCCAAGATTTCTGCGGAAACCTAGGGATCAACATCAGTTATGCCTCATTCGCGCATCCACAGACCAACGGTTAGGTGGAAAAAGCAAACGGGCTCGTCTGTAGCGCCATCAAGAAGCGACTCCTCCTTTCACTCGAACATGCCGCGGGTTGCTGGCCAGATGAGCTCCAATCCGTACTCTAGAGCCTACGTACAACTCCAAACAGCGCCACAGGCTACATGCCATTCTTTATGGTGCACGGAGCAGAAGCGGTACTACCCGCCGAAGTAAGGTACAAGGCGCCGCGCATAGTCGCTTACAGCGAACAAGAGTCATCTCTTGCACTCGAAGACTCCGTAGACCTCCTCGACGAGGCAAGAGAAATCAGCATAGAAAGATCCACGATCTACCATCAGAACCTGCGCAACTACCACAGTAGAAGGCTTCGCCCCAGATCCTTCGTCGAAGGTGACCTGGTCCTGCGACTGAAGCAGCAGGGGCATCTCAAGCTCGAGTCCCCCTGGGAAGGACCATACTTGATTACAGAAGTAATCCCAGGTGGCGCCTATCACCTTCAAGACTTAGAGACAGGAGTCGCATACTCCAACCCTTGGAACGTCGCACAACTACGACGCTTCTACCCCTAGCTGTTTTTACTTTTACATCGCAAATAAGGCTACCCAGCCAAGGCTACTTAGCCACACATTGTACCTCGTACTATTCTCCAAATAAATAAAAGCTAAGTGCCCCAAAACTCTGTGTTTTCTTTTCACTTCTGTCAATTTTATACTCGGGGGCTGCGCCACCCTACATACATCTGTTCTTCGAACCAATAAACGCGATATCTTGAGTAGCTGGCACATCAATCAAACCCCTTAATGAAAACCCAACCCAGCTGCAACGCACCTGGCAGGTTGACAAAGGGATGGCCAGGCTAACGAAAAGGACTCGCATAGTGCAACGCACCTCACGCTAACAAAGATGTTTATACACGTTTGACAATAAATTATCTATAACATATATATGAACCTTACAGCACAGATACACTTATATGCAAGACACAAATCTGGTTACTACTGCAACAGAAGAACATTGGTTTGTTCCTCGAAGAAGTCGACAATCTCCTCCGATGGGCGGTCCACCGCTTGATAGTGCGGCACCATATTCCAAGCAGATCCGGCTGGCAGCGCTGGCAGACCGGAAGCTACGGTGGCGACATCCACGTCAGGCCTGTGCAATCGCACCATCGAGAGGGCAGCCTTGGCACCAGCCACCAACTGCTGCCTCACGCACTCGCGAACCGTGGACATATCTTGAAATTTGGCCAGGAGAGCCAACAGGCTTGATGGAGTGTCATCCAACGGGAACATCGCCCGATAGATATTCTTCAAACATGACTGCGACTTCTTTAGGAAGAGCAGCACTCGCGAAGCGCGATCCTGCAGGGTCGCCAGTGCAGTCGCATGATCATGATCCACCCAGAAGTATCCACTCTCTTGAAGTTGCTCCTGGGTGCGACCATGAAGGCAGATGGCAATCCTATCCCTCTCCTCCTGCGGATGGCGTGCGCTAACAACTACACGAAGCAGCACCAACAGCATGAGTACAACGTACCACTGCGACTAACTACAAAGGAAAAGATGAGGACGAGCAAACTAACACTTAAACTGGTCGCCCAGCTGCGTCACCTCGCCAAGCAGATATTGCTCGCGGGCGGCGGCTTTTTCCGCCTTTGACTTCCACACATCTGCGTTACCGCGGATCAGGGGAAACTCACGCTCCAGCTGCTTCACGTGGTCACGAAGTCGCGACAACAAGGACAGCTCATCTACCCTGGAGCGCGGCGGTGCCACTGTCTCATCAAGAGATGGTGAGTCTTGGGTTCCCCCTATGGGACCACTCGATGTGCCCTACCACAAGTCAAGACAGAAGCAAATAAGGCGATCAAATTAACACAAAGGCAAGGGGAACAGGTGCATTCAGGATAAGCATAAATATTCGCAAGCACACTCGCCAGCAGGCATGTTCTTCGACCAAAAGGACAATTCATCATCTATTACAAAAGCTAACTACGGAGTAGCTGGCTTCTTCGACTTCAACGCCTTTGGGGGCTTCATCAAGTCCGTGGCAGTATCAGACGCCACTGACTTTCCGCCTGCCCCTGAGGCCGAAGCTTTCGCCGCCTTGTTAGCGCGCTGGAGCTCCTCCGAATACTTGGCAACGGTATTAATCAAGAAATGGCCGTATTTGGCACAGGCAGTCGCAAAGGGAGCGAAGACTACCTGCTGACCATCCGCACCAACAGGCATCGTCTTCGACACCGCAGAGGGATCTATCTCGACTCCGTGGGCTTGCACCATGGCGAGTGACATCGTCGCACCAGCCGCCCGGAGGGAGTTCTTGTAAGTAGCAGGCACGCCCCCGGCGAGTGACTCCACCAGCTCGTCCATATTATCGACCTGCTCCGCCTTTGGCATCAACTCCTCCCGGAGGCGACTAAGGGCGACCTTGGGCTTGGACAATGTATCCTAGACGGCGGCGCTTCGGTCCTCGACCGCGGATACCGCGCCGGCCAGAGCGTCATCACGATGAAGGGCCTGCGGGTCAAAACTCAAGTCGTCAGCATCTACACCAAAATACATGGATCAAATTTCTAGTGCCACCGGCAAAACTCTAGAAGCATAGAGGAGCATCAATAAAATATCCACCAGTAAAGGTACTTGAGAGGGACTTGGCGACTGAGAACAGTTGCTCCTCGAACAACCTTTCCCTGGCCGCAAAGGAGGCGCGCAGATCCTCTTCGCGCTTTTGGGCATCATCACGAGCCGCGATTGCCTCATCGCGCCCCTTCACATCTGCGGCCAATGTCTTCTCCAATGTTGCAACGTTGCGCATTAAAGCGTTATGCTCAGCTACATGGCAATCAATAATTGGCTATCAGTCGAATATACCAAAACAGAGCGAAGATGAAAAGAATAAGCGTGGAAGCACTCACTTTGGACCACGCGGTGACGCGTCTCCGGCATCGCATGCTGGCGACCCATCGCCATAACCTGCTCTGCCACTTGCGTGGCTTCCTTTACAAGGGGTTGTTGCACAAAACAAGGAATCAGAGAGGGCAGCAGAAGGCGTTGACTGTCAGACTAAAAAAGAAAGAAAGATGTACTTACATGGTCCTCTAGCGACTCCGAAGAAGTTTGCTGAACCATCATCCGAGCAACTATTCGATGCTCCCCTACATGAGGAGAGCTCAAAGAATTGTGCCCGGAGTGGGCCGCCACCGGAGGAGAAGGAGCGCGCTCGACCTCTACCTTGGCCCTTGAGGTCGCGATTCCTGATTCCTTCAAAAACTCGATGTCGCCAGAAGACGATGACGCCTCTTGACTGCAAGACCAAATCCGCATTGAGAAAAGGGCAAAGTCCAGGGCAAAGCCAACAAGAAGAAAACAAAAAAGAATGAATGAACTCGCAAACTTACCAGTCAAACTTGTCAAGATCAAACGTGGCCTCCGCCGACTCCGACGAAGACTCCTTGGGAAATCGCATCTTCTTGCGGGAAGACGGTGCCACAGCCCTCACAGGAACAGCTGGAATTGGCGACTCCACGCCAACAGCCGTGCCTTCTGGAGTCGGAATCCTCGCTGCACGAACGCTTGCGAGTATCCGGGCTCTCGGACTCGGGGGCTTCCTCTTCCACATCAGAAGGGACAATCGACTCAGACTCATCGTCTTCCAAAGCTTCGCGAGGAATAATACCCTCAGGGAGAGGAGGCATACAAGGCGACACTGCCCAATCCTGCATACAAACAGCAAAGATGAGCAAAAGGAGCAAGTAAGCAACAGAAAAGCAATCGCGAAAATAAGCTACTGCGTAGCACAGCTATACCTCAGGAGGAGGATTCGAAGCATCGAAAGGAGGAACGACTGGCTCATTCGGAAGCACATCCTTGAATGTGTACTTCGTGACCAGTCGCACCCTCTTATTTACCTCACTCACGGACATGACATCGGCAGACACGCGAGTGGCATCATCAGCACCACCCCATTGAAACATGGGATGGACTCTAGCCTGGAGAGGCTGGACGCGACGACGCAGCCAAGTCCTGACAAGGGCGCAGCCTCCCTCTTCTGCACCTATGCGACTCTCGAGGTCGCAGACGCATTGATATAACACGTATGTCTCCGCGAGTTCGGAAGGCATGATCACGTTCTTCCAAGAACGCATCTTCTTGTAGGGAGTCGCGGGATCGAAAGGTGCGAGTCCAAAATGCTCGTCCTTGGCCTTCTGGTCGCGAACATAAAACCATTTGTCCCTCCATCCCTGGACGGACTTGGCGACCTTGATGTCGAAGTAGGTGGCGGACGGGTTGACATGGATTCCACAACCACCTACGTCATAAACTAGAGAGCCAGATGCGGACTGACGCTTTAGTTTAAATAAGCGCTTGAAAAGGCCAAAGTGCGGCTCGATTCCGAGCCAGCACTCGCAAAGAGTGATGAAGCAGGTAATGTGGAGAATTGAATTTGGGGACAACTGATGGAGCTGGAGCCCGTAGAAACAAAGGAGACCCCTAAGAAAGGGGTGGAGAGGCAAAGAAAGACCGCGAATGACGAACGCAAGAAACATCACTCGAAAACTAGCGGGAGGCACAAGAATGGTCTCACCGTTGGGGACGCGCGCATCGGCGACTGCTGCAGAAATAACTCCGTCTTGGCGAAGAAGACGGAGATCCGAAGCCTTGATGATAGAAGGACGCCATGCGCCATTGGTCACGCGGGTGCCCGCGACCTTCTTTTTCCCGTCGGCGGCGGCACTGGTGCCCGCAGCAGCGGGGCCACCCTTCTTCTTCATCGCGGCAACGGTGGCCGCGGATTCAGCGGCAGCACCTCCTTTCTTCTTTCCCATTGCGCGACGGCGATGAGAGCGCGGGAAATAACTTGGAAACGAGCGGAGGTGGTCTAGAGCTGAGGAGGAGATAAGCGTAGGGGAAAACCAGATGAGCAGCAGCAATGGCGATGGCAGCGAGGAAAAAAAGGGCGCAGATGGAAATTACCGCCGTAGCATCGCTACTTAACCCTTAGGAGATGCAATCCAACGGCTCACAAAAACCCTACTGGACGCGTGGCACGCATCGCGCTCGACACGTGGAGAAGAGGAAGCGCGAACCGTCCCTCCACTGCTCCAATTACACGCGGAAATCGAGGAGGCATAGTTAATAATAAGATTACGCACACCCAGTCAAATCAAAGTCAGGAAGTGGGACCCACCGCTCGTCAAATCCCGTCAAAACCGCTCACGCGGGCAACTGAGGTCATGCAAGCGTCAGCACTGACGTCATCAATAGCTATGCAGTGGAAAACTTCGACTACTTTAGTCCTTGCTGGAGTCTTCGACTCCACCAAGCACTCGGGGGCTACTCCCATAGGGAGCGCTGGTCGCGCACCCTATGATTTTCTTTTCTTATTGCAAGGATACAAGCAATCACAATCAAACCCAACCACTCGAAACACGATTCAACTATGGACGTGGGTTACTCCCATAGGGAGCGCCGGAAACAATTTCGACTGAAACAAGCAAGCAAAAGACGACAGCAGTCGCAACCCAAGTTTTCAACTGAAACAAACAAACAAAGACGACAGCAGTCGCAAAATTTCTTTAGTCCTTGCCTGAGTCTTCGACTCAACCAGGCGTTCGGGGGCTACTCCCATAGGGAGCGCTGGTCGCGCACCCTATGATTTTTTGCAGGAAAGCTGTGTGTTGGTTACATCCGCACTCGCAGATCATGGCGACACCGCCTCATAATTTTCCCTACCAAGAGACTACGTCTCCTGGGTCGCCCGAATCATCTCCGCGATGATAAAATTCGGATGCCGCGCTTACAGCGTGAAGGTAAGTCCTGAATAAAGGCCTGACGACGCATTTAACTGCGCACTACCAGAAATATATCCGTGCCTGCAGGCATGATGAACATGCCTTGATGGACGCGTCAAGTGCTCACACCCATATAACTGGAATTCGACTCCTGTAAGACCTCCGCGGCCTGAGTCGAATTACGCCAGCACTTTTCCGGATTCGAGTCCAGGGACTCGAGTTCGAGTAGATTGCGTTGTTTCACCCTAAGGTGGTTAACTGATACTGATACTTCGGCTATATCAGGCACATATATCAACAATCCCAATGACATAAATGAAAGCAGTCGAAAAATGTACTCATTCAGGCACTCGAAGACTTCAAAAAGTACCTAGTCGAATCTGCGATTCCACTGGATACTCGGGGGCTACTGACATGGGTATACCCTACAGGTACTCGAGCTTGGTATATACGGTCTAAATACGTACAGGCCCACGGTGTCGCCAAGGCCCAGACGAAAGGACTCGAGTAAGTTGCAGACTCTCGATTGCTTGAGAGACAAGAAGAAGCTAAAGATAGAAAGTTTGAAGGGGAAAACCCTAACTTGTAACCGACTCGACCTGCTACCCGAGACCTAGCCAATCTATATAAAGGCTAGGAGGGGGCGGCGAGAAAGACACACGCAACCCTAGTTTCCACAACTCTCGCCAGATTGCATCTGCGCACCATTGTAACTTTCGACTCCTTCGATAATTCCACGAGGAGACAAGCAGGAGTAGGGACCTCTACGAGGCCTGAACCTGGGTAAATTCTTTGTCCCCGGTGTGCTTGTTTTCTAGCCGATAGATGTCTCCAGCACTCCCACCTTCTCCAAAACCCAAGTCCATAACAATGGGCATTGATGAGTTAAACCCTCGTCAGGGCCATAGGGGGCCCACACCACCCCATGGCGCGGGCAAGCCTAGGCCGCGCCAGGGAGTGGTGTGGCCGCCCTGGCCCACTCCAGCCTCTCTCCTCTAGCGTATATCAACCTCCCAAAACCCTAAGACTCGGGGAGGGACCACCGAAAGATTCCGCCGCCTCTACGGGGCGGAAAACACCGAGAGAGAAAGATCTCTCCGGCAGACAGATTTCTGCCGGGGGAATTCATTCCCGGAGAGGGGAGATCGTCGCCATCAACACCACCATCAAGCTGGACTTCATCGGGATCATCATCATCATCATCACCACCATCATCACCATCAGCACCCTCATCACCATCTCCATATTGCTGTAACAATTGCGTTGAATCTTGCATACTTCATAGGGGAAACTTTCCCGGTGTTGATTACTCTTTGTAGTTTATGCTATTGAGTGAACCATTGAATTATTGTTTATGTTCAGATTGTTATACATCATTATTTCATCTCTGATCATGATCCATATGATGTCTTGTGAGTAGTTCGTTTTGTTCTTGAGGACATGGGAGAAGTCTTGTTGTTAGTAGTGGAGTTGCGTTGAGAAAGATTCAATAGATTGTTATTTAAGTTGTGGTGTACTTCTTCTAGTGGTGTCATGTGAATGTCGACTACATGACACTTCACCTATAAGGGCCTAGGGGAATGCATTGTCTATTTGGCTACTTAGAGAATTTTAATGCATTTAAAGTGGGGACTTTAAAAGGGAATGTGAAGAGGCATTTTCATGTGGAGGGGTTACCACCACATGAATGGAGGAGGTGAAGGGGCACCTCCATGAGGCGCTGGCCATGGAGGGGGTACCCCCCTCCTCCTATAAAAGGCCACTCTCTTCCTCCTTCTTCCTCACACCTCCTCGTGAAGGATCTCTCCCCCTCTAGAATTATTCCCCCATGGTCTCGGATTAGCGAGATACATGTTCCCGGTGGCATTTCGTCTGGAAGGAGTTGCTGCTTCCGCTGGATCACTGGAGTGAGGAGGTGGAGGTTGTCCGGTGGCTTGAACATGTGTGCGAGGATGGATGTGCTGCTGATTTGCGGTGCTCGGACTTCCACACGATCTTGAGATCGGCAAGTGTACGACTACATCAACCACGAGTTCCTACTCGTTAACAAAACTCGTTGTCTTCGAGGGTAAGTTCTCGATGGATGTATGTCCACCCGTTGCTCTGTACCTAGTAGATAGATCTTGGCGTGTAGTTCTCATCGTAGGAATTTTTTTGTTTTCTATGCTGCGGACCCAACAGTATTGATGTAGAGCTCGTTGGGAACCCCAAGAGGAAGGTATGATGAGCACAACAGCAAGTTTTCCTCAGTTATGAAACCAAGGTTTAATCGAACCAGTAGGAGCAAGGAAACACCCCAAAGGTGTTGCTAGCTGAGCCTTGGCAGGGCGCTCTACCGGTGCTAGTAGCAACATGGAGACCTGCACAACACAACCACAGAACTCTGTCCCCAACTTGCGAAGAGGTTATCAATCTCACCGTGTTTTGTTGAAAACAAAGGATTAAACGTATCGAATGGAAGGAAGTAATAGTTTGCAGAAAGTAAACACAAAACAGTAGACAGTTTATAGATTGTATGTAAAAGAAAAGGACCGGGATCCATAGTTCACTAGAGGTGGCTCTCCTTCAGATAGATAACATGTTGGGTGAACAAATTATAGCGGGGCAATTGACAAACATCGAGAAAGCAATACATGCATATACTAATCATCTTGACTCCTTTGGAAGTTGATTGGGAATTACAACATTATACATAGACCGCCATCCAACTGCATCTATGACTAATAATCCACCTTCAGGTTATCATCCGAACCCCCTCCAGTATTAAGTTGCAAGCAACACATTATTGCTTTATGAATTGTGTGTAAAGTAAACAATACGATTGTTCTATGAACAAAGGATTGTTGTTTTCTCCCTAGTAGCAACAGCACATCTAGTACCTTAGAGATTTCTGTCACTTCCCCAGATTACCAGAGGCATGAACCCACTATCGAGCATAAATACTAACTCTTGGAGTTGCTAGCATCTACTTGGCCAAGATAGCTACTAACAACGGAAAGCATGCAAGATCACAAATAACAAAGACATGATAGAATCAATAATCAATCTGAAATAGCATCTCAATATCCATCGGATCCCCGCAAACACAACATGCAAAATTACAAATAGATGATCTTGATCATGAATGGAGCTCACAAGATCTAGACATGAAAGCACAAAGGAGGAGAACCAGCCATCTAGCTACTACATGGATCCGTAGTCCAGAGATGAACTACTCATGCATCACACCGAAGGCTTGCATGATGATGAAGAAGGCCTCCAGGGTGAATTCCCCTCTCCGACAGGGTGCTAGGAAGAGCTTCAGATCCCTCTCGATCTAGGGATGGAGATGACGTCGGCTACAGACTCTTTCGTGGATTTTTTTGATCGGGTACTTAGGGTTTTCATCCCGAGGGCATCTTATAGGCGGAAGGAGAGGCCGAGGGGGTGCCTTGGCTAGCCACACCACCCCCTGGCGCGGCCAGGCTTGGCCCACGCGACCAGATGGTGTGGTGGCCCCTGGCTCCTCTCTGTCTCGTATTCTAGCATTTGATGACTTCCAGAAAAATAGGCACTTTGGCTTTTGTCCCGTCTAATTCAAAGAATATTCATATTCTGACTTTCCTGGAACCAAAAACAGTAGAAAACAGGCAGCTGGCACGGTGGCTCTTGTTAATAGGTTAGTCCAAGAAATCATATGAAAAGTACTCCAAAGTGTGGACAAAACACAAGAAAGTGGATAAAACCAAGCATGGAACATCAAGAATTATAGATACATTTACAATGTATCAACATCCCCAAGCTTAACTCATGCTCGTCCTCGAGTAGGTAAGTGATAAAAATAAAGAATAATTTTTGAGGTGACATGCACCATTAAAGACATGATCAAAGTATTTGTAAAACATTCAAAGCTGGGATCATAGTACTTCAATCATAGCATGAAAGACAAAGTTCTAGCAATAAGACAAAGAAACTCTGAAGCAACATGAAAAGGCACAAACGAAAGATTCATGAATAACAATTCTTTGCAAGACGTTTGTTTGTTTCACATAAAGAAAACATAGCACAATAGTATACAACTTGTCCCTGATAGAGTAGTGATACGTCCATTTTGCATCACTATTCTATGTCTTAATTCACTATTATTCATTGATATATTTCGTATTGAGAGGTGATACTTATGTTATTTCATCTATTTTTGCATGGTTGATGACGTTTGGAGCATGGATCATTGCAGTCAGGATTCTGATGGAAAAGGTGCTGTTTGGAGGCAAAATTCGCGAAGTTCAGAAAATCCGGGAAAATATACGGAAAATACTATTTTTCTAGAAGACTAAGGATGCCAGAAGATGGAGTGGAGGTGGGCCACAGGGGGCCCACACCACCCCATGGTGCGGGCAAGTCTAGGCCACGCCAGGGAGTGGTGTGGCCGCCCTGGCCCACTCTAGCCTCTCTCCTCTGGCGTATATCAACCTCCCGAAACCCTAAGACTCGGGGAGGGACCACAGAAAGATTCCGCCGCCTCTACGGGGCGGAAAACACCGCGAGAGAAAGATCTCTCCGGCAGACAGATTTCTGCCGGGGGAATTCCTTCCCGGAGAGGGGAGATCGTCTCCATCAACACCACCATCAAGCTGGACTTCATCGGGATCATCATCATCATCATCATCACCACCATCATCACCATCAGCACCCTCATCACCATCTCCATATTGATGTAACAATTGCGTTGAATCTTGCATACTTCATAGGGGAAACTTTGCCGGTGTTGATTACTCGTTGTAGTTGATGCTATTGAGTGAACCATTGAACTATTGTTTATGTTCAGATTGTTATACATCATTATTTCATCTCTGATCATGATCCATATGATGTCTTGTGAGTAGTTCGTTTTGTTCTTGAGGACATGGGAGAAGTCTTGTTGTTAGTAGTGGAGTTGCGTTGAGAAAGATTCAATAGATTGTTATTTAAGTTGTGGTGTACTTCTTCTAGTGGTGTCATGTGAACGTCGACTACATGACACTTCACCTATAAGGGCCTAGGGGAATGCATTGTGTATTTGGCTACTAATCGTAGGGGTTGCCGGAGTGACAGAAACCTGAACCCTCGTTAGGAAACCATTGCACAAGGGACGTAAGGGTCTTAGAGTTTAAAGCTATGGTTAGGTTTCTACCTTAATTACTTTCTTGTACTTACGGATGTTTGCAAGGGGGTTTAATCACAAGTATGTATTAAGTCTTGGATGGGGCGGTACATTAGCACAGGTTCACCCACACAACTCTTAGCAAGCTAGAGAAGATTAATCGACTATATGAAGCGAAAGCACTTGACAGTCTTCCCATGTGTCCTCGAGAACGTTTGGTCATCTATAGAAATACAACCGGCTTGTCCTTTGCTGCATAAAGGATTGGGCCACTTGTTGCGTTTATTCTTACTGTCTTTTATTTACTCGTACTTTGTTTACTTGCTTTATCGAAAACCCCTAAAAATCCGTTTGCTAAGTATTTGCAGAGAATTCCTGATCCATACCACTATCCAGCACCTTCTGCTCCTTGTTGGGTTCAACACTCTTACTTATCGAAAATACTGCGATACACCCCCTATACTTGTGGGTCATCAAGTAGCAAATATAAATGCATAGGACACCTTCAACGTTCATAAGAGTGACTAGATACAAATAGTTTAAAACAAGCAATATCAAGTTATGCATAAATCAACTAGTCTTGGGACAATGCACATGGAACTAAGAATGGCCACTATGCTCTCAAAGTAGGTGCATAAAGGTAGAAGGTGGAGACTCAATATAACGGTGGAAGAAAGGCCTTCATGAAAGGAAGTAGGGATTCAAGTCTCATAAAGAGCTTCCAAAAATTATGGTACTTATAGCTTTCAGCTCTCATTGCCCCTATCATAAGCATCTTGAAGTGATTAAGGTTAAAGTGACACAACTAAGAGGATATGCTTGACAAGTTATAAACCAAAATCTCATGCCCCTTACTTACGAAGACCGATCCTCATGCTACTCAACTTTAGTCACAAGTAAGCTCTTGTCATTGTAAGTACATGTGTATCATAAAGAACCGCCAACGGGGTACCCCTTGCACATGATACATGAGTTATCCCATAATCAAAATGACAAGGCAAGCAGACAACACCATCTCAGCGATCTTTTTATTTGCTATTCGCATAGGTTTTTATTGAGGATGCTTCATAGAGTGCTCATTAAGGTGATGCTGCAAGTTTCCACCATGATTAGGCATGGCTTAGGCTAGCGGCCCAGGCATTTCTCTAACACACATACAAACTCCATGATCTTACAAGTTCCACTTTTATTTCACACCGACGGAATCTGTAAGCAAAAGATCATGATATTAGCGGGGTACAAAGTACAAGTGCAATGTTGAAAGCGTTCCCCATGATACATGGTTCTGCTAATTTCAACTTATAAAGCGCAAGCATATACGCAACAAAAAAGGACCCGATGGTTCAAGTTTATTAAGGGCAAGAAAGTAAAGTGTGCCATCAAGTTCGTGAGAGCTTTAATCACTAGTTTTCTCATAACAAGTTTAATTTGGAAGATAAACAAAAGCATGAATATACTTGGAATAGCATAAGCTAGTAGGTAGGTATGGTGGAATCTTTGGAATAACTTGGTTTAAGGAGTTGGATGCATGAGTGGAACTCATACTTGGTTGTGGAGGCTAGCGAAAGACTGGGAGCGACAAACTAAGAGAGCAATAATGGCCATAATCAGGAAGAGCGACAAAACATCGTTGATCAAAGAATAAAGTGATACTACAAGTTGAAAAATAAAGGATCATAAAGGCTATGGTGACTTGAGATAGTCATAAAATGGTGTGAGCATGTGCCAAGTCAACCCAAATAAAGCATCAAAGGAGAATACCACTATACTATGCTTTAATATGCTAAAACAACGCATGATTCATCCAAGGCACATTAAGCAATCTCAATTGTTTATAAAAAGTCATGCTACCGCAAAGAATACTAAGCAGAAAGCCAAAAAAATATCAAGCATGGCATGATAGAGCATAGGCCACAGTCAAAAACGAGCTCTTTTTACCACTTAAGTATGAACTTTCCTACTCTTTTCCAAACCAAACCAAACTATTTGCAAACCAATGTAAGAAAGAGGGGGTCCAAACAATTTATTCAGAAAACTAAGAAAACCAAGCAAACGAAAAACCAAAACAAAAACGAAAAAGAAGACGCCCCAAGAACAACACAACTGTGCATCAAACAATAAAAATGAAGCGTTTGGAAGAAACCTGGGATTTTTATTAATGAAGAAGGGGATGCCTTGGGCATCCCCAAGCTTTGATGCTTGTACTTCTTGGATATTTCTTGGGGTGACACGCGTGGCACCCCAAGCTTGAGCTTTAGTCCATCCTTCATCTCATTACTCATTCCTTCCATACACTTGAAATTTTTCCTTCATACAAAACTTCACACAATCTTTATTAGCAACATTAGTGCACTCAAGATAATAGGTCTTAAGGTTCAGTTATAACACCAAATAAACTTCCATTAGAACACTAGCTATTGTATCACTTCCCTCAAAAAGCTCAATTCCCCAAAAGAACTCAAAAAAGAACCAACAAGAAGAAAATGCAGAAAATGGCAGAAATCTGTCAAAACAGACCAGCATGTAAAGACGAATTTTTTCGAAGACTTTCTGTTGCTCAAATGAAAAAGTGTTGAACTAACAGAAGTTAGATACCAACCTGGGGCAGAAGCACAAGAATTCATGCCTCAAAAAGACGTTCAGAGATTTTACATGAATTTTTACGGTGAAGCACAAAAATCTATTTCGGGACAACAACTTTCCCAATCATTACTTCTCTCTCATTAGAGGTTACTCTTGGCACAAAAAGCAAATAAAAAGGATAAGGAGCAGTTATTACTAAAGTAATAACTTCCAAGACTCATCTAAAACTTTTGGGTTATCTTCCAATAAGTACTTTTCTTTAACGCCTTTAAGTTAGGCATAAGAAGCAAAGAAGAATCAAGTGTTATCAAATGAAGAAGCATTAAGACCAAATTTTGTTTTCATAGGAGGAGCAAAAGAAATCTTCTCTCTCTTCTTAGGGAAGTGTTCTGTACCTTTCTTTAGTGGGATTTGAGATTTAATGGTCCCTTCTTTCATGTCAATAATGGCACCAACAGTTCTAAGAAAAGGTCTTCCCAAAATAATGGGACAAGAAGCATTGCATTCAACATCCAAAACATAGAAATCAACGGGGACATAGGCATTGATAACCATAATAAGAACATCATTAAGACTCCCCATGAGTTTCTTTTTAGCATTATCATCAAGTGGGACATTAAAATAACAATCTTCAAGTGGAGGCAAATCAAGCATATCATAAATATTTCTAGGCATAATAGAAACACTACTATCGAGATCACATAAAGCTTTGAAATCAAAGTCATTCACTTTCATATTAATTATGGGTTCCCAACCATCTTCTTGTTTAATAGGAATAGAAGCTTTATGTTTCATCTTTTCTTCTTTAATCTTTATGAGAGCATCAGTAATGTGTTTTGTAAAGGCCATGTTCATAGCACTAGCATTAGGACTTTTAGCAAGCTTTTGTAGGAACTTAATAACTTCAGATATATTGCAACCATCAAGTTCAAAATCAAATTTATCATCTAAAGTAGTAGAACTATTACTAGCCTCAACACTAGTGGTGGTAATAGTAGAAACACTAATGTTTCTAGCAATTTCATCTTCTCTTTCCCACTTAGCATGTAATTCAGCTAATAGTCTAACATTTTCATCAATTCTTACTTGTGTAGCATTAGTAGCTACAAAGGGATTATCATTAGTTTCAGGTTTAGCAGCCATTTTATTTAAAGAAGATTGAGCTTCACTCAAAGATGCTATATTTCTTTCAGCATTAGAGAGTTTTTCCTCAATAGTTTTATTGAAAGCAGATTGTTGACTAATAAAGTCTTTAAGCATAACTTCAAGTTCATAGGGTGCACTCCTATTACTGTTGTAGGAATTTCCATCAGCATTACCATTGTTAGGAGGATATGGCTTCTAATTTTTGTTACCAAAATTGTGTTGGAAATATGCCCTAGAGACAAATAGTAGTAAGGACTATTATCGTATTTCATATAGTTTATGATTAAGTTGTATATCATGCTATAACTGTATTTGAGTGGAAAGATCCATACACGTGTGATATACAAACAACCAGGGGTTCCCAGTGAAACTCTAGTCACTGGTTCATTGGTCAACAGATGATCATGTTTCCTGATCATGTGGCATTTATGCCAGTTGGAAATGAGGTCATCTCATTCGAAGAATGAGATGATGAACCAATACCCAACCTAAACATCGTGACCCGATCATATCACGAAGTTCAAGTTATGATGATTAGAAATGGATCCTCGTAGACTATTCCTTAGACCTTGAGGCTATATCAATCACTGTCTCCCGAGAATGCTTAGATAGCATCAAACGCCATCTGGTAAAACAGTGGTTATAAAGGTGTGTTCTGGTATTCGGAGGAAACCGTAGAGGCAATATATGTCGAGAGCGGGATTTGCCCGTCCATGTGACGGGAAGATACTCAAGGGCCCACTCGGAGAGGTTATATCCAATAGCTGTGCAGCATGTGATTGGATCACGGGGATATCACTTGTCGCGATGAGTTAAGTAGCATTGTTCAGTAACGAGATTGAACCCGACATGGTGATGTCATTGATCAAATCTCGGGCAATGCAAGTATCGAATGACAAAGGGAATAAGACACGACTGTCCCGGTTCAAACGACGAAAGATCTTCATGGAAAACATAGGGGTCACATGGCCATCCAGGTCCCTCTGTTGATCATTGGTGCGGGAGTGTCCCGACCATGTCTGGAGTGTTCCCGAACCGTAGGGTATCATGCTTAAGGGCTTGATGATGCTTAGAGAGTGTTTATAGGATCGGTAGAATCACTGAAGAAAAGAAGTTAGAAAACCGGAAGGGTTTCAGTAAGTCCGGAGGATGTCCGGAGTGGAGGTGGAAGGTGTTCCATGGCCACGGAGATTAGATAATATGTGAATGAATGTTAAATATTGATTTAATCATTTATTCATAATTATTTAATAAAGAGAAAATCAATTAAAAGGTCAAAAGTCTTAATGGGCCAATTTTCGGAGGGAGAGGGCCCATTAGGGAAAGGAGAGAGGGAGAAGGGGCAAGGGGGCTGGCCGGCTGGGCCTAGCCCCCCGCGCGGGGCCCACCAGGGGCTGGCCGGCGGCCTCCCCTCCCCCTCCTCTCCTTTAGTCCCACCCCGGGACTTGAGGGGAGGTAGTACCTCCCCTCCACCTATATAAAGTGGGGTATTTGGCCTAGAAAAGACACCCAATAATCAATAAAGGTCTCCCCACTTTTGGGAGGACCTCCAATTGATATTTTCTCTCTCCCCCTCTCTCTCTCGTGACCGTGGTCCCAAGTCTGGACTGCGCGAGCGAGAGACATCTTCACCGCGGAGCGCCGTTGCACTGCGAGATTCGGATCCGGGAGCTCTACTTCCGCAACTACTGCTGGATCGGGGAAGCGGGAGTCATCGTCAGGCACCGGACGTGTGTAACTCCCACGAGGTGTCACACTTGAGGCACTCAAGTCGTTGGAGCCAGAAGGAGCGCAAGGACTTCATCACGACCTTGAGGTCGGCTTCGGCTCGTCTACATCAACCACGCTCTCCTAAGCGTTGACAACGCTTTTTGGTCTTCGAGGGTAAGTTCGCTAAAAGCCCCTCCCGTTACTGTATTACTAATAGATAGGTCCTAACAGCTTCAGGGGTTCAGGGGCGTAGGGTAAAATTTTATTGTTTTCATGCGCGGAACCCCTTTAGTGGTATCGGAGCTAGATCTATGCGTAGTAATACTAGTACGGGTAGAACACACGAGATGTAGCGTGTGGGCGTTGATCTTTTAGTTGTTACCCTCCCACGTGTACTTGTGTATACCGCAGTAATGCTTGATGAAGCGGCCCCCAACCGACTTTACGCGTTCATTCGCGAGACTGGTCCACGCTTGACATACAGCTTGTACCGTATAAAGTGGCTTAGAGGGGTGTCTGTCTCTCTTGCATTAGTTGGTATACCATTTGCAAAGGAGGGTCCCTAAAGGGGTGTAGTATAGATAACTACTTGATCATCGTTGTGCTGAAAGTTCTTAGGTAAGAACGGTTCTTGTGCGAAAGCCTATTCAGCCACGTAAAACATGCAAAGATAAAGTAGAGGCGTCTAACTTTGTTTTGCAGGGGGGCGTTGCTTTGTGATATGGTTGTGGCAAAGTTAAAGTAATTACCTTTTATTGCATAGTAGTAGATAGTCCCGAAGGTGAAGAACTACCACGCCGGAATGACACTGGTACCCTAGTGTCTACGGCGTCGGAACCCTGGCGCCGGAACCCGGTGACGGCGGATGGAGATCACGACGTGAAGGACCATATCACATAGCATTTACATTCAATGTTATTTTTTGTATGTCTTATTGTGTGCTAGTATTAGATACTCGACGGTAGCGTAATTAGATGATCCCTGTTAAAATAACCAACGATTGTGTTCCCCCTTAGTGTGCACCACCAAGAAAGTTCTTCGGTATGAGGCGATCCAGGGTGACAAGCCTGGGTGTCATACATATCTACATTCGCATACAGTGGGTGTAAGACATGTTGCACATCGAATACACTAAGGTTGAGTTGGCGAGCCTAGCACGCTAGAGAAGCGTGGCCTCGGAACGCGGATGGTCGAAAGATCGAGCACGAGTCGCATGAATGATGTGACCGACGTTTAGCGTCCACCCTTGAACCCACATTGATGGCCGTGATGATCGGGGGAGATGTGGCTGATCGGGGTCGTGTTATCACTAGGAACCCTCACTGGGGATAGGTGTTTCTGAGTGGAGTTATTATTAACTCATTAATTATAAACTTAGTCTAAATTCCTTTTGCAATTATAAATGTAGATGGGTTCTTTCGTGTTGACAACTAAACGGTTAGAAGGAGAGAAGCTCAGATTAGATGGATCGAACTTCTCCACTTGGGTTGCCAGTCTCCATGTTCTCCTTAGCGAGAACGACATGGTCGACTACATACTCGATGGGATGGATCTGGATCCGTCCATAGACCTTGAGACCCCAGAGGAGCGGAAAGACCGCTATCTCCGTCGCGAGATGGCCTCCTATATTTCAGTTGTGATGCGTTTCGGAATGGTGGACGAGCTATGGCCTTTCGTGGGTGATGTCAACCCTCGTTCGGTGATGCTACAGCTTAGGACACATTTCGTGGATGTAACACGCATCTGGGAGCGTGAGTTGATGGGAGACTTCCTCGCCATTAAGATGGAGGAGAACTCGTCACTGGACAGCCACTTACAGCACATGCATGATGTGTACATGAGGCCAGCATACTTCCTAGACGTCTAGATTTCAGGCTCTTTCACAAATGCTGCTGTGTTGCGGTCACTGCCACCAAGCTACCAAGCACAAGTCAGGACTTGCGTAATGAGGGGCGACACGGAAATGGAGTTCCACCGGTTCATGACACATCTCAGGAATGTGTTGGTTGAACCAGATGTCGGTCAGGTCATCGACGACGAAGGTATATATTTGATATACAGTTTTATAAATGTTATAATCTTGCAAACACTTTGTAGTGTTAAAGTATATCTGATACTTGTTCTGTTTTACTGAAAACATGTCCTTCTGCATAGAGGTGCTTGCTGGAGAGGAGGTGACGTTGCGTGTTGATGGCGAGCATGATGATGATGGCTGACAACACTCTCCCTCGACATTTATCACTTAGTTTGTGTTTTAGGATGATTCTTGTAATCAAGAGATTGTGAACTTCTTTAGTGTGTCTCACACTTCGTGAGATGATTATTCATATCAGTTTGTAACAAACGGTTGTTCTGCTTTTATGAATGATTTCTATTCGTGTTCATATCTTGTTTGATTATGTGTGAATTATCCTTATTGTTTGAAACTAATTGATAATGTATGAACATTTGTAAAACATTAAATGCCTTGTTTAATATACCCAATTTAATGATATTTCATTAATGAATGAAAAACCATTGTTTAAATTCAAAGTTATAATGATAATATGTGAAAGTCATTCGATTTCTTCTCACATATAAATCATTCCTAAGTTCGGCAAAATAACTTGAACACCGTGTATTACTTGAATACAAAGTGTTTAATGAATTGTTAGAAGTAAATACATATTCGATGTATTGGGTTTTAACGGAAAATGGTAATTATTATTAAATGATTGTTTAAATGTGTAAAGTAGTTTACCGAAGGAAACATGAATATGAAACTATTTGATTTGATCAAAGTGTTTCATCAACAAAGGGTATAAATATAAAAGAGAATCAAATTGCTATGATTTGATCAATAGTAATGAAATTCAACTTTATAAGAATGGCATAAAATAAATTGTGGAATGCAAAGTGTTTTGAAACATCAAAATACAAAGCATCACAATATGATATAAGATATCAAAGGGGGTTGAATAGAAGGCACCAAATAAATCGTTGTAGTGTGTATGTAGAGACCATTAGTTTAAGAAATAGTTAGCACTCAATTAGAATTGGTGAACCATTTGAATTCGTGAAAGTTTTGGGGTTATTCGATATAACCAAAACAATAGCGAATAAGACCTGGTAGTGTATTCATTGGAAACTTTGAATACGAAATCCATAGCTAAACCGAAAGGAAAGCAAAACTTGTATTGCTTGGATTTTGGTGCATTCTTGAGAAAGCTCACCTCTAGTGATGTTTCTCAATTATGAAGCAAATGGAAATTAGTGTAAAACATGATGAGGATTCAAAACCCTGCATCAGAGTGTTGAGAAGCACAACGGACAGCGTTCCTGAACGATTCTCTTCACGGAAGGAAAGAATCAATGACTTTGATCATTGTGTTTTCCCCCTCCAGTATTGTTTTTCACTACATGAAGTAGGGAGCAAAATGTAAATCCATATCTTGTATGGAGACATTTGTGAACCACTTTCCATGATTTTTGAAATATTACATACCTACGAACTACAAAGGAAATGATGGTAAACTAGAATTATGAGAAATCCTAGAAGCAAAATTCCCTTGAGATTAGAAAGCCATTCGTTGCTGAATCTCACAAGTAAAAGGAGTTACTTGAATTTTCCCAAATGACTGCAAAGCCATAGTAGGAAAAAGGGGTAAATGACAAAAGCACAGTTTGTCAAGTGTTGGACAAATTCAAATGAATTTGATTCATGTATGCTAAATGTCTAGTGGATTTAAAACTAGTAAAGTACTAATATCTCATAGTAAATCTTCAAGTTTGATATTTGATCAAAGGATTTTGAAGTTATTCAAAATAGTAAAGGAGATATGCAATTTGCATAAAATTGAGTGGGAGCTATGAAAGTCTTCCTAAAACAATATGTGATTGACATATTTTTAAGTGGGAGCAATATGAGTCTCAAATTCAAATATGTAGGAACATATTTTGAGTGGGAGCTTATAGGAGTAATTCTTAAAGATGTTAAGGATGAAAGCGCAAATACTTATAAATAATGATTTATAAGATGTAGAAGTTGATAATAGGTGTATTATGATATTATGTAGTATTCCTTAAGGGATTCTGAAAAGTGTTTCAGAATAGAAGTTAATTAAGGAACTGGTCCTTAATAACTCAAATTAGGAATAGTATTAAGTTGAACATCAATGGTTGAAAGAAAGAAAAGGATGATTGTCATCCACTATGTTGAGACATAGGTTCTATCTTAGAAATCATGATGATAACTTAGCATAATATATAATCCAAATAAGGAATGTTTGAAAGTAATTAAGTCCGAATCATAGAACGTTGAGCTATGTTTGTCCGCAGTGTCTAGTAGAGAACTGTGGACATATCCATAAAGAATGACATATCTTAAAGCATAAAGAGTTATGTTATAAGGAAATATGTTGGAAACTCTTGTGGATACCAATCAAAGTCAAGTAGGAAGCGAGGTGAACCAAAAACATCGAAAGTTGCACAGAGTGCACTAGTGTTTCGATGAATACATTTATAATAATAGATAAGGGTACCATCTAAAGTGTTGTATAATGTTATGGCGGGGCTAGTTCGCTTTTAACATAGAATGATGTGTCCCATGGCACAGTACCCATGAGAAATCCATCGAGGTTGATCTAGCGTCACTGTAGGCTCCTGGAATCAGGCCTTGTTCTGCTGCCATGGCGACGATGCATAGACACAGATGTTATCATGTGATGAGAGAGTATTAATGTCAATCAAGGTGACATTAGTAAGTTGCAAAGGATTTGGGACTGTAAAGTACAGACCCAAGACTCAACCTCTTCCATGAGCAAGCATGTTCAGGGTACCGGGTATATGGTGCCAATGATTGAGAACAAATGCAGCTAGTGTATTTGTACTCTAGTGCAAGTGTGAGACTGTTGGAAATATGCCCTAGAGACAAATAGTAGTAAGGACTGTTATCATATTTCATATAGTTTATGATTAAGTTTTATATCAGGCTATAACTGTATTTGAGTGGAAACATCAATACACGTGTGATATACAAACAACCAGGGGTTCCTAGTGAAACTCTAGTCACTGGTTCATTGGTCAACAGATGATCATGTTTCCTGATCATGTGGCATTTATGCTAGTTGGAAATGAGGTCATCTCATTCAGAGAATGAGATGATGAACCAATACCCAACCTAAACATCGTGACCCGATCATATCACGAAGTTCAAGTTATGATGATTAGAAATGGATCCTCGTAGACTATTCCTTATACCGTGAGGCTATATCAATCACTGTCTCCCGAGAATGCTTAGATGGCATCAAACGCCATCTGGTAAAAACGGTGGTTATAAAGGTGTGTTCAGGTATTTGGAGGAAACCGTAGAGGCAATATATGTCGAGAGCGGGATTTGTCCGTCCATGTGACGGGAAGATACTCAAGGGCCCACTCGGAGAAGTTATATCCAATAGCTGCGCAGCGTGTGATTGGATCACGGGGATATCACTTGTCGGGACAAGTTAAGTAGCATTGTTCAGTAACGAGATTGAACCCAACATGGTGATGTCATTGATCAAATCTCGGGCAATGCAAGTATCGAATGACAAAGGGACTAAGACACGACTGTCCTGGTTCAAACTACGAAAGATCTTCGTGGAACGCACAGGGGTCACATGGCCATCCAGGTCCCTCTATTGATCATTGGTGCGAGAGTGTCCCGACCATGTCTAGAGTGTTCCCGAACCGTAGGGTATCATGCTTAAGGGCTTGATGATGCTTAGAGAGTGTTTATAGGATCGGTAGAATCACTGAAGAAAAGAAGGGAGAAAACTGGAAGGGTTTCGGTAAGTTCGGATAATGTCCGTAGTGGAGGTGGAAGGTGTTCCATGTCCATAGAGATTAGATAATATGTGAATGAATGTTAAATATTGATTTAATCATTTTTTCATAATTATTTAATAAAGAGAAAATCAATTAAAAGGTCAAAAGGCTTAATGGGCCAATTTCCGGAGGGAGAGGGCCCATTAGGGAAAGGAGAGAGGGAGAAGGGGCAAGGGGGCTGGCCGGCTGGGCCTAGCCCCCCGCGCGGGGCCCACCAGGGGCTGGCCGGCGGCCTCCCCTCCCCCTCCTCTCCTTTAGTCCCACCCCGGGACTTGAGGGGAGGCAGTACCTCCCCTCCACCTATATAAAGTGGGGTATTTGGCCTAGAAAAGACACCCAATAATCAATAAAGGTCTCCCCACTTTTGGGAGGACCTCCAATTGATATTTTCTCTCTCCCCCCTCTCTCTCTCTCGTGACCGTGGTCCCAAGTCTGGACTGCGTGAGCGAGAGACATCTTCACCGCGAAGCGCCATCGTGCTGCGGGATTCGGATCCGAGAGCTCTACTTCCGCAACTGCTGCTGGATCGAGGAAGCGGGAGTCATCGTCAGGCACCGGACGTGTGTAACTCCCACGAGGTGTCACACTTGAGGCACTCAAGTCGTTGGAGCCAGAAGGAGCGCAAGGACTTCATCACGACCTTGAGGTCGGCTTCGGCTCGTCTACATCAACCACGCTCTCCTGAGCGTTGACAACGTTTTTCGGTCTTCGAGGGTAAGTTCACGAAAATCCCCTCCCATTACTGTATTACTAATAGATAGGTCCTGGAAGCTTCAGGGGTTCAGGGGCGTAGGGTAAAATTTTATTGTTTTCATGCGTGGAACCCCTTCAAATTGTTCCTATAAGCATTATTGCCAAAATTGTTATTTCTTATGAAGTTCACATCAACTTGCTCTTCTTGAGCAACCAAAGAGGCTAAAGGAACATTATTTGGATCAATATGGGCTTTCCCATTAACAAGCATAGAAATAATAATATCAATCTTATCCCTCAAGGAGGAGGTTTCCTCAACAGAATTTACCTTCCTACCTTGTGGAGCTCTCTCAGTATGCCATTCAGAATAATTAACCATCATATTCTCCAGAAGTTTTCTTGCAGCACCCAAAGTAATGGTCATAAAGGTACCTCCAGCAACAGAATCCAATAGGTTCCTTGAAGAATAGTTCAATCATGCATAAAAAGTTTGGATGATCATCCAAGCAGTCAGTCCATGAGTGGGACAATTCTTAACCAAAGATTTCATTCTTTCCCAAGATTGAGCAACATGTTAATTATCAGATTGTTTAAACTTCATTATTTCACTTCTCATAGATATAATCTTAGCAGGAGGATAGTATTTTCCAATGAAAGCATCCTTGCACTTAGTCCAAGAATCAATACTATTCCTAGTTAAGGAATTCAACCATTCTTTAGCTTTTCCTCTCAAAGAGAAAGGAAACAATTTCAGCTTAATAATATCACCATCTGTGTCCCTATGCTTTCGCATCTCACAAAGTTCAACAAAGTTATTTAGATGGGCAGCAGTATCTTCATTACCAATACCAGAAAATTGTTCTCTCATAACAATATTGAGCACAGGTGGAGCAATCAGTGTGCTCATAAAATCATTGTTGTTGGTGCTAGTGAAGTCACACAACTTAGTGTTTTCAAGAGTAGTCATTTTTTGTGTTTTAAAATAAGAAAGCAAACTTGTAAAACTATTTTTTTTGTGTTTTTTAAATAAGAAACAAGCAAACAAAGCAAAAAGAAACTAAGCAAAACAAAAATAACAATGTAAAGAGATTAGTTATGAGGGACTCCCCTTGTGAAGATGTCCTTGACTCCCCGGCAACGGCGCCAGAAAAATGCTTCATGGCTCGTATTGATGTAGAGCTGGTTGGTAACCCCAAGAGGAAGGTATGATGAGCACAGCAGCAAGTTTCCCTCAGTTATGAAACCAAGGTTTAATCGAACCAGTAGGAGCAAGGAAACACCCCAAAGGTGTTGCTAGCTGAGCCTTGGCAGGGCGCACTACCGGTGCTAGTAGCAACATGGAGACCTGCACATCACAACCACACAACTCTGTCCCCAACTTGCGATGAGGTTGTCAATCTCACCGTGTTTTCCTAAAAACAAAGGATTAAACGTATCGAATGGAAGGAAGTAATAGTTTGCAGAAAGTAAACACAAAAAAGTAGACAGTTTATAGATTGTATGTAAAAGAAAAGGACTGGGATCCATAGTTCACTAGAGGTGGCTCTCCTTAAGATAGATAACATGTTGGGTGAACAAATTACAGCGGGGCAATTGACAAACATCGAGAAAGCAATACATGCATATACTAATCATCTTGACTCCTTTGGAACTTGATTGGGCATTACAACATTATACATAGACCGCCATCCAACTGCATATATGACTAATAATCCACCTTCAGGTTATCATCCGAACCCCCTCCAGTATTAAGTTGCAAGCAACAGATTATTGCTTTACAAATTGCGTGTAAAGTAAACAATACGATTGTTCTATGAACAAAGGATTGTTGTTTTCTCCCTAGTAGCAACAGCGCATCTAGTACCTTAGAGGTTTCTGTCACTTCCCCAGATTACCAGAGACATGAACCCACTATCGAGCATAAATACTAACTCTTGGAGTTGCTAGCATCTACTTGGCCAAGATAGCTACTAACAACAGAAAGCATGCAAGATCACAAATAACAAAGACATGATAGAATCAATAATCAATCTGAAATCATCTCAATATCCATCGGATCCACGCAAACACAACATGCAAAATTACAAATAGATGATCTTGATCATGAACGGAGCTCACAAGATCTAGACATGAAAACACAAAGGAGGAGAACCATCCATCTAGCGACTACATGGATCCGTAGTCTAGAGATGAACTACTCACGCATCACACCGGAGGCTTGCATGATGATGAAGAAGGCATGAAGGGTGATTCCCCTCTCCGGCAGGGTGCCGGGAAGAGCTTCTGATCCCTCCCGATCTAGGGATGGAGATGACGGCGGCTACAGACTCTTTCGTGGATTTTTTTGATTGGGTACTTAGGGTTTTCGTCCCGAGGGCATCTCATAGGTGGAAGGAGAGGCCGAGGGGGTGCCTGGGCTAGCCACACCACCCCCTGGCACGGCCAGGCTTGGCCTGTGCGGCCAGGTGGTGTGGTGGCCCCTGGCTCCTCTCCGTCTCGTATTCTGGCATCTGATGACTTCCAGAAAAATAGGCACTTTGGCTTTTGTCCCGTCCAATTCCGAGAATATTCATTTTCTGACTTTCCTGGAACCAAAAACAGCAAAAAACAGGCAGCTGGCACTGTGGCTCTTGTTAATAGGTTAGTACAAGAAATCGTATGAAAAGTACTCCAAAGTGTGGACAAAACACAAGAAAGTGGATAAAACCAAGCATGGAACATCAAAAATTATAGATACATTTGCAATGTATCAAGAGTAAGTGGAGGGCCAGGGGTGGCCCACACCATGGCCAGGCACGCCCCTGGTGTGGTCATGCCACCAGGTGGTGTGCCTGCCTGGTGGGCCCCCCTGGGCACTCCAGGTACTTCTCTGCCCCTCTTTTCACGTAAAAATTTAATATGAATTTTATGGAATTTTTCGAGACACTTTATTTTTTTAACAATTTTCAGGTATTGATGAATGATTTTCTGACAGAAAGATAATATTGGAATGATGCAATAACAAGACAAAACCTAAACTTCAGAAGTTCTAAGACACTCTATTATGCAAGCAACTAGTAATGGAAAAGTAAACTAAGTGAAAGCAAAAATTAAAATGGATAAACTAAAAGTAAGCAAAGATAATCATGGTGAAAACATTGTTTTGTTCATCAAAATCCCTTTGTTAACAAGGCTGATCAGGTCTTGTTTCCAAAAAAAATTATATGAAACAAAACTTTGCTTTTCACTAAATGATTATGTTACCTCAACCTTGATAGAAATGGTCCCAATCATAATAGTTTCATATTTTCCTCGTGGTATGGGACAATATATTTGTCCAACTTGGATGCCCTCGACATTTTCACTTGAATTTAAGCCATAAGTCCTATCAATCTTCTTGGGGAAATAGATAGTATGCTCCTTGTCATTAACATTAAAAGTTACCTTTCCTTGATTACAATTAATGACAGCTCCTGCAGTGTTAAGAAAAGGTCTCCCAAGAATAATAGACATATTATCATCTTCAGGCATTTCAAGCACAACAAAGTCAGTTAATATCAAGCAATTATGAGCCACTTGAACATGCACATCCTCACATATACCAACATGAATAGTAGTATATTTATCAGCCATTTGCAAAGATATATCAGATGGTATTAATTTCTCCAATTGAAGTCTCTTGTAGAGAGAAAAAGGCATAACACTAACTCCTACTCCCAAATCACACAAGGCAGTTCTAACATAATTATTTTTAATAGAGCATGGAATAGTTGGAATCCCTGGGTCTCCAAGTTTCTTTGGAACCTAACCATTAAAGGAATAACTAGCAAGTAAAGTAGAAATTTCCTCATTAGGGATCTTCATTTTATTAGAGACAATATCCTTCATATACTTTGAATAAGGAGGCAGTTTAATAGCATCAGTTAAAGGAATTTGCAAAAATAAAGGTTTCATCCACTCACAAAACTTATTATAGTGTTCGTCTTCCTTTGACTTGTGTTTCTTATCAGGGAAAGGCATTGATTTTTGAACCTAGGGCTCTCTTTCACTACCATGTTTATTAGCAATAAAATCTTCCTTAGTGTACTTAGCATTCTTAGTGTTCCTTTCAGGTTCTTCTTCAATTTGTTCTTTATCAGGATCGTCATTTTCCTCATTACCACTTTTAGTTTCAACATCAGAGACAGATATACTATTAGGATCTTTAGCAGGTTCATAAGACTCTACAATAGTTTTATGTTTCTTTTTCTTCCTTTGAAGAGAAGTACCATGATGGCTCGTGTTGATGTAGAGCTCGTTGGGAACCCCAAGAGGAAGGTATGATGAGCACAATAGCAAGTTTCCCTCAGTTATGAAACTAAGGTTTAATCGAACCAGTAGAAGCAAGGAAACACCCCAAAGGTGTTGCTAGCTGAGCCTTGGCAGGGCGCACTACCGGTGCTAGTAGCAACGTGGAGACCTGCACAACACAACCACAGAACTTTGTCCCCAACTTGCGATGAGGTTGTCAATCTCACCATGTTTTGCTGAAAACAAAGGATTAAACGTATCAAATGGAAGGAAGTAATAGTTTGCAGAAAGTAAACACAAAGCAATAAACAGTTTGTAGATTGTATGTAAAGAAAATGGACCGGGATCCATAGTTCACTAGAGGTGGCTCTCCTTAAGATAGATAACATGCTCGGTGAACAAATTACAGCGGGGCAATTGACAAACATCGAGAAAGCAATACATGCATATACTAATCATCTTGACTCCTTTGGAACTTGATTGGGTATTACAACATTATACATAGACCGCCATCCAACTGCATCTATGACTAATACTCCACCTTCAAGTTATCATCCGAACCCCCTCCAGTATTAAGTTGCAAGCAACAGATTATTGCTTTACGAATTGCGTGTAATGTAAACAATACGATTGTTCTATAAATAAAGGATTGTTGTTTTGTCCCTAGTAGAAACATCACATCTAGTACCTTAGAGATTTCTGGCACTTCCCCAGATTACCACAGGCATGAACCCACTATCGAGCATAAATACTAACTCTTGGAGTTGCTAGCATCTACTTGGCCAAGATAGCTACTAACAACGGAAAGCATGCAAGATCACAAATAACAAAGACATGATAGAATCAATAATCAATCTGAAATAACATCTCAATATCCATCAGATCCCCGCAAACACAACATGCAGAATTACAAATAGATGATCTTGATCATGAACGGAGCTCACAAGATCTAGACATGAAAGCACAAAGGAGGAGAACCAGCCATCTAGCTACTACATGGATCCGTAGTCCAAGGATGAACTACTCACGCATCACACCGGAGGCTTGCATGATGATGAAGAAGGCCTCCAGGGTGAATTCCCCTCTCCGGCAGGGTGCCGGGAAGAGCTTCAGATCCCTCCTGATCTAGGGATGGAGATGACGGCGGCTACAGACTCTTTCATGGATTTTTGATCGGGTCCTTAGGGTTTTCATCCCGAGGGAATCTTATAGGCGGAAGGAGAGGCCGAGGGGGTGCCTGGGCTGGCCACACCACCCCCTGGCGCGGCCAGGTCTGGCCCGCTCGGCCAGGTGGTGTGGTGGCCCCCTGGCTCCTCTCCCTCTCGTATTCTGGCATCTGATGACTTTCGAAAAATAGGCACTTTGGCTTTTGTCCCGTCCAATTCCGAGAATATTCATTTTCTGACTTTCCTGGAACCAAAAACACCAAAAAATAGGTAGCTGGTACTGTGGCTCTTGTTAATAGGTTAGTCCAAGAAATCATATGAAAAGTACTCCAAAGTGTGGACAAAACACAAGAAAATGGATAGAACCAAGCATGGAACATCAAAAATTATAGATACATTTGCAATGTATCATACCACTATTTTCAATCTGTTGAGAATCCTGCTTGATTCTTTTAGGATGCCCTTCAGGATATAGAGGATCCTGGGTGGGAGCACGACTTTAGAAGCATTAACTAACAAATCTTTTTATACTTTAATAAGCTGATCAATTTGAGTTTGAACCATTTGGAAATGTTTAACAAGCATTTTAACATCATTAGAGGTTCTTTCCACAATATCCCTTAACTCAATAATAGCTCTAGAGTTTTCCATCAAATGATTCTGCACTCTTTTATTAAAATTATCTTCCTTAACAATAAAAATACTAAATACTTCTAAGCATTGATCAGGAGGTTTAGAATAAGGAATATCACCTTCATCAAAATGTTGGAGAGAGTGTACCTCAATAGTGGATGAGTGGTAGATTGGCTTACATAATTCTTCTATAGGAGGTAAATTCTTCATGTCTTCAGCTTTAATACCCTTCTCCTTAAGACATTTCTTAGCTTCCTTCATCACTTCATCATTTAGTTCAATAAATCCCCTCTTCTTTGGTGTTGGTGTTGGCTTAAGCACAGCTAACTCAGGTGTAGTTGACTCAGGTGAAGTCCAGTCACCATAATTCTTGCTTATTTTAGCCATTAATTCCTCAGCTTCTTTAGGTCCTTTACATGAAAACACAATCAGCACAACTATCCAGGTATGACCTAGATTGTTCAGTTAGTCCATTATAATATATATCAAGAAGCTCATTCTTAGGTAATGGACATCCAAGTTGTGCGTGGATTAGAGCACAAAAAATTGCCCATGATTCAGGCAATATCTCCTTTTATCCCTGTTTAAAATCAAAAAGTTCTTGCAAATGGCATGTCTAGCACTAAGAGGGAAATATTTCTGAAAGAAAGTACTAATCAAGCAATCAGGGCTATCAATATATCCAGGAAGTAAATTATTAAACCAAGCTTTAACTTCTCCTTTTAGTGAAAAAGGGAAAAACTTTAGCAGCAAAGTAGGTGCGCATCTTAATATCATTAGAAAATAGGCCACTCATGGTAAAAATCTTAGTCATATGTGCTACAGAACTTTCATTCTTAGTCCCACATGTTGGGGATATACTTTTCGGGTATCCTCACAGTTACTCACTGATCAGGGTGGCCCACTTCGGGTTAGAGCTTTGCTTCACGGGCGACCCAGTCAGGGAGAAAGACGGAGTCCAATCCGGCTACGGGAAGGCCCAGAAGACTTACCGACTTAGGCCCATAATGTTACTTGTAGTTCAAGATGTACTCTGTAACCAACTCTTAGTCGTAGCCGGATTGATCTCTCCTGTAAACCCTAGGCCAGATATCTATATAAGCCGTCCTAGGGAGAGCCTTTAGGGCACACCTCAATAGTCTACAATCTCACCTCGCACAGGCGATACCCTTGTAACCCATATTCCGGCTCTGCCGTATTACTGGATTGCTAGCAGGAGTAGGATCCGTCCAAAGCCGGCGAATTCGAACATGGGTAAACTTGTGTGCTCACCGTCCCGGAACACTGTACGTCTCACACCCCTCTCTTCCGCATGCCTCGAGGACCCCCTCATGGCGTACTTGTCCTCAATCTGATGACAGTTGGCACCCACCGTGGGGCAAGTGAGCTTCGGATCTGTGTTCCGAGCGGAATCTGCAAGAATTGGAATCGGCGAGACCATCGCTGTCGGTCGCATCCTCTACGCCAGCGATGTACCTCTCATCGTTCTCGACGAGACTTGGATTCCGGCTGGGGAGGCCGTGACTGCCTACACAATCATGTCTTTTGGCGAGATCGATGTTAACATCGGTTTCGCTGAACCTGCCCAACCCACCCCAGCGGTGATGATAGAGGCAGAAGAATCTTCTGGGTCCCCTTTGTCCGCGGAGGCGATAGAGTTCCGGATCTCAGAAAACCCTAATCCCACCCAGCCCGCACCAGTTGCGGAGATAGTGGAGAAATCTGAGCCTGAAGAAGACCTTGCGGTCCAAGTCGAATCTGGAGTGGATCTCCCTGGAGAAGCTGGATCCTAGATCGACCCACCCGTGGAGGTCGAAATCCAGGAGGAGCATATCAACGACACTGATTCCGGCTCTGACGATGCCGGGACAGACAGGCCCTTCCTAAGGTACACACTACGACGTATGATACTGCAAGGCGAAAGCGCAGATGCAATCCTCGAGACCATTAAAAGTTTCGACATGGCTGATCACGAAAGCCGCAGGTACCTCAGGAAGCACGCGACGCACTTCGTCGGATACGTAGGATCCGGAGCTAGCTCTGCCGATGCTGGAGAAAACACCGACTCTGTGCTAGAGGCAATTGGAACAAACGCCGATGTACCCGCATCCTCGGATGAATCGATGATGTCAGCAGATTTCCGAAAGTTCTCCGCGGAATATGAAGAGGAGTGAAACTCCAAAGCTGTAGAGGAAGGAGAAGCCATGGATGAAGGATCCAGGGAACACTCCCCCAAAGCGCAGGATGACATGGACGTCGGAGATAATTCCGAAGTCCAGATGTCCGAAAGTACCGATCAGAGCTTGACTCCGGGAAACGGACCCAAAGCCGTCTTTGCTACCGGCGCTGGCAAGAAGGCAAAGAAGAAGAACAAGAAGGACAAGACCCCGGCAAAAGACCCCCTTACATAGGAGGTGATCGCCGAGGAATACGAGGAAGACTCGGATGGAGCACTTATCCTAGAAGAGCCGAAAAAAGAAACATCGGTGGATGGACACGTGATCACCGAAGGTGCGCGTAAACTCATCGATGCTGCATTAACCACACCTATCCTTATAGCTGCAGAACTTACTGCGGATGAGCTGGACGAAAGGGCGCAGGCCCTAGAAGCGCGTCATCAACAACTCCTCGATGAAGCAAAAAACATCGAGGTGGAGAAGAAACGCATGTCAAACAAGGACTACATGTCTCGGTTACATCAGAAGACACGGAAGCATCACATGGATGACAACCAATTCCCACGTGTCCGTACCGTCCTTTTTGGGGATGAGATGGGGAAGCCACGGAAAGATAGCAACGGAGATTGGGTATACCCAACCCCAGTACAGAATACCGTGGCAGCCCGAGAAATTCTATCGGCTAATCCAGGACCGGAGGAGATCCGTTTGGGTATCAAGCTCCTCAACAAGGGACTGGAGCAGCAAAAGGTCGCCCTGTCCGGAAGTCAAAAACTGGTTTCAAATTCTGACCAGTGTCGCACAGATCCGGCATGGGCTGACGTAAGATCCCATTACGTTCGGGCGCAGTATCATCACCCCGAATGCAGGGAAGACAACTATTAAAGAACCGGATCGTTAGAACAGCATCACAGAACTTCACGTAACTAGAGCAACGTTGCCCCAGCGGCCGAGAAAGACGCAATTGCTGCCCTGAATCCGACAAACCCTCCCCGACAAGAATCTAAGGATCGAAGGGGAGAAGATAAAGAAAAACGAAGGGAGGAGGATCGTCAAAAAATGCCACCTCCTAAACACACAAGCCGTCCGGCTGAGCCTCACCATGGTGGGAGCGACGGACGAAGAAACAACGGAAACCATGCTGGTACAAGCCGGCAGGGGGCTCGTCGTAGTCAAGATCCTCCTCGGAACAGGAATAATGATGTTCCGGATGGAGGCCGGCGATCAGCCGGAAACTATCCAGCTACACCACCCTCTCCACCACACAGTCATCATAACGGCCCCCATAGAGGGCAAGGAGGACGACATGGCGGAGGAGGTGGTGGCAGAAGCCGAAGTCCGGCTCCACTGCACCGCAGCCACAGCCGGCATTCGGGACGATCTCTATCCCCGAACGACGCAAGGCACAGGATCAACTCCAACATAGAGGCGCGGCGCTATGAAAACAATGACATGTATGTGGGCCCAAAGTGCTTCGGACCATGCATCAGAGCTACAAGATTCCCGGAAGAATTTGCTATCTCAAGACACATCCAAGCCTACGACGGCATTGCTTGGCCAGACACTTGGCTACAGGATTTTTTCCAAGCTTGCTGCATCGCCAAAGGCGAAAACAGCCTGGTCGCTACCCGATATCTCCCACTTATGCTGCGGAAGACGGCGCGATCATGGCTCAATGAACTTCCGGAGAACACCATCCATAACTGGTATGATATGCAAAGTGCGTTCTTTCGGAATTTCGAAGGCACATATCGGAGGCCCTGTTCGGTCGGAGACCTACAGTGTTGCACCCAGAAAGCTGGAGAAACTTGCCGAGATTATCTCGGATGATGGATCGACACCATGAACTCCTGTGAAGGAGTAAACGATCAACCCGTGATTGAAGCTTTCATCGCAGGGCTCCCAATTGGTCTACTACGTCACCGCTTGAAGTGCGACAAGGTCACTGATTTGGGAAAGATGATAGAAACAGTGAGCAAATATGCAGATGCTGACGACGATGCAGAAGGATTACTCAACGTCCTGGCTGTACCTCAGTTAGCAAAGACAAAGCAACAAGCTCAGAAGCGCAAAAATACCTCGGAAGAAAAACCCAACGCGGAGACAGCGGTGGTTACTACTGTCTCTGGGTCTAGAGGACGAGGAGGACGTGGTGGAGGCCGCGGGCGTGGTCGTGGGACTTCGAGGGTCCAGGGTAGAGGAGA
Organism: Avena eriantha; assembly: GCA_910589775.1. Classification (NCBI taxonomy): domain Eukaryota; kingdom Viridiplantae; phylum Streptophyta; class Magnoliopsida; order Poales; family Poaceae; genus Avena; species Avena eriantha. Next base: position 23,322,142 of record OU342741.1, on the reverse strand, counting down.
ACAGCAACCAGGCAAAACCTACTCTTGGGCTGACATTGCCAACAACCCATGTGTGCATCATTTAGACGCCAATGGGGGCTCGTCCCACACCAACGCCGAATGTCGTTTCAATGACAACTTCAAAAGAGATGATACCGCGGGCTACAAAGCTAACCGAAAGAAGGGAAAGAAAAATCCCGAAAAAGACAAAGAGACTAAGGAAGATTCCGACATGGAGGAAGTTGATGCTTCAAATCCCAAGTCGGGAGGGAAGAAGACTTTTCTCACCAAGAAGGAAACCTACGTCACCTTCCTCGGATCTCAACCAGCAAAGGTCAAGAAAGCAGTTCTCCATGAGCTCAATGCAACAGTTCCGGATGTCCCCCAATATCTGGACTGGTCGGAAGTGGCAATCACATTTGACCGCGCTGATCATCCGCCTAAGTTGCACAGGCGAGGAAAATATGCCTTAATCGTCAATCCACTTATTGACGGTTATGGTTTCTCCAAGACCCTCATGGACGGTGGTAGCAGCATCAATATTCTCTATGTCAAAACGCTACGCCGGATGAAGATCTCGGAGACCCAGCTGAACCATAGCTCTGTGATCTTTCACGGAGTTGTCCCAGGAAGACAAGCTAATTCCTTGGGAGAGATTACTTTGGATGTTACCTTTGGAACTCCAAAGAACTATTGGACGGAGGCACTTTCCTTCGAAGTGGTCCCGTTCAAGAGCGCATACCACGCTATATTCGAACGGCCGGCTTACTGGGCTTTAATGGCTCGTCCGTGTTACATTTACAATATGATGAAAATTCCAGGTCCCAACGGCGTGATCACCATCAGGGGAGACCCAAAGAAGGCGCAAGAGTGCGAGGATGGAAATGCCGCCTTTGCCAAAGCTGTGATGCACGCCCAGGAGTACCAGGAGATCAAGAAGAGCATAGATCCGTCCGAGATGCCCGCAACGAAGAAGGAGGTGACAAAGCCAAATCCGGAGTTCAAGGCATCAGAAGAGATGAAGAAGGCGCCGCTGAAGGATGATGACCCCTCCAAGGTGACCCAGATAGGTGCAGGCCTAAGTAGCACATAGGAAAGCGCGCTCGTCAAGTTCCTCCAAGCAAATCAAGATATCTTCGCATGGCAGCCATCTGACATGACCGGAGTACCTAGAGAACTTGCCGAGCACTCTCTAAATATAAACTCGAATGCTAAACCCGTCAAACAGTCCTTATGATGGTTTGGCGATGAAAAGCGTAAGGCAATAGCTAAGGAACTAGCACGGCTCGAGTTAGTCGGATTCATAGAAGAGGTTATCCACACTGAGTGGTCGGCCAATCCTGTAATTGTCCCTAAAAAGGACACCACTGATTTAAGGATGTATGTTGATTATACTGCCTTGAACAAGGCTTGTCCAAAAGATCTGTTCGCTCTGCCTAGAATTGATCAAGTTATCGATTCTACGGCAGGCTCGGAACTCCTCTGTTTTCTCGACGCGTATTCCGGTTATCACCAAATCCGGATGAAGGAATCTGACAAAGTCAAAACTTCATTCATAACCCCTTTCGGAACCTTCTGTTTTGTTACGATGCCTTTTGGGCTAAAGAACGCAGGAGCTACGTACCAACGCACGATGCAGCGTTGCCTCCATGACCAACTCGGACGCAATGTACACGCATACGTGGATGATATCGCGGTAATGTCCAAAAAGAAGGAAACACTGATTTCCGACTTGGAGGAGACGTTTGCCAATCTACGAAAATACAACATCATGCTTAACCCGAAGAAATGCTTCTTTGGAATACCAGCTGGAAAATTGTTAGGTTTCATCGTGTCTCAAAGAGGCATAGAGGTGAACCGCGACAAAATCAAGGCTATACTCAATATTTCCAGGCCAACTCGCCTGAAGGACGTACAAAGATTAACTGGCTGCATCGCTGCGGTTAGTCGATTTGTAAGCCAGCTTGGTGAAAGAGCCGCACCATTGTATAAACTCCTGAAAAAGACCAAGGATTTTGTCTGGACTGACGAAGCTGAAGCTGCACTACAAGATCTGAAGAGAGTACTCTCATCTGCTCCTATCCTTGCAGCACCGGAACCTCAGGAACCGATGTTGCTTTACATTGCTACGACAAATAAGGTTGTTAGTATCGTCATGTTGGTGGAGAGACCAGAGGAAAATCAGGAACACTTGGTGCAACGTCCGACTTACTTTGTCAGTGAGGTCCTGACAGAGTCCAAACAGCGGTATCCACATTATCAAAAGTTGGCTTACGGTGTTTTTCTAGCATCTCGTAAGCTACGACATTATTTCCAGGAGCATCCAATTACCGTGGTGAGCAAAGCTCCCATGAGAGACATAATCAACAATAGTGACGCCACATGACACGTCGCCAAATGGGGCATAGAGCTTGTAGCTTTCGATATTGAGTATAAACCCTGGACAGCAATCAAATCCCAGATCCTTGCTGACTTTGTCGCTGATTGGACAGAGACGAAGGAGAACATGGTCCTCCCTGAGTTGGAATATTGGAACCTCTTTTTCGATGGGTCTAAGGCTCGAGGGAGCTCGGGGGCAAGCGTGGTGCTCAAATCACCACAAGGAGATAAACTCTTATACGTGTTGCAGATCCACTTCACAGTGACAAACAACATTGCTGAGTATGAAGCACTGCTGCATGGAATCCGGATTGCTAAGGATATTGGCATCCGACATTTGTTGTGTTACGGAGATTCGGATCTTGTTGCTCAACAAGTGTCAGATATTTGTAATGCAAATAAACACATGGCAGCATATAAGGCGGTCGTGGATGATCTATCTAAATCGTTCGAAGGGTTTGAAGTTCAACACATCCCTCGAGCAGAAAATGAGGAAGCAGATGCACTATCTCGCATAGGCTCTGCGTGGAAAGAGGTCCCGGATGGCGCTTTTTAGAGCACCTCAAAGTTCCCTCAATAAAGGGAGTAGATGAGGAATATCCGACCAAATCCGACTCACCTTTGATAGCAGTTCTAGCTGTAATTCCCAGCTGGACTCAACCCTACCTCGATTATTTGGTAGATTGAAAATTACCTGAAGACGAGGTGCTGAGCCGACAGATTATCTGACGAGCAAAAGCCTATACTATTGTTAAAGGTGAGCTCCATAAATAGAGTGTTTCTGGGGTTTTTCAGCGCTATGTATCTCCAGAAGGAGTGGAAATCTTAAGGGAAATCCACGAAGGTGAGTGTGGTCACCACGCTGCAGCCAAATCTTTAGTGGCAAAAGCTTTTAGCCACGGATTTTTCTGGCTTACAGCTCAGGCAGATGCCGAACGATTAGTCAAGACGTGCAAAGGCTGCCAAAAGTACGCCAAGCAAGCTCATGTTCCGGCTGATCAGTTGCGAACAATACCTATAACATGGCCCTTTGCGGTCTGGGGGCTTGATATGGTAGGACCTTTTAAACGAGCTCCAAGTGGATTTACTCACCTCTTAGTGATGGTGGATAAATTCACAAAATGGATTGAGGCTAAACCCGTCACTAGTTGTGATGGAGCAACAGCCAAAAGATTTGTCGAGGATGTTATAATCCGGTATGGTTATCCGCATAGCATTATCACGGACAACGGGAGTAACTTTTCCATGGGAGAACTGGCTGAATTCTGCGACGACCAAAATATCCGGCTTGACATTGCGTCAGTCGCACATCCACAGGCTAACGGACAAGTCGAAAGAGCAAATGGTTTAATCTTACAAGGCCTAAAACTGAGACTCAAAGAACCACTACGACGTGCTGCGGGGGCTTGGGCAGAGGAATTACCTTCTGTAATTTGGAGTTTACGAACAACTCCAAACAAGTCAATAGGGTACACACCTTTCTTCTTGGTCTATGGCGCAGAAGCAGTTCTTCCTAGTGATCTAATTCATACTTCTCCTAGAGTGGCCACGTATATCGAAGAGTATGCCGAGATTTCTCGACAAAATGATCTCGACTTAGTCGAAGAAGTTCGCGTCGTTGCTGAAATGAGATCTACAGCCTATCAACAGAAGTTACGCAAGTATCATAGCCAGAGAGTCCGAAGTAGATCTTTCAATAAAGGTGATTTGGTTCTCCGCCTTGTGTAACAAAGAAAGCACAAAATTTCCCCAGTATGGGAAGGGCCCTTTTTAGTTAGTCGAGTATTGCACAATGGATCGTACTACTTAACTGACATGAGGCCAGTCAAAGAAAGACCTGCTACTAAGAAGAGAAAGAGAGCTGGAGGCAGTACAAATCCAGATGAGTTAGACAGACCGTGGAATATTGCTCAGCTACGTCTCTTTTATTCTTAGTTTATCCTTCTTTGTAATCATACATATGTACATGTTCTGAGAAATAAAAGTTTTGGTTGCCTCAAATTTTTCTGAGAAGTTTTTACCATCTTATTTCCAAATGATCATGTCATAGTCGAAAATCTCAGAATGCTTGAAAGTACTTTATGTTCATGTTCGTTCTGGTTTAGATTTCTGATTCTAAAATTGCTACCTTCGGGTATAACTCTAAAATTTCTAGTCTTTACTTTAGTTATTTGTCTGATTGCTAGATGCGGGTATTTTCTAAGTAGTGAATTGTTGGTACTGGAAGCCGACTTTGTTTCCGAGTTTAAACTGATTTAGCAATTGAGCTCCGTTGCTCGGCAAAGTTTTCGGTGGAAGGTTTAGCCGGCTCGCGAAAGGGACGAAGCGGAAAGCCAGATAAACGATAAGTGAAAACGAAAAAATACAAGTGCTTATGTAAACGTTTCAGGCACACAAAAAAAATCAAAGCCAAAAGTGTTGAATAGATCAAAAGCTTAGCACTAGCAAAATAATTAGTACTTAATATTTACAAACGCATCATGTTGTTCCGGAATAATACAAAAAGTTTCTGATCTATGATGCAGGAGGAGATGAAGGAGCTGCCGGCTCGCTGGTTACTCCACCTTGATATCGTTCTGAGATGTCTGCATCCGAATTGGTGCGTTCATCGTCGGAAACTTCTTCGGTTTCTTCTGGAGGAGGAGGCGGAGTATCCACGCGGGTGAAGAAGGGTATCTCGTAGTTGGTCAAATCAGCCACGTGACACCTGTATCCGGCGCAGGAGTGCATGATGGCTTGAAGGTCCTGCTCTTGGCCGTCTTCGTCTACCTTGCAGTACCCTCTGGTCACTTGCCATATCTCCATGTTTCCATGGTGGCTCATGACTATGGTGAGAGCGTTCTGCGCAGCAGTCCACGCGTAGGACATGTTCCAGTCCCGAACAAGCTGCGGCATCTCCTTGGCCTTGTCCCGCACCTGAAAGTCCGACATGCTTGGCATGTTCAGAATCTTGAGAGCTTCGCCGATGTCCTCAAGGGATTGGCGGAAGTCATGAAGCAGGTCACCGACTTGGGTGAGCCGGTGGGTGCGGGGCTCGGAGGAGGAAGAGTCCGTCAAGTTCAGAGGACCTATACACAAAACAAGTTAAGAAAAATCTGACATTGATAGAAGTCGAAGAAAAAGATAAGTCAGAGGGATGGAACGTACCGAGAATGACGTCGTCAATCTTGGTCTTCTCCTCCCGGAGACTCTAGAGTTCAGCCCGGAGCGCCTGGGAGATGTCCTTCTCTCTGTCAAGCTCATTCTTGAGATCCGAGATTATTTTATCTTGAGCAGCGATCTTGCGATCACGCTCATTAGTGGCCATGGAGGAGGATTCAAGGACTTGAGCTATGCTCCTTTCATGATCCGCCTTGAGCTTATCCAGCTCTTGGCGAAGTCCCTTGTTCTCCACCACCAGGGTCTTGAGGTTCTCGGCCTCTTCAATCATGGCGACAGATTGTTTCACCAGCGCTGTAAATCAAAAAAGAACAACAGTTCAGAAAAATTCGACATTGAAAAATAACAAAGACAAGGTTTGAGTCTCAGAATGTTTACCTTCGGCCTCATCCTTGGCGACTTTAAGTTCAGCATTTTTAAGCCGGAGAGCTTTGATCTCTCTCCGCTTATCACAAACATTCTTCAATAATTCCTGGTTATAGGAACATACTTTCTGTAAGTCAGAATACCCAAAGTCAGAAAGCTACTTAAGACTCGGGCTAATGTTTTTTGCTAAATATCTGCACGAGCCTTGGGGGCTACACTAGTTCGTTCTTTGGCATCCTAATGAAGCATAAACCCGGATTGTATATCCTACTTCATGCTTGGGGGCTAGAGGATATGATATATCATAATGGAAAAAACAAGAGTTGGAATTCCGACTTACATATTGTTCGCGGGTGAGCTTATCCAAACCCGCGTTCACTTCAGCGTCCACCTTCTCGGCAAGGGTAAGAGGGATCACTGGGGCTGTTGGAAGCTCGCCAGTCCTAATCCTCTCGTCGCGAAGGCGGACTTGAGCGAGAAGGTCAGAGAACTTGACGTCCTCTACTTCTTGCGCTTCTTCTTCGGGAGATAAATGGCTTTTCTCCAGGACTTGCCTGGCTAGCTGCTGAATCTCCTCTGCAGATTTCCGGGACAGGCCAAACTTGGCAAGTCCCGGATTGTTGATGAGGTTTTTGGCGAAGGTTTCTGCCGAAGGATCATTACCCGAAGAGGGTTCAACCTTATCTTGATCTGACGCACCCATGGTGATGTCAGTTTGCGACCCAAGGATCGTAGGCTCCGTTGAAGGAGCCGGATCTTCTACGACGACCGGGGAAGGAATGGTCGTCGGTGTTGCAGAAGGTTGAGGGGGAGGAGTCGGAGGAGCCACGGCAGGGGAAGCTATGGTGAGCTTCGTCTAATGCAAGGGCTTCGAAGAAATCCCTTTCCCCTTGCCCTTGATGATCGATTTTGCTCTGAGAATGTAGTAAAGTCGGAAACATTATATCTCGGAAAGAAATTTGAGTAAAGTACAAAGGCGGAAAGTTGTGACTGAAAGTTACCTCTTCACGACGGGCACCTCCTTTGTGCCAACAACCACTGTTGGAGCTTTGCGCTTCTTGAGCGCAAGGTCCGACAATGGGACCACTTTTGTCTCCTGAGGAAACTCAGGAGGATATCCTTCGAGCGGAGCAAGTTCCGACTCGGGGAGGTCAGCAAGCTGAAAACAAGAAAAAATATCAGTATTGCAGTATAACTCAAAGAATGAAACACATAAAAGGTGTGATGATGGAAGCTTACCGGCACCACAGGGTTGTCCGCCATGTGCATATCCAGAGAAACCTCCGGATTTCTCCTCTCGATCCGCTCCTTGATCAACCATTTGATCTGGCTTATGTAGCCTTGAGTGGTGTAGGCTTTGGGGCTGATGCGGAGGGAGTCGGTTTTGGAAACGTGATGGAGTGCATCAGTCTATCCCCGTGGTACTGAAGTGGCTGGATCCGACGTGAGACCCAGCACTGGACCAAGTCGGATCCCTTCAGACCCTTGTGCTTGATCAAATATTCGATCCGCCTCTTAGCGAGGATCAGATCGTCGGAAAGAGCCGGAGCAGCCTCGTCCCAGGAAGGCTGGGCCGTGGCAGCTCCGTCGACAAAAGCCGGCAAAGCAGTAGCTTTGCTGGGAGCCGGAATATCCCTATGATAGAAAAATGTGGCTGGCCATTGTTTGACCGAGTCACTGGCTGAAATTTTGGGATAAGCCCGGTCGCGTCTAAGCGAAAAGCTGATAGTGCCGGTGATGTAAGGAACACCGGCAGTGATGGAGTTTCTCTAGACATGAAAGTAGTACCGGAAGAGAGTCAAACTCGGCCTAATGCCGAGAAATCCCTCGCAAAGCGAAGCATACACACTCATCTCTAAGAGAGACTTAGGAGGAAGATTATGGAGTTGAACTCCGTAATGATCTATCACCTTGGAGAAGAACTCCGAGGGAGGAAAAGACAGACCTCGGTCGAGATGGGTGCCGAAGTGGACCCGCTCGCCGTCGCTCGGGTTGGGACGGTTTCACTGGAGCCGCTCCGCCAGTCGCCGGCAACGAGAAGCCCCTCCTTCTCCACGTTTTTGAGGCCCTCCTCGTTGAGGGCGCAGGGGATCCAGATTCCCCGAAAGCTCTCCTTCTCCGCTGCTGCCGCCAAACCGGAGGAGGAAGATGAAGCCATTTTTCTCCGGTGAGAAGATGACCTGAAAAGGGCGGCGCTGGGGGTTCTGTGGGGGAAGGACAAGGAGGCTCTGTGCGTGCAGGAGGATTGGGAGGAAGGGAAATGGCAAAGAACTGGTGGAAAGAAGAAGAAGAAATCCAAACCCCTAATATCCACCTAACTGCGCCAAGATTCGTGCAAATGCTACAGTGTAACCGCCACGCGTCGTGGAAGGAACTGGGAAGGACCCACGCGATGATTGCGTCGCCTCGATATCCACGCACGCATTGAAACGGCGCCTCGGTTCCGTGAACCGTGGACCCACCAACGGTCGTGCTGACGGAATGCCTGTCAGATGACGTGACTTGACCATGCTTGTGTCAGGTAGCATTAGAGACCAAGTTCCGGCTTAGTTTGAAATCGAGCTGGAAAATCCGAGTAACCTGTTGATAGGTCCGACTTATTTTTAAGACCCGGATCGTATTTTTTGTTGTGAAGTTTCAGGAAATCTTCAAGATTCTGCAAGCCGAAGATCAAGCTAGACGATGATAAAATCCGACTTTGGATCTTGGAGGCCTCCGGGGGCTGCTGTTGGGGATATACTTTCCGGGTATCCTCACAGTTCCTCACTGACCAGGGTGGCCCACTTCGGGTTAGAGCTTTGCTTCACGGGCGGCCCAGTCAGGGAGAAAGACGGAGTCCAATCCGGCTACGGGAAGGCCCAGAAGACTTACCGACTTAGGCCCATAATGTTACTTGTAGTTCAAGATGTACTCTATAACCAACTCTTAGTCGTAGCCGGATTGATCTCTCCTGTAAACCCTAGGCCGGATATCTATATGAGCCGTCCTAGGGAGAGCCTTTAGGGCACACCTCAATAGTCTACAATCTCAACTCGCACAGGCGATACCCTTGTAACCCATATTCCGGCTCTGCCGTATTACTGGATTGCTAGCAGGAGTAGGATACGTCCAAAGCCGGCGGATTCGAACCTGGGTAAACATGTGTGCTCACCGTCCCGGAACACCATACGTCTCACACCCCTCTCTTCCGCACGCCTCGAGGATCCCCTCATGGCATACTTGTCCTCAATCCGACGACACCACAAAAAGGTTCTTTCTCAACAATTGTTATGTAAGATAAATCAAGGGAGAAATCATAATCCTTATCTTTAATGTTTATGGGAGATGTAGCAAACTTATCTTTAGGAGATAATTTGGGTTTTATAGTACGTCTCTCAAGAAAACTCTTAATAGCACTTTTACCATGAGTACTTTGGCATTCTTTAATAAATTCATCAATCATTTCTGTATATCCGTCTTCAATATCATAGCTCTCTATAGATTCAGGTGAACTGACAGGTGTAGTAGTGTCTTTATTAGGAGTTTCAGTATTTCCAGCTATAGTTATAACAATCATAGCATCTAGGAAAGGACCCAATGAACCACTCTTATCAAGCACAGTAGAAGCAGCTTCATAAGTATCAAAAGTTTCAGATTCAGTAGAAGTAGCAGTATGTGTAGCATGTGTATGTGGTGGTGTAAGGAGTATACTCATCACAGATGGTGAATCAAGAGCAACAGAGGTGTTCAGAACCGTAGCTCTCCTTGTAGTGGATGGTAATATAGGAACCTTTCCATCACAAGATTTACCCATGATGAATGGATGGCAGCGAATAATAGTGATTCCAAGTGAACTTGATAAATAGAGCTATGCTCCCCGGCAACGGCACCAGAAAATAGTCTTGATGACCCACAAGTATAGGGGATGACAATAGTCTTCGAGGGAAGTAAAACCCAATTTATTGATTCGACACAAGGGGATCCAAAGAATATTTATAAGCCTTAACAACTGAGCTGTCAATTTAGCTGCACCTGGAAACAACCTTGCTTGTAGTATTTTATCAGTAGTAACAGTTTTATAGTAGCAATAGCAAAGTAAAAAGCAGTAGTAAAAGTAAAGATAGTAGTAAAAATTGCAGTAAACAGTAGGACTAAAGCGTGGTAGGCATAGGGATGGATGGACAGGCGTTGCATGGACAAGACAATTCATGTAGCAATCAAGATATAGGGCATTTGCAGATAAATAAGGTAAATCATCCAAGTAGTAAATAATCATAGGCATGTGTTCCATATATAGTCATACGTGCTCGTAATGAGAACTGACACACCAACTTTTGTCCTGTCAGCCCGTTTGCAGCGGGGCCTCAAGGGAACTACTAGCAATTAAGGTGCTCCTTTTAATAGAGCACCGGAGCAAAGCATTAACACTCCATGAACACACATGATCCTCATATCACAGCCATTCCCTCCGGTTATCCCGATTATTGTCACTTTGGGGCCTTTGGTTCTGGACAATAATATGTGTATACAACTTGCATGTAAGATCATAAACAATACTATCTTCATGAATCAATAACATGTTCAAATCTGAAATCATGGCTCTCGGGCCCTAGTGACAAGCATTAAGCATAACAAGCGGCAACAAAGTCAAAAGTACTAATAATAGATACTAGGCACCATGCCCTAACAATCTGATGCCATTACATGAACGATCTCATCCAATCCCTACCATCCCCATAGCCTACAGCGGGGGATTACTCACTCATGGATGGGGGAATCATGGATGGTTGATGGAGAAGCAATGATGATGATGATGGCGATGATCTCCAACAATTCCCCATCCCGGCAGGGTGCCAGAACGGAGTTTCTGGTTCCGAATCGCGGTTTCTGGTGGTGGCGGCGCAGCGGAACTCTATCTGGAAAAAGTCGAACCCCACGTCTGTTTTAGGTCAGAGGGCTTTTATAGGCGAAAGGAGACGTCGAGGCGGAGTCCGAGGCGGCCACACCCCTCCTGGCGCGGCCTGGCTTGGCCCGCACAGCCAGGGGGTGTGGGCCCCTCATGGCTCCTCTTCGTCCCATCTTATGGCTCCGTGAGTCTTCTTGTAAAATAGGAGTTTTGCGATATTTTCCAGGATTTTTCCTGAAAGTTGATTTCCTGCACAAAAATGAGACACCAAAGCAATTCTGCTGAAAACAGCGGTAGTCAGCATTAGTTGCATCCAAATCACACAAATTAGAGGAGAAACAATACCAAAAGTGTTCGAGAAAGTAGATACATTTTGGACGTATCACGAGCTTACCCCTACTACAGCCAACTATTCATTTGGGAAACTATCATTAACAGGCATAGGATCAAAAGAGATGTTTTCCAAATGAGATAAATTATCAGCAACATGATTTTCAGCACCTTTCCTATCTACAATATGTAGGTCAAATTCTTGTAAAAGCAACACCCATCTAATAATCCTAGGCTTAGCATCTTTCTTCGTCATAAGGTACTTAATAGCAGCATGATCAGTATGAATGGCAACTTTTGAATCAACAATATAAGGTCTAAACTTATCACAAGTAAAGACAACAACTAAGAACTCTTTTTCAGTAGTAGCATAATTCCTTTGAGCAGCATCAAGAGTCTTACTAGCATAATGGATAACATTTAGCTTTTTATCTATTCGTTGCCCAAGAATAGCACCTATAGCAAAATCACTAGCATCACACATGATCCCAAAGGGTAAGTTCCAATCAGGTGGTTGGACAATAGGAGCGGTAGTTAAGGCTTTCTTTAGTGTTTCAAAAGCTTCCTTACAATCATCACCAAAAATAAAGGGTACATCTTTTTGGAGAAGATTAGTAAGGGGTTTTGATATCTTGGAGAAATCTTTAATAAACCTTCTATAGAAACCAGCATGGCCAAGGATACTACGAATACCTTTGATGTCCCTAGGACTAGGCATTTTCTCAATTGCTTCCACTTTGGCTCTATCAACTTCAATGCCTCTTTCAGAAATTTTATGTCCAAGGACAATTCGTTCGTTGACCATGAAGTGGCATTTATCCCAATTAAGAACAAGATTAGTTTGTTCACATCTCTGCAAAACTTTATCAAGGTTGTGTAGACAATTATCAAAAGAAGTTCCATAGACGGAAAAATCGTCCATGAACACTTCCACAATTCCTTCACAAAAACCATGAAAGATAGCAGACATGTAGCTTTGAAAAGTAGCAGGAGCATTACACAAACCAAAAGGCATACACCTATAAGCATAGGTTCCATAAGGGCACGTTAAAGTAGTTTTTTCTTGATCTTGTTGTTTAACAACAATTTGATAAAACCTAGAGTATCCATCAAGAAAACAAAAAATGGGTCTGTTTAGACAACCTTTCTAACATTTGATCTATAAAAGGCAGTGGGTAATGATCTTTGTTAACCTTTCTGAAGTCAATGCACATCCTATATCCTACTACTATTCTTTGGGGAATAAGCTCATCATTATCAATAGGCACAACGGTAATTCCCCCTTTCTTAGGGACACAATGAACATGACTAACCCATTCACTATCAGCAATAGGATAAATAATTCCAGCATCAAGGAGTTTTAATACCTCGTTTCTTACCACTTCCTTCATTTTAGGATTTAAACGACGTTGATGTTCTACCACTGGTTTTGCATCGGGTTCTATATTGATAGCGTGCTGACATATAGTAGGCGAAATCCCCTTTAAATCATCAAGGGTATAGCACATAGCTCCTCGGTGTTTCTTCAATACTTCCAATAATCTTTCATCTTCTTTCCCTAAAAGTTTAGAACTAATAATAACAGGATATATTTTCTTATCATCAATGTAAGAATATTTAAGATCGTTAGGTAAAGGTTTCAGATCGAAAACCGGATCATTTTTAGGTGGCAACGTGGTACCCAAGTCTTCCATAGACAAGTTATGTTTAAGCATCTTAGGTTGATGTCGGAGAATCTTGTCAATTTCATTTCTTTCTTCCATGAAGATCTCACTTTCGTGATCTTCCATAAATTGCTGCAGAGCATTGTTTGGAGCAAGAGAAATAGAAGCAAGTTGTTCAACTCTAAAATCCTCATTAGGAGTTTCATTTTCATAAGGAACTTTAGCAAACTTCGAAAAATTAAACTCATAAGATTCCCCATCAAATTTAGTTAAAATTTTCTCCGTTTTATAGTCTATAATAGCTCCACACGTGTTCAAGAAAGGTCTACCAAAAATAATACGGAGTAGGATAGGTTTTACTAGCAGCTGAACCAAGTACTAGAAAATCAGCAGGATATTTAATCTTACCACAAAGAACTTCCACATCTCTTACAATACCAATTGGAGAGATGGTCTCTCTGTTTGCAAGGTGAATAATGATGACACACAAGTATAGGGGGTGTATCGCAGCAAGTGGCCCAATCCTTTCTTTAGCAAAGGACAACCTGGTTGTATTACTTAAGATGACCAAATGTTCTCGAGGACACACGGGAATATCGTTAAGTGCTTTCGCTTCATATAGTTGATTAATCTTCTTTAGTTTGATAATTGTTGTGTGGGTGAACCTGTGCTAATGTACCGACCTTCCTAGGACTAATACATACTTTTGATTATACCACTTGCAAGCATCCGCAACCTGTGCTAATGTACCGACCTTCCTAGTACTAATACATACTTGTGATTATACCACTTGCAAGCATCCGCAAGTACAAGAAAGTAATTAAGATAAAAACCTAACCACAACTTTAAACTCTGAGATCCTACACTTCCTTGTGCAAAGGTTTCCTAACGGGGGTTCAAGTTTCTGTCACTTCGGCAACCCCTACGATTAGTAGCCAAATACACAATGTATTCCCCTAGGACCATAAAGGTGAAGTATCATGTAGTCGACGTTCACATGACACCACTAGAAGAATAACACCACAACTTAAATATCAAACCATTGAATATTTCTCAACACAATTCCACTACTAACAACATGACTTCTCCCATGTCCTCAAGAACTAAACAAACTACTCACAAGACATCATATGGATCATGATCAGAGATGAAATAATGATAAGTAACAATCTGAACATAGACAATAATTCAATGGTTCCACTCAATAGCATCAACTATAACAAGTAATCAACACCGGGAAAGTTTCCCCTAAGAACTATGCAAGATTCAACCCAATTGTTACAGTGGTATGGAGTGGTGATGATGGTGCTAGTGGAGATGGTGATGGAGACGATGATGATGATCCCGATGAAGTCCAGCTTGATGACAGTGTTGATGGCAACGATCTCCCCTCTTTGGGAAGGAATTTCCCCGGCAGATTTCTGCCTGCCAAAGAGCTCTTTCTCTCTCAGTAGTTTCCGCCCCGCAGAGGCGGCGAAACCTTTCTGTGGTCGCTGCCCGAGTCTTAGGGTTTCATGGGGATAATATACGCCAAAGAGCAAAGCCAGAGGTAGGCCAGGGTGGCCACACCACCTGGTGGCGCGGCCAAGGCTGGCCCGCGCCAGGGGTGGTGTGGGCCCCTGTGGCCCATCTCCGCTCCCCCTTCTGGCATCCTTCGTCTTCTGGAAAATAGGATTTTCCATATATTTTTTGGGATTTACTGATCTTCACGAATTCTACCTCCAAACAGTGCCTTTTCCATCTGAATCCTGACTTCAGCGGTCCATCCTCCAAAAGTCATCAACCATGCAAAAACAGATGAAATAACATAAGTATCATCTCTTAATATGAAATATATCAATGAATAACAGTAAATTATGATATAGAATAGTGATGCAAAATGGGCGTATCAGCTCCCCCCAAGCGAAAACTGAGCTCAATAAACATGACCTCAGGTTTATGGAGTGAAGAGTCAATAAAAGAATATGGACAAGAAGTATCACATTCATTAATACAAAAATCATAATAGAAGACAACTCGCTATTATATAACTTAACTTGCGATAAGTAACGGAAACACAATAAAGATACACAAGGTAAATCATAATTGGTAATGGCAAACTTTGCTCTTGGTTAAAGAATAGTTAACAATTTGCAGGAGTTCAAACATAATGGGATTTTCAAATGATAGCTTTCAAAGTAATACTCACTAAGATAAGAGCAATGTGCAAAACAAGGAACATAAGAAACATGATTGAATAAATCATCATATGAATGAATGAAACACAACAACTCAAAATACTTGCTGAGATAGAAGGGAATAGGTTTAGTGACTCAACTAAAAAGTAAAAGATAGGCCCTTCGCAGAGGGAAGCAGGGATCTCAAGTTTCATAAAGAGCTTCCAAAAATTATGGTTCTTATTAGCTTTCATATCTCATTGCCCCTATCATAAGCATCTTTAGGTGATTAAGGTTAAAGTGATCAAATATGAGGATATGCTTGACAAGTTATACGCTGAAAATCGCATGCCCCTTACTTACGAATACCGTTCCTCATGCTACTCAAGTTTAGTCACAAGTAAGTTCTTATCATTGTAAGTACATGTGTATCATAGAGAACAGCCAACGGGGTACCCCTTGCCTGATGATACGGAAGATCCCCCATATCAAAATGACAAGACATGCAGACAATAAGCATCTCAACATCCTTTTATTTCCTATTTGCATAGGTATCTCTTTCTTTTTTTCTTTTTTTCTTCTATTTTTTCTTTCCTATTTGCATAGGCTTCTTTTTTTATAAAGAGGATGCTTCATAGATTGCTCATTATGGTTACGCTGTAGGTTTCCACCATGATTAGGCATGGATTAGACCAGCCACCCAGGAGTTTCTCTAACACATATACGAACTCCATGAGCCTTACAAGCTCCCCTTTCATTTCACACCGCCGGGATCCATAAGCAAAAGAACATGATATCAACTAAATAAAGTGCAATGTTGAAAGCGTTCCCCATGACAGCATGGTTCTGCTAATTCACAACTTACAAAGCGCAAGCATATACGCAACATAGATGGGCACAATGGTTCAAGTTTATTAAGTGCAAGAAAAGTAAAGTGTGCCATCAAGTTCATGAGAGCTTTAATCACTAATTTTCACATGACAAGTTTAATTCGTAAGGTAGATAAAAACATGAATTTACTTGGAATAGCAATAATGCTAATAGGTTTTGGTTTAAGGATTGGATGCACGAGAAGTATTCCCTCTTAGTACAGGTTTTAGGCTAGCAAGGCTGGGTAGCAAGCATAAGAGTTGAAGGAAACAAACAAACATACAAGTGATGAAAACAAAACATGCAATCTTCCTTGGAAGCACAAAAGATCTTAACTAGAGAATACTAAGCTTATGAGCCAATCAAGAAAGAAAGATGATGAAATTATATTTCTTACGAGTACTTTTATCTTTTTCATTCAATTCTCAAATGGTGTTGTTACTAACCAGAGCCAAGTTTGCCAAAACCAACTAAATTTACTTCATGTTCCCAAAGTGATACCAATACTAATAACAAGATCCACCATATAAAAGAAATTGAAAACTAATATAAGATATGCAAAAAGTAAATGATAGAACTTCTCATTAATATTCCATAACGACAACTCACACCAAGGGATACATATATATCTAACGAGAGGGGGACACTTCCATAATGAAAACCATCCTACATAATAACTTCTTTATTCATGATATGACTCTACTAAAAAGGTAAAAAGATAGAAGATAGTGATTTGATACCGCGGCACTCCCCCAAGCTTGGAACAAACCAAGGGGATGCCAAAACCTGATGACGAATTACTCCTTCGGTGGTGGTGGTGTTCTCTCGATGAGCTTTTCAATCAATTTCCTCAAGTCCTCAATCTCGAAGGTGAGAGTACGAATCAACTCCGTGTTGTGCTCAATGCGGTTCATGATCATGTCAGGTTGTGAATCCCAGCTTGTACGATTATTTCCCCACTCTTCCTCCTTGAAGTCTTATTTTCCTGTATGATTAGAACGGGGCATTTCCCAATTGGAGGGTAATTTCTCTTTTGGCAAATTCTGGAATTAATGCTCATGGATAAGGGTATGTAAGGGATTCTTGGTGCGTGGAGAAGGTGACTGCGAAGCCAAGCAATGACATGGAGTCTTCCCTCCAGTGGACATCCATGCAGTCCTTTTGAACCTGGCAGGGTTTGCCACCACTCCAATGCTTGCAATGGTGGTGCTAGTGTGTGGATGCTGGTCTTCCATTGCCTCCTCTTCAACTTCACTCTCGATCTCCTCCTCCTGCTCAGAGTCTTAGAGATCCTCCTCCGCGGGCTCCTTGCCCTTATCGTTGGCGGAGACCATTGTGCCTCCAAACTTGTAAGAGTAGTTCCTGACAGAAACAGACCGAAACAAAAACGCGACGAGAACATGATATACGAACCTCAAGGGATCGGGGGGATTATATATTACGAACTTTAACAACAAAAGGAAGGTACTGGGAGAAAACGGGTCGGAGACGGGCTCCGGGGTGGCCACACCCCCTGGTGGTGGGACCAGGTGGGCCTGCGCCGCGGGGTGGTGTGAGCCACCCTAGCTCTGTTTCCGTCCCTCTTTCGCTTCGTTGCTTTCCTTGTTAGATAAAAACTGCAAAAATATAACTTGACAGATTTTTCGTGGACCTTTTCTTACTAGAACTGTTACCTATTCGAAAACGGACTCTGCAGGTCTCTGAACTTGGTATTTTGATAAATTCTTGCGGAGTCACCGCTTGAATAACATCAATATATTCATCATCTTAAACATATTGTTTGAGTCATTTAACCATTCGCCATCTTGTTACACCATTTTCTCCTAACACCTGAAAATTTCTTTCACACAATTCTCATTAGCAACATTAGTGCATGCGAGGTAATAAATCTTTTAAGTTCAATTTTAACTGAAATCCATCAAAACATAAGCTACTGTAGCAAATCCATCCGAAAGCCCAAAAAGGAATTCAAAACGTAAATCGATATAAGAAGTAAATGCAAGAGTAGCAAAAATCTGTCAAAACTGACCAGCAGGTAAAGATCAATTTTTTCGAAAATCTTCTATTGCTCAAATCAAAAAGTGCAAAACTAAAGAAAGTTAAATAACAACCTGGGGCAGAAGCATAAACAATTACAGCTCAATCCGATGTACAGAGATTTTTCACGAATTTTTACAGCGAAGCACAAAAATCTGTTTGGGGACAGCAACTTTCCCAAATATTACTTCTCTCTCATTAGAGGTTGATCTTGACACAGAAACCAAACAAAGGATAAGGAGAGGTTATTGCAGAAGTAATAACTTCCAAGACTCAAATAAACAAAAACAAACTGAAAGCAAATATATATTGGGTTGTCTCCCAGAAATCTCTTTCTTTATAGCCATTAAGATGGGCATGATAATTTTAATGATGCTCACATAAGAATATGAATTGAAATAAAACAGAGCATCAAGAGGCAAAATATACACATGTTTAAGTCTAACCCACTTCCTATGCAAGGGAATTTTGTAAGAAAATAAATTGTTCAAACAAGAGACTGCTAGCATAGGAAGGCAAAACAAGTGCAACATAAAGACTTTCAGCATAAAGCGAGGAAGCTTAATATTATTGAGATGCATAAGAACAGTTTTCCCTCTCTCATAGTAGGTTTCAGTATCATGCATAAATTTAACGAAATAACTATCACATGAACTATTGTAGCAATGATCACTTATTTTAACAAAAAACACAGGGACACTAGCTCTGATAACACTACTTTGTGGAACAATATTAGAAGTATCCTTACAGAGGATAGTGTGTCCATCTTCTACATATTTAGTGACAAATTCTTGCACATTTGCTATTTCAGGTTCAACAGCTATTATTTCATCAGGTTCAACAACTTTACTTGTACTTTCATTAACCATACTAGAGATCATAGAATGTTCCTTTATCTTAACTGGGAAAGGCATTTTCTCAATGTAAGGTTCAGGTAAAACATGATTAGTAGTATAAACTTCAATATTTCTTGCAGGAACAGAATTACCAATATCTTTATAAGGTTCATGATACTTATTCCACTTCTTTTTAGGAATTTCAATATAAGAAGCAAAAGCTTTAAAATAAGTTGCAATACTTTGAGAATCAAGACCATAAGCATTACTAATATTTTGGAAGTCATCAGTTCCCATAAAATATTTAGTGCATTCATAATCATAATTTATACCTGACTTTCTTCCTTTATCATTCTCCCAAGCTTCAACATTGTCTTGAATATGGTCTAGGAGATCCCATTTAGCTTCTTCTTCCATGTGTGTGAATGATCCAGCACAAGGAGCATCCAATAGATCCTTACCATGAAGAGAAACACTTGCATAAAAGTTATTGCTAATAATATTATTGGGGAGCTCATGAATAGGACATTTGAGCATTAGTGACTTCAATCTCCCCCAAGCTTGAGCTGTAATCTCTCCATCAAGAGGCCAAAAGTTGTATATTTGATTCTGATCTTTATGAATCTCACTAGGAGGATAAAGTATTGAATAAAAGAGAGGCACTATTTTCTCCCATTCAAGATATTGACCATTCTTCGGCAGCTTATACCATTCCTCAGCTCTTCCTTTCAGTGATAATGAGAATAACTTCTTCTTGACTTGATCTGTTATAATACCTGCACACTTGAACAACCCGCAAAATTCGTGTATAAAGAGAAAATGATCACCGGGATGGACAGTTCCATCCCCAACATAGTAGTTATCCATAACACGATCAATAATTCTTGTAGGTATTTTAAAAGTATCATTTTCAGCAGGTGGTGGTTCATCTACTACCTTAGCAGTGGTAGTGGCATTACAAAATAAGAAACTAAGTGAATTATCCATATTGAAATAAAGTAACTAACAAAAATAAACAATACTCACAGTTGAAGTTTCCTTTACCAGTTCCACTCTCCAATAGCGCTTCACTCCCCGGCAACGGCGCCAGAAAATATTCTTGATGACCCATAAGTATAGGGGGTGTATCGCAGTATTTTCGATAGGTAAGAGTGTCGAACTGTTGGAGATATGCCCAAGAGGCAATAATAAAAGTGATTATTATTATATCTTTGTGTTTATGATGAATGTTTACATCCCATGCTATAATTGTATTATTAGGAAACACTGATACATGTGTGTTTTGTAAACATGTAAGAGTCCCTAGTAAGCCTCTTGTTGAACTAGCTTGTTGATTGATTGATGATCATGGTTTCCTGATCATGGACATAAGGATGTGATTAATAACAAGGTTATATCATTAGGAGAATGATGTGATGGACACACACCCATAGTAAGCGTAGCATAAGATCAAGTCATTAAGTTCGTATTGCTGTAAGCTTTTAAATGCATAGTAACCTAATCCTTCGACCATGAGGTTGTGTTAATCACCATCACCGGATGGGTACTTTGATGACATCAAACACTGCTTCGTAACTGGGTGGTTATAAAGGTGTCATTGGGTATTCTGAAAGTATGTGTTGAAGCGCATGGACCAAGATTGGGATTTGTCCATCCATATGACGGATAGATATGCTCTGGGCCCTCTCGGTGAAATGTCATCTAGTTAGATTGCAAGCATGTGACTAGGTCACAAGGGATGACATGACATGGAACGAGTAAAGAGTACTTATCAGTAACGAGGTAGAACTAGGTATGGAGATGCCGACGATCAAAACTCGGATAAGTATAGTATCGCGAGACAAAGGGAATTGGTTTCGTATGTAAATGGTTCAATCGATCACAAAGTCATCGTTGAGTATGTGGGAGCCATTATGGATCTCTAGGTCCCGCTGATGGTTATTGATAGGAGATGTGTCTCTGTCATGTCTACATATTCACGAACCGTAGGGTGACACACTTAAGGTTCGAAGTTGTTTTAAGTAGATATGGAATGTGCGTTGGAGACCGAATGTTGTTCGGAGTCTCGGAATGGATCCAGGACATCACGAGGAGATCCGGAATTGTCCGGAGAATAAGATTCATATATTGGGGATCATTTTCTGAGTTAGGAAATGTTCCGGAGTATTTGTATGAGGGTTCTAGAAGATTTCAGAATGTTCCGGAAGGTTCTGGAAGGTTTCTTGGAGTTTGCTTGAAAACCAAGGAAGGGATCAAAGGAGTCCTGGTGGGTCAAGACTAGGAGTCGTGGGGGAGGAGGACTCCTCCCCCCCTCCCTATCCGCCGGCCCTAGAGGAGGGGAGTCCTTGTAGGACAGGACTCCTCCTCCCCAAGGCGCCCTCCCCCTTTAAATAGAGGGGCAGGGGCGCCCCCTCTAAGCCCTCTCCCATAACTCCAATCTCTGCCGCCTCTCTCCTCCTCCTTACTTTTGCACAGGCATAGGCGAAGCCCTGCAGAATTCTCTACTCCACCACCACCACCACGCCGTCGTGCTGCTGGGATTCCATGGAGAAGATCTACTACCTCCGATGCTCGCTGGAACGAGGAGAGGAAGGTCTGCTTCGACTCCGCACGTGTGACCGACTGCGGCAGCGCTGCCAAAACGCGGCGCCGGAAGGATTGTCCACTTGACCGACTGCGGAAGCGCTGCCAAAACGCGGTGCCGGAAGGATTGTCCACTTGACCGACTGCGGAAGCGCTGCCGGAACGCGACGCCGGAAGGATCGTCCACACGATCTTGAGATCGGCAAGTGATCGACTACATCAACCACGAGATCTAATCTCGTTAACGCTTTCGGATCTACGAGGGTTAGTTCCTTTCTATCTCGTTGCACATGTCTAATAGATTAGATCTTGGCTTTTATCTAGATTAGATCTGGGTTTTGTTCGTTCTTGCGGTAGAAATTTTTTGTTTTCCATGCTACGAACCCATCACGAACCCAACGAGGAGCGAAAGGTGTTGACGAGTGGCTTGGAGCAGGAATTCTCTATAATACTTAGCAAACGGATTTTAGGGGTTTTTGATAGTGCAGGTAAATAAAGTACGAGTAAATAAAAGACAATAATAATAAATGCAGCAAGTGGCCCAATCCTTTCTTTAGCAAAGGACAAGCCGATTGTATTACTTAAGATGACCAAACGTTCTTGAGGACACACGGGAATATCGTCAAGTGCTTTCACTTCATATAGTTGATTAATCTTCTTTAGTTTGATAAGTGTTGTGTGGGTGAACCTATGCTAATGTACCGACCTTCCTAGGACTAATACATACTTGTGATTATACCCCTTGCAAGCATCCGCAAGTACAAGAAAGTAATTAAGATAAAAACCAAACCACACCTTTAAACTCTGAGATCCTACACTCCCTTGTGCAAAGGTTTTCTAACGGAGGTTTAGGTTTCTGTCACTCTGGCAACCCCTACGATTAGTAGCCAAATACACAATGCATTCCCCTAGGCCCATAAAGGTGAAGTATCATGTAGTCGATGTTCACATGACACCACTAGAAGAATAACACCACAACTTAAATATCAAACCATTGAATCTTTCTCAACACAATTCCACTACTAACAACATGACTTCTCCCATGTCCTCAAGAACTAAATGAACTACTCACAAGACATCATATGGATCAAGATCAGAGATGAAATAATGATAAGTAACAATCTGAACATAGACAATAATTCAATGGCTCCACTCAATAGCATCAACTATAACAAGTAATCAACACCGGGAAAGTTTCCCCTAAGAACTATGCAAGATTCAACCTAATTGTTACAACGGTATGGAGTGGTGATGATGGTGCTGGTGGAGATGGTGATGGAGACGATGATGATGATGATCCTGATGAAGTCCAGCTTGATGACGGTGTTGATGTCGATGATCTCCCCTCTCCGAGAAGGAATTTCCCCGGCAGATTTCTGCCTGCCGGAGAGCTCTTTCTCTCTCTGTAGTTTCCGCCCCGCAGAGGCGGTGGAACCTTTCTGTGGTCGCTCCCTGAGTCTTAGGGTTTCGTGGGGATAATATACACCAAAGAGTAGAGCCAGAGGTGGGCCAGGGTGGCCATACCACCTGGTGGCTCGGCCAAGGGTGGCCCGCGCCAGGGGATGGTGAGGCCCCCCTGTGGCCCATCTCCGCTCCCCCTTCTGGCATCCTTCGTCTTCTGGAAAAATAGGATTTTCCATATATTTTCTGGGATTTTCTGATCTTCACGAATTTCGCCTCCAAACAGTGCCTTTTCCATCAGAATCCTGACTTCAACGGTCCATCCTCCAAAAGTCATCAACCATGCAAAAATAGATGAAATAACATAAATATCATCTCTTAATATGAAATATATCAATGAATAATAGTAAATTATGATATAGAATAGTGATGCAAAATGGACGTATCAAATAACCACATCAATTTCTTCTAGTTCGCATGGACTAATTTCATGCATAATTGTTTTGTAAAGCTCGTAAGAAATAGCACTTGAACTTGCATCAATATCACATAAGCCATAGCAGCAATGGTCACCAATTCTAATAGATAGCACAGGGACACTAGCTTTTCTAGTTTTATTAGGATGTGAGACAATATTAGAAGCATCTTCACAGAAAACCATGTGTCCATCCTCTACTCTTTTAGTGACAAGGTCTTTCACAATTGCTACTTCGGGATCAATGGTTATTTGTTCATCGGGCTTAATAGATCTTTTTGTACTTTTATTAATAACACTAGTTATCATAGAGTGCTCCTTTACTTTATCCAGGAAAGGCATTTTCTCAATATAAGGTTCAGACAAAATACGATCAATAGTGCAAACTTCAGTACTTCTAGCAGGAACACAATCAACAATATCCTTATATGGTGCATGATACTTGTTCCATTATCTTTTTGGAATTTCAATATATGAAGCAAAAGCCTTAAAACAATGCAATAACTTGAGAGTCTAGACCATAAGCATTACTAATATTTTGAAAGTCATCAGTTCCCATAAAAGATTTAATGCATTCATAATCATAATTTATACTCGACTTTCTTCCTTTATCATTCTCCCAAGATTCAACATTGTCTCGAATACGGTCTAGAATATCCCATTTAACTTCTTCCTCCATGCGTGTAAATGATCCAACACAAGAAGCATCCAATAGATCCTTATCATGAAGAGAACATCTTGCATAAAAGTTATTGATAATAATATTGTTGGGGAGCTCATGAATAGGACATTTGAGCATTAGTAACTTCAATCTCCCCCAAGCTTGAGCTGCACTCTCTCCATCAAGAGGCCAAAAGTTATATATTTTATTTCGATCTTTATGAATCTCACTAGGAGGATAAAATTTTGAATAAAAGAGAGGTACTACTTCCTCCCATTCTAGAGCTTGACCATTCTTTAGCAGCTTATACCATTCCTTGGCACTTCCTTTCAGTGATAATGGGAATAACTTCTTCTTGACTTGATCTGTTGTAATACCTACACACTTGAACAACCCGCATAATTTGTGTATAAAGAGCAAATGATCACCGGGATGGACAGTTCCATCTCCAAAATAGTAGTTATCCATAACACGATCAATAATTCTTGTAGGTATTTTAAAAGTATCAATTTCAACAGGTGGTGGTTCATCTACTACCTTAGCAGTGGTAGTAGCATTACAAAATAAGAAACTGAGTGAATTATCCATAATGAAATAAAGCAACTAACGGAAATAAACAATACTCACAGTAGAAATTTCCTTTACCAGTTCCACTCTCCAATAGCGCTTCACTCCCCAACAACGGTGCCAGAAAATAGTCTTGGTGACCCACAAGTATAGGGGGTGTATCGCATATTTTTTCGATAACTAAGAGTGTCGAACCCAACGAGGAGCAGAAGGTGTTGACGAGTGGCTTGGAGCATGAATTCTCTGTAAATACTTAGCAAACGGATTTTAGGGGTTTTTATAACGCAGATAAATAAAGTATGAGTAGATAAAAGAAAATAATAATAGATGCAGCAAGTGGCCCAATCCTTTCTTTAGCAAAGGACAACCGGTTGTATTACTTAAGATGACCAAACGTTCTCGAGGACACACGGGAATATCGTCAAGTGCTTTCGCTTCATATAGTTGATTAATCTTCTTTAGTTAGATAAGTGTTGTGTGGGTGAACCTGTGCTAATGTATTGACCTTCCTAGGACTAATACATACTTGTGATTATACCCCTTGCAAGCATCCGCAAGTACAAGAAAGTAATTAAGATAAAAACCTAACCACACCTTTAAACTCTGAGATCCTACACTCCCTTGTGCAAAGGTTTCCTAACGAGGGTTTAGGTTTCTGTCACTCCGGCAACCCCTACGATTAGTAGACAAATACACAATGCATTCCCCTAGGCCCATAAAGGTGAAGTATCATGTAGTCGACGTTCACATGACACCACTAGAAGAATAACACCACAACTTAAATATCAAACCATTAAATCTTTCTCGACACAATTCCACTACTAACAACATGACTTCTCCCATGTCCTCAAGAACTAAACGAACTACTCACAAGACATCATATGGATCAAGACCAGAGATGAAATAATGATAAGTAACATAAACGATAATTCAATGGTTCCACTCAATAGCATCAACTACAACAAGTAATCAACACCGGGAAAGTTTCCCCTAAGAACTATGCAATATTCAACCCAATTGTTACAGCGGTATGGAGTGGTGATTATGGTGCTGGTGGAGATGATGATGGAGATGATGATGATGATCTCGATGAAGTCTAGCTTGATGACGGTGTTGATGGCGTCGATCTCCCCTCTCTGGGGAGGAATTTCCTTAGTAGATTTCTGCCTACTGGAGAGCTCTTTCTCTCTCTATAGTTTCCGCCCCACAGAGGCGGTGGAACCTTTCTGTGGTTGCTCCCCGAGTCTTAGGGTTTCGTGGGGATAATATACACCAAAGAGCAGAGCCAAAGGTGGGCCAAGGTGGCCACACCACCTAGTGGTGTGACATAGGGTAGCCCACGCCAGGAGGTGGTGTGGGGCCCCTGTGGCCCAACTCTTCTCCCCCTTCTGGCATCCTTCGTCTTCTGGAAAAATAGGATTTTCCATGTATTTTCTAGGATTTTCTGATCTTCTTAAATTTTGCCTCCAAACACACCCTTTTCCATCAGAATCCCGACTTCATCGGTCCAACCTCCAAAAATCATCAACCATGCAAAAATAGATGAAATAACATAAGTATCATCTCTTAATATGAAATATATCAATGAATAACAGTAAATTATGATATAGAATAGTGATGCAAAATGGACGTATCGGTAGTACACCGGACGTTGTACTCCATGGATCTTGTTCTCTTCGGCTCGTTCGACCACCAACACGGTACTGACCACCTAGTTGGTGGATGATATGTATAGCAACATTGGTTCCTTCTCCGTGGGGGTCACCATCATAGGCCAGGTGGAGAGCAGGCGCTTGAGATCTTCGAATGCTTCCTGTGCCTCGTCCGTCCACTCGAACTTGTCTGTCTTGTAGAGGAGTTGGTAGAATGGCAGTGCCTTTTTGCCCATCTGACTAATAAATTGGCTAAGCGTCATGATGCGTCCAACACCCTTGACGTTCTTAGGCTTCTCCATGGCCAGCATGGCCTTTATCTTTTTCGGGTTAGCCTCTATTACCCTAGCGGAGATGAGGTACCCAAGTAGTTGCCCGAATGGGACGCCGAAGGCGCACTTCTCTAGGTTCATCTTGATCTTGTATGGATCGAGGTTATCAAAGGTCTCGCGGAGATCGTCGATGAGTGTAATTTCATCTTTGGTCTTGACCACTATATCGTCGATGTAGACCTGAACGTTGCAGCCAAGTTGGCTCTTGAGGCAAGCCTGCATGCACTGTTAGTAGGTGGCTCCTGCGTTCTTCAGTCAGAAGGGCATTGTGGTGTAGTAGTAGACGCCGAAAGGCGTAATGAAGGACGTATTCTCTTGATCCTCTTCCTTCTTTTGGATTTGATGATAGCCTGAGTAGGTGTCAAGGAAACAAAGGTGCTCACATCCCGCGGTGGAGTCGATTATCTGGTCGATACACGGTAATGGGAAGTGGTCCTTCAGGCAGTGTTTGTTGAGGGAGGTGAAGTCCACGCACATCTGTAGGATGTATGTGTTCTTTTTAGGAATGAGCACGGGGTTAGCCACCCAGGTAATTTTCTTTATTTCGCGTATAAAGTCGGGGTCGAGTAGTCTGTTAACTTCCATGCCAACTGCTTTTGCCCTTGGTTCCAATAGTCAACGCATCGACTGCTTGACTGGTCTTGCGTCTAGAGACACGTTGAGTGCGTTCTCGGCGAATTCCCTAGGGACCCCTGGAATGTCCTCAGGACACCGGGCGAATATCTCCTAGCACTCACGGAGGAATTCGACAAGCACGAGTTCCTATGCGGAACTCAGGTTGTTGGCGATGAGGGTTGTCTTGGTCGGGTCCATCGGGTGGACCTAGACCGCCTTGGTGTTCACCGTGGAGTCGAAGGACTAGTCCGATGCGTGCTGCATGCTCATGGGAGGAAGACTGTTGTTCGTCGACTCCTTGAGCCTTGCCAGCTCCTCTTACATGCCGAAGGACTGGGAGATTCTGTTGAATTTCCTATCGCAGTTGTCATACTTTGTGAAGCTTTCGTTGATGGTGATTATGCTATTAGGTCCCGGCATCTTCATCTTAAGGGAAGCACAGTGCGGGACCACCATAAACCTTGCGAATGCTACACGCTCGAGGATAGTGTGATATTGGGATAGCCAGTCGACCACCTCAAACTCAAGGCGCTCTCGTCGGAACTTTGTGGGCGTGTCGAAGATGACGTCCAACCAGATTTTGCCTAGGGGATATACTCCTTTCCCTAGTACAATGACATGGAAAGTTGTTTCGGATGCTTCCAAGTTGGAAAGTGGAATCCACATGGCCTGTAGGGTGCTGGCGAACATGCGATTGATGTCGCTGCCTTTTTCCATGAAAACTCTGCTCGTCTCGAATCCGCTGTTCTACGCCTCGAGCACCAGGGGAGAATGGCTTGGACGGGTGCCACGTGTGGTGGTGGTGCCCCGTAAGCTATGGCACCAGGTGCATCACCGTGCCCCTGGTTTGTTGCGTCGTGATTTAATTGTGTGTATGCCTCTTAGAGCTTCTGGAACTCGCGGTAGTCTTTCAGGAGGTGGCTGGACTTCTTCTTGCCATCATGTTTATTGATGTAGAAGTGAACGTTGCAGGGTCCAGACAGCCTATCCATGGCGCTGGGTACGTTGGGTACATCATCGTGGGTGCGGTGTTGCCACACTTGCACAGTTTTCCCGCTGTCGTGGTACCCGCTGTTGTGGTTACCTTCGTCGTGTTTGTCGGCGTAGCCGGCTGCGACCATGTCGACCTCCTCACGGTCTTAGTAACTGCACATCCGATGTTTTCCTCGGCGGTCACATCTACGCTGAGGTCATCCTCGTCATCTGAGCGGACGTGGTTATTGTTGATCGAGTCTTCTACATCTGCCCACCGATTCACAATATCCATCAAGTGGTCAATGGTTTTGGTCTTCGTGCGGCCCAGCTCCTCCCTGAGTTCTCTATGATCTACACCGTCATTGAACGTGTCGATTGGGCGCTCCTCGGAGATGTCCTCTGGAGAATTCTTGATGATGGACCACCTTTGGATGTAGGACTGAAGGGATTCGCTCGGTTTTTGGCAGTAGGCCATGAGCTCTTCGATTGACGTGGACTGCTTGCATGTGCCCTTGAAGTTGCGAACAAAGTTGTAGACCATCACCTCCCAGTTGCGGATCGAACCGCGAGGTAGGTTATTGAGCCAGGCTCGGGCGACGCCCTGCAGCTACAGGTAGAGGCACTACATGGTTGTGTTCTTGCTCCCGTCGTGCAGCTTGACTGATGAGATGTGATCTTCCAGCCAAATTTTTGGCTCCTGGAGGCGATCAAACATCTAGTTGTCTGAAGGGAGTTTGAAGCCTTTCGACATCCGTGTTTGCCGTATAGCTCTACTGAAACAGTTGGCGCCGCAGAGGTCTATCTCTTCGTCATCCAACTCTGTTGAGTAGGCATGCTTGGCGTCTTGTCGACCTTGCGCTGCGTGATTTCATCACGCGCGTCGTATTTGCGGCTATGTTGCTGCGGGATGCGGCATTGCCATGATAGGTCATGTTACTCCTTGCTAGAAGATGGCAAGGGATATCTCGCGGGTGGCGCCATTACTTTCTTCAGCTCCTTGGCCAGCGCAGCTTCTACCAACCCAAGTTCGGCAATGGCGGACTGGTGCATTGCAGATCATGGATCTTCAGCCAGTGGTTGGTTGGTGAGCAGTTACGTAGTAGCTGTTATCACCAAAGTCTGTGGTGTCTTTGGGTTCATGTGACTCCGAGAGTCCACCAACATGAACGAGAACTTGAGGGCCTTGGTTGCCTCTTCTCGATCTTTTTCGTTGAGGTGGTCAAGTCGGGAGCGTCCTTTGGCACCTGGTCCTCCGTTGCCCTTTGAGGAGGATCCACCGATGGAGGAGAGTGCTGCCTATCAGGCACTTGACATGTCGGCGGCCTGCTTGCGGGCTGCAAGTTATGTGTTCACCGCTGATACGTCGTAAACATATCTATAATTTTTGATGTTCCCTGCTTGTTTAGTATCTACTTTCTTATGTTTTGTTCACACTTTGAGGTATTTTATACATTTTCTAGAACTAACCTATTAACAAGATGCCACTGTGCCAGTTGCTTGTTTTCTACTGTTTTTGGTTTTAAAAAAGCTGGAAAAGAAATATTCTCGGAATTGGACCAGAAAAAAGTCAAAGTCAATATTTTACCAGAAGACTCACAGAGCCAGAAGACGAGACGGAGAGGGGCCACGAGGTGGCCACACCACCTGGTGGCGCAGGCTAGCCCAGGCCGTGCCACGGGGTTGTGTGGGCCCCTCGGGCGCCCACCAACCTTGCCTCTTCGCCTATAAAAGTACCCTAGGACGAAAACCCTAAGGATCAGATCAGAATTCCACGAAAAGTTCCGTAGCACCGCCGCCACTGAAGAGGAGATTTGGGGGACAGAAGGCTCTATTCCGGCACCCTGCCGGGATGGGGAAGTGCCCCCAGAGCCATCTCCATCGACTCCACAGCCATCTCCATCGCAGTTGCTGACTCCCATGATAAGGAGGGAGTAGTTCTCTCTCAAGGTTAAGGGCTCTACAAGTAGCTATGTGTTCATCTCTCTCTCTCTCTATGTGTGATCTTATTGAGATCATGGGCTTTGTAATCTATAGATCTATTCTGCTACTCAAGTGCTTTAATTAATCTCTACTATCCCCACGTGTGTGAAGTTGACAGTGTGCACACCGTGTGGCACTTAGGCTGAGTTTATATAAATACTTATCATGAGTATAATTTGAGTTAGATGTCTCTATGAGATTGTGGTGTTTGTTGGAACTATCTAGCGCTCAAGGTGATAGTGAGGGGTTATCTAGATGGGGAATGAGAACTTTAAGGTGTGCTATTATAGCCCTACATCATCCAACCGGAGAGTAGTTCAGGGTAGAATAATGAAGAGAATATATTTATATGAGAGTGTCCACTAGTGAAAGTATGATCCCTAGGCCTTGTTTATAAGCATTGAAACACCATTTACAATCAGTCTTGTTACATGTTTGCTTGCTGTCACTCTTATTTCAGATTGCAATTACCACTTATAATCATCCATATTACTTGTATTTCACTATCTCTTCGCCGAACAGTGCACATATACACCTCACAAGTGTATTTGGTGTGTTGGGGACACAAGAGACTTCTTGTATCTTGATTGCAGGGTTGCTTGAGAGGGATACCTTTGACCACTTCCTCCCTGAGTTCGATAAACCTTGGGTGATCCACTTAAGGGAAACTTGTTGCTGTTCTACAAACCTCTGCACTTGGAGGCCCAACACCATCTACAAGAATAGAAGCGTGCGTAGACATCAAGCTATTTTCTGGCTCCATTGTCGAGGAGGTAAGGTAAAAGGTACTCACATCCTCTGGCTACTAAGCTTTCTTCTAGCATTACTGCTGGTGTGTGAGTGCTTGAAGTTATTTCCTTTAGATTCTGCAATTATATCTTTTTGTTTCTTGTTTTTATTTTCACTAGTTAGGCTTAATGGAAAACAAAAAAATAGAGAGGTTTTTAGTATTTTTCCTAAGGTAGAACATGAATGGTCTGAAAATAAAATTAAAAACCCCATGGAACTTTCTTTGCATGCTAATAGCAATGTTATTAGTATGAATTTTTTGAACACCTTTGTTACTAATGCTATGGAAACATCTAAGCTTGGGGAAGTTAGTTTTTATGAAAATGATCTTTTTAGTTCCCCAGCTTTAAAGGAGAAAATTTGCTCTGATGATACTTTATCTCCCATATGTGGTAATTCTGATATTTTAAATCCACATACTGAAAGCGTCCCTTTTAAAATACCTATGGAAATTGTTGAACATGTTATGAATAACTGTTATTTTGGAGATGGAACTGTCCATCCTGGTGATCATTTACTCTTTATACAAGAATTATGCGAGTTGTTCAAGTGTGCAAGTATTTCAATGAACCAAGTTAAGAGGAAGCTATTCTCTTTATCACTTAAGGGCAAAGCAAGGAAGTGGTATGATCTACTAGACGATCCTCATCATTTGGAGTGGAAGGAACTTGAATCTCTCTTTTACTCTAAATTTTATCCTCCTCATGAAACTCATAAAGATAGGAATTACATTTATAATTTTCATCCTCATGATGGAGAAATTATTGCCCCAAGCATGGGGGATATTGAAGTCACTAATGCTCAAATGTCCCATTCGTGAGCTCCCCAGTAATATTATTATTAATAATTTTTATGCAAGGCTTTCAAGACATTACAAGGACTATCTAGATACATGTTTAGCGGGATCCTTCACAAGTAAGGAGGTCAAGGCTAAGTGGGATCTTCTTGAAACAATTCAAAGCAATACCGAAGATAGGGATAACTACAAAGGTAAAGAACCAGGTATACACTATGAGTATGATTGCATTAAGTCTTTTGTTGAAACTGCTGATTTTCAAGAGATTAGTGCTAAATATGGTCATGATCCACAAATTCTTGTTGATTGTTTTAGAGCCTTTGCTTCTCATATTAATGCTCCTCAATAAAAATGGGACATGTATCATGGGCCTTTTAAAGACACCTGCATGAAAAATGAAATTGATATTAATGATAGCAATAAACATGCTCAAACCTCTGAAAGTACTATTTATTATAAGCATGTTAATTTTTGTGGAGTACATAGACCTTGTGAAAAGAATCAAATTAAAGAAGAATATTGTATCACCCATAGGAATGAAAAAAGTATAACATGGTATAGGGCTCTAAATGATCTTGGTAAAAAAGTTTGTGTCTTCTATCCTTTTATTTGTGAACTTTGCTTTGAAGTGGGTCATTTCAAATTTCAATGCTCAGGCCATAATAATAGCCTTTCTAATCCAATGAGTATTGCAAGTTTGTATTGTGATGACATGATCACTAAATCAGTATGATGAACTTACATTATTTTTGGGGTGTGAAGAGTTATCAAGAAAAACCTCTTTGGTAGATATGAGTGCTTTTTATATGAATAGCATCCTGCATGGTTATCATCTTTATTGTGTTGATAATTGCCACACAAATACTTACATACAAAATGTTATAAAATATGAGATTTTACCAAAATATGATAGGACTAATATGTGTTTTGTTCTTATTAATGAAAAGGAGGAATCTTCCAAAGTTTCTTCTATTGTATCTAACAATAAACCAGGGTATATGGAGAAGCTTCCTTTCAAGCCTCTCCCTCCTAAAGAGAAGAAGGAAACGAAGAAGAGGAGGAGTAAAAGGAGGGAGGAAACGGTATTTTCCCCTAAGCATGTTGCTCCTATTATAGTTTTTGATGAGTCTGAACTCGATAATGTTCCTATGCCTGTTACCTATAGTAGTGATCATGATTGGGAAAAGCACACTACTTTTGATATTGAAAATCTCTTCGGTATCAATTCTGAAAATGAAGATGTTAATAATTGATGTACTATTAGTACTATCCATGTTCCTTCCAATGATGATATGTTTACAAATGAACACACTTTGGAAGACAACTATTCTATTGCTTATGATGATACTATACCTCCAATATATGATGATTACAATAATGAATATGATATTTTCAGTCCACCTACTATTGAGGAGAAAATTAATTATTATTACAATATGCCTCCTATATTTTATGATTATGGTGATGAGAATAATAATGATAGCTATTTTGTTGAATTTGCTCCCACTATAATTAATAAGAATGACTATGTTTATGTGGGGAGTATTAATTCTTTTATGCATGAGGCTCATGATAAGAATGTTTTATGTAATAGTTATATTGTTAACTTTATTCATGATGCTACTGAAAGTTATTATGAGAGAGGGAAACATGGTTTTATGAGTCTCCGCAATATTAAGTTTCCCCTCTTTATGTTGAAAATTTTGAAGTTGCACTTGTTTTGCTTTCCTATGCTTCTTTCTTTGTGCTTTCATGACTTGTTTCTTTACAAGATTATTTTTCATAGGAAGTGGGTTAGACTTAAATTTGTTCCATATTTGCTTCTTGATGCTCTCTTTTACTTCAATTCATATTTCTTATGTGAGCATCATTGAAATTATCATGCCTATCTTAATGGCTATAAAGAAAGAGCTTTTGGGAGACAACCCATTATATTTTTACTTTCAGTTTATTTTTGTTTTGTTGAGTCTTGGAAGTTATTACTTCTATAATAACCTCTCATTATCCTTCTTGTGTGGTTTTTGTGCCGATAAAAACCTCTAATGAGAGAGAAGTAAGACTTGGAAAAGTTGCTGTCCCGAAATAGATTTTTGTGTTTCACTCTAAACAATCGTGAAAAATCTCTGTACGTCGGATTGAGTTGTAATGTTTTGTGCTTCTTCCCCAGGTTATTATCTAACTTTCGTTAGTTCAGCACTTTTCGATTTGAGCAACAGAAGGTCTTTGAAAAAATTGGTTTTTACCTGCTGGTCTGTTTTGACAGATTTCTACCATTATTTGCATTTGCCTCTTAATCTCTTTCTCTTTGAGTTCTCTTTGATCACTTGAGCTTTTAGAAGGAATTGCTACAGTAGCTTGGGTTTTAATGGAAGTTTTACTTGTGATGAAACTAAACCAAATGATCTATTATCTTGAATACACTAATGTTGCTAATGAGGATTGTGTGAAGTTTTGTATGAAGGAAATTTTAAAGTGTAGGGAAGAACAATGTGATAAGATGAAGTATGGACAAAAGCTCAAGCTTGGGGATGCCATCCGTGTCACCCCAACAAATATTCAAGAAGTACAAGCGTCAAATCTTGGGTATGCCCAAGGCATCCCCTTCTTTATCAATAAAAATCTCAAGTTTTCTTCCAAACACTTCATTTTTATTATTTCATGCACAATTGTGTTGTTCTTGGAGCATCTTCGTTTTTGTTTTTAGTTTTCTTTTGTTTGGTTTGCTTAAATAAGTTAGTTGGATCCCAACACACTTCTTTTGGAGAGAGACACACCTCGTTATTCATTGCCTAGAACACTCTAGTTTTCACTCTTATTGTTCTGTGAGTGTTCTCCTTTGCTAGCACTGTGTTTAGCTTTAGTTTTCATTTAGATTGGAAAAGAGTAGGAAAGTTCATGCTTATAAGTGGTACAAAAGGAGTTTTGTTTTGACTGTGGCCTAGACTTTATCATGTCATGTTTGATATTGCTTTGATTTTATGCTTAGTAATTATTGTTGTAGCATGACTTGTTCCAAACAATTGAAATTTCTTAATGTGCCTTGAAAGAATCATGCATTGTTTTAGCATATAAAAACATAATATTGTGGTATTCTCCTTTGATGCTTTATCTGGGTTGACTTGGCACATGCTCACACCATGTTAAGACTATACCAAGTCACCATAGCCTCTATGATCATTTAGTTTTCGACTTGTAATATAACTTTATGCTTTAATTAATAATGTTCTATCTCTTTGCATGATTGTGGCCATTATTGCTCTCTTAGTTGGTCGCTCCCAGTCTTTTGCTAGCCTCCACATGTACCACGCATGAGTTCCACTCATGCATCCAACTCCACATAAAACCAAGTTATTCCAAAGAGTCCACCATACCTACCTATTAGCATTATTGCTATTCCAAGTATATTCATATTTTTATCTACCTTCCGAATTAAACTTGTTATGTGAAAATTAGTGATTAAAGCTCTCACAAACTTGATGGCACACTTTACTTTCTTGCACTTAATAAACTTGAACCATTGTTCCCATCTATGTTGTGTATATGCTTGTGTTTTGTAAGTTGTGAATTAGCAGAACCATGTTACCATGGGGAACGCTTTCAACATTGCACTTTATTTAGTTGATATCATGTTCTTTTGCTTATGGATCCCGGCGGTGTGAAATGAAAGGGGAGCTTGTAAGGCTCATGGAGTTCATAAATGTGTTAGAGAAACGCCTAAGCGGCTGGTCTAAGCCATACCTAATCATGGTGGAAACCTGCAGCATAACCATAGTGAGCAATCTATGAAGCATTCAAAAAAAAAGAGGAAAAAAGAAAAAGGAAAAAAAAGAAAAAAGGGGAAAACCCTATGCAAATAGCATACAAAAAGATTGCTAAGATGCTCATTGTCTTCTTGCCTTGTCATTTTGATATGGGGAATCTTCCGTATCATCGGGCAAGGGATACCCCGTTGGTGGTTCTCTATGATACACATGTACTTACAATGAGAAGAACTTACCTGTGACTAAAGTTGAGTAGCATGAGGAACGGTACTCGTAAGCAAGGGGCATGAGATTTTCAGCTTATAACTTATCAAGCATATCCTCATATTTGTTCACTTTAACCTTAATCACCTTAAAGATGCTTGTGATAGGGGCAATGAGATCAGAAAGCTAATGAGTAGCATAATTTTTGGAAGCTCTTTATGAAACTTGAATCCCTGCTTCCTTCTATGAAGGGCCTTTCTTTTACTTTTATGTTGAGTCTCCATCTTCTATCTTTATGCACCAATTGAGAGAGCATAGTGATCATTCTTAGTTTAATATGCATTGTCCCAAAACTTGTTCATTGATTCATAACTTTCATATTGCTTGTTCTTAAATTAT
This sequence comes from Avena eriantha, assembly GCA_910589775.1. Classification (NCBI taxonomy): domain Eukaryota; kingdom Viridiplantae; phylum Streptophyta; class Magnoliopsida; order Poales; family Poaceae; genus Avena; species Avena eriantha. The sequence goes on along the minus strand of OU342741.1, from coordinate 23,286,291 downwards.
TTGTATCTAGTCACCCTTATGAACTTTGAAGGTGTCCTATGCATTTATGTTTTGCTACACCATGAGGGACAAGCTGAATACCATTCTCATTATGTTTTCTATATGTGAAACAAACAAACGTCTTTCAAAGCATTGTTATTCATGAATCTTTTGTTTGTACCTTTTCATGTTACAACATAGTTGCTATGTCTTATTGTTAGAACTCTATCTTTCATGCTTATGTTTAGAGTACTTTGATCCTAGCTATCAATGCTTTACAAATACCTTGATCAAGATTGTGATAGTGCATGTCACCTCAAAAATTATTATTTTTATCACTTACCTACTCGAGGACGAGCAAGAGTTAAGCTTGGAGATGTTGATACGTCGTAAACATATCTATAATTTTTGATGTTCCATGCTTGTTTAGTATCTACTTTCTTATGTTTTGTTCACACTTTGAGGTATTTTTATACATTTTCTGGAACTAACCTATTAACAAGATGCCACAGTGCCAGTTGCCTGTTTTCTGCTGGTTTTGGTTTCAGAAAAGCTGGAAAAGAAATATTCTCGGAATTGGACCAGAAAAAAGTCAAAGTCAATATTTTACCAGAAGACTCACGGAGCCAGAAGACGAGATGGAGAGGGGCCACGAGGTGGCCACACCACTTGGTGGCACGGGCTAGCCTAAGCCGTGCTAGGGGTGGTGTGGGCCCCTCGGGCGCCCACCGACCTTGCCTCTTCGCCTATAAAAGTACCTCGGGACCAAAACCCTAAGCACCAGATCAGAATTCCACGAAAAGTTCCGCAGCACCGCCGCCACCGAAGAGGAGATTCAGGGGACAGAGGCCTCTGTTCCAGCACCCTGCCGGGATGGGGAAGTGCCCCCGGAGCCATCTCCATTGACTCCACCACCATCTCCATCGCAGTTGCTGACTCCCATGATGAGGAGGGAGTAGTTCTCTCTCGAGGCTAAGGGCTCTACAAGTAGCTATGTGTTCATCTCTCTCTATGTGTGATCTTATTGAGATCATGAGCTTTGTAATCTATAGATCTATTCTGCTACTCAAGTGCTTTAATTAATCTCTACTATCCCCACGTGTGTGAAGTTGACAGTGTGCACACCGTGTGGCACTTAGGCTGAGGTTATATAAGTACTTATCATAAGTATAATTTGAGTTGGATGTCTCTATGAGATTGTGGTATTTGTTGGAACCATCTAGCGCTCAAGGTGACAGTGAGAGGTTATTTAGATGGGGAATGCGAACTTTAAGGTGTGATGTTATAGCCATACATCGTCCAACCGGAGATTAGTTCAGGATAGAATAATGAAGAGAATATATTTATATGAGAGCGTCCACTAGTGAAAGTATGATCCCTAGGCCTTGTTTCTAAGCATTGAAACACCGTTTACAATCAGTCATGTTACATGTTTGCTTGCTGCCACTCTTATTTCAGATTGCAATTACCACTTATAATCATCCATATTACTTGTATTTCACTATCTCTTCGCCGATTTAGTGCACCTATACACCTGACAAGTGTATTAGGGACACAAGAGATTTATTGTATCTTGATTGCAGGGTTGCTTGAGAGGGATACCTTTGACCACTTCCTCCCTGAGTTCGATAAACCTTGGGTGATCCACTTAAGGGAAACTTGCTGCTGTTCTACAAAGCTCTGCACTTAGAGGTCCAACACTGTCTACAAGAATAGAAGCGTGTGTAGACATCAACCACCTACTGGCGGTTGAACTCCTTGACGGGCATCCAGTGGTATCTCATCAGGAAGTCGCGTGATGCGTCTGGTGGGAGGGGGTTGCCCTGCAGGGCTTCCCTGAATCGCGCCCATCCAGCCTCGTTGACGTGGATCTGTTGGCGTTCTGCCCCATTGTTGGCGTTTACGCCCTGGGTGTCTAGGTTGGGAGGGCTGGGTTGTTCACCGTTGGCAGGGCCATTGGTAGGAGCTCCGTTTGTTGGCCCTCTATTGCCGGTGTTTCCTTGAGTGCCTCCGTCACCATAGGTGATGACAGCGCACATGTAATGGTTAGGGAGGCTGCTGCTTCCACAACTTTCCGATCCAGAGCTGTAGACATCGTCCTCCGACAACATGTCGCACAGATCGGAGTCGTAACTGTTGTTTCTATCTGTGTTGTAAGCTAAAGCCGACACGTTGAGCTCGCTTAAGGTGCCGATCGGTGGTGGGAACCACGAGGCATGTGCAATCGAAGACGCTGACGAATGACTGGGGAAGCAGAGCGTGCCGATCTGGCTGACCTGGAAGCGTAGGCTCTCGATCGTCATGTCGATTCCATCGCCACGGACTCAAAATCCGGGCGAGTCGCCGGCGAATGGACGGTGAAGTCGAAGGTGCCGAAGAGGAGTCGATTCTCCACTACAGCAGAGTTGTAGATCGCAGGTGATGGGGCCGATGAAGCCTCAACATCAGCACTCCCGTTTCCCATAGACGGCACCAATTGACGAGGGGTTAACTCATCAATGCTCATGGTTGATGGACTTGGGTTAGAGGAATTGGCGAGCGCTGGAGGCATCGATCGGCTAGCAAACAAGCACATCAGGGACATCCGGTTTACCTAGGTTCAGGCCTTCGGAAGGGACCCTACTCCTGCTTATCTGCTCTTTGTTATTGAAGGAATCGAAAATTACAAGGGTGCGCAGATGTAATCTGGCGATATGTAAGCTAGGGCTGCGAGGTCTCCTTCTCGACGCCCCTCCTAGCATTTATATAGGGGGCTAGGTCTCGGGATAGCAAGCCAAGTTGGTTACAGATTAGGATTTTACCTTTAAGTTTCCTATCTACACATTACCGTGCTTCCCAAGGATTCGCGTTTTTTTGGAGTTGGGCCACCCGAATCTTTTTGGGCCTTGTCGTGGACTTCTCTTGGGCTGCACCGTATATGCCAAACTTGAGTGCCCGTGTGGCATACCCATGTCAATGAGCTACAACCATATTTTTTAAATATTTTTTAGAACTCATAAATATGATTTTAGATTAATTTTTTTAAATAGCAAAAGCACTGAATTTTGGGAGCCAAAAATCTCCATTCGGTGAAAGCACGTTTCAAGAATGCTTGTGATGTGTTTGGTTGGAGGGATAGATAAGTATGAGATGAAACCAGCCCGATTTGGTGTGTGGGGCATTCCAACTTTCCAAGTTTGAGTGTTTGGTCGGCGTGCCACCGAATTTTCCGTTCAAAGTAGGGAATAGCTTCATGCGCGAAGGGTTGTTGTATAGCTCTGCATTTCAGGACAATCTATCTCTTTGTGGTGGTGGCTGTAATGTGGTAATGAAGTGATGGGTTTTACTAATGTGGACCTTAAGGTGCAGATATGCTATGTCTGTTTTATTTTGCCAATGTCAGATTTTTTCTAGGAGTATATGGAAGTATTAATATTCAGGTCTCGTGCCTATTATCACCTGTGACTGTCACGGTCACATTATCAGTCAGGAGGCCATGTGTGAGGCTCCTCCTCACTCCTGGTTTCAGTTAAAACTACCTTGCATTTACATGGCACAACCTTTTCCTTATATGATTAGGGCTAAAACTCGAGATTTGTGAGGAGCTCCAGATTGACTCGCTTTTTTTAGCCGAGTCATGATCAACTCAAATAGAAATGACCTAAGTCTGAGTGTCTTATATAACTCGACTGAAAGAGAGTTGATCTTAGCCTACACCATCTCGCTTGATTTAGCTCGACAACTTAAAAGAAAAGTCTAATAATCAGTTATATATTAAAAGAATATATGGTAATTTATTACATTGATGGTACGAGGAATAGAATTTAATTAAGGGAATGTTAGAGGATGATTTTTTCCTTTACGTGTTACCGATTGAATTTTCTTCCTTCTATATTCGAGCAACACTGAGTTTTATTATTTTCTTAGCTTGAAATTAGCTCCATGTGATTCGAGATGTTAAAAAGAGTGTGAACCAACTTTTACATAACTCAACTCAATCTAAACTCAGTCGAATTAGACTACTATACCTAATAATAATAAAAAGAGGAAGGTTTCTCTCTTTGTCCGTCGATATGCGCTTTGGTCCGTCCGTCTTTGTGTCTTCTAAGTCGCATCACGCCTGTCTTCGTACGCTGATCATGTCTCGCTTTACCTTGGCCCGACTCTAGGCGTGACAACAAAACATCAGTACTCCTTCGCCCGACCGAAAATTCAATCATGTGTATTATCAGAGATCGATTGAGCTTAGGACTTTACGCTTTCCTAGCAGCCCTTTCCATAGCCCCCACAGCTAGTTTACTATACAGTATACCGGTGAGATCACATCGAGTACACACGTGCGATCGAGGAGACCAGATTGAAAACATTGGCGATGCACCTCGACCATATGGGACCAGGCGGTACGTCCAACCTCCACCGCCGAACTCCTCATTGGCTCTTCCGACGCGTCGTGGGACAATTTTTTTTTTCAAAATTTGTCGGTAGAATATTTTCATTCACTACGTAGTGATATTCATATTCATATCCATGTTCAAGATGCTCACGTTGTTCAGGTCGTAATGCTCATGCTGACCGTGATGATCATATGGTGAATTGAAGATGGAGAAATCATTGTTAAGATCTGGGTACTCTCAGTTTTTTATTGTGAACAAGATGTGAGCATATAGAATTCAGCCCATATATTTCATGATATTTTTTGTGTTGCAAATCTTGATTTTTTTTTGAAATAACGTTGAATTTTCGATCCCACACAATTTATCGTTATTATTGTTAGATTGATTTTTCATTTATTGAAATTGGTTGGGAAGAAAATTTCAGTTACACCTTGAAATCTTGATAGAGTGCTTTCTAATTAATCTTCAAGAAATACTATCTAAATATTTGTGATGTATCGAGATTGTATCAAACGTTGTGTTTGAGAAAGAGAGATACTTGGTAGATAGAAAATTAACTAGATCATGATGGCACGTTGCCGCGCCCATCGATTTTGTCAATATATTGATAGTAGTTTACACTAATGTTATACATAATAGAAACCTTTGGATATGAACATGTGCTTAGAAGTAGATTACTTGATTTAGTTAACAGGGATGTTAAAATTCTTTATCTATATTGCACACGAATAATGTCTACAAATAGATCAGGTGATGAAATAAAGGTGAAGCCATATAACCGCAACATAGAACAATGACTTAAGTTTAAGATAAATAAGGTACACGTAGTGTGCCCTTTTCATTTATTTAGGAAATTTTCATTTTTGTTTGGAAAGGTGGCATCACTTTCATTAGATTGTCAATTCGTTGGTTCCATAAGTTTGTACACAGTATATGAAAGCGAACAATAGAAACTTTTTATCAGACAATCAACTATAACCAAAAAACTGGAATTGGTGACAACGTGTTAAGAGGCTTCGCCTCTACGGAGATTGCAAAGTTAATTTACACCACTGACTACAAATTCGGAAGACATTCAATATAGGTGAAAAACTTGTATTTCCTCGATGGCAGACTGAGCATGCATCATTCTTGTCTTTCAAGAATAGTTCTTGAACTGAGACTACAATATCAAACATTGGTTAAAAATTAATCCTAATTCTAATTTCTCATCTCTGGTTTTGATGATTAAGCACAACCTGTAAAGCACACACGAGTCTTCGATTTACTAAATATTTGTCAGGCGTAATGTAAGAAATCATGACATAAATCTAGATAAAAGAGTCAACAAAAAGTGTTGGCAGAAGCTAGGGCCAGCATCATTAGACAAGAAGATACCTGAGACTTCAGCTCAGCTTATCTAGTATGCCTATCTAAGGACACAACATGAGTCATAGGTATTCATATAATTCAAAAATAGTAGTAAATCAATAATATGTTTCAGGCCATTCAACGTTAACCCATTAGAGAAAAATATGTAAAACATGCATGGTAATTTCCTTTGGCTGCATCTGTAAACACCACATTAAGGAACATATAATTAAGTCTAAAAGAAAATGGAAGTGACTATCAAAGAAGAGCAAGGACGCACCATTTCACATGCGTTACTTTGTTTAATACCACTCAAGTATCATTTGAGAATTATATACTCGTCTAAGATAAAAATGTCGATGACCGGTCAATATGGATGAACATGACTTGCTTAGGCGTAATTAAAAATAAAAATCCCACAAGCATTATTAGAGAGACTGTGATATTTGACAATCAATTTTAAGAAATGTGAGTTGTAGCGGATATGGCAGACTTCGACCATTCAAACAAAAATTTGTGGAATGCATGATGTATGCAACCAAGTCAAGAAAGAGCTATTAAAATCTTGTTCTCCAAAATAATAGTTTAATTAGATGTGTCCCTTGATGGGGTTTCAAAGAATTAAGGTTCCCAAATTTAGCTACTATGGATAGAGCAATAAAGTAAAAATTGTCAAATTGGTATAGTGCAAACCTACCATCATCTGATTATATTTCCTTATGTAATTAATGTTGCTTAAGAAAATGTAACATTAGACTTCAGTTGAGTAGACTGGAGCACCGATAGCATCAAAAGCTCACCAAAGGAAGATAATCATATGTCCAAAACTTTTTTACAGCCTGACCGAAGACCGTCAAGTAGCAAGATTGTTCCGCAAATCCAAATTAATCCTTAGTTGAACTTTGGAAGATCTGAAACAAACCTGCAACATGTATAATGCTTATCTCCCGATCTTAAATATTAAGCTTGTTACCTGAACAAAAAATAGCTGGGCAACAAAAATCTGAACAAGTCTGAAAGTCTAAAATTACGTACTCAGCCCACACGTAAGAGTCATGACCAATCAACAAAACTCAAAATGATAACCGAAAAAGGAAATAAAACGAAACAAAGCAAGGAGAAAATGGGACATGAACAGAGATAATACATGTCCTGAAAGCACGCCCAACACCTCGAAGCAAACACCGGCATTTGTGATCTGGCCGAATGGGCGGGGCACTTAGAAAAATTCAGATCTTCTGGCGGTGCATTGGCTTCACTTTCCTGATGGCTGCATGCATCAAAGCAATGAATCTTGTGTCGTGCAATGCACTGCAGCAGCTTGTGCCGGTGCCATAATTAACTGAATCATATGCCAATGGGAGCTAGGACTATACCTGCAGGTCAGCCACAAGCGACATGGAGGGCGGAGGCACAGAGGCCGTCTTGCAAGGTGGGGCGCTCGAGGTCGAGGTCGGAAAAGGGGCGCCGTTGTAGCCATGACGCATTGGTTCGCTGGCTCCTCGCCTGATTGTGACGATACGAGGTGCAGGCTGCTGCTCAAGGTCGAAGTCCGGGAAGAGGCACCACTGCTCGAGGTCCGTCAAGCTCACTGCCATCGCCGTCTATTGGTGATTATCCCTCCGCCATCAATGCCAGCTTTGGTGGCGCCTCCGGGGGCCGCCGGGATTCCAAATCGCCATACGCCACCATCGGCCGCTTGAAGACCTGAAGTGTCGTTTCGTAGCGCTGATAGGAGATAATTTGGGCTTTAGCGAGACTGCTCAGGCCAGTTTACCACAAAGCACCGATTTGTTCCGTAGAGTGGCTGGCTCAGGGATAGTCGGCCCACAACGTGACTTAGTGGTGATCATAGGGCCAAAATTGATCGGAACAGATGATCCAATGGTCAAACGTGTAGAGGGTGTGAGAGAGCTCCTTTTTATCTCGGTTTTGATATAATTTGGGCCTTAGCGAGACTGCTCAGGCCCAGTTTACCACAAAGCACCGAATTGTTCCGTAGAGTAGCTGGCTCAGGGATAGTCGGCCCACAGCGTGACTTAGTGGTGATCAAATGACCAAAATTGATCGGAACAGATGATCCAATGGTCAAACGTGTAGAGGTGTGAGAGAGCTCCTTTTTGTCTCAGTTTTAATATCCCTAATATAATATATGTGAGTGCGATATAAAGAGTGAGTTTTATAAAAAAAAAAGTTGAATTTTACATCTGAAACACACCCCACAATTATCGATATCATTGTTGGATTGATTTGTTTTTTGCTGAAATTGCTTGGAAAGATAAAAAAAATCATAGTGCATGGATACACTTTGGAATCTTGATCAAAGTGCTTTCAAATTAATTGTATGACACCCATTATTTTGGCCCGTGAATGTCATCATCATTGTTGGCCGTGCTACATCGAGTGGCATGTCCTGATATTTTCTCTACCTAGCATGAACACCGTTTGTGCCCCTCTAATTTTTTTTCCGTGTTGAGCGAGCGACCACGTCTGGTTGGTTCTCAGTGGCTGCTCCGAGTCTGAAGGGCAGCCCCTTCTTCTTCCCGGACCTCACAGCACAGCATTCCCCAAAAATAGAAAGCTATGAAGCGACAAGGGACAGGGGATTACTCCCCTTTCTTGTTTTTTTTCGTTTCCGGTCCGGGCCGTATCATGCCCGCGCTCGTGGATTGGTGGTGGCTCATTTTTCTCTGCCGAAATTGGTCCCCGGCCGCCAAGAATCGGAGGTTCTTTCTTCCCTAAACACCCAATTCCTTTCCCGCTGAATCGAACAACCGCAAATCCGATTTAATCTTTGCATTTTGATACAATTGTTATTCCTCTTTTTTGCCAAAAGTTTCTTGTTAACATTTCTGTGGCTTAATCCGTATGCAGAGGGATCCAGATCCAGCAACAGGAAGCAACACCGAGCGGTAGTATTATCATCTTGTCATATTGGGTCCAGCATTTGGGGCAAATCATATTGGGTCCAGTATTATATTCCGTCCCAAGACCAGCACTTTGGAGGGGAAAATCAAGCGAGGAATCGGGGCTCCATTCTTGGGCCTTCTTGAGGAGCCGATCCCCATTGTGGGGAAATGGCCGATTGGACGAGGAACTAGGGGTCAATTAATAAGCATCCCAAAGCATATAGGATGAGGTGGCCGAGGAGCAGATTGAAATGGCTCCTCAGCGCATGCCTCGTCTCTCTCCTGCTCCTCACGCCCACAGACTGCGGCGGGCTGCAGCTCGTCGCCGCCATCAGGAACAACTTATTTTGGCCACCAGCGCCCCCTCTTTCAAGCCGAATAGGTGATGAATTGGTAAGAATTGAAATTATTGTATCTTGCATTGGTATATTATTATGCCCTTATGGAGTACTACTTGTGCTTTTGAAGTATAGGCATGCCATATTAATTTGCTCCCTTGATAGATTATTTTACCAAAGTGTGTGGTCTTTGTATATGAAAAGACACCGTTAATATGACGGGCAGAGTACAGCGAGCAAATGAAATGAAAGTAAAACAAAGATGTAAAAAGACCAGCATCTGCCAGCAAAACAATGACGCTGCTCATACTTGTATCCCGGTACAAACCATATATACCAGGCTACCAGCAGTACTATTGCAACAAGTGCTAAAGTCACACTATTGTCAATTTCCTTGCATGATACACTTCCCACTGCTTTCGTGCTTGTACTTTTGGTATCTGGCCTTGCGCTCCTTGGGATGGTGCGGAATTTATACCGCAGCAGAATTGGTGCAGAATTGCACTTCCAAGATTTACTCATATCTATGATTTATCACGAAAGCTGACTACTTACCACAGTATAACCAGCGTCCTTCATCTATGATCATGAAACCAAGTGAAAATGGCGAACAATTGATCAGTAGCATTATGACCATCACGTTTCACCCTGATGCTATTTTTCTTATTTTACTGTTCTGATAAATCAAGTTTAAATGAAAACTGGTCAGTAGCATTTTGAACATCGCACCTTTTCACCCCTGTAGTATTTTCCTTGTCTAATTCCTAATTTTCTAAGTGGGGCTAAGCCTATCCTCTATTTTCAAATGTAGCATTGCCAACTTCTGCATGTTAGCTATATTTTCTTCTTTATAAATGAGAAATACCCGCCTTCTCAAGAACCAAATGTTGACTGTATGATGTAGCATTGCCAACTTCTGCATGTTAGCTATATTTTCTTCTTTATAAATGAGAAATACCCACCTTCTCAAGAACCAATTAATGTTGATTGTATGCTTCATGTTGTAAGTTAAAGTACAATATCCACATTTTAACTAACTACGATTTTTCGTACTCCCTCCGTCCAGAAATAACTGATTTGGGTTTGTCTAGATTCGAATGTATCTATACACTAAAATGTGTCTAGATACATACATTTGAATCTAGACAAACCAATGTCAGTTATTTCTGGACGGAGGGAGTACATTGCATTACACACATGTGGAACAGTTATGGCTCAACTGTGGTCTTGATAGGATAATCCTTCAAAAAGTTAAAAATCAGTCCTATCACACCCTTCTATTCAACATCTTCAGCGATTCCTATGGAACAAACAATAAGATCAAGGAAGGAATGATCACTTTATTGTCGCAAGAAGTTGCCAATACTTTTCAGGACTGCTTAAGCAAGCATAATTTGAATTTGCCAAATGGCCTCTTTGCGCAGAGCCAGGTGGAGGATGAGGATGCGGGAAGATTATTGTCAAATTCCAATAAGTTCAAACTGCCTTTTGCATCGAAAATAAGACATCTACTTGAAGAAACTTCAGCATCACAATTTTCTATGTCACAGCCAGCAAAAGAAACAATTTGGAGTGATTTGTCTTCTGAAGCAGAGTCTCGTCCACTCGTCACTAGTATAAAAATGGCTTCTAAGGCAGAAAAGAAGAGCAGGGACGACGACTCGGGTTCATCCACACTTGTCTTGGGTTTAGGAGTTGTATGTGTAGCATTGGTGGCTATCGGTACGTGTGGCATGTGTGGAGATGAGCCAGCATCACCATATGATCTAGGGGCGGACGATAACACACTCCTAGGTATGACAGGTGGTGCAACTCACTTTTGTTCAGTTTTCATCCAATATGTGAAACATCATATTTACTTGTATTTATGCATTTGCATGCATCAGGTTCCCGTAAGTCCAGCGCTACACCAATCGATGTCAGTAAGTTGGGAGCATTGTCACGCAGTTCATCTGAGACCCCGCAGTCGGAATTTGCAGTACCGATCAAGTTGTATGTTCCACAGCCATCTACTAATAAGTTGAAGTCAGTAGGAGCGATGTCAATGAAGCAAGAACTAATGGAGCGGCACAGCAGGATGAGTTCGCACGAGATAACAACCATCGCTGGACAACCGTCGGTTGCTAAATCTCTAGCCGAGAAGGCTGGAGTTTCTTCTGATACTAGTAATGCAGTTACACCTGCAGGTCCACGCCCGCCACCTCCCCCACCTCTTCCTGGAACGGCTCCTCCACCACCACCTCCAGCTCTTCCTGGGGAGGCTCTGCCACCTCCTCCTCCTGCACCAGGTGCACCTGCACCACCACCACCACCACCATCATCAGCAGCATCACCACCACCACCACCACCACCACCATCATCAGCATCAGCATCAGCATCAGCACCACCACCACCACCACCACCAGCATCAGCATCAGCATCAGCACCACCACCACCACCACCACCAGCATCAGCATCAGCATCAGCATCAGAATCAGAATCAGAATCAGCATCAGCATCAGCACCACCACCACCTCCGAAGCCAGCCGGACCTCCTCCTCCAGGGCCAGCCGGACCTCCTCCTCCAGGGCCACCAGCACCTCCTGCTCCAAGAGGTGGGCCACCAGCACCAGCACCTCCTGGAGCAGGACCTGGACCTCCACCTCCACCTGGAAGAGGTGGGCCTCCTGGAGCAGGACCTGGACCTCCACCTCCACCTGGAAGAGGTGGGCCACCTGGAGCTGGTCCTCCGCCACCAGCAATGCCCGGTGGTCCAAGACCGCGTGGCGGACCACCGCCTTTTAAGAAGGCAGGAGGTGCAGCTCCTGTTGCAGACTCTTCGAAAGCAAAGTTGAAGCCCTTCTTCTGGGACAAAGTTGCTGCAAGTAGTCCAGATCAAGCAATGGTGTGGGATCAACTTAAAGCAGGATCCTTCCAGTAAGCGAGCCAGTCCCTAAAGCTACGTTGTGTTTGTTATTGTTCCTGCTTATGCTGCTGATGTTGTTTTATACATCACTAAACTGCTTGCTTGCTATTGCAATTGACTCTTAATCATTCTCATTTGTAGGTTTAATGAGGACATGATCGAAACTCTTTTTGGTGCCGCCGCTGTTGTGAAAACTACCGATAAAAAGGAGACAGCAAAGGAAGCTCCTCAATTTGTTAAGATCCTAGATCCTAAAAAGGCACAGAATCTGTCAATATCACTGAAGGCACTCAGTGTTTCAGCTGCAGATGTACGTACAGCAGTTACAGAAGGTAAAACCGAATCACTGTGTTTCACCTCAAAAGTTTCGCTAGGCAAACACGTTGAATTCCCAGTTTGTTTTTTGTTTTACTGTCTAAAATCGACCGTTCCTTTGATATGTGAACTGTCTTCTCCATGCCGAGGAGAATGCTACACTTACGGGAGGTTTCCTTGCGGAACAGACTTACGAGATGAGTTGGCAACGAGTTGGGTGTTGTGATTTGCTGAAAAATAACCGATTTCAAATCATATCCAACCGCAGGAGTCCACGTATAGTCCGTAGGTCTTGTCCGTAAGATTTGTCCGTAGGTATAGGATTATCGGTGAAAAATCGATAGATCTTTCGTTTGAGTTGAGCACTAGAATTTACAATAAGCTCCTGAATCATGCTCTATGATAAGCTGGGAACAATAGTTGGGCTTGTTGGTTTCATTTGGTAATTGCATGCAGGGCTTGAACTCCCCTCTGATTTGATTACAACATTGATACGGTGGATCCCAACTAGCGACGAGGAGTTAAAGCTTCGGCTGTACACTGGAGAGATGAGCCAACTCGGTCAGGCGGAGCAATTCTTGAAGACCATCATTGAAATCCCATACCTTTTCCAGCGCTTGGAGGTGTTACTTCTAATGGCCAGTTTGCCGGAAGAAGCTGCAGGTGTGGAGCAGTCATTTGAAACCCTAGAGGTATAAGTTTAAGATTTATATTAGCACATAGGTCACTTACTGATCAATGCATTAATTATGATTTACTGGTCGTTCAGCTAGCCTGCCAAGAGGTTAGGAACAGCCGTCTTTTCAAGAAGCTACTGGAGGCTGTACTTAAAACGGGCAACCGAATGAATGATGGTACCTACCGAGGGGGAGCACAGGCGTTCAAACTGGACACCCTCCTGAAGCTGGCTGATGTGAAGGGGGTCGACGGCAAGACGACTCTGCTGCATTTTGTGGTCCAGGAGATCACCCGCTCGGAGGGTATCCGCGCGGTGCGTGCGGCCAAGGAGCAGAACAGCAGCCTCTCCAGCGTGAACAGCAGTGATGATATCACGGTCACGGAGGATGTGGTCGACGAGACGGAGCACTACAAACAGGTGGGCCTGGAGTTGGTGGCGAACCTAGGGGAGGACCTCCAGAACCTCCGCAAGGCAGCGCTCCTGGACGCGGATGCGCTGACCATCATGGTGGCGAGCCTTGGGCACAGGGTGGTGAAGGCGAACGACTTCTTGAACACGTGCATGAAGAGCTTGGAGGAGGAGAGCGGGTTCCAGCGCAAGTTGGTCCAGTTCATAGAGCAGTCCCAGGCGCAGGTGACGCGCCTGCTGGAGGAGGAGAAGAAGCTTCGCTTGATGGTGCGCAGCACCGTGGATTACTTCCACGGAAGCACTGGGAAGGACGAGGGTTTGCGCCTGTTTGTCATCGTACGTGACTTCCTGGTGATACTGGACAGGGTCTGCAGGGAGATTAAAGATGCAGCCGCCAAAGTAGCCGCTGATAAAAAGAAAGAGGCAGCCGCCGCTGCTGCTGAGAAAAAGAAAGAGGCAGTTGCCGCTGCCAAAGCAGCGCAGGCCACAAGGGGGGGCAGGCAACCGTCCCAGGCGAACATGTCTTTCCGCGACCCTCGGCAGCATATGAAGCCCGCGATCCAGGGACGGAGAGGGAAGGCACACAGCAGCTCCAGCTCATCTGATTCTGATGACTGACGACAGGCACCTAGCTACTAGACTAGCTACATCAAACAAGGCAAGGGATCGAATGGATGGCGATAGAATATGCAGGAAGGAAGGAAGGAAGGAAGGGAGGGAAAGAGCACCATTGATCTCTACACTATGTATGTACCATACTCTATTTCTTGTTAGAGCGATGCGATGTGATCGCAGCATAGGTAGGCTAGTCAAGGAATGTGGATGGTAGGTCAGTTCAATTGACTGCTTGTAATGCTATCTTCTCTACTTTTATGTAGTCTTCTCACTAAGAGAACTAGATGATACACTGCGTGATTGATGCGGGCATAGAAGAGCAACAACAAATATGTCAGTTTAGTATAAAAATTATCTATAAACAGAAAATGATATGTATAGTGCAGAGGAGTACAGTTACATCCCAATGAACATAAGGATTAAAAGGTCGTGAAACGACTAAACGAAATGCACTAAAGTTATTAGGACGCATTTGAATGTATTAACTAGACTATACATTGTAATTTTGTATGACAATGATGTGGCCATAATGAATTGAATGCACTTGGTTCACGTCACTGCTTAATTTGAACATGACGAAGCCTTTGCCATTGTCCATGGACATGTAAAATTGTAGTAAGTATGTTTCAAAGAAGAAGAAATGTTGGGAGCAGAAATGTCAATTTTCTAGTCCTTGCAAGAGCAGTTGTACAGTCAAATGGAAGCAAACTTACGATACACGTAGAGAGAGATATTATTCTTCAAAATAGTGCTGGCTCCTCACGGCCTAAATCAGCTTCGTAACCCTATTTTGTGTGATGAATAATCAGAAGTACGCCAAAATCTGCATATGCTTGAATTTAAGATAATAATCCAATCATTGTAGAAACAAACTCGATATAGTGGTGACCTGCGAGGATACGGAAGCAGATAAGACCATTGAATTACGTATATGTTGTTAAAAATATAAGCAATAATCCATATGATTTAATCTGAATAATAAACTGATAAAGCATGATCATACGAACATCATCAAAACTAATCATGCAGATTAACAAAGCAGATGAACATATTACATCTAAATAAGATAAACCTATCACATCTACACCAATCGCTAGAATAAAGAACTCTAGCATAATCTGAAAGAGAAAGTTTAGGATCACATATGGTATAGCGGCAGCAACAGCAGCCGCGACGGCAGCAGCAGCAGTAGCTGCAGCGGTGGCAGCAACGTCGTCGCTCATGTTGAGGTTGTCGAAGAGGTCGGTGACGTCCGGGAAAAGTCGCTGTCCGAAAACTCGTCGTCGGAAGACGTTGTGGATGATAGTAGTCGCGCAAAAGCGCTCCCTAAAACCTGATCGCCCATCACTTGTACAGGTTCACAAGAGGCGAGGTTCCGGAGGCCTACTGTCCCGATCTGCGGTGCACGCCGCAAGCCAGGATGGGGAAGACGAAGGAGGCGGTGCAATAGACTAGAAGGAGACGTGTAGGTAGGTTGTGCCGATTAGGTTTAGCGCAAATGCTTATATAGCGCAACTCAAGGAGATCGTGGGACTCAGCCCACGTCCGAGTCGGTAACAGCCCACATCCCATAAAGACTGAAAATGGCTGACTAATTAACGCGTTCGTTAAGGACTCGTAATTAATCTATGATTAATTTTCCCGACTAGCAAAAATAAAGCTTGCCTCGGCGATATTCCCGTGGCGCGCACGCGTCGTGACGAGGCGAGGCGGGCGACATCGGAGGAGGATTGCACGAGAGCTACTCTTCTTCTCACACCTTAGTGAGTGGTGGAACAGCCTAGTATATAAGGAGGTGTAACTCTCACTCAACTAACAATGTGGGACTAAACTTTAGCACAGCCATATGCTGCCATGCACAAATGGGCCAAAGAGAATTTTAGAATTTGTCTAATGGGACAACAGCCCAAAACGCATCAAATTCTAACAATCCCCCACAAAGTCGCATTGGCACATCACCTCACTTTCATTTTAGAATATTGTTTTATATACCGATGTGTAGTGGAGACTGTTAAGTTGAACTTCCATGTTAAAACTTCATGCTACACTAGCTATCAACTTAAATAGTGGACTATGCCTTGAACTAAAAGTTTTCCGCACACTAGTTTATCACAAAATCTAGATCGGTACACAGCTGCCACGGGGGTTCCTCGCGGTTTGGAGCTTATGCGTCATACTCCAGGGCATTTTCATGAGTTTATTAAAGAGCACCCAACTCTCACGGACTGCGACATTTGACAGTTAGACTCATATAGGTGTGTTCCTCAAAAGATGTTTTGTAGGACAACATCTTTGCTTAGAAAAGCCACTTGAAACACATTAAGATAAATATCAACCTGCCATGCATAATAAGAGAGTATTACATCATTATGGAGATGTAAATATAATATGGGCATACTCTCCTCTCAGCTGATCAACAGCTTGTCTCCCAGTTCTAATTCACGGGATCCCTAATCACATAGAGTGGGTTGCCACTGCGAACAACTCATTGTGTGGGTCTCAAACCCATCTCCCTCGATGTATTATCTATCACATTACGTGATAAAACCTTTGTGAAGGGATCTGCCAAGTTCTTAGATGTTTGGATATAATCCAATGCAATAACTCCGGAGTTTCTTAGTCTCCTAATAGATTTTAATCTCCTCTTCACATGTCTTGATGACTTCATATTATCCTTAGAACTATTTACTTTGACGATCACAGTTTGATTATCATAGTACATCGGGATGGCGGGAATTGGTTTTTCAACCACAGGTAAGTCCATCAAGAGCTCACGAAGCCACTCTGCTTCAACAGTGGTTGTGTCTAATACTGTGAGTTATGCTTCCATAGTTGACCTTGTTAAGATGGTCTGCTTGCAAGACTTTCAGGAAATAGTGACACCACCAAGTGTAAACAAATAACCACTTGTGGCCTTAATCTCATCAGCATCATGAAGGGTTCCGTAGCAGAAAACAAAAAATTTCTATCTACTCGAACACTAATACCAGGATCTATACTATGTAGACATAAGTAACGGAGAAGGAATACAATATTCATCCTTTGCAGAGAGTGGCACGCCTTATGCAGGAAGGCATATATTGATGAAGACGAGCAGCACCCCAAGTGTGGTGCCTCCGAAGTTCGTCACACGTCCAGTGTAGTGGACGTCAACCGGGCTCTGATCCAGCCGAGCAGCGGAAGAAGTAGATGCCGGATCACCGATCACATGACGGTAGTGTGAAGGTGGAGAACTCAACTACGAGATCCTCCCCAATATTACGGGGAAGTCCTCAGCAGATGAGAGAGAGAGAGAGAATGAGAGGAATGGGTGTGTTCCAAGGGGAAGGGGGCACCCCTTTATATAGTGGGAGGGGGGGCGCACCACCCAAGGGCCAGGCGGTGTGGGACTATTCCCACACCCGCCGGCCACCTTGGGGCAGCCGCCGGCCCTAGGTGGGCCCCACTAGGGCGGCCCACTAGCCCTAGGTCGGCTGGCCCCCTCTCCCTAGGCGCCTTGCCCACTTGGGCCTCCCTTCGGGTGAGGCCCATTAGCAATATAGTGCCCTTTAAAATAAAATAAAATATATATTTAATATTAATTCTCCAATTAACATTCAAATACACATATTATATTATTCCTTCACTCCGGAACATCTTCCGGACCCCTTCCGATCTCCATCGGATGTTACCGAAACTATTCCGGTTTCTCTCTCTCTCTATTTCTCATACGATACCTCATCTACCCTAAGCGTCCCCACCCTTAAGCGTGACATCCTTCAGTTTGGAAACACTCCGGACATGATAGAGATCACTCTCATATCAATGATCAACAGAGGGACCTGCATGGCCATGTGACCCCCGTGCGTTTCACGAATACAATCGCTCAAACCGTGAGATAGTCGTTCCCCATTCCCTTTGTCATACGATACCTAATTCATCTGAGACTTGATCTTCGGTATCTCTATACCTTAGTTCGATCTCGTTACCGATGAACTTGTTTTCTCGTTCTCATGTCGTTGCATTCCATGACCTAGTCACATGCTTGCAAGCTTCATTAATGCAACGTCACTGAGATGGCCACATGTATCTGTCCGTTACATGGACACTACTAGGAAACATGCTATAGGTGAACCCCTATTCTGTGGCGCACGGAAGGCCATGCGCCACAAAAACTAATTTTTGTGGCGCACGAGTGCCAGTGCGCCACAAAAAGCAGAAAATTTTGTGGCGCACGGGCACGGATGCGCCACAGAAAGCGCCACTTCTGTGGCGCATCCGTGCCCGTGCGCCACAGAATTACAGAGGGCCCCACTCCAATCATTGCCGCTGGCCAGGCAGCCAACTTCTGTGGCGCATCTGAGCCAGTGCGCCACAGAAATGTGGCTTTTCTGTGGCGCATAACACCACGTGCGCCACAGAAAAGTGCACTTCTGTGGCGCACTGGCCCAGATGCGCCACAGAAGTTGCGCACATGGCCCAATATCTGTGGCATCTCCCACCTTCTCCTACCCACTCCATCCCCTTCTCCTACATACCTCTAGCTAGCTCGAACCCCTTCTCTCTCCTAGGCCATTTTGCTCATATTTTGCTTTATTTTGTGTGTTTAACCTAGATTTGTTGGTATATATTTGGTGAGGGTGAGCCTCTCCATAATCTCCTCCTCTCCCACATCTCACCGACCGCATTCTCGTCCGGGATCTACTAGGTGAGTATAGCTTGGAGAGACATGCATATGCATGTTTTGGCGTGGCGGTGTGTATGTATGTTTGTTGTAGGGGAAGAGCTTGTCGCGCGCGGGCGTTTTGCACGACCGGATTCGTATGGTGATACGATGCTTATGCTATGCAAGAAGCTTTTTGGCGTGGCGCATGCATATTTGGATATGTGCGAATATTCTTTTTGTTGTTGCTTGTGCTGGCGTGGTGCATGGATGTTTGCTGAAATGTTGATTCATTTCCGTTTCGGCAAATTTTTGCACCACCCATATGTCCTAGTTTTAGGGGAGGTCATGCCAAATTTTTCCGGCGACCATGCATATGCATGCGTGTGTGTGTGTCGTTCTGTGGGTGTGTATGCACACGCATGTTGCGGTATTAATAAACATACTTTCTCGCAGGCAATAATTAACCATGGTTCTCGCGATGGACTCCGGTCGAATCGCTAGATACAAGAAAGACGCGAAGGCAGACATGATTCGGCGGAACATGCGCCAGATAAGATGCCCCTATCGATCATGCAAACTCGATAGGTGGATCGACCTTGATTCCGGAATACTAGAGCAGCACCTGCTCAGACGCGGTTTCTTCGAGCCGACAGCAAATGGTGCGGGTGAAGACGAGGGAGGGCGGCGAGAAGACGAAGAGTCTCCCGGACAAGACCATAATAATGATGAAGGAGATGCCAGTGGAGAAGATCATCATGACGAAGAAGATGGATCCGCGGACACGGAGATCCCTCGATCGGCCTTTTAGGACATTCATGTTCAAGAACTGCTCCACAAGCAGACGAGCAACGCTAGGGCTGCTGAAAGGGAGAAAGCCAAGCTGGCGCAAATGAAGAAAGACGGGATGACTCCGTTGTTTCCTGGATGCCAGCCCCAGGATACACGCTTGCAAGTAACGCTTGCTGCTCTGGAGCTGAAGTCGAATAACAAATGGACCGACACTAGCTTCAGCGAGAACATGGAATTCTGGCACGACCGTCTTCCGGAGTGGAACACATTGCCACGTAGTATCGAGGAGGCCAAGAAAGTCGTGTGCCCTCTTGACCTACCTCACAAGAGATACCACGCCTGCATCAACGATTGCATAATGTATCGGGACGAGTATGAGAACAGCACGACATGTCCGAAGTGCGGCCACGGGCGGTACAAGGTTGGGAAAAAGAAGGTTCCTCGAAAGGTGGTATGGTACTTTCCTATCACTCCCCGTCTGCAGCAGTATTACGTGAACCCTAAGGAAGCAAAGCTCATGCAATGGCACGCGGAAAGGGAGAAGCCCGAAGAGGATCCAGAGAAGGGCTATATCCTGACACACCCTGCAGATGCCACCCAGTGGCAAGCATTGGACCTCGCCTTCCCGCAGAAGTTCGGGGACGACGCAAGGAACGTCAGGCTGGGTATGAGCACTGATGGACTCAATCCGTTTGGCAACCAGAGTAGCACGCATAGCACCTGGCCCGTGTTTGTATGGCCTTACAACCTTCCCCCGTGGTTGTGCACGAAGCAGAAGTACATACACATGTGTATTCTCATTCAGGGGCCGAAACAACCAGGTGTCGACATACATCTGTATCTCGGGCTGCTGAAAGAGGAGTTAGAATTGTTGTGGAATAATCCACCCCGTACGTGGGACGCCTACAAGGAAGATTATTTTGATATGAGAGTCGCGTTGCTCACGACGGTGCACGACTATCCTGGTTACGCATATGTAGCTTGCCAGGTCGGCCACGGATTCTGCGGCTGTGTCAGGTGCATGGATAATACCCCGCATCTCCAGCTACCAAGGGATCCCGGGTCTTCAAAAACCGTGTTCCCAGGTGCTCGAAGGTGGCTTCGCTTGGATCACGCGTGGAGGAAACGCGGTGATCTGTTCAATGGTAAAGAGGAGCCTGACAGAGCCCTGCTGCCGAGGAGTGGCGTAGAAATCGACGAGCTTTTGAAAAATTGGGAGGAGTGCCCTTCGCCGGGAAAAATGAAGCGACCGAGGGCGGTAGAGCCGTTGCTGGGTGTATGGAAAGCCAGGTCTGTTTTCCACGACTTGGAGTACTAGAAGTACCTCCACACGCCACATTCCCTCGATGTCATGCACATTACAAAGAACATTACGGAGAGTCTGCTTGGCACTCTTTGCAATTCGGAAAAGGGCAAGGATGGGGCGAAAGCAAAATACGACCTGAAATATCTTGGCATTAGGAAAGAACTATAGGCCCCTAGTAGTGGTGATGAAGCCGACGATGATGATGATGATCAGACGGAAGGGACTCAACGTCTCCGCAAAAGGGCTAAGAAGAACTCTGTGGTGCTTCCAGCTGCATGCTACACGCTTAGTCCGGAGGAGCTCGATCAGTTTTTCAGGTGCCTCCTAGGAGTCAAAGTTCCTCACGGTTACTCATCGAAGATAAGCAGATATCTCGACGCAGCGAAGAAGAGGTTCACCGGGATGAAAACGATCGGCGTGAGGCATCTCCAAAGGCTACAGGAAGAGATCGTGGTGATACTATGCGAGCTCGAAATTTACTTGCCGCCCGCATTCTGTGATATTTGCGTGCATCTATGTCTCCATGTCGTTGATGACATCAAGCATCTCGGCCCGACGTTCCTGCACAACATGATGTCATTCGAAAGGCATAACGGTGTCATGAAAGGATACGTTCACAGCAGGTCCCGTCCAGACGCAAGCATGGCCAAGGGCTTCCTAACATACGAGTGCATCACCTTCTGCCAGAATTATATAAGGAGCGAGGACAAGGATGTTGGTCTGCCAACCAGGACACACCTCGGTAGGCTCGCTGGAGAGGGTCACCGCGAGGGGTCCCGCTCACTCCATGTCGGCATCGAGAATCGACGCGACGACTTTAACAGGGCTCACCGGGTCGTGCTACAACACTTGACATTGATCGAACCTTGGGTGAATGAGCACAAACGCGTAGTCGAGCAGAGTAACATCGACCTGGGCCGAACGAGGAAGAATGGAGACGTAACCAGAGAGCACAACTCGAGCTTCGGCCGCTGGTTCAAGAAAACACAAGAGCTTCTCGCAAAGACCATAACACCGTCTGCGGAAGAAGAAAAACTCATATTTGCCTTATCACGGGGCCCCGGGAAAAACGTAAAGACCTATCAAGCGTACGACATCAACGGTTACAGATTCGGCACCGAGGAAAAGGACAAGAATAGCGAATACCAAAACTCAGGAGTAACTATGCTATCTTTCGCCGATGACGAGGCTACTATCAAGGAACGGTACTTTGGAAGGATCGAGGAGATTTGGGAGCTCAACTACTGTGGAGAGACGGTGCCAATGTTCCGTGTGAGATGGGCCAAGAACGTCGAAAAAGAAGGCCGGTATTTCACCACCATGGTTATACCCGATGCCAAGTCAAAGAACGCATCCGCGAAAAATGAGCCATGGGTACTCGCCAGCCAAGTTGACCAATGCTCCTTCATCACCGACCCGTCAAGACCTAGCCGTGTTGTCGTGAGGAGGGGCAAGAGGAGCATCATCGGAATGCAAGGAGATGCCAACAAGGAAGACTTGGATAAGAACGGTGATCCGAAGATCGAGGAGGAATTCGACAAGCACTTTGACATGCCTACTACTAGTAAAGTAAGAAGGAAGACCTCCCTACCCACCAAAGGTTGTCCGTTCACGCGAAGAAATCTCAAGGTGGTTGGCATAAAGTATTCAACCGCCAACAAGAAGGGCAAGAAGATTGCGAAGAGACGCTAAAGCTAGCTAGCTTGGAACCGGGACGAAGAAAGACTTTTTTGTGTATCACATGTGTGTCTATGTGAGAGAACAAGCATATATGTATGTGAGTGATATTTAAGGATATGGAAATAGAAAATCCCTAGTGTTTTCTTTCATTAAATGTAATTAACTAAAATAATTTAAAAAAAGTTAAAAAAATGTGGGGCAACTAGGATTTGAACCTAGCCACCCCAGGTTCCAGGTTAACAGCAGCAAACCACTGGGTTAGTTCTCTATTGTTGTCAATATAGCAGTGACTTTCTTTTTATTTAATCTAGTCAAAGAATTCTGTGGCGCATCTATTGGTGGGATGCGCCACAGAAATTTACAATTCTGTGGCGCATCTGTTGGTCGGATGCGCCACAGAATGTTTACACTTAGCAAAAAAACGACACCACTCTCCCTTCCCCTCCCCCTCTGTCAACATTGCCACTCGATCTGTCATCCCCCTCCCGCGCCGCCGTCCCCCTCCCGCGCCGCACCGGAGGAGCACCGGAGCGGCCCACCACGCCGTCTAGGCTGCCACCGGAGGAAGAGCACCACGCCAGGAGGAGGAGGACCGCACCAGGAGGAGGCCCACACCGTCGACCTCGCGCCCGCACCCGTGCAGGAGAGAGGAGAAGGAGGCCCGCACTAGGAGGAGGCCCACGCCGTCGACCTCGCGCCCGCAGCCGGAGCACCAGCCGGTAAGGCCCCCTCCCCCTTCCTCCTCCCCCTCCTCCTACTCGTTGGCTAGGGTTCTTTAGGGTAGATTAGGTTCTTTAGGGTTCATTGAGTACATCCATTCAGTACAAGATTTGAGACCATTACTTGTGAAATTAGAATCTGCTAATTTGTGAATCTGCTATATTAAGACATTAATTTGTGAATCTGCTATATTGGCTTCTGCTGCCATGGGCTGCTACTGTGCTACCTCCTTCTTGGAGTGTGCATAGTAATAGCCTATGTAGCATGATCTACTACTATGCCCTAGCCAATGATGCATAGACTGACGCTTTAGAAGTGAATGTTGGGTTATGAAAGATTAGAAAGCTAAAACTAGACTTTAAACATGAACAATGATCTGCTACTCTGTTCTTTAAACTAGACTAAACTAAACAATGATCTGCTACTCTGTTCTTTAAACATAAACTAAACTAGACTTTAAACTAGATTAGAAAGCCAATGATCTGCTACTCTGTTCTTTCTACATGGAATTTAATCCAGAGACTAAAAAGTGAAAGCTAAAACTAGACTTAATCCGGTGGCGGTGGTGCTAGGGTTCTTTAGGGTAGATTAGGTTCTTTAGGGTTCATTGAGTACATCCATTCAGTACAAGATTTGAGACCATTACTTGTGAAATTAGAATCTGCTAATTTGTGAATCTGCTATATTAAGACATTAATTTGTGAATCTGCTATATTGGCTTCTGCTGCCATGGGCTGCTACTGTGCTACCTCCTTCTTGGAGTGTGCATAGTAATAGCCTATGTAGCATGATCTACTACTATGCCCTAGCCAATGATGCATAGACTGACGCTTTAGAAGTGAATGTTGGGTTATGAAAGATTAGAAAGCTAAAACTAGACTTTAAACATGAACAATGATCTGCTACTCTGTTCTTTAAACTAGACTAAACTAAACAATGATCTGCTACTCTGTTCTTTAAACATAAACTAAACTAGACTTTAAACTAGATTAGAAAGCCAATGATCTGCTACTCTGTTCTTTCTACATGGAATTTAATCCAGAGACTAAAAAGTGAAAGCTAAAACTAGACTTAATCCGGTGGCGGTGGTGCTAGGGTTCTTTAGGGTAGATTAGGTTCTTTAGGGTTCATTGAGTACATCCATTCAGTACAAGATTTGAGACCATTACTTGTGAAATTAGAATCTGCTAATTTGTGAATCTGCTATATTAAGACATTAATTTGTGAATCTGCTATATTGGCTTCTGCTGCCATGGGCTGCTACTGTGCTACCTCCTTCTTGGAGTGTGCATAGTAATAGCCTATGTAGCATGATCTACTACTATGCCCTAGCCAATGATGCATAGACTGACGCTTTAGAAGTGAATGTTGGGTTATGAAAGATTAGAAAGCTAAAACTAGACTTTAAACATGAACAATGATCTGCTACTCTGTTCTTTAAACTAGACTAAACTAAACAATGATCTGCTACTCTGTTCTTTAAACATAAACTAAACTAGACTTTAAACTAGATTAGAAAGCCAATGATCTGCTACTCTGTTCTTTCTACATGGAATTTAATCCAGAGACTAAAAAGTGAAAGCTAAAACTAGACTTAATCCGGTGGCGGTGGTGCTAGGGTTCTTTAGGGTAGATTAGGTTCTTTAGGGTTCATTGAGTACATCCATTCAGTACAAGATTTGAGACCATTACTTGTGAAATTAGAATCTGCTAATTTGTGAATCTGCTATATTAAGACATTAATTTGTGAATCTGCTATATTGGCTTCTGCTGCCATGGGCTGCTACTGTGCTACCTCCTTCTTGGAGTGTGCATAGTAATAGCCTATGTAGCATGATCTACTACTATGCCCTAGCCAATGATGCATAGACTGACGCTTTAGAAGTGAATGTTGGGTTATGAAAGATTAGAAAGCTAAAACTAGACTTTAAACATGAACAATGATCTGCTACTCTGTTCTTTAAACTAGACTAAACTAAACAATGATCTGCTACTCTGTTCTTTAAACATAAACTAAACTAGACTTTAAACTAGATTAGAAAGCCAATGATCTGCTACTCTGTTCTTTCTACATGGAATTTAATCCAGAGACTAAAAAGTGAAAGCTAAAACTAGACTTAATCCGGTGGCGGTGGTGCTAGGGTTCTTTAGGGTAGATTAGGTTCTTTAGGGTTCATTGAGTACATCCATTCAGTACAAGATTTGAGACCATTACTTGTGAAATTAGAATCTGCTAATTTGTGAATCTGCTATATTAAGACATTAATTTGTGAATCTGCTATATTGGCTTCTGCTGCCATGGGCTGCTACTGTGCTACCTCCTTCTTGGAGTGTGCATAGTAATAGCCTCTGTTCTTTAACCAAGAATGTTGACTAGCATAGCCTTTATGCTAACCTGAGAGTATTCCCCACCAAAATCTTAATTTTCTTATATGATAAGAACATCTATGCTACTAGATCTAGCTAGTGATCTAGTGAGTTTCTACCTTGATGCATGAGGTTGCTTGTTTATCTTGGTTAGCTCAACCTAGTGATCTGGTCTTGAGCTTGTTAGCCTTCTCCTCCTAGAACTGGTTCAGGCTTGATCTTGATCATCCCCATGACCTAGCTTCTAGATGGCCTCCTCAAGCAACCAGAGTGTTGGTGATTTGTGTGGATCGATATATATGGTTATTTGGATGCTAAGCAGAATGATTCCTGGTGATTTGATGTTAAGCAGAATGATTCCTGGTGATTTCCTGGTTATTTGGATGCTAAGTAGAATGATTTCCTGGTTATTTGGATGCTAAGCAGAATTGTATCTATTCATGGCCTCGGGTGCTACTAAGCACCATATGGGGTGATATATATATGTTGGGGGGGGATATGTTTTTGCAGGGATTTCATTGAGTCCCATTTCTCCCGGAATGTTGATTAACTTCCATTTTGGTTGAGAAATGGGCACTCCTATGTAGTAGAAAAATTAGCAAAGGTCATGCCGAAATTTTGAATTTTTGGGCATGACCTTTGATAATTATTCTACTACCTAGGAGTGCCCATTTCTCAACCGAAACAGAAGTTAATCAACATTCTGGGAGAAATGGGACTGTACTATATTTTTTTTCCTTTTGTGCTAACTTTTTGCCTCATTATATAAAGCGCAAATAAACATGTCGGGAAACGCGGATGAGCCCGACACTTCTAAGCACATGAGCATTGAAGAACAAGCGAGAGAGCACAACAAGTCATTCTGGAATGAGGAGATGGAGGAGGCGAAGGCCGCCGCCGGAGCTGCTGGTTATGAGGGTGGCCGGGAGGAAGCCGCCGATGATTATGAGGGTGGCCGGGAGGAAACCACCGATGATTACGGCACCACCGATGGCCGGGAGGACGACGACACCACCGATGGCGGCGACCACGACGCAAGTGCTAGCGGCCGCTGGGAAGAAGGCGGCGAGGCCAAGGAGGCCCCAGAAGGCGCAAGTGCTCGCCAACGTCATAGACGAGTTCACTTCTGTCTCGGAATCTGGCCTACCATTAGAGCCGAAGAAGGCGGCCTCCGGGTTCAGCATGCAAATAGGGTGCATCGTCCGGCAGAGTGTTTCAATCAACACTAGGGACATCAGAAGCCCGGAGAATACGGCTATACTCCAAACCATGCTCGATAAGCTTCACCAAAGATACAAGTTCCCGGACGAGGACTCCAAAAAAAGGGCGGAAGCTACGAAGATGAGCACCGCCTTGAGCAGCTGGAGATTCCGGGTGAAGAAGAAGATTAACAAGGGTGACAGTTGGGAGAAGATAAGTAAGGAAGAGCCGCATCTCCCTAGAGAAGACTTCGGTGCATTGAAGGAGTCCTTCAACACGGAGGTGGCTCGAGAATGGACCGCCTGGGGGAGGGAAATGCAAGAGCTGAACATAGGTAAGCACCATCTCGGAAGCGGTGGCTACCGAGGAAAATAGCCGATTTGGGAGAAGGAGGACAACGAGTATATACGTCTGGGAAAAGACAACCCGTGGTACAAAATAACGGACGTACAGACGAGGAACTATGTCCGGTCTCGCTACTTCCTCGACTGGAAGACCGGGGAATTTGTTACCAACGATCCGACCGTGAAGGCCTTCGAGGAAAAGCTGGTAAGGAATTTCATTACCGCTTATATCTCGAGTTGATCTAATTAGATAACGGAGACAAAATTCTAATTGGGTTCACCTTAATTTCCTTTTCCCGAAGGACGAAGCGTTGAAGGATTTGGCTAAGAACCCGCAGTCGTCCGAGGGGTCTACGGAGCCGTGGGACACGACTTTCAACCAGGCGACGAACGCGATGAAGAAAAGGAAGTTAGATCTCCCGCCGACGTCAGCTGGCCGTGTGTCCGGCTTTGGTTTGAACATGAAGGTACGGGACTACTACGATTCGGACGCCAAGTCCAAAAAGGCGAGGAGGGTGACGGGCGCGGCACGCGCTGAGGTTGAGCAGCTGAAGAAGCAGGTGGAGGACCTACAACAGGTCAAAGCGCAGTTGCCCGACATAGTGGCGTCCCAGGTCAATGAGACGATAAAGTCGTTGATCCCCCCTAATTTGTGGGAGGGGATAAGTGCTTGGAATGCGAGAGGTCAACAGGGGCCGATACACGTGCCCGCCTGCACCGACAGCAACTCGAGCAGGAACAGGCCCGCCTCGCCAGAACTCGTGACCCCACAGCCCAACGCCGCCGGGCCGCAGCCGCTCCTCCAGTTGGACGCACCCGACCAGCCGGCCGAGGATGATAGGGCGGCGATGCACGATGATGCACCCGAGCAGCCGAAGATTGATAGGCCGCCCGCCGCCCTTGTCTCCACATTAGCCGAGCTCGACGCCATCATAGTGGTAACTAATTAGTTAGTCTGCGCGTAATTTTTTTTACTATGCCTTTGATGACTATCATCTCATCATCCCAAACATGTTGTGACTCAGGACACGCCTTGCGTAGTGCTGCATATCGTGGTGCCCGGCGGTGAGTTGAAGGAGGTTGCGGCGGGCCAGGTGATTCGCCCAAAGAGCACGGAGGTTATGCACAACGTTAAAATGGGCAAAGACATCATGAGGGTCAGTTTGACTTACATAGTGCCGGAGTACCGCGACATCCTCCCACCCTTTAACCCTCCGGGAGCCGAGGACAACACTCCCCTCCACGAATGCACCAATTGGGTCATGCCATGGCCGAAGTCCCAGATTCGTCTTGGGGGCGGGGGATCTTGTGGGGCCAAAGCTTCCCGCAGGCGGCACCTCGGTCCGCCGGCCCATGCCCATCCGGCCCTCGGCGAAGCGCGCCCCGAAGGAACCGGCGGTCGCCGCCGCTACCACCACCCAGAAGAAGCTTAAGGTACCGCCGATCGTCGTCACCCAGGAGGAACCGGTTCTCGTCGCCAACACCAACCGCCACCAAGAACTGTTGGGACGAAAACCGTTACCGCGCCGACCATCCAAAACCAAGGCCGTTGCACCTCAACCGCCGGCATCGCAACCGCTGCCAGTAACTAAGGACGTTGACATGGCACCACTTGATCATGATGACGGCCACTACCATGACAATGATGACCACAACTATGACAATGATCAAGATGAGGATGTCGACGTCGATGCCTACATCAACACTGGTGCCTGCAGCAAGGATGTGTATATGCCTCCTATTGAGGTTGATGAAGAAGCCTTCCGTGGTCACGACGATGAACCTAGGCGTCCCAATGCAGTACCCTTGCAGCGCCAGCTAGTCTTCAAGGGTTTATCTCAGGAAGAAGACACGCCTCCGGAGGCCGGCGATGCAGCTATACAGAAACCGGCTACCATTTTCAGCCCTACCACGCTGAAAAAGACGGTCAACGAGGTAGGGGTAGCACCCCCAGAACAAGCTGACAAGAAGAAGAAGGCCAGGAAGAGGAAACCTAAAACTGCCCCGGGTGCCTCTATGAGCCAGCCAGCTCAGAAGATACGGCATGACAGCGTGATACCACTCCGTCCGGATGGCTTGACGCGAGTTCATGAAGCTGGGAAACCGATACTACCTCCTGATCTGCTACGCTTGGCAAGTGGATCAATGCACTCTTTGCATAGTCATATCTTATATGTTGAGCAAACCCTTCTCAAGGAGAAAGATCCAACTTACCCGGTGTGCGTCGTCAACGTGACAGAGGACCCAGACTTTGTCCATGAGGAACCCGCAAGTCTGTTCTTCATAGCGTACGAGGACGTCTTCAAACTGTTTCACCTACGGCTGGACTATAACTTGGTCCGCCTATTCTCGATCAATCAACAGTTGAAGATCAAGAGAGAGTTACTCCCGCAAGTCGCGGTAGCGGATCCCTACTACATGCGCGACATCCAGCTGGTGGAAGGATCAGCGACACGGACCCGGGCGGTGGAGTACCTTCAGAATTTCATGCTCAGATACAAAGAGAACACCATTCTTCTGTCCGTCTTTCCCGAGTAAGCACACACATCCATTCGTCGCCGTCGTAACTAATGCTTTCTTGTAGATTTCTTCCATTGCTTATCCTTTCCAACATTCGTTTCAATTGTGTTGAGCAGGGACTACTACTCTGTAACCATCGCCATTTACCCGACGTATTCAGTAGCCCAGTATTTCGACTCGTCGAATACCACGTACAAGAAAAACTGGGCCAGAATAAAAGCTGTTCTCGATGATGCTATGGAGGGATACTTCCAAAAGGGAGGCACCTTCGTAAAGAAAGGGGAATTTGTCAAGACGGATAAAAGACACAGGTTCAAGCACGTGACCGAGTTCCCCTGCATCAAGCAGCCGACTGGCAGCGTGATGGATAGCTTCTACGCCCTCCATCACCTTCACGGGTTGGTCTGGGATGCAGAGCAGATCAAGTGCCCAGACACTTTCCGAGAGTGGTCTGCAAGATATATAGGGGAAATCAGCGATGCTGATCTTAGAGAACACTTCCATCGCATCCAAAGGAAGTTATCGGAGATAATCAAGGAAGATGTCGAAACCATGGGGGGGGTGCTTAAACGTACGCCAGAAGCCGTCTAAGAGGGCGATCGAAAAACTCCTAGATGCGCAGGGTGATCGAAGGACGTGGACGACGAAAGACTGCTACAAACCGTTCCCGGCGCCGTCCGGCAAGTAGGCTCATTGATCATGGACACATGTGTGTATTGTGTCGTGTTCCCAGGTGTGGTGAACTATAATTGCTTTGTAATAATTTGTATCGATGGATGTGTGTGTGTGTGTTTTGTCGTATTTTATCGTTGAACTTGCTTCTATGATATCGATGCAATATGTCTTATATGTTGCATTATGCACTACTACGTGGTGTTCGAGGGTCTATAGAGATGACGTACTACGTGGTGTTCGAGGGTCGGGTTCCAGGGATCTACGAGGAGTGGGAGGACTATAAGAAACAGGTGCACAAGTTCAGCGGCAACTGCTACAAAGGATACGCGACTAGAGAGGAGGCGGAGGCCAAGTGGAGGAACTACCGGTCGAGGAAGAACAAGAACAAGATGAAGACCGCGGTCGTGCTCATGCTCTTGCTCACCATCGTCGCGGCTCTACTATATTTCAACATAGTGTAGGCGGCGGTGACCACTTCATTTGTAACTTTAGATGATGAACTAATTTATACTTGTGTAAAAATGTGGCACTTATGACTATATGTTGCATGTATGTTGGGATCTAATATTTGATGACATAGTAATGTATATGTTTGCATCTACTGTTTGTCCAGATTATTATTTACTATCTATGTATAAATCCTGTATAAAACCTGTATATGCACTGTATTTTGGGCTGTGTTAGAAATTAAAAAAAAATACCGAAAAAACATTATGTGGCGCATCTTGTAACGTCTCTGTGGCGCACAACATTCTGTGGCGCATGTGTGCATATGCGCCATAGAAAGCACACTTCTGTGGCGCACGGGACCACATGCGCCACAGAATTACCAATTTAGTGGCGCAAATTCTGTGGCGCATGAGGCATGCGCCACAGAAACCTATTTACGTGCGCCACAAATAAGGGTTTCCCTAGTAGTGGGACTAGACAAATCCTGGTCTTGATATGTACTCCTCTACGCATTCCTTCGGAAAACCTGAGTGGCACCTTTTTGATCACCCTGTTACGAGATGATTCTTGATAACCATCTAAGCTTCTTCAGAACGGTGATTTGCATTACCTCACAGACAAAGGATCAGGTTGTGAGGTTCTGTGTTTTATCATCAATGGTGAACTTTGTAACTAGATCTCATTATGATATAACGGTCGGATGTTTGTCTATCATGTTATTCAACTAATAACATGACCTCATTGTCAGTTGGCATAAATGCCCATGATCTTGAAACACAGACCATCCTCATGACCAATGAACTAGTTCACTAGAGGTAACTAGAGACACGGTTTGTTTACATACCACACGTGTATTAATGTTTCGTATTAACACAGTTATAGCACAGTATGAAACGTATTATGAACATACAGGAGGTATATCAAATAATAAACTTTATTATTTGCCTCTAGGGCATAACTCCTTCAGTCTCCCACTTGCACTAGAGTATACAAAACTAGTTTCCAATATGCAGGAACCTAACACCAATGGAATCTCGGTGTTGTTCGTGCTTGTCATGTTGGAGAGCTTTAGTCAAAGGATCTGCTACATTCAGTTCCGTATCTATTTTGCAAATCTTGACTTCACCTTCGTCAACAATATGCCGGATGACGTGAAATCTAAGCTTGATGTGTTTGTTGTGGAATGAGTTCTTGGTTTCCTTGCATTTGCAATAGCTACCGTGTTATCACAATAGATTGTCACGGGGTCTTGTGCATTGGGAAAAACTCCTAGTTCGATGACGAAATTCCTTAGCCAAACAGCTTCATTTGCTGCATCTGCTGCAGCAATGTATTCAGACTCCATTGAAGATTGTGCCACCACCGGCTGCTTCTTGCTCTTCCAGCTTACCGCCCCACCATTCACCAAGAAAACAAATCCTGTTTGAGACTTCGAGTCATCATGATCTGAATTCCAGCTCGCATCTACGTAACCTGTTATGTTTAGAGCTTCATCATTTCCTCCATAGATTAGGAACATATCCCTTGTTCTTCTCAGATACTTTAGGATATATTTCACAGCTGTCCAGTGATCCGGTCCTAGATTACTCTGATATCGGCTCGTCAAACTAAGAGCCAATGCCACATCAGGTCGGGTACTAAGCATTGCATACATGATAGATCCTATTGCAGAAGCATAGGGGACGTCAGACATCTTCTCTCTATCATTGTCCGTTATAGGACATTGAGTCACACTCAAGTTGCAATTCTTCATCATAGGTGTAAAACCCCTCTTGGTGTTTTCCATTTTGAACCTCTTCAAAATCTTATCTATGTAAGTACTCTGACTTAATGCTATTAGGTGCCTTGATCTATCTCTATAGATCTTGATTCCTAATATGTATGCAGCTTCACCTAGATCCTTCATGGAAAATTGGTTGCTCAAATATGCTTTTACGCTTTTCATAAGATCCACATCGTTTCCCATGAGTAATATGTCATCCACATATACTACTAAGAAAACTACCGAGCTCCCACTCGCTTTCTTGTAAACACAGAACTCTTGTTGATTTTGGACAAATCTAAAACTCTTGATCACTTGATCAAAACGTTGGTTCCAGCTCCGAGATGCTTGCTTCAACCCATAAATGGACCGTTGGAGCTTGCATTCCTTTCCAGCATCCTTAGGATCAACAAAACCTTCCGGTTGCATCATATACAACTCTTCATCAATGTGACCATTGAGGAATGCGGTCTTGACATCCATCTGCCAAATTTCATAGTCGAAATGTGCAACAATTGCTATTAAAATCCTGATAGCCTTAATCATCACTACGGGAGAGTAAGTCTCGTCGTAGTCAACTCCTTGGATTTGTCGAAAACCCTTTGCGACAAGTCGAGCTTTGTGAATGGTTACATTACCATTCGCATCTGTCTTTTTCTTAAAGATCCATTTATTTTCCACGGCCTTGCGACCCTTTGGAAGATCCACCAAGGTCCAAACTTGGTTTTCATGCATGGATCCTATTTCATATTTCATGGCTTCTAGCCATTTCTCGGAGTCAGCACTATCCATAGCTTCTTTGTAGTTTGCAGGTTCTTCCTGATCATCTAAGATGACAAACATTACAAGGCTACTGTACCAATCTGGAGTGGCACGAACCCTTGTAGACCTGCGAACCTCAGGAGTCTCGAAGTCATTGTTTTAATCAGCATCAATGGATTCTTCCTCCATGTTGGAGAGCGGTTTCGGAACAGCTTCCGTTGCGCTACTCGGAATACAGAGAGAAGGATCAACAATTTCATCTAACTCAATTTTCCTTCCACTCACCCCTTTTGCAAGAAACTCTTTCTCGAGAAAGGTGCTGGTTTTTGCGACAAGTGTTTTGCCTTCGGCTTGATTGTAGAAGGTATATCCAACAGTTTCCCTTGGATATCCTACAAAGATACATTTCTCCGATTTGGGTTCGAGTTTGTCAGGTTGTAGTTTCTTAACATACGCCTCACATCCCCAAACTTTCAGAAAAGACAACTTTCGCTTCTGCCCATACCATATCTCATATGGTGTTGTCTCCACGGATTTGGATGGTGCTCGGTTCAAAATAAAAGCGGCGGTTTCTAACGCGTATCCCCAAAAAGACACAAACAAATCAGTTAAAGACATCATGGACCGTACACTATCCAATATTGTCCGGTTACGGTGTTCCGACACACCATTACGCTGTGGTGTTCTGGCTGGCGTAAGCTGCAGGATGATCCCACAGTGCTTCAAGTGCACGTTAAACTCATAACTCAAATACTCGCCTCCCCGATCTGATCGAAGGTGCTTGATTTTCTTGTTAAGTTGATTCTCTACCTCTTTCTGAAATTCCTTGAACTTTTCAAATGTTTCAGACTTGTGCTTCATCAAGTAGATATATCCATATCTGCTCAACGTCAGTAAAGGTAACAAAGTAACAATAACCATTGCGTGTTGAGACACTCATTGGTCCACATACATCTGTATGTATGATCCCAAGTAGGTCTACAACTCTCTCCACTATTCCGGAGAATGGTGTCCTGGTCATCTTGCCCATGAGGCATGGCTCACATGAAGGGAATATGCCCGAGAGGCAATAATAAAGTGGTTATTATCTTATTCCATGTTTATGATAAATGTTTATTTTGCATGCTATAATTGTATTGATCGGAAACATCAATACATGTATGTTTAATAAACAAAAAGGGTTCCTAGTTATGCCTCTCTTATAGACTAGCTTGTTGATTAACAAGATGATCAAGGTTTCCTGATCATGGACATTGGATGTTGTTAATAACAAGGTCACAACATTAGTTGAATGATGTGATGAACATTCATCCGAAGTATAGCATTACGATCAAAGTCATTATGTTTATATTGCTATAACACTATACGAAGTAATCTTTATCCTTAGACCATGAGATCATGTTAATTGCTAACACCAGAAGAGTATCTTGATAACATCAAACGTCACACCGTAACAGGGTGACTATAAAGATGGGTTCAGTGCTATGAACGTGTTATGTTGAGGCTCATGGATCAAGAGTGGAATTTTTCAATCCTGATGACGGATAGATATACTCTGGGCCCTCTCGGTGATATCACATTGAGATAGCTTGCAAGCAAGTGATGTGATCACTAGAATGTTATATCACGGGAACGAGAAAAGAGTGCATGTCGGCAACGAGATCAAACTAGGTATGGAGATACCGATGATCGAATCTCAGACATGTAATATATCACGAGACAAAGGGATTTAGTTACTAGCGTTAAAAGTTCTCACGATCACAGAAGTCATCGTTGAATGTGTAGGAGTCAGTATGGATCTCCAGGTCCTGCTTCTGATTATTGATCTGAGAGGGGTCTCGATCATGTCTGCATTATTCGCGAACCGTAGGGTGGCACACTTAAGGGATACCGACGCCGTTTGGAGCAAACATGTTTGAGATAAAGATTTAAGAAAGCGCTGGAAAATTGCTGAAATTGGTTCTGCATGTAATATTGAAATGTTGAAGGGGGTTTTATGTGAATGTTTGTTAATTAAAGTAATTAACAAAATTCTGAATAAAATTAATAAAAGAGTTTTATTAAATGAGAGAGCATTAAATTTGGAGAAATTTAATGCATTTAAAGTGGAGACTTTAAAAGGGAATGTGAAGAGGCATTTTAATGTGGAGGGTTACCACCACATGAATGGAGGAGGTGAAGAGGCACCTCCTCCATGCACCGGCCATGAAGGAGGGGCACCCCCTCCTCCTATGAAAGGCCCCCCTCTTCCTCCTTCATCCTCACACCTCCTTGTGAAGGATCTCTCTCCCCCTCTAGTATTATTTCCCCATGGTCTCGGATTAGCGAGATACATGTTCCCGGTGGCTTTATCTGGAAAGGAGTTGCTGCTTCCGCTGCTTTGCTGGAGCGAGGGACGGAGGTTGTCGGGGTACCGGATGTGTGTGCGATCACGGATGCACCGCTGCTTTGCGGTGCTGGACTTGGTGGTGCTAGAGCTGGATCTGATGGACGTGTTGGAGCCGGACCTGTTGGACTTCATCACGATCTTGAGATCGGCAAGTGTACGACTACATCAACCACGAGTTCCTACTCGTTAACAAAACTCGTTGTCTTCGAGGGTAAGTTCTTGATGGATGTATGTCCACCCGTTGCTTTGTACCTAGTAGATAGATCTTGGCGTGTAGTTCACATCGTAGGAAATTTTTTGTTTTCTATGCTGCGGACCCAACAGTGGTATCAGAGCCTGATCTATGCGTAGGTGCTTTGCACGGGTAGTACACATATGTTTATATGTGGGAGATGATGATCATGTTATTGCATATTCTATGTATTTTGGATATTGGTGGCATAGTGGGATGAAGCGGCCCGGACCAACCTTACATGTCATCGTACATGAGACCGGTTCCACGACTGACATGCAACTTGTTTTGCATAAGTGGCTGGCAGGTGTCTGTCTCTCCTACTATAGTCAATATCTGATTTACAACGAGTTGCTAATAACTTGGTTATCCTTGTTGTGGTTCATGTTCATAGGTAAGAATGATTCTATCTCCGAAAGCCCTAAGCCATGTAAAACTTGCAATTGATAAATTAGAGGCGTCTAGTTTAGATCGTTGCTGGGCTAGTGTCTTGATATGGTATTGTTGTAAGTAGATGTATGATAGATACTCTTACAACACACTCAACGTGTAAGTTCCATAGACCTTGGCCTTACACACAAAGGAATGATAGAGATCATACCACGATGCAAATGATAGAGATCAAATGCATGGACCATATCATCTCACTTTACACATTAGATGTTAGCATCTTATACTGCTAGTTTGGCGCTTTCTGTAGCATTGTAAGATGATCCCTCATTTAGATATCAAGATAAAAATGTGTTCTTCCTTAAGTATGCACCGTTTTGTGGATCGTATTTCGAGACATCACATGATGATTGGGTGTACTCGACTCTACGCTTTCTTACAAATGGGTGTAAGACAGTTTTACACATGCGAGTACTAAGGTTCTTACTTGGCGAGCCTAGCATGTACATACAAGGCCTCGGAACATGGACCGAAAGGTTAAGCATGAGTCATATAGTTGATATGATGCCCATATAGATGCTCACCTTTGAAGCTACATCAACTCACGTGATGATCGGACTTGGTGTAGTGGATTTGGTTCATGTAATCACCAAAAAGACACGAGGGATGTCGTTTTTGAGTGGGAGTTCATTTATAATTTGGATTAGTCGAACCAAATTTGTCATAAATTAACTCAAAGTGAATTTGCATAGTTTGTTGTAGTCATTGGCATTCGTTTTCTACCTTATGCTTAGTTTTTATTTGAGATAATAGAACTATGGAATTCTGAATATTTACTTTACGAACTGGTATCGTATTGTTTTGAATGTCAATTTAAAGTTTATAAGTCCCATTGCAAACTTTCAGCAAACTCTGTTTACTCCATGAAGTTTAATAAGTAGTATTAAATCAAGAGTAAGAATTCCAATGTTAGTATTTAAAGTATCATGTTTGCCTCCATGATTATTGATATCCAAAATTTGTTTTAATATCAAGATTATATTGGAGCTGAAAATTGTTTCAGAAACCATCATGTGTGAAAGATATTGTGATATCTGAAACAATGTTTTTGGTTGCATTATGATAGAGTATAATTTAGCAAAATACATGTTCTCATATTGTATGAGAATTTGTGCAGGTTGGAGACGCTTGGCGTCCTAATCTACCAAAAAGGTTTTGGGAACTGATATTATACTCGCGATTCTTCCTTATAGGCTATAGTAGCTTGATCATGAAAGTTTTCATGATAAGGATGAATAGAAGATGTAAGTAAAATGTTTACTACACTAATAGATTACTAAAGAATGGATTTTTGAAAGAATGCCAAACATTTGATGATGGTGATCCACTTCAAAGTGCAAGTCCAAAGGTATTAGTATTTGACTATATACAAGCTTTGTACCATGTGTCATGTTGATGACACCACTATTGATGTTGATAGATTCTTTTAAAAGAAAAGGAATTGTTGAAAGAGAATCTATAAAATATTTGGCAGAAAATAAAAGGTTGGAGATGTCTAACTTGGGTATATAGAAGATATACATGTTATGGTTGTATTCCTTGCTTATTAAACAATGTGGTTCTTAGGTATTGGATACCGAATTGGTTGGTATGAAGTGTCATACATGACAACGCAATTCATGAACTGCAATGGTCTAAGTAACTAGCAAGAGAATAAGTGATGATGATCATCGAAAACAAATAAAGTGTTATTGTGATTTTCGTTGTCGTCAAACCTAGCCTTCAAGATTTTTTTTAATAATTTTTATTTTGTTCCGGTATTACGAGAACAATGGTTGTTCAAATAATTACCGTATTCCATAAAGGATGGATGAACTTTTACAAGTCTAGTGGGAGAAATCACATCCATAAACACTATTGCTAAAATGTCGCAAGACAAATGATTGAAAGATCACTTATGAAGTGACATCGCTGTTTAAATTATATTGGAAAGAAAACATGAAGAAACTCCATGTTGATGGATTTTTGGAGTCTTTTGATTTTGATCAATTGACGCTTGTGAGACTTTCCTCGAGATAATTGAAACTCCGTCCATAGCCCAGAAAGGAACGGATGACTAGCTTATTGGAAATTGTGCATGCTGATGTGCATAGTCCATTATGTGTAGCCATATGCGATGCATCTTTTTGCTTCATATGCTTTCTTCGAAAATTTGAGTGAATATATCTGTATATTTACTTAATAAGGAAGAAGTATGAAACATTTGAAAGTTGTTCAAAGACTTTCAAGATGAAGTGAAAAATCATTGTAACAAGAAAATAAAAGAGTTTATGATTTGATCGTAAAGGAAGATATTTGAGTTACATGTTTAGCAAAACACCTAAGATTTGAGGAATTATTCCATGAATTTGGATTTCCCGGTAAACCATAGGAGTATGGCATATTCGAGAGATGAAATCAAACCATGTTTGACATGGTAAGATCAAGGGTGTCATTTATAAAACTGCCATTATATTTTAAGGATTGAAGCTTTAGAGACTACCGCTTTTACACTGAAAAGAGCACCATCGTGATCTGTTGAAATGACACCATATGAGTTATGGTTTGGGATAAAACCCGAATTGTCTTTTCTTAAATTTTGGTACGCTATGCATAAGTAAAATGTTTACAACCAAAGTCGGATAAGCACGTCTTTGTAGGTTATCCCAAAGAATTTGTTGGGAATTTCTCCATAACACCGAGGACAAAAGAGTTTGTCACTTGGAACGTCAAGTTTCTTGAGAAGGAATTTTCACGAAAAGTTAAGTGGGAGGACAATAGAACTTTGATAAGGTTGTTGAACCTTAGCTATATGTGCTAAGTAGCGCAGCGCCGGAAAGTGTCCTAGTGGCGGCCACAATGCTCATGGCTCCCATCATTACAAAAGGTGTGATCTCGGAGATTAGAGTTCCTATTAAACCGTGTGGGTCGGTAAGAATCAAATAGTATGATTTGATAAGCAAGTCGTTATTGTTTTGACAATGATGAACCGACTACATGCAAAGAAGCGATGATGGGCCCTGACTCCATAAAATTATTAGAAGTCATAGAATCCGTGATAGTATCCATACACGAGAAATCAAGTTTCTAAACTTGGAAGACCCTCCGGAAAGGCGTGAAGCCTATCGGTTGTGTTTGGATCTATAAAGAAATAGACATGGATGTTTAACATCTATGAAATAGTCGACATGTCAGAAAGAAGTTTACGACAATGTTCAAGGAGTTGATTATGACAAGATTTGATCTTTCATAGCGATATTTAGTCTTGACGAATTAATGTAGCAACCACTACATATAATTTGGTATATGGTAGTTGAATAAACAAAACAAGGTTCTTCAAATAGAATGGTTACCTAGGACATGTACATGACACGGTCCGAAGGGTTTTTGTTAATTCAAAGGGTGCTAAAAGGGCATGCAAACTTCAATAGTTGAATTAAGCATAGCAGAGTTGGAATCTTCACCATGATGACACTGTTAAAAGAGTTTAAATTCATCGGAGATGATGAAGATGCTTGCATTTGCAAGAAATTAAGTGGGAGCGCAGAGACATATTTATAATACATTATGTAGTGGACATATTGTTGATTGGAAATGATGTATCTTGTATTGACACATGTTAAGAATTTCATTAAAATAAGATTTCGATGAAAGACTTGGGCAAAACCGGAATATTTGGCATCAATATCTATATGGATAGATTGAGGCGCTAATATGGTTGTGCCAGACATACATATATGAGATATTGAAAGGGTTCAATATGGAAACAATAAGAAAGGTTCTTGCTGCATGAAAAGGATTGTATCAAAATTCAAGTGTTTCAACACTAGGTGAGTAAAATCACATGAAGATTTTGATCGATTATACCATGATATGTATATATCCAGAATGTCCTATGCTCTAAATGTTATGAGCATATACCAGAATGATTCATAAGATGATCATTGGACAATAGTAAAGATATTCTTATGAGCTTTGGAAGAACTAAGAATATATCATGTATAAGTGACAAATAGTTAAAGGTAGTTCATTGTAAAGTGTTACATTGATACTAGTTTTGTCACAAGATACAAAATAAATATATATCAATTTAGACTATGGGTGGCACAATGTAATGGAAAGGATGTTCCATGATGGATTTGGATGAGTTCCAAAGTTGAGACATTGTGACGGATACTACAACAAAAGGCTAAGTATATGACTGCTATAGTAGCAGCATAGGAGGGCATTTGTGTTAAGTAGTTTGTTATCAAACTAGGTGTGGTTCAAAGTGGGCTAATACTATGAAGATATATTGTGTGACAATAATATCAACACATTTTAACCCGAACGAACTAAAGGTCTCACCAAAGGACCAAATTTATACAATGCCATCTCATTTGAGAATGAGTGGTGCGTAGAGACGCAAAGACATGCAAATACACACGGACCTGAAACTGTCAGATCTGGAGATTATGTTAACCACTAGCAATCGCGTATATGCAACACCAGAAAGCCATAGGTGTTCAATACGCAAAGTTTTTCAAACTAGATTATTGACTCTAGTGCAAGTGGGAGACTGAAGGGAATATGCCCGAGAGGCAATAATAAAGTGGTTATTATCTTATTCCATGTTTATGATAAATGTTTCTTTTGCTTGCTATAATTGTATTGATCGGAAACTGATACATTGCAAATGTATCTATAATTTTTGATGTTCCATGCTTGGTTTTATCCACTTTCTTGTGTTTTGTTCCAACTTTGGAGTACTTTTCAAATGATTTCTTGGACTAACCTATTAACAAGAGCCACAGTGCCAGCTGCCTGTTTTCTGCTGTTTTTGGTTCCAGGAAAGTCAGAAAATGAATATTCTCGGAATTGTACGGGACAAAAGCCAAAGTGCCTATTTTTCCGGAAGTGATCAAGTGCCAGAATACGAGATGGAGAAGGGCCAGGGAGCCACCACACCACCTGGCCGCGCGGCCAAGCCTGGCCCGCGCCAGGGGGTGGTGTGGCCGCTCCCGGCACCCCCTCGCCTCTCCTTCCGACGATAAGTTGCCCTCGGGACGAAAACCCTAAGTACCCGATCAAAAATCCACGAAAGAGTTTGTAGACACCGTCGTCTCTGTCCTTTGTTCATAGAACAATCATATTGTTTACTTTACACGTAGTTCGTAAAGCAAAAATCTGTTGCTTGCAACTTAATACTGGAGGGGGTTCGGATGATAACCTGAAGGTGGATTATTAGTCATAGATGCAGTTGGATGGCGGTCTATGTATTATGTTGTAATGCCCAATCAAGTCTCAGAGGAGTCAAGATGATTAGTATATGCATGTATTGCTTTCTCGGTGTTTGTCAATTGCCCCGCTGTAATTTGTTCACCCAACATGTTATCTATCTAAGGAGAGCCACCTCTAGTGAACTATGGATCCTGGTCCTCTTTCTTTACATACAATCTACAACTGTTTACTGTTTTGTGTTTACTTTCTACAAACTTTTACTTCTTTCCATTCGATACGTTTAATCCTTTGTTTTCCGCAAAACACGGTGAGATTGACAACCTCATCGCAAGTTGGGGACAAAGTTCTGTGGCTGTGTTGTGCAGGTCCCCACGTTGCTATTAGCACCGGTAGTGCGCCCTGCCAAAGCTCAGCTAGTAACACCTTTGAGGTGTTTCCTTGCTCCTACTGGTTCGATTAAAACTTGGTTTCTTAACTGAGGGAAACTTGCTGCTGTGCTCATCATACCTTCCTCTTGGGGTTCCCAACGAGCTCTACATCAACACCACGCACCAAACACTTTTCTGGGCGCCGTGTATTGAGCCATCAAGCGATTTTCTAGCGCCGTTGCCGGGGAGTCAAGGACATCTTCACAAGGGGAGTCCCTCATAACCAATCTCTTTACTTTGTTGTTTTTGTTTTGTTTTGCTTAGTTTCTTTTTGCTTTGTTTGCTTATTTTGTTCTTAAAAAAACACAAAAAAAATTAGTTCCTTTCTGAAGTTGCCTTTATGAGTAGCTCTGCTCCAATTACTATTTCATTATGGATAGCTCACTCAGTTTCCTATTTGGGAACAGTTTTATGACTACTAAGGTAATAGATGAACCACCGCCTACTAGAACCTCCTTGGAAGAAGAAATTGCTGAACCTGAAAGCTCATTAGATGAAAAAGAGGAGGAGAGTGATGGACAAAAGGAGGAAGAATGGATCTACCCATGCCTACCTTCTAGTGAGAGTAACTCTTTATCCCTTACATTATTTGATTGTCCCCCATGCTTATAAAGGAGGGTGAATGTTATGTTCCCGAGGATTCTTTTGAAAAAGTTTATAATAAAGCTCTAGTGCTTGTAGATCATGAAAAGCATGCCTTATGTGATAGTTATATTGTTGAGTTTATTCATGAGGCTACTGAAAATTATTATGAGAGAGGAAAATATGGTTGTAGAAGTTTTTATGGTAATGAAACACCTCTTTATATGCTGAAAGTTTTGAAGTTACTTTTGTTTTACCTTCCTATGCTTGTCACTTTGTTTTTTGTGCA
The DNA here is from genome assembly GCA_910589775.1 of Avena eriantha. Classification (NCBI taxonomy): domain Eukaryota; kingdom Viridiplantae; phylum Streptophyta; class Magnoliopsida; order Poales; family Poaceae; genus Avena; species Avena eriantha. The sequence goes on along the minus strand of OU342741.1, from coordinate 23,243,631 downwards.
TTTATTTGCATACAAGATTCCTATGCATAGAAACTATTCCAAGAGATGTTTTATCTTCCTATGCCTTCAGGATGATTAGAAAAAGTACAGTTTATTCCTGATATTAAGATAAAATCAGCATAGAAACTATTCCAAGAGATGAACCCTCATATTATGGTTATGCTCTGCTTAAAGTACAATCAGGCAGTTCAGCCCATATTTATATACATGAGAATACTTATTATACATGATAGAGTTCTTATACCTATATTGGCTATACATAAACCAGTTGCACTACTACTACTACTAGAGGAATACATGCTGCATAGTAGACATCCAATGTATAAATCCAAGACTATGAGAATAAGCACACACGAATCCAAGAATACACATCTAATTCTGGTATGCATATTAACAAGCACACACTAATCACTTACATTCTGTTAGAAAAAAGTGAAGACAGTTTAGGATGTAATCATATATATGAAGAAAGAAAAATGCATCTAGTGATGAATCAATAATGAAACCACATGTGCAGAATGATAGAGTAGTCTCCAGGAGGCAAGCACTAGTCTCAAGGAGGCAAGCACAAATTAGTTATACAACGTTATGAAACCACATGTGTAGAATGACAGAGTAGAAATAGAGTGTAGGTTCAGCAAACAGGATAGCTGCATGAAAAATACTATACTTTCCCCAGAACCATTTTAATACATCACAAAGTGTCAGTTTGATCTACCAAGTAGAAGATCAGCATTTCAGCAAACAGGACAGCTGCATGAAAAATAGCGTAGGTTCCAGTCAGTCGTGTACTAGAGTATGCGCTACATCTGTAGAGAAGGGGATGCAAATTACCAGTGTTGGAAGGAATTGGGGAGGAACGCACCATCCCCGAAGGCTCGGAACGCAGGTGGGTGTCGAACGCATCAGGGACGGAGGAGCCGTTTCGTCCGATCGAGGTCAGACGGTCCAACAGCGCCAGGGACGGAGGAGCCGTTTCGTCCGATCGAGGTCAACCGTCGCGTCGCCTGTAGACAATTTCTTGCGGTCGCTGCTTGATAACCCGCATGTGGCGCCTGGGCAGGTCTTCTTGGTCTGCTCCTTGTAGCACGCCATCTCGGTGTCGAGCTTCTTGATCTTCTCGTCTACTGTGTCGCCCCACTTGTATATCTGCCATAGGGACGGGGTGAGACATGAAGGGGATTGAAATCGAGAGGAGGAGGAGGATTAGAAGAGATAGGGATAGGATGCGTGCGCGCTTTACCCGGTCTGTGGTCTCCTAGATGGACGGCAACTCCCTTGAAAGTGGTGTGTTCGTCCCCAGCTCCTCCACGGCATCGGCATCAACGGGGCGGGCGGAGACCAGCAACTGCCACCATTGTTCCCCTCCTCTCCAAGGTGACGCAATGGAGGAGATGGGGACGGTGGAGGGGAAGAGGGGTAGAGGAGATGGGGACTATGGAGGGGAAGAGGGGCAGAGGAGATGGGGACGGCATGGGAGACGGGGCGGCGCCGGTGTTAGGGTTTGGGTCGGGGAGGAGAGTGGCTCGCGTCTGAGCAGAAAAGGATAGGGTTCGATCGAGTTGGGCCGTGGGTGCAATGGGGACTAGGGATTAGGGTGTGCTTCTTCGGGTGAGAAGCCAGACGTTGGATCAGAACTGAACGGTCCAGATAAATCTAATAGGGATGATCTGTGGGAGGCGGTTTTCTGTGTTTTGATTGGTCGGTTCGCAAAACATGTGTGATAATGCCCATATTGTGCCAAACGTCAATGTTATGGTCAATATCGCGGCATAATTTGTCATAATATGCCCATATTATGCACGCATGTGCATATTGGGATGGCGAATAAAGTTGCATAAGAAAGTTTTTCCTTTTTGTCGCATGGAAAATCCATTTTTTATTTTCGAGTGCCAAAATCGAAACGTTTTGTGAAGCAACACCAAACGGTGAATACAAAAATGCTACCACCCTATTTTTCAAAAATACTAGACCACCTTAGATGAACAATATCCCAACCGGGGATTTGAAAACCTTTTCGCCCATCCCTGGTGAAAAAGACAAATGTCTGCCGAATCGGTAGGATGTGGGTCCGGTTTGAACTACAGGTACATGATCTAGTGCTCGTGATTTTTGGTAAAAATCATTTTTAGACTCACAATATGATATTTCTTCAGAGATCCAATGCAAGCTTAGCGAGCCTCACCCCCTATCTTCATGCCTGCCATTTTGACATAGTTTGAAATAGGAAAATTTGAAACCGGCTATAAGAAATTCAAAAATGGTCCGATCAATGTAAAACCTTCGTGTGGTATCATATTATGTGACATAGTTGCAATGAAAAATACCAAAGTTGGCATATTGATTGCTTCTCGAAAAAACCTTCTCAAAAATGACCTATCATGTCTGAGGTTTCATGGCTTTCGTGCGAAACAACCAATGTTATGGCCAGAATCATGGCATAGTTTGTGATAATGTGTCCATATTTTGTGCAACCATGTGTATCATGAGATGGCGAACAAGGTTGCAGGAGGAAGTTTTTCTTTTCGTCGCATGGAAAATCCATTTTCCGAGCGTAAAAAACGGGGCGTTTTATGAAGCAACCACCAAACGACAGTTTTAGAATGCTACCACCACATTTTTCAAAAATAGTATGCCACCTTACATGGACAATGTTCCAACCGGGGTATGTCAAACCTTTCCGTCCATCCCTGGCAAAAAAGACAAATTCCTGTCGAATCGGTAGGAAGTGGGTCCGATTTGAACTACAGGTACATTATCAGATGCCCATGATTTTTCAAGAACATTATTTTTAGACTCGCAATATGCTATTTCTTCAGAGATCCAATCCAAGTTTAGCAAGGCTCGGCCCCTAGCTAAGAACCTTCATGCCCGCCGTTTTGACCATAGTTTGAAACGGGCATAAAAAATTAAAAAAAGGTCCGATCAATGCAAATCCTGCGCGTACCGTCTTATTATGTGACATAGTTTCAAGGAAAAATACCAAACTTGGTATATTGCAAGTGTATCAAAAAACCTTCTCAGAAATGACCTATCATGTCTGAGGTTTCATGGCTTTCGTGCCAAACGACCAATGTTACGGCCAGAATCGTGGCATAGTTTGTGATAATGTGTCCATATTATGCACCTATGTGTATCATGAGATGGCGAACAATGTTGCAGGAGGACGTTTTTCTTTTCGTCGTACGGAAAATCCATTTTCCATTTTCCGAGCGCAAAAAACAGGGCGTTTTATGAAGCAACCACCAAACGACAGTTTTAGAATGCTACCACCACATTTTTCAAAAATAGTATACCACCTTACATGGACAATGTTCCAACCGGGGTATGTCAAACCTTTCCATCCATCCCTGGCAAAAAATACAAATTCCTGTCGAATCGGTAGGAAGTGGGTCCGATTTGAACTATAGGTACATTATCTGATGCCCATGATTTTTCGAGAAAATTATTTTTAGACTCGCAATATGATATTTCTTCAGAGATCCAATGCAAGTTTAGCAAGGCTCGGCCCCTAGCTAAGAACCTTCATGCCCGCAGTTTTGACCATAGTTTGAAACAGTCATAAAAAATAAAACAAGGTCCGATCAATGCAAATCCTTCGCGTGTCGTCTTATTATGTGACATAGTTTCAAGGGAAAATACCAAACTTGGTATATTGCAAGTGTCTCAAAAAAACCTTCTCAGAAATGACCTATCATGTGTGAGGTTTCATGGCTTTCGTGCCAAACGACCAATGTTACGGCCAGAATCGTGGCATAGTTTGTGATAATGTGTCCATATTATGCACCCATGTGTATCATGAGATGGCGAACAATGTTGCAGGAGGAAGTTTTTCTTTTCGTCGCACACAAAATCCATTTTCCATTTCCCGAGCACAAAAAACGGAGCGTTTTATGAAGCAACCACCAAACGATAATTTTAGAATGCTACCACCACATTTTTCTAAAATAGTATACCACCTTACATGGACAATATTCCAACCGGGGTATGTCAAACCTTTCCATCCATCCCTGGCAAAAAATACAAATTCCTGTCGAATCGGTAGGAAGTGGGTCCGATTTGAACTATAGGTACATTATCTGATGCCCATGATTTTTCGAGAAAATTATTTTTAGACTCGCAATATGATATTTCTTCAGAGATCCAATGCAAGTTTAGCAAGGCTCGGCCCCTAGCTAAGAACCTTCATGCCCGCAGTTTTGACCATAGTTTGAAACAGTCATAAAAAAATAAAACAAGGTCCGATCAATGCAAATCCTTCGCGTGTCGTCTTATTATGTGACATAGTTTCAAGGGAAAATACCAAACTTGGTATATTGCAAGTGTCTCAAAAAAACCTTCTCAGAAATGACCTATCATGTGTGAGGTTTCATGGCTTTCGTGCCAAACGACCAATGTTATGGCCAGAATCGCGGCATAGTTTGTGATAATGTGCCCATATTGTGCACCCATGTGTATCATGAGATGGCGAACAATGTTGCAGGAGGAAGTTTTTCTTTTCGTCGCACACAAAATCCATTTTCCATTTCCCGAGCACAAAAAACGGAGCGTTTTATGAAGCAACCACCAAACGATAATTTTAGAATGCTACCACCATATTTTTCTAAAATAGTATACCACCTTACATGGACAATATTCCAACCGGGGTATCTCAAACCTTTCCGTCCATCCCTGGCAAAAAAGACAAATTCCTGTCGAATCGGTAGGAAGTGGGTCCGATTTGAACTACAGGTACATGATCCGATGCCCATTATTTTTTGAAAAAAATGAGTTTTAGACTCACATTATAATGTTTCTTCAGAGATCAACCGAAACTTTTTTAATAAGACTCAATCCCTAGACGAGAATAGTCACTCCCTAGTTTCAAACTCATATTTTGAATTATGGTATTGCCCCTACTATGGACTAATCTGGGATTAGTAAATCCACTATTTTTAATTAATTAAAGTATTGCTAATTAATACGCTAAGATGTTCTACTAAATTTTATAAAAAATTAGAAACAAAAATCAATTATTTTGGACTTATTATGAAAAAGTTACAAAAGAATTAAGAAAAAAAACTAAACGGGCGGAGGTGGACGGGCCCTAATCTCCCGCTTCCCACCAAGGCCCATCACGGCCGAGTCCCTGCCCACCGAGCCCATTGCGGCCGAGTCCGTTACTAACGAGGCCCAAGCGGACATTGCGGTCCGCTTGCCTTCCCAGGTTGCGGAAAGAGAAAAAAAGGAGCCACGGACTCTATATTAAGTCCCCGCGCGGGAATAGATCACAAGAAGGCTTATGTCCTAGTGGTTGGCAGTGCTGCGGTCGTGAGTAGAGATCTCAAGTTCGACCCCCCCTGCTGAGCCTTTTTTGTCAATTATTTCCTAATGTATTAGTAGTGTTTATATATAGAAAATGTGACTGGATATTATGAAAAGTCATTTGGTGTGTTGGATCCTAGCACTAGAAACATGGATGAGGTCCCTGGTTCAAATATTTGTTACCCTTTTTTTTCTATTCACACATGGATATACACATATACAAAAATTGACACATAGACATGCCACGTAGGCATTATTGCTGATGTGGCCAACAAGTCAATTCAATGTATCATATTTTAGCCGATATGACGATTTAAATTGGTCATAATGAGGTATAAATAAGGCTCTAAGCTGCATCCTACACGTTATGACGATTTTATATGCTGAAATTATGACAATTTTGATACAAATCGTCATAATTCTATAGGATTTTGGCCTCTCCCAATAGCCTATGACCATCTTGTGCCAAATCGTCATAGATCTATGATGATTTAATTTCGCGTCACTATGAGAAGGTCACAAGTTAACACATTTCTTGTAGTGTGTGCCTTGGAAGAATCATGCGTTGTTTTAGCATATTAAAGCATAGTATAGTGGTATTCTCCTTTGATGCTTTATTTGGGTTGACTTGGCACATGCTCACACCATGTTATGACTGTCTCAAGTCACCATAGCCTTTATGATCATTTAGTTTTCAACTTGTAGTATCACTTTATGCTTTGATCAATGATGTTTTGTCGCTCTACATGATTATGGCCATTATTGCTCTCTTAGTTTGTCGCTCCCAGTCTTTTGCTAGCCTCCACAACAAAGTATGAGTTCCACTCATGCATCCAAATCCCTAAACCAAGTTATTCCAAAGAGTCCACCATACCTACCTACTAGCTTATGCTATTCCAAGTATATTCATGCTTTTGTTTACCTTCCACTTGTTATGAAAAAACTAGTGATTAAAGCTCTCACGAACTTGATGGCACACTTTACTTTACTTTCCCTTAATAAACTTGAACCATTGTGTCTTCTATGTTGTATATGCTTGAACTTATTTGTCGGGAATTAGCAGAACCATGCTTTCATGGGGAACGCTTTCAACATTGCACTTGGTACTTGTACCTAGTTGATATCATGCTCTTTTGTATATGGATGTCATCGGTGTGAAATGAAAGGGGAGCTTGTAAGTCCATGGAGTTATGTATACACTAGTGCACACCCCCCCCTCTAACACCGGTTTGGAGGGCCCTCTAACAGCAGTTGTAGAACCGCTGTTGAGGGTTCGGTGTTAGAGGGCCCCCCCTTTAACACCGGTTCTTATACGAACTGGTGTTAAAGGGTGGTGCACGTGGGGCTGCCGCAGGGCTCAGGGCCCCCCTTTAACACCGGTTCGTAAGAAAAAGAGATAAATCTCTGCCGCGGCAGAGTTCTGCCCTTGCCCCGTTCTGGGCGTATTTCTGCGGCGCGGCGGGGATGGGGAGGGTGGGAGGGGGAATCGATCGGGAGCGGTATACACATACATCGTCATCGGTACATACGAGTACATGAATAATTAAGCAACTATTATTATACACAACATCGTCATTGTGTGGTATTCTCCGTAAATGTTTAAGCATCAAGTACAAGACAAACACGTTCAAGCATATATACAACGTTCATTTTGGTGGATATCTAAAGAGTTCTCCGCCAGGCGTGACGACCTCATCAAGTATGAACCCCGCCAATTCCTCTTGAATGGCTCGTATGCGGTCAAATGGTAGGAGTTGGTCCCGCATCCGTTCGATCTGAATATATATGAAGAATGGGGTCAATATATATATAAGAATAAAACTCAACACAATTGATGGTAATGAAATAATGTTGTGTACTTTGTTTACTTACTCTAAGTTGTTCTAGTGCGGCTTGGCCCGTCGCACATATTGTGTTGCGAATGAACTCGCAAACATAGTACCCACATAAGTTATTGCCGTGTCCCTGATGCGCGCACTTTACGAGAATAGAGAGTTCAATCAAAATAATAATCAATAAAGCATGATATAATGGAATTGGAAGCAGAATCAAAGAGATACGCAGACCTAGCTAGCTAGTATTACTTACATTTTGGTCTACAAATTTTAGTTCTTCTGACCATTCACCCACGGCCCTGCCCGTGAACCTTTTCCAAACCCTGTCTGGCAAAGAAAGTGGATAAAGGAGTAATTAATTACTTGTTGTCACGAAAGTTGCCGATCTAGTGTGATAATATGATTGAAATTACCTCTGGAGCATCTCTCTAAAGTCTGCCCATAGCTCTTTTTATTTTCGTAACGAGTCCATGACAAGGACTTTTCCTGAGTCAGGTTGAATGACTAGCAGAATAAAGTGGAACCTACGCACGCATAACTCATCATCAGTTACACTTAACATCGAGTAAGCCGAAATATAATGTGTACAAGAGAGGGTAACAGTACTCACGAGAAGTTGTAAGGCAATAGTATTTCCCTTTTGGTTTGTTGTCTCAGTAAAGACCTTAGCAATAAATCTTCTGTTTGCCCGGGTTTGGTTCTTACCACTTCTTCATGACTCTATTTGGGTCAACGAACCCAATGTCAAAAGGTCCTCATTTCATGCATTCCATAACCTTTTTCCTGCATAATAGTATATACATATATGGTGAGCATATATATACATGCAATTAATGAAGTGAATGAGATGAGATAGAAAATACAGAAATAGTACTTACACACAATAAAGGCTGATGGCAGCTTTGTCGAGTTCCTTCTGATTGAATAGAAAATGCAAGTCTTGAATGTTGAAGTCGATCTCGTCGTCTCCGCACAAGAAAATCTCATCTCTTATATGCGCCGTGATCCATTTTTCATTTCTCGTCTTGCAGAAATCAAGGTACACTTGTGCAATCTTCGCATCTTTGTTGGTCGATTCTTGAGCTCCTCTTTCTTGACGAGATTCTTCCCATACTTCCATGGCTGTATGGGGTTGGCATCGCATTTGGGCAAGTTGTCTCCCATGATGTTCAAGTATGCAATGTAATTCAACCCCATCTCATTGGCCTTTCTTTGTAGCTCTACCTCGTAATCATTTACGGGAGGAGCGTCCCGTGTGTCGAACACTTGGAGCAGGGCGCATGATTGGTTTTCCTGCTCTCCGAGCATGGGAACTGTTTTCTGGGGTGCCGCACGACTGCTACTTTCAGTCTCCCTACGGCGCCTTGCATCTGCCTTCAAAATTTGGCGCTCGTAGTCCGGCACAAGTGGGGTTTCAGGTTTCAAAAGATTTTTGTAAAACTTCTCCACCACCGCCGGATCTATTTTCTCCTTTGGCTCGGCCCGTCTAGGTGCAAAGAATTTCTTGACCTCTTCTTCCGAGATCCTATTGGTCTCCTCGTCGCTGTGGTTCCACGGTAAAACCGACAATGGCTTGGCGGAAGGCTGTGGGACGTAGTTTTTTGAACTCTTTGGCGTACGGTTTCCTGCGGATTTCTTTGTGGCAGTGCTAGTGATGCTCTTCGTGGCAGTGCTCTTCCGCTTACGCTGAGGAGATGGCTGAAGCGCCGGAGATGGCTGGCGCGCCAGAGATGGCTGCCGCGCAGGAGATGGCTGCCGCGCAGGAGATGGCTGAAGCGGCTCAGACTGCTGACGCTGCGGAGATGGCGGGGGTGCCAGTGGCCTCCAATTTGGAAGCACAATGTGTTCCTTCTTCCAAAGAATGGTTGTTTTCACTGCAAATTTGAGTTGAGTTTCCCCTTCACCTGTAGCATGGTCAAGCTGTGCTTCCTCATATTCCTTCACAACCTCATCCACCCCGACAATAGCATAGCCATCTGGAATCGGTCGGCAGTGGTAAGTTCCACCAGCTACAGGAGGTAAGGCATAGCCGACAGCCACCTTAATGGATAAGTCCATTAATCTCACATGCAGCTCAGCGTGTTCGCTCTCCGTGATCTCATCCACGGGGTATCGAGGACCCGCCATTTCAAGCGTGGGCTGCACGTTCTCTGTGGAAGCCACGCTGCTTTTCCGCGCAGAGTCTGGGCCGCCGGCAAATTCCAATGCAGGCTCTTCGTGCCGCTGAGATGGGCCGGTAGCTTGATGGCTCTGTTGTGCATTCACTTGCGCCTGCAGTGCCACAAGTGCGTGTTCTATCTGTGTCATCCGCTCTGTATGCTCTTTTTCTTTTCTGCCGCGCCATCTGTAAGAGTCGCTCCACTCGGCAAACCCATCCTTCCACGTCATACCCCCTGTGCCTCGTGCATGTCCAGGGTGTTCTTTTTTACCGATGGCGCGTGTGAGCTGGTCATTCTCTCTGTCGGGATGGAAGGTCCTGGCGGCTATTTCCTCGTATGCCATGATGAGTTCAGTGACGGGTTTGGCAAGGAGGGTTGGGAAGATACACAATCCTGTTTCTGGGTCCAACCTTGCCCCGATTCCGTAGAACCAAGTCTTTGCACGTAGGTCCCACCCATGTGTCTGGGGTGTGATCCCTCTGTCGCGCAGGGCCTTCTCAGCTTCCTCCCACTTAGGCCTCTGAGATATGTAGCCACCTGACCCTGTCCTCTGGTGATATTCCTTCTTCTGGGCATTTAGCGTATTGGTTTCTGACCTCTTTGTAGCTATAGCACCTTCCTTGTATGCCACAAATTCGCGCCAGTGAGGTCTTATCTTCGCATAATATGCGCCTTCGAAATCTGGAGTCTCGCGAGCTTTGACAAATTTGTTCAATTTTGTCTTCCAGTTGCGGAAAGCGTCAGCCATCTTCTTTAGAGTCCACTCTTTGACCTTTTCCTTTATAACCGGTTTGTTTTCATCCTCCTCTGGCGGAAGGGTGAAATTTACCAACAGCGAATTCCAAAGCATTTCTTTGGATCTATCATCGAGAAAGGTACCGTCGCCCTTCTTTGGCTTATTCCAATATTCAATTATGATTGGGATTTGGTCCCTAACAAGAACTCCAGCCTGACGTACAAATTTGTCTGCGCCTTCTTGGGCTCTATCGGCCTGCCATCAACACGGACTGCTTCGATCGTGAACTTTACACGATCTTTCAACCGATGGCTCGCGCCTCGCTTGCTCTTTTTCGTAGAAGAAGATGGTTGCTGGCTAGTCGATCCAGAGGGCTAAAAGAAGAAAGAAGCGTTAATTAATACATGTAGAAGAAGATTGTTGGTGGAAGTCAGCAGAGGCTTAATCAATGCATATACCTCGCAGGACTTTGTAATCACTAAATTGCGTTCACCGGAGTCTTCATCTTCTCCATGACTACTTGATCTGTCATCATGTCCCTCCAAGTTCAGATATTGTGAGGTGTCCTCATCGATAATGTTCTCCATTATTTCTTCTTCTTCAAGGTTTCTACTAAGTGGATCCATAGTTTCTAAAACAATAATATTATCTAGAGTAAGAGAGTAAACATTCAAGTGGACTTGGATTCATACACAAATATACATATTATTCATACAAAAATACACAAATAAATACACAAATGAAATTAAAACCCTAAGGATGCTTGATCATTTTAAACGAGTTTCGAGGGGTCCAAACCCTAATTCGGAGAAATCCCGGATGCATATGAGAGGGGCTAGCTACAGTGGCTGACCGGAGGATGCTCCAGAAAGCGGCGGCTGGCGGCGCTGGAGAGCGACCTAGGGTGCGCGAGGTAGCGGGTTCGCCTCAGCGTGATGCGGCCTACCTAAAACGGGCGGCGCCACTACTTAGGGTTCACCGGAGCGACGTTAACGACGACGGCCAGCGGCGGCGCTTGCAGAGAAGCGAGGTGACGACCCTAAACTAATACTAACTATAAAATACACTAAATAACCCTAAACTAAATACACTAAACTACACTAAATAAATAACCCTAAACTAAATAAATAACCCTAAACTAAATAAACCCTAAACTAATAACCCTAAACTAAATAAACCCTAAACTAATACTAACACTAAACTACTAATAATACACACTAAACTACACACTTATAAAATACTAATAACTAATTATATACATATATGCAACGAAAATACTAATAACTAATACATATATGCAACGAAAATACTAATAACTAATTATAAAATACTAATAACTAATACACACTAAACTACACATATAAAATACTACACACTTATGCAACGAGTTCCGAGGGATCCGAGCGGCGGCGACGGGGGTGGCGGCCGACGCGGGCGCGCGCGGTGGCGGACGTTGCTGGCGCGCCAGGGGGCGTCGACTGCGATGGCGACAGCTCGCGCGCGGGGAGGGGGGCGACGGCGCTCCCGCGGGATGGCGACGGCGAGGGCTGGACGGGCGCTTTTGATCTGGCTGGGGGGAGAAGGAAGGGGAAGGCGCGCGTTATAACCCCCCCCCCCCTTTAACACCGGTTCCAGCCACGAAACGAAATAAATGCGCCCCCCCCCCTATAACACCGGTTCGTGGCTGGAACCGGTGTTAAAGGGGGGCATTTATTTCATGCATTAAAGGGGTGGGGGCATTTATAATTCAAAAAATAGGATATGAATTTAGAAAATTCATATCTTATTCATTTCAACTCAGAAAAATATGAATAATATATCATAATTTTTAGAAAAATAATATCTATCCATTCATGTAAAAACATTTTATATTTACTTTAGATGAAATTTTTCAAAATGATTAAAACACTTACATATAAATTTTGATTATTCAATTCAAACAAAAATAAATTGTCAAATCCTAAAACTTTGAACATAAGAAATATTAAGCATCTAAAAAGGAATCTAACCCCATTTTATTAGAGAAAATCATATTTTATTTTGTATTAACATTTTTGAATTGATTGGATATTTAAATGCCGCATCTTTTGTATACACTTGAATCTGACAAAGCCTCGCTCAACTTGCATTGGATTTTTTATAAAATAGCATATTGTGAACCTAAAAATGATTTTTGTAAAAAATCATGAGCATCGTATCATGTACCTGTAGTTCATATCTGACCCACTTCCTACTGATTCGGCAGGAATTTGTCTTTTTCACCAGAGGTGGACGGAAAGGTTTCAGATCCCCCTGTTGGTACATTGTCCAAATAAGGTGGTCTAGTATTTTTGTAAAATGTGGTGGTGGTTTTTTGAATTAGCCATTTGGTGGTTGCTTCACAAAACCGTTCGTTTTTTATGCTCGGAAAATGGAAAATGCCTTTTTGGTGCGATAAAAAGGAAAACTTCCTCTTGCAACATTGTTTGCCATGCCATGATGCACATGTATGCACAATATGGCCATATTATCACAAACTATGCCTTGATTCTAGCCATAACATTGGTCATTTGACCCAAAAGCGAAGAAACCTCGAATGAGATAGGTCATTTTGTGAAGGAGATAGAACTGGAATTAAAATACAGAATGCAACTAATAGTAAGTTACATAAAGCACGACTGAAAATTAAGATACATAAAAGAACTGAAAATTAAGATACATGGCCAGATTAAGTAACAATCGGCCGAACTTGTTTCAGAATGTTGGAGTGATTCAGTCATGCTCCTGCCTACACCTGTAATACTCGCCACTGTAGTCGTCGTACTCGCTGCCGTCGTCATCGCTGTCGTCGTCGGGGTCGCCGTAATTGAACCTTGAAGGCTGAGTACGCGTGGGCTGGACTTGAGGGTAGCGCAGACGGGGGTTAGAGTCGGCGGCAGTGTCATAGGCCATGACGCTCTGGAGAGTCCGACCGCGCCACCATAGCCGACGGCTGGCCTCGTTGAAGTTCGGAGGAGGTGAGCCGTCCTCCTCGTGCCTGGCGAGCGCCCTCTCACGCCGATCCACGAAGAAGGCTTCCCAAGTAGGGAAATAGTCGGGATGCCATCTGGGATTCCTCCGCTGCTCCGGCGTGAGCTCGAAGTAGTAGTGGTTCGTGATGGCCATCCGGCGTGCCACACCTAGAGGGACAGGAGGAACCGGCACGCCTCCGGCGCTCAGCATCCAACCGACGGGGACACAGTAGCCCGGCGGGCAGGGGTAGTTCGAGGCGCAAAGCGCCTCCGCCTCCGTAGGGGTTAGTGCTACGGCGGAAGCCATGGGAAAGAGTGATGAGGTTGCAGATATGAGTCTAGAGATGTGCAATGACAATGGAGGCCAACCCTACATATATATATAGTGAAGAACTGGCGGGAAGAACTGGAGGGAAGAACTGGCGGGAAGAACTGGCGGGAAAAAATGGCGGGAAGAAAAATGGCGGGAAGAAAAATGACGGGAAAAATGGCGGGAAGAAAAATGGCGGGAAAAATGGCGGGAAGAAAAATGGAGGAAAGAAATAGAAGGAAGAAAAATGGCTCATTTAATACATATACTGTTAACAGAAGAAATATGACATTGATTTCCATGTTGAGATACATATGTGTGCCAAAAATGGCTCAATTAATACATATAGTCAATCTTATGATCGCGTCGGCCGTAACCATGGAGTATCAACACCGTTTAACAGGATGGTTGGGTCAGTCTTCACTCTGAAGGGCGGAATTTCATCAAACTTATTATAATCTTCTGACATGCCTGTCTTGTCCTCCACTCCCACGATGTTTCTTTTCCCTAAAAGAACTATGTGACGCTTTGGCTCATCGTGTGATGTATCTGTTTGCTTATTTTTTCTTTTTTTCGGTTTGGTAGACATGTCCTTCACATAGAAAACCTGAGCCACATCATTGGCTAAGACGAATGGTTCGTCTAAGTTCTTGTCTACCTTCATAAGATTGTTGAGATCCACCGTTGTCATTCCGTACTTCTTGTCTACCTCAACCCCCCTCCTGTTAGCTTGACCCATTTGCATCGAAACAAGGGGACCTTAAAATTAGGTCCATAGTCAAGTTCCCATATCTCCTCTATGAACCCATAATACGTGGTCTTTTGCCCATTGTCTTCTGCTGCATCGAAGCGGACACCACTATTTTGGTTGGTGCTCTTTTTATCTTGGCCTATCGTGTAAAATGTATTCCCATTTATCTCGTACCCTTGGAAAGTACATATAGTCGAAGATGGTGTCCTGGCCAACAAGTACAGCTGATCCCCAATAGTGGTGTTATTCGTGAGAAGTCTTTGCATCCAGCCACCAAAACTCGCCATGTGTTCACTTATAATCCATTCATCAGACTGCCCCGGGTGTTTGAGGCATATTAAATTCTTGTGTTCATTGATATACGGGGCAACCAAGATAGATCTTTGTAAAACCGTGTAGTGTGCTTGATTGAGAGAATGCCCGTCCCTACATATCATTGCTTTACATCCTAGGGTGCCTTTTCCACGCAGTCTCCCCTCATGTCGTGATTCTGGAACACCAACCGCCTTAAGGTCAGGAATAAAATCAACACAGAACTCAATGACCTCCTCTGTTACATAGCCCTTGGAGATGCTTCCTTCTGGCCTAGCACGGTTATGAACATATTTCTTTAAGACTCCCATGTACCTCTCAAAGGGGAACATATTGTGTAGAAATACAGGACCGAGAATGGCAATCTCTTCTACTAGCTGAACCAGGAGATGCGTCATAATATTGAAGAAGGATGGTGGGAACACCAACTCAAAGCTGACAAGACATTGGGCCACATCTGTCTGTAACCCTGGTAGGCTTTCTGGATCGATTACCTTCTGAGATATTGCATTGAGGAATGCACATAGCTTCACAATGGGTACTCGAACATTTTCAGGTAGAAGCCCCCTCAATGCAATCGGAAGCAATTGTGTCATAATCACGTGGCAGTCATGAGACTTCAGGTTTTGGAATTTTTTCTCTGCCATATTTATTATTCCCTTTATATTCGACGAGAAGCCAGACAGGACCTTGATACTTCTCAGGCATTCAAAAAAGATTTCCTTCTCTGCTTTGGTAAGAGCGTAGCTGGCAGGAGTTAAGTGGCATCGTTTACCCTTCTCGTTCTCAGGATGCATAGGCTCTTCAGGGTCTTTCAGACGTTGCTGGTCCTGCCGTGCTTCCGGTGTATCTTTTGTCTTCCCATACACTCCTAGGAAGCCTAGCAGGTTCACGCAAACATTCTTCGTCACGTGCATCATGTCGATTGAAGAGCGGACCTCTAAGACTTTCCAATAGGGTAGGTCCCAAAATATAGATTGCTTCTTCCACATGGGCACGTGTTCGGCATCGTCATTCGGAACAGATAGACTGCCAGGACCTTTTCCAAAGATTACTTCTAGGTCCTTGACCATACCAAATACCTCCTCACCGGTACGGAGGACAGGCTTCCTCCGGGGTTCTGCCAGACATTTGAAATGCTTGCCTTTCTTTCTTACTGGATGCAGGTTCGGAAGAAATCGACGATACCCTAGGTACACAACCTTCTTACATTTATCCAAATATACACTTTCAGTCTCATCTAAACAGTGTGTGCATGCATTGTATCCCTTGTTTGTCTGCCCTGAAATGTTACTAAGAGCAGGCCAATCATTGATGGTTACGAAAAGCAATGCTCGTAGGTCAAATGGCTCCCCTTTGTGCTCATCCCACATACATACACCTGGTTTGGCCCACAGCTGTAAAAGTTCTTCAACTAATGGCCTTAGGTACACATCAATGTCGTTGCCGGGTTGCCTCGGGCCTTGGATGAGCACTGGCATCATAATGAACTTCCTCTTCATACACAACCAAGGAGGAAGGTTATAGATACATAGAGTCACAGGCCAGGTGCTGTGACTGCAGCTCTGCTCACCAAAAGGATTCATGCCATCTGTACTTAGACCAAACCTTAAGTTCCTTGCGTCACGTGCGAAGTCCGGGTACTCTCGCTCGACTTTTCTCCACTGTGACTCATCAGTGGGGTGTCTCAACATCGCGTCTTTCTTACGGTCTTCCATGTGCCATCGCAACAACTTGGCATGCTCTTTATTTCTAAAGAGACGTTTTAACCGTGGTATTATAGGAGCATACCACATAACCTTGGCAGGAACCTTCTTCCTAGGGGCCTCGCCCTCAACATCGCCAGGATCGTCTCGTCTGATCTTATACCGCAGTGCAGTGCATACCGGGCATGCATCCAAATTCTCGTACTTCTCACCGCGGTAGAGGATGTAGTCATTAATGCAGGCATGTATCTTCTGCACGTCTAATCCTAGAGGGCAGACAACCTTCTTTGCTTGGTATGTACTGTCGGGCAACTCATTATTTCTTGGAAGAAGATTCTTCATTTTTACCAACAACTTTGAAAATGCGCTGTCAGTCACACCGTTCTCTGCCTTCCATTGCAGCAAATCCAGTGTGGTACCTAGCTTTTTGTGGCCATCTTCGCAAGTTGGGTACAACAATGTTTTGTGATCCTTTAACATCTGCTCCAGCTTCTCCTTCTCCTTTTCAGTTTCACATTCTTCCTTTGCATCAGTAATGGCCTGACCAAGATCGTCATCAGCGGGCCCATCTACTGCCTCTTGATCTTCATTATCTACCCCCGTTGCAGTATCATCATATTCAGGATACATATTATGATAGTTGTCATCATCCTCTTCTTCTTCGTTGTCTTCCATCACAACCCCTTTTTCTCCGTGCTTGGTCCAACAATTATAGCTGGGCATGAAACCGGATCGAAGCAGGTGGGCGTGAATGGTTCTGGTATTTGAGTAGTCATTCTTGTTCTGACAGTGAACACACGGACAGCACATAAAACCATTGTGACCACGGTTTGCATTAGCCACAACGATGAAATTTTGGAGGCCCGTAATGTACTCGGAAGTGCGGCGGTCACCGTACATCCATTGCCGGTTCATCTGCATTAATATATAGTATATATCAAAAAATAATAGGGAGATGACCATTTATATATATACTACATCAATGACACATGAAAGGATAGTTGCCGACCTCGACCGAGAAGGAAAGAGCAACGAGAAAACTTATTTTGAGCTCTCGAGCATTTCACCGAACACCTCTTGTGCATACGAAAAAAACACAAACTAGCACACTTCACACCCTCTTGCTAGGCTCCAAAATGAGATAGTGAAAAAATTGGAAGAGTGGGGTGTGGGCTGCGATGTCTTATATAGCCCCCCCCCTTTAACACCGGTTCAAGCCACGAACCGGTGTTAAAGGGGGGGCTGCGCGGGCCACTGGTGCAGGGGCCTTTAACACCAGTTCGTGCCACGAACCGGTGTTAAAGGGGGGCTCCTTTTTGCTGCACGGGCCATGCTGGTACAGGCCCCCCCTTTAACACCGGTTCGTAGAAGAACCGGTGTTAAAGCCCATTTCCAGGCTCAACCAAAGGCCTCGTTTCCACTAGTGATATGTGTTAGAGAAACTCCTGGGCCACTGGTCTAATCCATGCTGACATGGTGGAAGCCTGCAGCGTAACCATAATGAGCTGTCTATGAAGCATTCTTCTTATAAAAAAAAGAGTCCTATGCTGAAAAAAAAGAGAAAAGAGAAAAAAAGAGATACTATGAAAAGAGGAAAGAGAGAAAAAATCACCATATTCCCATGGTAAATAAGAAGAATGCTAAGATGCTCGTTGTCTGCTTGTCTTGTCATTTTGATATGGGGATTCTTCCGTATCATCGGACAAGGGGTACCCTGTTGGCGGTTCTCAGTGATCCACATGTACTTACAATGACAAGAACTTACCGGAGACTAAACTTGAGTAGCATGAGGAGCGGCCCTCGTATACAAGGGACATGAGATTTCTGACTTATACTTCCTCAAGCATGTACACCATAGTTTGTTCAATTAACCTTAATCACTTCAAGATGCTTATGATAGGGGCAATGAGAGCTGAAAGCTATGAGTACCATAATCTTTGGAAGCTCGTTATGAGACTTGAATCCCTACTTCCTTTTACAAAAGGCTTTTCTTCCACCATTATATTGAGTCTCCACCTTCTATCTTTATGCACCTACTTTGAGAGCATAGTGGCCATTCTTATATTTGCTACTCTATTGAGGGACAAGCTGAATACTTTTATGCTATGTTTTCTTTATGTGAAACAAACAAACGTCTTGCAAAGCATTGTTATTCATGAATCTTTTGTTTGTACCTTTTCATGTTGCATCATAGTTTCTTTGCTTATTGCTAGAACTTTGTATTTCATGTTATGATTGAAGTACTATGATCCCAGCTTTGAACGTTTTGCAAATACTTTGATCAAGTATTTGATGGTGCATGTCACCTCAAAAATTATTTTCTTTTTATCACTTACCTACTCGAGGACGAGCAGGAGTTAAGCTTGGGGATGTTGATACATTGCAAATGTATCTATGATTTTTGATGTTCCATGCTTGGTTTTATCCACTTTCTTGTGTTTTGTTCCAACATTGGAGTACTCTTCATATGATTTCTTGGACTAACCTATTAACAAGAGCCACAGTGCCAGCTGCCTGTTTTCTGCTGTTTTTGGTTCCAGGAAAGTCAGAAAATGAATATTCTCGGAATTGGACGGGACAAAAGCCAAAGTGCCTATTTTTCCGGAAGTGATCAAGTGCCAGAATACGAGACGGAGAAGGGCCAGGGAGCCACCACACCACCTGGCCGCGCGGCCAGGCCTGGCCCTTGCCAGGGGGTGGTGTGGCCGCTCCCGGCACCCCCTCGGCCTCTCCTTCCGACTATAAGTTACCCTCGGGACGAAAACCCTAAGTACCCAATCAAAAATCCACGAAAGAGTCTGTAGCCGCCGTCGTCTCTGTCCCTAGATCGGGGAGGATCTGAAGCTCTTCCCGGCACCCTGCCAGAGAGGGGAATTCACCCTGGTGGCTGTCTTCATCACCATGCAAGCCTCCGGTGTGATGCGTAAGTAGTTCATCCTTGGACTACGGATCCATGTAGTAGCTAGATGGCTGGTTTCTCCTCCTTTGTGGTTTCATGTTTAGATCTTGTGAGCTCCATTCATGATCAAGATCATCTATTTGTAATTCATACATGTTGTGTTTGCGGGGATCCGTTGGATATTGAGATGCCATTTCAGATTGATTATTGATTCTATCATGTCTTTGTTATTTGAGATCTTGCATGCTTTCCGTTGTTAGTAGCTATCTTGGCCAAGTAGATGCTAGCAACTCCAAGAGTTAGTATTTATGCTCGATAGTGGGTTTGATGCCTCTGGTAATCTGGGGAAGTGACAGAAATCTCTAAGGTACTAGATGTGCTGTTGCTACTAGGGAGAAAACAACAATCCTTTGTTCATAGAACAATCGTATTGTTTACTTTACACGCAGTTCATAAAGCAATAATCTGTTGCTTGCAACTTAATACTGGAGGGGGTTCGGATGATAACCTGAAGGTGGATTATTAGTCATAGATGCAGTTGGATGGCGGTCTATGTATTATGTTGTAATGCCCAATCAAGTCTCAGAGGAGTCAAGATGATTAGTATATGCATGTATTGCATTCTCGGTGTTTTTTAATTGCCCCGCTGTAATTTGTTCACCCAGCATGTTATCTTTCTAAGGAGAGCCACCTCTAGTGAACTATGGATCCCGGTCCTCTTTCTTTACATACAATCTACAACTGTTTATTGTTTTGTGTTTACTTTCTGCAAACTTTTACTTCTTTCCATTCGATACGTTTAATCCTTTGTTTTCCGCAAAATATGGTGAGATTGACAACCTCATCGCAAGTTGGGACAAAATTCTGTGGTTGTGTTGTGTAGGTCTCCACATTGCTACTAGCACCGGTAGTGCGCCCTGCCAAAGCTCAGCTAGTAACACCTTTGAGGTGTTTCCTTGCTCCTACTGGTTCGATTAAACCTTGGTTTCATAACTGAGGGAAACTTGTTGCTGTGCTCATCATACCTTCCTCTTGGGGTTCCCAACGAGCTCTACATCAACACCACGCACCAAGCACTTTTCTAGGCGCCGTGTATTGAGCCATCAGAAACATCAATACATGTGTGTTTAATAAACAAAAAGGGTTCCTAGTTATGCCTCTCTTATAGACTAGCTTGTTGATTAACAAGATGATCAAGGTTTCCTGATCATGGACATTGGATGTTGTTAATAACAAGGTCACAACATTAGTTGAATGATGTGATGAACATTCATCCGAAGTATAGCATTACGATCAAAGTCATTATGTTTATATTGCTATAACACTATACGAAGTAATCTTTATCCTTAGACCATGAGATCATGTTAATTGCTAACACCAGAAGAGTATCTTGATAACATCAAACGTCACACTGTAACAGGGTGACTATAAAGATGGGTTCAGTGCTACGAATTATGTTGAGGCTCATGGATCAAGAGTGGAATTTGTCAATCCTGATGATGGATAGATATACTCTGGGCCCTCTTGGTGATATCACATTGAGATAGCTTCCAAGCAAGTGATGTGATCACTAGAATGTTATATCACGGGAACGAGAAAAGAGTGCATGTCGGCAACGAGATCAAACTAGGTATGGAGATACCGATGATCGAATCTCGGACACGTAATATATCAAGAGACAAAGGGATTTAGTTACTAGCATTAAAAATTCTCACGATCACAGAAGTCATTGTTGAATGTGTAGGAGTCAGTATGGATCTCCAGGTCCCGCTTCTGATTATTGATCTGAGAGGGGTCTCGATCATGTCTGCATTATTCACGAACCGTAGGGTGACACACTTAAGGGATACCGACACCGTTTGGAGCAAATATGTTTCAGATAAAGATTTAAGAAAGCGCTGGAATTATTTCAATAGACACCAAAACTGTTTCGGGTGAAATTGCTGAAATTGGTTCTGCATGTAATATTGAAATGTAAAATTTTGAATAAAATTAATAAAAGAGTTTTATTAAATGAGAGAGCATTAAATTTGGAGAAATTTAATGCATTTAAAGTGGAGACTTTAAAAGGGAATGTGAAGAGGCATTTTAATGTGGAGGGGTTACCACCACATGAATGGAGGAGGTGAAGAGGCACCTCCTCCATGCGTCGGCCATGAAGGAGGGGCACCCCCCTCCTCCGATAAAATGCCCCCCTCTTCCTCCTTCATCCTCACACCTCCTTGTGAAGGATCTCTCTCCCCCTCTAGTATTATTTCCCCATGGTCTCGGATTAGCGAGATACATGTTCCCGGTGGATTTATCTGGAAAGGAGTTGCTGCTTCTGCTGCTTTCCTGGAGCGAGGGACGGAGGTTGTCGGGGTACCGGACGTGTGTGCGATCACGGATGCACCGCTGCTTTGCGGTGCTGGACTTGGTGGTGCTAGAGCTGGATCTGATGGACTAGCTGGAGCCGTACCTGCTGGACTTCATCACGATCTTGAGATCGGCAAGTGTACGACTACATCAACCACGAGTTCCTACTCGTTAACAAAACTCGTTGTCTTCGAGGGTAAGTTCTCGATGGATGTATGTCCACCCGTTGCTTTGTACACAGTAGATAGATCTTGGCGTGTAGTTCACATCGTAGGAAATTTTTTGTTTTCTATGTTGCGGACCCAACATCACATGTATCAAGGGATTCGAAATCCAATGATCCAAGAAGCCCTTCTGAATGAAGCTTCTTCATGCACTTTATGCCAATATGACCAAGACGGCAATGCCATATGTACATGGAATTATTGTCACTGTGCTTACAACGTTTAGCATCAACACTGTGGATGTGTGTATCACAATCAAGATCAAGTAGGAATAAACCATCACATACAGGAGCATGAAAATAGAAAATATCATTCATATAAATTGAACAACCATTTGTTCCTGATTTAAACGAATAATGGTCTTGCAATAAGCAAGACCCACTCACAATATTCATACTCAGTGCGGGTACATAATAGCATTTATTCAAAACCAACAATAATCCTGACGGTAGATGGAGATGCAGGGTGCCGACGGCCATCACTTCGACTCACGAACCATTGCCGACGCGCATCGCCACCTCGTCCTTCCTCAGGCGCCTCCTACTCTGCAGATCTTGCTGAGAGTTACAAATGTGAGCAACAGATCCGGTATCAAATACCCAGGTGTTACTCCTGGCGCTTGTAAGGAATACATCATTGTCCGGGATGGCTATCTTGCCAGCTCACTTGTCTTCAAGGTACTTAGGGCAGTTGCGTTTCTAGTGCCCATCCCCTTTGCAGTAGAAGCACGAAGTGCAGGGCTTAGGGCCAGGCTTCGCAGTCTTTGAGGTGCCAGGAGCTAACCTGCCATCCCTCGTAGACTTCTTGCCCTTGCCTTTTCCCTTTTTCCCCGGTTTCTTAAAGTTGGCAGTCTTGTTGACCATCAACACCGTGTGCTCCTTCTTGATTTCAACCTCAGCAGTTTTGAGCATGGCGAATACCTCAGCAAGGGTCTTAGTCATCCCTTGCATGTTGTAGTTCATCACAAAACTCTTATAGCTAGGGGGTAGCCAGTGCAGTACCCTATCTATAGCGAGCTCCTCCGGGATTTTACAATCCAGGGCGTTTAAGCGCTTCACGTAGCCAGACATTTTGACCATGTGCTCACTAATACTACTGTGCTCTTCCATTTTAGCAGAGAAGAAGAGCTCGGAAGCATCATACCTCTCTGCACAAGCCTGCGGAGCAAAGACGGCTTTGAGATCCTTAATGATCTCAAAAGCATTCATCTTCTCAAAACGCTTTTGAAGCTCCGGCTCCAAGGCATAGAGCATTCCACTCTAGATGAGGGAGAAATTGTCCGCCTTGGACTGCCAGACATTCTTTTCGTCCTGAGAGGCAGAATCTACAGGCTTAGCCGGAAGCTCAGCCTCGATGACATAAGTCAGCTTGTAGGGGACTAGGAGGATCCTAAGATTGCGGAACCATGCGGTGAAGTTGGTTCCATCAGTTTTCAGCTTGTCCTTCTCGAGGAAAGTGCTTAGGTTGAAGGTGGGTGCGCGAGACATCTACAAAGGATTTGCAAAGTGTTTGGACTATGTTCATAATAATGAGTTCAATTTTAATAAAGGAACTCCCACTTAAACGAACATCCCTCTACTCGTTTAGTGATCACATGATCCCTATCCCCTGCACCTCCCCCAATCATCACGGCCATCAGTGCAGTATCAAAGGTGGACATTCCCTAATGTCGATCACATCAACCATGTGATTCATGCTCGACCTTTCGGTCTCTTGTATTCCGAGGCCACGCTTCTCTAGCGTGCTAGGCTCACCAGTCCTAACTCATGTGTATTCGCAGTGCAACATGGCTTGCACCCACTGTATGTGAACATAGATGTCTGACCCCCGATCATCACGGCTGGCCTCATACCGAAGAACTTTCTTGGTGGTGCACACACAAGGGGAATACGATAAGTGGAATACTATGAGGGATTATCTTATTATGCTACCGTCTAGTAAGTATACTAGCACAATAAGTAATACTTCTAAAGTGAAGTGTTATGACATGGTTATAGCTTTATGATCATCATCAATAGCTTCAATGAGAGTTTCACAAACTTGTCATTGCCATGTTATAATACTTGCCCCTATGCAATAATAAAAATAGACGCTTCTATATTAACTATTGCATGTTTTACGCGGCTTTAGGGCTTTCACAGTAGAACCCCCGTCCCACCTACGAACGTCGAGCCACAACATGGATTCAATGATTGCCATTCTTCTTCCCTTTTTAGGGCCCTCCAGTGACAATGCCATATCCACTACTGTAGAGAGACATACAGCCCCCTAAGCCACTTTGATTTGTGGACCAGTCTCGTGAATCACCACGTGAGGTCGGTTGGGGGTCGCTTCATCAAACAGTGCCGCGATATGAACAATAACACTAAAAGAGGGTAGCAACTAGAGAATAAATGCCCACATATTGCTATGTGTTCTATCCGTACGACATGTCTACCCATAGACCCGCTCTGATACCACTGAAGGGTTCCGTAGCAAAAAACAAAAAAATTCTATCTACTCGAACACTAATACCAGGATCTATACTATGTAGACATAAGTAACAGAGAAGGAATATAGTATTCATACCTTTGCAGAGAGTGGCACGCCTTACGCAGGAAGGCGTATATTGATGAAGACGAGAAGCACCCCAAGTGTGGTGCCTCCGAAGTTCCTCACACATCCGGTGTAGTGGATGTCAACCGGGCTCCGATCCAGCCGAGCAACGGAAGAAGTAGATGCCGGATCGCCGATCACATGACGGTAGTGTGAAGGTAGAGAACTCAACTACGAGATCCTCCCCAATATTACGGGGAAGTCCTCAGCAGATGAGAGAGAGAGAATGAGAGGAATGGGTGTGTTCCAAGGGGAAGGGGGACCCCTTTATATAGTGGGAGGGGGGCGCACCACCCAGGGGCCAGGCGGTGTGGGACTATTCCCACACCCGCCGACCACCTTGGGGCAGCCGCCGGCCCTAGGTGGGCCCCACTAGGGCGGCCCACTAGCCCTAGGCCGGCTGGCCCCCTCTCCCTAGGCGCCTTGCCCACTTGGGCCTCCCTTCGTGTGAGGCCCATTAGCAATATAGTGCCCTTTAAACTAAAATAAAATATATATTTAATATTAATTCTCCAATTAACATTCAAATACACATATTATATTATTCCTTCACTCCGGAACATCTTCCGGACCCCTTCCGATCTCCATCGGATGTTACCGAAACTATTTCGGTTTCTCTCTCTCTCTATTTCTCATACGATACCTCATCTACCCTAAGCGTCCCCACCCTTAACCGTGACATCCTTCAGTTTGGAAACACTCCAGACATGATACAGACCACTCTCATATCAATGATCAACAGAGGGACCTGGATGGCCATGTGACCCCCGTGCGTTTCACGAATACAATCGCTCGAACCATGAGATAGTTGTTCCCCATTCCCTTTGTCATACGATACCTAATTCATCCAAGACTTGATCTTCGGTATCTCTATACCTTAGTTTGATCTCATTACCGATGAACTTGTTTTCTCGTTCTCATGTTGTTGCATTCCATGACCTAGTCACATGCTTGCAAGCTTCATTAATGCAACGTCACCGAGATGGCCACATGTATCTGTCCGTTACATGGACTAGACAAATCCTGGTCTTGATATGTACTCCTCTATGCATTGCTTCGGAAAACCTGAGTGGCACCGTTTTGATCACCCTGTTACGAGATGATTCTTGATAACCATCTAAGCTTCTTCTAGAACGGTGATTTGCATTACCTCACAGTCAAAGGATCAGGTTGCGAGGTTCTCTGTGTTTTATCATCAATGGTGAACTTTGTAACTAGATCTCATTACGATATAACGGTCGGATGTTTGTCTATCATGTTATTCAACTAATAACATGACCTCATTGTTAGTTGGCATAAATGCCCATGATCTTGAAACACAGACCATCCTCATGACCAATGAACTAGTTCACTAGAGGTAACTAGAGACATAGTTTGTTTACATACCACACGTGTATTAACGTTTCGTATTAACACAGTTATAGCACAATATGAAACGTATTATGAACATACAGGAGGTATATCAAATAATACATTTTATTATTTGCTTCTAGGGCATAACTCCTTCACATCAGATATCCAGTTTGAATCACTATATCCATCAAGTATACCTAGTATAGTGAATACCATAACTCGCAGTGCCTTTCTGATACATTGCTAACATATCCATAATTTTTGATGTTCCATGCCTTGTTTTATCTACTTTCTTATGTTTTGTCCACACTTTGGAGTACTTTTTATACACTTTCTTGGACTAACCTATTAAAAAGAGCCACAGTGCCAACTGCCTGTTTTCTACTATTTTTGGTTCCAGGAAAGTCAGAAAATGAATATTCTCGAAATTGGATGGGACAAAAGCCAAAGTCAGTTTTTCACCGAGGGACACAAGGAGCCAGAGTACGAGACGGAGAGGGTCCAGGGGCGCCACACCACCTAGCCGCGTGGCCTAGCCTGGCCCGCACCAGGGGGTGGTCTGGCCACCTCCAGCACCCCCTCGGCCTCTCCTTTCGCCTATAAGATGCCTCCGATACAGAAACCCTAAGTACCCGATCAAAATTCCACGAAAGAGTTAGTAGCCGCCGTCATCTCCATCCCTAGATCGGGAGGGATCTGAAGCTCTTCCCGGCACCCTGCCGGAGGGGAGAATTCACCCTCGAGGCCTTCTTCATCACCATGCAAGCCTCCGTTGTGATGCGTGAGTAGTTCATCCTTGGACTACAGGTCCATGTAGTAGCTAGATGGCTGGTTCTTCTCCTTTGTGCTATCAAATTTAGATCTTGTGAGCTCCGTTCATGATCAAGATCATCTATTTGTAATTCCTACATGTTGTGTTTGCGGGGATCCGATGGATATTGAGATGCTATTTCAGATTGATTATTGATTCTACCATGTCTTTGTTATTTGTGATCTTGCATGCTTTCCGTTGTTAGTAGCTATCTTGGCCAAGTAGATGCTAGCAACTCCAAGAGTTAGTATTTATGCTCGATAGTGGGTTCATGTCTCTAGTAATCTGGGGAAGTGATAGAATTACTAGATGTGCTATTGCTACTAGGGAGAAAACAACAATCCTGTGTTTATAGAACAATCGTATTGTTTACATTACACGCAATTCGTAAAGCAATAATCTGTTGCTTGCAACTTAATACTGGAGGGGGTTCGGATGATAACCTGAAGGTGGATTATTAGTCATAGATGCAGTTGGATGGCGGTCTATGTATAATGTTGTAATGCCCAATCGAATCTCAAATGAGTTAAGATGATTAGTATATGCATGTATTGCTTTCTCGATGTTTGTCAATTGCCCCGCTGTAATTTGTTCACCCAACATGTTATCTGTCTTAAGGAGAGCCACCACTAGTGAACTATGGACCTCGGTCCTTTCTTTTATCATCAATCTACAATGAACTGTTTACTGCTTTCTGTTTACTTTCTGCAAACTATTACTTTCTTCCCCACAATACGTTTAATCCTTTGTTTTCAGCAAAACCGGTGAGATTGACAACCTCATTGTAAGTTGGGGGCAAAGTTTTGTGGTTGTGTTGTGCAAGTTTCCACGTTGCTGCTGGTGCCAGTAGTGCGCAGATACGTCCATTTTGCATCACTATTCTATATCATAATTTACTGTTATTCATTGATATATTTCATATTAAGAGATGATACTTATGTTATTTCATCTATTTTTGCATGGTTAATGACTTTTCGAGCATGGACCGCTACAGTCAGGATTCTGATGGAAAAGGTGCTGTTTGGAAGCAAAATTCGCAAAGATCAGAAAATCCAGGAAAATACATGGAAAATCCTATTTTTCCAGAAGACGAAGGAAGCCAGAAGGGGAAGTGGAGATGGGCCACAAGGGGCCCACACCACCCCCTGGCGCGGGCCACCCCAGGCCGCGCCACCAGGTGGTGTGGCCACCCTGGTCCACTCCAGCCTCTCCCCTCTGGCGTATATTATCCTCCCCAAAACCCTAAGACTCGGGGAGCGACCATAGAAAGATTCCGTCGCCTGTGCGGGGCGGAAAACACCTAGAGAGAAAGATCTATCCGGCAGACAGAATTATGCCGAGGGAATTCCTTCTCGGAGAGGGGAGATCGTCGCCATCAACACCACCATCAAGCTGGACTTCATCGGGATCAACATCATCATCATCACCACCATCATCTCCACCAGCACCATCATCATCACCTCCATACCGCTGTATCAATTGGGTTGAATCTTGCATAGTTCTTAGGGGAAACTTTCCCGGTGTTGGTTACTCTTTGTAGTTTATGCTATTGAGTGAACCGTTGAATTACTTTTTATGTTCAGATTGTTATACATCATTATTTCATCTCTGATCATGATCCATATGATGTCTTGTGAGTCTTTCGTTTTGTTCTTGAGGACATGGGAGAAGTCATGTTGTTAGTAGTGGACTTGTGTTGAGAAAGATTCAATGGTTTGATATTTAAGTTGTGGTGTACTTCTTCTAGTGGTGTCATGTGAACATCGACTACATGACACTTCACCTATATGGGCCTAGGGGAATGCATTGTTTATTTGGCTACTAATCATAGGGGTTGCCGGAGTGACAGAAACCCGAACCCTCATTAGGAAACCATTGCACAAGGGAAGTCAGGGTCTTAGAGTTTAAAGCTATGGTTAGGTTTCTACCTTAATTAGTTTCTTGTACTTGCAGATGCTTGCAAGGGGTATAATCACAAGTATGTATTAGTCCTAGGAAGGTCGGTACATTAGCATAGGTTCACCCACACAACACTTAGCAAACTAAAGAAGATTAATCAACTATATGAAGTGAAAGCACTTGACGGTATTCCCATGTGTCCTCGAGAACGTTTGGTCATCTTAAGTAATACAACTGGCTTGTCCTTTGCTGAATAAAGGATTGGGCCGCTTGCTGCATTTATTCTTATTGTCTTTTATTTACTCGTACTTTATTTACCTGCATTATTGATACATTGCAAATGTATCTATAATTTTTGATGTTCCATGCTTGGTTTTATCCACTTTCTTGTGTTTTGTCCACACTTTGGAGTACTTTTCATATGATTTCTTGGAGTCACCTATTAACAAGAGCAACAGTGCCACCTGCCTGTTTTCTGCTGTTTTTGGTTCCAGGAAAGTCAGAAAATGAATATTCTCAGAATTGGATGGGACAAAAGCCAAAGTGCCTATTTTTCCGGAAGTCATCAGATGCCAGAGTACGAGACGGAGAGGGGCCATGGGGCCACCACACCACCTGGCCGTGTGGCCTAGCCTGGCCCGTGCCAGGGGGTGGTCTGGCCGCCTCCAGCACCCCTCAGCCTCCCCTTCCGCCTATAAGATGCCCTCGGGACGAAAACCCTAAGGGCCCGATCAAAAATCCACGTAAGAGTCTGTAGTTGCCGTCATCTCCATCCCTAGACCGGGAGGGATCTGAAGCTCTTCCCGGCACCCTGCCGGAGAGGGGAATTCACCCTGGAGGCCTTCTTCATCACCATGCAAGCCTCCGGTGTGATGCGTGAGTAGTTCATCCTTGGACTATGGATCCATGTAGTAGCTAGATGGCTGGTTCTCCTCCTTTGTGCTTTCATGTCTAGATCTTGTGAGCTCCATTCATGATCAAGATCATCTATTTGTAATTCTGCATGTTGTGTTTGCGGGGATCCGATGGATATTGAGATGCTATTGCAGATTGATTATTGATTCTATCATGTCTTTGTTATTTGTGATCTTGCATGCTTTCCGTTGTTAGTAGCTATCTTGGCCAAGTAGATGCTAGCAACTCCAAGAGTTAGTATTTATGCTCGATAGTGGGTTCATGCCTCTGGTAATCCGGGGAAGTGACAAAAATCTCTAAGGTACTAGATGTGCTATTGCTACTAGGGAGAAAACATCAATCCTTTGTTCATAGAACAATCGTATTGTTTACATTACACGCAATTCGTAAAGCAATAATCTGTTGCTTCCAACTTAATACTAGAGGGGGTTCGGATGATAACCTGAAGGTGGATTATTTGTCATAGATGCAGTTGGATGGCGGTCTATGTATAATGTTGTAATGCCCAATCGAATCTCAAAGGAGTCAAGATGATTAATATATGCATGTATTGCTTTCTCGATGTTTGTCAATTGCCCCGCTGTAATTTGTTCACCCAGCATGTTATCTATCTTAAGGAGAGCCACCTCTAGTGAACTATGGATCGCGGTCCTTCTCTTTACATACAATCTATAAAGTGTTTACTGCTTTGTGTTTACTTTCTGTAAACTTTTACTTCCTTCCATTCGATACGTTTAATCCTTTGTTTTCCGCAAAACATGGTGCGATTGACAACCTCATCGCAAGTTGGGGACAAAGTTCTATGGTTGTGTTGTGCAGGTCTCCATGTTGCTACTAGCACCGGTAGTGTGCCCTGCCAAGGCTCAGCTAGCAACACCTTTGGGGTGTTTCCTTGCTCCTACTGGTTCGATTAAACCTTGGTTTCATAACTGAGGGAAACTTGCTACTATGCTCATCATACCTTCCTCTTGGGGTTCCCAACGATCTCTACATCAACATCGCACCAACATTTTTCTAGCGCCGACACTGAGCCATCAAGCATTTCTGGCGCCGTTGCCAGGGAGTCAAGGACATCTTCACAAGGGGAGTCCCGCATAACCAATCTCTTTACTTTGTTATTTTTGTTTTGCTTAGTTTCTTTTTGTTTTGTTTGCTTGCTTTGTTATCAAAAACACAAAAAAATTAGTTTTACAAGTTTGCTTTCATATTTGAAAAACACAAAAAAAAAATTAGTTCCTTTCTTAAGTTGCCACTATGTCTAGCCTTGCTCCAATCACTATGCCACCCGAGGAAATGATTTTCACTTTTAAACAAGGAATGGAAGAGAGTTTCAAGGAAGCTTGGTCTAGAATCTTTGATCTACATGAAAAAACTGAGCCTAAAATGACTCAAAGTTTCTTCCTTAGCGGTTTTTACCTTGGAATTGCCCTTTGCTATAGATATGCCTTAGATGCTGTTGTGGGAGGAGATTTCCTCCAATGTAATGAGGATGATGCTATAAATGCTATAAAGAAATTGATCCTCACTTACAACTTGCCTAGCCAAACTGATATTTCTTTCGCAAGAATATTTGCTAGATTGAACACTCTTGAGACTAGCACTACTAGCTTAAAAGATTGCTATAATAAGCATAGGGAGCATCACAATTATGTCCCAACAAATTCTAAACCATCAAAGTGGCTCCCTCCAGTAAAGATTGAGATAAACACTGAAACTTTTCAAGCTCGTTGTGACATCATGTCTGAATTTTGTCTTATGCCCAAAGATATTTATGAATCTCTAAATACTTGGGGGCTTACTGAAGGAGGAAAAGAAATATCTCTTGCTAATAATGCTACCATATTACCTCTTGGAATAGCTGAAGGAGTGTTTACAAAGATCCTTGGGAAAATGATTCCTACTGATTATCTTGTTATTGAATGTGCAGGAAAAGGACAAATTACACTTGGAAGATCCCTATAAGAACTTCTTGGAGCAATAATAGATGTGGGAAAGGGGACCATGGACCTTTCTTCTCCACCAAACAATCATATTTTCCCCAAGGATAAGAACAAAAGTAAGAGAGGTAAGGCCAAGAAATTTGGTCTTAATGCTTCTTCATTTGAGAACACTTGATTCTTTCTAGCTTCTTATGCCTAACTTAAAGGCGTTAAAGAAAAGTACTTATTGGGAGATAACCCAAAAGTTTTAGATGAGTCTTGGAAGTTATTACTTCTGTAATAACCTCTCCTTATCCTTTTTATTTGCTTTTTGTGCCAAGAGTAACCTCTAATGAGAGAGAAGTAATGATTGGGAAAGTTGCTGTCCCGAAACAGATTTCTGTGCTTCACCATAAAAGTTCGTGTAAAATCTCTGAACGTCTTTTTGAGGCGTGAATTTTTGTGCTTTTGCCCCCGGTTGTTATCTAACTTTAGTTAGTTGAACACTTTTTGATTTGAGCAACATAAGGTCTTCGAAAAAATTCGTCTTTACCTGCTGGTCTGTTTTGACAGATTTCTGCCATTTTCTGCATTTGCTTCTTGTTGGTTCCTTTTTGAGTTCTTTTGGGGAGTTGAGATTTTTGAGGGAAGTGATACAGTAGCTAGTGTTCTAGTGGAAGTTTATTTGGTGCTATAACTGAACCTTAAGACCTTTTATCTTGAGTGCACTAATGTTGCTAATAAAGATTGTGTGAAGTTTTGTATGAAGGAAAAATTTCAGGTGTATGGAAGGAAAGAGTAATGAGATGAAGGATGGACTAAAGCTCAAGCTTGGGGATGCCACGCGTGTCACCCCAAGAAATATCCAAGAAGTACAAGCGTCAAAGCTTGGGGATGCCCAAGGCATCCCCTTCTTCATCAATAAAAATCCCAGGTTTCTTCCAAACGCTTCATTTTTATTGTTTCATGCACAGTTGTGTTGTTCTTGGAGCGTATTCTTTTTTCGTTTTCGTTTTGGTTTTCGTTTGCTTTGGTTTTCTTAGTTTTCTGAATAAATTGGTTGGACCCCCTCTTTCATACATTGGTTTGCAAATAGTTTGGTTTGGTCTGGAAAAAGAGTAGGAAAGTTCATGCTTATGTGGTAAAAAGAGCTCGTTTTTGACTGTGGCCTATGCTCTGTCATGCCATGCTTGATATTGTTTTGGCTTTATGCTTAGTATTCTTTTCTGTAGCATGACTTGTTATAAACAATTGAGATTGCTTAATGTGCATTGGATGAATCATGCGTTGTTTTAGCATATTAAAGCATAGTATAGTGGTATTCTCCTTTGATGTTTTATTTGGGTTGACTTGGCACATGCTCAGACCATGTTATGACTATCTCAAGTCACCATAAGCCTTTATGATCCTTTAGTTTTCAGCTTGTAGTATCACTTTATGCTTTGCTCAATGATGTTTTGTCGCTCTGCATGATTATGGCCATTATTGCTCTCTCGTTTGTTGCTCCCAGTCTTTTGCTAGCCTCCACAACAAAGTATGAGTCCACTCATGCATCCAACTCCCTAAACCAAGTTATTCCAAAGAGTCCACCATACCTACCTATTAGCTTATGCTATTCCAAGTATATTCATGCTTTTGTTTACCTTCCAAATTAAACTTGTTGTGATAAAACTAGTGATTAAAGCTCTCACGAACTTGATGGCACACTTTACTTTTCTTGCCCTTAATAAACTTGAACCATTGTGTCATCTATGTTGTATATGCTGGCACTTATTTGTTGGTAATTAGCAGAACCATGATTTCATGGGGAACGCTTTCAACATTGCACTTGGTACTTGTACCTAGTTGATATCATGCTCTTTTGTATATGGATGTCATCGGTGTGAAATGAAAGGGGAGCTTGTAAGTGCATGGAGTTATGTATATGTGTTAGAGAAACGCCTAGGCCGCTGGTCTAATCCATGCTGACATGGTGGAAACCTGCAACGTAACCATAATGAGCTGTCTATGAAGCATTCTTCTTATAAAAAAAGAGAGTCCTATATTGAGAAAAAAGAGAAAAGAGAAAAAAAGAGATTATGAAAAGAGGAAAGAGAGAAAAAGGCACCATATTCCCATGGTAAATAAGAAGATTGCTGAGATGCTCGTTGTCTGCTCGCCTTGTCATTTTGATATGGGGATTCTTCCGTATCATCGGGCAAGGGGTACCCCATTGGCGGTTCTCTATGATACACATATACTTACAATGACAAGAACTTACCGTTGACTAAACTTGAGTAGCATGAGGAGCGGCCCTCGTAAACAAGGGACATGAGATTTCTAACTTATACTTCGTCACGCATGTACACAGTAGTTTGTTCACTTTAACCTTAATCACTTCAAGATGCTTATGATAGGGGCAATGAGAGCTGAAAGCTATAAGTACCATAATTTTTGGAAGCTCTTTATGAGACTTGAATCCCTACTTCCTTTTATAAAGGCCTTTCTTCCACCATTACATTGAGTCTCCACTTTCTAACTTTATGCACCTACTTTGAGGGCATAGTGGCCATTCTTAGTTCTATGTGCATTGTACCAAGACTAGTTGATTGATGCATAACTTGATATTGCTTGTTTTAAACTATTTCTATCTAGTCCCTCTTATGAACTTTGAAGGTGTCCTATGCATTTATATTTGCTACTCTATTGAGGGACAAGCTGAATACTATTATGCTATGTTTTCTTTATGTGAAACAAACAAACGTCTTGCAAAGCATTGTTATTCATGAATCTTTTGTTTGTGACTTTTCATGTTGCATCATAGTTTCTTTGTCTTATTGCTAAAACTTTGTCTTTCATGTTATGATTGAAGTACTATGATCCCAGCTTTGAATGTTTTACAAATATTTTGATCAAGTCTTTGATGGTGCATGTCACCTCAAAAATTATTCTTTCTTTTTATCACTTACCTACTCGAGGACGAGCAGGAGTTAAGCTTGGGGATGATGATACATTGCAAATGTATCTATAGTTTTTGATGTTCCATGCTTGGTTTTATACACTTTCTTGTGTTTTGTCCACACTTTGGAGTACTTTTCATATGATTTCTTGGACTAACCTGTTAACAAGAGCCATAGTGCCAACTGCCTGTTTTCTGCTGTTTTTCGTTCCAGGAAAGTCAGAAAATGAATATTCTCAGAATTGGACGGGACAAAAGCCAATGTGCCTATTTTTTCGGAAGTCATCAGATGCTAGAGTACGAGAGGGAGAGGGGCCAGGGGGCCACCACACCACCTGGCCGCGTGGCCTAGCCTAGCCCGCGCCAGGGGGTGGTCTGGCCGCCTCCGGCACCCCCTCGGCCTTCCCTTCCGCCTATAAGATGCATTCGGGACGAAAACCCTAAGGGCCTGATCAAAAATCCACGAAAGAGTCTATAGCCGCCGTCATCTCCATCCCTAGATCGGGAGGGATCTGAATCTCTTCTCGGCACCTTGCCGGAGAGGGGAATTCACCCTAGAGGCCTTCTTCATCACCATGGAAGCCTCCGGTGTGATGCGTGAGTAGTTCATCCTTGGACTACGGATTCATGTAGTAGCTAGATGGCTGGTTTCTCCTCCTTTGTGCTTTCATGTCTAGATCTTGTGAGCTCCGTTCATGATCAAGATCATCTATTTGTAATTCTGCATGTTGTGTTTGCGGGGATCCGATGGATATTGAGGTGCTATTTCAGATTGATTATTGATTCTATCATGTCTTTGTTATTTTTGATCTTGCATGCTTTCCATTGTTAGTAGCTATCTTGGCCAAGTAGATGCTAGCAACTCCAAGAGTTAGTATTTATGCTCGATAGTGGGTTCATGCCTCTGGTAATCCGGGGAAGTGACAGAAATCTCTAAGGTACTAGATGTGCTATTGCTACTAGGGAGAAAACAACAATCATGTGTTTATAGAACAATCGTATTGTTTACATTACACGCAATTCGTAAAGCAATAATCTGTTGCTTGCAACTTAATACTAGAGGGGGTTCGGATGATAACCTGAAGGTGGATTATTAGTCATAGATGCAGTTGGATGGCGGTCTATGTATAATGTTGTAATGCCCAATCGAATCTCAAAGGAGTTAAGATGATTAGTATATGCATGTATTGCTTTCTCGATGTTTGTCAATTGCCCCGCTGTAATTTGTTCACCCAACATGTTATCTGTCTTAAGGAGAGCCACCTCTAGTGAACTATGGATCCCGGTCCTTCTCTTTACATACAATCTATAAACTGTTTACTACTTTGTGTTTACTTTCTGCAAACTTTTACTTCCTTCCATTCGATACGTTTAATACTTTGTTTTCCGCAAAACACGGTGAGATTGACAACCTCATCGCAAGTTGGGGAAAAAGTTCTGTGGTTGTGTTGTGCAGGTCTCCATGTTGCTACTAGCACCGGTTGTGCGCCCTGCCAAGGCTCAGCCAGCAACACCTTTGGGGTGTTTCCTTGCTCCTACTAGTTCGATTAAACCTTGGTTTCATAACTGAGGGAAACTTGCTGCTGTGCTTATTACCTTCCTTTCGGGGTTCCCAACGAGCTCTACATCAACATCGCACCGGCATTTTTCTGGCACCGACACTAAGCCATCAATTCTTAAAAAACCCTAAAAATCCGTTTGCTAAGTATTTACAGGGAATTCCTGCTCTAAGCCACTAGCCAGCACCTTCTGCTCCTCGTTGGGTTCGACACTCTTACTTATCGAAAATACTGCGATACACCCCCTATACTTGTGGGTCATCAAGACTATTTTCTGGCACCGTTGCCGGGGAGTGAAGCGCTATTGGAAAGTGGAACTGGTAAAGGAAACTTCTACTATGAGTATTGTTTACTTCTATCAGTTGCTTTATTTCAATATGGATAATTCGTTGAGTTCCTTATTTCGTAATGCTACTACCACTGCTAAGGTAGTAGATGAACCACCATCTGCTGAGAATGATACTTTTAAAATACCTACAAGAATTATTGATCGTGTTATGGATAACTATTATGTTGGAGATGGAACTGTCCGTCCCGATGATCATTTGCTCTTTATACACGAATTATGCGGGTTGTTCAAGTGTGCAGGCATTACTACAGATCAAGTCAAGAAGAAGTTATTTTCATTATCACTAAAAGGAAGAGCTGAGGACTGGTATAAGCTGCTGAAGAATGGTCAAGCTCTTGAATGGGAGGAAATAGTACCTCTCTTTTATTCAAAGTTTTATCCTCCTAGTGAGATTCATAAAGATCGGAATCAAATATACAACTCAAGCTTGGGGGAGATTGAAGTTACTAATGCTCAAATGTCCCATTCATTAGCTCCCCAACAATATTATTATCAATAACTTTTATGCAAGGCTTTCTCTTCATGATAAGGATCTATTGGATGCTTCTTGTGCTGGATCATTCACTCGCATGAAAGAAGAAGCTAAATGGGATCTTCTAGACCGTATTCAAGACAATGTTGAAGAATGGGAGAATGACAAAGGAAGAAAGTCAGGTATAAATTATGATTATGAATGCACTTAATCTTTTATGGGAACTGACGACTTTCAAAATATTAAAAATGCTTATGGTCTAGACTCTCAAGCTATTGCAACTTATTTTAAGGCTTTTGCTTCCTATATTTAAGTTCCTAAAAATAAGTGGAATAAGTACCATGAGCCATATAAAGATGTTGCTAAGTGTGTTCCTGCAAGAAATACTGAAGTTTATACTACTAATCATGCTTTACCTGAACCTTACATTGAGAAAATACCTTTCCCAATTAAGATAAAGGAACATTCTATGATAGCTAGTATGGTTGATGAAAGTACAAATAAAGCTGTTGAAGCTGATAAACAAATGGATGATGAACCTATAATAGCAAATGTGAAAGACTTTGTCACTAAATATGTAGAAGAGGGACATGTTATCCTTTGTAAGGATATCCCTAATATTGTTTCGCAAAGTAGTGTTATGAGAGTTAGTATCCCTGTGTTTTCTTGTCGGGGGGATGATCCCCAGATACCCCAACCGGACAAGAAACATGCAGTCGGATCACGTCCGGCTGACTAGACGCAGCCGGACAAAGCAAGCCAGGCCGGCTACCACACGGTAGCCGGATCAACAAGAAGCAGCCGGCTACGGCGACGTGGCCGGAACCAATCAAGGAGATAGGACGACGTGCCTATCAGTGCATGGTACACCCTGTACGATGACAAGACCAGCCACTACTCGGCCATACCGAAGACTTTGCGAGGGTGACGCAGGAACAGTGGCCCGATGTTGACGACAGCTCGCACGACGTCCACTGTGCCTACGACAGCCATACCACTCATACTCCGATTGGACGGACCGTACCGGATATTGTAGATGACCAGTCGGCTAGGAACCGCATGTGGGGCCCACCAGTCGGATTGGCCAGTGAGACCGTTGCCTCTATGCCTATATAAGGAGAGGCAAGGCCTCAGTAGAAAGGGTTGGTCTCTTTGCATTTAAGGCGGTAGCTAGAAAATACAGCTCAAGGAGCACTTGTAGTTCGTATATCCCCATAGTCAGATCCGGCAGGAGTAGGAGTTTTACCTCATCACGAGGGCTCCGAACCTGGGTACTTCCTGCGTCTAGCTACGCTCGCTTGTATCCAATCACGCCTGCGGACGCCGTCGATAGCTTCCCTGCTAGTCCCCACACCTCTATCTAACCTTCTTAGGTACTATCGTTCCCAATACAATGATAGTTGGCGCCCACTGTGGGGCTTCATGGCTTCGACCAGTGAGCGTGTGGCCTCCGGCCTGGTGCTCACGCTCGGCAAATTTGACTGCGTCATCGACAACGCTTCTTGCTTCGCCGGAACCTCCTTCCAGGCGAACGGCACCGTCCTGCTATTCAGCGACCTCCCCGTCTACGTCACCACCATTCCGGAGCGTTTCCCTAGGGAAATCGTCTCTGTCGCGGAGCTGCCGCATCCGGGCGGTAGCGCCTCCGTCACGTCCTGCGGCGTGGAGGTCATGATGGCCGGCTCCAGCTCTCACCCCCGCCAGCCGCGGGAGCGAGGCGCGGACGAGGTTGGAACTTCCGCCCCTCCGCAGCCTCGGAACCCGGTGGAGGATACCATTGATCGGCTCCTGACGCCGGTTAACCTCGGGGATAACCGGAGGAGGCGGAGGCCAACTTCACCATGGAGAGACAGATCCTCCTCCAGGAGCCCATGGAGCTGGAGGCAGCCCGCAAGCAACTCGAGATCACCCGGCGTGAGTACGACCGCACGCACGGCTTCACTCCGGCTACCGCGGAGCCGAGTCGGCGCGGCCAGGTACGGCGCCGGGGCGGCGAGC
Organism: Avena eriantha; assembly: GCA_910589775.1. Classification (NCBI taxonomy): domain Eukaryota; kingdom Viridiplantae; phylum Streptophyta; class Magnoliopsida; order Poales; family Poaceae; genus Avena; species Avena eriantha. Next base: position 23,205,242 of record OU342741.1, on the reverse strand, counting down.
TAGGCTGTAGGATGGAAAAGGATGGGGAGCTGGATCCCGTGCCTGCCCTCATTCGGCCCACCTACAGCACGCCCATCAAGAACCTGCGCGTGGCGCGAGCCGCGGCAGAGGAACTGCCCAATCTAGAGGGCGAGGAGCGAGCCCGCCAGCACGCTCGCGTGTAGGAGCTCCTCCGCATCGCGGACGAGCAGGCTGATGCCAACCAGCAGATGCAGGAGGATCCCAACTACTCCAGGGGGAGCAAGCTGCCTGCCAACAGCAGGGGCGCACCGTGCAACACCTAGCAGGCATCCTCCCCTCAGCCGGCTAGGGCACGTAGCAGGCGTCGCAGCTCTGGCAACCAGGGACCAACCGCACTAGGAGCAGACGGTGAACAGCAACCCGCCGCCTCCCCCTCCACCAACTGGAGCGCCTAGGCCCGCTGGTTCCTGTCTCTCAGGCCAGGTGGGAGCGCCCAACCCGGATTGTCCGGATGCCCGTGACTGCATCGAGCTCCTCGCTCAAGCGCGCGACACGGAGGAAGAAGATTCTACCGGTCCGGTTTGTTTCGGACCCCGCATCCGGAACAAACCGTTTCCGGATAAGTTCTCCCTGCCCAGGGACACCCCCAAATACGACAGCAGCATGAAGCCGGAAGATTGGCTGGCCGACTATGCTACGGCAGTCGGCATCGCCCATGGGAACAAGCACACAGCCGTGCGCTACGTTCCCCTTATGCTAACCGGGTCGGCAAGGACGTGGCTCAACAGCCTTGCGCCCAATAGCATCAACGCCTGGCTAGACTTCGAGAAGGTATTCGTCCGCAACTTCAATGGCACGTACAAACATCCAGGGCGCCCACGCGATCTGGCCTTGTGTGTCCAGGGTGACCGCGAGACTGACCGCGAGTACCTCGCCAAGTGGACGGAGCTGCGCAACACCTGCGAGGGCATCCTGGAGAGCCAGGCCATCAGTTTCTTCATCGAGGGATGCTGAGAAGGCACCATGCTTTGCCACCGGCTACTGTGTGACAAGCCAAAAACCATGGTGGAGCTCATGACGGTGGCGGACCAGTACGCCATAGCGGATGCGGCCATGAAGAAGCCCCTCCGAGTAAATGCTGACGGGCGTCCGACTCCTATGAAGCCGGCTCACGACCGTCCAAGCAATACTGCCGGCGAAGCCGGATCCTCCAGACGCCACGGCAACGACAACCGGTTCCATGGGGACCGACAAGCCAGACAATAGAAGCCCCGCTACCATGCGCGGCAGGTCAATGCCGTGGAGGGTGCGCCCGACGCACCGGCTAACAATGCAAGGAGGCAGAAGCCACGGCTCACCTTCGACCAGATGTTTGACGGCCCCTGCAAGTGGCACAGCGATCCCTTCAAACCGGCTACTCACACCACTTGGAATTGCAGCTGGACCCGCTAGCTAAAAGACCAGGGTAACCAGCCTCGTCTCCCCCCGCCCCCTCCCGGTGGACCACCACCACCGACTAGGGGAGACGGCAATGATGGTAACGGCGGCAACGGCGGCAACAACAACAACGGCTAACCCCAGCCGCACGCCGCCTACCACATCTTCGAGACGAAGCTGGACGACAAGCACAGCCGCAGGAGACGCTCCAAGGAGGTCAATGCCATCGTCTCCCCGGTCCCCCAGTACCTGAACTGGTCAGAAACCCCCATCACCTGGAGTCGTGTAGACCAGCCGAAGCAGCTGCCGACTCCCAGGGGCTACGCCATGGTGCTCGACCCCCTCATCGTCTCCAACGTGCGTACCTGCCGATTCTCACGCGTCCTCATCGACGGAGGCAGTTGCCTCAACCTCCTCTACCAGTCCTCGCTGGAGAAGCTAGGCATTCACGAAAGTGACCTGCGCCCGACTACCACAACGTTCCATGGCATACTGCTGGGGCCAGCCTGCGCCCCGCTGCGGAAAATCTAGTTGGACGTCATCTTCGGGACCGAGGAGAATTTCCTCCGCGAACCAATCTAGTTCGAGGTGGTAAACCAGACGAGTTCCTACCATGCTCTCCTCGGGCGCCCCGCCCTCGCCAAGTTCATGGCCGTCCCCCACTACACGTACCTCAAGACGAAGATGCCGGGACCCCACGGCTTGATCACCGTCGCCGGCTGCTTCAGGCGGTCGATGGAGTGCGCCTCAGCCGGTTCCAAACTGGCAGAGGCCCTCATCATAGCCGAGGAGAAGCGCGTGATCATGCGCAATGTGGCCATGGCCCAACAGGACATGCTCGCTAGCAGCAAACCGGCTGGAGAAGGAGCTTTCCAGCCGGCAAGGGAGACGAAGAGGATCCTGCTCGACCCCTCCAACCCGACTAAGTTCGTCACCATTGGTGCCGGCTTGGACAACAAATAGGAAGACGCGCTCGTCGACTTCCTCCGTGAGAATCGGGACAACTTTGCATGGTCCCCCAAGGACATGCCGGGTGTCCCGAGGGAGTTCGCCGAGCACTCTCTTCATGTGCGGCCAGATGCCAAGCCGGTCAAGCAACCTCTGTGCCGGTTCGCAAAGGAGAAGAGGAAGATAATTGGTGATGAGATCACCCGGCTCCTTGCAGCCAGGTTCATCATGGAAGTGTACCACCCGGACTGGTTGGCGAACCCAGTCCTGGTGCTGAAGAAGAACAAGACCCGGCGCATGTGTATCGACTACACCAGCCTGAACAAGGCGTGCCCGAAAGACCCCTTCGCCTTGCCCCATATCAATCAAGTTATCGATTCCACGGTCGGCTATGATTTGTTGTCTTTTCTAGATAGCTATTCCGGTTACAATCAGATCCGGTTAAATCTGGCTGATCAGATTAAGACATCATTTATCACCCCCTATGGGGTTTTCTGCTACGTAACCATGCCTTTCGGTCTAAAGAATGCATGCACTACCTATTAGCGCTGCATGCAGAAGTGCTTGCACTCGCAGATAGGCTGAAACGTGCATGCTTATGTGGACGATGTGGTCATCAAGACCAAGGACAAGCACACCCTCCTCGAAGATCTGGGAGAGACATTTGGCAACCTCCGCCAGTACCAGATGAAGTTGAACCCGGAGAAGTGCGTGTTCGGGGTGCCCTCCGGTCAGCTCCTCGGTTTCCTCGTATCACAACGAGGCATCGAGGCAAATCCGGAGAAGATTGTGGCCATCGAGAGGATGCAGCCGCCCAGGAGCCTGCTTGGAGTCTAAAAGTTCACCGGATGCCTGGCCTCCCTCAGCCGTTTCGTCAGCCGACTGCGGGAGAAGGCACTCCCGTTGTACCAGCTGATGAAGAAGACAGACAAGTTCTCTTGGACTTCGCAAGCCGACACCGTATTTCATGACCTTAAGCGCATGTTATCCACAGCGCCGGTTCTAGCCACGTCGGCTAGCAAGGAGTCGATGTTGCTCTATATAGCGGCCATCAGCCGGGTCGTCAGCGTCATCCTGGTGGTGGAGCGCCCCGAGGAAGGCAAGGCTCAGTCGGTTCAGAGGCCCGTCTACTACCTCACCAAGGTTCTCTCCCTCTCCAAGTAGAACTACCCCCACGACCAGAAGATGTGCTACGGCGTGTACCTGGCATGCAAGAAGCTCAAGCACTACTTCTAGGAGCATCCGATTAAGGTCGTGTGCACCGTACCCCTTTTGGAAATCATCGGCAACAAGGACGCCATCGGCCGAGTCGCCAAATGGGCCATCGAGCTCGCCGCCTACTCCATCCAGTACGAGCCCCGGCTCATGATCAAGTCGCAGGCATTGGCGGATTTCCTCGTCGACTAGGCCGAGACCTAGTATCTCCCACCGGTTCCGGATTTGGACCACTGGAAGATGCACTTCGATGGATCGAAGATGCTCGGGGGCTTGGGAGCCGGCATCGTGCTCACCTCGCCCAAGGGAGACCGGCTGGAGTACGTGTTGCAGGTCCACTTCAAGGCCTCCAACAACGTAGCCAAATACGAGGCACTGGTGCACAGACTCCGGCTAGCCAAGGAGATCGGTGTCAACCGGATCCTGTGCTTCGGTGATTCGGATCTGGTGGTGCAGCAAGTGTCCGGAGAATGGGACGCTAGAGATGGAAACATGGCCCTCTACCGATTCCACATCTAGAAGCTCAGCGCCTCCTTCGACGGATGCGAATTCCATCACGTCCCCTGCGTCAACAACGGGGCAGCCGATTCGCTCGCCCGAATCGGATCCACCAGGCAGGCGATCCCACCAGGGGTTTCCTTGGAGAACCTGCGCAGGCCCTACATCAACTCGTCGCCCGAGTCAGATTCCATCATCTGGGCAGGTGCTCCGGCTGACGGAGCAGCAGAAGCGGCGCTGGCAGAACCTCCAAAGAAGAAAACCTGCACCAACTCTGGCAAGGCAGTGCCCTCCGGCTCGCAAGACCCGGGGGCTGCCGTTTCGTCAAGCAGCTCGGGGGCTGCTGTCCCGGGTACGTCATCTGGACGACCCCCCGACATCCGTCAACCGGAGAGCGGGAGCATCCTCGTCATTCGGGAAGTGCCATCCTGGGCACAACCCTTCATGAACTACATCGCCAATGGAGAACTTCCAGATGACGAGGTGGAAGCCAGGAAAATCCGGCGCCACACGCACACGTACACCATCATCAACGGCGAACTGTACAAGTGCAGTGTATCCGGCATTTTTCAAAGGTGTGTCGATGTAGACACAGGCTACCGGCTACTCAAGGACATCCACCAGGGAGAGTGCGGGCACCATGCTTCGTCAAGGGCGATAGTCGCCAAGGCGTTTTGCCATGGCTTCTATTGGCCCACCACCCTCGAGGACGCTGAGCAGCTGGTCCGCGCGTGCAATGGGTGCCAGCACTTCGGACAGCTCAGGCACATGCCAACCTCGGTACTCAAGACCATACCGATCACCTGGCCCTTCGCGGTTTGGGGCCTCGACATGGTCGGTCCCTTCATGCAAGCGCGTGCGCGTATGACCCATCTGCTAGTGGCGGTGCATAAATTCACGAAGTGGATCGAGGCCAAGCCTATCCGGAAGCTAGATGGGGCGACAGTCATCACCTTCTTCTCCGACATCATCAACTGGTTCGGCTACCCCAACAGCATCATCACCGACAACGGCACGAACTTCACCAAGGGGGCCTTCGCTTGCCTCCGTCGTGCACCCGCAGTCCAATGGGCAAGTCGAAAGAGCAAACGGCTTGGTGCTAGCCGGTATCAAGCCGCAACTCATTGAGCCACTGGAGCGGTCACCCGGATGCTGGATCGAGGAGCTTCCAGCTATGCTATGGAGCCTCTGCACCACGCCGAATAGATCAACCAGCTACACCCCGTTCTTCCTGGTCTACGGATCGGAAGTCGTCCTCTCCGCGGACATCGAGTTCGACTCACCGCGCAAGCTCCTATATGACGAAAAGGCCAACCAAGAGGCGCGGGAGGACGGAGTGGACCTCCTAGAGGAGGCCCGCGAGCTGGCTCTGTCCAGGTCAGCCCTGTACCAGCAACGACTACGCCGCTACCATTCAGGCCGGATCCACCCAGTCGCGTTCCGCGAGGGCTACCTGGTTCTCTGGCTGGTGCAAGACACGAAGGGCATGCACAAGCTATCGCCACCTTGGGAGGGCCCCTTCATCATCAGCCAGGCACTTCCCAACGACTCCTACTACCTCATTGACGCGCACCAGCCGCGCAAGAACAAGATGGACAAATCAGACGAGGAAACCGAGCGTCCCTGGAACGCGGCCTTGCTACGCCTGTTTTACACCTAGTCGCCAGACAGTGTATGTATCCCGCAAACCCTATGAATGAAAATGCGGACCCCTACGAGATGCTCCGGGGCTCCTTGCTAGAAATGTGTTTTGCATCTGTTTTTCGGTTCTGGTTTTCCGGCTCCGGTAACCCCTACTCGGGGGCTCGCCGGCTGGCCCAGCCTGCTAAGTCAACAAACCGACTGAGTAGTGTGCAACGATGTCAGAGGCCCACTCTTCGTCTCAGCTATAGACCGCAACCCGGCTGTCCGGCTAGCAAGAGCAAAAGCCTGAGACATCCCACACGAAAAACGGGGAGGAGACGCGACAGACCGGGCATCCCGGACTTGCAACTAGCTTAAGCCAATCCGGTTACTAAGCCGTCTGTACCGTGCGCAATGTATTGTCATCTCCCTTCGATTTCGGCTGCAGACCGCAACCTGGCTGCCTGGCAAGGACGCAGCGAAAACAGCAAAGCACACGGGAAAGCGACCAAGTGTCTAGAAAGGCGCAAGCTAGTTTTCAAAAAAACAAATCCGTTTTCCGGCTATAATTTGCCAGACTAACCTATTAACCTGTGAGGCGTATGTGTATGTGTATGTATATTCTTGTCCGACTACCGTAAGTCGGAATTCAGGAAGAAAACGAGAAGAAGATTCAAAGTCCTTGCCTTTATCAAGCGCTCCGAATCTAGGGGGCTACACCCACTGGGTGCGCTCGCGCGCCCCCAGTGGAACCTTGTAGTTCCCGACCGGCTAAAGGCGTTTAGCCGGCCATTCGGAGCCCAGGTGAGGGCAAGGGCAGGAGCAAGAGAAGGCAAGAAAGATTCGAAGCACCTGGCTACGCCAGCTACTCCGAATCTCGGGGGCTACACCCAGTGGGTGTGCTCGCGCGCCCCCACTAGAATGTTAGTTCCCCCAGTGAAAGGTGTTCAGCCAGCGAAAATAACCGACTAAGATCAGTCTAGTCGGACAAAGTCAGAAGATTTGGGGAAAATAAGAAAGATTCGAAGCACCTGGCTATGCTAGCTACTCCGAATTTCAGGGGCTACACCCAGTGGGTGCGCTCGCGCGCCCCCACTGGAATGTTAGTTCCCCCGGCTAAAGGCGTATAGCCGGGCGAAGTTAGCCGAATAAAGTCAACCGGTGAAATGTTGAAAGAAAATGCAAAGCACACAAGATGAAGGGAACTCAAGATAGTTCAAAATTAACAAACAGAAAGGAGGCGAAGCTCCCATAAGTTTACCCGGCGTCAGAGACAGCCGGTACAGACGGACAAAGTTTCCAATAGAACTAAAGCAAGACAAACACACACCCCATCCCGGGGCAGTGACTAGGCGGCAAGACCCTTGCCATGAGGAGCGTTGTGGCCGGCAGAAGCTTCAGGCGGAGGAGGAGGCGTGGAGCTCGACCCTGTTCCGGCGCCCGCGGCCGGCTGCGTCGAGGCTTCCACATCAAGAGTGCCGACGGACTCCGAGTCAGTGAGCACCTCGTCGGGGTCCACGTAGTCGGCGATCTTGATGGCGGATCCTCAGAGCTCCGGATGGGCCTGGCGGATAGCGGCAAGGTCGGTGCCGGCATGGAAGCCTCCATCGATCTTCTCGACGTGGGCGTCCTTGTACCAAGAGAGCATGAGGGCCAGAGCCATCTCCGCTCCGGCTCACGCCGCCAAGTCCTGCAGCCGGTCCACCGCAGCCGGCACCTCCCCCACCTTCACAGCCAGCTGCGCCATCGTCTCTAGAACCGGAGCTTTCGGCCACAGGAAGGAGAAGACGTCCCACGCCGCTTGACGAAGCTTGGCAGCTTCTTCGCCAAGGAGGACAATGAGCTCCTGGGCCGTCAGCTGTGCTCCCGGCTAGTTCTTCGGCAGCCGATTGTATGCCAGCAGGTCTATGCCGGGATAAAACGCTGTCAGAAAAGAGAGTCAGATCTGGCTACCAGATCCGGAAAGAAAGGGAAACGGAAAAGAAGAACTTACCCTTAGCCGTGTGGCCAACCTGCATCAGCTCCTCCACCAGAGCCTTCTCCTTCGTCGCCAGCCATTTGATATCTTTCTCTTAGTCCTTATTCTGGGCCTCGAGAAGGTTAAAGGCTTTGGTCCGGCTGGCGAGCGAGGCGTCGCGCTCCTTGATGGTGGCCTCCAGGTCGTCTACCCTCGCGTGCCAATCCTTGTTCTGCAGCCGCAGAGTAGAGTTGGACTTGCTCAGCCGGTCATTCGCTTTCTTCAAGCGATCGATCTCGCGCTGAGTGCACACGAGGATAGCTGCGACAAAACCAGCTATTAGAAAAAAAAGAGCAAGCCGGATGAAGCAAACTTACTTTGGGAAGTTCCGTTGGCAGCAGCAAGCTTCTGCTCCAAGGACCGGTTCCTGCCGGCTGCGGCCTCCAGCATCCGGATCTCCTTCACCGCCAGTTCGAGGGTGGCAGCGAGGTCCATTAGCGACGCGGCGGAGGAAGCATCGTCATCCATGGCATTGACAGCCAAGGACTACTTCGCGGCAACCACCGCTGTCCTCCACTCCTCCCCCGGCTCTTCGTCGGAGTTGTCGTCGCCGACAACCACAAGCTCCTTGCCAGTAGCGGCCCCCCGCGCGCCCGCGGAAGAGCCACCCAGCTGAGAACCCTCCGCCTCCGACTGGGGACCCTCCGATCCGGCTGGGGCAGCCGGTTCAGCTCGAGGTAGGGGCGGAGGCGGTGCCTCAAAAGAAGGAGGGGCGCTGGCAGGCGCAGTCGGAGCACGGGGCGGCGACCCGGTCAGCGCTCGAGCCGGGCTCGCGGCTCCAAAGGAGACCAGCGCGCTAAGAAGACAGAAGACAAGAGGAAGGAGAGGGAAGCAAATAAACCAAGGGCAGAAAGGCAGGAAAAGAAATAGGCGGAAGATGATGAAAGCAGAGGAGGAAAGACGTACCCCGGCACAACTGGAGGCGGCCCCTTCTTCCGGCCCAGGCGACTTGGCGGAAGGGCGCTGGTCCGGCTCCTCTTGGGGGCCGGCTCCTCCGCGGTAGGCCGGCGGGAGCTGGAACGGCTGGAACCGCTCCCGCCAGCTTCGTGGTCCGTCGCAGGGCGCTGCGCCGGATCAGGGGCCGGTGCAGCCTCCTCCTCCTCCTCGTCAACCTTCGGATGGGGGTCGGCAGTCGGCTCGTCGTTGCGGCTGGGGAAGGTATCCCCGTCCCCGTCCGACTCCTCGCCAGACCGCCGAGCACGCGGCTCGGGCAAGTCAGGCGTGAACTCCTCGAGGGGAGCCTCACCCTCCTCGCGAAGGATGCAAGGGAACATCTGTCGAATACAAGAGATTAGTCGGATAAAACAAGAAAGAAGGGCAAGAAATACGAAAGAAAAACTCTGGCTAGAGGGACCTACCCGGGGCGCGCGGTTCTCCCGGCTGTAGGGCACCAGACTAACCTTCCAGCCCTTCGGCAGTCGCTCCTTGGTGATCGTCCACACCCACTCCTTCAGGTTGTTGTAGCGGGGATCGCGGCGCGACAACCGGGTCGGGTCCAGCCGGCCGGAGTAGAAGCACATCTTGTGCGCTCGCTGCTACAACGACATCATCAGCCGAGACATCCAACTGAGGGTGACGTCCAGGCCGGTCAGCCGGTAGTGGATGAGGGAGCGCATGCATTTCAGCATCGCATCTGACTCCGCATTGTCGCCATAGATCTTCAAGTCGCAGTGCAGCCGGCTAGACTCGACATCTTGGAAGGCCGGAAGATTGATCCGGTCGACATTGGTGACGTTCTTGACATAGAAGTACGACTGTTGCGACAGTCATACCGTGTCGTGCAGAAGGAACTTTGGGTAGCCGGTCTGCGCGTGGGAGTAGATGGACGCGCCGCTGCAGACGACTAATGGCCCCTGCGTGAACTGCACCTGCGGCCGGACTTAGAAGAGCCGGCAGGAGAGCCTGAGATCCGGCTGGATCCTGAGATAGCTCTCGCAGAATGCCACAAAGTGCGCCAGCGTTCCGATTGCATTGGTGCCGAGGTGGTGGAGGCGGAGGTCGAAGAACGCCAAGAAAGTGAGGAAGAGGGGATGCACCGGAAGCGCGAACCCGCGTGACAGATGCGAGAGGAAGATGACCTGCTCCCCCTCCGCGGGGTACGGCGACACCTCTCCTACCGGCGCTAGCCGCACCGCCACTTCCTCCTCCGGTGGGAGGACGCGGGTGGCGCGGTACTTCTGGATCTGATCCTCGGTGACGGAGGAGCCGCACCAGGCCCCACGGTCGGCTGCCATCTCCGGCTGGCAAGGTGGCGCGGCGACGGAGGAGTGGCGGTGACCCGTCCGTCGACGACGACGAACGGGCGGCACAGCGGGCTACAGCGACAGAGAGCAAGAGCGCAGAAGGCAGGAGCACGGAAGGGAAGGGGCAACTGGCAGCGGGGGAGCGAAGGGAACTGCCTCCCCCGCGGCGTCCCTTTAAAGGGCCGGAAGAGGAACCATCCACAACGCCACGTGGCAGCCATCCAGGCAACCCCACCCCAACTGCCGCCCAGATCCCGTGTGCCGATGCGGGACGCGCAGAAGATCCTAGAGCGAGAACCAAAGCGCCGGGCAGCATCTTCTCGAGGCGACGTGTGACGGGACATTACGCTGCCTGCCGCAGTGCAATGATGGCGCGTGCGCGCGTGGCCGGCGTCAGTGCTGACGTCACGGGTAGCGCAACCGCCAGGCGTAGCTGGACACAAATCCAAAACCAGGAGGGAGCGCGCGCACATTTCGCCTAAGGGCAGAATCCACACGCACTCGGGGGCTAGTGTCGGGGGATGATCCCAGATACCCCAACCGGACAAGAAACGTGCAGTCGGATCATGTCCAGCTGACCAGACACAGCCGGACAAAGCAAGCCAGGCCGGCTACCACACGGTAGCCGGATCAACAAGAAGCAGCCGGCTACGACGACGTAGCCGGAACCAATCATGGAGACAGGACGACGTGCGTATCAGTGCACGGTACGCCCTGTACGATGACAAGACCAGCCACTACTCGGCCATACCGAAGACTTTGCGAGGATGACGCGGGAACAGTGGCCCGATGTTGACGACAGCTCGCATGACGTCCACTGTGCCTACGATAGCCATACCGCTCATACTCCAATGGGACGGACCGTACCGGATACTACAGATGACCAGTCGGCTGGGACCCGCATGTGGGGCCCGCCAGTCGGATTGGCCAGTGAGACCATTGCCTCTCTGCCTATATAAGGAGAGGCAAGGCCTCAGTAGAAAGGGTTGGTCTCTTTGCATTTAAGGCAGTAGCTAGAAAATACAGCTCAAGGAGCACTTGTAGTTCGTATATCCCCATAGTCAGATCCAGCAGGAGTAGGAGTTTTAGCTCATCACGAGGGCTCCGAACCTAGGTACTTCCTGCGTCCAGCTACGCTCGCTTGTATCCAATCCCGCTTGCGGACGCCGTCGATAGCTTCCCTGCTAGTCCCCACACCTCTATCTAACCTTCTTAGGTACTGCTGTTCCCAATACAACGACATTTCTGTTAGGATAAGCGATCATTGCTACCATGATTTTTGTGATAGTTATATCATTAAGTTTACACATGATACTGAAAGTTATTATGAGAGAGGGAAGACTGTTCTTAGGCATCTCAATAAAATCAAGTTTCCTCGTTTTATGCTTAAAGTCTTTATGTTGCACTTGTTTTGCCCTCTTATGCTTACAGTTTCTGGTTTCAACAACTTGTTTGTTTACAAAATTCCCTTACATAGGAAGTGGGTTAGACTTAAACATGTGTATTTTTGCTTCTTAATGCTCTATTTTACTTCAATTCATATTCTTATGCGAGCATCATTGAAATTATCATGCCCATCTTAATGGCTATAAAGAAAGAGCTTTTTGGGAGACAACCCAATTTATTTTTTCTTTCAGTTTGTCTTTGTTTCTTTGAGTCTTGGAAGTTATTACTTTGGTAATGACCTCTCCTTATCCTTTTGTTTGGCTTTTGTGTCAAGATCAACCTCTAATGAGAGAGAAGTAAGATTTGGGGAAGTTCCTGTCCCGAAACAGATTTTTGTGCTTCACCGTAAAAATTCGTGAGAGATCTATGTATGTCGGTTTGAGCTGTAAGTTTTTGTGCTTCTGCCCCAGGTTATTATTTAACTTTCGTTACTTTTGCACTTTTTTATTTGATCAACAGAAGATTTTCGAAAAAAATGATCTTTACCTTCTGGTTTGTTTTGACAGATTTTGCCACTCTTGCATTTGCTTCTTTAAACGATTTCCTTTTTATATTATTTTGGGGTTTTCTGAAGGAGTTGCTGCAGTAGCTTATGATTTGATGGACTTCAGTTGAATTTGGACTTAAAAGGTTTATTACCTCGCCTACACTAATGTTGCTAATAAGAATTGTGTGAAGTTTTGTGTGAAAGAAATTTCTAGGTTATTGGAGAAAATAGTGTAATAAGGAAGTGAAAGGTTTCATGACTCGAGCAATATGAGTATGAAGATGAAGATATTGATGTTATTCAAATGGTAACTCCAATTTTTTTATCAAAGACCAAATTCAGAGACCTACAGAGTCCGTTTTCGTATAGGTAACAGTTCTGGTAAGAAAAGTTCTGCGAAAATTCTGTTCAATTATATTTTTGCAGTTTTTATCCAACTAGGAAAGCTACGAAGCGAAGGAGGGACAGAAACGGAGCCAGGGTGGCTCACACCACCCCCTGGCGAAGGCCCCCTGGCCGCGCCAGCAGGTGGTGTGGCCACCTCGGCCTCCGTCTCCGACCCATTTTCTCCCAGTACCTTCCTTTTGCTGTAAAACTTCGTAATATATAATCCCCCGGATCCCCCGAGGTTCGTATATCATGTTCTCGTCGTGTTTTCGTTTTGATCTTTTTCTGCTAGGAACTATTCTTGAAAGTTAGAAGCACGATGGTGTTTCCACCAAGGATGAGGGAAAGGAGCCCATGGAGGAAAATCCCCAACACCCCGGTTAGGAGGAGGAGGTCAAGAGTGAAGATGAAGAGGAGGCAAATCAAGGCCAACATCCACATACCGTCACTACCATTGCAAGCATTGGAGTGTTAACAAAACCTGCCAGGGTCAGAAGGACTTCACAGATGTCGACTGGAGGGAAACCTCCGCGTCACTGTTTGGCTCCATGGTAACTTCCTCCACGCACCAAGAATCCTTTCCATACCCTTATCCATGAACATTAATACCAGAATATGCCCAAGGGGAAATTACCCTCCAATTGGGATTTGCCTCGTTCTAGCCATGCAGGAAAAGAAGACTTCAAGGAGGAAGAGTGGGGAAAGAATCGCAAGAGCTGGAATTCTCAACCCGACATGATCATGAGCCGCATTGAGCAAAACTCACAGCTAATTCGTAATCTCACCTACGAGATTGAGGACTTGGGGAAACTAATCAAAGAGCTCATCGAGAGAACACCACCACCACCGAAGGAGTAATTCGTCATCACGTTATGGCATCCCCTTGGTTTGTTCCAAGCTTGGGGGAGTGCCACGGTATCATATCACTATCTTCTATCTTTTTACCTTTTAGTAGAGTCATATCATGAATAGAGAAGTTATCATGTAGGATGGTTTGCATTATGGAAGTGTCCCCCCTCTCGTTAGATATCTATGTATCCCTTTGTGTGAGTTGCCGTTATGGAATATTAATGAGAAGTTCTATCATTTACTCTCTTGCATATCTTATTTTAGTTTTCAATTCATGGTTAGATGATTGATCGTGTCGTTAGTATTGGTATCACTTTGGGATCCTTGAGTTAATTTAGTTGGTTTTGGCAAACCTGGCTCGGTCAGTAGCAACACTATTTTTGAGAGTTGAATGAAAAGATAAAAGTACTCTAAAGAAATATAATTTCATCATCTTTCTTTCTTGATTTTCTCATAAGTTTAGTATTCTCTAGTTAAGATCTTTTGTGCTTCCAAGGAAGATTGCATGTTTGTTTTTGTCACTTGTATGTTTGTTTGTTTCCTTCAACTCTTTTGCTTGCTACTCAGCCTTGCTAGCCCAAAAACATGTACTGAGAGGGAATTCTTCTCGTGCATCCAATCTTTAAACCAAAACATATGCCATTTTTTTCCACCATACCTACCTATTAGCACTATTGCTATTCCAAGTAAATTCTTTTTTTATCTACCTTCCAAATTAAACTTGTTATGTGAAAATTAGTGATTAAAGCTCTCACGAACTTGATGGCACACATTACTTTCCTTGCCCTTAATAAACATGAACCAGTGTGCCCATCTATGTTGCGTATATGCTTGGGCTTTGTAAGTTGTGAATTAACAGAACCATGTTGTCATGGGGAACGCTTTCAACATTGCACCGGTACTTTGTACCTATTTGATATCATGTTCTTTTGTCTATGGATGTTGTTGGTGTGAAATGAAAGGGGAGCTTGTAAGTCCATGGAGTTATTGTAACACCCTCAAATCGGACCTATGCAAGTTTTAGCCCTTTCCGCCAAAACCCGCATAGAAACGATTCAAGTATGCCCACCAGGCACTTTCGTGTGGGTGGAAAACGAAGTAATAACATTACACAATAGTCCTCGATGGGACCCACAGAACAGATATATATTCAACAGTGATTCAATGAGTCAAGAATAAAGATATACAATACAAAGATCCAAATCACCTTGAAAACGATAGAGCGTCCGACTACGGACAAAATGCAAATGGGACTAAGAGCCCTAAAGAATAACCAATGGCGTCCATAACCCTGCCCAGGCCAAGCCGGAAGGGTAACCCTGCTAACGACCTCGATCTCAAACCTGCTAAAACAAAAGGGGTGCCGACAAAGGGCAAAGGAAAAAGAGGAGCGTCAGTACTGAGGCCAGTACACGGCGAGGCTAGAATTCGGCGGCTCTCGCCTACATAGGTATGGTGGGCTGAAGCGGCAGCGCAGCGGCACTAAACAACCTATAGAGACTCGGTATCACTGGCGGCTATTAGAGAGGGGTAAGAAAGACCTATTCAGATCCAACCTGAAGCTAGCACCAAGCAAACCCATCCTGGTATTTCCCCCCTCGAGACCAAACGAGGAAGTCGGACCAAGGAACTCACACGGTTGGCAATTTTACTCATTCCATTATAGTTGCAGCAATTACTAATCAGATATAGAGCATAAGTCATCCTGATAACATAAGTAGTGGGCAGTTTTAATCACCATTCCATTGTAGTTGGAACATTTACTAGTCAGATGCAATTGTCCTGAGAAATCCCAAAACCCAGCAGTTGTTGGCACTTTTATCACATTCCATTGGAGTTGCAATACTTTCTAGGTAGGTATATCATGTCACAAAACAACCCAGATCCACCAGCTGTTGGCATTTTTAATATCCATTCCGTTATACTTGAGCTGATTACTAGTCACATATTAAGTCAAATCTATAGCGCTACTTTAGTTATGCTTGTCTATGATCGAGATACTATGCTCCAAGTCGTCCATAACCGCGGACACGGCTTTCAGAAAGTTTTACCCTGCAGGGGTGCACAAATAGCAACACACACTCGATCAACCTCGAAAAAACCAACTCAAAACCCAACGAGGCATTCACGACAAAGCGATCACAGGATTCAGAAATATTTCAGGGGGCCACCCCACTAAGCTACCCGCAATGAAGTTGGCCGGCTCCGGAACGGACCCAGGGTTTGTGACGATGGCTGTAAACGACTGGGAACCCGAAAGTGTGACTGGGCTTGTCGATACCGCGAAAATGTGGCGCGATCCAAAACAGTACAGGTGCTCCACGCACAATCTTAAATAAAGCAGTAACATGGCATAAGTACAGGATAGTAATAAAGCCCCAAACTACTTTTTGGCCCCAAGAAATAGAAATGAATCAAGCTCTAGCTCAGGGGGGTCCATAAGGCCTCCCGGACGTGGATACTGCGAAAAATCAAGGAACAGGTATCAAGTACTCGGGGTCCTACGGGACACAAGTGAGCGTGGAAGAACCAAATAACATCTATTGCCCACCGATGCCTCTGCATTAGTTATATCTAGCATTTTAACAGATATATTTAAAGACATGATCATCTCCACCAATAAGCTTCTCCACCAATAAGCATATGTCCGCATTCCAACAACTGTGGTACTTGACAACACGAGATCGCACCTGAGCAAGCAACTACGACTCGCAAGGCCAGCTATCTACCAAACACAGGTCATAGGAGGTGTCCAAGGTAATATAAAGGCTGCACGGGATATAACTGGTGCACGGAAACTAAAGCATCGCGACACGGATAGCAATAGATCAACAGGAGGAAGTAAAGACTATAAATGCAAAATAGGTAGAAAGACGGAGGATGCTCGCCTGGGAAAACACTGCCGACGGTTCAAATCCGGAGACTTGTCGATACTCGCATCCACTCATCGGCCTAATCCGCGAAGAAGCAAACACTAGAAGAAACACCGGATGCAATAGTTAATACTACGGCAGAAGATCCGGCATGATTATGATATGCATGCGAGATGAACAATTATTATGCAATAGCTTTTATATAAGGCATTTATAAAATAGGGGCTCGGAATAGATTCACACATCTGGGGTCGAAGGTCTTGGGTTCCGGGGGTCCGGGGTTCGACAGAGTTCGATGGGGATCGGTCTCGACGGAAATGCTCTTGGACCATGGAGTAGATCTTGTCGCACCCGGGAAGAAGGACTTGGTTTGGCGTCGGGGGCGCATCGGATTTGCCCTGGTCGGGGTCGATCTTGTCATCGCGAAGATCTTGTCGGGTCCGCGTATCGGGTCGGTCTTGGCGTTCGGGATGAAGAACTTGGCGTCCTCGAGGAAGTACTTGGCGTATCCGTGTCAACGACCTTGGCGTCCGGGTTCTCAGGCATCGCAGCCGGGAAGGAGATCTTGTCGCCTCCAATGGATCGGTCCTCGGGGACGAAGAACTTGGCGCGCCAGGGTTCGGTCTTCGGATCGTGTCGACGGTCTTGTCGTTTCGCGGCGGAGATCTTGGCATCCCGGGTCTAGGCGTCTTTGATCGATGGCGAACTTGAATAGACAACATCGGGTTCCAGGTAGCACACACAACATCTCTTCACGGTCATTTTCTTATCATCACCACAACAACATGGCCTTCGGGTTGCATACTCCTCTTCACATCATCTGTAGCTCACTACCTCATACCATCGCCGCATCATATTGTTGCAGGGCTAGCACACACGGAGGACAAGAGAGGTACTCGTGAAAAAACAGAGAACATACGCAGCTCACAGTATGGAACAGAGGAGGGCTAGACCTCATGGTGCTCGCGCGAGAGGCAACGAGGCAGAGCTCGGCCGTGCTACGGGTGGAAGACGGCGGCGGGGAGGCACCGTACTCGCCGCAGTGAGGGCTCGGGTCAGGGACCGGCGGAGCAAGGGCAACGACGAGAGGGACGAGGCGAGGCCAGGGCTGCGGGAGAGGAGGGCGGTACCGCGTGGGCCGATCCGGGCCACACGACGGCGGCCGGAACAGAGAGGGGAGCCGAGGGAGCGCGGGGAAGGACGTGCAGAGGAGGCCGCGCGGGGACGACGAGGCTCGCGGGCGGAAACGCGAGGAGGCGGCGGTGAGGGAGAGGCGAGGGGGTCCGAGGCGGATGAGAGAAGGGCGGCACGGACGGTCATCGAGGCGGGGAAGGACGGCCGAGGAAAAATCTCGAGGTCGCGGACGAGGGGCGGGGGAGCTCGCTGGCGGAGGGGTGGTGCGCGGTGGTGGGGGACTGGACGAGGAGGCCGCGGCGGACGGCGGCGTCGGTGACGGCGACGCGGGGTAACCGCGGTGGGGCAGCTCGTCCGGGCGGCGGCTCGGTGAGGCGAGGGGGAGAGGCCGGGCGGCGGCCGGAGGCGCTCAGGGACGGCGGTGGATGGGAAAGTGTGCCAGGGGGAGGCCGAGCGAGGCGGCGAAGAGGAGAGAGGGACGCGCGGGAGGAGTGGGTCTAGGGACAGGAGGTGGGGAAGCGGGCCAGGGGGCTGTCGGCGACAGGAGGAGTGGACGGGCGTGTATGTCCCTCCTTGGAGGTGGGGCCCGCATGGGGTAGGTGGCACGGGAGTGGCGGGAGGGTGGGATTGGGGGGGCGCGCCAGGAGGAGTCTGGTCGGCGGGATGGAGAGAGAGGTGGTCAGATGGGTTCGGTGGGATGAGGTGGCAGGTTAGGAGTAGATGGGGTGGAGGAAGTGGTGAGGTGGCGGGTGGTGATTGGCCGGGGTGAAGTGGAGGGGGCTGGGTAGATTAGGATTAGGTAGGAAAAGGTTTGGGTAGCTCTGGTTTTTGTACTGGGGGTGGCCGACTAGGTCGGATCGGCCCGGTACGGCTGCCCCCTAAAAATAAAATAAAAAAATTTATATATTTAAAACGGGGCTTTTAAAAACCGTTGATAGACAAAATAGAATATTCCGGAAACCCGGGGTTTTGATTTGAAATAAAGATGGGGCGTTTAGAAAACAAAAACAAACTTTTTGAAAATAGTTTTTAAACAAACCATGCATGATGATGACGATGCTCAAATGCAATGTGGCATGATGACATGAGCATGCGGTCATGACGATGCAATGCACAAAAACAACGCGATTTTCTAGTAGTGGTTTTGGCGGGGCGCCACAGTTATGTATGTGTGTTAGAGAAACGCCTGGGCTGCCGGTCTAATCTATGTTGTCATGGTGGAAACCTGCAGCGTAACCATAATGAGCATCTATGAAGCATTCTTCTGAAAAAAGAGATAGAGATTGAGAAAAAGAAAAAAAAAAGAGATGAGAAAAGAGGGAATAGAGAGAAAAGCACCATATTCCCTTGGTAAATAAGAAGATTGCTGAGATGCTTGTTGTTTGCTTGGTTTGTCATTTCGATATGGGGATTCATCCGTATCATCGGGCAAGGGGTACCCCGTTGGCGGTTCTCTATGATACACATATACTTACTATGACAAGAACTTACCGGTGACTAAACTTGAGTAACATGAGGAGCGGCCCTCGTATTCAAGGGACATGAGATTTTCAACTTACAACTTGTCAAGCATATCCTCATATTTGATCACTTTAACCTTAATCACCTAAAGATGCCTATGATAGGGGCAATGAGAGCTGAAAGCTAATAAGTACCATAATTTTTGGAAGCTCTTTATGAAACTTGAAATCCCTGCTTCCCTCTGCGAAGGGCCTTTATTTTACTATTTAGTTGAGTCAGTAAACCTATTCCCTTCTACCTCAGCAAGTATTTTGAGTTGTCGTGTTTCATTCATTCATATGATGATTTATTCAATCATGTTTCTTATGTTCCTTGTTTTGCACTTTGCTCTTATCTTAATGTCTACTACTTTGAAAGCTATCATTGAAAATCAGTTATTTGTGAACTCCAGCAAATTGTCAACTATTCTTCGACCAAGAGCTAAGTTTGCCATTACCAATTGTTATTTACTTTATGTATCTTTATTGTGTTTCCTTTACTTATTGCAAGTTAAGTTATATAATAGTGACTTGTCTTCTTTTATGACTTATGTATTGATGAATGCGATGCTTCTTGTCTGTATTCTTTTATTGACTCTTCACTCCATAAACCTGAGGTCATGCTTATTGAGCTCAGTTTTCGCTTGGGGACAAGCGAAGTCTAAGCTTAGGGGGAGTTGATACGTCCATTTTGCGTCACTATTCTATATCATAATTTACTGTTATACATTGATATATTTCATATTAAGAGATGATACTTATGTTATTTCATCTATTTTTGCATGGTTGATGACTTTTTGGAGCATGGACCACTGCAGTCTCAGGATTCTAATGGAAAAGGTGATGTTTGGAGGCAAAATTCGCGAAGATCGGAAAATCCGAGAAAATACATGGAAAATCCTATTTTTCCAGAAGATGAAGGAAGCCACAAGGGAAGTGGAGATGGGCCACAGGGGGCCCACACCACCCCCCGGCGCGGGCCACCCTTAGGCCGCGCACCAGGTGGTGTGGACGCCCTGGTCCACTCCAGCCTCTCCCCTCTGGCGTATATTATCCTCCCGAAACGCTAAGACTCGGGGAGCAACCATAGAAAGATTCCACCGCCTCTACGGGGCGGAAAACACGAAGAGAGAAAGATCTCTCCAGTAGACAGAATTCTGCCGAGGGAATTCCTTCCCGGAGAGGGGAGATCGTCGCCATCAACACCACCATCAAGCTGGACTTCATTGGGATCATCATCATCACCACCATCATATCCACCAGCACCATCATCATCACCTCCATACCGCTGCAACAATTAAGTTGAATCTTGCATAGTTCTTAGGGGAAACTTTCCCGATGTTGATTACTCTTTGTAGTTGATGCTATTGAGTGAACCGTTGAATTATTGTTTATGTTCAAATTGTTATACATCATTATTTCATCTCTGATCATGGTCCATATGATGTCTTGTGAGTAGTTCGTTTTGTTCTTGAGGACATGGGAGAAGTCATGTTGTTAGTAGTGGAATTGTGTTGAGAAAGATTCAATGGTTTGATATTTAAGTTGTGGTGTACTTCTTCTAGTGGTGTCATGTGAACGTCGACTACATGACACTTCATCTATATGGGCCTAGGGGAATGCATTGTGTATTTGGCTACTAATCGTAGGGGTTGCCGGAGTGACAGAAACCTGAACCCCCATTAGGAAACCATTGCACAAGGGACGTCAGTGCCTTAGAGTTTAAAGTTGTGGTTAGGTTTCTACCTTAATTACTTTCTTGTACTTGCGGATGCTTGCAAGGGGTATAATCACAATTATGTATTAGTCCTAGGAAGGTCGGTACATTAGCACGGGTTCACCCACACAACACTTAGCAAACTAAAGAAGATTAATCAACTATATGAAGCGAAAGCACTTGATGGTATTCCCATGTGTCCTCGAGAATGTTTGGTCATGTTAAGTAATACAACCGGCTTGTCCTTTGCTGAATAAAGGATTGGGCCACTTGCTGCATTTATTCTTATTGTCTTTTATTTACTCGTACTTTATTTACCTGCATTATCAAAAACCCCTAAAATCCATTTGCTAAGTATTTACAGAGAATTCCTGCTCCAAGCCACTAGCCAGTACCTTCTGCTCCTCGTTGGGTTCGACACTCTTACTTATCGAAAATACTGCGATACACCCCCTATACTTGTGGGTCATCGTGCGCCCTGCCAAATTCCAGCTAGCAACACCTTTGAGGTGTTTCCTTGCTCCTACTGGATTGATAACCTTGGTTTCATAACTGAGGGAAAACTTGATGCTGTGCTCATCATACCTTCCTCTTGGGGTTCCCCAACGAGCTCGATATATTTTGGGCCATCACTTTCAAGTAGCGCAAAACTCTCTCAAGAGCATGCCAATAATCGTCTCTAGGATTTGACACAAATCGACCCAGTTTGCTTACAACAAAGGAGATGTTAGGCCTCGTAGCACTGGCTAAATAAATGAGCGAGGCAATAATTTGAGACTATCTCAATTGATCTTTAGCATTCGTTCGATTCTTTTGAAGTAGCACGCTCGAATCATAAGGCGTTGGAGAAGACTTGCAGTCACTATACCCAAAGCGACTCGATATATTTTCCAAATAGTGGGACGGAAGCAGTGTGATCCCACCATTGTCATCCTTCAGTAGCTTGACATTTAAGATTACATCAGCCACTCACAAGTCCTTCATCTCAAAGTAGCGAGATAGGAACTCTTTGACCTCCTCAATAACAGTGAGGTTGGTCCTGAATATCAATATGTCATCGACATAGAGACACATAATAACTCCCCCGCCCCCACCATGGCGATAGTACACACACTTATCAGCTTCATTTACAACAAAGCCTTCAGCGGTTAAAGTTCTTTCAAACTTCGTGTGCCACTGCTTAGGAGCTTGCTTAAGACCATATAAAGACTTCACTAACTTACACACCTTTCCTTCTTGGCCTTCTACTACAAATCCATCAGGCTGCTCCATATAAATTTCCTCATCTAGCTCTCCATATAGGAGAGTTGTCTTAACGTCCATTTGATGAACGAGAAGACCATGTGAGGCAGTCAAGGATAATAGTACTCGAATAGTGGTCAATCTGGCTACAAGTGAGTAGGTATCGAAGAAGTCTTCACCTTCTTTCTAGGTATAACCGTTGGCCATGAGACGTGCCTTGTACTTTTCAATACTACCATCAGGTCTAAGCTTTTTCTTGAACACCCACTTACATCCTACAGGTTTGCACCCATAAGGACGATCAATAACCTCCCAAGTTCCATTAGCTAAGATAGAATCCATCTCACTACGGACAGCTTCTTTCCAGTAGTCAGCATCTTGAGATGCATAGGCTTCTGAAATAGAAGTGGGAGTATCATCCACAAGGTACACAATGAAATCATCACCAAATGATTTTGCAGTCCTTTGTCTCTTGCTCCTTTTAGGAGCTTCATTGTCGGCCTCCACAGGATCATCATAGTGTTCTATCAACATAGTGGGTTTAGGAATTATAACAAATTCCTGACTAGATGAACTAGTCATCTCCTGATTTGATGAGCTAGACATACCTTTCATGGGAAAGATGTCCCCAAAAAAATCGCATCATTCGACTCCATAATCGTACCAACATGCATGTCGGATACCTCAGATTTTACTATCAAAAATCTATAGCCAATGCTATGAAAAGCATATCCCAGAAAAACACAATCCACGGTTATTTGTCCAAGCTTTCGCTTCTTAGGTATTGGAATATTGACTTTTGCCAAACATCCCCAAGTTCATAAGTAAGAGAGTTTAAGCCTTTTCTTCTCCCATTCCTCAAATAGAGTCATGGTTTTATCCTTTACGGGAACACGGTTTAGGAAATGATACGCGGTCATTAGCGCATCCCCCCACCATTCCTTGGAAAGACCCGATGTATCTAACATGGCATTAACCAAATCAGTTAGAGTGTGGTTCTTTCTTTCGGCCACCCCATTTGACTGCCATGAGTAGGGAGGCGTCCTCTCATGGATAATACCATGTTCCATACAGAATAGATCAAATTCATTTGAAAAGTACTCTCCACCATGATCCGACCTTAACCGCTTGATTTTAAGATCAAGTTTGCTTTCCGCTTCAGCTTTATAGTTTTTGCAGTAATTCAAAGCTTCATCTTTAGATTTCATAAGATAAACGTAGTAGTATCTAGTGGAGTCATTGATCAACGTCATAAAATATCTTTTTCCACCTCTTGTCAATACACCATTCATCTCACAAAGATCTGAATGTATAAGTTCTAGTGGTGCTAAGTTTCTTGGTTCCGCAGCCGTATGAGACTTGCGGGGTTGCTTTGCTTGCACACAAACTTGGCACTTAGAACCTTTGACAGTGGTAAATTTTGGAATTAAACTCATATTGGCTAGCCGTGTCATGCAACCAAAGTTAATATGACAAAGTCGTGAATGCCAAATATGGGACTCATTATCATTGCAAACATGATTAATAACTTTAGTACATGAGTCTGACAAAGATAAACGAAACATACCTCCGCACTCATAACCCTTTCCAAAAAATTGTACATAGTTAGAAATTACAACTTTATTGGGCTCAAGCACCAACTTAAAACCATCTCGACATAGAAGCGATCTGCTGACGAGATTCTTATTGATGGAGGGAACGTGTTGCACATTCTTCAGCTGTACGGTCTTCCCCGAAGTAAACTTCAGATTTACCGTACCAACACCATGAACAGAAGCAGGTGAGCCGTTTCCCATCAGCACAAAGGAAGTCCTTGTGACCTGACAAGAAGAGAACATGGAAATATCAGAACATACATGTGTATAAACACCCATGTCAATCCACCATTCAGGAGAGTGACATACTGAAAGGATATAGGTAAAATACCGTACCCATCATCCTTCATCTCAGTATCGCTAATAACAACATTAGCGGTCTTGCCGTTGTTCCCATGTTGTCGCTTGTCAAAGCAATTAGGGTAGCTAGGAGCCCAATGATCAGTATCACCAGAGACGTGGCAAGAGCCTTTCTTCTTATCATTTTTCCTCTTAAAGTTGGTTGAGTGAGTGGCCTTATTCTTGCCATCAAACTTCCCTTTGCCATCAGATTTGTTCTTATTCTTGAACTTGTGGGATTGGAAGTTTTTATTTTGTACCAAATTGGCACTAGAATCTCCCTCAAATCCTCGAGCACGTGTATCCTTTGCTCTCTCCTTCTCTTCCACATGAAGAGACCCAATGAGATCCGTAACGGAAAACTCTTGTCTCTTATGTTTTAGAGAAGTAGCAAAGTTCCTCCACATGGGAGGAAGCTTGGCAATAATGCCTCCGGCCACAAACTTGTCCGGTAAGGTACACTTGAACTTCTCAAGTTCTTTGGCAAGTGATTGTATCTCATGAACTTGCTCAACGATGGAGCGTTCATCGACCATCTTGTAGTCATAGAATTGCTTCATGACATACAACTCAGTGTCAGTGTCCAAGACCCTAAATTTGGCCTCGAGCGCATCCCACGTGCCTTTGCCATTATCAAATGACATATATGGGTCAAAAATGTTGTTCCCAAGAATACTGAATAGAACCGTCAGAAACATGGTTTCGGCTTTCTTAAAGGTCGCTTCCTACTTAGCAGAAAGATCTCCTTTAGGTTTGCCAAGAGTGGCACTATAGCAGTTTAGGTTTTTAAACCATAGAATTGCCCTCGCGCACCATTTCTTATAGTGCATACCATCAAATGAAGGCGGCCTAGTAGTCGCGGCTACACCAGTGAAATTCAGTTGCCTATAGTCAGGTTTTTTGATTGTTGAAAATATAAGCAATAATCCATATGATTTAATCCGAATAATAAACTAATAAAGCATGACCATACGAACAACACCAAAACTAATCATGCAGATTAACAAAACAGATGAACAGATTACATCTAAATAAGATAAACTATCACATCTACACCAATCGCTAGAATAAAGAACTCTAGGATAATATGAAAAGAGAAAGTTCAGGATCACATACGGTATAGCGGCGGTAGCAGCAAGTGCGGCGGTAGCAGCAGCAGTAGCTGCAGTGGTGGCAGTAGCGTCGTCGCTCATGTTGAGATTGTCGAAGAGGTCGGTGACGTCTGGGAAGAAGTCGTCGTCTGGAAACTCGTCGTCGGAAGACGTTGTGGATGCCAGTAGTCGCGCAGAAGCGCTCCCCAAAAATCTGATCGCCCCTCACCCGTACAGGTTCACAAGAGGCGGGGTTCCGGAGGCCTACTGTCACGATCTGCGGTGCACGCCGCAAGCCAGGATGGGAAAGACGAAGAAGGCGACGCAATAGACTGGAAGGAGACATGTAGGTAGGTTGTGCCGATTAGGTTTAGCACAGACGCTTATATAGCGCAAGTCAGGGAGATCATGAGACTCAGCCAACGTCCCATAAAGACTAGAAACGGTTGACTAATTAACGCGTCCGTTAATGATTCGTAATTAATCTATGATTAGTTTTCCCGACTAGCAAAATAAAGCTCGGCTCGGCGAGATTACCGTGGCACGCGCGCGTTGTGACGAGGCGAGGCAGGCGGCGTCGGAGGAGGAGTGCGCAAGAGCTGCTCTTCTTCTCACACCTTAGTGAGTGGTGGAACAGCCTAGTATATAAGGAGGTGTAACTCTCACTCAACTAGTAATGTGTGACTAAACTTTAGCACCACTAGCACAACCATATGCTGCCATGCACAAATGAACTAAAGAGAATTTCAGAATTTGTCTAATAGGCCAACAGCCCAAAACTTATCAAATTCCAACATATGTATATGTACTACCTCTGTACCATAATTAGCCTACCAGAACGTCTTATATTATGAGACGGAGGTAGCCGTCAAGTCATATATACAATTAAAGAAATCAAACTAGAGCATAAACTTAGTAGAAGAGCTGTCCAGGAGGACTTGCACAAATATATGCCAGAATCTGATTTCCTTGCGGTAGTTTAGGAGTCCATCTCAAGAACTCTATTTTCCACAATGAAACAAAACAACTAAAGCAACCGGAAGAAAAATATACTTCTTGCACTCAACCTAGTTCTGCACAGAGCCCATCTTGAGAACTCTCTTTTTCCACAATGAAACAAAATAAAATAAAGCAACAGGAGGAAGGCGGTATTTTCGCAAAGACAAATACAAATAGACCAAAACATGGGGGCAATCATCGCCATGGCCAAGAGGGCTGGTGCATGATCGGGAAGGAGAAGGAATACTCCGGCCGTGAGGATGAGGATTGGATTCATCATACAAATATATAGCGGCCTGATTGTATAGAAAGCGACTAGTTAAATGTGCTATAGCTTATTTTCTATCGAACATATGTCGTGCATGTATTATTTTAAATATTAACATAGATATTCAAAAAGATAGCCACATATATTATTTTAAACTAGTCATCAATCCATGCATGTGCACGGGATATAGTGTTACATATTAATAACATTATTGCTTAAGACTATCTACACGTCTTACACAACAAAACTCCTCTAAATCTAATTATGATATCCTAGTACTATCTATCCACATCATTTATTGTTTTTTAAGCCGTTGATTTTATCTTATCTATGGCTTTAATTCATTCACATGCAACACAAATCAGCACATTCATCAACTTGAAGACCATTAATTGATCAAATACACCATCTGAAAGATTGCGGAAGTATAGATTGTATTGATATTGCAAGAGGTGATTACATTAAGAGCCCTTAGGCTGTTTATATAGTACTAGAAGACTTGGGGGGCAATAAGCCTAATAGAGATAGAATTGGATTACAAACTTAAACTACCAAATAGTCCAAACCGTGACATACTCTAACACCCACCCCCCCCCCCCCGCCGCAGTCGGATCGATAGTGACGAGAACAGCCAGAGCGTCGCGGACGGTCCGACTGGAGCATAATCCGAAGGCGCGAACTATAGAGGATGTCGGTGGATGTCGATATCGATGTAGCCAGAAGTAGGGTGTTGTAGTCGTGGTCGATGATGCCGTTGGTGATGTAGTCGTCGTTGATGAAATTGATGATGTTTATGTTGTCGTGATGTTGTGGTCGATGTCGTCGTTGAGCCTGGAGAATTCGCCGTAGTAGTTGACGTAGATGTAGTTGGATCCGGAGTAGTCGGGGTAGGCGACACACCTTGCCGAGCTTGCCAAACTCAGGAGCGCGCCGGGGACGAAGGCATGCGTCGGTGTTGTCAATACCGGACGTGCGAAGACAGGGACCATCACGAGCCATGCGTGCCAGAGCCGGAGGGAGCAGCAAAGAAATTCTCTGTGAATGGTCGGTGTGTAGAAGTTGTCTGCCGATTTGTCGGAGTAGATGAAGTAGTTGCAAGAAGAAAATTGATTAAGTAAAAAAAATAAAAATTAGACTGCGACTCTGGCGGCGAGGACATGGTGGACGAAGACGAAGAGGTAGTTGTTGATGGAGATTTGCTGTAGCGGTAGTTGATTTCGGGGATTTAGACCCGTATTTTCCGCTTGTGTGAGCGCGGCGTCGCTCGTGGAGAAGAACTTGTTAGCATTGACGGTGACCACGATCGGTGGTAGCGGCGACGATGTGGCTATGTTATTGGTGTAGATGGTTGTCGGCGAGGATGACCACGAGTGATGAAGATGCATCCCTTTGTTGACGGCGAGGCGCATACTTAGGGACATGCGTCCCGTGGATGTTTGTAACTACCTCGGTGAATTACGCTCTTAGTTAATGCCTGGATGAACGAAAGTGGTTAAAATAGTACGGTGGGGCCCAGGGCCACTCACGGTAGACCTTTCGGCCGTCCTAACCACTTTTAGACAACGGGACAAGAACGAGCGGCGTAATCGGCAGGCGAAGGGGTCAACTACATACACAAATGAGTATGTATGCAAGCCACATACAACAGTCCTCAGAGCCATTCCATCTAAAAGAAATAGAAATATTGCAACGCCATACGGCAAGATCCAAATGTCCTAGATAGATATAATAATTTAGGATAGCTCCTCATACATCACACATCGGAGTATCAAGCGGAAGCGGAAAACAAGATCCGAGTACGGATAAGAAGCAAATCGGCATAAGATGCCCCATAAATAAACACATCCCGCCCACAGATCACACGGATCCCCGTTCCCGGAATCTCTACACCGAACGATCGCTGCCAACATCATCTGTCTCTTCCACCCAGTATCCATCTTGCGGGTACACCTGTTCATCTGAATCAAACAATTTATCGTGTGAGACCCTAGGGGTACTCAGCAAGTCTTTATGCCGCTAAAGGGAGCACAACCTGGGGTGACGCAATTGCAGCAAAAGATAATACCTAACAATTCTACAGATACTCGCTAACCTTCCGCCTAACCAATGATAGACGGACGTCCGTGAATTAAGAACAACCGTTATAATAGTATAATTAACAGATCCATCCTCCTCCTCGCTTACCAACGAGGAAGCGGACGAACAACCCCCATCATCCGTTGGCAGTTTTATTAACCATTCCATGAGTATTGCACTATTTACTAGTCAAGTACTTAGTCAAATTAAAAGCGGTACTTTAGTTATACTTGTCTATGATCGAGAAACTGTGCTCCAAGTCGTCCATAACTGCGGACACGGCTTTCAGAAAGATTTACCCTGCAGGGGTGCACGAATAGCAACACACACTCGATCAACCTCGGAAAAACCAAATCAAAACCAACGAGGCATTCACGACAAAGCAATCACAGGATTCAGAAATATTTCAGGGGGCCACCCCATTAAGCTACCCGCGACGAAGTTGGCCGGCTCCGAGACGGACCCAAGGTTTGTGCCAATGGCTGTAAACGTCTGGGAACCCGAAAGTGTGACTGGGCTTGTCGATACCGCGAAAACATTCCACGATCCAAAACAGTACAGGTGCTCCACGCACAATCTTAATAAAGCAGTAACATGGCATAAGTACAGGATAGTAATAAAGCCCCAAACTACTTTGTGGCCCCAAGAAATAAGAATGAATCAAGCTCTGGCTCAGAGGGGTCCATAAGGCCTCCCGGATGTGGATAGTGCGAATAGTCAAGGAACAGGAATCAAGTACTCGGGGTCCTACGGGACACAAGTGAGCAGGAAAAACCAAATAGCAGATATTGCTCACCGGTGCCTCTTTCATTAGTTATCCCATTACTACTCAGGTTAAGTTGTTTAGGTACCTCGTTATTCATCAGACACTCACATACCCTACACATGCTTTTCTACGACTCGCATGGCTCAAACAACTCCTGTAGTAATGGCTCATGGGATAGAGGAACAAGCTTCGGTGGGGTTTAAAAGTAAAGGCTATGCAGTACTTGGGATTCAATTTTATGCAATCGCGACTCAATGATGCAAGAATAAGATAGAGGCAATAGGTATTGTATGTATGCAAGCATGTGGTAGTGCTTGCCTGGCAGCTCATTTGAAGCGAGAGATGGATCTGGGTAGTACTCCTGTGATTCCTGGTAATTCTCCTGCTGGGCGTCTATTCGAAGAAGAACCAAACAAACAAGGGCCAACATAAATAAAGTGCACAAGCATATGAATTAAAATGCGACAAGCAAACAAGCATGCCATGATTAATGATGCACAATTTGCATGGCATTAAAGTAGCATGGCAAAGGTGAGGTGTGGATACCAGAATTAAAGCATTTTATTGTTTATTTACCCAAGTTTTATTGTCATAAACAGTTCAGATTTTTAATAACAACATGATGCATGCTTCAATTCAGAACAAGGACTGCATAAATAAAACGGGCTCGTCGCGCTGATCTATTTAGACATATTATTGGCTAAATTTGGAGTTATAAAACAAAAGTTATTAATTAATTAAGGAAAAGGGCATCTTAATGTAATTTAAAGCATCTCGAAAATTTAAAGTGTTCAAAACATATTTTGAATGGCATATTTGAATTCCTCACATTTTTCTGATTCCAAAACATATATTATTTGTATTATTTGGATTTGTATTTTAAAAATTATTTAAATCTGATTTGAATTTGAATTTAAATCAAATTTGGAAAAGATTTAATTGAAACAGCAAAGCAGAAAATCTTTTGCACTCAGACAGATTCAGCCACCATGGGTGGGCCTTGCGCTGACTGGGGCCACGCGCGCGAAAACACTTTTCCACCGCGGGCTGGGCTAGCCATAGAGGGTGACAGATGGGGCCGTCGGCTACGGGCCCACGCGGCAGTGGGGTTGCCCCCAGAGGCTGACAGGTGGGGCTAGGGCTGGAGTGCGGGTTACGGCCTGGAAATTAGAGGGACTTTTCTGCAAGATGCTAGTGCGGCTGACTAGTGGGGTCTCTAGGAGCGCGGGTTAAGAGCGAAATAAAAAGGGGGGCTTAATGTAAATTTCCACATGCCCGGCACTGTTCTTCGTCTCCACGGTCTGACGGGAAAACGGCGCGCGGCGCGGAGCAGGGGGGATCGAACCCGGGTCGCGGGCGTCCGCGCTGAGGGGGCTAGCCAGGGCGGCTGGCTAGGGGAGCTGTTAGGAGGGGGCTTGGGGCCTAGCTAAGGTTCTGCGCGGCGCGGGGAGGTTGCAGACGGCAGCGAGCGGCGCGCACTGAGAGCGTTCGACGGTTTGAGCGGCGGCGCTAGGCGTCGACGGCGAGGCGGAGCATGTCAGGGAGGTCGAGGGACTCACCGCGGGTGGGATAGTGTGGTCGGATCGGGGAGAAGCGCGGCGGATCAACGACGACGTAGACGCTCTGGTGGGCTAGGGTTTCGTCGGGACGGCGCGGTACTGGCGCATTTGGGGCTTCTCCTCCTCGACGACACATGCAGGGAGCAGCAGGGTGGTCGCCTCGGTCTCCCAGGCCACCTCCACGTCGTGCACGCTGACTAGAACAAGGAGACGGCGCGGTGCTGGCGGCGAACGGCAGCAGGAGCTGGGCGTCGAGGAGGAGGAAGGGGAAGAAGAGGGGAGGCTCGGGGTGGATCTGGCGGTGCAGGAGGCGTGTGAGAGGAGGAGAAAGGGAGGGAGAGGAAGGAGGGTTGCCGTGTGGGCACGGGCAGGTAAAGGTGGCCTCGCCCTTTCCTCCTTCTCCTCGAGCACGTGGGCGAGCTAGCGCTCATCCTGGGGCAGGTAGCGGCAGAGGGGAGGGGCTACAGGTGGGGCCGAGGACGAGAGAAGGCAAGTGGGGCTGGCTCGGCCGGTAGAGAAAGAAAGAGAGGAGAGGGGGTAGCTCGGGCTAGGGTAGACATGGGATAGGGTTAGGGTTTTGTGTAGGGTTGGAGAGAGGGGTAGGGTTAGCCAGGTGTGGCCAGGGAGAGGGAGGGGTTGAGAGGGAGATGGTAGAGGTTAGGGTTTTTAGATTAGATGTAGGTTTAGAGAGAAAAGAAGAAGAACTAGGGTTAGAGATTTAATTAGTTTTTAGTTTTAAAACTTGTTTAAAAGCTCACCCAAGAGGACAAATGATGAGTGCTTTGAATTAACATGAGATGAGGTGGAAGAGAAAATCCAATAAAAGAGAAAGAAGAGGATCATGGGAGAAGGCCTTATTTGCAATATGCATGGAGAGAAAAAAATAAAAGAAATAGATATGGATGAGGATATGGGAATGGTGGAAGGAATGGAGATGGACCACATAGAAAAATATCCACTAAAGCCAAGTAAAAACCAATGAGAGAAAAGGTGGTGAAGAAGGTTGCATGGCCCATGCAAAAATTATAAATGCCATGATTTATTTTGTGAGAACAAACTAATGATATAGCATTATACTTATGCATTCTCAAGAAGTGGAAACAATGCCAAGCAAGAGAATTTAAAGAACTAGATCCACCCTATTTCCCATGAACTAGCTAAAACCAAAAAAAAAGACAAACAAGCTCATGGACTAGTAGGATGGTGGAATTATAAAGTGGTGGAAAATAAAGGTGATGGAATTGAAATAAAAGATATGCCCCCAACTCAACTTGGGCATTTGAACAATATATCAATAACCAAATACAATATCAAGAGGCAAATACAATTAATAATGCATATGAGAGAAAAACCAAAAGAAAGAGGGTTTTATATGATGCTCAAATGCAAGGTGGCATGATGACATGAGCATGATATAATTATGATGCAACAATTATATACAGGAAGTAGCCATTATCTTACTAGACCAAGTAGCATTACAATTGTTAGACAATTGGGATGCTACAACTCTCCCCCACTAAACAGGAATCTCGCCCCGAGATTCTAGGAAGAAGAAGACTCAAAGAGGGTAGGGTACTTGGCACGGAGCTCATCTTCACATTCCTAGGTGGCTTCATCAACGGAATGGTGCGACCACTGCACCTTGCAGAACTTGATGGACTTGTTGCGAGTCCTTCTTTCTGCGACTTCAAGAATTTTTTTGGGGTGTTCTTGATAAGACAGATCTTCTTGGAGATTAATGAGTTCATGGTCCACGGTCCTGTCGGGATCCTTGAAGCACTTCTTGAGTTGAGAGATGTGGAAAACATCATGGACTTTGAGTTGTTCAGGGAGCTCAAGAGCATAAGCAACTTCTCCTCTTCTTCCACGAATTTTGAAAGGACCGATGTATCTAGGAGCCAGCTTTCCTTTGATACCAAAGCGGTGCGTGCCTCTCATGGGAGTGACATGAAGATAAACGAGATCACCAGGGACATACTCCATGTCCGTGTGCTTTCTGTCATAATTGCTCTTCTGGCGACTTTGAGCAATCTTCAGATTTTCAAGAATGATGTGAACTTTCTCCTCCGCTTGATTTACAATGTCGGGGCCAAACAATATTCTTTCACCTGCGCCCGACCAACCAATCGGAATTCTGCATTTGCGACCATAGAGAGCCTCAAATGGTGCCATATTTAGACTTTTCTGGAAGTTGTTGTTGTAAGAGAATTCAGCATAAGGAAGACATTCTTCCCACTTCATGCCGAAAGAGATAACGCAAGCACGGAGCATATCTTCTAGAATCTGATTGATCCTTTCAACTTGTCCTTGCGACTGAGGGTGGTAAGCTGTGCTGAAGTTTAATTTGGTTCCCAAAGCATTTTGGAAACTTCCCCAGAACTTGGAAGTGAAGATGCTTCCATGGTCTGAACTGATCTCAAGAGGGACTCCATACAGAGAGACAATTCTGTTGATATAGAGCTCAGCCAACTAAATTGCAGAAATTGTTTCCTTGACTGGAAAGAAGTGAGCTACTTTGGAAAGCCTGTCAATGACAACAAAGATTGCATTGTTGCCCTTCTGCGACCTTGGAAAACCAGTGATGAAGTCCATCTCTACTTTCTCCCATTTCCATTCCGGAGGCTTCAATGGCTGTAGAAGACCGGAAGGTTTCTGATGGACAGCTTTAACTCTGCGACAGACATCACACTCCGAGACATACTTGGCACAATATCGTTTCGAACCAGGCCACCAATATTGTGTTTTCAAGTCCATGTACATCTTAGTGCTGCCAGGGTGGATAGAAAGAACAGAATCATGCGCCTCCTTGAGAACTTGCTCTCTTAAACCCGGGTAGTTCGGAACAAACATCCGGTGTTCAAAGAAAAGAGTGCCTTGGCCGTCTACGTGGAAAGACTCATACTTCGAAAGTTGAATGTTGGAGATGATGTTTTTAGTGTAAGGATCCCCAAGCTGAATGGATCGGACCTTTTCTTCCAAGAGAGGTGTTGCTAGAAGGTTTAGAAGATACCCTTGATCCACAATTTCAAGGTTTAGCTTGCGGAATTCCTCGCACAAGAGAGGCTGTTGTTCTTCCACCATGAGGTTGTTGACATAAGCTTTTCGGCTGAGAGCATCTGCCATGACATTGGCTTTGCCCGGGGTGTAGTTGATGGTCAAATCGAAATCATTGATTGTTTCAATCCACCTCCTCTGACGAAGGTTGAGATCAGCCTGTGTGAAAATATACTTCAGACTATTGTGATCAGAAAATATCTCACAACGGTTGCCAAGCAAGTAATGCTTCCACACTTTCAAAGCAAAGACAACTGCTGCGAGTTCTAGGTCATGTGTAGGATAGTTGATCTCATGCATCTTCAACTGGTGAGATGCATAAGCAACAACTTGCTTTTCTTGCATAAGGACCGCACCCAATCCTTGCAAAGAAGCATCACAGAATATTTGGAAAGGCTTTGATGTATCTGGAGGAACTAAGACTGGTGTAGAAGTGAGCTTCTCTTTGAGTGTTTCAAAGCTTGCTTGACATGCAGGAGTCCAAAGGTATTTCTTGCCTTTCTTGAGGAGATCGGTAAGAGGCTTCGCGATCTTTGAGAAGTTTTGAACGAAGCGACGACAGTAACTGGCCAAACCAAGGAAACTCCGAACTTCTTTGACATTTATGGGTGGAAGCCAGTCCATAATTGTCTTAATAGTTTCTGGGTTGACGGCAATGCCCTTGGCAGAGATGACGTGACCAAGGTAGGTGACTTGAGGCAGCCAGAATTCACACTTGGAGAACTTTGCATACAGGCGGTTCTCACGAAGCTTGTTTAGGACACACCGAAGGTGTTCTTCATGTTCTTCCTTAGACTTAGAATAGACTAGAATGTCATCCAGATAGACCACAACGAACTTATCAAGATACTCCATGAAAACCGAGTTCATAAGCCTCGAGAAGGTGGCAGGTGCATTGGTGAGACCGAAAGACATGACCGTGTACTCATACAGGCCATAGCGTGTGGTGAAAGCTGTTTTAGGAACATCTTCCTTGCGGATCTTGATTTGATGATAACCACTTCTCAAATCAAGCTTAGAGAATACCACAGCTCCAGCTAGCTGATCGAAGAGATCATTAATCCGCGGAAGGGGATATTTATTCTTGATGGTTTTAGCATTGAGTGCCCGATAGTCAACACAAAGTCTATCAGTCTTGTCTCGCTTCTTCACAAAGATGGTTGGACTACCCCAAGAAGAAGTACTATGCTGAATGAAACCCAACTTCTCTTGTTCATCCAACTGACGTTTGAGTTCAGCCAACTCAGCAGGACCCATTTTATAAGGCCGTTTGGAAATAGGAGCGGTACCAGGTTCAAGTTCAATGACAAACTCAACCTCACGATCCGGAGGCATACCTGGCAACCCTTCAGGAAAGACATCTAGGAACTCACAGACTACAGGAACACTCTGAATACCTTCCATAGCATCATCATTCAGAGCCGCCAAAGAATAAAGCTGAATTGCAGGAGTCAGACTTAGAGAATAGACTATATGGCCTTCAGGAATTTTCAGAGAAACCGAACGTTCAGCACAATCAATC
The DNA here is from genome assembly GCA_910589775.1 of Avena eriantha. Lineage (NCBI taxonomy): Eukaryota > Viridiplantae > Streptophyta > Magnoliopsida > Poales > Poaceae > Avena > Avena eriantha. The sequence continues at coordinate 23,170,397 of OU342741.1, read as the reverse complement.
ACAGCTGCATTTGTTGTCAACCAATCCATGCCCAAGATAACATCAATATCAGAATTGCCCAGAACAATTAAGGAAGCTGGAATTGAAGAGCCACCAATCTCAATTTGATTGCCATGGCTGATCTTGGTAGATAACAATCTTGTCCCGGGAGAAAGAACCATTAACTTTTTATCCAGCTGGTCTATAACAAGCTCATGCTCATTTGCAAATTTGTGAGAAACGAAAGAATGTGAAGCACCAGAATCAAACAAAACTCGTGTAGGAACTGAGTTAACAGGAAGCATACCCATGACAACTCCAGGTGCATGCTCAGCTTGAGCGACGTTGACACAGTTGGCACGAGCAACCGTAGACCCCGGCTTAGTATTGATGTTGAGAGCCCGAGGTGGAGGTGCACCAATCATAGGAGTACTTGCTGCAGGTCTTAGAGGTGGTGGTGGAAGAGCTTTGTTGTTCATTGGACAATTCCAGTGCTGATGCCCTGTGTTTCCACAAGTATAGCAAGCACCAGGTGGACGTGGAGCAACGTAGCCAGGGACTCCGCCAAGCGCCCCAGGGTAGTTGTGGTTGTAGCCCCTGGGAGCCGCAGTGAAGGAGTTTGGTGGCCTTGGTGCATAGCTTGACGGTCTTGGTGGAGCAGGGAGCGACGGTGAGGTGTTAGGAACCCAGACACGATGCTTAGAAGGAGCTGTCATAGCAGAAGAGCTTGCTGTATCACGGCTGTGTTTCTTTGACTCCTCAAACACTTGCCTACTTGCTTCTTCCTGCAGAGCTGTGTGTTGAAGTTCCAGAAAAGATGTCGGCCTTGCATGAGTGATTGCATATTTGATGGAAGCATTGAGGCCTTGCCGAAACCTCTTTTGCTTCTTCTTGTCATCAGAGATCTTATCGCCACCATAATGAGAAAGGTTCATGAAGTTTCTGATGTAGGTGTTGACATTGTCAGTGCCCTGCTTGAGGTTGAGAAACACTTCCTTCATCCTTTCCATGACAATTTCTGACAGATATTGCTCTTTGAAAGCAACAGTGAACCGCTCCCAAGTAGGCTGAAAACCAGAAAGATCTGCCTTGAGGTAATTTTCCCACCAGAGAGCTGCATCTCCCTTCAGAAGGTGAGTAGCACACTTGACCCATTCTTGCTCGGGAACATCTACAGTCATCAGCAACCTTGACACTTCACGAAGCCAGTCATCCGCATCAAGTGGCTGATCAGACACCTCAAATTGACGTGGGTTGAACTTGAGAAAACTCTTGATGTCTCCTCGCTTGGGAGGTGGAGGTAGCGGAACAAACTCATTCCTCCTCACGCTTTCCTCGAAGCGCTGCTGGTTCTGTTGCATAGTGCCCAAAGCATTTGCAATACTTGCCAAAGCAGCCCCGAGTTCAGGTGGAATGTCCTCCTCAGAACGGCGTGGTGGTGCCATCCTGTGATTGATATAAAACACAAGTCAGTACTATAATGGAGAATGATAATAATCTAAAATAGTACCAAAATGGAATTAATCAAGATTAAAGAATGCGATTCACTGAGATGATATTAAAATATCAACAAAGTTCAAGGCAACTAGAAGGTACTAAGCATAATGCACACGACTGAACAAGGAGTGTGGTACACAACTAACAAAGAAAAAAATTCCGCAAATTTCGGCATTAAAATACCACTATATGCGCAAAACCACTTAACGAATCAAGATTAGTAACTCTACTAGTTCAACATACAAGAGCAAATGATAACAGTAGTGGTATGGTCGCGACTCCATCCCGCACTCAAATCATTACTCCGCACATGAATCAGCAAAACACATATCCCAACACCTTCTTCTTAAGATGAACCTAAGGATTGGTAACTACGAAAGAGAACACCCAACAAGATAACGTCGGATAACAAAGAGTAAGATAGATCGCATCGGTGTACAACAAATCAGAATAGATTGCGTCAGTTTACAAAGGCCTGTCGGTATGGAATGTACCAACAGTTGATAACCAAAAGGCAGATAGTGATAACATTTGGATGCAACAGATAGACAAAGAATTCACACACACAAACACAAACACAAACACAAACACAAACACAACCTATGGTACTACGGAACCCAGAACACGTGAATCCTAGTTTGAATTTTAGAAGAGGATTGAAAACGTTACACTTCCTTACCAGAAAAGGGTGGGTGGGTAAGAAGAAAAATGGAAGCAGTCCTACTCTCACGCTTTGTTTTTCCCTAGTATACATAACTACCAAAATATTTGCTAGACTGACAACGACCATTTCGGCTGAGACCCTGAAGGGCGGGATGGCTCTGATACCAATTGTAACTACCTCGGTGAATTACGCTCTTAGTTAATGCCTGGATGAACAAAGTGGTTAAAATAGTACGGTGGGGCCCAGGGCCACTCACGGTAGACCTTTCGGCCGTCCTAACCACTTTCAGACAACAGGACAAGAACGAGCGGCGTAATCGGCAGGCGAAGGGATCAACTACATACACAAATGAGTATGTATGCAAGCCACATACAACAGTCCTCAGAGCCATTCCATCTAAAAGAAATAGAAATATTGCAACGCCATACGGCAAGATCCAAATGTCCTAGATAGATATAATAATTTAGGATAGCTCCTCATACATCACACATCGGAGTATCAGGCGGAAGCGGAAAACAAGATCCGAGTACGGATAAGAAGCAAATCGGCATAAGATGCCCCATAAATAAACACATCCCGCCCACAGATCACACGGATCCCCGTTCCCGGAATCTCTACACCGAACGATCGTTGCCAACATCATCTGTCTCTTCCACCCAGTATCCATCTTGCGGGTACACCTGTTCATCTGAATCAAACAATTTATCGTGTGAGACCCTAGGGGTACTCAGCAAGTCTTTATGCCGCTAAAGGGAGCACAACCTGGGGTGACGCAATTGCAGCAAAAGATAATACCTAACAATTCTACAGATACTCGCTAACCTTCCGCCTAACCAATGATAGACGGAAGTCCGTGAATTAAGAACAACCGTTATAATAGTATAATTAACAGATCCATCCTCCTCCTCGCTTACCAACGAGGAAGCGGACGAACAACCCCCATCATCTGTTGGCAGTTTTATTAATCATTCCATGAGTATTGCACTATTTACTAGTCAAGTACTTAGTCAAATTAAAAGCGGTACTTTAGTTATACTTGTCTATGATCGAGAAACTGTGCTCCAAGTCGTCCATAACCGCGGACACGGCTTTCAGAAAGATTTACCCTGCAGGGGTGCACGAATAGCAACACACACTCGATCAACCTCGGAAAAACCAAATCAAAACCAACGAGGCATTCACGACAAAGCAATCACAGGATTCAGAAATATTTCAGGGGGCCACCCCATTAAGCTACCCGCGACGAAGTTGGCCGGCTCCGAGACGGACCCAAGGTTTGTGTCAATGGCTGTAAACGTCTGGGAACCCGAAAGTGTGACTGGGCTTGTCGATACCGCGAAAACATTCCACGATCCAAAACAGTACAGGTGCTCCACGCACAATCTTAATAAAGCAGTAACATGGCATAAGTACAGGATAGTAATAAAGCCCCAAACTACTTTGTGGCCCCAAGAAATAAGAATGAATCAAGCTCTGGCTCAGGGGGGTCCATAAGGCCTCCCGGATGTGGATAGTGCGATTATTCAAGGAACAGGAATCAAGTACTCGGGGTCCTACGGGACACAAGTGAGCAGGAAAAACCAAATAGCAGATATTGCTCACCGGTGCCTCTTTCATTAGTTATCCCATTACTACTCAGGTTAAGTTGTTTAGGTACCTCGTTATTCATCAGACACTCACATACCCTACACATGCTTTTCTACGACTCGCATGGCTCAAACAACTCCTGTAGTAATGGCTCATGGGATGGAGGAACAAGCTTCGGTGGGGTTTAAAAGTAAAGGCTATGCAGTACTTGGGATTCAATTTTATGCAATCGCGACTCAATGATGCAAGAATAAGATAGAGGCAATAGGTACTGTATGTATGCAAGCATGTGGTAGTGCTTGCCTGGCAGCTCAGTTGAAGCGAGAGATGGATCTGGGTAGTACTCCTGTGATTCCTGGTAATTATCCTGCTGGGTGCGGCTGACTAGTGGGGTCTCTAGGAGCGCGGGTTAAGAGCGAAATAAAAAGGGGGGCTTAATGTAAATTTCCACATGCCCGGCACTGTTCTTCGTCTCCACGGTCTGACGGGAAAACGGCGCGCGGCGCGGAGCGGGGGGATCGAACCCGGGTCGCGGGCGTCCGCGCTGAGGGGGCTAGACAGGGCGGCTGGCTAGGGGAGCTGTTAGGAGGGGGTTGGGCCTAGCTAAGGTTCTGCGCGGCGCGGGGAGGTTGCAGACGGCAGCGAGCGGCGCGCACTGAGAGCGTTCGACGGTTTCAGCGGCGGCGCTAGGCGTCGACGGCGAGGCAGAGCATGTCAGGGAGGTCGAGGGACTCACCGCGGGTGGGTTGGTGTGGTCGGATCGGGGAGAAGCGCGGCGGATCGACGACGACGCAGACGCTCTGGCGGGCTAGGGTTTCGTCGGGACGGCGCGGTACTAGCGCATCTAGGGATTCTCCTCCTCGACGACGCGTGCAGGGAGCAGTAGGGTGGTCGCCTCGGTCTCCCAGGCCACCTCCACGTCGTGCACGCTGACTAGAACGAGGAGACGGCGCGGTGCTGGCGGCGAACGGCAGCAGGAGCTGGGCGTCGAGGAGGAGGAAGGGGAAGAAGAGGGGAGGCTCGGGGTGGATCTGGCGGTGCAGGAGGCGTGTGAGAGGAGGAGAAAGGGAGGGAGAGGAAGGAGGGTTGCCGTGTGGGCACGGGCAGGTAAAGGTGGCCTCGCCCTTTCCTCCTTCTCCTCGAGCACGTGGGCGAGCTAGCGCTCATCCTGGGGCAGGTAGCGGCAGAGGGGAGGGGCTACAGGTGGGGCCGAGGACGAGAGAAGGCAAGTGGGGCTGGCTCGGCCGGTAGAGAAAGAAAGAGAGGAGAGGGGGTAGCTCGGGCTAGGGTAGACATGGGATAGGGTTAGGGTTTTGTGTAGGGTTGGAGAGAGGGGTAGGGTTAGCCAGGTGTGGCCAGGGAGAGGGAGGGGTTGAGAGGGAGATGGTAGAGGTTAGGGTTTTTAGATTAGATGTAGGTTTAGAGAGAAAAGAAGAAGAACTAGGGTTAGAGATTTAATTAGTTTTTAGTTTTTAAAACTTGTTTAAAAGCTCACCCAAGAGGACAAATGATGAGTGCTTTGAATTAACATGAGATGAGGTGGAAGAGAAAATCCAAGAAAAGAGAAAGAAGAGGATCATGGGAGAAGGCCTTATTTGCAATATGCATGGATAAAAAAATAAAAGAAATAGATATGGATGAGGATATGGGAATGGTGGAAGGAATGGAGATGGACCACATAGAAAAATATCCACTAAAGCCAAGTAAAAACCAATGAGAGAAAAGGTGGTGAATAAGGTTGCATGGCCCATGCAAAAATTATAAATGCCATGATTTATTTTGTGAGAACAAACTAATGATATGGCATTATACTTATACATTCTCAAGAAGTGGAAACAAGGCCAAGCAAGAGAATTTAAAGAACTAGATCCACCCTATTTCCCATGAACTAGCTAAAACCAAAAAAAAAAGACAAACAAGCTCATGGACTAGTAGGATGGTGGAATTATAAAGTGGTGGAAAAGAAAGGTGATGGAATTGAAATAAAAGATATGCCCCCAACTCAACTCGGGCATTTGAACAATATATCAATAACCAAATACAATATCAAGAGGCAAATACAATTAATAATGCATATGAGAGAAAAACTAAAAGAAAGAGGGTTTTATATGATGCTCAAATGCAAGGTGGCATGATGACATGAGCATGATATAATTATGATGCAACAATTATATATAGGAAGTAGCCATTATCTTACTAGACCAAGTAGCATTACAATTGTTAGACAATTGGGTTGCTACAATGTTCGCGAAGACGGGCCGGCGTGGAGACGACGTGAGGACGGAGCAGCCGACGCAGCGCGTGAAGGCGTCCCTTGGGGCATCGCGCGGAGCCTCCTTGTCACGATCGTTGACGATGATTTGCCGAAGTTGAGTCGACGCCGAGGTTGAAGTAGAGGCGCGTGATGACGACATGCGGCTATCGACGATGCTTTTGGTGGCTAAAATAAAATTAGATCTAATAGAAAAAAGAAATTTGCTAAAACTACTAAACCGATTTAGGGAATTGGAAGAAAAACTAGCTACGAGATTTGGTGTCCCCGGCAGAGATCATGGAGCTCGATCTCGCCGGGGGCGACGCGCGGAAGCAGTGGCTAAACCCTAGGCGGAGCGAACCGCTCTGATACCATGAAAGATTGCGGAAGTATAGATTGTATTGATATTGCAAGAGGTGATTACATTGAGAGCCCTTAGGCTGTTTATATAGTACTAGAAGATTTGGGGGGCAAGAAGCCTAATAGAGATAGAATTGGATTACAAACTTAAACTACCAAATATAGTTCAAACCGTGACATACTCTAACACCATCATTCCGTGTGATTAAATCAAGCATTCAAATTCGAATTAGACAGCTTTGAAAAATAAGGTTTCGAAAGAGATTTATTGCCACGGTGTGTGGGGTATCTTTCTTGTTTTATGAGTAATTACATAATATTTGACAACAATCATAAAAGGTTGAAAACCAACAAAAAGAGAAGCTTGTTGCCAAGGGTTCACTACCTATATACGAGTTAATGCATATTGTGATTACGATGAAAATGGTGATGTAGAAAATTGGTGATATCCATTCAGTAGTCGATTCACCACATTATAGATTAGATATTGGAATGGAATATACACATGAGAAACTACTGGTTGTCACGTAAATTAGATCCTAGCTCATGTGATACCTAAAATAGAAGTTTAAATTTTGATATCTGGCTATTGTGACATTATTTATATTAGTACACTATCATCGAGTATATATAAAGTTTTTTTTGTGTGCAACCATATTATCTTTATAAAATACATGTTATGGACATACTAGATAGGATACTACCCCTCCCCCCTTCCTTCCTTATCCCCTTACTACCTTGAGAGTCTCCCAGCGGCCACCGACGCCTCTTCCCCTCTTTTCCTTTGCTAGCCTTGCTCGTCGGAGGGGAGGGGGGAAAGGTGGCCGGCTTGTACAAAGTATTCTAGGTGCTGTTGTTTTTCCCCTAGTAGAGTCTGGCATTATGCCGATGGGTGGTTTCTTCTTGACGTCTGCGAGCGGTGTCGGGTGGAAGGCGGTGGAGATCTTGATGGTAGAGGCGACGTGGTGCCTACAACTGCCGCTCAAGTTTGCCATGGACCAGCCCTTGAATAAGCTCGAGGTCGTGGTCACCCCCTGGATCCAGATCTCAGGGTGGTGTCCGATTTTATCTGCAGGGCGACGGTTGGAGTTCAAGATCAGTACATCCTGCTTTGTTATCATCATGGTGGTGACAAGAAGGAGATGCGGTTGTTCTTCTCCATCCAGTGGTCGCAGTTGCGGGAGGGAGCATTGAAGCGGCTCTTGGGAGTGCATCCACGGTGGTTCTTGGTTGGCCGCCGTCCAAGATGGTCTAAAGGCAACCACTCCCGCCCTCTTCGTCGGTGACGGTGTTCTTCAGCCAGCGACTGCAGGTCTTAATCAACCTCTAGGCCAAGATGCCAAGTCGGAGGCCCCGTTGCTCCGGTACAGAAGGCTCCCGGCGCCCCACCCCAAGTGGTCTCGTCCCCGGCGGTGCGGTGCTCGTATGTACTACAAGCTGCAGAAGTGGTGGTGATGGAGCTGGACTAGATTGCGTTTTCATTTTTCCATCTTGGGTCCTTGGTGCTAAAATTGTGGACTTTCTTGTAATTTCTTATCTTTCTACAGTCCCTTGTGTAATTGTTCTGCCACCGCTTAATGAAAGCTTCTAGGTCCCTCTGGGACCAACCCCTGTTCAAAAAAAATATAGGATACTACATTTTTTGCATTCTCCGATGCAAGACCTTGTAAAGTTAGCATGGGCATCAAATATTGTTTTCTCCTTTTCAAGAAAAACATAGATGTTTCAGTATGTTTGAGCATTATGTGAATCTAACTAATAAACTACGCCTATACCCAAGTCTCTTTCACTTCTCACTTAGCTCATAGAAGAATGCTAAAATTAATGCTACAATTTGAGATAAAGAGATTTTACCATTAGGTATACTCCAATTAACACTGAAAGAAATCTGCCATTGTAGTATGCAGTCTAAGCCTTGAGCTAAGATCATGTATACATATAATCTCTAAATAGGTCATCATAACATGTGAATTTTTTATACTCCTGATTGTGCCCATCGCTGGGAGTACATGTTTTTCTCTGGCAACACCAGAATATGTGATCTACTGTAATAGCAACTAATAGAAAGGGATCTTACCTCCCCCTTGCTGTTCGTAATAGGGATGGAAGTACTGACTAAGGTATTCATCAGGGTAGTGGAAGGGGAGCTACAACATGATCTAGCAAGCATCACACCATCAACGCATCTCGGTTTATGCTGATGATGTGGTGATGTCCTTCAGGCTGGAGAGAGCAGAGCTGATGTGTGTTAAAGGGATGTCCTAGCGAGATCCCCGATAAAATATTTGGGACTCCAATTAGCCCTGCGACCTCTGACAAGAGCACAATGGCGCGGCAGCCCATGTTGGATGTCGTCATGCATATGATGCCGACATGGAAGAGAGGCCTAATTGGCAGAGAGGGACGACTAATTCTTATCAAACACGTGGTCTCAGCAAGACCACCTGTGCATCATATCCTTGTGGAGGAACCTCCAATTTGGCTCCTAGAAGAGATAAACAAGTGGCTGCGGGCGTTCTACTGGGCAGGACGTAGGGAGATTAATGGAGGGCAGTGCCTAGTTAACGACTTGGGACTGCAGGGGCCTGCCCTCAGAGATCGCAAAGATCCATCTGGGCCATGGCAGGGTTTAACCTTGCCTAAGGACAAGGCCGCCATGGAGGTTTTTCAGAGCCTGGCAAAGATCAAACTGGGAGATGGCAGGAGTGTCTTCTTCTGGAAAGATAGACGGGTAGATGGGCGTACAATATAGGAAATCGCCCCCAAAATCTGTGAGATGGTACCTACGAGAAGGAAGAATAGCAGGAGGGTTGCTGAAGCGTTGGAGGAGAACAAGTGGGTTTCAGATGTCGTGGGAGAGCTGGACACGGAAGGATATAGGCAGTGTGTGCAGATATGGGTTGCGATCAACAACGTACATAGGAGCCCACAAGACCCAAACACCTTTTTCTGGAAGGGATCGCGATCAGGAGAGTATTCTGCGAAAGATACATAGAAGATGCTATGCCAGGGAAGGGTGAGATTCTGGATGCATAAGCCGATATGGAGATCCTTTGCGCCTCTTAAATGCAAGGTTTTCAGCTGGTTGGAAATTCGACACCGGTTGTGGACGTCGGACAGGAGATTCAGACATGGCCTCCAGAATCAACCGAGTGCGTGTTTCACATCACATGCCTGCAAGATGAAGACAACGTGGAGCACATATTAGCGCAGTGTGTGTTTGAACGGAAAACTTGGTACCTTTGTTTGCAGGCAACATGGCTACAAATTGAAGAGCCACAGAGGGAGAGCACGCTGGAAGCTTGGTGGCTGCAAGCTCGGAACAGAGTGCAGGCGAAAGATAGGAGAAAGTTTGATACCCTAGTGATCCTGGTGTCTTGGACGCTTTGGAAGCAACGGAATGCGAGAGGTTTTGGAAACACCGGAGATCAGTGCAATGTTCTGCAGCTCATTGATCGCATTAGAGCGGAATTCAGACTCTGGGAGTCGGCCATTATGGGAGGGAGAAGACCAGTGATGCGAGAGTAGGCCTTAGTTCTTTGGAGTGGGAGTGGGTTTGGGAATTTGTGTGAGTGTGTGGGACAGGATTTGCGCCAGATCGGTTGTTCGCAACTGGGAGGCTGGCTATCTTGTATATGAGTTTTTCTATCTTCTATAAAGATAAGGCACGCTCTCGGGAAAAAAAGCAACTAAAATACAGTCTATTTCAGTAGCTAAGATCATTAATTTATCATTTCTAAAGAGATCATGTAGGGAATTAGCTCAACGTTTTGATTGATGGGTGATATGAATAAATATGACAATAAAGAAAAATATAACAAAAAAAAGGTATGTATAGATACCAACCATTGGAAAGCCTAGCATATGTTGGCTAGCTGAAAGTCGGCGGAGTAATCAACCTCATAACACTTAATGAGACGATCTAGATATCCTTGCAAACACAAAACTCTCGCGGTAATTATTTTTCATGTTGTTATTATGAAGAGGTAGTACAACCACTAAATTCCACAAATGCATTAGTCAAGTCCTCTACATTTTCTGAGCTATTAGATCAAGACCTATAACAAAACTGGAAAGGAAGATCATACCTCTAATACTCAATCTCTGATGCATATTTGGAGTTAAATCCACTTCCAGAACAACTAATTATACCATCAGTGTGATTGTGTCAGCACTACTAATTATAATTCAAACTTTGATTATATAACTCTGAATAATATAATAATATGTCTAAATTTATTACTCCTTCCGACTCATATTAGTTGACTTGAATTTGTCTAGATTCGGATATATGTAGACATGTTTTAGTACTAGATACATCTGAATCTAGATAAATCCAAGTCAATTAATATGGGTCGGAGATAGTAGAAAAATTCAAAGAATCCATTTCTAATGTCTAGAAGCACATTGTTATTCTCGAAGTGTTGTGCGATCGAGGTGGCGTTGACTGGTACGCGTCGCCTACATGCACGCGTATATGCGTATATGCGTATATGCATGGATTCAGATCCTACCTACCTACGTACATGCGCGCAGGTACAACACCACTTGTTGCATGCCACATGCATCTCGAGTACTCCACGTCGGACACACTATGGCAGCTAGCAGCGCGACTAGCACGTCCCAGTTGGATACGTACTGGCGTACAAGAATGTGAGACCCAGCCCGCACGTCTTTTAGTTCCGAATTTTGGCGCTCTGTTGTACCGTGACAATTTTGTTCCTACACACGACCAGAGCGGTGATTCGCTAGGATGCGCTACAGATTTTGGTCTGGACAAAACCGAAGATACAGTACACCAATATGCATGAATAAATAAAACAGACACATGTATTATTAGATATGCTTGCATAATAAAGATATCCGAGAATAAAAGATGTGATTCATGCATGATGGATGCCAGAAATGGATTGGTTGGATTTTAATAAATTTAAACATATTATTTATATTATTTGGAGTTATATAACTAAAGTTATGAATTTTTAAAGTTTGTATTATTAATAGAAGCATTTTTAATTGTTTGCATATTTTAGTTATCTAAAAAAAGTGAACCAAGTTTATATTTAAAGTATTCAAACATTTCTGAGCACTTTTCGTATTAAAAAGTTTTTACATTTGAATCCCTATTTAAAAGTTATGAACGTTTGAAATAAATAGGATTTTAAAAAAATGCGAGGTGTCAGGGACCCTTGCGTGATTTTCTTTCAAAACATGAGGACCTACTTGCAAAATAGCAGTCGGCGTGTTGACCCACGTCGCCACGTCAGCCTGACAGATGAGTCTTACTGTCAGTTTTAGTGTCGACCGGTCTTAGGGCGAATTGCAACAAATTAGCAAAATAGTGATCATATTTTGCGATTTTTTCGAATAGTGGTGGTTATTCAAATATATATGTGGTGGTTTTATGCTAATAACTCTTTGTCCGCAGAGCAAGGTGTTCCAGCACGACCTCCCGCACATCCGGAAGCGGTAGTGCCTCTTCCAGCTACAACAGAAGCTCGTGCTCATCTCTACCGCCGATATCAAGTGTGTGGGCGTTGCAGTGCTTGCTGAGGCACCGGAGATGTCGTGAATTCACGGATAACATGATAATGTCATAAGTAGTTATTTATGGTTTTTTAGGCTGGTCCTAGTGGGAGTATCATAGCTAGTATCATGCATGTCATGTTGGCTAAAATCTGATGTGACACACCAATTAATAAAGAAAGAGATAGTTAGACTAGTCCCAATGGGGATATCATATGTAGTATCATGTATGCCATGTTGGCAAAATTCTGACGTGGCATGCTAATTAATAATGAAAGAGGTTGTGTTGGTATCATAGGTAGATACGGTATTATAGCACGTAGTACTAGAAAAACTAATCCTAAATAAATCTTGTACACAATTTTGCATTAAGATACTACAAAATAATAAATATACTAAGTCTATGATACTACTACATGATACTATGCATTGTGGAGGTAGTATCATATACTAGTATCATATGCATGATGATACTATATGATACTCCCCATTGTGACTAGTCTTAGATTATCATAGGTAGATAGCATATCATAGCATGTAAAACTGGAAAATGTTCATTCAAATAAATCTTGTACACAATTTTGCATTGAGATTTTACAAATTATTAAATATAGTTACTAATGTCCAATGGATTAAACTTGTTAATTGAATTGTCAGTAATTAATACTAATTAGGTATACGATAACCAATACAAAATCAAAATCCGTATAGCCCAACCAAATTATCCGTCTGTCTAGAAAATGTACGTGTACTAATAGAGTTGTATGCCAGCTCATCGGCCGAGATGTTGGCAGTGGTGGTTGTGTCCGGCAAGCGGGTGGTAGTTACTACGAGGTGGATCTGGCAGGCACACGCCTCGACCTAGCCTTGTAGGTGTGTACCAACAGCGTGCACGATTGGCAGCAACGCGGAGGCGATACACGTGTTTGGTGGCGGCTCGTTGACCGGCCGAACAAAACGGGTACATGTTAGGCGACTTGTCCAGCGACCCACCGGACAGTTCGGGTACATGTCCAATGACTTGTTCCGCGAGCCGTCAGACGGTCCGGGTACATCTACGGCGACTTGCCCGGCGACCCGACGATACGACGACATGCCGGCGGATATGTAGCACGACAGCAGCGGTGACAGCGGCCTTGATCTCGTGGTCGCCTCGGTAGCAGCGTTGATCGTCGCGGGCAGGGTTGGGCGGCACGGGTCATGTGTGGAATATTGGAATAATTAGCTGTTGTCATTAGTTTTCTTCAGTTTCGTCAGGCTTTAGGCCGTTAGCTCGTGTTCAGATTTTTTCTGTTTTCCCAACGGATTGGTATCGTGCGTGTACGGGCTGATCCGAGTTTGTAGCTGAGCGTGGACGTGCGATGGCGCGTTAGGGCACGATCACCACGCTCGTTCTGTCTTGGCCAATAAAAGGAATAGATGAACCAGAAAAGTGGACAAGTTGTTCACCGCACAAAATCTCTGTACTCAGTTCTTCATTTTCCTCTGAATTCTGCAGTAGTTGTTAGTCTGAAACTCCACATCTGGTATCAGAGCGAGAGTTGAGAGATCCTTGCCGTCGAGATGTCGGGCAACACTGACAACACCAAGAAGAAGGGGGTGGAGACTCATCCCAGCTCGGCGAGAAGACACCACCACCGCCATCACCTGCTAGGCTCATCAGTGGCGAGGAAGCTGCGGTGGGGGAGCCACACAGCAGCGCATGATGCACGGCGCCGGAGGTAATTACGCGTACAAATTACGCGGACTGGGCGATCTTGATGCACGTGATGCTCGAGGGCCGATTCCTCTGGGATGCGATCGAGAACGACATCACCGTGCGTTCCGATGATCGGCTCGCCCTCAAGGCGATCTTCCGTGGCGTACCGCCGAAGATGATGGAGACGCTCGCCTCCAAGGGCACCGCCAAGGTCGTGTGGGATGTGCTGAAGACGATGCGACTCGGCTTCGCCTGCGTGCGCGATGCTAGGGTGGGCACGCTTAACAAGCAGTTCGCCGCTATCCAGTTCAAGGATGGCAAGACCGTCGACAATTTTGCCATCCGCATCACCACCATGGTGAACCAGATGGATCTCCTCGGCAAGGTCATCACCGACAGCGAGACGGTGCGCAAGATGCTCTCCGTCATCCCACACCGCTTTGGCCAGATCGCCCTGTCTATCCAGACACTGGTGGACCTGGAGACGCTCTCGATGGAGGAGCTGGTCGGGCGCCTCAAGGCGACAGAGGAGCGCTTCGCCCTCGACAATGACCTTTCCGCCGGTGTTGGTGAGCTGCTTCTCACCAAGGAAGAGTGGCGCACACGCTCCAAAGGGCGCAGCAGCGGCGGCTCAAGCGGAAGTGGCGACCGGCAGCACGACAAGGGCCGTGGCCGCGGCAAGGACGACACCCGCAAGGAAGACAGCTCCGGCGGCGCCTCTAAGGACGACGTGTTCCGCTACTGCAACAAAAAGGGGCATTGGGTCCGTGAGTGCCAGAAGAAGAAACGAGAGGAAGCTCACCTCACCCGTGACAAAGGAGGCAATGGCGGTGACGACTGATGTCTACGCACTTCTATTCTTGTAGACAGTTGTTGGGCCTCCAAGTGCATAGGTTTGTAGAACAACAGCAAGTTTCCCTTAAGGGGATCACCCAAGGTTTATCGAACTCAGGGAGGAAGTGGTCAAAGGTATCCCTCTCAAGCAACCCTGCAATCAAGATACAAGAAGTCTCTTGTGTCCCCAACACACCCAATACACTTGTCAGATGTATAGGTGCACTAGTTCGCCGAAGAGATAGTGAAATACAAGTGGTATGGATAATTATAAGTGGTAATGGTGCCAGAAAATAGTTGCTGGCGTGTGGTTGACGTGGGAAAAGACTAATGGCAAACTGAAATAAAGATGGAAGCAAGCAAACATGTAACAAATCTAATTGCAAACAATGTTTCAATGTTTAGAAACAAGGCCTAGGGATCATACTTTCACTAGTGAACACTCTCATATAAATATTTTCTCTTTATGATACTACTCTCCGGTTGGACACTCTAATCCATGGTAGGGCTATAACAGCACACCTCAAAGTAAGCCTTTCCCATCTAGATAACTCCACACTGTCACCTTGAGCACTAGATGGTTCCAACAAACACCACAATTTCAAAGAAACATCCAACTCCAAATATAACTCATAACAAGTATTTGTAATCTCTAGCCTAAGTGCCACCATGGTGTGCACGCTGTCACTTTCACACACATGGGGAGAGCAGAGATCTATTAAAGCACTTGAGTAGCAAGGTAGATCTACTTGATTACAAAGCTCATGATCACAATATGATTATGCATAGAGAGAGAGATGAACGCATAGCTACCTGTAGAACCCTTAGCCTTGAGGAAGAACTACTCTCTCATCATCATGGGAATCAGCAATGGCGATGGAGATGGCAGTGGAGATCGATGGAGATGGCTCCGGCGGCACTTCCTCGTCACGACAGGGTGTGCTGGAATAGAGACTTTCTGTCCCCTGAATCTCCCCTTCGGTGGCGGCGGCGCTGTGGAACTTTTCGTGGTTGGAGGCTTGACCATTTAGGGTTTTCGCATCGGGAGGCATCTTATAGGCAAAGAGGCAAGGTCGGTGGGCGGCCAGGGGGCCCACACCATGCCTTGGTGCGGCCAGGGGGACCCACGCCAAGGGGTGGTGTGGCCACCCTGTGGCCCCCTTCGTCTCTCCTTCTGGCTCCATGAGTCTCCCGGGAAAATAAAAACTTTGGCTTTTGTCTGGTCCAATTCCGAGAATATTCATTTTCTTACTTTTCTGCAACCAAAAATAGCAGAAAACAGGCAACTGGCACTGTGGCATCTTATTAATAGGTTAGTCCCAGAAAGTGTATAAAAATACTCCAAAGTGTGGACAAAACATAAGAAAGTAGATAAAACCAAGCATGGAACATCAAAAATTATGGATACGTTAGCAACGTATTACCGACATTGAACCTGCGCTCCTGATGGCCGTCGTCACGACTGCCTCATTCGAGCCCGATCACGCTGGTGGCAACGTCTTCCTCAACGAGACACGTGACGAGGCCAATCTTGGCTCTGAGGCAGAGCCTTGTGACAGGCGCTGGTACCTCGATATCGGCGTGTCTAATCACATGTCCGGCAACCGCACGATGTTCGCGGAGCTGGATGAAGGTGTCACCGACAATGTCAAGTTTGGCGATGGCTCCATGGTGAGCATCCTAGGGTGCAGGACAGTGATGTTCACGATCCGCTCCGGTGATCAGCGCATCCTCACTGACGTTACTACATCCTACGGCTCAAGACGAGCATCGTCAGCCTCGGTCAGTTGGACGAGAACGGGTGTGACACGAGGATACACGCCGGCGTCATGACCCTCTTCGATCGTGGGGGACGCGAGCTTGCTCAGGTACGGCACAACTCCCGTCGCCTATACACTATCAAGCTGGAAATCTCTGGCCTTGTGTCTCTATCAGCACACCTTGGCAGCAACGCATGGCACTAGCATGCCAGGTTCGGGCACCTACACTTTGACGTTTGATACATTACAAATGTATCTATAATTTTTGATGTTTCATGCTTGGTTTTATCCACTTTCTTGTGTTTTGTTCCAACTTTGGAGTACTTTTATTATGATTTCTTGGACTAACCTATTAACAAGAGCCACAGTGCCAGCTGCCTGTGTTTCTGTTGTTTTTGGTTCCAAAAAAGTCAGAAAATGATTGGAATTGGACGGGACAAAAGCCAAAGTGCCTATTTTTCTAGAAGGGATCAAGTGCCAGAATACGAGACGGAGAAGGGCTGGGGGCCGGCCACACCACCTGGCCGCGCGGCCAGGCCTGGCCCGCGCCAGGGGGTGGTCTGGCCGACCCCATCACCCCCTCGGCCTCTCTTTCCGCCTATAAGTTGCCCTCGGGACAAAAACCCTAGGTACCCGATCAAAAATCCACGAAAGAGTCTGTAGCCACTGTCGTCTCTGTCCCTAGATCGGGGGGATCTGAAGCTCTTCCTGGCACCCTGCCGGAGAGGGGAATTCACCCTGGAGGCCTTCTTCATCACCATGCAAGCCTCCGGTGTGATGCGTGAGTAGTTCATCCTTGGACTACGGATCCATGTAGTAGCTAGATGGCTGGTTTCTCCTCCTTTGTGCTTTCATGTTTAGATCTTGTGAGCTCCGTTCATGATCAAGATCATCTATTTGTAATTCATACATGTTGTGTTTGCGGGGATCCGATGGATATTGAGATGCTATTTCAGATTGATTATTGATTCTATCATGTCTTTGTTATTTGAGATCTTGCATGCTTTCCGTTGTTAGTAGCTATCTTGGCCAAGTAGATGCTAGCAACTCCAAGAGTTAGTATTTATGCTCGATAGTGGGTTCATGCCTCTGGTAATCTGGGGAAGTGACAAAAATCTCTAAGGTACTAGATGTGTTGTTGCTACTAGGGAGAAAACAACGATCCTTTGTTCATAGAACAATTGTATTGTTTACTTTACACGCAGTTCGTAAAGCAATAATCGGTTGCTTCCAACTTAATACTGGAGGGGGTTGGGATGATAATCTGAAGGTGGATTATTAGTCATAGATGCAGTTGGATGGCGGTCTATGTATTATGTTGTAATGCCCAATCAAGTCTCAAAGGAGTTAAGATGATTAGTATGTGCATGTATTGCTTTCTCGGTGTTTGTCAATTGCCCCGCTGTAATTTGTCCACCCAGCATGTTATCTATCTAAGGAGAGCCACATATAGTGAACTATGGATCCCGGTCCTTTACTTTACATACAATCTACAATCTTTTACTCCTTTGTGTTTTCTTTCTTCAAACTTTTACTTCTTTCCATTCGATACGTTTAATCCTTTGTTTTCCACAAAACACGGTGAGATTGACAACCTCATCGCAAGTTGGGGACAAAGTTCTGTGGTTGTGTTGTGCAGGTCTCCACGTTGCTACTAGCACCGGTAGTGCGCCCTGCCAAAGCTCAGCTAGTAACACCTTTGAGGTGTTTCCTTGCTCCTACTGGTTCGATTAAACCTTGGTTTCATAACTGAGGGAAACTTGTTGCTGTGCTCATCATACCTTCCTCTTGGGGTTCCCAACGAGCTCTACATCAACACTGCCATCAAGCATTTTTCTGGGCGCCGTGCATTGAGCCATCAAGCATTTTTCTAGCGCCGTTGCCGGGGAACGAAGAAGAAGAAACTCCCACGTCAACTACACGCCATTAAATATTTTTCTGGCGCCGTTGCCGGGGAGTCAAGGACATCTTCACAAGGGGAGTCCCTCATAACCAATCTCTTTACTTTGTTGTTTTTGTTTTGCTTAGTTTCTTTTTGCTTTGTTTGCTTGTTTTGTTCTTAAAAAACACAAAAAAAAATAGTTCCTTTCTGAAGTTGCCTTTATGAGTAGCTCTGCTCCAATCACTATTTCATTATGGATAGCTCACTCAGTTTCCTATTTGGGAACAGTTTTATGACTGCTAAGGTAATAGATGAACCGCCGCCTACTAGAACCTCCATGGAAGAAGAAATTGCTGAATCTGAAAGCTCATTAGATGAAAAAGAGGAGGAGAGTGATGGACAAAAGGAGGAAGAATGGATCTACCCATGCCTACCTTCTAAGGAGAGTAACTCTTTATCCCTTACATTATTTGATTGTCCCCCATGCTTATCAAAGGAGGGTGAATGTTATGTTCCCGAGGATTCTTGTGAAAAAGTTTATAATAAAGCTCTAGTGCTTGTAGATCATGAAAAGCATGCCTTATGTGATAGTTATATTGTTGAGTTTATTCATGAGGCTACTAAAAATTATTATGAGAGAGGAAAATATGGTTGTAGAAGTTTTTATGATAATGAAACACCTCTTTATGTGCTAAAAGTTTTGAAGTTACCTTTGTTTTATCTTCCTATGCCTGTCACTTTGTTTTTTGTGCATTTATTTGCATACAAGATTCCTATGCATAGGAAGTGGGTTAGACTTAAATGTGTTCTGAATTTGCTTCTTGATGCTCTCTTTTACTTCAAATTCATATTTCCTATGAGAGCATTTTCTCAAATTCTTATGCCTAACTTAAAGGCGTTAAAGAAAAGTACTTGTTGGGAGATAACCCAAGAGTTTTAGTTGAGTATTGGAAGTTATTACCTCTGTAATAACCTCTCCTTATCCTTTTTATTTGCTTTTTGTGCCAAGAGTAACCTCTAATGAGAGTGAAGTAATGATTGGGAAAGTTGCTGTCCCGAAACAGATTTATGTGCTTCACCGTAAAAATTCCTGAGAGATCTTTGTACGTCGGATTGAGCTGTAATTTTTGTGCTTCTGACTCAGGTTGTTATCTAACTTTTGTTAGTTCAACACATTTTGATTTGAGCAACATAAGGTCTTCGAAAAAATTCGTCTTTACCTGCTGGTCTGTTTTGACAGATTTCTGCCATTTTCTGCATTGGCTTCTTGTTAGTTCCTTCTTGAGTTCCTTTGGGGAATTGAGCTTTTTGAGGAAAGTGCTACAGTAGCTAGTGTTCTAATGGAAGTTTATTTGGTGTTATAACTGAACCTTGAGACTTGTTTATCTTAAGTGCACTAATGTTGCTAATGAGATTGTGTGAAGTTTTGTATGAAGGAAAATTTTCAGGTGTATGGAAGGAATGAGTAATAAGATAAAGGATGGACTAAAGCTCAAGCTTGGGGATGCCACGCGTGTCACCCTAAGAAATATCCAAGAAGTACAAGCGTCAAAGCTTGGGGATGCCCAAGGCATCCCCTTCTTCATCAATAAAAATTCTAGCTTTCTTCCAAACGCTTCATTTTTATTGTTTCGTGCATAGTTGTGTTTCTCTTGGAGCATCTTCTTTTTCGTTTTTGTTTTTTTTTTGTTTGCTTGGTTTGCTTAGTTTTATGAATAAGTTGGTTGGACCCCCTCTTTCACACTTTGGTTTGCAAATAGTTTGGTTTGGTTTGGAAAAGAGTAGGAAAGTTTATGCTTATGTGGTAAAAAGAGCTCGTTTTTGACTATGGCCTATGCTTTGTCATGCCATGCTCGATATTGTTTTGGCTTTATGCTTAGTATTCTTTGCTGTAGCATGACTTGTTATAAACAATTGAGATTGCTTAATGCGCCTTGGATGAATCATGTGTTGTTTTAGCATATTAAAGCATAGTATAGTGGTATTCTCCTTTGATGCTTTATTTGGGTTGACTTGGCGCATGCTCACACCATGTTATGACTATCTCAAGTCACCATAGCCTTTATGATCCTTTAGTTTTCAACTTGTAGTATCACTTTATGCTTTGATCAATGATGTTTTGTCGCTCTGCATGATTATGGCCATTATTGCTCTCTTAGTTTGTCGCTCCTAGTCTTCTGCTAGCCTCCACAACCAAGTATGAGTTTCACTCATGCATCAACCTCCCTAAACCAAGTTTTTCCAAAGAGTCCACCATACCTACCTACTAGCTTATGCTATTCCAAGTATATTCATGCTTTTGTTTACCTTCCACTTGTTATGAGCAAACTAGTGATTAAAGCTCTGACGAACTTGATGGCACACTTTACTTTATTGCCTCTAATAAACTTGAACCATTGGGTCCTTATTTGTTGCGTATATGCTTGCGCTTTATAAGTTGAAATTAGCAGAACCATGTACCATGGGGAACGCTTTCAACATTGCACTTGTACTTTGTACCCCGTTGATATTATGTTCTTTTGCTTACGGATCCCGGCGGTGTGAAATAAATGTGGAACTTGTAAGATCATGGAGTTTGTATATGTGTTAGAGAAACGCCTGGGCCGCTAGCCTAAGCCATGCCTAATCATGGTGGAAACTTGCAGCATCACCATAGTGAGCACTCTATGAAGCATCCTCAATAAAAACCTATGCAAATAGCAAATAAAAAGATCGCTGAGATGCTCATTGTCTGCTTGCCTGGTCATTTTGATTATGGGAAAGCTCCCGTATCATGTGCAAGGGGTACCCCATTGGCGGTTCTTAATGATACACATATACTTACAATGAAAAGAGCTTACTCGTGACTGAAGTTGAGTAGCATGATGATCGGTCTTCGTAAGTAAGGGGCATGAGATTTCGGTTTATAACTTGTCAAGTATATCCTCTTAGTTGTGTCACTTTAACCTTAATCACCTTCAAGATGCTTATGATAGGGGCAATGAGAGCTGAAAGCTATAAGTACCATAATTTTTGGAAGCTCTTTATGAGACTTGAATCCCTACTTCCTTTTACAAAGGCTTTTCTTCCACCATTATATTGAGTCTCCACCTTCTATCTTTATGCACTACTTTGAGAGCATAGTGGCCATTCTTAGTTCTATGTGCATTGTCCCAAGACTAGTTGATTGATGCATAACTTGTTATTGCTTGAAGGTGTCCTATGCATTTATATTTGCTACTCTCTTGAGGGACAAGCTAAATACTATTATGCTATGTTTTCTTTATGTGAAACAAACAAACGTCTTGCAAAGCATGTTATTCATGAATCTTTTGTTTGTGCCTTTTCATGTTGTATCATAGTTTCTTTGCTTATTGCTAGAACTTTGTCTTTCATGTTATGATTGAAGTACTATGATCCCAGCTTTGACTTTTGCAAATACCTTGATCAAGTTTTGATGGTGCATGTCACCTCAAAGATTATTTCTTTTTATCACCTACCTACTCGAGGACGAGTAGGAGTTAAGCTTGGGGATGTTGATACATTGCAAATGTATCTATAATTTTTGATGTTCCATGCTTGGTTTTATCCACTTTCTTGTGTTTTGTTCCAACTTTGGAGTACTTTTATTATGATTTCTTGGACTAACCTATTAACAAGAGCCACAGTGCCAGCTGCCTGTTTTCTGTTGTTTTTGGTTCTAGAAAAGTCAGAAAATGAATATTCTCGAAATTGGACGGGACAAAAGCCAAAGTGCCTATTTTTCCGGAAGGGATCAAGTGCCAGAATACGAGACGGAGAAGGGCTGGGGGCCGGCCACACCACCTGGCCGCGCAGCCAGGCCTGACCCGCGCCAGGGGGTGGTCTGGCTAACCCCAGCACCCCCTCGGCCTCTCTTTCCGCCTATAAGTTGCCCTCGGGACAAAAACCCTAGGTACCCGATCAAAAATCCATGAAAGATTCTGTAGCCGCTGTCGTCTCTGTCCCTAGATCGGGGGGATCTGAAGCTCTTCCTGGCACCCTGCCGGAGAGGGGAATTCACCCTGGAGGCCTTCTTCATCACCATGCAAGCCTCCGGTGTGATGCGTGAGTAGTTCATCCTTGGACTACGGATCCATGTAGTAGCTAGATGGCTGGTTTCTCCTCCTTTGTGCTTTCATGTTTAGATCTTGTGAGCTCCGTTCATGATCAAGATCATCTATTTGTAATTCATACATGTTGTGTTTGCGGGGATCCGATGGATATTGAGATGCTATTTCAGATTGATTATTGATTCTATCATGTCTTTGTTATTTGAGATCTTGCATGCTTTCCGTTGTTAGTAGCTATCTTGGCCAAGTAGATGCTAGCAACTCCAAGAGTTAGTATTTATGCTCGATAGTGGGTTCATGCCTCTGGTAATCTGGGGAAGTGACAGAAATCTCTAAGGTACTAGATGTGTTGTTGCTACTAGGGAGAAAACAACGATCCTTTGTTCATAGAACAATTGTATTGTTTACTTTACACGCAGTTCGTAAAGCAATAATCTGTTGCTTGCAACTTAATACTGGAGGGGGTTCGGATGATAACCTGAAGGTGGATTATTAGTCATAGATGCAGTTGGATGGCGGTCTATGTATTATGTTGTAATGCCCAATCAAGTCTCAAAGGAGTTAAGATGATTAGTATGTGCATGTATTGCTTTCTCGGTGTTTGTCAATTGCCCCGCTATAATTTGTTCACCCAGCATGTTATCTA
Organism: Avena eriantha; assembly: GCA_910589775.1. NCBI lineage: Eukaryota > Viridiplantae > Streptophyta > Magnoliopsida > Poales > Poaceae > Avena > Avena eriantha. Next base: position 23,147,639 of record OU342741.1, on the reverse strand, counting down.
TCTAAGGAGAGACACCTCTAGTGAACTATGGATCCTGGTCCTTTACTTTACATACAATCTACAATCTTTTACTGCTTTGTGTTTTCTTTCTGCAAACTTTTACTTCTTCCCATTCGATACGTTTAATCCTTTGTTTTCTGCAAAACACGGTGAGATTGAAAACCTCATCGCGAGTTGGGGACAAAGTTATGTGGTTGTGTTGTGCAGGTCTCCACGTTGCTACTAGCACCGGTAGTGCACCCTGCCAAAGCTCAGCTAGTAACACCTTTGAGGTGTTTCCTTGCTCCTACTGGTTCGATTAAACCTTGGTTTCATAACTGAGGGAAACTTGTTGTTGTGCTCATCATACCTTCCTCTTGGGGTTCCCAACGAGCTCTACATCAACACCGCCATCAAGCATTTTTCTGGGCGTCGTGCATTGAGCCATCAACGTTTTTCAGCGCATGGCACTTGAGAGCATGGTGCATGGAATCCTGACCGTGGAGCACGTCCACCAGCTGTGCGAGGCCTGCCTTGCTGGCAAGCAGCGGCGGTCAGTTCCACACCAAGGACCAGCTGGAGCTCATGCATGCCGATTTGTGCGGGCCCATCTCGTCACCGACACTAGGCGGCAAGAAGTACTTCATGCTGTTGGTGGACGACACTAGCCGCTACATGTGGGCAGTGCCACTGGCCACCAAGGATGGTGCCGCCAGCGTGATCAAGCACTTCATAGTGGCGGCAGAGCGGGAGTCGTCGCACCCCCTGCGCATGTTCCGGACGGACATGGGCGGCGAATTCACTTTGGCCATGCTCGTTGGCTTCTTTGCCGACCATGGTGTGCAGCGCCACCACACCGTGCCCTACTCACCACAACAGAATGGCTTTGTTGAGCGATGGAACCAAAGTATGGTGGGAATGGCGCGGAGCATGCTGAAGGCTAGGAACATGCCGAACAGGTTCTGGGGCAAGGCCATAGTGACGGCAGTGTACATCCTCAATCGTTCCTTCACAAGGAGCATGGAGGGAGTCACGCCATTCGAGGCCTGGCATGGGCGCAAGCCCGACGTGGAGCACCTCCGTGTGTTTGGATGCATCAGCCATGTCAAGGTCAAGCGTCCTGGAGCAAAGAAACTCGACGACCGTAGCGTCAAGATGGTGTTCCTGGGCTACGAGCCAAGCTCGAAAGCTTACCACCTCTACGACCCCGTCGGCGAGCGAGTTCATGTGTCTCGTGACATCGTCTTTGACGAAGATGTCGGCTGGCCCTAGTTTGGGGTAGAGGAGGGAGAGGACGCTACACCGCTCACCATCGATTTCATGGTGCACGATGGCTTCCCCACACCAGCTGCCATAGTACCCACCATGGACTCTGCCGCAACGAGCACGCCCGAGGCATCGACATCACTAGGACCATCACCCATGCCTCCGTCGGGGGAGCGTCTCCCCCAACTGCGACGAGCACGCCGGAGACGGCAACCCCAACGGTGCTAGTGCGTCACGTCACGCCTCCCACTTCCTTCAGCGACCAGCTGGATGCGGTTGATGACTTGCAATGTCCGCACCGGTTCTGCCTTGTCGCTGATCTCGCCGGACATGGCACGACCGTGCCTGCACGGGCGGAGCGCCTGTTCTTCGTGGAGGAGCCGGCAACGTTCGTGGAGGCAGAGCCACACGAGTACTGGAGATTGGCAATGCCGAAAGAGATGAGCTCCATTGAGGAGAATGCAGCATGGACCCTGACGGAGCTTCCCGCGGGACATCGTCCGATTGGACTGAAGTGGGTGTTAAACAAAGAAGGACGAGGCCAGCGCCGTGGTGAAGCACAAGGTGAGGCTTGTCACCAAGGGGTACGTGCAACGCGAGGGCATCGAATACGACGAGGTCTATGCGCCAGTAGCGGGCCTCAACTCCGTACGGTTCCTGGTGGCCATCGTCGCTGAACAGAAGTGGCAGGTGCATCACCTCGATGTGAAGTCGGCCTTCCTGAATGGTGACCTCCAAGAGGAGGTATACGCCGCACAACCTCTGAGCTTCGAGCGTGACGGTGAGAAGGCCAAGGTGTATTGCCTCCACAAGGCGCTCTACGGCCTACGTCAAGCGCCACGTACCTAGAACCACAAGCTTGACGCCATGCTCAAGGAGTTGGGGTTCAGCAGCAGCCCGTCCGAGCACGCCATGTACGCCCGTGGCTAGGGGCGCTCGCGGCTCCTGCTTGGTGTGTATGTTGACGACCTGATCGTCACTGGCGCAGATGCAAACGAGATTGCTCGTTTCAAACTATAGATGAAGGACAAATTCAACATGAGCGATCTGGGCCCCCTCCGATTCTATTTTGGGATTGAGGTGAGCCAGAACATGGGCAACATCACTCTGTCCCAAGGCTCGTATGCAAGCAAACTGCTAAAGCTTGCGGGGATGGAAAATTGCAACCCTACACATGTGCCTATGGAGTCCAGGTTGAAGCTAAGCAAGGATAGCAAGGCGCCGCCCACCGACGCCACTCTCTACAAGAGTGTAGTGGGGTGTTTGTGCTACCTTGTGGATACACACCCAGACATCTGCTTCGCTGTCGGCTACATGAGATGTTTCATGGAAGCTCCGAGCACCTAGCCGCCGTCAAGCACCTGCTGAGGTACATTGCAGGAACAATCAACCTTGGACGCAGATTCACGGCAAATGGAGAAGAGGAGCTGATGGGATACATCGACTCGGACATGGCTGGTGATGTGGATGATCGGAAGAGCACCTCCGGCGTTCTCTTTATGCTGGGCAGAAACCTAGTCACCTGGCAGTCCACAAAGCAGAAGATTGTGGCACTCAGTTCCTTGAGGCCGAGTATGTGGCTGCGACGACAGCAGCTTGCCAGGGCATTTGGCTCCAGCATCTGGCAGAAGATATGGTTGAGCAGAGCCATGGCACCGTCATCATCCTCCCCGAGAACAAATCGGCGACCCAGTTGTGCAAGAATCCAGTCCTTCATGATCAGAGAAAGCATATCGAGGTCCGCTACCATTTCATTCGCGAGTGCGTCGAGGCAGGCAAGATCAATGTCGACTACGTCAACACCGATGAGCAACTCGCGGACATCCTCACCAAACCACTTGGTCGCACAAGGTTCCTGGAGCTTCGTGCAAAGATCGGCATGGTGATGGTCAAGTAAGATCACGACTATATTAGGGGGAGTTTGTTGGAATAAGTGACAAAACTAAGACGTGATGAGGAATCCAAATGGGCACAACGAGCTAAAGTGAAACATGTTCAGCAAGGCGGTAATAATACAAAGTATTTCCACCTTATTGCAAATGGCAAACATAGGAAAAAGAATATTTTCTAATTGAAACAAGAGGAAGACACTATTGTGGGAGATGAGAATCTCAAAACCTACATTTCCGAATATTACAAGAAGCTGTCCGGGGAGCCGTCTCCCAGCAGTTTGAACCTCATGGATGATTGGACCAATGACATAACACAAGTTTCTCGTGAAGAAAATGAAATTCTAACTAAACTTTTTGGTGAACGGGAAGTTTTCAAGGCCATATCATCTATAGAACATAACAAGGCACCTGGGCCAGATGGCTTCCCAGCGGAATTTTATCAGCCTTTTTGGTCAGTAATTAAACAGGATCTTATGGCTATATTTGCACAGATGCATACAACTAACTTAGCTCTGTATAAGATTAACTTTGATGTGGTCACCTTACTGCCCAAAAAAGAAAATGCAATTCAAATACAACAATACCGACCTATCTGCTTACTTAATGTTAGTTTTAAAATCTTAACTAAGGTGGCTACCAATCGTATTACTGTGATTTCTCACAAAATTATCAGACCCACTCAAACGGCGTTTATGCCTGGTCGACATATTCTCGAAGGGGTGGTTATTTTACATGAGACAACTCACGAGCTGCACAGAAAAAAACTTGATGGGGTCTTATTCAAGATTGATTTTGAGAAGGCCTATGATAAGGTTAAGTGGCCCTTTCTACAACAAATTTTACTTATGAAAGGTTCTGATCCACTATGGTGTAAGTGGATTGATGATTTCGTACGAGATGGAAGTGTGGACATTCGCATCAATGATGATATAGGCCATTACTTTCAGACAAAAAAGGTCTAAGACAGGGTGATCCCCTATCCTCATGTTATTTAATATTGTCACAGATATGCTTGCCATCTTAATTGCTAGAGCAAAAGAAAATGGTCAAATCTCTGGTCTAATACCTCATCTAGTAGAGGGGGTGTATCTATCTTGCAATACATAGACGATACTATCTTGTTCATGGAACATGTAGAAGGCTGTAAATATGAAACTTATCTTATGCATATTTGAACAACTATCTAGGCTTAAAATTAATTTCCACAAAAACAAAATCTTTTGTTTTGGCAAGGCTACCGAACAAGAAGGAATATATATGGACATTTTCGGTTGTGAGGTGGGATCTTTACCGTTTAGATACCTTGGGGTACCTATTCATCACAGAAAACTTCGCAACTCTGAATAGAACCCAGTGGAAAGTAGGTGTGAGGGTAAGCTGGGTTGTTGGCAAGGTAAGCTGTTATCCTACAGCGATAGCCTAGTTCTAATTAACTCGGTCCTATCAAGTATGCCTATATTTATGCTGTCTTTTCTCGAACTCCTGAAAGGTGCGCGGAAAAGATTGGACTTCTATAGTTCAAGATTTTTTTGGCAAAGTGATGAACAAAAGAAGAAATATAGACTTACTCGATGGAACATTATTTGTAGACCCAAAGATAGGGGGGTTTAGGCATGGAGGTTCTAGAGATTAAAAACATATGCCTACTTAGTAAGTGGTTTTACAAGTTATTAACAGAAGAAGGGGTGTGGCAAGAGTTGCTCCACAATAAATATCTGGCTAATAAAACACTTGCTCAAGTAGAAGTCAAACAAACTGACTCCCCCTTTTGGAATGGTTTAATGGGTGTGAAAGATGATTTTTTTAAACCGCGGTAGGTTTGAACTTGGCGATGGGAAATGTATTAGATTTTGGGAGGATAAGTGGTTAGGAGAGCTGTATCTCGCCCAACAATATCCATCTCTTTATAATATCATACATAGAAAACACGTTCGAGTGCATGATGTCCTTTCTCAAAGTCCTTTAAACATTGGGTTCATGCGAACTTTAACTGGAAATAAACTGAATGCATGGTTGCACCTATGTGAGAGGTTGATGAGGACATCGTTGTCTCTTCACCAGGATAAATTCATATGGACCCTAACTGAGATTGGAGTCTTCTCAGTTAAATCCTTGTATAAAGATCTTATGAATGAGCATCTGCGGTTCCCCACAAGGTATTTGTGGAAGATAAAAATCCCTTTGAAAATAATTTTTTTATGTGGTTCCTGAATAATAAAGTCCTACTTACCAAAGATAATCTTTCTAGATGAAATTGGAATGGTTGTAAAACAATTTGCTTCCGTGACGAGGTCGAAACAGTTAAACATTTATTTCTTACATGTCCTTTCCCTAAGATTGTATGGCGGATGGTTTTCTTTACATATAATCTCCCTCCACCGACTAATATAAACAATATGTTTGGGAATTGGTTAAACAGAGTAGAAAAAGCGAATAAGGGGAGGATTCATATTGGCATTTCGGCCATTTGTTGGTCCATTTAGAAAAGTCGTAACAACTGTATTTTTAACAAGTCCGGAGTTCCTTCTTTTTTGCAGGTTATTCTTATGGTGGCTCACTGGATTCAACTCTGGGCTTTCCTACTCCCAGAGCACCAGTGCCAACTGATGGTTTCTGGCTGCATCCGTCTTGTGGCGGTTACATCAGATTTTTTTAGCCAGGCTTCGTGGCGGTATTCTAGTAGATTGACAGCTGCTTAGCTGCGTTTTCATCTCTCTTGTGAGACCCTTTTGTTTACCAGATGGTTGATCTGCGCATCTTCCTATCTGTGATATGAGCTGTAATACTTTTACAATATTTCGCTTGAACTTTTAATAAAGGGCAGTGTGCATCCCAGGATGCAGAGGCCGGGGTCTATCCTATTTCGAAAAAAATAGTTTTCTTCAGTTTCGTCAGGCTTTTGGCCATTAGCTTGTGTTCAAAAAATTTCTGTTTTCCCAACGGATTGGCATCGGGCGTGTACGAGTTGATCCAAAGTTTGTAGCTGAGCGTGGACCTGCTCCTGGACGTGGGATGGCATGTTCTAGTCGAAGGGCACGATCACCACGCTCGTTCTGTCTTGGCCAATAAAAGGAATAGATGAACTAGAAAAGCGGACAAGTTGTCCACCGCACAAACTCTCTGTACTCAGTTCTTCGTCTTCCTCTGAATTATATTCTGCGGTAGTTGTTAGTCTGAAACTCCACACGGAAGACTGCCGTTTGCCTAGAACGTGGGCATACATATGCCTACATGTAGATATATAGAGCTTTGGATATGGGTATGGACCGGTTTCTACGTGCTTGGGGAAGTGGTTGTACCGGGCAGAGCAAATGCCATTAAACTTTGGTGGCATATCTGCTTGTTGAGGAGTTGAAAACAAACATTGGGGCATCACTTGCTAGGATAGAGTTATTGTTGTGCTGTGATGGTAACGTCTATCCTTTGCACGCTGTAATTTTGATTTGTTCTGATGGAATCACATGATAAGGCTAAATAGGTAAGAGTGCTAGCCAGTATGTAGACAATATTGGTATGTGTTGGGGGATACCCTCGGGTAGGATCACGTCGGGGTATAAATGCCGAATTAGCCGAGGTTCGGCAAGGTCAAAGCAAATGGTGGCCGAGTCACCTCAAGGCAGGCCGGATCACGGAGTAATCTGGACCAGGGACGTCCACCTTACTTGGTCTCAACCGACTTAAGCCGTATGTCGGTAAGATATATCTAACTTGTATGCAGGAACAGGTATGGCCGGATCAACTATGTAGGATCCGGGTTATATCAAGCTTGCAAGAGAAGGAAGGTATCTCGCTGGTCAAAAGGTGGCTACTGTACGCGGAGCGTGAGCGAAGCGGACAGAGACCGGACCACCGAGGCGTGGCCGACAAAGGTGACAAAGCCAATGTCGGGTGACGCAGGCGCCGCAGAGGCTCACGTAGCCTCTGCATGGGTGACGCGGGGGAAAAGTAACCCGGCCGGCTTACTATTTTGGGAGGAGGCATATTCCCTGGAATATGCCTCCACGTGTGCCCTAAGTGGAGACCTAGCCACCCCTATATAAGGAGGGCTAGGGCTTCTGTAGAGGGGGTTGATTTCTGGGAGATTGCTCCGAGGGCTAGCTAGTGGCGAGAGTAAGAGAGTTCTTTCTTCCTCCTCTCCCCAATACAGCTCAAGGAGCACTTGTAATCTGTGAAGGTGAATCAAATACAAAGCTTCCGTGTGTGGAATCACCACACTATCCCTCCCTGGATTCCCCTAGTGCATTTAGTCCCCACCTTTAGCCTATCCATGGCATATGCCGTGACACCACCACGACAGTTGGCGCCCACCGTGGGGCTAGCGGCGCTAGCAGGGGTGAAGATCCGGACGGGAAACCTCATCGGCACCGGCGAACGCATCGTCTCCGGGCTCGTTCAGCGCTTTGGAGCACTGGACTTTGTCAGCGACAACGCTGGCTGCTTTGGAACGCGCCCTCTTCCACGCATCGGCCTCTTCGTCAAGCTCGGCGCGCACACGGTCTACGTTGCTGTCGATGTGTCGTGCATTCATCCGCAGCACGTCGTCGAGGGAGGCGAGCCACCCCTTAGCATGGTTCACGGGGCGCGTATCACTCGCTCCCCGGACCGTGCATAGGTAATGATGACTGCGCTAGGTGCAGGCGCAAGCAAGGATCATGCACCAGATTCGGAGGTAACGCCCAAGGCACCGAGGAAAAGTAGAGGTCCTCCACTAGAGAGGCCAGAGAACGTGCTGCAGCAGGCGATGGATAGCTTGGCAAACCCAGTAGCAGCTGCAGTAGATCCGGCTCAGGCACAGGGTGAGCTAGAGGAAACTAGGCAGAAAATACTAGAGGGTGCGAAAAAGATAGCCGCGGCTCAGCATTCGTTGAACATGACACTGCGTGAGTACGCTAAGGCAAATAAGGTAGATGCTGTAAAAGTGAAAGGGAGAAATCTCATGAGTGAGATGAACAGAGAGGGTGATACTAGGATTGAGGAATCAGAGAACTGTTTGTCCGTGGGGCTGCCGAGGTATAGTACCCCGGCGAAGAACCTCAGAGCAACAGATGCAGCTGCATCCGAGTTAGAAGGTCTGACGGGTGAAGCCCGCCAAAGACAGCAAGATAGGATCAACGAGTTGGTTCAGATCGCGAACAGGCAGAACGAGGAATTGCTCAGGGCTAACCCGGAGAGAGCTGGGGCCTCCAAGATCGTTCATTCGGCGGTGGGTAACCCGGAGAAATCCGCTAGAGCCGCATCGTCTCCTCATGGTGGTCCTAGGAGAGAAGAGGTGGTAACCTCGGCCAGGAGGAATAAGCAGATAATCCCATATGACCCGGCAAAGGCAGGGAAAGGAAAGGAAGTGCAGAGAGATGAGGATCGAAGGAGTGTGAGCCGAGGTAACCGCGATCAAGGCAATGTCGGTCAAAGGAATGTTGTAAACGGCAATGCCGGACAGCGTAATGAGGAAGGTGCAGGTCAACCGCAGCAGCGGAATATGCCACGGCAAGATCGCAGTGCCGGCCAAGGTATGCAACAAAGGGCAGCTCCACTGGAGCAAGATAGATACAATGATGGTAATTCAGAGATGGTGAATGCTGGCTATCCCAGGCCGGACTATCATGTGATAGGATCAAGGTTGTGAAGCAGAGACTTGATGCCAGATGACGTCAGGTTAAAACTGGATCGGTTGTATAGGTCGGAGCAAATTGAGTGTCAAGGTCCTCCGGGTCCAGCATGTTTTGGGCCCCGGATCATGAAGGAACCTCCGGTACCTAACTTTCAGTTACCTAGAGGCACAAAGACATATGACGGCAGCACTAAGCCAGAGGATTAGTTGATTAACTATGCTACTGCTGTAAAAATTGCCACAGGCAACTTGAGGTGGGTTGTGAGATATGTACCCCAGATGTTGGAGGCGCCAGCAAGGCTATGGCTAAACAACTTGCCACCCGGAAGTATTAACTACTGGATCGATTTCGAGGAGATGTTCGTTAGCAATTTCTCAAGTACGTATCAAAGGCCCAACAGGCCACAAACCCTAGCAATGTGCAGGCAGAGATCGAATGAGACAGACCGGGAGTTCTTAACCCGTTGGTGCAATGTGCGAAACTTGTGTGAGGGCGTGATTGAATCACAGGCCATATCTTGGTTTGCGTAAGGATGCAGATATGCAAGCATGCTATGGCAAAGGTTGCAAAGAGATATGCTAACTACATTGGCAGAAACGATCCGGATTGCTGATTCATATGCTTTGGGTGATCCGACGCAACCTAAGCTCACCTCGAACGAGTCAGGCGAGGAGTACTACCAGAGAGATGGAGCCGGGTCATCCCGGAGGAATGATTATCGAGGTAAAAGAAGAGATGACAGACCGGATTACCGGTACAGTTTGCAACAAGTTCCAGCTATGAATCAAGATCAACCCGGAGCAGGAGGCAGTCAACGTCAGAAAACTGGAGGACAGCAATGGACGCCAAGGAATGATGGGAAGAAAACTTGGACGCCAGAGCAGAAAAAACAGTGGCAAGAGAAGAAGGACTGTCCGAGGTATACCTATGAAGCAATGCTGGATTAGCCGTGTAAATTTCACACGCCTAATCCAAGTAACCCGGCGGGTCACACAACTAGGCAATGTGAGTGGATGTGAAAGATAGAACAAAGTGGTTCGGGGAATGCTCAGGCACCTCGGAATGATCAACCTCGGCAGGAGTTACCTCGGCAGCAATTGCTCTCCGGGGCGAACATGCAACAGTTAATGTTGCCTCCCCCTCCGCCGAGGTATGACAACAATGAGAGAAGGGATGCAGTGCATCAGGTAGAAAACCAAAACCAGCAGGATCAGAGGTACCCCGGAAATGAGGAGAGGAATGAATACAGAGAGCACCATAAGAGTTACTGTGTGTTCACTATGGAAGAGACAGACAGGAAGAGCTTGCAGCGCCGACATATGGAGGTGAATGCGGTAATGCCGGGAGTGACGAGGTATATGCCTTGGTCGGATCAGGAGATTACCTGGAGCATCAAAGATCATCCCAAGCTTATGCCTAGTCCGGGCTCATATGCACTGGTGTTGGACCCAACATTCATTGGGCCTAACATCAATGTAAGATTCTCCAAGGTACTGATTGACAATGGTAGCAGCATTAATATCATGTATGCGGATACGATGCGCAAATTGGGTATCTCGGAGAACATGCTCCAATCTACAAGGACAACTTTCCATGGCATTGTGCTAGGCATTTCTTGTGAGCCCATAGGCAAGGTCCGGATTGATGTTTTGTTCAGCACAAGAGATAACTGCCGAACTAAGAATTTGGAGTTTGAGGTGGTGAACTTAGAAAGTGCGTATCACGCGTTACTCGGAAGACCGGCACTGAACAAGTTCATGGCAAGCTGCCACATCAGTTATCTGAAGATGAAGTTGCCTGGGCCAAATGGTGTGATCACTATAGCCGGAGATTTCCGACGTTCCATTGAGTGTGCGTCAGCCGGTCAAACCTAGCCGAGTCGCTCGTGATTGCGCAAGAAAAGAGAAAGATCCAAGAGGTGGCGGCACTGGCTCAGTCCGCGCAGCAGTGTATGCCGGCACTGAGTAACCCGCATGGTAGTGTCTCATTTCAAGCGACAAAAGATACTAAGAAGGTGCCTGTTGATGATATGTTCCCTGAGCGTACCGTAACAATTGGGGCCGGGTTAAATGACAAATAGGAAAGCGAGCTCGTCAACTTCCTCCGTGAGAATCGGGATATTTTTGCTTGGTCCACACAGGACTTGCAAGGTGTTCCGAGGGAGTTGGCTGAGCACTCTTTGAATGTGAGACCCGGAGCAAAGCCGGTGAAGCAACCTCTCCGCCGCTTCGCCGAAGATTGGAGAAAAGTCATTGGAGATGAAATAGCTCGGTTGTTGGCTGCAGGATTTATCATGGAAGTGCTTTACCCGGATTGGCTGTCTAATCCGGTGCTGGTGGAGAAGAAGAAGGATGATCCGAACGTGGCAGTGGTTTGGCATATGTGTATCAATTACACGAACCTGAATAAGGCGTGTCCGAAAGATCCATTCCCACTACCAAGGATAGACCAAGTCATAGATTCTACTGCTGGGTGTGAGTTGTTGTCATTCATTGATGCATATTCTGGTTTCCACCAGATACCCCTGAACCCGAGCGATCAAATAAAGACTGCGTTTATCACCCCGTATGGGGCTTATTGCTATCGCACCATGCCTTTTGGTTTACGTAATGCAGGGGCAACGTACCAGAGATGTATGCAAAAATGTTTGCATGACCAGATTGGTCAAAATGTGCAGGTGTATGTAGATGATGTTGTCATAAAGACCAAGGAAAGCAAAATGCTCCTTTACGATATCAGGCAGGCATTCGCGAACCTAAGGAGGTTCCGGATGAAGCTCAACTCGGAAAAATGTACCTTCGGTGTCCCGGCTGGAAAACTACTCGGATTCCTCGTCTCTAGCCGGGGTATTGAGGTCAATCCAACTAAAATCCGGGCCATTGAACGAATGGAATTGCCGAAGTGTCTTAACGATGTCCAGAAGTTCACTAGTTGCCTGGCATCGCTAAGTCAGTTTGTATGTCGGTTGGGAGAAAATGCACTGCCTCTCTATCAACTCATGAAAAAGTCGGATAAGTTCATTTGGACGCCGCAGGCCAATGAAGCCTTTGTCCAGTTAAAGAAAATGTTAGCCACTGCGCCAGTATTAGCCTCTCCACTATCAAAGGAGCCAATGTTGCTCTATATAGCCGCAACCAACCGAGTTGTAAGTGCAGTAATTGTGGTAGAGCGCGACGAAGAGGGTAAGTCGGTGCAAAGGCCAGTGTATTACCTAAGAGAGGTGTTATCAGCCTCAAAGCAAAATTATCCGCACTATCAGAAAGTAGGGTATGGTGTGTACATGGCAGCTAAGAAGCTGAAACACTATTTCGAGGAACACCCAATCAAGGTGATATGTGAAGCTCCCATATCCGAGATAATGAGCAGCAAGGATGCAAGTGGCAGGATTGCAAAATGGGCAATTGAACTAGCACCTTATGCGCCACAATATGACAGAAGAGAAGCAATTAAATCTCAAGCTGTGGCAGACTTTTTTGTGGACTGGGCCGAGGTGCAATACGACCCACCGTTGCCGGATCCGAACTACTGGAGAATGCACTTTGACGGGTCAAAAACGAAAACCGGGTGTGCCGGAGTTGTGCTTACCTCGCCAAAGAAGGACCAGCTGAAATATGTGATGCAGATCCACTTCACTGCATCAAACAATGTTGCAGAATACGAAGCACTTATACATGGGCTCAGAGTGGCAAAGGAGGTTGGTATACATAGGATCCAATGCTTCGGTGACTCGGATCTCGTAGTCCAGCAGGCCTCCGGGCAATGGGATGCTTTGGACGCAAATATGGCGTTATACAGATTTCATGTGCAGAAAATATCTGGTTACTTTGAGGGATGTGAATTTCACCATTTACCTCGGGTGGAGAATGAGGCTGCCGACGTACTGTCGAAGCTCGGTTCAACCCGACAAGCAATTCCACCAGGCGTAGCATTGGAGCACCTCAGGAAACCATCCATCAGGCCATCCCCAGAGTCCGAATCATTTTTTATCCCGGAATCAAAGGCTGTGTGGACATTGATGAAGGAAGTGGTTCGCGAAACCCGAGGACTGCCTTGGCAAACCCGGGGACTGCCACGACAAACCCGGGGACTACACAGCATGATCCGGTAGAAGTTATGCCGGTGGATCTGATGGAAATTGATGAGGAAATATTCCCAGTGAGAGCTGTACCAGCTTGGGCATTGCCAATATTCCAATTCCTGAAAGATGGAACCTTACCCACTGAGGAGGTACTTTCCAGGCAAACTCAGAGGAGAGCGAAAGCATACACGATCATCAATTCCGAGTTATACAAAAGGAGTGTAACTAATGGCCTCCAGCGATGTGTTGACCCGGAGGAAGGACTTGAAATCCTCCGAGATATACATCAAGGGGAATGTGGGCATCACGCCTCATCCAGAGCTTTGGTGGCAAAAGCTTTCCGCCATGCGTTTTACTGGCCAAGTGCCTTAGAACAAGCGGAAGATCTGGTGAGAAAATGCAATGGCTGTCAGAGATATGCGACAAAAACACATATGCCAATGTCAGAGCTCAAGACCATACCAATTACATGGCCATTTGCTGTATGGTGCTTGGATATGGTTGGCCTGTTTAAACCAGCAAAGGGAAATATGACTCACGTTTTGGTCATGGTGGACAAGTTTACAAAGTGGATTGAAGTGAAGCCAATAAGAAAATGTGATGGAGCTACGGCCGTAACATTTCTCAAAGACATCATCTTGAGATACGGTTATCCTCACAGTATCATAACATATAATGGCACAAACTTTGCTGAAGGAGCATTTGCGCGTTTCTGCCGAGATAAGAAGATCCGGCTGGACGTTGCCGTGGTAGCCCACCCCGCATCAAACGGACAAGTGGAAAGATCCAACGGATTAGTATTATTCAGGATAAAACCCCGGCTCATTGAGCCGCTGCAAAGATCAGCGGGGTGCTGGATAGAAGAACTACCAGCGGTACTATAGAGTTTAAGAACAACTCTGAATCGATCAACAGGCTATACGCCATTCTTTCTGGTATATGGGGCAGAAGCTGTATTACCAGCCGACATACAACATGACTCGCCTAGGGTCACCCAATACATAGAAGCCAAAGTGCAAGAAGCCCGGCAAAATGATGTTGATCTGCTGGAAGAAGCGAGAGAATTGGCATTGTCCAGATCCGCCATATATCAGCAAAATCTCCGACACTATCATAGCCGGAAAGTAAGCCCCCGAGTTTTCCGGGAAGGTGACCTGGTACTCCGGTTGGTACAACGTACTGCTGGCATGCATAAATTATCCCCCAATGGGAAGGGCCATTCATCGTGAGCAAAGCATTGCACAACGATTCTTATTATCTTATCGATGCAAAACCACAGGAGAAGAACAAGGCAGACAGGTCCGGCGAGGAATCTAAGCGTCTATGGAATGTAGCACTACTTCGTCCTTTCTACACTTAGCATAGAAGTGTATGTATCCGAGTTCCTCATATGTCGGTATGTATGCCGGTAATGAGCCTATCAATGAAATCTTGGCACCTCGAGCAGTAACTCGGGGACTGCCTTAGTAATTTTAGTTGTCTTCTGCGTTTATTATTTTTACGTCGCTAGCATAAGTCGCTTCTGCTTAGGTCGGATTAGTAATGTGTGAGCACCAAGAACCTAACTCTTCGACTTGCTGCTGTCCAATAAGATTTGGCTTCATGGCAAGCAAGAGAACAAGTTTGGAATTGCGTAGCACATGAAAAACGACTAAGGGAAAAAACTTAATCGAGCCGACGTTTGTTTTTTGAACTAACATTGCGTGTACTTTAAATTTATCATGCTGAATTATTTCGAGCTAATCCCAAAGTTTCCAAGTATTGTTAAGACAATTTTTGAAGCTCGGACTCGTAAGTCATAAAACCGAACCAAGGTAGACGCGAGCCGAGCCAAAAGATTGGAAGAACGAGAAAATGGAACTCGGGGACTACGCCCAAGTCAATCCAGCATACAAAGTTAGTATCAAAATATTACTTGTGCACTTGATACAACTGCACCCGACATACCGGGGATCTGATAAACTTTAAAGTCTTTCGCTCAACGACCAGCAGGAGGAGGAAGTTCGGCGTCATCTTCGCTATCTTCGACGTCCGAGGCATCGTCCTCTTCATCTTCATCCGAACCATCTTTTGCGTTTTCAGCATTTTCGGCATCAGCGGCACCAAGGAAGCTCGAACCCTCGTTCCATTCATGAATGGGGGCATATTCGATGAGGCTATGGGCGCAAGCCTTGCGCCGAGCAATCCACTCCGGGTCGCTGGACCATTTGGATCTGGTGCGCATGCGCGCTAGGAGGTTGAGGTCGATCTTCTCGTACCACGTAAGCACGTAGTGGAGAACGGTCTCAGCTCCGGCACGGCCAGCGGATTCCCTCCAAAGGTCGAGCTCGGTCTCGCATTCCATCAGTTTGTCGACGAGAACTGTGGTCCCGTCCGGAGTATCTTCCTCAAGCCAAAAGGCGTTGAAGATCCGAACTGCCACGTCAAGGATATCTTTGCCATAGTTCTTCACGATTTCCACGCGAGAAGACAAGCTGACCAACAGGTCCTCCATGTCATAGGGAATTTCTTCAGCGTTAGGAGCAATGGGGGTACCCCTCTCTCGGCGGAACTTAGCAACAACGGTGCTCGCAATGGCGTTGCCCTCTGGAAATTTGCCTGAAAACAAGACAGGACAAACAAGTAAGGAAAAGACATGAGAAGCAACCCAGAGAAGTATGCCGGACAAAGGAAAATAACTTACGGGAAATATGGCTGTGGATCCGGGTTAACTCCTTGGTACAGTCATCGCGCCTTTTGCGAAGCTACACAAGTTCAGTGTTCACCGACTCGAGTTTGACGTCGGCCTCCTGGAGAAGCTCTTGGTCCTTGGAAATCTAGAGGGTGAGGCGCTCCTGCTCTTCAGTATAGTCCTGGCCAGCTTTTTAAAGTTCGGCTTGGTGCTGCGCTTTTAGCTTCTTCATGTCTGCCTTGAGCTTGGTAATCTCATCATCTTTGGCTCGGAGGAGGGCAAGCTCGTCGTCTTTCTTCTTAAGTTCGGCCTAATGTTGCCCTGCTTGTTCGAGAAAATGCAGCATCATATCAGGCATGGGCACACTATCTTCAAGAGATGCTGAAATAGTTTGTTGACCCGGCAGAGCTGAGGTATGAATGTTTGCCGAGCCACGGGGAAAAAGAGATATAAAGCATAGCAAAGTCGAGAAAAAATAACTTACCCTTGATCTGGTCCAAACTCTTCCTCATGAGGATATTCTCAAGCCTCCACCCCAGCTGCGGAAACCGAATGATGGGTTAGCTCGGCAGAAAAAGACGAAGAAAAACGGGAAAATGCCAAGGAAGGAACTTACCCCTTTTCTCGTATTCAGCGAGAACTGCGTTATGCTTTGCGCGTAGCATCTTGTGAGTGTCCAGCAGACATTGAAACTCAGCGCTCCGGCGGTTGGTGGTCACCTAAAAGGAGTACAAAAAGGTAGCTTAGTCTTGTGCATATTCGAAGTGTACAAAATCCGGGCCAAGTGGAACTTAACCCGGCTCTAGGTGTGTGCATATTCGAAGTGTACAAAATCCGGGCCAAGTGGAACTTAACCCGACTCTAGGTGTGTGCATATTCGAATTGTACAAAATTCGGGCCAAGCGGAACTTAACCCGGCTCTAGGTGTGTGCATATTCGAAGTGTACAAAATCCGGGCCAAGTGGAACTTAACCCGGCTCTAGGTGTGTGCATATTCAAAGTGTACAAAATCCGGGCCAAGTGGAACTTAACCCGGCTCTAGGTGTGTGCATATTCAAAGTGTACAAAATCCGGGCCAAGTGGAACTTAACCCGGCTCTAGGTGTGTGCATATTCAAAGTGTACAAAATCCGGGCCAAGTGGAACTTAACCCGGCTCTAGGTGTGTGCATATTCAAAGTGTACAAAGATCCGGGCCAAGTGTAACTTAACCCGGCTCTAGGTGTGTGCATATTCGAAGTTATCAAGGAGCTACGTTAGTTTTCTAAGGAGCATCCGGCCGAGTAACAAGTTACTCCCCCGGAGGCTCGGGGACTAATGGTTATATCGCTAATATCTACAACATCTTAAGGAACAGATGAAGTAACGTACCTCCATCATCCGACCCGCAAGGTTAATGGCCTTGGCGGCAGTATTCATCTGCCAGAAAACTCGATGGGACCGAACTTCTCCGGGAGATCGTCGTTGTGGACGAACTCCGCCTTGTTCCAGTTGTTTACAAACTCGATCAAGGTCAAAGGGTATCGCTCGCCGCTGAGCATGTGCGGCGCCACTAAACTCTTGGCATGCGCCTCCCTCCTCTCAACCTGAGCAAGGGCCGGGCTGGTGTGCAAAACAAGTTGTTGCGCATCAGCTAGCTCGGCAGGGGCGCCCTTCGGTGGCGGAGTCTTCTTCGGGAGCATGGACACGAGCGTGCGCTGTCCAGCCTCGATGGACGCTGCCCTAGTGGCATCAGAGGTCTTTTTGCCCTTAGGCTGCTGCTGAGAAGTGGAAGTTGTTGCAGCAGATTTACCCTTGGGAGCGACCTTGGTGCCTTCTCGCCGAGACTGAGAAGACTCGGACGAGGCGGAGGGGCTTGGTGTTGCTGCTGTTGCTTTTGCTGCTGGTGCCGGAGTTGGTGCTGATACTGGTGCTGGTTTCTTCTTCGGTGGAGGTACTGAGGGAACCTCGGTGGTAGCTAGTTGCGGCGGAGCCGAAGTAGTGGTGGCCGTTCTCTCGGCAGAGCCGGTCTCCCCCGCTCCAAGGTTGCCCTCTTCTTGACGAGATGGGCTGGAACCCGGAGCAGCCGCTGAACCCTCCGGGATTGGGCTCAGCGGGCGTGAATCCTCGTCGCGTGGGGGAGAAGGGTTGTGTCGAAGTGGGGAGGCAATGCCGGATCCACTTTGTGGGACCTCCACCGCGGCTCTGCCAAATCAAACATTGTTGAATAAGAAGATGTAATAAAAGAAGGACAAGTAAATAGTAAAGGGAGAAGAGGCTTACTCATCCGGCGTCAGGGGCTCCTTGGGCTTCCGATCCCTCCGAGCTGTGGCCTTGGTTGCAGGCTTGGTGGCAGTTTTGTCTCCAGACTTCTTTCGCCTTTTGGCGGGCTAAGAAGGTCCGGAGGAAGAGGTTGATGCGGCTCCCCTTTTCTTCTTCGGCGCAACCGGAACAGGATCACCCACGGCAAGGGGAGGATCTTCATGGATCTGTCCACCGGGGTTAGCTGATGCCGAAAAAGCATAAGAAAGGGGGACAGCGTCAAATGCTTCCATAACCTCAACATCCGAATCATCCTCATCGTCGGGCCAACCTCTAATAGAAGAGAGTTTACCGGTGGGTCGCTTGGTCGTGTCCAACATCGAAAGGAACATCTCCTGATCAGGTTCTTCCTCGTCCGAGGTGTCCCGGTCAGGCGCCCATTTGAGGGTAGGGTCGGTGCCATCCTCGATGGTTTGCTAAAGAAACATCTAAGGAAAAGGAAAGGAAACATGATTAAAATCTACAACAAAAAGACCGACATATGATTCAATTCGGAATAGAGTTTAGGGTGCGAGACTTACCGAAGGAGGAAGCCTATCCCGGCAAAAGTGTTCAATCCCCCACGTCCACTCAGAGGAGAAGTCCTTGTGGGTGGTGAACAGGGCCTTGACCCGGCGGTAGATCTCTGTATTGCTTAACTCGAAAGACGAGGTCCAGTTGGGGTCGCGGCCCCAGCTCATGTGGCACACTTTATGTGCGCGTTTCTGGAGGGGGGAGATCCGGTTGCGGACGAATGTGATCATGGCGTCCTCGTTGCGCAATCCGAGGTCCTTCAGCTCCTTGAACCTCTTGTTAACTTGGTTGGCCAACACTGTGGGATTCTTGGGGATAACGTCCCACAACTCCGGGTTAGGAGGACCCGGAGTATAGGGGCGCAGCCGGATCAGATCTTCAGGGGTGCTGTTCCGGACATAGAAGAAGGTCCGGGCCCATCCCTTGCAGGAGTCCATCCCAGTAACTCGGGGGAAGACAGACAGCCTCCGGGGAGAAATTGACGCAGCACCGAACTGCGTGAGTTGTTTGTCCTCCGGATCTAGTTCTACATTCGGAATTACATTCCGGCGGAGGCCAAAGAACCGGATCCATAACTCCTTTGTGGGCCATAATCCTGCATAGCCCTCGATGGTGGAGGCGAAGGCGGAGAGAGATGTGATGGCATTGGTTGGAAGGTGATGCGGCTGGATCTCGTATGTGTTCAACCAGTCGTGGAAAAAATCGCTAATTGGCAAACCGAACCCCCGCTGGAAGTGTGATAGGAACACAACATACTCACCCGGATTGGGTGAGGGGGCAAGCTTAGAGGAGGCGAGGCGCGCGGCGACGCCCTCCGAGATGCGCCTGGTCCGGTAGAGCCAATCCAGGTCATCCTGGCAGACCTAGGAGCCTGCCCACGTGCCGCGGTCGGCGCTCGCAGCATCTTCCTCCAGCTCTTGCTCGGAGACGACGAGCTCCTCCTCAGTCATCTCAAGTTCACTGCCCACACTGGCGCTAGCGGCGGTGGGTGGCAGTGGCCTAGACTGGCAGCGACCCATGGCGGAAGAGATGCGCGGAGGCGGCGGTGACGCTGGCGAGCGTGGAGGCAGTGCGGCAGCGGCGCTGCTACTCATGCGCGGTGGCGGTGGCACTGTCGCGGGAGAAGAAGAAGAGGAAGTAGAGGCAGAGGGGCGCGAAAGTGGGGAAAATACCCAAGCGGCGCACCCCTCCCCTATTTAACCACCCCCACGAGGGGGTAGTGGGATCGTGTTGTGCGGGTGTGCCACACGGTGTAGCCGTGTACGACCCGGTTCAACCAATCAGCTGTGAGCCACACGGAGGACCACAGGGCGTAACAGATCCCATGACGTGACACAATGATACTGTTAACGAGGAGGCGGGCGTGACGGCACGTGCGCACAGTAACTCCTAACAATAACTGCGGCGGTTACTGTTGCTGGCCCTTAAAATGAGGCTAGGTAATGATTAGCCTCCACGTGGGGAAGCGTACGAGAGAAGGAAGAACGCCCCGGATGGGAACGTGGTAACCCGGCCGACAAGTGAAAAATTTGGAATGTGCCAAGGGAAAGTAAGTCCATGATATCCGAGATAAGAGATAACTCGGAAAAGGAACACAGAGCTCAGTGAAATTGAACATGCTGTGGCCTTAGCGGCTAAGGCAGCTAAGACCGCACCAGCTTCGGGGACTAATGTTGGGGGGATACCCCTGGGTAGGGTCACGCCGGGGTATAAATGCTGAGTTAGCCGAGGTTCGGCAAGGTCAAAGCAAATACTGGCCGAGTCACCTCAAGGCAGGCCGGATCACGGAGTAACCCGGACCAGGGACGTCCACCTTACTTGGTCTCAACCGACTTAAGCCATATGTCGGTAAGATATATCTAACTTGTATGCAGGAACAGGTATGGCCGGATCAACTATGCAGGATCGGGTTATATCAAGCTTGCAAGAGAAGGAAGGTATCTCGCTGGTCAAAAGGTGGCTACTGTACGCGGAGCGTGAGCGAAGCGGACAGAAGCCGGACCACCGAGGCATGGCCGACAAAGGTGACGAAGCCAATGTCGGGTGACGCAGGCGCCGCAGAGGCTCACGTAGCCTCTGCATAGGTGACGCGGGGGGAAAGTAACCCGGTCGGCTTACTATTTTGGGAGGAGGATATGCCTCCATGTGTGCCCTAAGTGGAGACCTAGCCACCCCTATATAAGGAGGGCTAGGGCTTCTGTAGAGGGGGTTGATTTCTGGGAGATTGCTCTGAGGGCTAGCTAGTGACGAGAGTAAGAGAGTTCTTTCTTCCTCCTCTCCCCAATACAGCTCAAGGAGCACTTGTAATCTGTGAAGGTGAATCAAATACAAAGCTTCGATGTGTGGAATCACCACACTATTCCTCTCTGGATTCCCCTAGTGCATTTAGTTCTCACCTTTAGCCTATCCATGGCATCTGCCGTGACACCACCACGACAGTATGTCAGATTCATGATGTTTTTTTTGCAGCAGCCTGTAGCAAAGTTACATGTCTGAATTTGAAATTAATTAAGTCAAGGGTACACTTAATTATAGATGGCTGTTAATTTCCATGTGCATGAGAGAGAGAGAGAGTACATCAAGAGTCCAAGAGCACAAAAAGAGCCAAATAGCCAAACAATTCCAATACTTTGTTGCAATATTTTGAGGCACATAGCCATGGGCCACAGTCACTTGCTGAAGAAAAGAGTTTCCCATTTTTCCTTGTGCATGTGCCTGCTCGCCCCTAAACTTTTTGAAAGTATCTTTTTTTGAGTGATTGCCCAAAGCTACTCTGAACATAGAAAAAAGGTTCCCAATTTTCCAAAGAAAGTCTCGTTCGAGTTCCTCCTTCCTTCTAACCGTTCTTGGTTCTCCCGTCCCTTTTCGTGTCCCTCCTTGCTCATCGCAACTTCCCTATTTTGCCGCTTCCATTTCATTCTCCTCCCTTAGTAGCCTGTGTACATGCGTCCTTGTGTGAGAAATGGGCAGATGGATGGACAAATGGCATTTTTCTCTCAATAATATCCACTTGATACTCACCCTTGGGATACCCTAACTTCTTTGAAGGTTACATCTTTTGAGCGGTGTCCGATAGAGGTAGGACAAAATCAGCCCCTCCCCATAGTCAAATCTTCATAAACTATGAACTCGATGATCCGACCATCCGACACTTGCGACATCACCCTTGCGTAATGCTTTTTCACTATTGTGGCATCATCACAACATTTTTTTCTTGCGCTACGTAAAAATTATACATAAACCGTCATAGCATTTTTAATACACCAATAGCTAAAGAAATATGAGTATGTAGCAAACTCCCACTGGTCACAAAAAATCCCCATTCATCACAATTAAATTGTAGAGAAAATGCCAATACATGTATTCAACATGGGAGACCAATGTTTGCAGCATCTCACGAAAGCATTTGCAATAGATGCAGAATCATCTCAAGTTTACCTTTTTTTGTTAGTTTCCTTTTTGAGAATTCCATTTTTTGGTTAAGTTTTCTTTAATGTACCCATTTTTCATTTAGTGAGAGGTGCAAAGCCCAGATTTATGTAATGGACAAACACATGTCCACTTGAGACTCACCCATTTGCAACACCTCGCGAAAACATTTGAAGCATCTGCAACAAATGCCAAGAATCGTCACAAGTTCCTATTTTTCGTTTAGTTTTTTTGGTTGAGAAAAATCCAATTTTCCGCTTAATGAGAGTTTCTTTTTTCAGACCCTCTCAATGAGAGACACAAATCGTAACTTGAAATAAGAACTAGAAATTTAAAGCAATAATAAAGAGTTCGTCGTGGTTAATAAAACTGAGAAAATTAACTTGGAAATATTTTTTTTGGAAGCTCAATTGTGGGATTCAGCCCTAACCAGCCCGATGAGAAAAGGCCTTGTTGTTTTGGGCCCGGTGTTGCTCATAGGCCCATCTGAGTTCCTTCGTCCTGTAACCGCTGCTGGTCTTTCATTTCCTCGTCTCCCTGCTCAGTCCTCAACACACCTCGCATCGCAATTCGCAAAATCCTCCCCCCACTTCCATTTCTCCTCCTTCGGCCTGCGCGCGATGGTGGGCAGCTCCAACACGACGACGACCACGAGCGGCGGCGGCACCGGCGGCAAGGACAAGGACAAGGGCAAGGACTCCCCGGCGGCGTTCATGGAGGGCGAAAAGGTGCTAGCATACCACGGTCCCCTCCTCTACGAGGCCAAGGTTCCCCTTCCCACACCCGCTCCTCTCTATCCCACTCCATTCCGGTTAAGGTTTGCGTGACCAGCTAGCCGATTGTGCGGAGGTTTGACTTCTTCGTTGGTTTTTTCAATTGCGGCTAGGGTTTGGAGCAGCAGTGGAAGAGGGGGTTTAGGTCATCCGAATCCAATGCCATCGACCTTAAATTGGCTGACACAGCATCACTCTTAGTTTGCACCGCCCAGATTTCTGGGCATTACAGCCGATCTCCACGCTGCTATGTACTGAGGGAAGCAGCTATGCACTATTCCTCTCTTCTCGCCCACGAGTTAGGAGTACATATGTGTCATATATAGTCAGGAGTCTGAAGCCAAAAATTATGGCGCACTGTCACTAACATAAACTATTTTGTTGGCTGTGAAGAACGCAAGGAGGCTTTGTCTTCATGGACTATAATTAGTTCATTACTTCGAGGGTACAAGAACTGCGCGTAGGATCCATTTGTATTTTAAGATGCCCACCTGAAGACAGACATGGCATTTATCAGTTGCCACAACTGACTCAGTAGTACTGATTGAATTGGAGAATTCTAGGCTTTGTGGATGCATGAAGCAACCCAAACAAAATCAAAACTCCTTTTGAATCTCTGAACACTATGCACTTTTGTTCTCGACCAATATGTTCAAATATGTAGATCGCACATATAGACAGGAGTCTGAAGCAAAAACAGTGCGTCGGTGTCAGTAATATAAGTATTTGTGGCCATGAAGAACACAGGGAGACTTGTCTTCTTGGACTATAATACTGATTTATTTGGATAATTCAAAGCTTTGTGGATGCACGAAGCAACCCAAGCAAAATCAAAACAGTTCCTCTTTATTTTTTTTCTTGAGTTGCAGTAAACCCTTCTTCCTGCTAAGCAAGTGCTTCTTCCCCAAAATTCCGCAAGTGCTTCTTCTCCAAAATTCCGCTAGTGCTGGCCTGCTGGCTTCATATACTATGAATGTGAATGTCTGGCTAGATTTTGTGGGGATAATTGTGTGCAGTATACTTTTTTCTGCTCTTCTGCATGCTGAATATGTTGATAATGGAGAAACTTTGTTATTTCTTTTGGATTTGTGAAGGTTCAAAAAACTGAAACTCGGGAGGATGAGTGGCGATATTTCATCCATTATCTTGTAAGTCTCCAAATCCCCATTTGTAAAACATCAAAATTACAAAGCTTTATTTCCTCATTGCTTTCAAACATCTGTGCACTCTTAAGCATGGGATATCGAAAAACTGATATATTCAGTATTTAGATGATTATTCAATGTAGTTTTTTCCTTTCTTTCATGAAATTGTCTCTTCCATTTTTGTAGGGCTGGAATAAGAAGTAAGTGCATCCCACAGTGGCTGTTAGATAAGTCTTCCATATGCACTTAAAGTTAGCTATTATTACGCTTGTTCTTTCTATTGATGCATTAATTGAAGTGATATTTCTAAGATCTGTAATTCTTTGGTTGCAACTTACTGAATCGATGTTCTTATTTGATCAAGCAATTGGCATCAGCATTACATACAGCTGGCCATTCTATCATGAATAGTTCATCCCTCTACAACGGAGATGTTCCATACTTAGGAAAAGCCTGACAAATTATTACTGCGCTTGTTTTCAGCTCATGAAATGATGAAATAAAACCTGGTGCTGTGCCTTGGAAAACTGTAATGATTTAGTGGGACTATCCATCTTTAGGATTACGGAATACTGAGCACCGACCTAGTTTTTATGAGAGTTGTGAAAGTTTGCATGTCTTTTCACTTCTCAGCACTGACTAAATCAGATGCCTTTTTGTTTATCCAGATATATTCTTCAAATACTGTGCTTCTCTATTTGTAATGTTGTCATTTCAAAAGCCTTAAGATTCAGTATTAATTTCGAGCTGTATAAATTTTGTTAAGTATGGTCAGATATGGACTTGGAGTAATAATGCGAACCAAAGTGATGATATACTAAAACAGTATAGTTCGGCAAACATATGCAAGTGATACTTTTTTGCTCATTATCACAGTCAAGGCCCTAAATTGTTTAACTCGTGTGTCATAAGGATGGCTAATGGCTCCATTCTTGGTCTCTTTGCTTATTTATTACTTTATTTTTTCAGATTTGCATTTATTTCACAATGTTCTTAGATTATGGTGATGAAGGCAGCTAGATAGGGCATGGCTGAGTTTTGAGTGTGTTGGTGGATGGGTATTTGGAAAAAAAATTAATCTATTTTTGCAGTTGTGAATGAAATCAGATTTGTTCAGCAATTGTGCCAATTGTAATTCTGCCTTGACGCTCTTGCCAGTTTCGAACTGTATACTTTGTTCTCTGTTTATATGGATATGTGAATCAATGAATGAGCTTATGCAGTTGTTTGAGTGCATTGGTAAATATATCATTCGCGGAAGAGGCTTCCAGCATTAGTTGCTGACTGTTGTTAATGTGTATATCTAAAAGAAATGAATTGCAGGGCCATATTTTGATGCATTTCGTCTCCCCATCTGTTGTTGCACACAGCTATATTGTACTTCAAATACTTTCATGAATTCCTGTTGAGTGCTTGTTCTGTTATCTTAATTAAATTGCCATCACTGCAGTTAATTAATTGTCTCTCCCTGTTTTCTATTCCTCAACATAGACATTGTTTTCATCATATTCTATTTTCAATGGTTATAGCTGGGACGAATGGGTGCCAAGTGATCGTTTATTGAAGTTCACTGATGAGAATACACGCAAACAGCAAGAACTTACGAGGAACCAAACAGTTGACAAAACCATCAAGACTGGACGGACAGCACAGAATAACCCAAAAGGCTCTAATGGTTAGTGGCATGTCGTATTAGGAGCATCATCTTTACATTTGTAATGAAAGGATTGCTTCAACTGAACTTCATGATTAATGGTGATCTAATATTGCCTGATGGAACTCAAATTGCATCCTGGGTATCTTCTTCTGAAGTAAACTATAATCCATTGTTGGAGGATCTTGTGATAGGCGCTGAATCAGCTTCTGGTGATAGATAACTATGTGATTACATATATATGCGTTAATTTAGTAATGAATACAGTGCACAATGTTCTATTAGGCCCCAGTTGCTAGTCAGGGTGGCTCATTAGCACGCTAGGTGACCCCTTTTCAGAACATTGATAGGGCATATAGAAAGTTCTTTTCTTTGTCCATAATGTAATTATGATGATGTTTCTTCCTTAAAATTTCTCCTAATTTGTTTGTGTTCAGCAGATGCAAAAACAAATGAAGAGGACACTAAGGGTGTTGGTAAGTCTGCTGTTCCTTTGAACAAAATTTCTTGTAGCATCTATTTCTCTTGTCCTATTTTGTTGGTTAATGAAGTTCTCTGTTCTCATGTTCGCTCTGCTATTTATTTTGTTTAATATATTCTATTATCTTTGCTATGTTGATATTCTAGTCAAGGGGAAGAAACGCAAGAATCAACTTGGCAATGAGGTGGCTACCATTCCCAAACTTGTTACATTCATTGTATTTCCCTTAAAGTTCATAGTCTACGTGCATTATCCATATTCAGTAGGATACTATAATCATGAATTTTCAGATACCAATATTAAACTAATGTAATTTTCCGTGTTCTTGCTTAATGCCAACATTTTTTGATTATTTTCTCTATATTGTTTGGAAATTGGCACCATTGGCAGACATGTTATTTTGCCATTCTTTTGTAATTTGCGTAATGGAATATTCTGTATCTTTAATTAATTAATTGATTAGAAGAGCGAGAATTCTTATTTCCAGTGCAGAGCACTTACATCTCTAGTGTCTGGAAAAGAAAACCCCTAGGTTAGTAATTATCTCATTTTTGGACACATGTTGTATTTTTTTGTTTACAAATGGTAATATAATCTTGACTGAGGATTACAATTACACTTTGTGAGTGATTACTGCGTCATATATGATGTGCCGTTATCTTGCTGTACTGGCTGCTGCTTCCTGCAATAGTTTGGGCTCCAAATCAAAATTTAGACTGCTTAGTTACCAGCAACAATAGTCAGCATCTAAATGTGTAAAAAAGGAGTGCTGGGAGATTGTGCATGCTTGTTCAAGTTATTCCATTTACATGGCCTATGCTTTTGATGGCCTATATACAAAAATAAATACAGAAATCCTACCTTGGTTGATTCAGGAAAAGGAAAGAAGGTCTTCAGACAGTCTCCTAATGTCACAATTTCCTTTAACACTAAAGAAGCAACTGGTTGATGATTGGGAGTTTGTCACGCAGCTGGGTAAGGTATTCAATTTTTGACCGCACTGTCTTTCCTGTATGTATATCTAAATTGCACCCCATCTTGTTTCGTTACGTTAGCAGTTATATATTGTGTTTCAGTCGACATGGAATAAACACGTGCCAAAGAAAAAGAAATAAAACATGCCAAATGAAAGGGTATGCATCAACTAGTAATAAGCCTTAGAATAAAATAATAAACTATCAACTATTAAGCAGCTAGTAACCCTTTATTAGAAAGGAAATCATTATTTAGCTTCGTTTATCTGCCCTTCCACTTAGTGAGCTAAACATCCTTGATCTGTACCGTCCAAATATGATCCGATGGTTGATATTTGAGTTTGTATTTAAAGCATAATTCCTACTTGTCACCCGGGAATTTGCGTTTGTGGGAAAGACGAGGAATTTGTGTTAGGACGAGATTAAAAAGGGCAATATAAATAATGGCGAGGGGCAATGCTGCTCTGAGCTAAGCTTTGCTTGGGAAGTATTTTTTTTTCAATTGAATGAAAAGATCACGAAGGACTTCCTTTTTAGGACTAATCAACTTCAATTGCAACCAATCCAATCCCATGTCCTCATGCAATCCGACTATTCTGGTCTATCTTATTCTTTTCTGATTTACTTAAATAGTTTCCGGAGTGAAACCTAATCGGCTAATCCTATCTGACTCAAGAAACGAATTGTATCCTTAAGAGGCACTGAACTAGTGTGCAACATGGACTCCTAACAGAATCTTCAATCATATTGCCCTCCGACTCGACTTCGTACTGCTTTCTTTGGTCCCTGACGCATATATGTGCACCATAAAGAGAGTATCATTTCCAACCGCTTTAGAGAACAGCTCATCCTCAAGCTAGAAATCATTAACAGTGGTAGAAATCCTGCACCATAATCCATTAAGTCTCAGTTAGTGGATGATATGGTCACTGCACTATACTTTTACTTGAAATCTTAGTTACTAGAAAGATATGTTGATATTCTCCACCGCCGGCATGCAAAGTTTACATTTGTCACCCTCATCAATTTTTTGTCATTGTGAGAACCAGTTTTTATGGACTTGTGAGCTGAATCTCATTGCTTGGTTCAATTATCTCCAGTAAACCCTCTGATGTAACTTGATGACCTCACCTGAGCATTTTCCTTGTCCTGCAGCTTGTAAAACTACCTCGATCTCCCACTGTTGATGATATTTTAAAGAAGTATTTGGAGCATCGGATAAAGAAGGATAACAAGTCAGTAATCTATGTTATGAATTCTGGTTTATTTCCCTTTTTTGTCACAAGTGAATTTGTGACATTGTGTAATAGTTTACTGGAACTGTGAGGTCCCTTGATCATGCCATCTTTTATTATGCAACAACATGACCGCATAATGCTAAAGCGTCAGTGCTGTATTAATTGATGATTCAGTTACTATTGAGAAAAATATTTTCATACACAGTTTGGATATAATATTTGTTAGATTAGTTTTGAAGGGATAAAAGCAAGCATAATTATAGTTTCTACACAACATACCAACTACCTTGGTGGCTACCTCTAAATTCTCTACACGGACCTGTTTTTTGCTTGTGTGCATGCACATGCTTGGGATGGTAACAGTTTATCAGGTTTTCCTGGCACTCATTCCATTTGGATAGATTCCACGTGTACTTGTAGTATGGGCTTGTAGTTGAGCTGGTGTTCTTTGTTTCACTGGTTGTGATTGTTATTTCTGTGCAGCATTAAATGTTTGAATTGTTTTACTAATGTTACCATGAAAGAAAGGAAAAACATCATTTGGCCTTTTAATTTTGCTGGATCAAATCTGCTAATTTACCACCAGTTTGGAGAGGTTTCCAACAGCTTAAGCTAATCTAGAATATTTTTGTATTTATTTGTATCGCTAAGTAACTTATTTTTTTGGAAATTTGGTTAGTGTGCAATATTGGTTAGGTTTCATTTTATTGCGAGCCAAAGCTACTTGCGTCGTTTGTCAAGCATTGATTTGGTTTGTTTGAGTACTTTATGCTCAGTACCAAGCATTGTTTTGTTCACAACTCTACTAAACCTTATCACTTCTTGTAGGATAAGTGATTCTTATGCTGAGATTACGAGAGGATTACGCTGTTACTTTGACAAAGCATTGCCTGCAATGCTTTTATATAAGAAAGAGCAAAAGCAGTATAAGGAAGAAATTAAAGGTGACGTTTCACCCTCGACTGTATATGGAGCTGAGCATCTACTGCGCTTGTTTGGTATGCCCAATTGTCCACTACATGAGCCTTTTTTTTTTTCTTTCATTTATCCTTTCCTACAATTGCTCAGTTTGATATTCTTTATAAGAGCTCTAGAACAATTGTGTTTGATGTTATTTTTGTATTACCTCTCTTTATATGTACTGTTAGAAAGTTGTAGTATTCACTACCTTTGGTGTAGTTGTTTGAACTTCTAAAATGCTTATTCAGCAGCCTCAAAAGCTTAAACTTCGTATAGAAGTATAAAGCTCCACAAGGAGCCCAAAACTCAATCTGTGGAACCAAACCGTAATTTTTCTTGAGGACAAACCATGTTCCTTTTCTTCCAAAAGGGACTGAAAAACAGCAGCCATTCTGCCACTAGCTTTCTGCTTTTATGAGGACCTTGTTCAACTAACTGCATAAGTTGTTGCTGAACTGATCTGGGATAGTTGCCAATATCTCCGAAAGCATCATGTGTATGTTTTTCTTTATTTGGTGATAATCGCTAACTTGGGTATGTCAATATACTCCCTACGTCCCATAACAAGTGACATGGATTTGTCTAGATTCGCATGTATCTAGACGCGTTTTAGTATATAGATACATGCGAATGTTGAGAAATCCAAGTCACTTATTTGGGACGGAGGGACGGAGGGAGTAGTTTTTCCGCTACCTGGACATATGCTGATTGTTACTTTGTCACGGCATTGTTTTTTACCATAGTCTTCTGAAAGGGATTAGTTTTGCCTACTTTACAGTGAAATTGCCAGAGCTACTCGCTTCTGTGAATATGGAAGAAGATGCGCTTAACAAGCTACAGCAGAAAATGCTGGACATTCTCAAGTATGAAGTATTTCTTAGTACCATTTTGTACTTTCCCATGGTACAACCGGCCCATGTGCAAAAAATATTTCTTTTGTTAATATTTTAACTATTTTGCTAGGCAAATTTGAGTAGCATACCCCCCTGTAGTTATTCTTGATTGAGGCCAAATTTGTGTTTGCTAAACACATGGATGAAATTTGCCAGGTTTCTGCAGAAGAACCAGGTGGCGTTCTTCCTTTCTGCGTACGACGGTGATGCGAAAGGTGCTGATGCGGTAAAAGGCAAATAGAAGAAGATGATGGCATCTGTATGTTGTATCGCCATCTTCTGCTGGATCTGTACTGCATAGTTTTACACTCGAGAGTCTAGCTGTTGCTCTGATATTTATGTCGTCGAATGTGAAGTGACCGCTTCATTGCTTGCTAACATCAATTTCAATGTAGCTGACCTGCAAACGAAATCTTGTGCTGTAGTATTTGTGTAAATTTATGTAGGAGCGACAATGGTTTTCTTCTTTCAGAATCTTCACTGAATTTACTAGGATTCTGGTGAACTCTCAGTTGTGTTATATGTTGTGAATACTTTTATTATTCAGGCAGCATCTGATTACAAGTAGAGTTGAAATTGAAATAAACTAGTATAGGAAACTGGAACCCTTTTTTGTTTGCGTTGAAGAATTTTTCTCAAGTTAGAACTCCAGTTGCAGTCCTGCATAAGTTGTTGAAGCAGCAGCACCGGCAGCTCCATCGTGGACCATGGCATTGCCAAACCTCCGCACGCAGGGATACCGCGGTGCACATATCACGGAGGGATGGTGGCTAGCTGCACGCAGGGTCCTGCGTCTACCTCGTCCACAGAGAGAGCACGACATCCGGCCGTGACATTGTGTCTTACCGTACAATGTTGTCACTTGACGTTCAGGCGTCCATCTAATAGAATCTATACTACTTTTAATTAATAATAAAGTACGAAATGTTTCTTACGGGTTCTGTTTTCTTTAGACGATTTTGCCCTCCCACCAAACCTCGTATAACACCCTGATATAACAATGAGTGCCACTATACCCGTTCGGGTCCTCTCTCCTTTTCATCTTCCGGAAAATATCACCTTCTACCGAGCACGTTTGAACCGATCTTCCACCGGCTTTGTCTCCTCTCCGGCCCCCGTATAGCACACACTACTGCGCCGCCACCGAACTCCATTACGACGTCGCCCAGCATCCCGGCCTCGCGGGCCACCATGGACCTGCATGCTTTCTGCGGCGAGTGGAGCGGGCTTAGACGCCGCGTTCTGTGGCGTGCCTAGGACAAGACGGCAGGAGCGGCCGATGGGTGTGGGATACAACGACGGTATGTTTTGTGTGCCTGTCGAGATCCATAATTTCGCTTATCGTCGTCGGTCCCTTCTCCCTCCTTAATTTCGCTTATCAGTGTACTCCGTCGCCGGTGTCCCTCTACTCCTTCACTACTCCAACGCCTCCACGACCCCTGCTGCTGGACGACTCCGGCCGCACGTCCTTGCGCCTTTCCGCTGGCCCCGCGGCTCATGGTCCTGGACGTATTCGGCCGCGGGTTCCTGGATTCCCGCTGGCTGCACTTGAAGCCGAGGATACACAGATGCTGCTAATCTATGTTTCAGACAAATTGGATGTATGTGGTACTCTCGTAGACTTGTGTGTTCTGCTAGCTACTGACTGGCTGCATTACTCCACTCAAATGGATCATGCAATAAAGTGGTGTTGGACCGATGGACATGTTCTTCGTGTAGGTTCAGGACGAGGTTTATGTTGATGGATATGTTGTTCTAACCATTTCTCAAGGAGCGTGCTTCCTCTGATATCAGCTACTGCTGGGATATGTATTTTGAAATGTTCTGCTCCCTCCGTCTCAAAATAGATGTCGAAAGTTTGTCCAAATTTAGATGAATTTAGATACTAAATAATGTCTAGATACATCCAAATTTTGAAAAGTTTGCGACATCTATTTTGAGACAGAGAGAGTATTTAATCTTACTAACCCTACGATATTAATTAAATTGATCTATAACTCATCCTAAGATTAGTAGTTATCCCTTAGTTTGAAAACATGCATATTTCATTTGCTTGGCATCACGCAATTATAATCCATTTTTCAGCTCTTGTGCAGTCCAAAAAGTGTACTTGGTAGTCTTGCACCTCGGATGCAAAGGTTGTGGCCCAGGGTTAATTTACCAACCATCAACAAATTGTGCACGCTTATTCTTTTCTAATCCTAATGTGAGCCATTATCCAGCTTTATACAGTCCGTAAATCTTCCTTTTCATCAACTCTGATGGAATTAGTGATATGACTTTTGAAAAGATGGTCACAATAGAAACTAATATTACCTCACAATGTCAATATGGTTACGACTTTGCTAGGCACGAGGGGAAGAAAATTGATTCACGGATTATTAGTTTCCAATGTAGTCCTACTACAGTGTGTGGTTCCGTGAGGAGCGGCGGCACCCTCGGCGAGCCGTCGATAGCACACTGGTGTCTCCGCCTGTCGGATCTGGTTGACACAGGTAGGGAGGCAGGTTCGTACTGCAGCGGAAACAGAGTCGAGAAGAGGAGAGTGATGGGGAGCTGTAGAGCTCGCTCAGAGGGCCTTGGACACACCATGGACGCGCTAACCGTCAATCCGCGCATAGGTCCCTCTTTTGCCAAGGGAGCAAGCGGAGGATGGCAGAAAGCACATGTGGTTGGGTGTCCAACATATTTGACGCATAGAGTCCCCGATCATGCACAAGTGATTCCACATGGATATTCAACCTAGAGTCCCCAACCATGTAGATTGTTTGTTTTTCGCTACGTTTGAGAAAGCTATAAAAATTTTGATGGAGAAAAGCAACGTCCCAGGTATGCCATCACGCTATCTACATTATACCAGTTAATCTTCTGAATTCATTGCATCCATTTTTTGTTAGATAGAGTTGGTCGGTGTTTTCTTGTTTTTTTTGTTCGTACATTAATTTGTCCATCTAATCCAATTACTTCAGTTACCTGTCTCCGACAGGTACAAGATATCTAAAGAAAAAAGTTGCTTCATCACCTGGCTTCTCTTCATAATGTACAGGTTGTGCACCAGTAAAGCGGGTGATCAACTAGATTTGACGATGACCGCGACATGCTGCAGCCGCCCTAGACCCGAAGCTCGACCTCCGCAGAAGTATTCCTGTAGCATGTTTACTCTGATTTTTTCTCTGGTGCTCGACGAGTTTTCTAACTTCATAGTTTTTTTCTCCCGGTGCAACACACGGGCACTTTTCCTAGTACTTGCAAAAATCTGAATATCTATTACTACTAGATAACCAGGTCGGATTAGAACAATATTGGTTTTAAAACTAAACGGGACCAATTTAGTCAAAGAGAATTGCTTGGTTAATTAATGGACAACCGGGTGAAAATTGTAACACGCTTGTTTACGAGAGGAAAACAAGAAAAGCCAATGCCCCCAACACGCTACTCCTAGGAACCCTCGACACATGTGTTGGTTGCAACATTGACCAACTGAGTGGCAACTAGAGAAAAGAAACACCGACATCGACAAGTCACACAACCAAAACCCGAAATTACGTGACGGGTAGGGAGGGCTCTTAAACCTTGATATTTTAGCCAATCAGAGCTCGCGCATGTGCTGGCAGGCTCCACCCCATGTGAGAGAGCAGTAGTACTAGATTGGTAATTTACAGCACGACCGACTACGTAGACTGTCCACTAAGTTACAACCAAGTTACAGATACATGTCGACTAAGTTACCTAAACTGACGAGCCTCCTCATGGATCCACCCCGCACATGCACGCCTCCCTATTGGTCCATGCTGGCAGCGATACAGAACGACAGAGGCTTTATTACTCAGTTGGCATAATGTTTACAAGGATACCCATCTCAAAACGAGGGTTAATAAGCCAAATGTGTCTACTAACTGCTAGAGAAGTAGCAGTCTGAGCTACCTGGTGCGCCTCCTTATTTGCCTCTCGTCGTTCGTGGATAAACTCCGCATGATTGAAGTTGATCTTCCTTGCCTTAATCTTGTTGATGATCGTGCAGTGCTGGCCTTTCGCTAAATTTTCTTGGATTGCCTTGACTACATTTAAACAGTCAGTATCTATCACCAGTTTCCTGACCTGAATATCCTCTGCCATAGTCAGCGCCTTGGCACACGCCCAAGCTTCCAGGATTTCAGGGTCGGTGATCCCCTCAAACACAATAGCCGATGCTCCCAGAAAAACTCCCTGACTGTCTCGGCAAACGACCCCCACCGCTCCCCTATTCTGCGTCTTGGCCACAGCCCCATCGCAGTTCAGTTTAGCAATACCAGTTCTTCCAGTATTTCTCCTGGTCACTAGCATTTGTAGTCTCAGCCCGTCCTTCTAAATAATTGTCTCTCCTTCTGTTAGTTTCCAAGATCATCTTCTACGTACATCTGATCGAGAACACCCCTGTCCTATCATAATGCCAGGCCCAAAAGTCGGGTTGTATAACTCGACTGATCGGAATCTGAACAATTTCCTCTATATCCATCGGCAGAAAGAGGCTTGTTTGCTGGCAGCAGTACCTATGTCCCAAAAATTCACTCTTGACCAAAACCCACAAACTGCCCAAAACCTGAAAACATCCATCATGTAACTGCCAACACCTCCACTTTGGCGCCATCCGTCTTGCTTTTTTTCATGTTTGATTTCAGCCTGATCGAACTGGTGAAAAAATATATAACAACAAGAATCGAACTCACAACCTTCTACTACGTAGAAATAGCACTACACGAGGCTCAATAGAAAGTGGGCTCACCATCTTTTGAGAATATATATATTGAAATATACTCTATATATACCTTTTATGGTTCTTCTGTTCCTAAATTTGATTAAATTTTAATTAATAATAGCTGTTTTTTGTCGCTATCGAACCAGTTGAACCAGTGGTTCGACCAATAAACCAGTTGCTTCACCGATTCGCTCACCGGTCCGGTTTTAAAAACTATGCTTTCGTCAAGTCTTCCACAAGGGTACCTCGGCACCATCCTTAGGTAAAGCAACACATCTTCTCAGAGCACACTCCAACAAACAAGCCTCCCTTATCAAATATGGTCACGAGGTGCGAAGCATGGGGGAGTAAGGAACGAAGAAGCCGCCTAGCTACATGAGGCCTCATGCAAAGGTTGGATCGCTTCTGCCACTATGTCCTGGATCTGCGAGTGAAATACAGTGAAAGCTGCCCGCAACAACTCATCCAAAGTACCCTTATCAATGACATCACAACCAACAACATCATCCCTAGTGTCATGGCACTCTTCAACACCGGGTGAGTGCAGCGACGCGCTTCCCTCTTCGCCGTCTCCAGCAACTAGTACTCGCCGTGCCGCCGCCGTATTCTTTACCACCATAGATCGTCCCCAATGTCACCGTTTGCTGACGATTAACCCTAGAATCGAAATGGCGTCGTCTCAGGAGGAGAAGACGTATAAAGCGGTTCGGGGCTACCGACAAAAAAAACCTGGACTCTCTCCTATCCCCACCCGTCGGCGCGGTGCCAATCACGGCGCGTGATGGACAGCACACGAGCGGCCGCTCGGAGATGCCAGACAACGCGCACACGAGGGGCTACCAAGCGTTAGGGAGACCTTTACTTTGTGCTTCAGAAAACACGGTAGAGTTGAAATAAACTAGGAAACCGGAACCACTACGGGAAACAATGTCGCTGCCGTGTAGGCAATATACACGGCAAACGCCTTCTAGAACACGGCAAAGGCTTATACACACGGCAAATGCCACACGGCAACGTTTGTCACGGCAAATGCCCTCTGCCGTGTGTTTTCTAAAAAAGACACGGCAAAGCCTTTGCCGTGTGTCTTACACGTAGACACGGCAAAGTAAAGTGACATAACCGTTCTCATTGAAGATGACGGTGTCTATTCTTTGCTGTGTGTCGTTCATAAATCCAACACGGCAAATGCAGCATTTGCCGTGTGTCACCCATAAAGTCTACACGGCAAAAGCTGCCTTTGCCGTGTGTTGTCCATAAATCCTACACAGCAAAGGCTGCCTTTGCCGTGTGTCACGTACACGGCAAAGAGGCTGTCTTTTCAAAATAATTTTTAAAAAAAATTCAATTGTTTTTCTCAAACTTTTTTGAATATTTTTTACTTGTTAGTATCTCATATGTGATACTTTTAACTCTAAGTATGTTTAATATTAGGTCAAATTGCACTCATAATCAAACTTTTTCTACGGTCACCCATCCTAACACTACTCTAGCCCTAGCACGCTTAACTTCTTTGTTCCTTCCGAATGAGCTTCCAAGAAAGAAACCATACCTTGTCGATAATACTTTCATATCAATCCTATTAACTCTTGGACCATGATGTCATACATCTCAGTTTTAGATTCCAAACAATTATTTAAGTAGACAACAATGAATAAATAATAATAATCTTGAATCCAAATAAAAAATAAAATGATTTTTTTGCCTTTTTCTATTTAATATGGAATAATTCATATATTTAAATCCGTAAATCAGAATTCGACAAATAAAATATCTAAATCGATCAGAAAAATAAGAGGAATCCAAATATGACATCCATATCATATTTTGAACCTAAAAATTATTTTTGTAAAAAATCATGAGCATTAGATCATGTACCTGCAGTTCATATCTGACTCACTTCCTACCGATTCGGCAGAAATTAGTCTTTTTCACCAGGGGTGGATGAAAAGGTTTTAAAATCCCCGGTTGGGATATTGTTCATGTAAGGTGTTCTAGTATTTTTAAAAAAATGGGGTGGTAGTATTTTTAATTGAACATTTGGTGTTGCTTCACAAAATGCCCCGATTTTTGCGCTCCGAAAATAGGAAATGGCTTTTCTGTGCGACAAAAAGGAAAACTTCCTCCTGTAATATTGTTCGCAATCCATGATGCACATGTATGCACAATATGGGCACATTATCACAAACTATGTCACGATTATGCCCATAACATTGGTCATTTGAACCGAAAGTCAGGAAACCTCGAATGAGATGGGTCATTTTGTGAAGGTTTTTTTGAGACATAATCAATATACCAAATTTGATATTTTTACTCCCAACTATATCACAAAATATGACACCACGCGAAGGTCTCGTATTTTTTTGATTTTTTTTGATTTAGTTATGGTCATTTGAAACTATCGTCAAACCCTAATCGAATGGAGGGCATGAATATTCTTAGCTCGAGGCTGATCCTCACTAAACTCGCATTGGATCTCTGAAGAAACATCATATTATGAACCTAAAAATGATTTTTGTAAAAAATCATGAGCATTAAATCATGTATCTGTAGTTCATATCTGACCTACTTCCTATCGATTCGGCAGAAATTTGTCTTTTTTACCAGGGGTAGACGAAAAGGTTTTAAATGCCCCGGTTGGGACATTGTTCATGTAAGGTGGTCTAGTATTTTTGAAAAATGGGGTGGTATCATTTTTGAATTGAACATTTGGTGTTGCTTCACAAAATGCCCCAATTTTTGCGCTCCGAAAATAGGAAATGGCTTTTCCATGCGACAAAAAGGAAAACTTCCTCCTGCAACATTGTTCGCAATCCCATGATGCACATGTATACACAATATGGGCACATTATCACAAACTATGTCGCGATTCTGCCCATAACATTGGTCATCTGAACCGAAAGTCAGGAAACCTCGAATGAGATAGGTCATTTTATGAAGTTTTTTTTGAGACATAATCAATATACCAAGTTTTATATTTTCCCTCCCAACTATATCAAAAAATATGACACCACGCGAAGGTCTCGCATTTTTTTGATTTTTTTTGATTTAGTTATGGTCATTTGAAACTATTGTCAAACCCTAATCGAATGGAGGGCATGAATATTCTTAGCTCGAGGCTGATCCTCACTAAACTCGCATTGGATCTCTGAAGAAACATCATATTATGAACCTAAAAATGATTTTTGTAAAAAATCATGAGCATTAAATCATGTATCTGTAGTTCATATCTGACCTACTTCCTATCGATTCGGCAGAAATTTGTCTTTTTTACCAGGGGTAGACGAAAAGGTTTTAAATGCCCCGGTTGGGACATTGTTCATGTAAGGTGGTCTAGTATTTTTGAAAAATGGGGTGGTATCATTTTTGAATTGAACATTTGGTGTTGCTTCACAAAATGCCCCAATTTTTGCGCTCCGAAAATAGGAAATGGCTTTTCCATGCGACAAAAAGGAAAACTTCCTCCTGCAACATTGTTCGCAATCCCATGATGCACATGTATACACAATATGGGCACATTATCACAAACTATGTCGCGATTCTGCCCATAACATTGGTCATCTGAACCGAAAGTCAGGAAACCTCGAATGAGATAGGTCATTTTATGAAGTTTTTTTTGAGACATAATCAATATACCAAGTTTTATATTTTCCCTCCCAACTATATCAAAAAATATGACACCACGCGAAGGTCTCGCATTTTTTTGATTTTTTTTGATTTAGTTATGGTCATTTGAAACTATTGTCAAACCCTAATCGAATGGAGGGCATGAAGATTCTTAGCTCGAGGCCGAGCCTCACTAAACTTGCATTATATCTGTGAAGAAACATCATATTGTTAACCTAAAAATGATTTTTGTAAAAAATCATGAGCATTAAATCATGTATCCATAGTTCATATCTGACCTACTTCCTATCGATTCGGCAGAAATTTGTCTTTTTCACCAGGGGTGGATGAAAAGGTTTTAAAATCCCCGGTTGGGACATTGTTCACGTAAGGTGGCCTAGTATTTTTGAAAAATAGGGTCGTAGCATTTTTGAATTGAACATTTGGTGTTGCTTCACAAAATGCCCCAATTTTTGCGCTCCGAAAATAGGAAATGGCTTTTCCGTGCGATAAAAAGGAAAACTCTCTCCTGCATCGCAATCCCATGATGCACATGTATGCACAATATGAGCACATTATCACAAACTACGTCGCGATTCTGTCCATAACATTGGTCATCTGAACCGAAAGTCACGAAACCTCGAATGAGATAGGTAATTTTGTGAAGGTTTTTTTGAGACATAATCAATATACAAAGTTTAATATTTTTTCTCCCAACTATGTCACATAATATGACTCCACGCGAAGGTTTCACATTGTTTCGATCATTTTTGAATTTTTTATGTCTGTTTTAAACATGGTCAAAACGGCGAGCATGAAGATTCATATTCAACATAAATATCTAATATTTGTGTGTAGATAGATAGATCTTATTTTTCTACAAATTTTGATATATTATTTCTATTTTTCTGAATTAGAATGAATTTTTTATGATTTTCCTAAGAGTAATGTGATAAAAGGAAAAAAGAAAAAAAAAGAACTTTGCCGTGTATACTGTGGAATACACACGGCAAAGGCCCTTTGCCGTGTATACTATGGAATACACACGGCAAAGGGCAGGCGAGGGCACACGGCAAATATGCCACCGTCTGTAGCCGTTAGCTCATTCCCCTCAAGTGGACCTGTGGGGTCACGGGTTCCACCTCGTTGCCGTGATGACACCTATGTCGTGTGTCGCTGTTGACTTTGCCGAGTTTTTTTTCTTTGCCGTGTTTGTAGGTCTTTACCGTGTATATTTCTTTGCCGTGTTCTTTTTCAGAAATTTGCCGTGTTCGTGTACTTTGCCGTGTACTTTTTAGGTTACACACGGCAAAGACAAACTTTGCGTGTTCTAATCCATTTGGCACCCGGCAAAGCCGTGTCTATACGGCAGCGACATTTTTTCCCGTAGTGAACCAATTCTGTTTGAATTGACGAAATTTACAATTATTCGGTAGCGAAAACATATGGAGTAATGAACAAGCAATCGATTAGGTGGTATACATATTCACCGAAACATGAAAAAGAAACATACGATTACGATAGAACACTTTGTGACATGTACTGGCGACACAAGAAAGTGAGCGTGCCATATTAATCTGCCATGTACCGACAGCATAACCTTCGTGGGAGAGAGGAACAAGGACATGTACGACAGCAACGCCGGAACAGACGGCGATCGACGTTCGTACGTGCTCGCGCATGGTGAAGTGCATGCCTATGGTGGTTGGTGGCCTACACGACCGCCGGGAAGGGGCTGAGCCGCGGCGAGGCGCGGAGCAGCAGCGGGTGCTTGCGGGCGCACACCAGCCCGTCGCCCTCCTCCATGTCTATCTCGCCAGCGCCGGGGACGACGGCCCAGTCGAAGCACTGCACGAGCGCGGCCACGACGGCGGGCACGGACTGCAGGGCGAGCCCCATGCCGGGGCACCCGCGCCGGCCGCTCCCGAACGGCAGGTACTGGAAGTGCTGCCCGCGCGGGTCCAGCCCCTCGTTGCCTCCGCCGGCCATGAACCGCTCCGGACGGAACTCCAGCGGCGCCTCCCAGTAGGCCGGGTCGCGGCCGATGGCCCACACGTTGATGAACACCGCCGTCCCAGCAGGCACCGTGTACCCGCCGCCGACCTCCATCTCCTCCGTCGACTGCCTGTGCGCGATCGGGGCCGCGGGACGCAGCCGCAGCGTCTCCTTGTACGCCGCCTGCAGGTACGGCAGGCTCGCTACGTCGGCCTCCCCGGCGATCCTGTCGCCGCCGACCACGGAGTCGATCTCCTGGCGTACCTTGCGGAGGCACTCAGGGTGGTTCATTAGCTCCGCCAGCATCCACTCGATCATCGCCGCCGACGTGTCGGAGCCGGCCGTCACCACGTCCTACATACGTCCACATCTATTATTCGTTACGTGCGCGAGAAGAACTAAATCATTTGTCGACAACAACAAGAAGAAAATCAATTGATAGTTTCTTGATCTTACGATGACG
This sequence comes from Avena eriantha, assembly GCA_910589775.1. Taxonomy (NCBI): domain Eukaryota; kingdom Viridiplantae; phylum Streptophyta; class Magnoliopsida; order Poales; family Poaceae; genus Avena; species Avena eriantha. The sequence goes on along the minus strand of OU342741.1, from coordinate 23,106,989 downwards.
AAGGCTTTGATCTTCGTCCTGGTGAGTTTCACCTCCGCCGCGGTCTCGTCCTCCATCTTGTCCAGCAGGATGTCGAGCAAGTCCTTGCTAGCTGTCGCCGTCGACGTCTTCTTCTCTGTCGGCTCTCCTCCTCCGCCGTCCCCGCGCATCCTCTTGGCCTCGCGGGCGTCTTCCTTGTGCCTGATCATGTCCTCGAGCAGCGCGTCGAAGCGGCGGTGGACGTCGGCGGCCCGACGGCCGAGGCCCTGGAGATCCCATCCTCTGCACACGGAGATGTAGTCCTCGACGTTGAAAGCACCGACGAGCTCCGCCACCGCCTTCACCAGCGCCTGCGCCTCCTCCGTGACGCTCCCGGGCACCGTGCTCGCCATCATCCTGATGATGGACGTGTTAGACATCCGGATGAGCGCGCCGGTCAGGTCCACGGCCGTCCTCGCCGACGAGGAGACCAGAACGCTCTGCAGCAGGGACACGAGGCCGGCGCGGCGGATGGGGCGGAGCTGCTCGACGGTGCGGGGCCCGAGGAGCTCGGACATGCATAGCCGCTTCATGAAGCGCCAGTGCGGGCTGTAGGGCGCGAAGGCGAAGCCGTCGGATCCGTACGCGAACTGCCGTGCCACGGCCGTGAGCGGCCGCTCCGAGATCTTCCCTTCGTGGCTCCGGATGAGCTCGCATGCGACGTCCGCGGAGCTGGCCACGACGCAGTGGGTGGACCCCAGCCGGATGTGCATGAGCGGGCCGAGCCGCGCGGCGAGGTCGCGGAAGGTGCGGTGCACCGGCGGGCGCACCAGGTGGAGGTGCCCGATCACCGGCAGACCCCACGCGCTCGGAGGGAGCCGCTTCCGCCGGCCGCTCCCTCTGCTCGCTGCGGCGATTAGCAGGATCGCGGTGGCCAGCGCGACCGCGAGGATTGAGGCCACTACAGCTGGGTCCTGCATCAGCTGCTGGAGCAGCATCGGCAGCTCCATTCTGGACAAGGCCATTGCCACCTCGCTCTGGATTACACACTTGCACTGTTGGTTATATATAGATGATGACAAATGCAAGTAGCAGGAAATGGATTAATTATCAAGTTAAGCTTGATCGATCGATGCAGCGCGCGGTAGGTAAATTAATGTGCCATCACGAGCAAGCTTTCTTAGGATTGGACAAGCTCATCCTTTATTTTTGTCACTTGAGAGTGGATGTTGAGATACGGATACCCAACCCTCGATCGGCACGTATATCAGGGCAGGGGGGGTTGGTGGCTAGCTGCCCGATCGAAGATCCTACTGCTAGATTGTACGTCTACGTCGTCTACAAACAGAGAACGATCGACGTCAGGCGACGTTCATAGCCGTTGAAGCTATTGCTGGACCGGGCCGGCCGGATCATCCCAGGCAGCAGCTAAAGCAGTGCTAATTATTTTTAAATAATACATGTTTTAATCAATTTCACGAATAACACACGAAAGTGGTAATTTCGGAAACTAGCGGCCTCGGAGACCTGTGCCCCGACTAGGACCTTTCTGTGTACGAGGCCCCAACTGGTCATAGGAACCATCGCCGTCAGGTCCCAGGTCCACTGCGCGCTTGAGCAACTGGTCGGGGGCTCAAACCCCGACTGGACTCGTCGGGGGACCAGGCCCTGAAAGGTCCTAGTCGGGGCACAGGTCCCCGAAGCCGCGCTAGTTTCCGAAATTATCAATTTCGTGTATTATTCGTGAAATTAATTTAAAAATGTTTTTTTAGCTAAAGCAGTTCCATAGTGGACGCCATTGCTGCCGGCTGCTACATTTCTCTGGATTACACGACTTCCTCCTTAAGCGGGCATGAAGGACAGAGGGCAAAGTCCACCAGCCAATGCCGGAACCGCCTCTCGTTGGTTGGGAGACGGCGCTTCCAAGCAAGCCAGCTGAAAATCTTACACTTCGGGGGGGGCAACACTCCTCCAAACCTTAGCCGCCAGATCATGTGTCTGTGGATGCCTGAAAGAGTTGGAATAGAAATCCTTGTTTGAAACCATTTTGTTAGTGAGGCGGCAAACACGATTGTCCGGGACATCGTGGTGAAGAACAACAGAGCTAAGCTCAGAGGTAAGCACGAGGAGCTCCTCCTGGGCAACGTGGGAAAGTCTAGGTTGAAGGAGATCTTGGAAGCCATGAGAGAGAACCATAGCGACGCGGGCGTTGGGTCTGGTGGAGTGGGAAAAGGGGGAGGGGAAACACTCATGCAAAGGGAGAGGCCCAAGCCAAAGGTCTAGCCAAAAAGCAGTAGCAAGGCCATTCCTGGTGGATACTTTGGACACATCCCTAAAAGGCCTAATCCCGATGAGGATGTCTTTCCAAACAGGGGAATCAAGGTGATGAGGATCTCCCAAGTCATTAGAGTCGGACCAACCGTACATACGGCGGAACCAGCATGCCCAAGGGGCGGTGGAGTCAGAGTGGAGCTTGGTGAGGAATTTGGAGAGGAGCGTATAGTTCTGGAGACCAATGGATAGGATACCCATCCTACCATATTGCTTTGGGGTGCAGATGTCCTCCCATGCAACTTTGCATTGGCCGCCATTACATGTTTCCTCGCCAATCCAGAGGAAGGCGTGACGATGCTTGTCGATGGCTTCAATCACACCGGCAGGGAGGATCCCCACAGCCATGGCATGAGCAAGCATAGCGGTGAGAACAGAGTTGACAAGGAGCAGAGACCTCCAATAGGAAGGGAGTGTCCACGCCAACCTAACAAACGCAAATCACTCTTAGTCATGATAGGGTTGAAGTCAGGAATGCGGAGCTTGTGTGTGGAGAGAGGGAGGCCGAAATAGGTTTGGGGGAAGGAGGAGATAGCGCGACCAAAGGAGGCAGCCATAAGGGTAGCCATAGAGAGATTGGTTTTGATTGGGACAAAGGTGCTTTTATGGAAGTTGATGGACATGCCTGTGGCAGCGGAGAAATCATCCAGGACCGTTTTGAGATTGACGACATGTTGCGAGACCGCCCGAAGGATGATGAGAGTATCGTCTGCATATTTCAGGATGGGGCAGGGGAGGTCATCAACAAGGGGTGAAGGAGCATCCCCTGGCGCGAGGCATGAAGGAGCATTTGCTGCAGCACATCAGCAACAATGTTGAAGAGTAATGGGGAAAGCGGATCTCCCTGGTGGAGACCCTGGCGGCACTGGATCCAACGGCCAGGAATACCGTTGAGAAGGACATCGATTTGACTGGTTAGATTAAGCATCTTAATCCAGGCCCTCCAGAGGCTAGGGAAACCCTTGTCCATAAGGATCCAATCAAGAGAATCCCAACTAATGGAGTCAAAGGCTTTGAAGAAGTCTAGCTTGAAAACGGCGGCTGGAGCGGGCCCGTCGATGACAGCACTGTACAATGTCGGCATCATAGACAAAATTTTCGGCAATGGAGCGCCTGATATGAAGCCCGTTTTGTCAGGATGGACAGGAAAGGGGATCAAAACTCGAAGTCTAAGGGTGAGACACTTGGAATGGATTTTGAGGCAACAATTCTGGAGAGAGATTGGGCGGAAGGAGTCTGGGCGATTGGCGCCAGCTTTCTTAGGGAGGAGGACGATGTAGGGTTTATTGATAGGTCGAAGGTCAGTAGAGAGAGAGAGAGTGGAAGTTGTTGAGACAATCTAAGAGGTTGTTTTTTACAAGGTCCCAGTTCTTCTTGAAGAAGGCGGGGCCAAAATCATCTTGCCCGAGGCTAGAGTTATCATTCATGGAAAAGAGGGCCTCCCGAATCTCGGAGAGAGAGAAGGTTTTGATGAGCGCATCTGCTTAAAAGGAATCTAGCTTAGTGGAAGAGACTAGAGAAGCTAGGTCGAGGGTATCGGAGGCGGCAAGGGGGTACCTAATAGATCTTTGAAAAAGCTATGGAGAATGTCTGCCTTGGCAGAGTGGGAGAAAACGGTGCAGTCATCGTCCTCAAGGTTTTTAATTTGATTTTTCCTCAGCCGCCCAGACACGCAAGGGTGGAAATAGCGGGAGTTATCGTTGCCTAGGGTGCAATTTTAAATCTTTGCACGTTACCGCCAATAAGTCGCACGATCATTGTTCTTTTGACTTAGATAAGATTTAGTGACCTGATGCAGACGATTTTCGAGAGGGGCAAGGGCTCGAACCTCCTTGAGCCTGTCAAGGAAGGAATGGACCCCTGTCTAACCTGTGTGAGGATCCAGGTTAATTATAACCTTGTTAAATCCAATAATTCTCTTATGTCACCATAGCCCTCCTGAGTCAGTTCTGGTCAATGCAGAGAGATCATGGTATGTGGCATAGTCCGTCCATACATCGTCGGATCTTATCTCTGAATGTTCATATCTGTTTTTATTTTTATTTTTCGCGTCATGTTATGTAATTTGCCGTATGCTTTAAACAGAAGAGCAACCTTTTTTTTCTTTCCAACAAAAAAACACACTTGCGATTTTATTTTCACAAGACCATGTTTCTACTACTCACTCCCTTCACTTTTACTACATGTCATTCTAGGGTTCCCAACTTTTATCAAATTAGGGCATCTCTAAACGATCCCCTAAAATCGGTTAGAGGAGTAAAAATACGCAGCGGCGGCACCTAATCAAACTTCAAACGGTCAGAGGAGTAAAATTATACTCATCAGAGGTGTAAAAGTGGCGGCCGACTCCTAAATTTACTCCTCCGAGGCCACTTTCGAGAAAACCTCCTGCCTCCCGACCCGCCGCACCCATTCCTGCCGGCGTCACCGCCGGCGACCCCCGTACCCCGCCGCCCCCACCCCGGTCCCTGCGCCGCCCACCAGCCTACCTCTCCCCTCGCTCGCCGCCTCTCGCCGTCGCTGGAATCGACAGGGCGAGCTCGTTTTCGCTGGTCGTCGCCCCGATTTGGAGCAAATCGGGCTCCATCGTTGTCGATTCACGGCAACTTCGAGCCGGCGTCGGCTCCTAGGAGGCCGGCCACCACCAATGTCACGACGAGGCTCGCCCCCTCCTCCTCGCCCACCACAGATCCCCCGAGGCCTGGGGTTGGTACCGCCTCCCCTACCGCCCACGACGGGTTTGGTCTGCGCGCGGGACCTCTGGCTAGAGTTGGAGGATGCAGGGCCGGTCTCTGCGGATGCTGCTGCCAGAGATGGATTGCCGGCACCGCCGACTGCAACCAACACAAGAGAAAAAGGTGATTTTTTCCTCCTTTTCTTAATGTAAAATCATAGTAGAAGAAGTTGTGGCTTACATGCTTTTTGTTACAAATGTAGTACAATAAATTCTACATGGACCGAGGACGAACACAACGAGTTGTATTTTGCATGGCACCATCAAACTCTTGTAGATGATGCATTATACAAAGAGAGTGGTGTTCGTTCACCATTTCAACAATTTTGGGAAAAGATTTATGAGAATTTTAATGAAAAGACAAGAAGAGGTAGATCGATTAACTCGATCTTGAATAGATGGCACATTCTTGTTATGCGTTCAAATGAATAGTTTGGTTTATATTGGTTTGTATCAGTAAGTACTCTCTATGTACCGATTGTATCGAGTTGTATCGGTATGTATTGTGTGCATCGGGTTGTATCGGTATGTATTTGACTATTAATCTATGATTATATATGCATATGTATGGACATATTGCATTGCAAATAAGGAAAAAACATTTTTACTCCTCTAAGTATAGTGGTTCGGTTAGAAACCTCCAAGCCTTAGAGGAGTATTTTTACTCCTCTAAGTTTTAGGAGTCGGTTTACTCCTCTAAAGTTTTAGGGATCGGTTAGAGATGCCCTTAGTACATGTCCTTCTCACTTCTCGATGTACCTTTCTCTCTTCCCCATACTGTACCCTCCTGAGTCAGTTCTGGTCAATGCAGAGAGATCATGGTATGCTGCATTCAGGAGCTTCATTTCAGTGATCAACGAGCCATGCAAGTTAAACGTACATATACGTCCTCTGATGCTCATCAACAGGCTTGATGAAACGGCATGAACGAGTAGAAACAACCCCTTTGATTATAACCCCCCAACTTAGTTTTTATCGACCAATTCCCCAGGTTACCAAGAACATATTGGATGCATGAACAGATTGAGCGTAATCTTGACGTATGGGTTTAAAAGTGTTATTATGAGTAGCGTCTAGAATGGAAGATGGAAATAGAAACCTTTGGACCAAAAGCAGGACAACTTCATTCTAATGCAAAGCTCCACAAAACAAGTAAGATTTCACAAAGACAAAGCAAAGCTCCCACGAAACATGTAAGATTTCAGTGTCAATACAATATGCCACTTACACCAATCTAGGAATTTCTGGTAACAAACCAAACACAAAATACTTCCACACTATGCTAGGCATCGCAGTCCTGACCTAGGCCTTTACTATTATACTTCTTCATGGAGAAGTAGTTCTTATGCTTCCTTTCCCTCTCCATCTTCAGAGAAAGCTGTGGGACAAATCAATAAAATGTTGGGTCAGTGTGGTTAAACCAACAATTAAAAAAAAGGTACATCCATCCCATTTGTATGATGCAAAAACAGTGGTATCTCCAAAAATGGAAAAATAAAAGGTCAGAACATAAGAAAAACAATGATCCAAAAAACAGTGGATTGAATGTGGCATACCATCATGAAAATGTTATCCCACTATTTCAACCTATGTTATGGGTACTATATATATAGTTGTCTAGAAACAGTCCATTTACTTGAAGAGTGCTAGAAATGCACAAACAATTTCATAACATTGCATAACATGTCAACTTTGAAATACCAGTTACACCGGCAAGCTGACTTGCTACCACATTTAAAATGTTTAAGCAAAAAACACAAATGTTTTAAAAAGTGGCAGAGAAAAGCGCTCCAGCTCCCACCTAGCAACTAGACCACTGCCTAGCATTTCTAGGCATTTCGCAAAAAAAAAAAGAGCCAAGTGTATATATATACTTCATTATACACTGTAAATTTTAAATTTGACAAGGCTGAGTACTTCAATCAGTCAGATATTTACTAGACACAGTTTCCATACATCTCCCACTTATCCTCTTCACTACCCACTGTTCCTGTCTTGCAAAGTACTCCCTCCGTCCCAAAATATAAGGCGCCTAAGGACTAGTCAAAAGTTAACACTTTTAAAGTTTGACCATGATTATACACAAAAATATAAAAATTTATAATACTAAATTAATATTAATAGATTCACCGTAAAGTATATTTTCTTAATATATCCATTCAATATTGTAGATGTAGATATTTTTTTCTTGGTCAAAGTTAGTAAGATTTACTTTTGACCAATCTTTAGACGCCTTATATTTTGGGACGGAGAGAGTAGACGAGTAGACAGTAGCATCAAGAAGCACTGAATAAGTATTGGGAACACGGACCTGTGCTGTGCAACTGACACACTAAAGCAGCAAAAAGCAGGAAAAAACACCTTTTCGAATGCTTAAGCATCCAGGCACTTAAAAAGCAATCGCTTAGATGAAAGACCTTAGGCGCAGCTTTTTAAACACTAAACTACTAAGGTAACTTTGACATAACATCTGCTATCAAAAGATCCCACTAGTTCAACCTATGTTAGGGGTAATAAATAGTCCTTTTACATGAAGAGTGCTAGAAATGCACAATTTCATAAAAGCGCACAAGGAGTGAACTTTGAATTAACAATTACACCAGCAAGCAGAATTGCTACCACAGCCAAAATGTTTAAGCAAAAACCACCAATACTTAACAAGCCGTAGAGAGAAGCAAGCGCTCCAGCTCCACCTAGCACCCACGCGCTGCCTAGTGTTTCTAGGCGTTTCGCAGAGAAGAGAGCAAAGTGTATATAGTCTTCATTATAAACTGTAAATGTTTTAATTTGACAAGGATGAATGTTTCGATCAACGATATATTTACTAAATAGAGTTTCCATACATCTCACTTTCCCTCCTCTATCACTACCCACTGTTCCTGTCATGCAGGAGACAGTAGCATGCAAGAATCACTGAATAAGTATTGGAAACATGAATCGGTGTGCAGCCGACACACTAAAGCAGCAAAAAGCAGAAAAAAAAGCCTTTCGGATTAAGCGTCCAGTCACTTAAAATCCATCGCCCCACAGCCCTTGGGCGCAGCTTTTTAAACACTAATCCGCTAAGGTAACAGTCAGTCATATCATCAGAAACAACACTCTTCAAAAAAAGAAGAGTAAACAGTCAGTACTATCGTCGAAACAACACTCTTCAAAAGAAGAGCTACCCCTCCAGTCAGAGATAATCAAGAATATCTTATGATGGGTTCCCAAATAAAACAGTCACCTAATTTAAGCTACTCCCTCTCCCTCCGATCCAAATTAGTTGATTTAAATTTGTAAGATACGAATATATCTAATACGTATTAAATTATGTCTACATACAATCGAATCTAGACAAAATCTAAGTCAAAGTAATTTGGGTTGAAGGGGGTACTATTATATTATTATTAATATTCTCTAAAAAAAACATCTTACAAAACGAAAAATAACGCCATCAGATACTGACATAGCCCGCAGGCAATACAGTGAGTAGCATTGGTGATGGTATATCAACCTGGGAGCATGACAAGACCTGGTGGTGAAGCGGCGGTGCAGCACGGGTCTTGTTGGGAGTTGAGACGGAGGATGAGTGGTTTGCGGTAATTGCTGTACTTCTCCAGCAGCGCCGCCCTCTCCTTCTTCGCCACCTCCGCGAGTAAAGGGCCCAATTTCTCGCTGAACAACCCAGATAGATTCAATTTCGCTCGGTTAGAATCAATTCCCGAAGATAGACAGACGCGCAAGCGAGAAGAGAGAGGGCGCGCTCACAGCTGGGACGGCTTGGCGCCGGGGAGAGATCGCTCCTCCCTGTGTTCCTTCAGCTCCGTCTTGAGCTCCTCCAGCTGCGCCATAAGTTCTGCCCTTTTCTTCTTCCAGATCTCGTCCAACTTGACCGGGTCTGCGGCACAACAACGGAGGCGTCAGATCCACAAGAAACTGGTAAGGACGGACGCAATGATGCATTGGCGATGCCGCGGCTTACCCATGGCGACGGTAGCGGTTGCAGCGTCAGGGGCAAAGCGGAGGCGGCGGCGGAGCGGGGTGGAGGCTGTGCGCGAATTCAATTTGATTGCCGGCGGCGGGGGAGACTTAGGGCACGTACAGTGCGAGCCTTAGGGCACGTACAGGCTTAGGGCAGACGGTAGGAATAGAATCCCCGTCGATCAGCAGTTACGCCTTTATATCCTGGCGTCAGGTTTAGCATCGGCGCAACAGTTCACGTCGGGCGCTTAGCCTTTTCTGTTGGCTAGTCGTACTTTCCTTTGCATGCAACCTCCTCGTGCAACCGGCTGGAACCTCGGTGCCAATCCAATTTCCTAGTTTTTTAACTACAGTAATTAAAAGGCTGACGGTCTTGATGGTATGCTAGGTCACTTTTAAACCATCTGTCCTTTTGCCACCTCAAATTATCGATTCGATATTTTTCTTTTCCGTATCCTGCAGTCCTCGTATGTGCATCATCGTCGCTATCTACTATATATACGTCCCGCTCGAAGTTCGTCCATCGCTCCACCATCCCTCGGTCGCTAACAAGATCAGCAGGATGCGGCGCTCCCCTCCTCCCAGCGGGAATCAAGGCGTTAGGCTCGTCTAGGATGGCCCTACATGATCAGCACGTCAAAAGGGAGCGGGAGGAGGCAGAGAAGAGGCCTCTTCTCCTCAAGGGAGACGCCGCTTCGAGCTCAGTGCCGGCTGGAGCGATCGTGGTGGCGACATACACTAGTGGAAAATGAGCCTTTAGTCCCGGTTTATAAGGTTTTTAGTCCCGGTTTTCCAACCGAAACTACGAAAGCGGGGCTAAAGGTCCCTCTTTAGTTCCGGTTCTGTCACAAACTGGGACTAAAGGCCCTCATAAGGCTGTGTCGAGCGTGCGGGATCTTTAGTCCGGGGCTAAAGATTTTTTTCAATTAATTTTTTCATTTTTTTCCATTTTTTGATTTTTTTTAAATTTTTTCTTGAACTTTTGAATTATCTGACTCGTTAATTCGACAAATAATATATCCATTATTATCAGAAAAATGTGAGAAATTCAAATATGACATTAAAAAATAATTAAAAAAATAATTTTCTTTCCTTTTGAATTTTAAGAATCCAAAACGGCCTAAGGCTATTAAAATCGAAGAGGAATTTTTTTCTGCACGTTTTGATAGGCTGTACGTTTTCATCTGACATCGTATGCAAAAGTTATGGCCATTTGAATTTTTATGACATTTTTTTTGCAAATTATGTCGAAATTCATGTTTGTTAATTTTCGTAACAACTAAATCATTTAATATAACTACAGTTCGAAGGATTTTATTTTTTGAATTTTTATAATTTTTTAGCATGATTTTGAAACTAGAAAAGACGATCTCCTGCCACGGGGGGTGGAGATTCGTTCTCCTGCCGCAGCAGGATTTGTGCCTGTTTTTCTGCCGCGGCAGAACTTGAGAATTTTTTTGCCTATTTTCTTTAGTTCTGGTTGGTAATATTGATACGTCCATTTTGCATAACTATTCTATGTCTTAATTCACTATTATTCATTGATATATTTCGTATTGAGAGGTGATACTTATGTTATTTCACTTGTTTTTGCATGGTTGATGACTTTTGGAGCATGGACCGCTGCAGTCAGGATTCTGATGGAAAATGTGCTGTTTGGAGGCAAAATTCGCGAAGATCAGAAAATCCGAGAAAATATACGGAAAATTCTATTTTTCAGAAGACTCAGGATGCCAGAAGATGGAGTGGAGGTGGGCCACAGGGGCCCACACCACCCCATGGCGCGGGCAGGCCTAGGCCGCGCCTAGGAGTGGTGTGGCCGCCCTGGCCCACTCCAGCCTCTCCCCTCTGGCGTATATCATCCCCACGAAATCCTAAGACTCGGGGGAGCGACCACAGAAAGATTCCTCCGCCTCTGCGGGGCGGAAAACACTGAGAGAGAAAGATCTCTCCGGCAGACAGATTTCTGCCGGGGGAATTCCTTCCCGGAGAGGGGAGATCGTCGCCATCAACACCACCATCAAGCTGGACTTCATCGGGATCATCATCATCATCATCACCACCATCATCACCATCAGCACACTCATCACCATCTCCATATTGCTGTAACAATTGAGTTAAATCTTGCATTAGTTCATAGGAGAAACTTTCCCGGTGTTGATTACTCTTTGTAGTTGATGCTATTGAGTGAACCATTGAATTATTGTTTATGTTCAGATTGTTATACATCATTATTCCATCTCTGATCATGATCCATATGATGTCTTGTGAGTAGTTCATTTTGTTCTTGAGGACATGAGAGAAGTCTTGTTGTTAGTAGTGGAGTTGCGTTTAGAAAGATTCAATAGATTGTTATTTAAGTTGTGGTGTACTTCTTCTAGTGGTGTCATGTGAACGTCGACTACATGACACTTCACCTATATGGGCCTAGGGGAATGCATTGTGTATTTGGCTACTAATCGTAGGGGTTGCCGGAGTGACAGAAACCTAAACCCCCGTTAGGAAACCATTGCACAAGGGACGTAAGGGTCTTAGAGTTTAAAGCTGTGGTTAGGTTTTTACCTTAATTACTTTCTTGTACTTACAAATGTTTGCAAGGGGTATAATCACAAGTATGTATTAGTCTTGGATGGGGCGGTACATTAGCACAGGTTCACCCACACAACACTTAGCAAGCTAGAGAAGATTAATCGACTATATGAAGCGAAAGCACTTGACAGTCTTCCCATGTGTCCTCGAGAACGTTTGGTCATCTATAGAAATACAACCGGCTTGTCCTTTGCTTCATAAAGGATTGGGCCACTTGCTGCATTCATTCTTACTGTCTTTTATTTACTCGTACTTTGTTTACTTGCTTTATCAAAAACCCCTAAAAATCCGTTTGCTAAGTATTTGCAGAGAATTCCTGATCCATACCACTAGGCAGCACCTTCTGCTCCTCGTTGGGTTCGACACTCTTACTTATCGAAAATACTACAATACACCCCCTATACTTGTGGGTCATCAAATATCAATCGAGACTAAAGGTCACACCTTTAGTCCCGGTTGGTGATACAAACCGGGACTAAAGGGGTTGACACCAGCCGTAACCCCTTTAGTCCCGGTTGGTGTCTCCAACCAGGACTAAATGTCTCGTTTGATCCGGAACTAAAAATTGTTCCGTTGGAACCGGGACTAATGTGGGTCCAACCACAACCGGGACTAATGCTCTAAACTGGGGTGGGGTAGACAAAGGCTCTTTTTCTACTAGTGATAGTCCCGGATCCAATTGAGGTCTAGGATACGTCCAGCGACCGTGGAGCTCATCCTTATCAATTTTAAGGGAGGTGGCCTAGGATGTGCAGCCCCAACGGCTTCGGAAAGCAACGACATGCTCCTCCTAGGTAGCAGTTCCTCAGGCATGAATGAGACCCGACTGCACGTTGTCGATGTCCATGATCCATCTGCACATGATAACTAACTAGGTGTAGGGGTGCACCTTGGCGCATGACCTCATCGAATTAGGTTTGTTAGCTTTTATACTGAACAAAAGTGAGGCTCATAATAATAAAGATGTTAGAAAGGAAAGTGTTCCAATATATTAAGGAATTCACTATTCCTAAAGATAAAAAGGTCCAGAGACACCAATAATAGGCTGAAGCTCTAATAATTAAAAAAGGGTATAACTGCAACTGAGTCCCTCTCGAAACATACAGCGACATGGAGGAAATAAAAAAGAACATCTGACTGTCAATGGAGTTAACAAACATGAACACATATCATTAGGAAGACATAAGACAAATCAACTACTAAGTGCAGCAAGTAGGTCAATGTCCATCAGCTTGATAGTCTACATAAACAGATAATTTATAGAGCACTAGCCATCCCTGTTATAGATGACCTCGTCATTTAGAGAACTCTTCATGTTGTGTGGTGGTGAGTGGGTTGAGGAGTAAGCATGACTGATCACATTCGCTTGTGTCGTAATGATACTTGCCTACTTTGAGCAGCATATTTGTTGACTCAAAGGTGAGCGGATCAAAATGAGTTGTACCTTTCTGGACTTTCCAAAGAGTAGAATTGATGTCGTTCGGTGTACTTGTACTAACTGAATCTAACATCGTTTCTAAACTCGCAAGCATCCCTTATTGTTATAGCTATTCTCACACAAGAGTATCAAACAATAGTACAAATGCACCCTATCTCCTTTGGGTCCAACTTCCATGCTCTAAAGTCACGGTTACATGTGCCAATGGTCGAGTACAATGTAAGGCTTCTTGCATTTCTCTTAAATATTTAGAAATGAATAGTTGCAAAGTCGCAACCAATGAGAACGTGTGGTCACAAGTGCTGCGAATTAGAAGGGAAGGATAAAAAAATTACTTTTCTTCTCTTCATGTTTCTTCCGCCTCCAATTCTCAGCGAGTCTTCTCTTCTACTCCGTCCATCCACAAATAACTAACTTGAGTATGTCTAGATTCGAATGTATCTATACACTAAATTGCGTCTAGACACATTCGAATTTAGACAAAATCAAGTCATTTATTTCTGGACGGAGGAAGTATTTTTGCTTGTCCATATTTACATAAAGCTGACAGTTTAATCATAATAGATAAGAATAGCGGAGAGGAATATATAAACAAAAGCAACTAATATACAAAGTGCACACACATGTCACAAAATTTAGTGTAGTTATGAATAACATAAATATATATAGAAAATCTCACCTCTTGCCCAGAATCTTGAAGTGCTTGGAAGGGTTCCACATGATCCTGGCCAATGTTGGGCCATGTAAAGATAAACATAACTTTTTTCCTACGCGGTGATCTCAAGATCCAGCTCAGGTAGAAGGCCACAAGGATTACCACTAGACACGCAGTTGAGGAAATGATGAAGCACGTCGCTTGATGCAGTGCAGTCCTCGCGATACGTTCCGGTTCCACGATCCACGATCCGTTCTTTTTTCATGATCGTCGAAGTGCTGAACGTACAATACCTCCGCTGGTATCCACACGTACGAGGAGGAGCGCCGACGATGGACTGCTAGGTCCGGTACGGTGGCGACAGGACGGACTAGGGCTAGGGTTTCCAACACATGGAGTGACCTAAGCTTCTTCTCTAAGCACCTGCGCCCTAGCTTATATACGGAGGGGAAGTGGGCTCCATTCACTTGTGGCCCATTCAATAAAAGGCCTATATTAGTCACTGCAAGTCCAACTTGCTGACTAAGTCCATGTCTCTATTTGGGTCCAACCCAAATAGATTTCGGTCTAACCCAAACTTGCTCCCACTCTTAAGTGTGTGACCCGACAGGCTCATGGTAACCCGGACACGATTCCGAGTCTCACTCATGATCGATCAGTCGGTAGCGGCCCCTAGCAGAACGTGCCGACTCCCAAGTACCAATAAGTCATGACGACATACCTTTCCAATGCGATTTTCGTCTAAGTCCCTTTTGCCTCACGATATACCTTGTCGAACTATAGGCGAATGATCGTCATCCCTTAAATAGTCCGACTCTCTTTCTCGATCTGAGATAAGTGATTCATCCGACTAACTCTTAGTCGGTCGCCTCGATTAACACTTAACCGAGTCACGCATGGCCATGCTTTCCGAATCATATCTTCCAAGAGGGCCCAGAGAATATCTCTCCAGATAGAGGGGCAAAATCCCATCTTGGTCATTCACATCACGCAGCTTGATTCACAGTCGACCCGAACTCCGCCTTTATAACTGCCCGTTGACGGAACAACGTTTGACAGAACCTAAGTCGGTGATCCTCAACTCGGATTGTGCAATAACCTCAGGTCTAAGGATTATATTGATTAGACATGCAAATGACGACTTGTTCGTTGCATCTCAATATGGGTCAGTCCGACTCGCTAAACTCTTTAGCTGAATCCGTATAAGTCGGAATAGCATCTCCATGCCCATGACAAGTGGAACCTAGTCATCTGTCGACTTTCACATTGGTCTAAGTTGTGTGTCCGACACAACCTCAATGACCAAGGACAATTAGTATGAACAACATGAATATGCAATTCCACAATCGAATCACATATTCAATGATACATATCAATATTTCATACATGGACCATAACCTTATGAATACATTGGGAAATATCATCAACCATGATTGCCTCTAGGGCATATTCCCAACAGCCAATAATAACAAATCGAGGCCCTTTATTCCCGTTATCGCTGTTGTTACCATTTACATTCCTTTTTGCGAGTGAAATACCGGCCTAGATGAAATTATGGCTCAAGTCAGTGACCACAAAATATTGTCAGGTTAAGGTACCAAAAGTGTCCATGATATTTACTGCACGACATAAAGTTAATCCCATCCAAATAGTGCCATGAGAAAGTCTTAGGCAACAATGGATGTTACATGAGTTCATCCAAATCCTACAATTTAAAGGAAAACGTTCTGTAATATGGGCCAGATAGATAGGATATTGTCAAAATCAAGAATACCTAATACTCCCTCCGTTTTAAAATATAAGATGTTTTAGCTTTGTGAAGGGAGTGTATCTAGACCCCTTTTAGTGTCTAGGTTCATTTAGATTTGGAGTGAACCTAGCCATTAAAAGAGGTCTAGATACACTCTCTTTACAAAGATAAAACATCTTATATTTTGAAACGGAGGGAGTAATAGCTTAGCTTACGAAAAAAATTACCCCTGCTATATGACCCTAATATGATATTCTCAATCATTCAAACCTGTTGCCATTGAAGTTTTGGGATCCAATGAAGCATGGAAATTGAGATCATCAATCACCATGTTGGAAGAATTAGGAGAACGGGCTTTGCTGAGGGGTAATTCAGATATGTCCTCTTTGCATGGAGTTGATGAAGGGAGAATCACTACATAAAACATGCTATAGTTCTAAGACCTAGTATGGAAACATAGATAAAGTTTCAAAGTTTTCTACTACAATATATATCGCAAGTAAATTCTGCATGATTAGATTCCATTGAATAGTTATCTTCTTTTGATTAAAACAATATTGCTTCTGTTCTGAGCGAGTTGCGGACTTCAGTATAATCTGGGTTTTGTGGGTGCAAGCTTCACTCTCAATCATTAAACTATTGTCTCTCTTTAGCAGTTTCTTTCTTATTGTACAATAACACGGAAAGCTTATGAATAGTCACACGCTTTTCCATATTGCCTGTTCATCTAGGTTTTGTAGGTTCAGAAATCCATATTCAATACAAGTATATAATTCTTTTGCATGTTTCAAAATACATACCTTTCTTAATTCCTCTTGTCTTTACTTCATCTTGCGAGCTCAGTCTTAGTATGCTTTTATCAGTAGGGACTACCGAATCAAAAAGCATCATGTGGAAATAAAGATGAAAGAGAGATGATAAGTCTATATAATTCCATGTGGTCTATGTAGATGTATATAGTTGTATTTACTGAATCAAAAAGCACCCTGTGGGGAAAAAAGTAGAGCTAAGAATTATGGATAATATCATGTGGTTTATTTATACTTGTACAATTGTACTTACTTTTTTATGTTGCCATCATCATGATTCATTACTTTAGCCCTATTCGATACCCGGGAAGATGCCGGTTGTTTCATATGCCTTGAACGACCAGCCAGACGTACTGTGTAGAGAGACTCATGGTATTCCATGGGATTATTCTGCAACAAACAAAATGACAATTAGCAAGGATCTATAATCTGTGAGATGAGACGTCCAGAAACTCACAAGGCAAGCTATCACCACAGCACGACTATTGCCTCCTAGAGAATCTTGTAGTATGCAGGTCAATTTGCTATCTCTGTGAGGTATCCGTCACTCATTATTCTTTAGAGCTGAAATGACACTGGACAATGCAAACAACGAAGAACCAATCCCTTCATTGCAAATCCTTGTCTTGTCCTCGCTTCCTGGAATGAACAAACAACAAAAGCATGGTATTAAACTGGAAGTACAAAGCTTATAAGTTACATGCAACTCATCGGAGGGAGTCCTACCAGCCAAGTCAATGAGGTTAAGCTTCCCTGTGATAACATCATTGTTGACCCTGATGGAAAGCACAGCGCGGCTCCTATTTGAGACATCGTTCAGGTCTGTGTGGGCCACATTCCTCCGCTCCTCACCTTTCGAGTAGGCTTCCTGAAATTCAACCATGGATCACATAGGAACCTTAAACTATGAAAATACAATGGTAAGTGCATTGGCCGTAGAAGCCACATTCCAGAAAACACAATATTTTTTTGACCCAGCTAGCCTCAGAACATTAACCAAGCCAAGCCCTTGAGCTGGAGATTACCATCTTGGTCATCCAAGGCCATTATCTCCTTGTCCTTGGGCTCAAGCAGGTCGTAGCACCGCCCCATGTACACCTCGTAGTAGGAGATCTCCACGAAGCACAATGTGCCGATACCGAGCTTCAGGACGGATGAAACTGCCAAGGAGATGAGCCTTGGTAGATCCTCTGTTCCCTGTGCAACAAACGGTTTTAGACTTTCAGCAGTACATGCTAAACACTTCGTCAAAGAGATTGAATTAGACGTCGCCTCAGGTAAAATAAGGGTTGCATATTTTTTAAGGGAGCTTGGAATTGGAGAAAATGTCTGAAACAGCTCGAGCAGCACAGGAAAAGGCCAGCGGATTATAGAGACGGGTACTTGGTGCGCTGTTCCTTGAGCAGGACGGTGACCTTGCTGCCGGGGGTGGCCGCCGATGAGGGAAACGCTGGCAATGGGCACGGCGGCGAGGCATCTTGAGACAGAGGCGGCAACACATCTTGCTGATGAGGGATACCTCCATTTTCAGCCTGTACTCCTCCTTGGTGGTGGCTCAGCTCGACATCCTCTCCTCCTCTTGCTCGGGGAGGAATAGCGAGGGCTAGAGCAGGCCAGGGGAGACGAACAAGAGAGTACAACGGAGGAGGGGAATCGCGGGAGGGAGGAGGCGGAGCACGCCAGCCGGACCATGCGAAGAAGAGGACCGAGAGGGAAGCGAGCGTGGGCGTCTGGGAGCGGCGGTGGGGGCTGACCGCGGGAGGCAGTGGCGGCTAGAGTTCATCTGCCTTTGGCTGCTCCTTTTATACGACTCGCGGTGAAAAGGACCAACATTCAGAATTCTCTAGGGACATAATCTAATGGCCAGTTAAATCTGATTTTTGGGGAGCCTCGTACTACCCCCACCACATATTTTTTAAGGGAGCTCGGAATTGGAGAAAATGTCTGAAACAGCTCGAGCAGCACAGGAACATGCCAGCGGATTGTAGAAATTGGTACCTGGTGTGATGTTCCTTGAGCAGGACGGCGAACTTGCTGCCAGGGTGGCCGCTAATGAGGGATACGCTGGCAATGGGCACGATGGCGAGGCATCTTGAGGCAGAGGCGGCAACACATCTTGCTGATGAGGGATACCCCCGTTTCCAGCCCGTAATCCTCCTTGGTGGCGGCTCAGCGCGACATCCTCTCCTCCTCTTGCTTGGGGAGGAATAGCGAGGGCTGGAGCAGGCCAGAGGTGAGAATATGCGGAGCATAGCAGCGACATGGAGACGAATAAGAGAGTACAATAGAGGAGGGGAATTGCGGGAGGGAGGAGGCGGAGCATGCCAGCCGGACCACGCGAAGAAGAGGATTGGGAGGGAAGCGAGCGTGGGCGTCTGGGAGCGGCGATGGGGGTTGACCGCGGGAGGCAGTGGCGGCTAGAGTTCACCTGTCTTTGGCTGCTCCTTTTATATGACTCGCGGTGAAAAGGACCAACGGTCAGGATTCTCTAGGGACATAATCGAATGGTCAATTAAATCTGATTTTTGGGGAGCCTCCTACTATCCCCACCAACTATATCTTTAGATGGATGTGTGCTGAATAATATTGGTACATATCCAATGATGTTCTCTCTGTCCCTTTCCGTTCCGATCCACTATTAATAGTGAATTAGGCAGAATTAGTGACGGCAATCCAAGCCTCAAAATCAACTGAACTGATCATGTAGGCCACACAAAGTTCAGTTAACACTGAACTGTTCCTGTACAGCGGACAAAGTTCAGATAACTAGAGTTTAAACTTTAGACATAAATTATCTTCCAGATTAACTCTATCTAGTTTGTCAATGCTAATCTAAGCTCTAACATTGAGGAGATGGAGCACTACAGCTGCTGGTACACAGGAAGAAATAATATGGTCAAGCATCGCTATCTTCGAACATGGTTGTTGTTGGCTGTTTCATGGTGATCGGAAATAAAAAGGAAAGAGGGAAGAAAGGAAACTATAAAAATATCATCTCACAAATCACGCTCCCGAATCTCTCAAATGATCCTCGTGATGGTCTTTGTCCGTCGGTTGTTGTTTCCGTACGTCAACCATTCCTATGTCAACTCAGTCGATAGCGTGTCTGTATCGTACACGAACTCTGCTCGATCGATTTCCATCCATATATACGCTACTACATAGCCTCCACCCGAAGCATATGAAAACAAAACGAATGTGAATCCCCCATCGATCTCGAGCGCCAAAGTCCCAAGTGCCTAGAAACCTGCCGTCAACGTGGCTTTGCCGGAGTTTAAGCCGAAGGTGCTATTCCAGCCGTCGCCCTTCGCTATCAGGACTTCATGCCCGTCGGCGACCCTCACAACAACGACAATGCGCTGACGCTCTCATCGTACGACCCGTTCGCCGACTAGGTTGCCGTGGATGGCGCCAGCGCCGGTGCTGGGGACGATGGCCGCGTGAACCTCCACGTGCAACAGCACAATGGTAGGAGGACGATGACCACGGTGAGGGGCTCAACACGGACTACAACTATGCCAAAGGTGCTGCCGGGACCTCTACTGCACCGAGACCCTGGTGGAGGACAATGAGCTCGGGAACGTCATCCAGCTGAAGTGCGACTACTGCAAGAAGGTCGCCGCCTTCCTTGCCAAGGCGGGAATCACCAAGACGGACACCTTGCTATAAGATCGGTCGAGCGGCATTAAAAAAACTCATACAAGATCGGAGACTCCTTGTCAGAAACATTCCACGGTAACACATGCTGTGTCGGTCCTTCTTAGATCCATATGAAAACATATATGGCCACGTATGGCAGGTGATACAGGCCAGGAGGCTAAATAGTGTTTTAATGGAAAATGACTTTGGCATATGCTAATCCAGATTACTCGAATCAATTGCAACGGTGACATATGCATGCAATGGCACAAAAATAATATTGTCACTGATTAGTTATTTTTCTTCGAAAAGGGGATCCCATCCTCTGCATCGATTGATGCATGCTTCCTCAACTGTAAATTGGGCACATACTATTTCCATCTTGACTCAACTCCTTTGGAGAGTTTTCTTTTCTCTCTTCCACATCATTCAACATATATATTTTAATTTTTTAAAACTACCATATATTTTCAAACTAGATGTCTAATATTAGAATCGATTTCTCTAAGATAAAATGGCATGACCAAAGAAAGAACAACACAAACTAGCCCCCAAAGCCGAGAATTGCCGGTCAAAGCCTCGGCCATACATATGAGAGGTCGCCGACCCACACACATTAGCAGAGATACATACAGTCAGATATGACTTCTATATTTTTTGTGATGATAAGGGAAGGACAAATAGAGGGGCATGATACCTTCGATCATGATTCATGGATGTAGTGTAATAGCTTTTTTCCTAGAAGACCTAGGTTTAATCGAATCTCGGAAAGCACTGCTAAAAGGTAATAAAAAAGAACACGTCTATAAGACTTTGTTTGTTCGTTTTACCTTAGTTGACCGGACCAATCTAGTTTACTTTATAAAGGGTTTGAATCAATAGATGGAGATAGGCCAGGTTGAAGATCCACCTGCAGCTGCACATCAAATGGAATAAAAGATAATAATAAGCATAGTTATGTATTATATTTGTATTGAGATAATCTCTCGTGGACAACACATCCTAATATTCTAGAGCCCCCGTGATGCAGCGGGCATAACAATAGACTTTCAATCCAACCGAGAGTACACCGAAGCCACGGGTTACAAACAATTATTAAGTGTAAACACGGATTAAAACTTTAAGTGGTGATGTTGTTGTTGATCCCGAATGGGGCGCTAAGCGAACACTGTACTACCCTTTCTGTCACTGAGGTTCCTATGAGATCACCGCTAGCTAAGTATCTCACCGCAAGTCTTTATCAATCTATGGGATCTTGGGTATCTATAAGTCCACGGATCGAGACAAGAGACGAAGAAACAAAAGATACAAATCATGAATCCAAACAAAATACAATTCTCCCATGATCTAGATGCACATGATTGCTGCGAGGTTTCTCCCCAACCCGCAGCCCGTGAGGAATACTCACTCATAACAAATAGATCGGAGATAGAAATCATCATGCAAATACTTAGATTGAAACCAAATATTCTTACAATGGTCGCTAAATCACAAGGAGATCTAAAGTACAAAGCAATGGCTATGGCTAGTGGAGGGATGGATGGTGGAGGTGATGAACAATGGATGAACTATGGAACAATGGTGTGGATCTCCTTTGGTGGTGTTGTGATGCAATTTGAGAATGGCGGCCCTCTGGCCGACGACTGGAGTCTCAACATATATAGGCGTCTTCACAATAGTTGTAGGGTTTGACGAGACAAAGTCGTCGACACCTGGTACAGGGAGGCGGTACTGGTGTACCGCGCCCGTACCATTGGTCGTTAAGCCTGTTGACACCCTGGAAAGCTTCTCCAATTACTTGGTCGTGCGTATTTTTGTCAAAATCCTTCATTATGACTCCTTATTTCGCTTTAAAAGCCGTGATTTCCTGCACAACATAAATAAAAGAAGAGTTTTGCATATCTTTGCAATTATTAGTCATTAGTGGTAAGAGTTGAGAGTTTTTTGGCAACTGCTTGACCAAAAACAACATTTAAACGCAATGGAAGATGGCAAAAATTTGAACCATCAGGGCACAAGGAGAAACCAAAGGCCACGAGCACGGGAGGGGGTCACGTCGTCTTTGTTGGCTAGCTGCCGCGACATCGAGAAGGAGGGAAGTGATGTAGGTGTCGCTAGCGGATAGGGTTGTGGTTCCCTGGTGTCTTCCAAAAACAATATGGAATGCTGAGGCGAAGGGTGCTGGAAGTACTCTCAGTTCTTGTGATAGATAGTTTGATCAGTTTGATCTCATACGACAAACAATAACACAAAATCATCGTTTTATAGCCCGTAGCGACGCACATGCATTATGCTAGTCTTTTTCTTAAGTCACCTAAACGTCTCTCTAAGGGGCTAGCATTGTACATGTCCTTATAAGTAAGAGAGAGAAGGGAAGACAAAACCCTAGTTTGAGGCGCAGCGTGGGCTGAATGGGCCCAGCTGGCCTAAACGTGAAATCCTACCATGTGGAGCTGCTGGACCAGCCTAGGAAAAAGTACATATTACCTCCCTCAACTTCTGTGAGAGTCAGCATTTCCTCCCTAAACTAGAGAACCGAATGTTTATGCTCCTCAGACTATAGAAACCAGTCGATTCACCTCCCTATGCAGTTTTCAAAGCGGTTTTGCTGACATGGAGTCGCATCAACTGGCTTACGTGACGCCACGTCAGCCATGTGGGAGGAAAATTGAACTTTCATAATAGTTCAGGGAGGTCCACTAGACATTATACAAAATATAGAAATATTTTTTCAAAAAATCAAATATTTTTCAGGAATAAATGTACATTTTAAAATAGCAACTGATATTTAATGTTATAAAAATCATAGAAAGTTTATATTAAGTAAAAAATATCATATTTATTCCTTTCTATTCCATTCTTCCTTTTGTGTTTTTATATAATGGAAAAATATTCTCACTTCACACCTCTTATAAGAGAGGCATCGGGCCACCAAAAAGTAGATTTTCTAAAAAAAAAGTATTGTATTTGGGAGACAAAGTTCTATAGACATGTAAAATTTCAAGTTGAAACTCAAAAATATTTAGGAGCTATGAAAATGCCAAATTGAGCAATCAATATTAGAATACAGTAAACTCTACTATTCATTGCTGGATTTGTCTTTTATATGACCATGGAATGAATATGAGTTGGAACTTGCAAATTTGCATGATTGTATAACATCATCCTCCCAATATGATGTAAGTCATCTCATGATTTTTTGAAACTCTGAAGTATGGTTTCCTGAGTATGATATTCATTCTTCTTCGAGATTCCTGAACATTGGGAGTACGAACATGGATAATCAGTTGAGGTGTTGGACTCAGTGAGTACCACCTTGGATTCCTGAACAGAGAGGGAGTATAGCCTACCATTTTTCTATTATTACATGGACCATGAACAAATTCAAAAGAAAAATAAAGTGGTAAAATCTCCCGCCTATCCGGACATACTTCATTCCCCAAAATTTTAGGTACTTCAAATTTCCCATTCGACCCCTAGTGAATTCGGTGGGTGGGGGCTTCACTCGTGTTTTTCCCAGTATAGTACTAGTAGTACCTCTAAACCCTAGCCCCTCTCCCCTCCAGGAATACGTCATCGACCAGAACATCCCCGCTGCACTTTAGCCGGCATACCCGCCACACCTGATCTGCTCAACCAACCCACTTGTCCGGCGCGCTGAGCACATCATCGATCGCCCCGGATCTTCTCCATGCACGCTATAGTCCAGCGCTTTGCTCGTATTCTAGCCCACCCAAGATCTGTTTCCACGTCGTAAACAACCACTATGACCGCAACACCTTCGACGACCTTGACGTGACCCTTGAGGATGCGGAGGAGGCCTAGACGCCGCCTCGATCGAGATAACCAGATCTCCCTATAAAATTTGCTTTGTTGGCAATGTACTACATTCGTGCTAAATTTCCTAACTAACATGTCCTTTACTTGATATACATGTAATGTATTAAATTAACTCATTGTGGTTAGACATAAACTCCACGCATTGAACTGTTTTTTATGTATATATTTTTGTGAATTATTAGTCACTTAGTATATTTGTTTACCTTCTCTATTGTATCTGTTCACATGAGATATGATTATATAATGTCTCTCTTATTGGCTGATTTACGAACTATAGTATTTTCATCCTGCTATTGTTCTATTATCCTATACTACACGTTTACACACGTCATACTATTTGACTATTATGTACTGTCGATTTGATCCCTCTTAATCTGCGACTCTAACCATTTGCTATTATTATGCAAGAAGAGCCTCAGTTTGCACACAATATCATAGAGTGAATGGCTCCTATAATATCGTAAGACCCCATCACTTTTGTTTCACTTCATGCCAACGTATATCATATTGGAACCTGTTTGTATTTACAGTTGACCTTACCTTTATGCAGAGGAGTAACAATAAAGTACATAGTCCGCCCGTCTACAGGAGCCGCTGTAGAACTCGTTAGCACCTACAGTAAGCCCCCCACCCAAAGTTTGGTAGCCAAAGTTTGGTCCTTGCCACATTTGTTTTGCTTAAATTTACCATTTGTTTGTCTTGTTTTCATTTTTTTTTGCATAAAATTAGCGTCAAACATTTTAGCCTTACTATTGTATTCTTTTGTTCTATGTGCTTAGTTTAATTTCCTAGATATGCAGAGGCCGTGTGTATTGCATCCGAGTTGCTGATAATAAGAACAAGGCCACACTAGCGATTAGATCATGTATAATACACATGTATCATCTCACTCTTGTATCTACTATGTATCATAGTTATATGAATTGACTATTTTAATACGAGGCACATGATGGTTCAGTTTGTTATTCTCAGGCAGCTGAACCGTTGAAATTGTCTGGTTGTTCATTAATAATCCAATGTATGATTGCTTGTTTCATTGTTTGTCCGAAATGACCTGGCTAGTATATTCGAGGCACACAACTGATGTGTTCTTGTTGAGTGAGGTACTCTTTTTTTCTATGATTAAAATAGTTGCCGATTTCGTTATGTAGTGTCTGGCTAGTTTATGAGAAACATAATAACTTAGTTTTCATATTCGTTTTATTCATGTTTTGTACGTTCTAGTTTGATTAGTCTGCATCAGGTACTTTGATTGATTGCTCGTATTATTATTCGAAACGGATTATAAATTGGAAGAAAGGTTTGATCTATAAAGTATTTTGAATTTTTGCATTCCATTTCAGCTGGTTAATCAAACTTATGTTTTCTGATCGATGGAGAACTCCCGCTATCCGGCGCATGCACGGCGCAGGGCGCTGTATGCACGAATTAAAAAACGTGGTCGTTGCGCGCGGTTGCCAAAGGTCTGGTTGGAACACTTGCTGGATGCGCTTTTCCAATGGCGCAGCTGTGTAGTCGCTTCCTATAAATACAGTATAAAAGTAGCATTTCACGATGATCTAAATAGTATTGACCTAGTATTATAATGTTGATAATTTTTCTTTAAGTTTTTACATAGTTAGAACAAAATATTACACACTATATTTTGACATAACGAGACTGCTACCTAAATAAAAATCAAATGATGCTTGTCCAAAAGTTTCAAACGGTACTAGCGAAAATGATTCCTTCAAACACTACCTAGTTTACGATGTCTGAAAGCAATTTGCCTATCCAGTTGACTTCCAATCGATCCGTGCTTGGTAGCGCGTCGTTCTCTAAGTGTCATATGTCTCCTTGCAAATGATACACCAACCCTAGTGGATTTACATATCTTTACTTATACACATTATCATTTCCATGAAAAAAACATTGCTAGAATTACAAGTAATTTGTCTATTAAGCAGAGGATCTTTCTATTTCGACATTTTGGCATCCCCATTAATCACGGAATGAATAAGGAGTAGAAGAAGCGTTTTGAAAAAATCTTAGTAGTTGGAGTGACAAGCATATGTCCTATGGGGCAACTTGTGCTTACCAACTCATTTCTTACGAGCCTCTCTATGTTCGTGCTACCATCTTCGAAATAACTAAAGGGATACAGAGGTGCTCAATAGCTGAAGTTTTTAGCATAGAACCACCACTTTTCTGCCAAATGTACGAAAATCTATCACTGTTGGAAAATTTCACAAAATATGACGATTTTTCTGATTTTTTTTGCAATTCGCACTAAATTCAGATTGAGAGCGAATTTGACACTGTTTCTGACTAGTGGGACCCACTTATCGGAGATAATATGCTGAGTTGGATCGGGTCCCACCCGTCAGCCCGATTAAAAAGGCAAAAAATACTAAAATAATAAAAAAGAAAAAGACAGGAATCAAGAGGGGGTTGATCCCGAGGCCGACCCAACTAGCCATGGACCCGACACAGGCTATCCCGTCTCCCTCTCTGACTACCCTCTGGCCGCGCTGCCGCGCGTCACCCCCGCTGCTCGTATCCCCTCCACAGGCCGCCGCTCCTGTCCTCGCCAATGCTCGTCTCGCCCCGCCGCTCGTCGCTCGCCTCCCCGCCAGCCACCCTACTGCAGATCGCCGCCGCTCATCCGGAAAGTCCCCTGTCGCCGACCATCTCGCCTCTGTGAGCAGCATGACGCAGGGTGGGAATGTACTGCGGCATGGGGCGGCGCATCATGGGGTGGCAATGAGCAGGTGAGTGTGACGGCGATCGCGAGCAGCAGGAGGCGGCAGCGGCGCAGCATGAAGCGAAGGAGGCGCAACACATGGCGATGGCGAGCGGCACAGGGTGACGACGCAGCAGAAGGCGTCGCTAGTGGTGCAGCATGGGACGGCACCAACACATGGCGGTGCCGCAGCACGGGGCGGTGGCGAGCGACAAATGAACTCATTGTTACAAAGCATATTTCAAAATGTCAAACAAATTATAAAAAAATATATGCATGTACATCTAGATATTATATGTTCGTACACGAGTTTTTGGGAAAACTGAACATTTTTGTGCTCCACGTAAAAAAAGACAAATTCCGGTGCTTCAACATGACTATCTTTCTTACAAAAGCCACATAAAATATTCATTTTTTCTAAAAGAAAACTTGGGTATCAACATAGAATGTTCAGATGTACATGCAAAAATTTTGTTTAGTTTTTTTTAACATTCTAAATTTTGTTAATACATTTTTTATAATAGGCTCATTTGCACCCGTGAGCCAAAACACCACCTCCCCAGTTTTGGGTCTTTCTTTAGTTTGGTAGAAATGCAATTTTCTCTTAAACCATGGTTTCAGACAAGTAACCCTATACTCATTCATACTTTTAGGGCTCCCTTGATTTGGAGGAAACATTATGGAAATGCACAGGGTTCAGAAATTTTCCATAGATGCTACTGCTCACTCCTTTGATTCATAGGAATGGCACAAGGAAAAAGTAAAGGAAATTTTCCTCCAAATCTTACTTCAAAGGCAAAAGGTAAAGGAAATGAAAAATTCACTCAGACCTCATTGTTTGAATCCTATGCACAAGGAACGAGGAAAGTTTTACACCTGCCATTCTTTCCTATTCCTACCCCTTTTCTATTCATTTAATTTTCCTTTCATATGAATTAAAGAGGCCCTTATAAGAATCTACAAGTTAACCTGGAGTGAGTAGTGACTAGCGAGAAAGGGAAGATAACAGACTCGTAAATCGTGCCTCCAACTCCTAGTACATATGCGATCCATGATGCTATATATATCCATGTAAATAAGTCGTCGTTTGTTCCCGTTTGATTAATCGGACCTCGGTACTGACATGTGAGTGCTTGACTGCAAGCTTAATAGCTGATACAGTTGCTTTTTGGTAAAGTTTAATCGGATGACGGACAGCCGCCGGCACGAAGCGGTTACTAAGAAGTCAAAATGGTAGTCTTAGTCAATTAAACAGGAATAAATGGCAAGCCCCAAAACAATCATATGCGTGCCCACTTACAGGCCTATACATGTGTTAGGATTCACCCCATACCCTCATAGTTGGTTGTCCCCTCTCCCAAAAAAGGACATGTGGACTCCTACTTGAACACACTTGACAAGTCTTGTTGTATGAGCAGGGCCTAGTGCAACACAACTGTACACATCTTTTTTTCTCAGGAATTACAAAGTTTTGGCAGATGTCAGCTAAACTCTCCGGGCCTGAAGACAACCACACTGTCGTACGTTCACCAGTCCTAGCATAGTTAGCCATGAAGTGGCTGCCAGTATTCTGAAATCTACTAATATGAGTTATACAAGTTTGGCAGCCTTAAGCAGGGATTTAATCTCCTCTATGACAGTCATATACATTGACCTATCCAGCTGATCATTCTCAGCCATCTTCACCATTTCCAGGCAGTCGACCTCAATCATAATAGGCTGATTGCACCATTGGAGCGCCAAGGATAGGCCCTCTCTTAAAGCCAATAATTCCGATTTCAAAGCGTCTCTGCAATTAGATAACATGCGGCAAGACGATAATAATATAGCACCCACATGATCTCGCACAACAATTCCCGCACCGGCATCACCTGCCGCACCAAAAGAACCATCCGTATTCAACTTGATCCAACAGAGGGGAGGAGGAGTCCACTCTGGATGACTCAGAGCAGCCACCGCAGGCGCATGGAAAATACTATCCTCATAGTTCAGAATAAATTTGCCCTTCAAGATATCTTCAGATGAATGGTGCTTGATCTGAATTAATGACTGTACATAGCTCAACAAAAATCCCTTAGAAACATCAAGTGGCGGTGGAGTTTTATCATGGACTAACTCGTTGCGAATGTGTCACGCTCTCCACAAGATCATTAAATTTTTTGTAATAGTATTACCGCCCAGGTTGCTGATCAGATTAAGAAGCCATTCTGTGCTAGTATTCTGAACTGAATAAAGTGACGGAATGCTCCAGACTGAAGCCATAGAAATCCATAGCTCCTTGGCAAAAGTACAACGTACAAATGGATGGAAATTGCCCTCAGCTTTTACACCACATATAGGTCACCTATCAGTAACCTCCAAAGTTCTCCTCAATTTATTACGCCAAAGTAGGCAAAGCATGCGTGGCCAACCTCCATACAAAATTCTGCACTTTGGGTGGCACATTAGACTTCCAGATTAAATTCCATACCTTCCTACTACCATCCTGAGCCGTGCTTGAAGATTCAATAGCTGAATTCCACACTCCTTCTATAGCAAACCAATAAGCACTACGGACAGTGAACAAACCATGCTTATTCAAGGCCCAAGCGAGGTGATCTCCATCCAAGCGGCGAGATGGTTTAAGTTTTAAAATTTTCGAAACATCCGCAGGATGAAAATATTGTCGTAGCACCTCAATCTTCCAATTATCATACCGATCTAAAAGATCCGACACAAACCGAAGCCTGCATCTTCCCTGACGTGATATAGGCTGTACACGTCTATTCTCTAAGAATACGTGAGTAATAACGAGAGACCTTTACCCTCGTGTTTAAATTCTCTTCTCGGCTTTCTGAGTGTGTTCCACCATCTTCTCAACAATATCAACTGTGTTTACGTGAAAACCTCAAAGATTCCCTTCTTAGGCTTGAAGTTCATGGTTGAATGCTCGTTTGAAAGTTTGGCATGCCGACACGCCGTATTTATTGGAAAAGCTTATTTTCAAGTACAAACTTGTAGGCACTTTGTCCACAGATTGAAGTTTTGGTGTAGAAATATTGTTTTCCGAATGAAAACATATACGAAGACTAATTCTTTATCTTAAAAATGACATGTGGAGCGTTATAATCTTAAAAATGCAATAGGGATAGTCCTATGCGGAGCTTAAAGCGGGCTTTCCTTTTCTTTTTGAGATTTTTTTGGAAAGGAGTATATACTAATATCGCGGAGATACCAATTACGCCTGATCTCTACAACAACGCATTCCCTAGCGGCATTATGGATGCACACAAGCCAGAAAAAATAAGAAAAAATACAAAAAAGAAAAGTCTCGCTATAGCGATCAATTCCTTGCAGCCGCGGCACTAACACCACCAGAATTCCACCCTCTCCAATAGCGACGCCTTTAAGAAGGAAACCGTGCATAATCGTCGTCGTCGCCCGATCAAAGATCATAGGTTTTGACCCTGGAGAAAGTCATCACTCACAAAACAATACCTTCAACAAGGTCATTGTCAGGCACAACTAATTAAGATCAGACCTTGGGTTTTCACCCTGCAAGATAAGACTGTGAACTTCTCATGTGCTGTTGCCCCCACTTTTCGATGCCGCTTCTACAAGTCACGAATCACCAAGCCAATTCCACATTGTTACCGGGGCTCGAACCACCATTGGTATTCCTCTGATCTCGGCTTCCATGGCATTCACAACATATTGACTTCACCATGAAACTAAATACGTGTTCCACGATGGCAACAGACCGCAAAGCTTCGCATCGTTCCCTCTGAAACCAATCGGCCAGAAAAACATGGTTGCACGCGACCGAATCCCTCCAATCCGGCAATCTCAGGCAGTATTCTCCCATGGGAGTTCGCCGATGAAGCCTTCCGTAACTCGCCACTAAGAGGGCAAGCAACAAGTAGATCCTTGTCTTGCCGTGAGAGGAATCTTAGGACCGTCGCCTTTATTCAACAAAGCGGATGAGTAGGCCCCACACCGCCATCCGCCACCCAACGACGATGAAGGAGGAAGAACCGCCACCACAGCAAGAAATCGGTGTACGAGGTTGCAACAGCCGTGGTCCTCACAGATCGGGCTCGCGCTGCCTAGATCGAGCCGGTGCTAGGCCGGCCGGTCGCCGGCGGAAGTTGTGCCGGCGTGCTGCCGCGGACAAGACCGCCGCATCCCGCCGCCCATCTCCCGCATCGTCCATCGAGGGCACAGCCGCCGCGCATCCAACGGGCTTCGCTTCCGCACGGGGAAGAGTCCACCCAATGCGCCTCCTTGCCCCCCGCCTTTGGCGGCTGGGCGCCGACAATGGCAGCGGCCAGGGAAGCCAAGGAGGGATAGACCTGGAGCGGGGCAGTGGGGACCCTCCGGAGCCGCCGCCGCTCGAGCGACCCGGGAGGGGTTATGAACAGCATATCTAGTCCACAACGATCAGCAGAGTGCTTGTTTCCTTCGGAAGTCTATATATATCAGTAGTAGGTGTGAACCATTTAATTTTATTGGGTGTGTAAGTGTGTTCCACACTCGCCCGGCTCGTGAATTTCTAGTACTTACACTACTTTTTTGCGGTTTATAGTTACAAAATGTAGTTGCGAGAAAAAATAATTTTGCTGGATATACTACTTATTAGAAAGATCAAAGGATGCATGGTACTAGAAATATTGATTCCTTCAAACAAGGGAGAGAACACTTGTTTACCAGAAACAATTGAAACACAGTAGAACTAGACTGAGGATATCGTGCAGGGAAGGTAACAAATTGTCTACTCAGTTGACTTACGGTTGACAAGAGAGCTCGGAAACGAGTCATTTTCCAAGTGCTGTCTGTGTCCACTAGTGGATTTGCATAAACTCTTGATATATACATATCAAGTCGTTGAGTCCCTATCACCTCCATATTGCAAGAATTACAAGGAAATAAGTACACGTAACTGTTATTATATGACCAGCTTTCCATCTAGCATATAGACCATCGTTCTGTTAAGGCGTCGACGGAGAAAGTGGAAGAAATTTGACTGCATGTATGCATTGTCACTATATTACACCAACCCTTTAGGCGTGCTCACTACAGCTGAACCGGGATTAATTGCATGTGAGTAGTTGGAGCTGAAATCAAGCTTATCCGACACGAAAGCAAATGGTGTTGAGTCATTTTCCAAATGGACACATGATATCGTAGCTTCTTTGGTCTGATGTCACTTTTCAAATGACATCCTAATTTCATGTGCAGGCAATTGTGTATCTTTCCTGATGTTAGTAGTACTTAAATGCTTCATTTTCCTGATGTCACTTTTCAAATTACTATTTGCGTAGTAATTAATCTTGCTATCTTAAATGCTCCATTTTTATGCTCCAAGATAATATGCATGTAATATCTTGTTGTTCTGTTAGTAATAATCTTTTGGCAGCAGGGAAGGACTCTAAAAGTAAGCAACTACTAACTGTATCAAGTTAGTTGCATGGTCATGGTCTACATGACAATGGCGAAACACCGTCGATAGCAGTGTGTTCATGGAGCACTAACACATGCACACGCTTTTTCACTAAATGCCTGACTATATACTGAACAAGGTACCAACTTGGCAGCGACAAAAGGCGTGGCAAATTAGGAAAGTGCAAACTAATTTGAGGTTTATGATCAAATCCAATGCTGAGAGACTACTTACATGCGCGTATTTTATGAATTTTTTCATGACTGTTGGGAAGTGACATAAAACTACCTCGGAAAGAACCAAGGCCTTTGGCATATAAAACCAATTTTACGGTGTGCTCCGGTCAGATATGTATGTATTTGTTTTGTCCTATATTTTGATGAAATCCTTCTGGCCCATTGGGTATAACTTTTCTAGGATATTCATTTAACGTTTTAAAATGTGATCCTCCAGAGTTTTGTGCCCGTTGTTACTACTTACTAGGCGGCAACTCTTTTTTTACACGAAATAGGCGCTAACTAGAATGCACAACACATTATAGTGACACCAAGTTGAAGTAGGGAAAATACACTAAATTAATGAGACATATGCACACACAAAAGGTTGGTGTATGACATCTGAAACCTGGCTAGCTAGAATGTCTCTTTCGCTGCTTTTGTATCCTTCATTTGTTAGAGACCAATATTGCAATTACTTGCACAGTCAACGTGAGTGTCATGATGACACCACCATGGCATCAGCCTCTATTTATTTACTAGATCATGCTAGCAGCATGATCAACTTTGAAATAAAATGCTAAACACTTTACATAAATAGATGGAGTATGGAATGTAAAAAAACCATAAAATAGGATATTAATATGTTACTAATTCTTTTATATAGCACCCTCAAGGCCTCAAGTAAATATGAGCACTCTGTTTATTTAATCTGACGGATAGGATTGTCGGGTACTACTCCAATTTAAATGCCTGGGAGGACTACCACTAAAAGTTGGGAAGCACAACCACTATTGTAGGGTAAACTGGTAATCTACATGAGCAATTACCGGTACTATGATATCCTCTTTGGTCCAAAACAAAATTCATAGCATATACGATCAGTCATTTGATGATTCATAGGATTGACTCCTATAAGAAAATTTCCTATGATTGTTTTGTACTACTCCCTTCGTCCTAAAACACACGATGTATAAAACTAGTAAAAAACAATGCAATCTATGTTGACCAAGTATTTATATGAAGGTACAAAGATCTACTACGCAAAATCAATATCAATATATTCATCATAAGATATATTTTTATAATGTAGTTATTCAATAATATTCTTGTTGAATAGTCTCTTCTATATATTTGGTTAAACCTAGTAAGATTTGACTTTGACTACGTTTATATACCATTTATTACATTTCTTAGAATTTTTTGTATTCACTCAAACCTCTTCAAAAGAATGTTTGTTTTCCGGTGGTCCAATCTAACGCAACAAAATGTTGTAGAAATTTAGTAGACATGGCAATCTTATGTTTCTCATACTAGTATGTGTTTTAGGATCATGTGAACTAGAGGGACCCTAAAATTGTTATTTTAGTCTCTACTAATCATGACCATTTAAATCAAAAGAATCTTGTAATTGGGCCAATGATCCCTAGATTAATTTTGAGCAATATTTTGGACGATGTAACTTTTATTTGGGATCAATAAAGTTTGTCACAGTGGCTTTCCCTCAAAAAATAAAGTAGGGGTCTTAACTGAAATATCACGGACCACGCTTCAGGAAGACTCTTTTTTTTCTGGAGAAATTCAGGAAAGACTCTTCCTGGCATCCTTCAATTAGAAAATCAAGATCATCCGGGAAGCACAATCATGTCAAGTAAGGGCAGGCCAAGTGTGCAATCCTGGAGAAGCTGAAGGTTGCAGTAGATGCCATTTATCTGAACTAACAATCTACCAGGGTAAAAAAAAGTATAGCAAGTACTAAATCGGATTCATAGATGCATGATCATGCATATGGTTGCAAACTGATCGAGCATTAGCACGAGATTACCAAACTGAGACGAGCAGACCTTCTCGACGGTGGTGCCAGCTGCGAGCAGCTAGTGCGGGCGGGCGGCTGTGAGCCAGCCCGACCGATCTCGAGCACGACGTCACGGCGAGTCCACACAAAGCCCATGTCGATCGGCACACGTAAACGAAGGGGGTTTGGGCCTTTGGGGTGGGTTCACCAACGAGCGAGGATACAGTGGCTGGACGACGGACCTGGCCGAGGGATTTGCCGCGGCCGGGAGAGTTCGAGGGAGCAGATGATGCAGTTTTTTTTTTTTTCGGGTAAGGATGGTGGAGTTGTAGTCGTCGGCGGCGGTCGTGGATGCGACGGCTGCGGTGGCCGGATACGGACGCGCGGTGGACAGTTGACGCGAGGTTGCGCGCGGTGGCCGGCGGGAAGGCCGCCGCGCTTCCAAGGTCTCTATTCCTTTCCCATATTTTTTTCCCGTTTCGCTATTATATATAGTCGGGAAAAAAATTCCAATCCAAAACCCATAAGCCCAAAACAACCACCGACCGAGCGCCTCCGACTCCCCCAAACCCTCCCTCTCCCCCTCCCCAGCCGCCGGCAATGGAGAAGAAGGAGACCGACACGGCGGCAGCGGCACCGGCTACCAAGGAAAGAGAATCCCATGGAACCGGTGATCTCATCAGCCGTCTCCCCGATGACAACCTCTGCGCCATTATCTCCCTCCTTCCAACCAAGGAAGGCGGCCGCACGCAGGCACTCTCCCGCCGATGGCGCCACCTCTGGCGCTCCGCGCCTCTCAACCTGGAGGTCTGCACCTACTTCCCATCCATCTTCCCCTCCCGCGTCCCTCCCTCCGTCGTCCCCAAGGTAATCTCCCGCCATTCTGGACCTGCCCGCAGATTCGATTTCCCCGTAGTCAGCGCCGACGGCGGCGACCTCTACTATGAGCTGGAGAGCTGGTTCCACTCCCGAGCCCTCGCCAATCTTCAGGAGCTCGATATCGGACACGGGCATGCCTCCTCGCTACCTTCGTCCAGCTACCCGCCGCAGCTGCTGCGATCCTTGCTCCGCTCCGCGTCCACACTCCTCGTCGTCAAGATCACCTATATCGATTTCCCCGACCAGATCACACCGTCCATGACCTTCCCTCTCCTCAAGCAGCTCTCCTTGGCTGAACTTTCCATCTCGGGGGACGCCTTCCATGGCTTGCTCTCTGGCTGCCATGCCTTGGAGACCTTACTCCTGTCAGAAGTTGGCGCTGCGGGTTGCCTCCGTGTTAGCTCCTCGACTCTTCGGAGGATCGGCTTACAGGTTAACCTTCATGGAAGAACAGAACTGGTCATCGAGGATGCTCCTCACCTTGAAAGGCTATTATTACTTGGTACTCACAGAGATGCTTGCTGGCTATGTGTCCGGATAATGAGCGCGCCTAAACTGGAGATATTAGGCCCGGTCACACCGGACTTCTCCAAACTCCAGGTCTTCCAGGTACCAGCAAGCCAACATCCAGCATTCCTACACACAGATCATCATGTTTTTCAAGTTCATTGTTTTCTTCTTCAGGGATTGAGCCCAGTCAGCGTGGAAAACTCGATTCATACGGTGAAGGTTTTGGCCGTCGGTTCTTGTTATTCTCAATTGAATGCGCTTCTTAGTGTCCTCAGGTGGTTCCCCTGTTTGGAGAAGCTCTATGTCATTGTGAGTATTACTCATCTTTGCTTTTATTTTAAATGTCTCATTTTCATTGGCAGATTATCTAGTCTAATTAGCAACAACTTTAACGACATGCATCTTATTCCTTATTTGCAGTTTTTCTGGTCCTATCAGATGGATAAGAAAAATGAGCCTCAGTATGACCCCTTACATCCAATTGAATGCCTTGAGACCCATCTCAAAAAAGTGGTGTTGCAAGGTTACTCAGGCTATGAGCAAGAGGTTGACTTCACCAGGTTCTTTGTTTTAAATGCCAAAGTGCTCAACACAATTGAATTCCAACCATATGTCATGATCTCCAACAGTGAGATGGTAGCTAATCTACACAGCATGCTACATGTGGGAAACAGAGCTTCTCGAGATGTTCAATTTGAATTCAGTACTTACAATGAGTTTCCTGATTTCCATCTCAAAAAGCATATCCATAATTTGTCGGTGGGCGACCCCTTCAGATATCCAGTAGACATGGTTGATGCCTGAACACTGCACCATCTTATCTCGACGTAGTTGATGACTGAAGGATTGCGTTGTTTTGCGCATAAGTTTTTGCTCTATTCTAGTCTGAAGTACCTATGTAATTCCAGTAACTTGTGAAATTACCTCGTGGAAGAAACTTTTGGAATGCAAATATAGTTTTCTAATCTGGTGGGATGCAAAAAAAAATTACTACCAAAAGTTTTGATTGGGACTTGGGAGGGATCCGGTAACCCCATCTGCTGAAACTCCTCCGATCAAATGATTTGCATACACGTGGCATTTGTTTGATTCTTAAGGAAGGACAAACCTGCAGGCTATTCACTATGCTTAAGGAAAGAGACGATTCTGTTAATTTTCAAGGCGTGCTATCAGGTTGAAGTTTTTTGCTAATGATTCTCAACATCCCGGGATCTCTGCCAAAGCCAGCACAGTAAAATTAGTTGCAAATTTGTGAACGGATGCAATCTGTTTCAGTTCAGAAAATTCAAACTTCAATAACAGAGCAACAGCTGAAGCATGTTCCAGCTGCAGTCAGAGATATGATTCGTATTTTTATCAAGAAATAATGCACATGGCAATACACTGAATCATGCAAATATATTTTCCATTACTTTTTTTAGATAATTTTAATTATTTAGTGCAAGCCAACGATAGATCTTGTGGAGAATATGGCACGTGCACAATGAGTTGACTCACAATAAGAAACCTGTCCCTATTGAAACTTCTAGATGGTTTCTGATGAGCTATATGGAGTCCCTGATGTTGATTGAACAGAATCCGGTGATTAATGTTGACAAAGGCAAACAAGCTGTCGATGGTACACGCGGTCTTGCCAAGAAAAGAAGACAGGTGGATGAGCGGCCGCAGGTTAAACAGAAATGGCGGCCGCCAGATGAGGGAATGACTAAGCTGAATGTAGATGGAGCCTTTTCCGAGGATGGACGAGCTAGAGCGGGCATGATCCTGCGAGACTGTAACGGTGATGTTATCTTTGCAGCGTGCAGGCAGCTCAAGACATGCGCGGACGCCCTAGAGGCGGAGCTTGCAGCCATGGAGGAGGGCCTTGCCCTCGCTCTGCATTGGACGGCGAGCGCTATTGTCCTCGAGTCGGACTGTTCGGAGGCAATCAAGCTTGTCTCGGAAAGAACTCCAAACCTGTCGCGCTATGCTATGTGTGTTACTGCTATCCGTGAGAGAGTTAGGGAAAGAGATATAGGAATAAATAAGGTAAGCCGTGATGCAAACTTTGCAAGCCATGGCTTAGCTGGCCTAGGTAGAGTAAATGAGAGAACTGTTGTGTGGCTACATAACTACCCGCCGGAAATCACTGAGGCGATCATGGCAGATTGTACTCCTCCTATTTGATCAATGAATTTCCTTTCCCTGCAAAAAAAAAAGATATACGTGGAATGATGGACATAGGCATTAATATTGTACTACACGCACACTCGTGCTGCATGTTGGACTTGACCATGGACTCACTACTTCCTTTCAAAAGAAAGACGATGCAGATCAGGAAGGATAGCAGCACTGTGACATGCTAGTATCAATTATCAAATCAGGACATAGGAGATTCTATACTCGGTGCTCCCACCCCTACCTAAGGAGTACCAAGGCACCGTAGAAGAACTCATTAATGAAAAATGTGAGTATTTGTTACTGTATTAACTAAACAAAATCTTTGGGCCGGTCCTTAATGATTGCTTGTAGTGTTTTGTTGATCGGGTTGGTTATCGATCTTTTCTATGTTCATTGGTCAGACCAGATCTGCATATAGGCAGATGGGCTACATTTGCGACAAATGCACAATTAACCACTTTTCACCGATATTTCTTACCAAAACAGCAGCCCCTTAGGACATCAGCTCAGTCCGTGAGATAAGTTGCATCCGATAGCCAAAGACGAACAAAGCGTGAGATCGGACGGTCTGGTAGTAGTATGTGAGGACCTCATAGAGTGCATAGTTTTGATGTCGTAGATTGTTTCATTTTTGGACTTCGAAGTAGTATTTAGTTCTTTATTTTAGAATAGTATTTGGTTCATTTTATTTGCATAAACATTAGGGCATGGCCGATACTGAACATTAGACAGTTGCACCAGTTATGCACGTAAGCCTAGGTGATCTAGAACGGCTTGAAATGATACACGAAGAGCAGACCGGACTAGAGAGTTTGGTGGAAGAAGACTACTAGGAGAAAGAACTGAGGTGGGGAAAAGCTCAAGAGTGGGTGCTTGTGGTTTTAATAGTTGCTCCACACTATTTTATGTTTGTGGATTAATGCTGAAAAGCTGTAAGGTATTGCTCCCAGAGATCATGTCCCTAGTACATTTACATTTCAGGTAGAAATGGATTCGTGAGTGAGATCATGAGTGGTGCACGCTGTTAGGGGAAGATACACAACCCCCGCTGCTTGCAGTGAACTTCGAGGATAGTTTCAATCAACAGATATAATGGCGGAAACAAAACAACGAGCACATGCACAAGTGACACAAGGATTTACGTGGAAAAACCTCCTCAAGTTGAGGAGGAAAAAACCACGATTGTGGACCAACCGGTCCATGCGAACTTGAGTATGAGCAACCTGGATACAATGTCTTCTCTAAAACATCTAGAGATGTACAACACACTCAGCACGTTGCCAACCGGCAACAACAACAACAATCACTTGAAAGAAAGATTACAGCAAAACAGAGTATCTCAATTTCTGTCCATTTTGGTAATCAGCAAACTGCTCTTAAACCACAGATCCAATTAGCACCAAACTTGGTAGACAAGTAGGCATACAAGTTCCCAATATACACGCCAAATTTCAGCTCAATCGGATACTGTTTGCCTGCTCAATCTGTTTGTCTACCAAAACTGCTCTATGCTAAAACTACAGCAGTCCGAACTACAAAACTATTTCCAAATCTGATGCTACACTGATCCAAATCTCAAGTTAGCTAACCATATCAAATTACTCAAAGTAAGGAATAAGCTCACCAAGTTTGGAGCCAATCGAAGCACGCTCCAAACACCAGGTTGAAGATAGACCGGTCAGATCTTAGAAATCTGGACAGAAATCACCTCTCCTTCTTTTTCCTCTCTTCTCACTAGGTTGTGGTGTTCCTGTGTGTTATCTCACCCTCTCACATAGCAACCACGATGGCTTTCTTGCTCAGCTCTCACACTCACTGATTGAGTCACACACAGCCACCAAGGGTGGTTAGGGTTTTCTTTTCTACTCCTCTCCTAAGGAGCACCATAACCGTTGGATACGAACCTCGACCAACAGTTAAAACGTGTTGGACTTCACGGGCTAGTGTTGGGCGGCAAACACACCTCCATGTGGAGGGACCTGGCCCAACCAACTCCCCCTCCCGACATCATGGAGGGTCTCACTGCCAACTAGTAGTGATAAGGGGTGACCTCAAGGGTGGCCCGATCTTCACGGATCTCGTGGTCAAATCGATGGGAAAGCGAGGGAGAAGGGAGAAGGTAGCGGAAGCAAACACACACCTCACGAAGAACACAATGAACACATGCAAAACTCACACGATACAAGGCCAATTGCTCCTGCCGGTGGCCACCAGTCCGATGGAATCCTTGTAAGGAAAGATCAGTCAATGTGCTCCCGTCAATCCCAATCGGAGAGGGAAGAACACCTTGGAGAGGGTCTTGAAAACTTGGCAAAGGGCTATGACGCCAAGTCCTTGTACATCGATGGATGTGCGATGCAAAGTCCAACGAGGTTGGTGATGATAGTCGGTCCCCTTGGTAAAGGGGATGAGGCAAACCTAGAGATTCCACAAAGGGGTTGTCTTTAGTCTATCACCTATGCCTAAGGGATACATGAGGGGGTGGGGGCTCTATATATAGGCCTACCGCTTAACAAGGGGTAATTTGGGGATAATTTTAGGGTTTGGAACGGACTAGAGAGGTACATGGGCCAAAGACCAGCTGGCGACGCACATGCCCATCACTTAGGCCGGACACTCTGGGGTGTAGGGGCCAGAGACTCCGGGGGTGGCCGGAGACTCTAGGCTGGTCAGCCGACTCCGGGGCGGACTTTGGTGGGGTGTACTGAGAGCAACTGGCTGCAGTCCGGAGTCTGGTCCGGAGTCCGGGCTGGAGACTCCGGGGTTGGAGGCCAGAGACTCCGGGCTTCAACGGCTGCTTCTTCCGTCTCCTCTTTCAAGCCTCTGTCTTGTAGGGCTTGGTGCTCCAGGCTTCCTCCCTTGCCTCTGTACTTGTCCGTGTGAACCTATCATGATAATGGGACGGAGTATGAAGTAGTATACCATTCAATAGGGTAGGAAGTGGGTTCGCATAGATGATAGGATTCACCTTTTGAGTCCATGATGACTTGGCATAAGTTGGATACCTTGATGTGGTAACGACCATAGGTCGGGCTACATCAGCTCCCCCTTCAAAAAGAGTCATCCTCGACTGTACATGATCATCACAAAGTAGAAGAGGTCGAGAGACCTTCTTGATCCTGGGGTTCACCATATAGTCATCCTCGGGAAGATTGAATTGACAACACTTCAATATTCCTTCACTTTTCATAAAGCCTACAAAGCTCACAACAAAAGCGAAGCAACACTCAAAGAATAGCCAATTCATAAAGATTATATCATGAGTCCTCAAGTAAAAGGAAGTCACCTTATCATGTATAGATAGCTCGATGAAGGGCAGCCATAGGTAACTCTCTTTGGTTTGTCGTGTCAACTCATGGTCCATAGAGGTTGACGCGTATGCTATTGTACCTTCACACAACAAAGACCAAGCAAAATATTTTTGTGTGTCATAGAGGAGCATGTCATTTGTGGCATGTCCATTCTTATTCACAACACTAGTAGCACAACTCAAGTAAAGCAAACAGGATGCATAAGGAAGGTCAAAGTGCATGGAAATCGTTCGAACACCATCCAAATGTGGGAACACAAAAAATCCATATAACATCTTAGTGTGGCACTCAAAGCAATTGACTAAAATATTGATCAACATCTTTGATGCAAGAATAGGAGAATTCGGAAAAAACACATGAGGAAGAATATCCAAAACAACATCATTATGTGTGCGAACCAACCATTGTAAAGAGAAATTGTACGACATGCTAGATGCCACACACAAAGCATCAATATCCAGTAGCAAGGAAACACGATTGTCACAAGGTGGAAGAATATCATCTACATGTTTGCAAGCAAACCATAGGAAAGATCAATTTTTTGACATGAAAGATGCAAAGCATGCAAAGGGTATCAGAGCTGGGTTCAATCTTGAACTCACTTAGGGGATGCTCTCTAGAGCTCTTTTTGTCAACTCATGCTCAACCGAGGTTGACATTGTAGTGTGGGTACCTACACACATCAAACACAAAAGGAAGAACGTGTGTGCATGATAGAGAAACATATCATCTATCATGACGTATCTCTTCTTGTGCACATCACCATTATTGTCAATTAAGTGTAAAATAGATGCATGGTGGGTATGCAAGTGGGGAACATGCTTATCATGGCATTTCCCCAAATCTCCAAAATTTGAGACATCTATGGGGGCCATCTCAATAGACACCATATAATAATTATTATTGCAAAAAAAAGTGAAAGAGCAATTATTCATCGTATTGCAAGCAACGGGAGAAATTGAAAACATCCATGACAAAGCATGGTCCGAGGGTGAAGGGTTCCGCAGCAGAAAACAAAAAAAATTCTACGTTGGAACCGCCTAATACGCCCAAGATCTATCTATGTGTAATGGGGTAACGGCCGAAGCGTATAGAATACACCCTTGTAGACCGTACGCGGTTAACATTCTGAGAGGAACATGGTTGATGTAGTCGAACTTGTAGCCGATCTCAAGGTTGCGAAGCTCCTCACAGGTCACCCTTGCTCCTTCTTCATCGTGCATCAGCTCCGACTCACGACATTTAAGCGCCTCAAGTGTTGCGCCTCGTGTCTTCATACACATCCGGTGTATGATGAGACCTCTGTCTCCCTGATCCCGCCGGGAGTGCGGAAGTTGATATCTGGCTAGGAATCCCTGCAGCACAATAGCGTGCTGCAGGTGTGCCTCGTTCGCACAGCCCAGACTTGGGGCCATGGTCATAAGGTATAGAGAGGGAGGGACAAAGTCAACTAAAAGACTTCTCAAATTGTGTGTTTAATCCTACCCATAGGCACCCCTTTATATAGACGGAGGGGGTGTGCCCGCCCCAATAGGTTAGCCATGTGGGACTATCAGTAAAGGAAAAATAACAGGAAAAATTGTCCCAGCCGGTTGGGCCAAAAAACCAGCCCAATAGCCAAAACAACATCAACAAATAGTAGCATGGGCAGGAGCCGGTCGGGTGGGCCTTGGCGCAGCCCATCCCGCGCCCACCTAGCTCCCGCCTGGCAGCGGCCTGCTGCGAGCGGCCCAGGTGGGCCGGCGCACCACCCGCGGCCTAGCGCACGGCAGCAGCCCGCAGCGGCTGGCCGGGTGGGCCGACTCAGCACCGCGGCCTTCCCGCCAGCGGCCCTGCGCGGCGCACGGTTATCCGCCGCCTGCGCGGCCAGCTGTTCCTTCTACGCTTGCCCTAAGTGGGCCGACTGGCCCACAGCGGCAACAGCTGCCCTTTTTCCTTTTCTTTTTCTGCAGCTTTACTTCTAGGCCTTTTTCCCTCCGGGATTTGGCCTAATATGAAAGTTGTTTTATAAATCTTAATTTAAATATTATTTAGAATATATTAATTCATAATTAACATATAATAAATGTATGTTGAAATTCCCTTTTATCCGAAAACACATTTCCGGTCTTTTCCTTTATTCCTTCTCCGAACAACTTTAGATCTATTCGCGGAATAATTCTAGCTTTCTCTTTCTCTACTGTGATTCCATCTTACGAATGATTGTATTCATTGTACCCTTAAGTGTATCCCCTCACGGCCCAGAAATGCTCTAGACATGATCTCTATCAATGATCAACTGAGGGACCAGGGGTGCCCATGTGACCCCTATGCATTCCTAATGACAATGTCGTTTGAACCGGTAAATGTAGCATCCATTTTCCTTTTGTTTCTTGATACGACTTGTCAGAGATCCGATCATTGGTATCACATACTCTATTCAATCTTGTTGCCAACAAGTTCTGTTTTGCTTGTTACTGTGATATTACATCCTCGTGACCGAGTCACATGTTGCAACATTTATAGATGTAATCTCACCAGGCCGGGTGTATGTATATTTACTCGTCATGTGGGTGAACAAATCCCGGTCTTGTGGTCACATGTCATCTACTGTTCCTTTGGAATACCCAATGTACACCTTTATGATCACCGTTTCACCAAGTGACATTTGGTGCAGTCAAAGCAGCCTCAGGAAATAGTGAGTAATATGAATTCACGGTCTAAGAAAAAGGAGTCTAGATTTTAGCTGTTGCAATAATGAACTATATGACTTGATCATGTCACAATCCTTCGAGGAATATCCATCACATCATTCTCCAATGATATGACCTCATTGTCAATTGGCATAAATGCCCATGATCTTGAAACCCAGATCATCCTTATGACCAACAAACTATTATGAATAGAGGCTACTAGGGACTTGGTTGTTTCATACCACACATGTACCAATGTTTCTACTTGATACAGTTATAGCACAATATGAAACTATATAAACTAATTGAGATATGACAATAAAATCTTATTTATTATTTGCCTCTAGGGCATATCTCCTTTAGTCTCCCACTTGCACTAGAGTACAAATAATCTAGATCGCATTTTACTCATCATAAACCATATCACATATGCGTTTATTGATCATGCATGCTCACGGGAAATGTCCTGTCCATGTTCTATTTTACCAGATCATTATGTCTTTTGCAAATCGTTAATATCTTCCTAATTTTGACATTCATACCATTATCTTATAATGGGTTGAAGTATTCATTTGGCAACAAAATGAGACTTTGTTTCTAGTGTTTATAATGACGGTCGTTTTCAGTGTTGTCATCTAAACTTCGAAACACACTTTGCAATCCTTTGTGTATGTATGGTAGTTATGGCAGCAGAACGAGGCCGGTTTCCAGGAGCCTACAATGACTTTAGATCAACCTCAAGGGCTTCCACATGGGCACTGTTCCCTAGGACACATCATTCTACGTTAAAGACAAACTAGTCATGCCATAACAATATACATCACATCAGATGGAGCCTTTATACTTCTATATCTATGTAGATCCTAGTGCATGAAATGCAACTATGCCACTTACATTGATTCTTGCCATTTAAGTACAAACTTAATTCTGGTTCAGTGATCAACTCAGGAATCACTTAAAGACACGTTCTTACAATTAAGACTTTGTCCTACCAACCAGAACCTCGGGTCACATTACGTCGAGTATTCAATATGGTTGTATTGAAGAACTTATGGCCGAGGCATAGGAGATGCAACACATCTCTTTCTTTCTTTTAACCATAGTTGCAATCCTAACTCAATGCTTCATATAGTAATAACTTCTTTCTTACCTTGTTCCATTCCGAGCTTCTTCAGAATCTTGTCTAGGACATTCTGAACATCTTTAGAATCAAGTCCAAGAAGCATTCGACATTCAATGTTTATTAAACTCACCAATCTATCTCGATAGATCTCATTGTTTAATAACTTCAACTTCACCCTAATTTATTTACTTAAATGTTATTAACACCAATCAAATCATCCACATATGTCTTCCACATATCCCAGAATGATTTCACGTTCCCACTCAAGTATGGCATCCATATGCCAGCTACTATCCCAGAATGATTTCACGTTCAGTAAGCTCCCACTCAAAATATGCCAACTACTATCCCAGAATGATTTCACGTTCAGTAAGCTCCCACTCAAAATATGCCAACTACTATTATGATTTAGCCAAGATGATTAGCT
This sequence comes from Avena eriantha, assembly GCA_910589775.1. Lineage (NCBI taxonomy): Eukaryota > Viridiplantae > Streptophyta > Magnoliopsida > Poales > Poaceae > Avena > Avena eriantha. Next base: position 23,062,050 of record OU342741.1, on the reverse strand, counting down.
TACACTCAAATCCAGGTCCTCTCAATAATCTTGGACACTCCAAAATTCATTGATCACCATCAAATCGAGAATTCCACTGAGGAGATTTCAATGACCATTCATTTCTCGCACTTAGGTTCATCATGCTTCATTTTATTTCATAGGTATGTCTTGTTCAAAACATGACCAGTGAATCAACAATATAATTCCACAAACTTGTAGAATATATAGTTGAATCCTACTTTCTTTAGTAAAAGTATTTACTTGAAACTTTATGATCATTATCAATAGTTTCTCCTCTATTTGTAGAGTTCGGTTTCACGAAACAAATTCTGCTGTGCCACTCAACAATTCGTAGGTAAGATTAGATACCTTGTTTTGATCCTTTTACTTTCTTCCACCTGTATCTTCATCAAGACATGTCAACTTTGGACAACAGCAGGTTTGCCCCTCTGTGGAAGATGCATCCATCGCTTCCTAAGAATGCTCTACAAAGACTTGTTTATTCGCCACAACTTCGACTTATCGAAATCTCCAGAAACTCGAACGTGCCATAACTCTTATAGTGTTGTTTGCACGAATCTTTTAGATGTTCCTTTATATTTAAATCGAGTGTTTTCTTATTCTGATCTCTAACTCTAGACAACAACTATAACCCTGATAAGAGATAATATTATACCATATGTATCCAATACAAAAATGATTATGATGTTTTGACATTTCAACACAGTTTGAATTCGTACAATTATCATAATTTGTGAAACATATTTCACAAGTCCTTTCATGCCAAAATTAACTTAAATGCTTTAGTCATGTCGATCAAATCGAAGAGACTATATTTCTGTGAATTTCAATATCCCTCTTTGTTGTGAACTCATTTGAACAATTCAAATCGTTTCAAACTCATGTTTCATTAAGTAAATACGCTTATTCACTTAAGTCCACAATTAACTAATGATTTCCACTATTTGTTGAAAAAACGATACATCACTATGTATAAGATTCAACATTTATTCGCATATCGCCGTTTTACTAGAATGCGTAGTTTTAGTCATTCTACCTAACGAGGCATGGGTTTTCAAAGTCTCCAGATTAAGCATCTAGGACCCCAATCTTCATTTACAATGAAGAACATGCAATAACCAAAATGACTTAAACTATAGTGTCATATTATAATCAAACTTTGGATATCTTTTAGCATTCTAATCCTTTATAAATGCTTAAACTATTATCATTAACATAGTGGTGAGAATAACTCATTTATAGTCGTAATGTGACCATAAGGTATTGTTCATAAGAATAGTACAACTGGCTTGTAACTCGCTCATATGAATAATCGTCTCGCAAAAAGCAAGACACACAAGCAAGGATTACAAAATTATATTCAAGTCCACTAATCCAAATGATAAACCTTGAGGAAAGGGGTGATGTTGGCCATCAACTGTTTTGCTTGCCATCATCAAGTCACATTGCCTCAAATCCAGCAATTCCCAAGTAGATCATCATGTTTTCTCAAAGCAGGACAAGTCTCAAATACTTTGCAAATTGCAACGAGTTTTGAAAGAACCACATTTATAATTTGTATATCTTACATATACCTTTTCATTTATGACCTCCATTGCAATCAAGCCCTTCTAAGAGTTCTCAACTCTAATGCAAGATCACTAAGTGATTTTCCAAATATTCTCTTTTCATCCATGATGGAGGAAAACTCATCCAACGGCTCATACTTTATGTGCCAGATTTTGCATAATACAAAATTGTCGTCCAACTCTCCATCGAATGGAGAATGTCTTATTGGATGATAATGGAGAAAACATAAACATTGGCAGAGTCATTGAATTATCTCCTAATGGTTATTGTATCAAGAAGAGAAGATCACCTTTTACGAGGATATCCCTCAGGCGTGGGTATTAATCTATGAAGTTGGGCCCTTCTGCTAAGTTCCACATCAAGCAATATATTTCCATGGTCGCAAAGGACCTCAATGGGATAGGCCATGATCTACTAAGATATTTGCAAATAGACATCTATACTAAGTTTATAATATGAGTTCAATTTACAATTGGTCTCCCACTAAAATTGGTATCCCCTAGATGATTTTAGTGATCACATGATCCCAATGCTCTGCACCTCCCCCGATCATCACGGCCATCAGTGCAGCATCAAAGGTAGACATTCCCTAATTCCAATCACATCATCCATGTGACTCATGCTCGATCTTTCGATCTCAAAAAAAAATTCTCCCACATTAGGGTTCCAAAGTAGAAAACAAAAAAATCTACGTTGGAACCGCCTAATACGCCCAAGATCTATCTATGTAGTAATGCGGTAATGGCCGAAGCGTATAGAATACATACCCTTGTAAACCTTACGCGGTTAACGTTTTGAGAGGAACGTGGTTGATGTAGTCAAACTTGTAGCCGACCTCAAGGTCACGAAGCTCCTCGCAGGTCACCCCTTGCCCCTTCTGCATCGTGCAACAACTCCAGCTCACGACATTTAAGCGCCCCAAGTGTTGCGCCTCGTGTCTTCGTACATATCCGGGGTAAGATGAGACCTCTGGCTCCCCGAGATCCCGCCGACAGTGTCTAAGTTGATATCCGGCTAGGAATCCCTGCAGCGCAACATCGTGCTGCAGGTGTGCCTCGTTCGCATAGCTCAGACTTGGGGCCATGGTCATAAGGTATAGAGAGAGGGAGGAAGAAAGTCAACTAAAATACTTCTCAAATTGTGTGTTTAATCCCACCCATGGGCACCCCTTTATATAGGCGGAGGGGGTGTGCCCTCCCCAATATATTAGCCATGTGGGACTATTAGTAAAGGAAAAATAATAGGAAAAATCGTCCCAGCCGGTTGTGCCAAAAAACCAGCCCAATAGCTAAAACAGCAACAGGAAACAGAAGCCTGGGCAGGAGCCCGTCAGGTGGTCCTTGGCGCGGCCCATCCCGCGCCAGCCTGGCAGTGGTCTGCTGTGAGCGGCTCGGGTGGGCCGGCGTGCCACCCGCGACCCAGCGTGCGGCAGTAGCCCGCATCGGCTGGTCGGGTGGGCCGGCTCAGCACCGCAGCCCAGCGGCGGCTTGCCCGCCAGCGGCCCCGCTTGGCGCGCGGTTATCTGCCGCCCGCGCGGCCAGCTGTCCGTCGGCGCTCGCCCTAAGTGGGTTGTCTGGCCCATGGTGGCAGCAACTGCCCTTTTTCCTTCTCTTTTTCTGCAGCTTTACTTCTAAGCCTTTTTCCTCCGGGATTTGGCCTAATATGAAAGTTACTTTTTATAAATCTTAATTTAAATATTATTTAGAATATATGAATTCATAACTAACATATAATAAATGTATATTTAAATTCCCATCTATCTGAAAACACTTTTCCGGTCTTTTTCTTTATTCCTTCTCCGAACAACTTTGGTTCTATCCGCGGAATAGTTTCGGGTTTCTCTTTCTCTATTGTGATTCCATCTTACGAATGATTGCTCTCATCGTACCCTTAAGTGTATCCCCTCATGGCTCGGGAATACTCTAGACATGATCTATATCAATGATCGATAGAGGGACCAGGGATGCCCATGTGACCCCTATGCATTCCTGATGACAATGCCGTTTGAACCGTAAATGTAGCATCCAATTTCCTTTTGTTTCTTGATACGATTTGTTCGAGATCCGATTATTGGTATCACATACCCTGTTCAATCTTGTTGCCAACAAGTTTTGTTTTGCTTGTTACCGTGATATTACATCTCCGTGACCGAGTCACATGTTGCAACATTTATAGATGTAATCTCACCAAGCCGGTCGTATGTATCTTTACCCGTCATGTGGGTGAACAAATCTCGGTCTTGTGGTGGTCCCATGTCATCTACTATTCCTTTGGAATACCCAACGTACACCTTTATGATCACCGTTTCACCGAGTGACGTTTGATCTAGTTAAACCAGCCTCGGGAAACAGTGAGTAATATGAACTCGCGGTCTAAGGAAAAGGAGTCTAGATTTTAGTTGTTGCAACAATGAACTATATGACTTGATCGTGTCGCAATCCTTCGAGGAATGTCCATCACATCATTCTCCAATGATATGACCTCGTTGTCAATTGGCATAAATGTCCATGATCTTGAAACCCAGATCATCCTCATGACCAATGAACTAATATGAATAGAGCCTACTAGGGACTTGGTTGTTTCATACCACACCTGTACCAATGTTTCTACTTGATACAGTTGTAGCACAATATGAAACTATTATAAACTAATTGAGATAATGATATGTCATAAGCGTATCTATAATTTTTGATGTTCCATGCTTGTTTAGTATCTACTTTCTTATGTTTAGTCCACACTTTGAGGTATTTTATACATTTTCTGGAACTAACCTATTAACAAGATGCCACAGTGCTAGTTGCCTATTTTCTGCTATTTTTAGTTTCAGAAAAGTTGGAAAAGAAATATTCTTGAAATTGGACCGGACAAAAGCCAAAGTCGATATTTTACCGGAAGACTCATGGAGCCAGAAGACGAGACGGAGAGAGGCCAGGGACTGGCCACACCATGCGGTGGTGCGGGTCCCCCTAGTCGCGCCACTAGGTGGTGTGGGCCCCTGGTCCACCCTCTAACATCGCCCTTTCACCTATAAAATCCCCCCGGGATGAAAACCCTAAGAAGGAGATCAGAAATCCACGAAAAGTTCCACAACGCCGCCACTACCGAAGATGAGATTCAGGGGATAGAAGTCTCTGTTCCAGCACCCTGCCGGGACAGGGAAGTGCCCCTGGAGCCATCTCCATCGATCTCCACCGCCATCTCCATCGCCGTTGCTAACTCCCATGATGAGGAGGGAGTAGTTCTCTCTCGAGACTAAGGGCTCTACATGTAGCTATGTGTTCATCTCTCTCTCTATGTGTGATCTTATGAGATCATGAGCTTTGTAATCTATAAATCTATTATGCTACTCAAGTGCTTTAATGAATCTCCGCTTATCCCCACGTGTGTGAAGTTGAGAGTGTGCACACCGTGTGGCACTTTGGCTAAGGTTACATAAATACTTGTTATGAGTTATATTTGGAGTTGGATGTCTCTGTGAAATTGTGGTGTTTGTTCGAACCATCTAGCGCTCAAGGTGATAGTGAGGGGTTATCTAGATGGGGAAAGCGGACTTTGAGGAGTGTTGTTATAGCCCTACCATGGATTAGAGTGTCCAACCGGAGAGTATTTTAGAATAGTATCATAAAGAGAAGATATTTATATAAGAGTGTTCACTAGTGAAAGTATGATCCCTAGGCCTTGTTTCTATGCATTGAAACACTGTTTGCAACTAGATTTGTTACATGTTTGCTTGCTTCCATCTTTATTTCAGATTTCCTTTAGTCTCTTCCTACCCGTCAAGCTCTTTTCTGGCACCGTTACCACTTATAATTGTCCATACCACTTGTATTTCACTATATCTTCGCCGAACTAGTGCACCTATACACCTGACAAGTGTATTGGGTGTGTTGGGGATACAAGATACTTCTTGTATCTTGATTAGAAGGTTGCTTGAGAGGGATACCTTTGACCAGTTCCTCCATGAGTTCAATAAACCTTGGGTAATCCACTTAAGGGAAACTTGTTGCTGTTGTACAAACCTCTGCACTTGGAAGCCCAACAACTGTCTACATGAATAGAAGTGCGTAGACATCAAACTATTTTATGGCGCCGTTGCCGGGGAGGTAAGGTAAAAGGTACTCACATCCTCTTGCTACTAAGCTATCTTCTAGTACTGTTGCTGGTGTGTGAGTGCTCGAAGTTATTTCCTTTAGATTCTGCAATTATATCTTTTTGTTTCTTGTTTTTATTTTCACTAGTTAGGCTTAATAGAAAACAACAAAAAAATTAGAGATCTTTATAGTATTTATCTTGAGTTAGGACATGAAGTGTTGAAGAGAAAATTAAAAAACCTATGGAACTTTATTTGCATGCTAATATCAATGTTATTAGTATGAATTCTTTGAACACCGTTATTGCTAATGCTATGGAAAAGTCTAAGCTTGGGGAAGCTGGTTTTGATGAGCATGATTTTAGTCCCCCAAGCAAGGAGGAGAAAATTTACTTTGATGATACTATGCCTCCAATATATGATGATTACAATGATGAATATGATATTTTTAGTCCACCTACTATTGAGGAGAAAATTAATTATGATTACAATATGCCTCTTATATTTGATGATTATGGTGATGAGAATAATAATGATAGCTATGTTGAATTTACTCCCACTACAATTAATAAGAATGAATATGTTTATGTGGGGAGTATTAATTCTTTTATGCATGTGGCTCATGATAAGAATGTTTTATGTGATAGTTATATTGTTAATTTTATTCATGATGCTACTAAAAGTTATTATGAGAGAGGGAAACATGGTTTTATGTATCTCAACAATATTAAGTTTCTCCTCTTTATGTTGAAATTTTTGAAGTTGCACTTGTTTTGCTTTCGTATGCTTGTTGCTTTGTGCTTTCATGACTTGTTTATTTACAAGATTATTTTTCATAGGAAGTGGGTTAGACTTAAATATGTTTTATATTTTCTTCTTGATGCTCTCTTTTACTCTAAATTCATATTTCTTATGTGAGCATCATTGAAATTATCATGCCTATCTGAATGGCTATAAAGAAAGAGCTTTTGGGAGACAACCCATTATATTTTTACTTTCAGTTTATTTTTGTTTTGTTGAGTCTTGGAAGTTATTACTTCTGTAATAACCTCTCCTTATCCTCTTTCTGTGGTTTTTGTGCCAAGAATAACCTCTAATGAGAGAGAAGTAAGACTTGGGAAAGTTGCTGTCCCGAAACAGATTTTTGTGGTCCACTAAAAAAATTCGTGAAAAATATCTGTATGTAGTATTGAGCTGTAATTTTCTGAATAAATCCCCAACTTGTTAGCTAACTTTCTTTAGTTAAACACTTTTTGATTTGAGCAACATAAGGTCTTCGAAAATATCGGTTTTCACCTGCTGATCTGTTTTGACAGATTTCTGCCATTATTTGCATTTGCTTCTTTATCGATTTCTTTTTGGGTTCTTTTTGGTGAATTGAGCTTTTCGAGAGAATTTCTACAGTAGCTTGTGTTTTTAATGAAAGTTTTGCTGTTTTAAAACTAAACCCCAAAGGTTTATTATCTTTTGAATGCACTAATGTTTCTAATGAAGACTGTGTGAAGTTTTGTATGAAGGAAATTTTCAGGTTTAGGGAAAGAATGATGTAATGAGATGAAGAATGGACAAAATCTCAAGCTTGGGGATGCCACCCCGTGTCACCCCAAGAAATATTCAAGAGGTACAAGCGTCAAAGCTTGGGGATACCCAAGGCATCCCCTTCTTCATCAATAAAAATCTCAGGTCTTTCTAGACACTTTGTTTTTATTGTTTCATGCACTATTGTGTTATTCTTGGAGCGTCTTTGTTTTTTTTTGTTTTTTTTTGCTTTGTTTGCTGCAAAAAGTTGGTTGGATCCCAGCACTTCTTTTGGAGAGAGACACACTCTGCTTTCATTGTTTAGAACACTCTAGTTTTCATTCTTATTGTTTTGTGAGTGTTCTCTTTTGCTAGCACTATGTTTAGCCTTAGTTTTCTTGAGCTTTCAGCTTAGAACTTTTTAGTTCTTCCTTTTGGATTTGTGAGACAAGCTCACTAATCTTTATTTATTATTATCTTTGTGAGTTCTTTCAAATAAGTCGATTGATGTTGGAAGAGAGTAGAAAGCTTCATGCTTTAGTGGTACAAAAGGGAGCTTGTTTTGCCTGTGGCTTAGACTTTATTATGTCATGCTAGATGTTGATTTGACCTTATTCTTAGTGATTGTTGTTGTAGCATGACTTGTTCCAAACAATTGAGATTCCTTAATGTGCCTTGAAAGAATCATGCGTTGTTTTAGCATACAAAAGCATAATATTGTGGTATTATCCTTTGATGCTTTCTTTGGGTTGACTTGGCACATGCTCACACCATGTTATGACTATGAACCAATCACATTAGCCTCTATGTTCATTTAGTTTTTGACTTGTGGTACCACTTTATGCTTTGATTGATAATGTTTTGTCGCTCTGCATGATTATGGCCATTATTGCTCTCTTAGTTGGTCGCTCCTAGTCTTTTGTTAGCCTCCACTTGTATTGAGTAAGCTCTACTCATGCATCCAACTCCAAATAAAACCAAGTTATTCCAAAGAGTCCACCATACCTACCTATTAGCATTTGCTATTCCAAGTATATTCATTTTTTATCTACCTTCCGAATTAAACTTGTTATGTGAAAATTAGTGATTAAAGCTCTCACGAACTTGATGGCGTACTTTACTTTTCTTGACCCTAATAAACTTGAACCATTGTGTCATCTATGTTGTATATGCTTGCACTTATATGTTGGGAATTAGCAGAACCATGCTGTCATGGGGAACGCTTTCAACATTGCACTTGTACATTGTACCTAGTTGATATCATGCTCTTTTGTTTATGGATGTCATCGGTGTGAAATGAAAGGGGAGCTTGTAAGTCCATGGAGTTATGTATGTGTGTTAGATAAACACCTGGGCGGCTGGTCTAATCCATGCCTAATCATGGTGGAAATCTGTAGCATAACAATAATGAGCAATCTATGAAGCATTCTTCTTACAAAAAAAGAGATAGATATTGAGAAAAGAAAGAAAAAAAGATGAGAAAAGAGGAAAGAGAGAAAAAGCACCATTTTCCCATGGTAAATAAGAAGATGCTGAGATGCTTATTGTATGCTTGCCTTGTCCTTTTGATATGGGGATTCTTCCGTATCATCGGGCAAGGGGTACCCCGTTAGCGGTTCTCTATGATACACATGTACTTACTATGACAAGAACTTACCGGTAACTAAATTTGAGTAGCATGAGGAGCGACCCTCGTATTCAAGGGACATGAGATTGCCAACTTATACTTTGTCAAGCATATACTCCATATATTGTTCACTTTAACCTTAACCACCTAAAGATGCTTATGATAGGGGCAATGAGATCTGAAAGCTAACAAGTACCATAATTTTTAGAAGTTATTTATGAGACTTGAAATCCCTGCTTCCTTCTATGAAGGGCCTTTCTTTTACTTTTATGTTGAGTCTCCATCTTCTATCTTTATGCACCTACTGTGAGAGCATAGTGGTCATTCTTAGTTTAATGTGCATTGTCCCAATACTTATTGATTGATTCATAAATTTGATATTGCTTGTTCTTAAACTATTTGTATCTAGTCACCCATATGAACTTTGAAGGTGTCCTATGCATTTATATTTTGCTACACTATGAGGGACAAGCTGAATACCGTTCTCATTATGTTTTCTTTATCAAAAACAAACAAACGTCTTCCAAAGCATTGTTATTCATGAATCTTTTGTTTGTACCTTTTCATGTTATGACATAGTTTCTATGTCTTATTGTTAGAACCATATCTTTAATGCTATGCTAAAGTACTATGATCCCAGCTATCAATGTTTTACAAATGCCTTGACCAAGATTGTGATGGTGCATGTCACCTTAAAAAATATTCTTTTTATCACTTACCTACTCGAGGACGAGCAGGAGTTAAGCTTGGGGATGTTGATACGTCGTAAACGTATCTATACTTTTTGATTTTCCATGCTTGTTTAGTATCTACTTTCTTATGTTTAGTCCACACTTTGAGGTATTTTTATACATTTTATGGAACTAACCTATTAACATGATGCCACAGTGCCAGTTGCTTGTTTTCTGCTATTTTTGGTTTCAGAAAAGCTGGAAAAGAAATATTCTCGGAATTGGACCGGATAAAAGCCAAAGTCGATATTTTACCGGAAGACTCACGGAGCCAGAAGACAAGATGGAGAGGGGCCAGGGAATGGCCACACCATGTGGTGGCGTGGGTCCCCCTGGCCACGCCATCAGGTGGTGTGGGCCCCTGGTCCACCCTCTGACATCGCCCTTTCGCCTATAAAATCCCTCGGGACGAAAACCCTAAGAAGGAGATCAGAAATCCACGAAAAGTTCCGTAGCGCCGCCGCCACCGAAGAGGAGATTCGGGGGACATGAGTCTCTATTCTGGCACCCTGCCGGGACGGGGAAGTGCCCCTGAAGCCATCTCCATCGACTCCACCACCATCTCCATCGCCGTTGCTGATTCCCATGATGAGGAGGGAGTAGTTCTTCCTCGAGGCTAAGGGCTCTACCGGTAGCTATGTGTTCATCTCTCTCTATGCATGATCTTATTGAGATCATGAGCTCTGTAATCTATAGATCTATTCTGATACTCAAGTGCTTTAATGAATCTCTGCTTATCCCCACGTGTGTGAAGTTGACAGTGTGCACACCGTGTGGCACTTTGGCTAAGGTTACATAAATACTTGTTATGAGTTATATTTGGAGTTGGATGTCTCTATGAACTTGTGGTGTTTGTTGGAACCATCTAGCGCTCAAGGTGATAGTGAGGGGTTATCTAGATGGGGAAAGCGGACTTTGAGGAGTGATGTTATAGCCCTACCATGGATTAGAGTGTCCAACTGGAGAGTAATTCAGAGTAGTATCATAAAGAGAAGATATTTATATGACAGTGTTCACTAGTGAAAGTATTATCCCTAGGCCTTGTTTCTAAATTGAAACACCGTTTGCAACTAGATCTGTTACATTTTTTCTTGCTTCTATCTTTATTTCAGATTGCCTTTAGTATCTTCCTACCCGTCTAGCTCTTTTCTGGCACCGTTAGCACTTATAATTATCCATACCACTTGTATTTCACTATCTCTTCTCTGAAATAGTGCACCTATACACCTAACAAGTGTATTGGGTGTGTTGGGGACACAATAGACTTCTTGTATCTTGATTGCATGGTTGCTTGAGAGGGATACCTTTGACCACTTCCTCCCTGAGTTTGATAAACCTTGGGTAATCCACTTAAGGGAAACTTGCTGCTGTTCTACAAACCTCTGCACTTGGAGGCCCAACAACTATCTACAAGAATAGAAGTGCATAGACATCAGATATGACAATAAAAACCTATTTATTATTTGCCTCTAGGGCATATCTCCTTCAGAGGGATACTATTTTGATCATCATTGCAAGCAAAACATTGGAAAGAGCAATTGTTCAGCAAAGTGCAAGCAATGACATCATCAACATAATGTTTAGAGCATATCATGTATATGGTAATATCATGACAATAAAAGGATTCCACATGGTCATAATGATGCATAGAAAAATCAACACATGGGAATAAGATTGGAACATATGTCTTGTCACAAGTATCCTCCATAGCATGCAAATCATCAGAAATCCTCGTGTCTACTAGTGGGATCATGGCATCATCAACACCCTTATTTTTACCTTGCTCATATACCTCTCATATGAAGTGGGTGTTGTGGTAGTATTGGCCTCCATGTGGGTGAATTCTTCATCATGCATGGGGATGACATCATCTTCATCCACCATGTACATCTTCTCGGTCAGAGGCATCATCATCTCCAAGCTTGGTGCTTCTTGATCCATGGAACCTAGCACATCATGAGAAAACACACTAGAGGTAGAGGGAAGTCCTTAGAAATAAAAATGGTCTCACATGACCTATCAAATACCACTCTAAACTCAATCGGTGTATCGCTCATGCCCTCCAAATGGAAGCACTCAATCTCACGTATGGTGGAGTCACTCATCTCACTCTCGCTTTCACTCAAGTGGGCTAAGTGTCTGTCATACTCACATGGGATTGGTACCACATCATCACTCAAGCATATAGGGATAGGTTCAGTTCTCTCAACTCCATGTGCCTTGATGTCTACGCACTTCTATTCTTGTAGACAGTTGTTGGGCCTCCAAGTACATAGGTTTGTAGAACAGCAGCAAGTTTTCCCTTAAGTGGATCACCCAAGGTTTATCGAACTCAGGGAGGAAGTGGTCAAAGGTATCCCTCTCAAGCAACCTTGCAATCAAGATACAAGAAGTCTCTTGTGTCCCCAACACACCCAATACACTTGTCAGGTGTATAGGTGCACTAGTTTGGCGAAGAGATAGTGAAATACAAGTGGTATGGATAATTATAAGTGGTAACGGTGCCAGAAAATAGCTTGATGGTGTGGAAGAGACTAAAGGAAAACTGAAATAAAGATGGAAGCAAACAAACATGTAACAGATCTAGTTGCAAACGGTGTTTCAATGCTTAGAAACAAGGCCTAGGGATCATACTTTCGCTAGTGAACACTCTCATATAAATATTTCTCTTCATGATAGTACTCTTAACTACTCTCCGGTTGGACACTCTAATCCATGGTAGGGCTATAACAACACTCCTCAAAGTTCGCTTTCCCCATCTAGATAACCCCACACTGTCACCTTGAGCTCTAGATGGTTCCAACAAACACCACAATTTCATAGAAACATCCAACTCCGAATATAACTCATAACAAGTATTTGTAATCTCTAGCCTAAGTGCCACCATGGTGTGCACGCTGTCACTTTCACACACATGGGGAGAGTAGAGATCTATTAAAGCACTTGAGTAGCAAGGTAGATCTACTTGATTACAAAGCTCATGACCACAATATGATCATGCATAGAGAGAGATGAACACATAGCTACCGGTAGAACCCTTACCCTCGAGAGAGATCTACTCCCTCCTCATCATGGGAATCAGCAATGGAGATGAAGATGGTGGTGGAGATCGATGGAGATGGCGGTGAAGATGGTGAAGAGGCGGCAGCGACATGGAGGACTCCTTCCCCGTCGCCGGTATCACAGGGGAGCACCGCCCCTTAGCACCCTTCCTTCATGGCTTCTTGGGAGCCCTTCCCCATGGAGATAGGATCCATGGGGGAGGCAAAAATGTGGCTTTGGTGGCTGCAAATTCGTGGGTGGAGGTGTCTCCCACGAAGTAGGTTTCCTCCCTTTATATAGCTTCTCGGATTCTCGTCACCCCATCTTGGGCTGTAGTAAATTGGGTCTATCAGACCCGTAAGGACTCAGAATCAGCTAAATTTTTTGTCCAGAACGTTTGTCGTGAAACTTCCAACAACTTTGTAGTTGAAGAGTTTTGCGTTTGACGCCTTCTTCGACCCGAAACGTGACCATCTTCAAAAAGTGTTCTGAGATAGATTTCTGGAAAATCCCAATTTAATTCCAACAAGGTTTCCACTTGTATTCTTGGTAATTCCTACACATTAAAGTGTAAAACAAGAACATTGTGCACTTTTGCAACTATTAGTAGGTTAGTCCAAATAAATCATAAACTTTACATAAAAAGGAGTATCAAAAGCATATTATTAGCATAAAACCATCAAAAATTGTAGGTATGTTATGGACGTATCATGCCTCCTTTGGTGAAGGGAAAATCCCATGCTCACCATTCTTGATCTTGTCGTCAACAAAATTGGATGCCATGAGGTGGTCATCGCTCGCCTCCATGGTCGAAGGGAAAATCCCATGCTCGACCGTCTTGTCGTCCATGCTTGGGAAGTGATTGTTGTTGTAGTACTCCATATCACCCAAGCATGTGGATCCATTGTCGATGTAGTGCTCCACCATGTCATCCATGCTTGTGGAGGCATAGGCATGGTGGCTCATCGTGGATTCGTCATAGAAATCCTCCACGGCTCCGGAGTCCCTAGACATGCTTCACAAGACCAAGTGGTGTATATGGAAGTGGTAGAGGGTGTTAGGGATGCAACGTCAAACCTTACTTTACCTTGGAAGATAGTATTGTGCAAGTGGCCACACTTGAGAGCATTAAAAACCAAGTAAAGTGAAGTTCACGCGGAACACCAAAACCAACTAACCACTAAGAACACACACACATACAAAGCTTATGGCGGATGGGTATCGAAGGTTTCATGTCAAGAACAATCCTAAATCAAGATGTTATAATGGCAAGTAAAGAACCACGATGATCATCAAACAAAACAAGTCAATCCACAAGATATATGAATTATGTACAAGGAAACACACACAATGGGATAAATGGGACTTGTGCGATGGGGAAAGTGAGTTAAGAACAAAATGATTACCTAGCGAATACTATAAGCTTGTGTCACACAAGTTCAAGGAGAGACGCTAGTTTGATTGCAATAAATTGGTGGGCTACAAGATATGCACAATAAGTACCACCAATATGATGTTCATCAATCTTGCGCTTCCTATTCTATGAGGCACTTGTTTGTTTGTTTGTTTGTTTTTATTTTTTCCCTTTTCTATTTCTTCTTTTCTTTTTATTCTTTTTCACTTGCCTCTTCCTTGTGCCAACAACTATACAAGATAACTATATGAGATAGCACGTTCACACCTTTTGCTCAGAATTCTACAAGGTATAAAATGTGCATAGCCCAAGCAATCATAGGAGGAACTAGTCTCATTAGGTGTTTGTTTGACGCAAAGATAGTGTAGCTCACAAAGGAATGCAAGTAGGGAGAAGTCGCGGAATTTTTATACCTGTCACCGATCTTCATCCTTTATTGTTTGATTCTGCCTTGCTCGCGTAATTTGGATGGAGTAGATAGCATGAACGACCTAGATGATGATGTATAGCTCCTTCTCCTCTTTGAAACAAGCTAAAGAACACCAAAATCCGAGTTCGAATGCAAAAGTTATGCTCAAAACCATGAAGCAGTTTTTCTGTCTACAGGGGCGCAGACTCCAGGATCGGGGTCTGATGCACATCAAGAACTCGACAAGGACACATTTTGAGCAGAAAAACTCGAACCAAAACCTCAAATTAATGGGGAAAAACAAGGAATTAGGCTATCGAAACACAGGGGAAGGTAGATCAACAAGTTTAGCAAGTAATCCACGTACCAAAACCTACCAAAACTCACTCAAATCATAGATCGATCTAAAACATGAATTGGGGCTATTTTTGGTGGAATTTTCGAATTTATGGGAAAAACACCAAATCGATGGGAAATTCGTGGCAACCAAAAGCTGCTAATACCAGATGATAAGGGGTGACCTCAAAGATGACCCGATCTTCACGGATCTCGTGGTAAAATCAATAGGAAAGCGAGGGGAAAGGGAGAAGGTAGAGGAAGCGAACACACACCTCACAAAGAACACGATGAACCCACACAAAACTCACACGATACAAGGCCAATTGCTCCTACCGGCGGCCACCGGTCCAATAGAATCCACGCAAGAAAGGATCGGTCAACGTACTCCCGTTAATCCCAATTGGAGAGGGAAGAACACCTTGGAGAGGGTATTGACAACTTGGTGAAGGGCTCTGACGCCAAGGCCTTGTACAATGATGGATGCGCGATGTAAAATCCAACAAGGTTGGTGACGATAGTCGGTCCCCTTGGTAAAGAGGATGAGGTAAAACAAGAGATTCCACAAAGGGGGTTGTCTTTAGTATATCATCTATGCCTAAGGGATACACGAGGGGGTGGGGGCTCTATATATAGGCTAGGCACTTAACAAGGGGTAATTTGGGGATAATTCTAGGGTTTGGAATGGACTAGAGGGGTACATGGACCAAAGGCCCAGCTGGCGGCGTGCAGGCCCATCACTTAGGCCGGAGACTTCGGGGTGCAGAGGACAGAGACTCCAGGGGTGGCCCGTGACTCTGGGGTGGTCAGCCAACTCCGGGGTGGACTCCGGTGGAGTGTACTGAGAGCAACTGGCGGTAGTCCGGAATTTGGTCCGGAATCCGGGTCGGAGACTCCGGGGTTGGAGGCCGGAGACTCTAGGTTTCAAGGCTGGAGACTCTAGGCTTCGGCGGCAGCTTCTTCCGTCTCCTGTTCCAAGCCTCCGTCTTGTAGGAGTTGGTGCTCTGGGGTCTGTGTACTTGTCGGTGTGAACCTATCATGATAATGGGATGGAGTATGAAGTAGTATACCATTCAATAGGGTAGGAAGTGGGCTCGCATAGAGGACATTAGTCACCTTTGGAGTCCATGACGACTTGGCATAAGTTGGAGACCTTGATGTGGTAATGACCGTAGGTCGGGATACATCAGGAAGTCATGCCGGCGAGCCGATGGCATACCTCAATCTTTCCTCTTGTCACCACCTTGGTCAACATATCAGTCCTATTGTTATCTGTGTGCACCTTCTCAATTTTCATTTGCTTGGAATTTAGCACAACTCGAATCCTATGATAGCGAACATCAATATGCTTTGACCTCGAATAAAAACTTGGATTCTTACTTAGGTGAATGGCACTTTGGTTATCAGCAAATAACACATAGTTGTCTTGCTCAAAACCAAGCTCACAAGCCAATCGTTTCAGCCACAATAGCTTCTTGCTCACCTCAGTTACTGCGATGAACTTGGCCTCAGCTGTGTTCAGCACCACACACTTTTGCAACCTTCTTTGGCATTCCACTGCTCCCCTAATGGGTAATTAACTAACCTAATGTAGACTTCCTTCCATTGACATCTCTAGCCAAGTCTGAATCTGAATATGCAATCATCTTGGGCTCACTACCACCAAAGCAAAGCTTCATACTAGTGCTAACCCGGAGATACCTCAAAATCCACTTCACGGCTTCCCAATGTGGTTTTCCTGGATTGGACATAAATCTTCTCATAGTACTAACTGCTTGAGAAATGCTAGGTTGTGTGCACACCATAGCATACATCAAACTCCCAACAGCTGAAGCATAATGAACTTTCTGCATTCCCTTTTCCATCTCTTCAGTGGAGGGACATTGCTTTTTACTCAACTTGAAATGAGCTGCGAGGGGACAGCTCACTTCCCTTGCCTGTCCATCTTGATCTTGCGAAGTATCTTCTCAATATATTTCTCTTGAGACAAGTACAACTTGTTGGATTTTTTGTCTCTCTCAATTATCATGCCAAGAATACACTTTGCTGGACCCAAGTATTTCATGGCAAAACTTATTCTTAACTCTTTCTTTAATATAGCAATCCTAGAGACATTCTTGCCAACAATTAAGATATCATCAACATAAAGCAACAACATGATAAAATCATCACCTGAGAACCTCTGAATAAACACATAATGGTCTGAGATACACCTCTTGTAGCCTTGCTCCCCCATGACAGATTCAAACTTCACGTACCATTGTCTCGGTGCTTGTTTTAGGCCATAAAGAATTTTCTTCAATTTTCACACATGGTCTTCTTTGCCTTTAACAAGAAACCCCTCAGACTGCTCCATGTAGATTTCTTCCTCTAACTCTCCATGAAGGAAAGTCTTCACATCCATTTTCTCAACCTCCAAGTTGAGACTTGCTAGCATACCAAGGATCATTCGAATTGATGTCATCTTCACCACCGGAGAAAATATTTCATCAAAGTCAATACCTTTTCCTTGGTTAAATTCTTTTACAACAGGTCTGGCCTTGTACCTTGGATGTGACGTGTCCTCTTCTTCCTTGATTCTATAGATCCACTTGTTCTTTAGAACTTTCTTGACCTTGGGCAACTTCACCAGCTCATAAGTATAATTCTTATGCAAGGAATCCATCTCTTCATGCATAGCCTTATTCCACTCCTTCTTGTTCTCATCTTTCATTGCATATTGAAAGCACCCAGGTTCTAAACCATCAAACAATAACACCACATATTGGTCTGAATCATACCTAGTGGAAGGAACACGGCCTTGGCTAGGCCGTCTGAGTGGAGCAGATGGTGGACTATTGATGAGTGCATATTTGCATCATGTTTTATATTGTTATTTTGAATTTTAGATGTAGGATCTTGGTATTTTATGGCGCTCGCATGCACATTTTATGTTTGTTTTCATCAGGATCAGGATAGATGATGGATATAATGGACACAATTCTTGGAGCAGTTGTACTGGGGAGAAAAGAAGTCAAAAAACAATGTAAAATCGCTTATTTGGGAAATATCAATATTACCAGAAGAAAACCCGAAGCGATCAAGGCATATAGACAGTTTAACGACAAACTATACAGCGGGAATAAAATCTCTGGTCATATAGTTCCCGCCATATAGTTGGCGCCGCCACCGCCTCCTCAAATAGTTTCACCCCGTGCAACTGGATGAGAGAGACGACATACAGAACAACCAGAAATCGCTGAAACCTCATCTCCTGAAGGCATCGGGAGGGGGAACTCGTCCACCGGGGAGCCATCTTCGCCCTGCGCAGATCCGGGAGGCTAAGGCATCGATCTTCATCATCAACCGCTGCATCACCACCATCTCCATCCGTCCCATCTACATCTTGTCTCTTGTTGTAATTTCCGTACTCGTTGTGGATTTATACAAGTACTAATCATCTATGATAGATTCCATTGTTATTTCCATGATGTTGATTGCCTCCATGTCTGAGTAGATCATTAGTTCTTGGGGAAATGGATAAACCCTAGTATGAGATTGAAATAAGATAAAGTTTATTATGATATTCACCGTTGTGACCATGTGTTAGATTGTCTTCACTCGAAGTTGGGAGAAGTCGACCTCTCAATATTTGCGTCTTATGGGGACTTGATGGAGGGAACTACTTGTTGGTAGACGAAGGTGTGTTAGCACTTATAGTGACTATAAAGCTGTTGGCACTCCTTACGTATCAACTTGGAAACCGAGGAAACTCACGGAACACTATCCATGCCATGGGATACGTCCTACAGGATTAAGTCCCTTAATAGCGCAGTAATTCGATTGATGTCGATTGCTGACTGTTGTGGTTATGAGGATGATGTGAGCAGAGGTTGATTCCTATTTGTCCAAATACGGAGTTCCTCTCACGCATACATAGTTGAGAATGTTCATGATAATAATATTTACCTTAGTTGTTTATAATGCTAGTGGTGTATCCGCTACTCCCTGAGAACGCCTTTTCCCTACTGGAGTTCCAATCCCTCTTACATACGCGATACTTATTTTTCGTGTTCAGTTGTTTTACTTTACTTATTGTCCTCTTATACAAAAAACCCCAAAACACCTTTCTAAACAATACTCGCATTTTATCTTGTCAGTTAGAACTTTATTTAGTATTTCTATTGTAGTATTTAATTCAAGAGTTATTAGACTAAAGACTCCTTCTCCCTGTGGGATCAATATCTTTATTTCAAAACTAGCTACAAACGATCTGCGCACTTGCAGTCATCAAGCTATTTTCCGGCGCTTTGCTAAGGAGCTAAGCGTTGTAGGTCTTTTAGTTTTTGTTTATTTATTTTTGACTTGCTAAGTTTTGTTTCCAGTTACAGATTTCCACCAACATGATGGAGTTTGAGCATATGACTAGTGCTAACCCACTCAACCACTTTGGGAAACACTATGATATTTATAAAAGAGACAACTCCAATGAGAAGACAAGTGGGTTTGAAATAAATCCTCTATTACTTGGTATTCTACACAAGAAGCAATTTATTGGGGATGAAGAAGATCCTGATCCATATGAACATATTGCATGTTTTAAAGATATATGTGGCACTTTTCAATTACGGGATATACCGCTAATGAGGTAAGGGTTAAAATTTTTAGTCATACTTTGACTAGTACAGCTATCTCATGGTATAGATCTCTTCCTCGAGAAGCCACTACTACTTGGGATAATTTAGCCTGTGAGTTTCTAGCAAAATATTATCCATTATCAAAATCTTTTGGAATCAGGCGTCCTATAATGACTTGGAGGAACCGTCCTAATGAAGGACTAGTAAGAGCTTATATCAGATTTAAATATTTACTTAATCTATGTCCTCATCATGCTTTGCCTGAATGGTATTTATTACATATCTTTTATGCGGTTTAATTGAACCTAATAAAATTGAACTAGACTCTTTCGTGGAAGGAGCCTTTATGAATCTTCCTATAACTAAAGCTTGGGCTTTACTTAATAGAATTCGCAATCATAGAGTTTCATGGAATTTTGGTCTAGGAAGCAAAGGAGGCATAGAAATAGATTATGAGTGTATTCATGACTATAATAAAAAGGGCCATGTTAAATAATTATCTAAGGGACTTTATTTGGATTCAGATCTTGTGTTGCAAGTTGTTAAAGCTTTTTACAGAACACATCAAAGCTCCAAAGAGGGTTTGGTCAAGTATGATCCACCACCCGAACCTAAAAAGAAGAATCAAGTTAAAGCAACACTAGCCTCCCTAGAACCAACATATGCGATACCTTTCCCTAACACTACACATAAGCATATTTTTGAATATGAGCAGGTCAAAGAAGTACATGAGAAGAAGGAAGAGGAAAGTATGCCAGAAGTTGTAGAACATCTGGAAGGAACCAAAGATGAAGAGGTAACCAAGGAAGCAATTATGGCTATGTATACACATTATAACATAGTTGAACTTGATAAAGAGATTTCCATATTGGTTGAAGGTAAAACAAAGGTAAAAGATGTGGGTAAGTGATACATTGCAAATGTATCTATAATTTTTGATATTCCATGCTTGGTTTTATCCACTTTCTTGTGTTTTGTTCCAACTTTGGAGTACTTTTCATATAATTTCTTGGACTAACCTATTAACAAGAGCCACAGTGATAGCTGCCTATTTTCTGCTGTTTTTGGTTCCAGGAATGTCAGACAATGAATATTCTTGGAATTAGACGAGACAAAAGCCAAAGTGCCTATTTTTTCGGATGTCATCAAGTGCCAGAATACGAGACGGAGAGGGGCCAGAGGGCGGCCACACCACCTGGCCGTGCGGCCAGGCTTGGCCCGCGCCAGGGGGTGGTGTGGGCACCCCAGGCACCCCCTCGACCTCCCCTTCCGACTATAAGATGCCCTCGAGACGTAAACCCTAAGTACCCGATCAAAAATCCACGAAAGAGTCTGTAGTCGCCGTCGTCTCCATCCCTAGATCGGGAGGGATCTGAAGCTCTTCCCGGCACCCTGCCGGAGAGGGGAATTCACCCTGGAGGCCTTCTTCATCACCATGCAAGCCTCCGGTGTGATGCGTGAGTAGTTCATCCTTGGACTACAGATCCATGTAGTAGCTAGATGGCTGGTTCTCCTCCTTTGTCCTTTCATGTCTAGATCTTGTGAGCTCCGTTCATGATCAAGATCATCTATTTGTAATTCTGCATGTTGTGTTTGCAGGGATCCGATGGATATTGAGATGCTATTTCAGATTGATTATTGATTCTATCATGTCTTTGTTATTTGTGATCTTGCATGCTTTCCGTTGTTAGTAGCTATCTTGGCCAAGTAGATGCTAGCAACTCCAAGAGTTAGGATTTATGCTCGATAGTGGGTTCATACCTCTGGTAATCTAGGGAAGTGACATAAATCTCTAAGGTACTAGATGTGCTGTTGCTACTAGGGAGAAAACAACAATCCTTTGTTCATAGAACAATCGTATTGTTTACTTTACATGCAGTTCGTAAAGCAATAATCTGTTGCTTGCAACTTATTACTGGAGGGGGTTCGGATGATAACCTGAAGGTGGATTATTAGTCATAGATGCAGTTGGATGGCGGTCTATGTATAATGTTGTAATGCCCAATCAAGTCTCAAAGGAGTCAAGATGATTAGTATATGCATGTATTGCTTTCTCCATGTTAGTCAATTGCCCCGCTGTAATTTGTTCATCCAGCATGTTATCTATCTAAGGAGAGCCACCTCTAGTGAACTATGGATCCCTTTCCTTGTCTTTTACATACAATCTACAATCTCTTACTGGTTTGCGTTTACATTGTGCAAACTTTTACTTCTTTCCATTCGATACGTTTAATCCTTTGTTTTCCGCAAAACACGGTGATATTGACAACCTCATCACAAGTTGGGGACAAAGTTCTGTGGTTGTGTTGTGCAGGTCTCCACGTTGCTACTAGCACCGGTAGTGCGCCCTGCCAAAGCTCAGCTAGTAACACCTTGAGGTGTTTCCTTGCTCCTACTGGTTCGATTAAACCTTGGTTTCATAACTGAGGGAAACTTGATGCTGTGCTCATCAGACCTTCCTCTTGGGGTTCCCAACGAGCTCTACATCAACCATGCACCAGCACTTTTCTGGGCGTCGTGCATTGAGCCATCAAGCATTTTTCTGGCGCCGTTGCCGGGGAGTCAAGGACATCTTCATAAGGGGAGTCCCTCATAACCAATCTCTTTACTTTGTTGTTTTTGTTTTGCTTAGTTTATTTTTGCTTTGTTTGCTTTTTTTAATTCAAAAACCCAAAAAAACTAGTTTTACTCGTTTGCTTTCTTATTTGAAAACCCAAAACAAATGACTACTCTTGTGTCAGGGGGATGATCCCCAGGTACCCTAACCGGACAAGAACCAAGCAGTCGAATCGCGTCCGGCTGACCAAGCACAGCCGGACAGGGCAGGACATGCCGGCAACCGTGTGGTAGCCGGAGCAGCAAGAAGTAGCCGGCTACGATGATGTAGCCAGACCCAATCAGTGAGACATGATGACGTGCGTATCAGTGCACGGTACGCCCTGTACGATGACAAGACTGACAACTACCCAGCCATACCGAAGACTTTGCGGGGATGACGCGGGAACAGTGGCCCGATGCTGACGACGGGCTCGCACGGCGTCCACTGTGCCCACGATAGCCATGCCGCTCACACTCCGACGTGACATACCATACGGGATACTGTAGATGACCAATCGGCTGGGACCCGCCTGTGGGACCCGCCAGTCGGATTGGCCAGTGAGACTGCTGCCTCTCTGCCTATATAAGGAGAGGTAAGGCCTCAGTACAGAGAGTTGGTTTCATAGCATTTAAGGCAGTAACTAGCAAATACAGCTCGAGGAGCACTTGTAGTTCATATATCCCACATAGTCAGATCAGGCAGGAGTAGGAGTTTCACCTCATCACGAGGGCTTCGAACCTGGGTACTTCCTATGTCCAGCTACGCTTGCTCGTATCCAATCCCGCCTGCGGACGCCGTCGATAGCTTCCCTGCTAGTCCCCACACCTCTATCTAACCTCTTCAGGTACTGCCATTCCCAATACAACGACAGTTGGTGCGCACCATGGGGCATGATGGCTTCGACCAGAGTCACGTTCCGCACGGGACCCCGCACTTCAGCCGGTGAGCGCGTGGCTTCCAGCCTGGTGCTCACGCTCGGCAAATTCGACTGCATCATCGACAACGCCTCCTGCTTCGCCGGAACCTCCTTCCCAGCAAACGGAACCGTCCTGCTATTCGGCGACCTCCCTGTCTACGTCCCCATTGTCGCGGAGCGTTTCCCTAGGGAAATCGTCTCTGTCGCGGAGCTGCCACGCCTAGGCGGTAGCGCCTTCACCGAATCCTGCGGCGTGGAGGTCATGATGGCTGGCTCCAGCTCTCATCCCCGCTAGCCACGGGAGCGAGGCATGGACGAGGTCAGAACTTCTGCTCCTCCACAGCCTCGGAACCCGGTGGAGGATGCCATCGATCGGCTCCTGACGCCGGTTAACCTCAGGGATAACCCAGAGGAGGCAGAGGCCAACTTCACCATGGAGAGACAGATCCTCCTCCAGGAGGCCATGGAGCTGGCGGCAGCCCGCAAGCAACTCGAGATCACCCGGCGTGAGTACGACCGTGCGCATGGCTTCACTCTGACTACCGCGGCGCCAAGCCGGCGTGGCCAGGTGCGGCGCCGGGGCGGCGAGCTAGGCGGTAGGTTGGAGAAGGATGGGGAGCCGGATCCTGCGCCCACCCTCATCCGGCCCACATACAGCACGCCCATCAAGAACTTGCGCGTGGCACGAGCCGCGGCAGAAGAACTCCCCAGTCTGGAGGGCGAGGAGCGAGCCCGCCAGCATGCTCGCGTGCAGGAGCTCCTCCGCATCACGGACGAGCAGGCTGACGCCAACTGGCAGATGCAGGAGGACCCTAGCTACTCCAGGGGGAGCAAGCTGCCTGCCAAAAGCAGGGGCGCGCCACGCGACACCCAGCAGGCGTCCTCCCCTCAGCCGGCTAGGGCCCGCAGCAGGCGTCGCAACTCTAGCAACAGGGGCCAGCCGCGCTAGGAGCAGACGGTGAACAGCAACCCGCCGCCTCCCCCTCCGCCAACCGGAGCGCCCAGAACAGCCGGTTCCCGCCTCTCGGGCCTGGTGGGAGCGCCCAACCCGGATTGTCCGGATGCCCGCGACCGCATCGAGCTCCTCGCTCAAGCGCGCGTCACGGAGGAGGAAGACTCTACCGGTCCGGTTTGTTTCGGACCCCGCATCTAGAACGAGCCGTTTCCGGACAAGTTCTCCCTACCCAGGGACACCCCCAAGTACGACAGCAGCATGAAGCCGGAAGACTGGTTGACCGACTACGCTACGGCAGTCGGCATCGCCCACGGGAACAAGCGCACAGCCGTGCGCTATGTCCCCCTCATGCTAACCGGATCAGCAAGGACATAGCTCAACAGCCTTGCGCCCAACAGCATCAATGCCTGGCGTGACTTCGAGAAGGTGTTCGTCCGCAACTTCAATGGCACGTACAAACGTCCAGGACGCCCGCGCGACCTGGCCTTGTGCGTCCAAGGTGACCGCGAGACCGACCGCGAGTACCTCGCCAAGTGGACGGAGCTGCACAACACCTGCGAGGGCATCCTGGAGAGCCAAGCCATCAGTTTCTTCATCGAGGGTTGCCGGGAAGGCACCATGCTTCGCCACCGGCTACTGTGTGACGAGCCGAAAACCATGGCAGAGCTCATGACGGTCACGGACCAGTACACCACGGCAGATGCCACCATGAAGAAGCCCCTCTGAGTAAACGTGGATGGCCGTCCGACTCCCATGGAGCCGGCTCGCGACCGACCAAGCAATCCGGATGGAGAAGCTGGATCCTCCTAACGCCATGGCAACGACAGCCGGTTCCATGGGGATCGCCAGGCCGGACAACAGAAGCCTCGCTACCACGTGTGGCAAGTCAATGCTGTGGAGGGCGCGCGCGACGCGCCGGCTAATGAGGCAAGAAGGTAGAAGCCACGGCTCACCTTCGACCAGATGTTTGACGGCCCGTGCAAGTGGCATAGCGGTCCCTTCAAACCGGCTACTCACACCACCCGGAACTGTAGCTGGATGATGTGCTCGTCGTAGACGTGGGAGTCTATTCTTCTTTTGATCTCCGGGTCACGGCGCCAGAAAATATCTTGATGTGCTCGGTCGACGTAGAGCTCGTTGGGAACCCCAAGAGGAAGGTACGATGAGCACAGCAGTAAGTTTTCTCTCAATTATGAAACCAAGGTTTAATCGAACCAGTAGGAGCAAGGAAACACCCCAAAGGTTTTACTAGCTGAGCTTTGGCAGGGCGCACTACCGGTGCTAGTAGCAACGTGGAGACCTGCACAACACAACCACAGAACTTTGTCCCCAACTTGCGATGAGGTTGTCAATCTCACCGTGTTTTGCGGAAAACAAAGGATTAAACGTATCGAATGTAAATAAGTAAAAGTTTGCAAAAAGTAAACACAAAGCAAAAACATTTTATAGATTGTATGTAAAGTAAAAGGACCGGGATCCATAGTTCACTAGAGGTGGCTCTCCTTAGATAGATAACATGCTGGGTGAACAAATTACAGCGGGGCAATTGACAAACACCGAGAAAGCAATACATGCATATACTAATCATCTTGACTCCTTTGAGACTTGATTGGGCAATACAACATAATACATAGACCGCCATCCAACTGCATCTATGACTAATAATCCACCTTCAGGTTATCATCCGAACCCCCTCCAGTATTAAGTTGCAAGCAACATATTATTGCTTTACGAACTGCGTGTAAAGTAAACAATACAATTGTTCTGTGAACAAAGGATTGTTGTTTTCTCCCTAGTAGCAACAGCACATCTAGTACCTTAGAGATTTTTGTCACTTCCCCAGATTACTAGAGGCATGAACCCACTATCGAGCATAAATACTAACTCTTGGAGTTGCTAGCATCTACTTGGCCAAGATAGCTACTAACAACGGAAAGCATGCAAGATCTCAAATAACAAATATATGATAGAATCAATAATCAATCTAAAATAGCATCTCAATATCCATCGGATCCCCGCAAACACAACATGTATGAATTGCAAATAGATGATCTTGATCATGAACGGAGCTCACAAGATCTAAACATGAAAGCACAAAGGAGGAGAAACCAGCCATCTAGCTACTACATGGATCCGTAGTCCGAGGATGAACTACTCACGCATCACACCAGAGGCTTGCATGGTGATGAAGAAGGCCTTCAGGGTGAATTCCCCTCTCCGGCAGGGTGCCGGGAAGAGCTTCAGATCCCCCCCGATCTAGGGACATAGACGACGGCGGCTACAGACTCTTTCATGGATTTTTGATCGGGTGCTTAGGGTTTTCGTCCCGAGGTCAACTTATAGGCGGAAGGAGAGGCTGAGGGGGTGCTGGGGGCGTCCAGACCACCCCCTGGCGTGGGCCAGGCCTGGCCGCACGGCCAGGTGGTGTGGCCGGGCCCCAGCCCTTCTCTGTCTCGTATTCTAGCACTTGATCCCTTCCGGAAAAATAGGCACTTTGGCTTTTGTCCCGTCCAATTCCGAGAATATTCATTTTCTAACTTTTCTGGAACCAAAAACAACAGAAAACAGGCAGCTGGCACTATGGCTCTTGTTAATAGGTTAGTCCAAGAAATCATAATAAAAGTACTCCAAAGTTGGAACAAAACACAAGAAAGTGGATAAAACCAAGCATGGAACATCAAAAATTATAGATACATTTGCAATGTATCAACATCCCCAAGCTTAACTCCTGCTCGTCCTCGAGTAGGTAAGTGATAATTTTTTTTGAGGTGACATGCACCATCATAAACGTGATCAAAGTATTTGTATAACATTCAAAGCTGGGATCATTGTACTTCAATCATAACATGAAAGACAAAGTTCTAGCAATAAGACAAAGAAACTAAGATGCACCATGAAAAGGCACAAACAAAAGATTCATGAATAACATGCTTTGCAAGACGTTTGTTTGTTTCACATAAAGAAAACATAGCATAAAAGTATCCAGCTTGTCCCTCAATAGAGTAGCAAATATAAATGCATAGGACACCTTCAAAGTTCATAAGAGTGACTAGATACAATAGTTTCAAACAAGCAATAACAAGTTATGCATCAATCAACTAGTCTTGGGACAATGCACATAGAACTAAGAATGGCCACTATGCTCTCGAAGTAGTGCATAAAGATAGAAGGTGGAGACTCAATATAATGGTGGAAGAAAGGCCTTTTGTAAAAGGAAGTAGGGATTCAAGTCTCATAAAGAGCTTTCAAAAATTATGGTACTTATAGCTTTCAGCTCTCATTCCTCCTATCATAAGCATCTCGAAGGTGATTAAGGTTAAAGTGACACAACTAAGAGGAAATGCTTGACAAGTTATAAACCGAAATCTCATGCCCCTTACTTACGAAGACCGAGCCTCATGCTACTCAACTTCAGTCACGAGTAAGCTCTTGTCATTGTAAGTATATGTGTATCATTAAGAACCGCCAACGGGGTACCCCTTGCACATGATACGGGAGCTTTCCCATAATCAAAATGACAAGGCAAGCAGACAATGAGCATCTCAGCGATCTTTTTATTTGCTATTTGCATAGGTTTTTATTGAGGATGCTTCATAGAGTGCTCATTATGGTGATGCTGCAAGTTTCCACCATGATTAGGCATGGCTTAGGCTAGCGGCCCAAGCGTTTCTCTAACACACATACAAACTCCATGATCTTACAAGTTCCACATTTATTTCACACCGCCGGGATCCGTAAGCAAAAGAACATAATATCAACGGGGTACAAAGTACAAGTGCAATGTTGAAAGTGTTCCCCATGAAACATGGTTTTGCTAATTTCAACTTATAAAGCGCAAGCATATACGCAACAAAGAAGGACCCAATGATTCAAGTTTATTAGAGGCAATAAAGTAAAGTGTGCCATCAAGTTCGTGAGAGCTTTAATCACTAGTTTTTTCATAACAAGTGGAAGGTAAACAAAAGCATGAATATACTTGGAATATCATAAGCTAGTAGGTAGGTATGGTGGACTCTTTGAAATAACTTATTTTAGGGAGTTGGATGCATGAGTGGAACTCATACTTTGTTGTGGAGGCTAGCAAAAGACTGGGAGCGACAAACTAAGAGAGCAATAATGGCCATAATCACTACAAGAGGACCCCTCCTACAGCAACGCATCGATATGTATCTAGATTCCCATATAGGCGTTGCTAGCACCCTTACCAACGAATATTTATGAGTTGCGTTTTTGGGCGTTGCAAGGGTATAAAGCAACACATGTATGTCCGTTGGTAACCAATGGTTTAAGCGTTGCAAAGTAGCATCATATGTAAAGCAACAATTGTATCTGTTGGTACATAATGCATACAGATTAAATGATTTTATTTCAACATAACTATTAATTTATGTATTGGGTGGCTCGATGGCTTCACGTATGGTAGTATTTTTTCTAGGCAGGAGAATATATACTTATACGGCAATACACACAATTCACAAATTATGAACGCAATGCACAAAGAAACCATTCAATATTTATTATTGGAATCACAATCTGAAACATGGAAGTTCTCTCAAGTGTACACAGCTTACAATCTTCCTTCAAAATATGATATTATAACTAATCCTATATAAATTCCAGATGACATCCGAATATAGTAGTCCTTGCTGATCATTTGAGCCTACAAAGAGAAAATTCCACCTGCAATGAGAAAGTAACAATTTTAAGAATCAATGTGGAAAAAACCCAAGTTCCTTGCTAGCTCAATGAACATAAATGCGATTATATATAGGAACCCAAATGGGAGCATTATAGACCACCATAAGCCTAATGCTATCACAATTTATTACAGAAATTGCACAGTTTCAAGAACCATAAGTAGCTAACTACTAATCTTTTATCTTTTGGAATATAGCTAACTTAATTTTTTCATATAGCTACTGTAGCAGAACAAGTAAGATGGGACCATTACTGTATCTGATAATTATATACTAATGAACCAAAAGTGCAAAAAATAGTTGCCCCTTACCAAAACAAGAGTTAATGTGCAGCAGTATGAACGTGTAAGAAGGGCTCTTAAGTAGTATTGACTAATGTGTACTGCTGTTGAACCAGTGAGAGCACTTGCCAAAGAAAACCCGTGGATAAATTTAATGTGGTAAATTATCTATACACTACTCAAATCAACACTGATTCTCAAACTAATGTACAAAATTCAGATGTACCATGGCAACTTATAGAATAAACAACACATAAGTCTAAATTTTTGTTGAACACGGAGGTGGAGATAACAGATGCAAACTTACCAGATTGAACAGAAGATGACTACAGATTATAAATGTCAAACATATCAGCAACCAATATCAATTTGTAGTACTGCATGATCAGAACATAAGAAGTGCGTCAATTCCCCACGCATCCTAGGAAGATAGAAACGTGCACATCACCTTGCAAAAAATATTCTTCAGGGGGCATTCTCCGCGAGCTTCCGAGCATTCTGCAAGGACTGGTTCCCCTCTAGCAGCAGGGTTGTTCTGTTCTGCACAATCAGATGAGAAATTGGCTTGAAATACATGTATATGTATTTATAACAAACAACACTTACCAAATACAGTAAAGAAAAAATAGTTGCTAGTCTGCTACCAACTCAAAGAGAAGGAGAAGAGCAAGCAAAGCAAGCGAAGAAGGAGCTGAGGAAGCACATCCTAATTAAGAAGCAGAACGAGTAAGATGGGACCAAAATAACGTTAACTCATGAGCCAAATACGTCAAGTGGTCAGCCTCAGCTTTGTATAATATATCAATCTAAAAGTTCCTGTTCTATTTGAATATATTAATCCATGTCTTGTAACCTGACAAGCGTGCATACAATAAAGTTAGGTAGTCACTTTAAATTATTAGAAATTGTAGACAAGTAGCAATTTATATTTTTAGGTTCACTGGCAACTATACCACATCTTAGTTCCATGAAGTATCAGGTTACAAGCAAGAAGAATTAGGTTAGTCTTATTCTAAAATTCTGTCCATGCTTAATAGATAGGTGCTAAATTTATAGATTACCAGGAAAACACTAGACCAAACAATGCAGCTCTCGGCTCCGATCTAACATGTTCTATTTGTTGTAACAAATAAATGTTGTCAAGTGTAAAATTGAAGAATAATATGTCCATCATTTAAACTTCAACTTACTTGGTCCGACATGGAAAAGTAAAAATGGTTTAGTTGGAGATCTCCTATACTAGGATAAAAGATACAGTAGACAATGCATATATCGATTCAGGGATTCACAGTTTAATCAGTGAGATAGATTAATAGATTCTAAGCATTTTGTCAACGAATCTAGATCTCACACTTGTGCCTACAAAGTCCTAATCACAAGAAGCAAAGAAATAGGTTTAGAGGGCAGACTAGAACCTTTGAGGAGTGGGATCCGTGCAGAGAAGGTTGGGTAGAGTGAGCAGCGCAAGTGAAGGGGGAAACCAGACACAGGAAGAGCAGCTGTGGAGTGTACCCATCAGTTCCTCGGTCACGCGCTGCCGGGAGAGCTTGCGGAGAGCGCAGAAGCCGATATTCATAGACAGCACGACCTGGAATCCTAGCTGCGACCAACCAAAATAATTAGAAATTGGAAGAGCGCAGAAAGAAGTACTCGCGAATTTCACAACACACCCTCCCACACCTGCTATCACTCTGCATCGGCCTAGTGTATGGGAAAGTGAAGATTCGAGGGAGGGCTCACGATGCGGCCGCGGTCAAGATAGATGGAGACGGCGGCGAGCGTGCATGAAGATGACCTGGACGGTTGTTCCTTGGTAAGCCCATTCACCGGCCGTCACCTGGTCACCGGCGAGGGAGACATTGATCGTAGATGGTCATGACTCATGAGGTGCCCCGAGGAAGTGGATGGAGGCGGCTAGGTCTGGGGAGGCGAGGAACTGCAGGGTGTGCGTGTGCGACAGTGCGTTCGTGGCTGGTGGGGTTAAACAATCGTGCTTAGTGGGCTGGGCTTGTTTATTTTTGTATACAGTATACTACATTGCAATGTGTAATGGACAACATATGTGACTTGCAACACATATAACTATATCTACCACAAAATTTTGCAACGAATGCTTATAGCGTTGCCAAGCATGCATAGCTATACAGGGGTGTTTCTTGTAGTGAATCATGCAGAGCGACAAAACATCATTGATCAAAACATAAAGTGATACTACAAGTTGAAAACTAAAGGATCATAAAGGCTATGGTGACTTGAGATAGTCATAACATGGTGTGAGCATGTGCCAAGTTAACCCAAATAAAGCATCAAAGGAGAATACCACTATACTTATGCTTTAATATGCTAAAACAACGCATGATTCATCCAAGGCACATTAAGCAATCTCAATTGTTTATAACAAGTCATGCTACAGCAAAGAATACTAAGAATAAAGCCAAATAAATATCAACCATGGCATGACAAAGCATAGGCCACAGTCAAAAACGAGCTCATTTTACCACATAAGAATGCACTTTCCTACTCTTTTCCAAACCAAACCAAACTATTTGCAAACCAAAGTATGAAAGAGGGGGTCCAACCAATTTATTCAGAAAACTAAGCAAACAAAAGCAAACGAAAAACCAAAACGAAAACGAAAAAGAAGACGCTCCAAGAACAACACAACTGTGCATGAAACAATAAAAATAAAGTGTTTGGAAGAAACCTGAAATTTTTATTGATGAAGAAGGGGATGCCTTGGGCATCCCCAAGCTTTGATGCTTGTACTTATTGGATATTTCTTGGGGTGACACGCGTGGAATCCCCAAGCTTGAGCTTTAGTCCATCATTCATCTCATTACTCATTCCTTCCATACACCTGAAAATTTTCCTTCATACAAAACTTCACACAATCTTTATTAGCGACATTAGTGCACTCAAGATAAATAATTCTTAAGGTTCAGTTATAACACTAAATAAACTTCCATTATAACACTAGATACTGTAGCACTTCCCTCAAAAATCTCAATTCCCCAAAAGAACTCAAAAAGGAACCAACAAGAAGAAAATGCAGAAAATGACAGAAATCTGTCAAAACAGACCAGCAGGTAAAGACAAATTTTTTCGAAGACGTTCTGTTGCTCAAATCAAAATGTATTGAACTAACGAAAGTTATATAACAACCTGGGGCAGAAGCACAAAAAATTACAGCTCAATCTGACGTACAGAGATCTCTCAGGAATTTTTACGGTGAAGCACAGAAATCTATTTCGGGACAGCAACTTTCCCATTCATTACTTCACTCTCATTAGAGGTAACTCTTGGCACAAAAAGCAAATAAAAAGGATAAGGAGAGGTTATTACAGAGGTAATAACTTCCAAGACTCAACTAAAACTCTTGGGGTTATCTCCTAACAAGTACTTTTCTTTAACGCCTTTAAGTTAGGCATAAGAACCAAAGAAAGAATCAAGTGTTCTCAAATGAAGAAGCATTAAGATCAATACCAGAAATATTTTAAACAAGGCAAGGTATATTATCCAAATAAGTTCTAGAGGATCCTCTCTCAATGCTCTTGGGTTCACTATTCTCATCAAAAGGGTTTGCAGGAACAATCCAATCAAGATTTTTTTCTATGGCATCATGTATTGCTACTAGTTTAAAGGGTATTTGTATCTTAGGTTCCTCCCCATTAGGTTCGGTTTTGTTCATCTTTTCTCGCGTACCAACAACATCTACACATGAACCTAGCATATTGAAACGTTCAAAAACGTTTCTAGCTTCCTTGGCAACATCATAGAATTCCTTAAACAAAGTTTCTAGAATAAAATCCATCTTTTCAGGATCCTCAATTTCTTTAAGCTTAAGAAACATTACTTGCATTAAGGGGTTGAGGTTAACAAACCTAGCATCTAACATGTGAATTAAAGAAGCTGCAACAATCTCATAATTTGGAGCAAGTTCTACAAGAGATATATCCTCAGTATCTTCATGTTTTCTAACATGATTAAAGAATTCTTCAATGTTATCTTTCCAAATTATAGAACCACTACCAATTGGAAGGTCTTTCAGGGTGAACTTGGGGATCAACATGGTGAGCTAAGGAAGAGGTGACTACTAAAGGAGACTTAATTTTTTTGGATTTTCCAATAAGAAAGCAAACAAGTAAAACTAATTTTTTTGTGTTTTTTTTGAAGAACAAAGCAAGCAAACAAAGCAAAAAGAAACTAAGCAAAACAAAAACAACAAAGTAAAGAGATTGGTTATGAGGGAATCCCCTTATGAAGATGTCCTTGACTCCCCGGCAACAGCGCCAGAAAATCTTGATGTGCTCGTCATAGACGTGGGAGTCTCTTCTTCTTTTGATCTCCGGGTCACGGCGCCAGAAAATATCTTGATGCGCTCGATCGACGTAGAGCTCGTTGGGAACCCCAAGAGGAAGGTATGATGAGCACAGCAGTAAGTTTTCCCCCAATTATGAAACCAAGGTTTAATCGAACCAGTAGGAGCAAGGAAACACCCCAAAGGTGTTACTAGCTGAGCTTTGGCAGGGCGCACTACCGGTGCTAGTAGCAACGTGGAGACCTGCACAACACAACCACAGAACTTTGTCCCCAACTTGCGATGAGGTTGTCAATCTCACCGTGTTATGCGGAACCCCCTCCAGTATTAAGTTGCTAGCAACAAATTATTGCTTTACGAACTGCGTGTAAAGTAAACAATACAATTGTTCTATGAACAAAGGATCGTTGTTTTCTCCATCTTCGAGACGGAGCAGGACGACAAGCATAGCCGCAGGCGACGCTCCAAGGAGATCAATGCCATCGTCTCTCCGGCCCCCCAGTACCTGAACTGGTCGGAAACTCCCATCACCTGGAGCCGGGAAGACTAGCCTGAGCATCTGCCGACTCCTGGGGGCTACGCCATGGTGTTCGACCCCATCATCGTCTCCAACGCGCGCACCTGCCGATTCTCGCGCGTCCTCATCGACGGAGGCAGCAGCCTCAACCTCCTCTACTAGTCCTCATTGGAGAAGCTGGGCATTCGCGAGAGCGACCTGCGCCCGACTACGACGACATTCCACGGCGTACTGCCGGGGCCTGCCTGCGCCCCGCTGGGGAAAATCTAGCTGGACGTCATCTTCGGGACCAAGGAGAACTTCCGCCGCGAACTAATCTGGTTCGAGGTGGTAAACCTGATGAGCTCCTACCATGCTCTCCTTGGGAGCCCCACCCTCGCCAAGTTCATGGCCATCCCCCACTATGCGTACCTCAAGACGAAGATGCTGGGCCCCCACGGCGTGATCACCGTCGTCGGCTGCTTCAGGCGGTCGATGGAGTGCTCCTCAGCAGGTTCCAAACTGGCAGAGGCCCTCATCATAGCCGAAGAAAAGCGCGTGATCATGCGCAATGTGGCCATGGCCCAGCAGGACATTCTGGCTAGCAGCAAACCGGCTGGAGAAGGAGCTTTCCAGCCGGCGAAGGAGACGAAGAGGATCCTGCTCGACCCCTCCGACCCGACTAAGTTCATCACCATTGGTGCCGGCCTGGACAGCAAATAGGAAGGCGCGCTTGTCGACTTCCTGCGTGAGAATCGGGACATCTTCGCATGGTCCCCCAAGGACATGCCGGGTGTGCCGAGGGAGTTCACCGAGCACTCACTTCATGTGCGTCCGGATGCCAAGACGGTCAAGCAACCTCTGCGCCGGTTCGCACAGGAGAAGAGGAAGATAATCGGTGACGAGATCACCCGGCTCCTTGCAGCCGGGTTCATCATGGAAGTGTACCACCCGGACTGGTTGGCGAACCCAGTCCTGGTGCTGAAGAAGAACAAGACCTGGCGCATGTGTATCGACTATACCAGCCTGAACAAGGCGTGCCCGAAAGACCCCTTCGCCTTGCCCCATATCGATCAAGTCATCGATTCCATGGCCGACCGTGATTTGTTGTCTTTCCTAGATTGCTATTCCGGGTACAATCAGATCCGGCTAAACCCGGCTGATCAGATCAAGACATCATTTCTCACCCCTTACGGGGCTTTCTGTTATGTAACCATGCCTTTCGGCCTAAAGAATGCAGGCGCCACCTATCAGCGATGCATGTAGAAATGCTTGCACTCGCAGGTCGGCCGAAACGTGCATGCTTACGTGGATGACATGGTTATCAAGACCAAGGAGAAGCACACCCTCCTCGAGGATCTGGGAGAAACATTTGGCAACCTCCGCCAGTACCGGATGAAGCTGAACCCGGAGAAGTGCGTCTTCGGAGTGCCATCCGGTCAGCTCCTCGGTTTCCTCGTATCACAGCGAGGCATCGAGGCGAACCCAGAGAAGATCGCGGCCATCGAGAGGATGCAGCCGCCCAGGAACCTGCTTGGAGTCCAAATGTTCACCGGATGCCTGGCTTCCCTCAGCCGTTTCGTCAGCCGGCTGGGGGAGAAGGCACTCCCGCTGTACCAGCTGATGAAGAAGACGGACAAGTTCTCATGAACTTCGCAAGCCAACACCGCGTTTCACGACCTCAAGCGCATGCTATCCACAGCACCAGTTCTAGCCACGTCGGCTAGCAAGGAGCCGATGTTGCTCTATATAGCAGCCATCAGCCGGGTCGTCAGCGTCGTCCTGGTGGTGGAGCGCCCCGACGAAGGCAAGGCTCAGCCGGTTTAGAGACCCGTCTACTACCTCAGTGAGGTTCTCTCCCTGTCCAAGCAGAACTACCCCCACTACCAGAATATGTGCTACAACGTGTACCTGGCATGCAAGAAGCTCAAGCACTACTTCTAGGAGCATCCGATTAAGGTCGTGTGCACCGCACCCCTTTCGGAAATCATCGGCAACAAAGACGCCACCGGCCGAGTCACCAAATGGGCCATCAAGCTCGCCGCCTACTCCATCCAATACGAGCCTCGGCTCACGATCAAGTTGCAGGCATTGGTGGACTTCCTCGTCGACCGGGCTGAGACCCAGTACCTCCCACCAGTTCCTGATTCAGACCACTAGAAGATGCACTTCGACGGGTCGAAGATGCTCGCGGGCTTGGGAGCCGGCATCGTGCTCACCTCGCCCAAGGGAGATCGGCTGGAGTACGTGCTGCAGATCCACTTCAAGGCCTCCAACAACGTAGCCGAATACGAGGCATTGGTGCACGGACTCCGGCTAGCCAAGGAAATCAGCGTCAACCGGATCATGTGCTTCGGCGATTTGGATCTGGTGGTGCAGCAAGTGTCCGGAGAATGGGACGCCAGAGACGCAAACATGGCCCTCTACTGGTTCCACATTCAGAAGCTCAGCGCCTCCTTCGACGGATGCGAATTCCACCATGTCCCACGCGTCAACAATGAGGCAGCCGACGCACTCTCCAAGATCAGATCCACCAGGCAGGCGATCCTACCTGGGGTCTCCTTGGAGCACCTGCGCAAGCCGTCCATCAACCCATCACCGGAGTCGGATTCCATCACCTGGGCAGGGAGCGCTCCGGCTGACGAAGCGGCAAAAGCGGAGCCGGCAGAGCCGCCCAAAAAGAAGACCCGCACCAACTCCGGGAAGGCAGTGCCCTCCGGGTCGCAAGGCCCGGGGGCTGCCGGCTCGCCAAGTAGCTCGGGAGCTGCCGTCCCAGGTACGCCACCCGGACGACCCCCCGATGTTCGTCAACCGGAGGATGGGAGCGTCCTCGTCATTCGGGAAGTGCCACCATGGGCACAACCCTTCATGGACTACGTCGCCAATGGAGAACTTCCAGATGACGAGGTGGAGGCCAGGCAAATCCGGCGCCGTGTGCACACGTACACCATCATCAACGGCGAACTGTACAAGTGCAGCGTATCTGGCATTTTCTAAAGATGCGTCGACGTGGACATGGGCTACCGGCTACTCAGGGATATCCACCAGGGCGAGTGCGGGCATCACGCTTCGTCAAGGGCGATAGTCGCCAAGGAATTCCGCCATGGTTTCTATTGGCCCACCGCCCTCGAGGATACTGAGCAGCTGGTCCGCGCGTGCAATGGGTGCCAACGTTTCGGGCAGCTCAGGCACATGCCAACTTTGGTGCTCAAGACCATACCGATCACTTGGCCCTTCGTAGTTTGGGGCCTCGACATGGTCGGCCCCTTCAAGCGGGTGCGTGCGGGCATGACCCACCTGCTGGTAGCGGTGGACAAGTTCACAAAGTGGATCGAGGCCAAGCCTATCCGGAAGCTGGATGGGGCAACAGTCGTTACCTTCTTCACCGACATCATCAACCGCTTCGGCTACCCCAATAGCATCATCACCGACAACGGCACGAACTTCGCCAAGGGGGCCTTCGCCCGGTTCTACAGCAACCAGGGCATCCGGCTGGACCGCGCCTCCGTCGCACACCCACAGTCCAACGGGCAAGTCGAAAGAGCAAACGGCTTGGTGCTAGCCGGCATCAAGCCACGCCTCATCGAGCCATTGGAGCAGTCACCCGGATGTTGGATCGAAGAACTTCCGGCTGTGCTCTGGAGCCTCCGCACCACGCCAAATAGTTCAACCGGCTACATGCCGTTCTTCCTGGTCTACGGATCGGAAGCCGTCCTCTCCGCCGACATCGAATTCGACTCCCTACGCAAGCTCCTGTATGACGAAAAAGCCAACCAGGAGGCGCGGGAGGACGGAGTGGACCTCCTGGAGGAGGCCCGTGAGCTGGCCTTGTCCAGATGAGCCCTGTACCAGCAGCGACTACGTCGCTACCATTCAAGCCAGATCCGCCCAGTCGCATTCTAGGAGGGCGACCTGGTTCTCCGGCTGGTGCAAGACACGAAGGGCATGCACAAGCTATCGCCACCCTGGGAGGGCCCCTTCATCATCAGCCGGGCGCTGCCCAACGACTCCTACTACCTCATCGACGCGCAGCAGCCGCGCAAGAACAAGATGGACAAATCAGACGAGGAGACCGAGCATCCTTGGAACGTGGCCCTGCTGCGCCTGTTTTACACCTAGTCGCCAGGCAGTGTATGTATCCCGAAAACCTCATGAATGAAAATGCCTACGAGAATCTCGGGGGCTCCTTGCCAGAAATATGTGTGCATCCGTTTTCAGGTTCAAATTTTCCGGCTCCGGCAACCCCTACCCGGGAGCTCGCCGGCTGGCCCGGCCTGCTAAGTCAACAAACCGCCTGAGTAGTGTGCGAAAATGTCAGAGGCCCACTCTTCGTCTCAACTACAGACCGCAACCCGGCTGTCTGGCTAGCAAGAGCAAAAGCCCGAGGCATCCCACATGAAAAACAGGGAGGAGACGCGGCAGGCCAGGCATACCGGCCCTGCAACTAGCTCAAACCAATCTGGCTGCTAAGCCGTTAGTACCGTGCGCAATGTACTATCAGCTCCCTTTGATTCCGGTTGTAGACTGCAACCCGGATGCCCGGCAAGGACGCAGCGAAAACATCAGATCACACGGGAAACCGACTAAGTGTCTAGAGAGGCACAAGCTAGTTTTCGAAAAAAACAAGCCGTTTTCCGGCTACAGTTTGGCAGACTAACCTACTAACCTATGAGGACAGGTGTGTATGTGTATGTACATTCTTGTCCGACTACCTTGAGTCGGAATTCACGAAAAGGGAAGAAGATTCGAAGTCCTTGCCTTCATCAAGCGCTCCCTCGGCTCCTCGTCGGAGTTGTCGTCAGGAACAATGACGAGCTCCTTGCCGGCAGCCTCCAGCGCGCCCACAGAAGAGCCATCCAGCTGGGAGGACTCCGCCTCCGGCTGGGGACCTTCCGGCTCGACGGAGGCAGCCGGTTCAGCTCGAGGGGGAGGCGGAGGCAGCACCGCAGAAGGAGTGGCGCTGGCTGGCGCAGTCGGAGCATGGGGTGGCGACCTGGTCGGCGCTCGTGCCGGGCTCGCGGCTCTGAAAGAAACCAACGAGCTAAGAAGAAGGAGCAGAAGGCAAGGGCACAGAAGCAGGAGCACGCGAGGGAAGAAGAGACTGCAGCGGGGGAGCGAAGGAAAGGAACTGCCTCCCCCGCGGCGTCCCTTTGAAGGGCCGGAAGGGCAACCGCCAGCGGAGCCAAGTGGCGTGCATCCGGACGGCCCTCACCCTAATGGCCGCCTAGATCCCATGTGCCGAAGCAAGATGCGCAGAAGATCCCGGAGCAGGAACCGAAGTGCCGGACATCGGTTCCCCGAGGCGACGTGCGACGGTATGTTACGCTGCCCGCCGTAGAGCAATGATGGCGCGTGCGCGTGTGGCCAGCGGTAGCACTGACGTCACGAGTAGCGCAACCGCCAAGCACAGCCGGACACAAGTTCAAAAACAGGAAGGAGCACGCGCACATTTCGCCTAAGGGCGGAATCCACACGCGCTCGGGGGCTAGTGTTAGGAGGATGATTCCCAGGTACCCAACCGGACAAGAACCAAGCAGTCGAATTGCGTCCGGCTAACCAAGCACAGCCGGACAGGGCAGGACATGCCGGCTACCGTGCGGTAGCCGGAGCAGCAAGAAGTAGCCGGCTACGACGATGTAGCCGGACCCAATCAGTAAGACAGGACGACATGCGTATCAGTGCACGGTACGCCCTATACGATGACAAGACTGGCAACTACCCGGCCATACCGGAGACTTTGCGGGGATGACGCGGGAACAATGGCCCGATGCTGACGACGGGCTCGCACGGCGTCCACTTTGCCCACGACATCCCTGCCGCTCACACTCCGACGTGACATACCATACGGGATACTGTAGATCACCAACCGGCTGGGACCCGCCTGTGGGACCCGCCTGTCAGATTAGCCAGTGAGACCGCTGCCTCTCTTTCTATATAAGGAGAGGCAGGGCCTCAATGGAGAGGATTGGTCTCATAGCATTTAAGGCAGTAACTAGCAAATACATCTCGAGGAGCACTTGTAATTCGTATATCCCACATAGTCAGATCAGGTAGGAGTAGGAGTTTTACCTCATCACGAGGGCTCCGAACCTGGGTACTTCCTGCGTCCAGCTACACTTGCTCGTATCCAATCCCGCCTGCGGATGCCGTCGATAGCTTCCCTGCTAGTCCCCACACCTCTATCTAACCTCTTCAGGTACTGCCGTTCCCAATACAACGACATCTTGAAAACACTAAGTTGTGTGACTTCACTAGCACCAACAACAATGATTTTATGAGCACACCTATTGCTCCACCTGTGCCTAAAGATACTTTCTTTGAGATAAAACCTGCTTTACTCAATCTTGTTATGAGAGAACAATTTTCTGGTATTGGTAATGAAGATGCTGCTTCCCATCTAAATAACTTTGTTGAACTTTGTGAGATGCAAAAGCATAGGGATATAGATGGTGATATTATTAAACTAAAATTGTTTCCTTTCTCTTTGAGAGGAAAAGCTAAAGAATGGTTGAATTCCTTAACTAGGAATAGTATTGATTCTTGGACTAAGTGCAAAGATGCTTTTATTGGAAAATACTATCCTCCTGCTAAGATTATATCCATGAGAAGTGAAATAATGAAGTTTAAACAACTTGATAATGAGCATGTTGCTCAAGCTTGGGAAAGAATGAAATCTTTGGTAAAGAATTGCCCCACTCATGGACTGACTGCTTTGATGATCATCCAAACTTTTTATGTAGGATTGAACTATTCTTCAAGGAACCTATTGGACTCTGCTGCTGGAGGTACCTTTATGACCATTACTTTGGGTGCTGCAACAAAACTTCTGGACAATATGATGGTTAATTATTCTGAATGGCATACTAAGAGAGCTCCACTATGTAAGAAGGTAAATTCTATTGAGGAAACCTCCTCCTTGAGTGATAAGATTGATATTATTATGTCTATTCTTGTTAATGGGAAAGCCCATATTGATCCAAATAATGTTCCTTTAGCCTCTTTGGTTGCTCAAGAAGAGCAAGTTGATGTGAACTTCATAAGAAATAACAATTTTGGCAACAATGCTTATGGTAATAATGCTTATAGGAACAATTTTGGTAACAACAATTATAAGCCATATCGTCCCAACAATGGTAATGCTTATGGAAATTCTTACAACAATAATAAGAGTGCTCCCTCTGAACTTGAAGTTATGCTTAAAGAGTTTATTAGCAAACAAACTGCTTTCAATAAAACTATTGAGGAAAAACTCTCTAATGTTGAAAGAAATGTAGCATCTTTGGCTGAAGCTCAATCTTCTTTGAATAAAATGGCTGCTAAACCTGAAACTAATGATAATCCCTTTGCAGCTACTAATGCCATACAAGTAAGAATTGATGAAAATGTTAGACTATTATCTGAATTACATGCTAAGTGGGAAAGAGAAGATGAAATTGCTAGAAACATTAGTGTTTCTACTATCACCACCACTAGTGTTGAGGCTAGTAATAGTTCTACTACTTTAGATGATAAAGTTGATTTTGATCTTGATGGTTGCAATATCTCTAAAGTTATTAAGTTCCTACAAAAGCTTGCTAAAAGTCCTAATGCTAGTGCTATGAACATGGCTTTTACAAAACACATTACCGATGCTCTCATAAAGATTAAAGAAGAAAAGATGAAACATAAAGCTTCTATTCCTATAAAACAAGAAGATGGTTGGGAACCCATCATTAATATGAAAGTGAATGACTTTGATTTCAAAGCTTTATGTGATCTTGATAGTAGTGTTTCTATTATGCCTAGAAGGATTTATGATATGCTTGATTTGCCTCCACTTGAAGATTGTTATTTGAATGTCCCACTTGATGATAATGCTAAAAAGAAACTCATGGGGAGTCCTAATGATGTTCTTATTATGGTTAACAATGCTTATGTCCCCATTGATTTCTATGTTTTGGATGTTGAATGCAACGCTTCTTGTCCTATTACTTTGGGAAGATCTTTTCTTAGAACTGTTGGTGCCATCATTGACATGAAAGAAGGCACCATTAAATATCAACTCCCACTCAAGAAAGGTATAGAACACTTCCCCAAAAAGAGAGAAAAGATTTCGTTTGCTTCTCCTATGAAAACAAAATTTGATCTTAATGCTTCTTCATTTGAGATTACTTGATTCTTTCTTTGCTTCTTATGCCTAACTTAAAGGCGTTAAAGAAAAGTACTTATTGGGAGATAACCCAAAAGTTTTAGATGAGTCCTGGAAGTTATTACCTCTATAATAACCTCTCCTTATCCTTTTTATTTGCTTTTTGTGCCAAGAGTAACCTCTAATGAGAGAGAAGTAATGATGGGGAAAGTTGCTGTCCCGAAACAGATTTATGTGCTTCACCGTAAAAATTCGTGTAAAATCTCTGAACGTCTTTTTGAGGCGTGAATTGTTGTGCTTCTGACCCAGGTTGTTATCTAACTTTCTTTAGTTCAACACTTTGTGATTCGAGCAACAGAAGGTCTTAGAAAAAATTCGTCTAAACCTTCTGGTCTGTTTTGACAGATTTTTGCGATTTTCTGCATTTGCTTCTTGTTGGTTCCTTTTTGAGTTCTTTTGGGGAATTGAGCTTTTTGAGGGAAGTGCTACAGTAGCTAGTGTTCTAATGGAAGTTTATTTTGTGTTAGAACTGAATCTTAATACTTATTTATCTTGAGTGCACTAATGTTGCTAATAAAGATTGTGTGAAGTTTTGTATAAAGGAAAAATTTCTAGTGTTTGGAAGGAATGAGTAATGAGATGAAGGATGGACTAAAGCTCAAGCTTGGGGATGCCACGCATGTCACCCCAAGAAATATCCAAGAATTACAAGCGTCAAAGCTTGGGGATGCCCAAGGCATCCCCTTCTTCATCAATAAAAATTCTAGGTTCTTCCAAACGCTTCATTTTTATTGTTTCATGCACAGTTGTGTTGTTCTTGGAGCGTCTTCTTTTTCGTTTTTGTTTTGGTTTTTCGTTTGCTTTGGTTTGCTTAGTTTTCTGAATAAATTGGTTGGACCCCCTCTTTCATACATTGGTTTACAAATAGTTTGGTTTGGTTTGGAAAAGAGTAGGAAAATTCATGCTTTTGTGGTAAAAAGAGCTCGTTTTTGACTGTGGCCTATGCTTTGTCATGCCATGCTTGATATTGTTTTAGCGTTTTGCTTAGTATTCTTTGCTGTAGCATGACTTGTTATAAACAATTGAGATTGCTTAATGTGCCTTGGATGAATCATGCGTTGTTTTAGCATATTAAAGCATAGTATAGTGGTATTCTCCTTTGATGCTTTATTTGGGTTGACTTGGCACATGCTCACACCATGTTATGACTATCTCAAGTCACCATAGCCTTTATGATCCTTTAGTTTTCAACTTGTAGTATCACTTTATGCTTTGATCAATTATGTTTTGTCGCTCTGCATGATTATGGCCATTATTGCTCTCTTAGTTTGTCGCTCCCAGTCTTTTGCTAGCCTCCACAACAAAGTATGAGTTCCGCTCATGCATCCAACTCCCTAAACCAAGTTATTCCCAAGAGTCCACCATACCTACCTACTAGCTTATGATATTCCAAGTATATTCATGCTTTTGTTTCCCTTCCAAATTAAACTTGTTATGAGAAAACTAGTGATTAAAGCTCTCACGAACTTGATGGCACACTTTACTTTTCTTGCCCTTAATAAACTTGAACCACCGTGTCTTCTATGTTGTATATGCTTGCACTTATTTGTTGGGAATTAGCAGAACCATGCTTTCATGGGGAACGCTTTCAACATTGCACTTGGTACTTGTACCTAGTTGATATCATGCTCTTTTGTATATGGATGTCGTCGGTGTGAAATGAAAGGGGAGCTTGTAAGTCCATGGAGTTATGTATATGTGTTAGAGAAATGCCTGGGCTGCTGGTCTAATCTATGCTGACATGGTGGAAACCTGCAGCGTAACCATAATGAGCTGTCTATGAAGCATTCTTCTTATAAAGAAGAGTCCTGTATTGAGAAAAAAGAGAAAAGAAAAAAAGAGATTATGAAAAGAGGAAAGAGAGAAAAAAGCACCATATTCCCACGGTAAATAAGAAGATTGCTGAGATGCTCGTTGTCTACTTGCCTTGTCATTTTGATATGGAGATTCTTCCGTATCACCGGGCAAGGGGTACCCCATTGGCCGTTCTCTATGATACACACGTACTTACAATGACAAGAACTTACCGGTGACTAAACTTGAGTAGCATGAGGAGCGGCCCTCGTATACAAGGGACATGAGATTTCTGACTTATACTTCGTCAAGCATGTAGACCATAGTTTGTTCACTTTAACCATAATCACTTCAAGATGCTTATGATAGGGGCAATGAGAGCTGAAAGCCATAAGTACCATAATTTTTGGAAGCTCTTTATGAGACTTGAATCCCTACTTCCTTTTATAAAGGCCTTTCTTCCACCATTATATTGAGTCTCCACCTTCTATCTTTATGCACCTACTTTGAGAGTGTCAGGGGGATGGCCCCCAGGTACCCCAACCGGACAAGAATCAAGCAGTCGGATCGCGTCCGGCTGACCAAGCACAACCGGACAGGGCAGGACATGCCGGCT
Organism: Avena eriantha; assembly: GCA_910589775.1. Taxonomy (NCBI): domain Eukaryota; kingdom Viridiplantae; phylum Streptophyta; class Magnoliopsida; order Poales; family Poaceae; genus Avena; species Avena eriantha. The sequence goes on along the minus strand of OU342741.1, from coordinate 23,017,835 downwards.
ACCGCGCAGTAGCCGGAGCAGCAAGAAGTAGCCGGCTACGACGATGTAGCCAGACCCAATCAGTGAGACAGGACGACATGCGTATCAGTGCACGGTACGCCCTGTACGATGACAAGACTGGCAACTACCCGGCCATACCGAAGACTTTACGGGGATGACGAGGGAATAGCGGCCCGATGCTGACGACAGGCTCGCACGACGTCCACTGTGCCCACAACGGCCATACCGCTCACACTCCGACGTGACATACCAGCCTGCTGGGACCCGCCAGTCAGATTGGCCAGTGAGAGCGCTGCCTCTCTGCCTATATAAGGAGAGGCAGGGCCTCAGTAGAAAGGGTTGGTCTCTTAGCATTTAAGGCAGTAGCTAGCAAATACAGCTCGAGGAGCACTTGTAGTTCGCATATCCCACATAGTCAGATCAGGTAGGAGTAGGAGTTTTACCTCACCACGAGGGCTCCGAACCTGGGTACTTCCTGCGTCCAACTACGCTTGCTCGTATCCAATCCCGCCTGCGGACGCCGTCGATAGCTTCCCTGCTAGTCCCCACACCTCTATCTAACCTCTTCAGGTACTGCCGTTCCCAATACAACGACAGTTGGCGCCCACCGTGGGGCAAGATGGCTTCGACCAGAGTCACGTTCCGCATGGGACCCCGCACTTCAGCCGGTGAGCGCTTGGCCTCCGGCCTGGTGCTCACGCTCGGCAAATTCGACTGCGTCATCGACAACGCCTCCTGCTTCGCCGGAGCCTCCTTCCCGGCGAACGGAACCGTCCTGCTATTCGGCGACCTCCCCGTCTACGTCGCCACCATCCCGGAGCGTTTCCCTAGGGAAATCGTCTCTGTCGTGGAGCTGCCACGCCCAGGCGGTAGCGCCTCTGCCGCATCCTGCGGCGTGGAGGTTTTGATGGCCGGCTCCAACTCTCACCCCCACCAGCTGCGGGAGCGATGCGCAGACGAGGTCAGAACTTCTGCCCCTCCGCAGCCTCGGAATCCGGTGGAGGATGCCATCGATCGGCTCCTGACGCCGGTTAACCTCGGGGATAACCCGGAGGAAGTGGAGGCCAACTTCACCATGGAGAGACAGATCCTCCTCCAAGATGCCATGGAGCTGGCGGCAACCCGCAAGCAACTCGAGATCACCCGGCGTGAGTACGACCGCACGCACGGCTTCACTCTGACTACCGTGGAACCAAGCCGGCGTGGCCATGTGCGGCGCCGGGGCGGCGAGCTAGGCAGTAGGTTGGAGAAGGATGGGGAGCCGGATCCCACGCCCGCCCTCATCCGGCCCACCTACAGCACGCCCATCAAGAACATGCGCGTGGCACGAGCCGCTGCAGAAGAACTCCCCAGTCTGGAGGGCAAGGAGCGAGCGCGCCAGCAGGCATGCGTGCAGGAGCTCCACATCGCGGACAAGCAGGCAAACGCTAACCAGCAGATGCAGGAGGACCCCAGCTACTCCAGGGGGAGCAAGCTACCTGCCCACAGCAGGGGCGCACCGCGCGACACCCAGCAGGCGTCCTCCCCTCAGCCGGCTAGGGCCCGCAGCAGGCATCGCACCTCTGGCAATAGGAGCCAGCCGCGCTAGGAGCAGACGGTGAACAGCAACCCGCCGCCCCCCCTCCGCCAACCGGAGCGCCCAGACCAGCCGGTTCCGTCTCTCGGGCTGGGTGGGAGCGCCCAACCCGGATTGTCCGGATGCCCGCGACCGCATGGAGGTCCTCGCTCAAGCGCGCGTCACGGAGGAGGAAGACTCTACCGGTCCCGTTTGTTTCGGACCCCACATCTGGAACGAGCCGTTTTCGGACAAGTTCTCCCTACCTAGGGACACCCCCAAGTACGACAGCAGCATGAAGCTGGAAGACTGGCTGGCCGACTACGCTACGGCAGTCGGCATCGCCCATGGGAACAAGCGCACAGCCATGCGCTACGTCCCCCTCATGCTAACCGGATCGGCAAGGACGTGGCTCAACAGCCTTGCGCCCAACAGCATCAACGCCTGGCCCGACTTCGAGAAGGTGTTCGTCCGCAACTTCAACGGCACGTACAAACATCCGGGACGCCCGCGCGACCTGGCCTTGTGCATCCAAGGTGACCGTGAGACGGACCGCGAGTACCTCGCCAAGTGGACGGAGCTGCGCAACACCTACGAAGGCATCCTGCAGAGCCAAGCCATCAGTTTCTTCATCGAGGGTTGCCGGGAAGGCACCATGCTTCGCCACCGGCTACTATGTGACGAGCCGAAGACCATGGCAGAGCTCATGATGGTCGCGGACCAGTACGCCACGACCGACCAAGCAATCCGGCTGGAGAAGTTGGATCGTCCCGACGCCACGGCAACGACAACCGGTTCCATGGGGACCGCCAGGCCGGACAACAGAAGCCTCGCTACCACGTGCAGCAAGCCAATGTTGTGGAGGGCGCGCTCGACACGCCGGCTAATGAGGCAAGAAGGCAGAAGCCACGGCTCACCTTCGACCAGATGTTTGACGGCCCGTGCAAGTGGCATAGCGGTCCCTTCAAACCGGCTACGCACACCACCCGGAACTGCAGCTGGACCCGCCAGCTAAAGGACCAGGGCAACCAGCCTCGCCCCCCTTCCCCGCCGGGTGGACCTCCAACACCGACTAGAGGAGCCGGCAATGATGGTAACGGCGGAAACAACAACAACGGCTACCCCCAGCCGCACACCGCCTACCACATCTTCGAGACGGAGCAGGACGACAAGCACAGCCGCAGGCGATGCTCCAAGGAGGTCAATGCCATCGTCTCTTTGGTCCCCCAGTACCTGAACTGGTCGGAAACCCCCATTACCTGGAGCCGGGCAGACCAGCCTGAACATCTGCCGACTCCCGGGGGCTACGCCATGGTGCTCGACCCCCTCATCCTCTCCAACACGCGCACCTGCCGATTTTCGCGCGTCCTCATCGACGGAGGCAACAACCTCAACCTCCTCTACCAGTCCTCGCTGGAAAAGCTGGGCATTCGCGAAAGCGACCTACGCCCGACTACCACGACGTTCTACGGCGTATTGCCGGGGCCAGCCTGCGCCCCGCTGGGGAAAATCCAGTTGGACGTCATCTTCGGGACCAAGGAGAACTTCCGCCGCAAACCAATATGGTTCGAGGTGGTAAAACTGACGAGCTCCTACAATTCTCTCCTCTGGCGCCCCGTCCTCGCCAAGTTCCTGGCCATCCCCCACTACGCGTACCTCAAGAAGAAGATGCCGGGACCCCACGGCGTGATCACCGTTGCCGGCTGCTTCAGGCGGTCGATGGAGTGCGCCTCTGCCGGTTCCAAACTGGCAGAGGCCCTCATCATAGCCGAAGAAAAGCGCGTGATCATGCGCAATGTGGCTATGGCCCAGCAGGACATTCCGGCTAGTAGCAAACCGGCTGGAGAAGGAGCTTTCCAGCCAGCAAACGAGACGAAGAGGATCCTGCTTGACCCCTCTGACCCGACTAAGTTCGTCACCATTGGTGCCGGCCTGGACAACAAATAGGAAGGCGCGCTCGTCGACTTCCTCCGTGAGAATCGGGACATCTTCACATAGTCCCCCAAGGACATGCCGGGTGTGCCGAGGGAGTTCGCCGAGCACTCACTTCATGTGCGTCCGGATGCCAAGTCGGTCAAGAAACCTCTGTGCCGGTTCGCAGAGGAGAAGATGAAGATAATCGGTGCCGAGATCACCCGGCTCCTTGCAGCCGGGTTCATCATGGAAGTGTACCACCCGGACTGGTTGGCGAACCCAGTCCTGGTGCTGAAGAAGAACAAGACCTGGCGCATGTGTATCGACTACACTAGCCTGAACAAGGCGTGCCCGAAAGACCCCTTCGCCTTGCCCCGTATCGATCAAGTCATCGATTCCACGACCAGCTGTGATTTGTTGTCTTTTCTAGATTGCTATTCCGGATACAATCCGATCCGGCTAAACCTGGCTAATCAGATCAAGACATCATTTATCACCCCCTACGGGGCTTTCTGTTATGTAACCATGCCTTTCGGCCTAAACAATGCAGGCACCACCTATCAGCGATGCATGTAGAAATGCTTGCACTCGCAGATAGGCCGAAACGTGCATGCTTACGTGGACGACGTGGTTATCAAGACCAAGGAGAAGCGCACCCTCCTCGAGGATCTGGGAGAAATATTTGGCAACCTCCGCCAGTACCGGATGAAGCTGACCCCGGAGAAGTGCGTCTTCGGAGTGCCATCCGGTCAGCTCCTCAGTTTCCTCGTATCACAACGAGGCATCGAGGCAAACCCAGAGAAGTTCGCGGCCATCGAGAGGATGCAGCCGCCCATGAACCTCCTTGGAGTCCAAAAGTTCACCGGATGCCTGGCTTCCCTCAGCCTTTTCGTCAACCGGCTGGGGGAGAAGGCACTCCCGCTGTACCAGCTGATGAAGAAGACGGATAAGTTCTCCTGGACTTCGCAAGCTGACACTGCGTTTCGCGACCTCAAGGGCATGCTATCCACAACACCGGTTCTAGCTACGCTGGCTAGCTAGGAGCCGATGTTGCTCTATATAGCAGCCATCAGCCGGGTCGTCAGCGTCGTCCTGGTGGTGGAGCGCCCCGAGGAAGACAAGGCTCAGCCGGTTCAGAGACCCGTCTACTACCTCAGCAAAGTTCTCTCCCTCTCCAAGCAGAACTACCCCCACTATCAGAAGATGTGCTACGGCGTGTACCTGGCATACAAGAAGCTCAAGCACTACTTCCACGAGCATCCGATCAAGGTCGTGTGCACCGCACCCCATTCGGAAATCATCGGCAACAAGGACGCCACCGGCCGAGTCGCTAAATGGGCCATCGAGCTCGCCGCCTACTCCATCCAATACGAGCCCCGACCTACGATCAAGTCGCAGGCATTGGCGGACTTCCTCGTTGACTAGGCTGAGACCCAGTATCTCCCACCAGTTCCGGATTCAGACCACTAGAAGATGCACTTCGACGGGTCGAAGTTGCTCGGGGGCTTGGGAGCCGGCATCGTGCTCACCTGGCCCAAGGGGGACCGGCTGGAGTACGTGCTGCAGATCCACTTCAAAGCCTCCAACAATGTAGCCCAATACGAGGCATTGACGCATGGACTCCGGCTAGCCAAGGAGATCGGTGTCAACCGGATCCTGTGCTTCGGTGATTTATATCTAGTGGTGCAGCAAGTGTTCGGAGAATGGGATGCCAGAGACGCAAACATGGCCCTCTACCGGTTCCACATTCAGAAGCTCAACGCCTCCTTCGACGGATGCGAATTCCACCACGTCCCTCACGTCAACAACGAGGCAGCCGACGTGCTCTCCAAGATTGGATCCACCAGGCAGACGATCCCACCTGGGGTCTCCTTGGAGCAGCTGCGCAAGCCGTCCATCAACCCGTCACCGGAGTCGGACTCCATCACCTGGGCAGGGAGCGCTCCGGCTGACAAAGTGGCAAAAGCGGAGCCGGTAGAACCACCAAAAAAGAAGACCCACACCAACTCCAGCAAGGCAGTGCCCTTCGGCTCGCAAGACCCGGGGGCTGCCGCCTCACCCAGTGGCTCGGGGGCTGCCGTCCCGGGTACACGACCCGGACGATGTCCGTCAACCGGAGGACGGGAGCGTCCTCGTCATTCGGGAAGTGCCACCCTAGGCACATCCCTTCATGGAATACATCGCCAATGGAGAACTTCCGGATGACGAGGTGGAGGCCAGGCAAATCCGGCGCCGCGCGCACACGTACACCATCATCAACGGCGAACTGTACAAGCGCAGCGTATCCGGCATCTTCCAAAGATGTGTCGACGTGGACACGGGCTACCGGCTACTCAAAGGAGATAGTCGCCAAGGCATTCCGCCATGGTTTCTATTGGCCCACCGCCCTTGAGGATACTGAGCAGTTGGTCCGCGCGTGCAATGGGTGCCAACGCTTCGGGCAGCTCTGGCACATGCCAACTTCGGTGCTCAAGACCATACCAATCACCTGGCCCTTTGCAGTCTGGGGCCTCGACATGGTCGGCCCCTTCAAGCGAGCGCGCGCGGGCATGACCCACCTGCTGGTAGGGGTGGACAAGTTCACAAAGTGGATTGAGGCCAAGCATATCCGAAAGCTGAATGGGGCGACAGTCGTTACCTTCTTCACCAACATCATCAACCGCTTCGGCTACCCCAACAGCATCATCACCGAAAACGGCACGAACTTCGCCAAGGGGGCCTTCGCCCGGTTCTGCAGCAACAAGGGCATCCGGCTGGACCTCGCCTCCGTCGCACACCCGCAGTCCAACGGGCAAGTCGAAAGAGCAAACGGCTTGGTGCTAGCCGGCATCAAGCCATGACTCATCGAGCCATTGGAGCGGTCACCCGGATGTTGGATCGAAGAACTTCCGGCTGTGCTCTGGAGCATCCGCACCATGCCAAATAGGTCAACCGGCTACACGCCGTTCTTCCTGGTCTATGGATCGGAAGCCGTCCTTTCCGCCGACATCGAATTGGACTCCCCACGCAAGCTCCTGTATGACGAAAAAGCCAACCGGGAGGCGCGGGAGGATGGAGTGGACCTCCTAGAGGAGGCCCGCGAGCTGGCCTTGTCCAGATCAGCCCTGTACCAGCAGCGACTACGTTGCTACCATTCAAGCCGGATCCGCCCGGTCGCATTCCGTGAGGGCGACCTGGTTCTCCGGCTGGTGCAAGACACGAAGGGCATGCACAAGCTGTCGCCACCCTGGGAGGGCCCTTCATCATTAGCCGGGCGCTGCCCAACGACTCCTACTACCTCATCGACGCGCAACAGCCGTGCAAGAACAAGATGGACAAATCAGACGAGGAGACCGAGCGTCCCTGGAACGCGGCCCTGCTGCGCCCGTTTTACACCTAGTCGCCAGGCAGTGTATGTATCCCGAAAACCTCATGAATGAAAATGCGGACCCCTACGAGAATCTCGGGGGCTCCTTGCCAGAAATATGTGTGCATCCGTTTTCTGGTACAAATTTTCTGGCTCCAGCAACCCCTACCCGGGGGCTCGCCGGCTGGCCCGGCCTGCTAAGTCAACAAACAGGCTGAGTAGTGTGCGACGATGTCAGAGGACCACTCTTCGTCTCAGCTACAGACTGCAACCCGGCTGTCTGGCTAGCAAGAGAAAATGCCCGAGGCATCCCACATGAATAACGGGGAGGAGGCACAACAGACCGGGCGTACCAGCCCTGCAACTAGCTCGAACCAATCTAGTTGCTAAGCCGTTAGTACCGTGCGCAATGTACCGTCAGCTCCCTTCGATTCCGGCTGCAGACCGCAACCCGGCTTCCCGGCAAGGACACAGCGAAAACAACAGAGCACACGGGAAATCGACTAAGTGTCTAGAGAGGCACAAGCTAGTTTTCAAAAAAACAAGCCGTTTTCTGGCTACAATTTGGCAGACTAACCTACTAACCTATGAAGACATGCGTGTATGTGTATGTACATTCTTGTCCGACTACCTGGAGTCGGAATCCAGGAAAAGGGAAGAATATTCGAAGTCCTTGCCTTCATCAAGCGCTCCGAATCTCGGGGGCTACACCCACTGGGTGCGCTCGCGCGCCCCCAGTGGAATCTTGTAGTTCCTGACCAGCTAAGGGCGTTTAGCCGGCCGTTCGGAGCTCAGGTGAGGGCGAGGGCAGGAGCAAGAGAAGACAAGGAAGATTTGAAGCACCTGGCTATGCCAGCTACTCCTAATCTCGGGGGCTACACCTAGTGGGTGCGCTCGCGCGCTCCCACTAGAATGGTAGTTCTCCCGGCTAGAAGGGCGTAGCCGGGAAAAAATAGCTGGTCAAGGTTAGCCGGCAAAATATCAAAAGAAAATTCAAGGCACAAGTTAAAGGAAACTCAAGAGTTCAACATTAACAAACAAAAGGGAGACGAAGCTCCCACAAGTTACCCGACATCAGAGATAGCCGGCATAGCCAGACAAGTTCGACACATATCCAAGACATGACAAATACACCTGGCATCCCGGGGCAGTGACTAGGCGGCAGGACCCTTGCCGTGAGGAGGATCTTGGCCAGCGGAAGCTTCGGGCGGAGGAGGCGACGCGGAGCTCGATCCGGTTCTGGCGCCAGTGGGCGGCGGCATCGGGCCCTCCACATCAGGAGTACCGACAGACTCTGAGTCGGTGAGCACCTCGTCAGGATCCACATAATCGGCAAACTTGATGGAAGATCCGTGGAGCTCCAGATGGGCTTGGCGGATGGCGGCAAGATCAGCCCTAGCACGGAAGCCACCGTCGATCTTCTCGACGCGGGCGTCCTTGTACCAGGAGAGCATGAGGGCCAGAGCCATCTCCGCTCCGGCTCGCGCCGCCAAGTCCCGCAGCCGGTCCACCGCAGTCGGCACCTCTACCACCTTCGCAGCCAGCTGCGCCATCGTCTCCGGAATCGGAGCCTCCGACCACATGAAGGAGAAGACGTCCCGCGCCGCCTGACGAAGCTTGGCAGCTTCCTCACCAAGAAGGACGATGAGCTCCTGGGCCGTTGGCTGCGCTCCCGGCCAGTTCTCCTGCAGCCGGTTGTAGGCCAGTAGGTCTATGCCGGGGTAAAAGGCTGTCAGAAAAAAGGGTCAGATCCGGCTACCGGATCCGGAAGGAAACAAGACGGAAAAAGGGAACTTACCCTTAGCCGTGTGGCCGACCTGCATTAGCTCCTCCACCAGAGCCTTCTCCTTGGTCGCCAGCCATTTGATCTCCTTCTCTTGGTCCTTGGTGTGGGCCTCGAGAAGGGTGAAGGCCTCGGTCCGGCTGGCGAGCGAGGCATCGCGCTCCTTGATGGTGGCCTCTAGACCGTCTACCCTCGCATGCCAATCCTTATTCTGCAGCCGCAGAGTAGAATTGGACTTACTCAGCCGGTCGTTCGCTTTCTTCAAGCGATCGATCTTGCGCTGAGCACACACGAGGATGGCTGCAACAAAACCGGCTATCAGTAAAAAAAAGAACAAGCCGGGTGAAGCGAACTTACTCTAGGAAGTCCCGTTGGCGGTAGCAAGCTTCTGCTCCAACGACCGGTTCCCGCCGGCTGTGGCCTCCAGTAGTCAGATCTCCTTCACCGCCAGCTCGAGCGTAGTGGCAAGGTCCGACAACGAGGCGGTGGAGGAGGCGTCGTCGTCCACGGTGTTGACAGCCAGGGACTCCTTCGCAGCAACTACCGCCGTTCTCCACTCCTCCCCCGGCTCCTCGTCAGAGTTGTCGTCACCAACAACGACGAGCTCCTTGCCGGCAGCCTCCCGCGCGCCCGCGGAAGAGCCATCCGGATGGGAGGACTCCGCCTCCGGCTAGGGACCTTCCGGTTCGACAGAGACAGCCGGTTCAGCTCGGGAGGGAGGCGGAGGCTGCACCGCAGAAGAAGGAGTGGTGCTGGCTGGCGCAGTCGGGGCACGGGGCGGTGACCCAGTCGGCGCTCGTGCCGGGCTTGCGGCTCCGAAAGAAACCAACGAACTAAGAAAAGGAGAAGAAGGCAAAGGCAAATAAACCAAAGTCAGGAAAAGAAGAAAAAACGGAAGCAGACAGAAGATGCCGAAAGAAGGAAAAGAAGAAAAAAGGGGGAGAAGGAACGTACCCCGGCACAACTGGGGGCGACCCCTTCTTCCGGTCAAGACGACTTGGCGGCAGGGTGCTGGACCGGCTCCTCTGTCACGGGCCGGTGGGAGCCGGAACGACTGGAGCCGCTCCCGCCCGCCTCGCCGTTCGTCGCGGAGCGCCTCGCCGGGTCCACGGTCAGCGCAGCCTCCTCCTCCTCGTGAACCTCTACGTGCAGGTCGGCAGCCGGCTCGTCATTCCAGCTGGGAAAGGCATCGCCATCCCCGTCCGATTCCTCGCCGGACCGCCGAGCGCGTGGCTCAGGCAAGTCAGGCATGAACTCCTCGAGAGGAGCCTCACCCTCCTCGCGTAGGATGCAAGCCAAGATCTGCCGAAGAAAAGAAGTCAGTCAGACAGAGCAAAAAACGCAAGAAGAGCAAGTAAAGTTTCCGACTGTAACGACTTACCCGGGGCGCGCGGTTCTCCCGGCTGTAGGGCGCCAGACTCAACTTCCAGTTCTCCGGCAGCCGCTCCTTCATGATCGTCCACACCCACTCCTTCAAGTTGTGGTAGCGGGGATCGCGGCGCGACAGCCGGGTCAGATCCAGCCGGCCGGAGTAGTAGCACATCTTGTGCGCTCGCTGCTGTAGTGGCATCATCAGCCGGGACATCCAGCTGAGGGTGATGTCCAGGCCGGGTAGCCGGCAGGTGACGAGGGAGCGCATGCGCGCCAACATCGCATCCGTCTCGGCCTTATCACCATGGAACTTCAGCTCCCAGTTCTTCCGGCTAGACTCGACATCTTGGAAAGCCGGAAGGTTGATCCGGTCAACATTGGTGACGTTCTTGACATAGAAGTACGACTGCTGCCATAGCCGTACCGTGTCGTGAAGCAAGAACTTGGGGTAGCCGGATTGGGAGCAGGAGTAGATGGAGGCGCCGCCGCAGACGACTAGCGGCCCCTTCGTGTACTGCACTTGCGGCCGGACTCGGAAGAGCCGGCAGAAGAGCCCGAGATACGGCTGGATCCCGAGGTAGCTCTCGCAGGACGCCATGAAATGCGCCAACATTCCGATTGCGTTGGCGCCGAGGTGGTGGAGACGGAGGTCGAAGAAGGCAAGGAAGGTCAAGAAGAACAGGTGCACCGGAAGGGCGAACCCGCGCGCTAGATGGGAGAGGAAGATCACGCGCTCCCCCTCCGCCGGGTGCGGTGACACCTCCCCCGCCGGCGCCAACCACACCGCCACCTCTTCCGATGGCGGAAGAACGCGGGTGGCGCGGTACTTTGCGATGTGGTCCTCAGTGACGGAGGAGCCGCACCAGGCCCCGCGGTCGGCGGCCATCTCTGGCTGACAGGGAGAAGCGGCGACGGAGGATTTGCGGTGGCCCGTAGCGACGACGACGACAAACGGGCGGCGCAACGAGCTACGACGCAGAAGGCAAGTGCACAGAAGCAGGAGCACGCGAGGGAAGAAGAGGCTGCAGCGGGGGAAGCGAAGGAAAGGAACTGCCTCCCCCGCGGCGTCCCTTTAAAGGGCCGGAAGGGCAACCGTCAGCGGGTCCACGTGGCACGCATCAGGACGGCCCTCACCCCAACCGCCGCCCAGATCCCGTGTGCCGAAGCAAGATGCGCAGAAGATCCCGGAGCAAGAACCGAAGCGTCGGACAGAGGTTCCCCGAGGCAACGTGCGACGGGACGTTACGCTGCCCGCCGCAGAGCAATGATGGTGCGTGCGCACGTGGCCGGCGTCAGCGCTGACTTCACGAGGAGCGCAACCGCCAAACGCAGCCGGACATGAATTCAAAAACAAGAAGGAGCACGCGCACATTTCGCCTAAGGGCGGAATCCACACGCGCTCGGGGGCTAGTTGTAACTACCTTGGTGAATTACGCTCTTAGTTGCATGCCTAGATGAGCGAAAGTGGTTAAAATAGTACGGTGGGGCCCAGGGGCCACTCACAGGTAGACCTTTCGGCCGTCCTAACCACTTCCAGAACATCGGGACAAGAACGAGCGGCGTAATCGGCAGGCGAAGGGATCAACTACATACACAAGTGAGTATGTATGCAAGCCACCATACAACTATTCACAGAGCCATTCCATCTAAAAGAAATAGAAATATTGCAACGCCATACGGCAAGATCCAAATATCCTAGATAGAGATAATAGTTTAGGATAGCTCCTCATACATCAAACATCAGAGTATCAGGCGGAAGCGAAAAACAAGATCCGAGTACAGATAAGAAACAAATCGGCATAAGATGCCACATAAATAAACACATCCCACCCACAGATATGCCCTAGAGGCAAATAATAAATAGGTTTTTATTGTCATATCTGATGTCTACGCACTTCTATTCTTGTAGACAGTTGTTGGGCCTACAAGTACAGAGGTTTGTAGAACAGCAGCAAGTTTTCCCTTAAGTGGATCACCCAAGGTTTATCGAACTCAGGGAGGAAGTGGTCAAAGGTATCCCTCTCAAGCAACCTTGCAATCAAGATACAAGAAGTCTCTTGTGTCCCCAACACACCCAATACACTTGTCAGGTGTATAGGTGCAGTAGTTTGGCGAAGAGATAGTGAAATACAAGTGGTATGGATAATTATAAGTGGTAACGGTGCCAGAAAATAGCTTGATGGTGTGGAAGAGACTAAAGGAAAACTGAAATAAAGATGGAAGCAAACAAACATGTAACAGATCTAGTTGCAAACGGTGTTTCAATGCTTAGAAACAAGGCCTAGGGATCATACTTTCACTAGTGAACACTCTCATATAAATATTTCTCTTCATGATACTACTCTTAACTACTCTCCGGTTGGACACTCTAATCCATGGTAGGGCTATAACAACACTCCTCAAAGTTTGTTTTCCCCATCTAGATAACCCCACACTGTCACCTTGAGCTCTAGATGGTTCCAACAAACACCACAATTTCATAGAAACATCCAACTCCAAATATAACTCATAACAAGTATTTGTAATCTCTAGCCTAAGTGCCACCATGGTGTGCACGCTATCACTTTCACACACATGGGGAGAGTAGAGATCTATTAAAGCACTTGAGTAGCAAGGTAGATCTACTTGATTACAAAGCTCATGACCACAATATGATCATGCATAGAGAGAGATGAACACATAGCTACCGGTAGAACCCTTACCCTCGAGAGAGATCTACTCCCTCCTCATCATGGGAATCAGCAATGGAGATGAAGATTGTGGTGGAGATCGATGGAGATGGCGGTGAAGATGGTGAAGAGGCGGCGGTGACATGGAGGACTCCTTCCCCGTCGCCGGTATCACAGGGGAGCACCGCCCCTTAGCACCCTTCCTTCATGGCTTCTTGGGAGCCCTTCCCCATGGAGATAGGATCCATGGGGGAGGCAAAAACATGGCTTTGGTGGCTGCAAATTCGTGGGTGGAGGTGTCTCCCACGAAGTAGGTTTTCTCCCTTTATATAGCTTCTCGGATTCTCGTCACCCCATCTTGGGCTGTAGTAAATTGGGTCTATCAGACCCGTAAGGACTCAGAATCAGCTAAATTTTATGTCCAGAACGTTTGTCGTGAAACTTCCAACAACTTTGTAGTTGAAGAGTTTTGTGTTTGACGCCTTCTTCGACCCGAAACGTGACCATCTTCAAAAAGTGTTCTGAGACAGATTTCTGGAAAATCCCAATTTAACTCCAACAAGGTTTCCACTTGTATTCTTGGTAATTCCTACACATTAAAGTGTAAAACAAAAACATTGTGCACTTTTGCAACTATTAGTAGGTTAGTCCAAATAAATCATAAACTTTACATAAAAAGGAGTATCAAAAGCATATTATTAGCATAAAACCATCAAAAATTGTAGATATGTTATGGACGTATCATGCCTCCTTTGGTGAAGGGAAAATCCCATGCTCACCATTCTCGATCTTGTCGTCGACAAAATTGGATGCCATGAGGTGGTCATCGCTCGCCTCCATGGTCGAAGGGAAAATCCCATGCTCGACCGTCTTGTCGTCCATGCTTGGGAAGTGATTGTTGTTGTAGTACTCCATATCACCCAAGCATGTGGATCCATTGTCGATGTAGTGCTCCACCATGTCATCCATGCTTGTGGAGGCATAGGCATGGTGGCTCATCGTGGATTCGTCATAGAAATCCTCCTCGGCTCCGGAGTCCCTAGACATGCTTCACAAGACCAAGTGGTGTATATGGAAGTGGTAGAGGGTGTTAGGGATGCAACGTCAAACCTTACTTTACCTTGGAAGATAGTATTGTGCAAGTGGCGACACTTGAGAGCATTAAAAACCAAGTAAAGTGAAGTTCACGCGGAACACCAAAACCAACTAACCACTAAGAACACACACACATACAAAGCTTATGGCGGATGGGTATCGAAGGTGTCATGTCAAGAACAATCCTAAATCAAGATGTTATAATGGCAAGTAAAGAACCACGATGATCACCAAACAAAACAAGTCAATCCACAAGATATATGAATTATGTACAAGGAAACACACACAATGGGATAAATGGGACTTGTGCGATGGGGAAATTGAGTTAAGAACAAAATAATTACCTAGCGAATACTATAATCTTGTGTCACACAAGTTCAAGGAGAGACGCTAGTTTGATTGCAATAAATTGGTGGGCTACAAGATATGCACAATAAGTACCACCAATATGATGTTCATCAATCTTGCGCTTCCTATTCTATGAGGCACTTGTTTGTTTGTTTATTTTTATTTTTTCCCTTTTCTATTTCTTCTTTTCTTTTTATTCTTTTTCACTTGCCTCTTCCTTGTGCCAACAACTATACAAGATAACTATATGAGATAGCACGTTCACACCTTTTGCTCAGAATTCTACAAGGTATAAAATGTGCATAGCCCAAGCAATCATAGGAGGAACTAGTCTCATTAGGTGTTTGTTTGACGCAAAGATAGTGTAGCTCACAAAGGAATGCAAGTAGGGAGAAGTCGCGGAATTCTTATACCTGTCACCGATCTTCATCCTTTATTGTTTGATTCTGCCTTGCTCGCGTAATTTGGATGGAGTAGATAGCATGAACGACCTAGATGATGATGTATAGCTCCTTCTCCTCTTTGAAACAAGCTAAAGAACACCAAAATCCGAGTTCGAATGCAAAAGTTATGCTCAAAACCATGAAGCAGTTTTTCTGTCTACAGGGGCGCAGACTCCAGGATCAGGGTCTGATGCACATCAAGAACTCGACAAGGACACATTTTGAGCAGAAAAACTCGAACCAAAACCTCAAATTAATGGGGAAAAACAAGGAATTAGGCTATCGAAACACAGGGGAAGGTAGATCAACAAGTTTAGCAAGTAATCCACGTACCAAAACCTACCAAAACTCACTCAAATCACAGATCGATCTAAAACATGAATTGGGGCTATTTTTGGTGGAATTTTCGAATTTATGGGAAAAACACCAAATCGATGGGAAATTCGTGGCAACCAAAAGCTGCTAATACCAGATGATAAGGGGTGACCTCAAAGATGACCCGATCTTCACGGATCTCGTGGTAAAATCGATAGGAAAGCGAGGGGAAAGGGAGAAGGTAGCGGAAGCGAACACACACCTCACAAAGAACACAATGAACCCACACAAAACTCACACGATACAAGGCCAATTGCTCCTACCGGCGGCTACCGGTCCAATAGAATCCACGCAAGAAAGGATCGGTCAACGTGCTCCCGTTAATCCCAATTGGAGAGGGAAGAACACCTTGGAGAGGGTCTTGACAACTTGGTGAAGGGCTCTAATGCCAAGGCCTTGTACAATGATGGATGCGCGATGCAAAATCCAACAAGGTTGGTGACGATAGTTGGTCCCCTTGGTAAAGAGGATGAGGTAAAATAAGAGATTCCACAAAGGGGGTTGTCTTTAGTCTATCATCTATGCCTAAGGGATACACGAGGGGGTGGGGGCTCTATATATAGGCTAGCCACTTAACAAGGGGTAATTTGGGGATAATTCTAGGGTTTGGAATGGACTAGAGGGGTACATGGACCAAAGGCCCAGCTGGCGGCGTGCAGGCCCATCACTTAGGCCGGAGACTTTGGGGTGCAGAGGACAGAGACTCCAGGGGTGGCCCGTGACTCTGGGGTGGTCAGCCAACTCCGGGGTGGACTCCGGTGGAGTGTAGTGAGAGCAACTGGCGGTAGTCCGGAATTTGGTCCGGAATCCGGGTCGGAGACTCCGGGGTTGGAGGCCGGAGACTCTAGGTTTCAAGGCTGGAGACTCTAGGCTTCGGCGGCAGCTTCTTTCGTCTCCTGTGCCAAGCCTCCGTCTTGTAGGAGTTGGTGCTCTGGGCTTCCTCCCTTGTCTGTGTACTTGTCGGTGTGAACCTATCATGATAATGGGATGGAGTATGAAGTAGTATACCATTCAATAGGGTAGGAAGTGGGCTCGCATAGAGGACATTAGTCACCTTTGGAGTCCATGACGACTTGGCATAAGTTGGAGACCTTGATGTGGTAATGACCGTAGGTCGGGATACATCAGGAAGTCATGCCGGCGAGCCGATGGCATACCTCAATCTTTCCTCTTGTCACCACCTTGGTCAACATATCAGTCCTATTGTTATCTGTGTGCACCTTCTCAATTTTCATTTGCTTGGAATTTAGCACAACTCGAATCCTATGATAGCGAACATCAATATGCTTTGACCTCGAATAAAAACTTGGATTCTTACTTAGGTGAATGGCACTTTGGTTATCACAAAATAACACATAGTTGTCTTGCTCAAAACCAAGCTCACAAGCCAATCGTTTCAGCCACAATAGCTTCTTGCTCGCCTCAGTTACTGCGATGAACTTGGCCTCAGCTGTGTTCAGCGCCACACACTTTTGCAACCTTTTTTGGCATTCCACTGCTCCCCTAATGGGTAATTAACTAACCTAATGTAGACTTCCTTCCATTGACATCTCTAGCCAAGTCTGAATCTGAATATGCAATCATCTTGGACTCACTACCACCAAAGCAAAGCTTCATACTAGTGCTAACCCGGAGATACCTCAAAATCCACTTCACGGCTTCCCAATGTGGTTTTCCTGGATTGGACATAAATCTGCTCATAGTACTAACTGCTTGAGCAATGCTAGGTTGTGTGCACACCATAGCATACATCAAACTCCCAACAGCTGAAGCATAATGAACTGTCTGCATTCCCTTTTCCATCTCTTCAGTGGAGGGACATTGCTTTTTACTCAACTTGAAATGAGCTGCGAGGGGACAGCTCACTTCCCTTGCCTGTCCATCTTGATCTTGCGAAGTATCTTCTCAATATATTTCTCTTGAGACAAGTACAACTTGTTGGATATTTTGTCTCTCTCAATTATCATGCCAAGAATACACTTTGCTGGACCCAAGTATTTCATGGCAAAACTTTTGCTTAACTCTTTCTTTAATATAGCAATCCTAGAGAGATTCTTGCCAACAATTAAGATATCATCAACATAAAGCAACAACATGATAAAATCATCACCTGAGAACCTCTGAATAAACACATAATGGTCTGAGATACACCTCTTGTAGCCTTGCTCCCCCATGACAGATTCAAACTTCACGTACCATTGTCTCGGTGCTTGTTTTAGGCCATAAAGAATTTTCTTCAATTTTCACACATGGTCTTCTTTGCCTTTAACAAGAAACCCCTCAGACTGCTCCATGTAGATTTCTTCCTCTAACTCTCCATGAAGGAAAGTCTTCACATCCATTTGCTCAACCTCCAAGTTGAGACTTGCTAGCATACCAAGGATCATTCGAATTGATGTCATCTTCACCACTGGAGAAATATTTCATCAAAGTCAATACCTTTTCCTTGTTTAAATTCTTTTACAACAGGTCTGGCCTTGTACCTTGGATGTGACGTGTCCTCTTCTTCCTTGATTCTATAGATCCACTTGTTCTTTAGAACTTTCTTGACCTTGGGCAACTTCACCAGCTCATAAGTATAATTCTTATGCAAGGAATCCATCTCTTCATGCATAGCCTTATTCCACTCCTTCTTGTTCTCATCTTTCATTGCATATTGAAAGCACCCAGGTTCTAAACCATCAAACAATAACACCACATATTGGTATGAATCATACCTAGTGGAAGGAACACGGCCTTGGCTGGGCCGTCTGAGTGGAGCAGATGGTGGACTATTGATGAGTGCATATTTGCATCATGTTTTATATTGTTATTTTGAATTTTAGATGTAGGATCTTGGTATTTTATGGCGCTCGCATGCACATTTTATGTTTGTTTTCATTAGGATCAGGACAGATGATGGATATAATGGACACAATTCTTGGAGCAGTTGTACTGGGGAGAAAAGAAGTCAAAAAACAATGTAAAATTGCTTATTTGGGAAATATCAATATTACCAGAAGAAAACCCGAAGCGATCAAGGCATATAGACAGTTTAACGACAAACTATACAGCGGGAATAAAATCTCTGGTCATATAGTTCCCGCCATATAGTTGGCGCCGCCACCGCCGCCTCAAATAGTTTCACCCCGTGCAACTGGATGAGAGAGACGACATACAGAACAACCAGAAATCGCTGAAACCTCATCTCCTGAAGGCATCTGGAGGGGGAACTCGTCCACCGGGGAGCCATCTTCGCCCTGCGCAGATCCGGGAGGCTAAGGCATCGATCTTCATCATCAACCGCTGCATCACCACCATCTCCATCCGTCCCATCTACATCTTGTCTCTTGTTGTAATTTCCGTACTCGTTGTGGATTTATACAAGTACTAATCATCTATGATAGATTCCATTGTTATTTCCATGATGTTGATTGCCTCCATGTCTGAGTAGATCATTAGTTCTTGGGGAAATGGATAAACCCTAGTATGAGATTGAAATAAGATAAAGTTTATTATGATATTCACCGTTGTGACCATGTGTTAGATTGTCTTCACTCGAAGTTGGGAGAAGTCGACCTCTCAATATTTGCGTCTTATGGGGACTTGATGGAGGGAACTACTTGTTGGTAGACGGAGGTGTGTTAGCACTTATAGTGACTATAAAGTTGTTGCACTCCTTACGTATCAACTTGGAAACCGAGGAAACTCACGGAACACTATCCATGCCATGGGATACGTCCTACAGGATTAAGTCCCTTAATAGCGCAGTAATTCGATTGATGTCGATTGCTGACTGTTGTGGTTATGAGGATGATGTGAGCAGAGGTTGATTCCTATTTGTCCAAATACGGAGTTCCTCCCACGCATACATAGTTGAGAATGTTCATGATAATAATATTTACCTTAGTTGTTTATAATGCTAGTGGTGTATCCGCTACTCCCTGAGAACGCCTTTTCCCTACTGGAGTTCCAATCCCTCTTACATACGCGATACTTATTTTTCGTGTTCAGTTGTTTTACTTTACTTATTGTCCTCTTATACAAAAAACCCCAAAACACCTTTCTAAACAATACTCGCATTTTATCTTGTCAGTTAGAACTTTATTTAGTATTTCTATTGTAGTATTTAATTCAAGAGTTATTAGACTAAAGACTCCTTCTCCCTGTGGGATCAATATCTTTATTTCAAAACTAGCTACAAACGATCTGCGCACTTGCAGTCATCAAGCTATTTTCCGGCACTTTGCTAAGGAGCTAAGCGTTGTAGGTCTTTTAGTTTTTGTTTATTTATTTTTGACTTGCTATGTTTTGTTTCCAGTTACAGATTTCCACCAACATGATGGAGTTTGAGCATATGACTAGTGCTAACCCACTCAACCACTTTGGGAAACACTATGATATTTATAAAAGAGACAACTCCAATGAGAAGACAAGTGGGTTTGAAATAAATCCTCTATTACTTGGTATTCTACACAAGAAGCAATTTATTGGGGATGAAGAAGATCCTGATCCATATGAACATATTGCATGTTTTAAAGATATATGTGGCACTTTTCAATTACGGGATATACCGCTAATGAGGTAAGGGTTAAACTTTTTAGTCATACTTTGACTAGTACAGCTATCTCATGGTATAGATCTCTTCCTCGAGAAGCCACTACTACTTGGGATAATTTAGCCTGTGAGTTTCTAGCAAAATATTATCCATTATCAAAATCTTTTGGAATCAGGCGTCCTATAATGACTTGGAGGAACCGTCCTAATGAAGGACTAGTAAGAGCTTATATCAGATTTAAAGATTTACTTAATCTATGTCCTCATCATGATTTGCCTGAATGGTATTTATTACATATCTTTTATGCGGTTTAATTGAACCTAATAAAATTGAACTAGACTCTTTCGTGGAAGGAGCCTTTATGAATCTTCCTATAACTAAAGCTTGGGCTTTACTTAATAGAATTCGCAATCATAGAGTTTCATGGAATTTTGGTCTAGGAAGCAAAGGAGGCATAGAAATAGATTATGAGTGTATTCATGACTATAATAAAAAGGGCCATGTTAAATAATTATCTAAGGGACTTTATTTGGATTCAGATCTTGTGTTGCAAGTTGTTAAAGCTTTTTACAGAACACATCAAAGCTCCAAAGAGGGTTTGGTCAAGTATGATCCACCACCCGAACCTAAAAAGAAGAATCAAGTTAAAGCAACACTAGCCTCCCTAGAACCAACATATGCGATACCTTTCCCTAACACTACACATAAGCATATTTTTGAATATGAGCAGGTCAAAGAAGTACATGAGAAGAAGGAAGAGGAAAGTATGCCAGAAGTTGTAGAACATCTGGAAGAAACCAAAGATGAAGAGGTAACCAAGGAAGCAATTATGGCTATGTATACACATTATAACATAGTTGAACTTGATAAAGAGATTTCCGTATTGGTTGAAGGTAAAACAAAGGTAAAAGATGTGGGTAAGTGATACATTGCAAATGTATCTATAATTTTTGATATTCCATGCTTGGTTTTATCCACTTTCTTGTGTTTTGTTCCAACTTTGGAGTACTTTTCATATGATTTCTTGGACTAACCTATTAACAAGAGCCATAGTGCCAGCTGCCTATTTTCTGTTGTTTTTGGTTCCAGGAAGGTCAGACAATGAATATTCTCGGAATTGGACGAGACAAAAGCCAAAGTGCCTATTTTTCCGGATGTCATCAAGTGCCAGAATACGAGACGGAGAGGGGCCAGAGGGCGGCCACACCACCTGGCCGCGCGGCCAGGCCTG
The DNA here is from genome assembly GCA_910589775.1 of Avena eriantha. Classification (NCBI taxonomy): domain Eukaryota; kingdom Viridiplantae; phylum Streptophyta; class Magnoliopsida; order Poales; family Poaceae; genus Avena; species Avena eriantha. The sequence goes on along the minus strand of OU342741.1, from coordinate 22,997,168 downwards.
GCCCGCGCCAGGGGGTGGTGTGGCCACCCCAGGCACCCCCTCGGCCTCCCCTTCCGACTATAAGATGCCCTCGGGACGTAAACCCTAAGTACCCGATCAAAAATCCATGAAAGAGTCTGTAGCCGCCGTCGTCTCCATCCCTAGATCGGGAGGGATCTGAAGCTCTTCCCGGCACCCTGCCGGAGAGGGGAATTCACCTTGGAGGCCTTCTTCATCACCATACAAGCCTCCGGTGTGATGCGTGAGTAGTTCATCCTTGGACTACAGATCCATGTAGTAGCTAGATGGCTGGTTCTCCTCCTTTGTGCTTTCATGTCTAGATCTTGTGAGCTCCGTTCATGATCAAGATCATCTATTTGTAATTCTGCATGTTGTGTTTGCAGGGATCCGATGGATATTGAGATGCTATTTCAGATTGATTATTGACTCTATCATGTCTTTGTTATTTGTGATCTTGCATGCTTTCCATTGTTAGTAGCTATCTTGGCCAAGTAGATGCTAGCAACTCCAAGAGTTAGTATTTATGCTCGATAGTGGGTTCATACCTCTGGTAATCTGGGGAAGTGATAGAAATCTCTAAGGTACTAGATGTGCTGTTGCTACTAGGGAGAAAACAACAATCCTTTGTTCATAGAACAATCGTATTGTTTACTTTACACGCAGTTCGTAAAGCAATAATCTATTGCTTGCAACTTATTACTGGAGGGGGTTCGGATGATAACCTGAAGGTGGATTATTAATCATAGATGCAGTCGGATGGCGGTCTATGTATAATGTTGTAATGCCCAATCAAGTCTCAAAGGAGTCAAGATGATTAGTATATGCATGTATTGCTTTCTCGATGTTAGTCAATTGCCCCGCTGTAATTTGTTCACCCAGCATGTTATCTATCTAAGGAGAGCCACCTCTAGTGAACTATGGATCCCGGTCCTTGTCTTTCACATACAATCTACAATCTTTTACTGGTTTGCGTTTACATTGTGCAAACTTTTACTTCTTTCCATTCGATACGTTTAATCCTTTGTTTTCCGCAAAACACGGTGATATTGACAACCTCATCACAAGTTGGGGACAAAGTTCTGTGGTTGTGTTGTGTAGGTCTCCACGTTGCTACTAGCACCGGTAGTGCGCCCTGCCAAAAACTCAGCTAGTAACACCTTTGAGGTGTTTCCTTGCTCCTACTGGTTCGATTAAACCTTGGTTTCATAACTAAGGGAAACTTGATGCTGTGCTCATCAGACATTCCTCTTGGGGTTCCCAACGAGCTCTACATCAACCACGCACCAGCACTTTTCTGGGTGTCGTGCATTGAGCCATCAAGCATTTTTCTGGCGCCGTTGCCGGGGAGTCAAGGACATCTTCATAAGGGGAGTCCCTCATAACCAATCTCTTTACTTTGTTGTTTTTGTTTTGCTTAGTTTATTTTTGCTTTGTTTGCTTTTTTTATTCAAAAACCCAAAAAAACTAGTTTTACTTGTTTGCTTTCTTATTTGATAACCCAAAACAAATGACTACTCTTGTGTCAGGGGGATGATCCCCAGGTACCCCAACCGGACAAGAACCAAGCAGTCGAATCACGTCCGGCTGACCAAGCACAGCCGGACAGGGCAGGACATGCCGACTACCGTGCGGTAGCCAGAGCAGCAGGAAGTAGCCCACTACGACGATGTAGCCGGACCCAATCAGTGAGACAGGACGACGTGCGTATCAGTGCACGGTACGCCCTGTACGATGACAAGACTGGCAACTACCCAGCCATACCGAAGACTTTGCGGGGATGACGCGGGAACAGTGGCCCGATGCTGACGACGGGCTCGCACGGCGTCCACTATGCCCACGATAGCCATGCCGCTCACACTCCGACGTGACATACCATACGGGATACTGTAGATGACCAATCGGCTGGGACCCGCCAGTCGGATTGGCCAGTGAGACTGCTGCCTCTCTTCCTATATAAGGAGAGGCGGGGCCTCAGTACAGAGAGTTGGTTTCATAGCATTTAAGGCAGTAACTAGCAAATACAGCTCGAGGAGCACTTGTAGTTCATATATCCCACATAGTCAGATCAGGAAGGAGTAGGAGTTTCACCTCATCACGAGGGCTCCGAACCTGGGTACTTCCTGTGTCCAGCTATGCTTGCTCGTATCCAATCCCGCCTGCGGACGCCGTCGATAGCTTCCCTGCTAGTCCCCACACCTCTATCTAACCTCTTCAGGTACTGCCATTCCCAATACAATGATAGTTGGTGCGCACCATGGGGCATGATGGCTTCGACCAGAGTCACGTTCCGCACGGGACCCCGCACTTCAGCCGGTGAGCGCGTGGCTTTCGGCCTGGTGCTCACGCTCGGCAAATTCGACTGCGTCATTGACAACGCCTCCTGCTTCGCCGGAACCTCCTTCCCAGCGAACGGAACCGTCCAGCTATTCGGCGACCTCCCTGTCTACGTCCCCATCGTTGCGGAGCATGTCCCTAGGGAAATGGTCTCTATCGTGGAGCTGCCACGCCCAGGCGGTAGCGCCTTCACCGCATCCTGCGGCGTGGAGGTCATGCTGGCTGGCTCCAGCTCTCATCCCTGCTAGCCACGGGAGCGAGGCATGGACGAGGTCGGAACTTCTGCTCCTCCGCAGCTCGGAACCCGGTGGAGGATGCCATCGATCGGCTCCTGACGCCGGTTAACCTCGGGGATAACCCAGAGGAGGCAGAGGCCAACTTCACCATGGAGAGACAGATCCTCCTCTAGGAGGCCATGGAGCTGGCGGCAGCCCGCAAGCAACTCGAGATCACCCGGCATGAGTACGACCGTGCGCACGGCTTCACTCCGACTACCGCGGAGCCAAGCCGGCGTGGCCAGGTGCGGCGCCGGGGCGGCGAGCTAGGCGGTAGGTTGGAGAAGGATGGGGAGCCGGATCCTGCGCCCGCCCTCATCTGGCCCACCTACAGCACGCCCATCAAGAACCTGCGCGCGGCACGAGCCGCGGCAGAAGAACTCCCCAGTCTGGAGGGCGAGGAGCGAGCCCGCCAGCATGCTCGCGTGCAGGAGCTCCTCCGCATCGCGGACGAGTAGGCTGACGCCAACCGGCAGATGCAGGATGACCCCAGCTACTCCAGGGGGAGCAAGCTGCCTGCCAACAGCAGGGGCGCGCCACGCGACACCCAGCAGGCGTCCTCCCCTCAGCCGGCTAGGGCCCACAGCAGGCATCGCAACTCTGGCAAAAGGGGCCAGCCGCGCCAGGAGCAGACGGTGAACAGCAACCCGCCGCCTCCCCCTCCGTCAACCGGAGCGCCCAGACCAGCCGGTTCCCGTCTCTCGGGCCGGGTGGGAGCGCCCAACCCGGATTGTCCGGATGCCCGCGACTGCATCGAGCTCCTCGCTCAAGCACGCGTCACGGAGGAGGAAGACTCTACCGGTCCGGTTTGTTTCGGACCCCGCATCCGGAACGAGCCGTTTCCGAACAAGTTCTCCCTACCCAGGGACACCCCCAAGTACGACAGCAGCATGAAGCCGGAAGACTGGTTGACCGACTACGCTACGGCAGTCGGCATCGCCCACGGGAACAAGCGCACAGCCCTCCGCTATGTCCCCCTCATGCTAACCGGATCAGCAAGGACATAGCTCAACAGCCTTGCGCCCAACAGCATCAACGCCTGGCCTGACTTCGAGAAGGTGTTCGTCCGCAACTTCAATGGCACGTACAAACGTCCAGGACGCCCGCGCGACCTGGCCTTGTGCGTCCAAGGTGACCGCGAGACCGACCGTGAGTACCTCGCCAAGTGGACGGAGCTGCGCAACACCTGCGAGGGCATCCTGGAGAGCCAAGCCATCAGTTTCTTCATCGAGGGTTGCCGGGAAGGCACCATGCTTCGCCACCGGCTACTGTGTGACGAGCCGAAAACCATGGCAGAGCTCATGACGGTCGCGGACCAGTACGCCACGGCAGATGCCACCATGAAGAAGCCCCTCTGAGTAAAGGCGGATGGCCGTCCGACTCCCACGGAGCCGGCTCGCGACCGACCAAGCAATCCGGATGGAGAAGCCGGATCCTCCTGACGCCATGGCAACGACAGCCGGTTCCATGGGGATCGCCAGGCCAGACAACAGAAGCCTCGCTACCACGTGCGGCAAGTCAATGCTGTGGAGGGCGCGCCCGACGCGCCGGCTAATGAGGCAAGAAGGCAGAAGCCACGGCTCACCTTCGACCAGATGTTTGACGGCCCGTGCAAGTGGCATAGCGGTCCCTTCAAACCGGCTACTCACACCACCCGGAACTGTAGCTGGATGATGTGCTCATCGTAGACGTGGGAGTCTCTTCTTCTTTTGATCTCCGGGTCACGGCGCCAGAAAATATCTTGATGTGCTCGGTCGACGTAGAGCTCGTTGGGAACCCCAAGAGGAAGGTACGATGAGCACAGTAGTAAGTTTTCCCTCAATTATGAAACCAAGGTTTAATCGAACCAGTAGGAGCAAGGAAACACCCCAAAGGTGTTACTAGCTGAGCTTTGGCAGCGCGCACTACCGGTGCTAGTAGCAACGTGGAGACCTGCACAACACAACCACAGAACTTTGTCCCCAACTTGTGATGAGGTTGTCAATCTCATCGTGTTTTGCGGAAAACAAAGGATTAAACATATCGAATGTAAATAAGTAAAAGTTTGCAGAAAGTAAACATAAAGCAAAAACATTTTATAGATTGTATGTAAAGTAAAAGGACCGGGATCCATAGTTCACTAGAGGTGGCTCTGCTTAGATAGAAAACATGCTGGGTGAACAAATTATAGCGGGGCAATTGACAAACACCGAGAAAGCAATACATGCATATACTAATCATCTTGACTCCTTTGAGACTTGATTGGGCATTACAACATAATACATAGACCGCCATCCAACTGCATCTATGACTAATAATCCACCTTCAGGTTATCATCCGAACCCCCTCCAGTATTAAGTTGCAAGCAACATATTATTGCTCTACGAACTGCGTGTAATGTAAACAATACAATTGTTCTGTGAACAAAGGATCGTTGTTTTCTCCCTAGTAGCAACAACACATCTAGTACCTTAGAGATTTTTGTCACTTCCCCAGATTACCAGAGGCATGAACCCACTATCGAGCATAAATACTAACTCTTGGAGTTGCTAGCATCTACTTGGCCAAGATAGCTACTAACAACGGAAAGCATGCAAGATCTCAAATAACAAAGATATGATAGAATCAATAATCAATCTGAAATAGCATCTCAATATCCATCGGATCCCCGCAAACACAACATGTATGAATTGCAAATAGATGATCTTGATCATGAACGGAGCTCACAAGATCTAAACATGAAAGCACAAAGGAGGAGAAACCAGCCATCTAGCTACTACATGGATCCGTAGTCCAAGGATGAACTACTCACGCATCACACCAGAGGCTTGCATGGTGATGAAGAAGGCCTCCAGGGTGAATTCCCCTCTCCGGCAGGGTGCCGGGAAGATCTTCAAATCCCCCCCGATCTAGGGATAGAGACGACGGCGGCTACAGACTCTTTCATGGATTTTTGATCGGGTGCTTAGGGTTTTCGTCCTGAGGTCAACTTATAGGCGGAAGGAGAGGCTGAGGGAGTACTGGGGGCCGCCAGACCACCCCCTGGCGCGGGCCAGGCCTGGCCGCACGGCCAGGTGGTGTGGCCGGGCCCCAGCCCTTCTCCGTCTCGTATTCTAGCACTTGATCCCTTCCGGAAAAATAGGCACTTTGGCTTTTGTCCCGTCCAATTCCGAGAATATTCATTTTGTAACTTTTCTGGAACCAAAAACAACAGAAAACAGGCAGCTGGCAATGTGTCTCTTGTTAATAGGTTAGTCCAAGAAATCATAATAAAAGTACTCCAAAGTTGGAACAAAACACAAGAAAGTGGATAAAACCAAGCATGGAACATCAAAAATTATAGATACATTTGCAATGTATCAACATCCCCAAGCTTAACTCCTGCTCGTCCTCGAGTAGGTAAGTGATAATTTTTTTTTGAGGTGACATGCACCATCATAAAGGTGATCAAAGTATTTGTATAACATTCCAAGGTGGGATCATTGTACTTCAATCATAACATGAAAGACAAAGTTCTAGCAATAAGACAAAGAAACTAAGATGCAACATGAAAAGGCACAAACAAAAGATTCATGAATAACATGCTTTGCAAGACGTTTGTTTGTTTCACATAAAGAAAACATAGCATAAAAGTATCCAGCTTGTCCCTCAATAGAGTAGCAAATATAAATGCATAGGACACCTTCAAAGTTCATAAGAGTGACTAGATACAATAGTTTCAAAAAAGCAATAACAAGTTATGCATCAATCAACTAGTCTTGGGACAATGCACATAGAACTAAGAATGGCCACTATGCTCTTGAAGTAGTGCATAAAGATAGAAGGTGGAGACTCAATATAATGGTGGAAGAAAGGCCTTTTGTAAAAGGAAGTAGGGATTCAAGTCTCATAAAGAGCTTTCAAAAATTATGGTACTTATAGCTTTCAGCTCTCATTGCCCCTATCATAAGCATCTCGAAGGTGATTAAGGTTAAAGTGACACAACTAAGAGGATATGCTTGATAAGTTATAAACCGAAATCTCATGCCCCTTACTTACGAAGACCGATCCTCATGCTACTCAACTTCAGTCACGAGTAAGCTCTTGTCATTGTAAGTATATGTGTATCATTAAGAACCGCCAACGGGGTACCCCTTGCACATGATACAGCAGCTTTCCCATAATCAAAATGACAAGGCAAGCAGACAATGAGCATCTCAGCGATCTTTTTATTTGCTATTTGCATAGGTTTTTATTGAGGATGCTTCATAGAATGCTCATTATGGTGATGCTGCAAGTTTCCACCATGATTAGGCATGGCTTAGGCTAGCGGCCCAGGCGTTTCTCTAACACACATACAAACTCCATGATCTTACAAGTTCCACATTTATTTCACACCACCGGGATCCGTAAGAAAAAGAACATAATATCAACGGGGTACAAAGTACAAGTGCAATGTTGAAAGTGTTCCCCATGAAACATGGTTCTGCTAATTTCAACTTATAAAGCGCAAGCATATACGCAACAAAGAAGGACCCAATGATTCAAGTTTATTAGAGGCAATAAAGTAAAGTGTGCCATCAAGTTCGTGAGAGCTTTAATCACTAGTTTTTTCATAACAAGTGGAAGGTAAAGAAAAGCATGAATATACTTGGAATAGCATAAGCTAGTAGGTAGGTATGGTGGACTCTTTGAAATAACTTATTTTAGGGAGTTGGATGCATGAGTGGAACTCATACTTTGTTGTGGAGGCTAGCAAAAGACTGGGAGCGACAAACTAAGAGAGCAATAATGGCCATAATCACTACAAGAGGACCCCTCCTACAACAACGCATCGATATGTATCTAGATGCCCATATAGGCGTTGCTAGCACCCTTACCAACGAATATTTATGAGTTGCGTTTTTGGGCGTTGCAAGGGTATAAAGCAACACATGTATGTCCGTTGGTAACCCAAATGGGAGCATTATAGACCACCATAAGCCTAATGCTATCACAATTTATTACAGAAATTGCACAGTTTCAAGAACCATAAGTAGCTAACTACTAATCTTTTATCTTTTGGAATATAGCTAACTTAATTTTTTCATATAGCTACTGTAGCAGAACAAGTAAGATGGGACCATTACTGTATCTAATAATTATATACTAATGAACCAAAAGTGCAAAAAATAGTTGCCCCTTACCAAAACAAGAGTTAATGTGCAGCAGTATGAACGTGTAAGAAGGGCTCTTAAGTAGTATTGACTAATGTGTACTGCTGTTGAACCAGTGAGAGCACTTGCCAAAGAAAACCCGTGGATAAATTTAATGTGGTAAATTATCTATACACTACTCAAATCAACACTGATTCTCAAACTAATGTACAAAATTCAGATGTACCATGGCAACTTATAGAATAAACAACACATAAGTCTAAATTTTTGTTGAACACGGAGTTGGAGATAACAGATGCAAACTTACCAGATTGAACAGAAGATGACTACAGATTATAAATGTCAAACATATCAGCAACCAATATCAATTTGTAGTACTGCATGATCAGAAAATAAGAAGTGCGTCAATTCCCCGCGCATCCCAGGAAGATAGAAACGTGCACATCACCTTGCAAAAAATATTCTTCAGGGGGCATTCTCCGCGAGCTTCCGAGCATTCTGCAAGGACTGGTTCCCCTCTAGCAGCAGGGTTGTTCTGTTCTGCACAATCAGATGAGAAATTGGCTTGAAATACATGTATATGTATTTATAACAAACAACACTTACCAAATACAGTAAAGAAAAAATAGTTGCTAGTCTGCTACCAACTCAAAGAGAAGGAGAAGAGCAAGCAAAGCAAGCGAAGAAGGAGCTGAGGAAGCACATCCTAATTAAGAAGCAGAACGAGTAAGATGGGACCAAAATAACGTTAACTCATGAGCCAAATACGTCAAGTGGTCAGCCTCAGCTTTGTATAATATATCAATCTAAAAGTTCCTGTTCTATTCGAATATATTAATCCATGTCTTGTAACCTGACAAGCGTGCATACAATAAAGTTAGGTAGTCACTTTAAATTATTAGAAATTGTAGACAAGTAGCAATTTATATTTTTAGGTTCACTGGCAACTATACCACATCTTAGTTCCATGAACTATCATGTTACAAGCAAGAATAATTAGATTAGTCTTATTCTAAAATTCTGTCCATGCTTAATAGATAGGTGCTAAATTTATAGATTACCAGGAAAACACTAGACCAAACAATGCAGCTCTCGGCTCCGATCTAACATGTTCTATTTGTTGTAACAAATAAATGTTGTCAAGTGTAAAATTGAAGAATAATATGTCCATCATTTAAACTTCAACTTACTTGGTCCGACATGGAAAAGTAAAAATGGTTTAGTTGGAGATCTCCTATACTAGGATAAAAGATACAGTAGACAGTGCATATATCGATTCAGGGATTCACAGTTTAATCAGTGAGATAGATTAATAGATTCTAAGCATTTTGTCAACAAATCTAGATCTCACACTTGTGCCTACAAAGTCCTAATCACAAGAAGCAAAGAAATAGGTTTAGAGGGCAGACTAGAACCTTTGAGGAGTGGGATCCGTGCAGAGAAGGTTGGGTAGAGTGAGCAGCGCAAGTGAAGGGGGAAACCAGACACAGGAAGAGCAGCAGTGGAGTGTACCCATCAGTTCCTCGGTCACGCGCTACCGGGAGAGCTTGCGGAGAGCGCAGAAGCCGATATTCATAGACAGCACGACCTGGAATCCTAGCTGCGACCAACCAAAATAATTAGAAATTGGAAGAGCGCAGAAAGAAGTACTCGCGAATTTCACAACACACCCTCCCACACCTGCTATCACTCTGCATCAGCCTAGTGTATGGGAAAGTGAAGATTCGAGGGAGGGCTCACGATGCGGCCGCGGTCAAGATAGATGGAGACGGCGGCGAGCGTGCATGAAGATGACCTGGACGGTTGTTCCTTGGTAAGCCCATTCACCGGCCGTCACCTGGTCACCGGCGAGGGAGACATCGATCGTAGATGGTCATGACTCATGAGGTGCCCCGAGGAAGTGGATGGAGGCGGCTAGGTCTGGGGAGGCGAGGAACTGCAGGGTGTGCGTGTGCGACAGTGCGTTCGTGGCTGGTGGAGTTAAACAATCGTGCTTAGTGGGCTGGGCTTGTTTATTTTTGTATACAGTATACTTGCATTGCAATGTGTAATGGGCAACATATGTGACTTGCAACACATATAACTATATCTACCACAAAATTTTGCAACGAATGCTTATAGTGTTGCCAAGCATGCATAGCTATACAGGGGTGTTTCTTGTAGTGAATCATGCAGAGCGACAAAACATCATTGATCAAAACATAAAGTGATACTACAAGTTGAAAACTAAAGGATCATAAAGGTTATGGTGACTTGAGATAGTCATAACATGGTGTGACCATGCGCCAAGTCAACCCAAATAAAGCATCAAAGGAGAATACCACTAGACTATGCTTTAATATGCTAAAACAACGCATTATTCATCCAAGGCACATTAAGCAATCTCAATTGTTTATAACAAGTCATGATACAACAAAGAATACTAAGCATAAAGACAAAACAATATCAAGCATGGCATGACAAAGCATATGCCACAGTCAAAAACGAGCTCTTTTTACCACATAAGCATGAACTTTCCTACTCTTTTCCAAAACCAAACCAAACTATTTGCAAACCAAAGTGTGAAAGAGGGGGTCCAACCAACTTATTCAGAAAACTAAGCAAACCAAGAAAGCTAAAAACCAAAACAAAAACAAAAACAAAAATAAGACGCTTCAAGAGAAACACAACTGTGCACGAAACAATAAAAATGAAGCGTTTGGAAGAAACCTGGAATTTTTATTGATGAAGAAGGGGATGCCTTGGGCATCCCCAAGCTTTGACGCTTGCACTTCTTGGATATTTCTTGGAGTGACACGCGTGGCATCCCCAAGCTTGAGCTTTAGTCCATCCTTCATCTCGTTACTCATTCCTTCCATACACCTGAAAATTTTCCTTCATACAAAACTTCACACAATCTCATTAGCAACATTAGTGCACTTAAGATAAATAAGTCTCAAGGTTCAGTTCTAACACCAAATAAACTTCCATTAGAACACTAGCTACTGTAGCACTTCCCTCAAAAATCTCGATTTCCCAAAGGAACTCAAGAAGGAACTAACAAGAAGCAAATGCAGAAAATGGCAGAAATCTGTCAAAACAGACCAGCAGGTAAAGACGAATTTTTCGAAGACCTTATATTGCTCAAATCAAAAAGTATTGAACTAACGAAAGTTATATAACAACCTGGGGCAGAAGCACAAAAAATTACAGCTCAATACGACGTTCAGAGATCTCTCAGTAATTTTTACGGTGAAGCACAGAAATCTATTTCGGGACAGCAACTTTCCCATTCATTACTTCACTCTCATTAGAGGTAACTCTTGGCACAAAAAGCAAATAAAAAGGATAAGGAGAGGTTATTACAGAGGTAAGAACTTCCAAGACTCAATTAAAACTCTTGGGGTTATCTCCCAACAAGTACTTTTCTTTAACGCATTTAAGTTAGGCATAAGAACCAAAGAAAGAATCAAGTGTTCTCAAATGAAGAAGCATTAAGATCAATACCAGAAATATTTTCAACAAGGCAAGGTATATTATCCAAATAAGTTCTAGAGGATCCTCTCTCAATTCTCTTGGGTTCACTATTCTCATCAAAAGGGTTTGCAGGAACAATCCAATCAAGATTCTTTTCTATGGCATCATGTATTGCTACTAGTTTAAAGGGTATTTGTATCTTAGGTTCCTCCCCATTAGGTTCGGTTTTGTTCATCTTTTCTCGCGTACCAACAACATCTACACATGAACCTAGCATATTGAAACGTTCAAAAACGTTTCTAGCTTCCTTGGCAACATCATAGAATTCCTTAAACAAAGTTTCTAGAATAAAATCCATCTTTTTAGGATCCTCAATTTCTTTAAGCTTAAGAAACATTACTTGCATTAAGGGGTTGAGGTTAACAAACCTAGCATCTAACATGTGAATTAAAGAAGCTGCAGCAATCTCATAATTTGGAGCAAGTTCTACAAGGGATATATCCTCAGTATCTTCATGTTTGCTAACATGATTAAAGAATTCTTCAATGTTATCTTTCCCAATTATAGAACCACTGCCAATTGGAAGGTCTTTCAGGGTGAACTTGGGGATCAACATGGTGAGCTAAGGAAGAGGTGACTACTAAAGGAGACTTAATTTTTTTGGATTTTCCAATAAGAAAGCAAACAAGTAAAACTAATTTTTTTGTGTTTTTTTTGAAGAACAAAACTAGCAAACAAAGAAAAAAGAAACTAAGCAAAACAAAAACAACAAAGTAAAGAGATTGGTTATGAGGGACTCCCCTTATGAAGATGTCCTTGACTCCCCGGCAACGGCGCTAGAAAATCTTGATGTGCTCGTCGTAGACGTGGGAGTCTCTTCTTCTTTTGATCTCCGGGTCACGGCGCCAGAAAATATCTTGATGCGCTCGATCGACGTAGAGCTCGTTGGGAACCCCAAGAGGAAGGTACGATGAGCACAGCAGTAAGTTTTCCCTCAATTATGAAACCAAGGTTTAATCGAACCAGTAGGAGCAAGGAAACACCCCAAAGGTGTTACTAGCTGAGCTTTGGCAGGGCGCACTACCGGTGCTAGTAGCAACGTGGAGACCTGCACAACACAACCACAGAACTTTGTCCCCAACTTGCGATGAGGTTGTCAATCTCACCGTGTTTTGCGGAAAACAAAGGATTAAATGTATCGAATGGAAAGAAGTAAAAGTTTGTAGAAAGTAAACACAAAGCAAAAACAGTTTATATATTGTATGTAAAGTAAATGGACCGGGATCCATAGTTCACTAGAGGTGGCTCTCCTTAGATAGAAAACATGCTGGGTGAACAAATTACAGCGGGGCAATTGACAAACACCGAGAAAGCAATACATGCATATACTAATCATCTTGACTCCTTTGAGACTTGATTGGGCATTACAACATAATACATAGACCGCCATCCAACTGCATCTATGACTAATAATCCACCTTCAGGTTATCATCCGAACCCCCTCCAGTATTAAGTTGCTAGCAACAGATTATTGCTTTACGAACTGCGTGTAAAGTAAACAATACAATTGTTCTATGAACAAAGGATCGTTGTTTTCTCCCTAGTAGCAACATCACATCTCAAATAACAAAGACATGATAGAATCAATAATCAATGTGAAATAGCATCTCAATATCCATCGGATCCCCGCAAACACAACATGTATGAATTACAAATAGATGATCTTGATCATGAACGGAGCTCACAAGATCTAAACATGAAAGCACAAAGGACGAGAAACCAGCCATCTAGCTACTACATGGATCCGTAGTCCAAGAATGAACTACTCACGCATCACACCGGAGGCTTGCATGGTGATGAAGAAGGCCTCCAGGGTGAATTCCCCTCTCCGGCAGGGTGCTGGGAAGAGCTTCAGATCCCCCAATCTAGGGATAGAGACGACGGCGGCTACAAACTCTTACGTGGATTTTTGATAGGGTGCTTAGGGTTTTCGTCCCGAGGGCAACTTATAGGCGGAAGGAGAGGCCGAGGGGGTGCTGGGGGCGGCCAGACCACCCCCTGGCGCGGGCCAGGCCTGGCCGCGCAGCCAGGTGGTGTGGCCAGGCCCCAGCCCGTCTCCGTCTCATATTCTGGCACTTGATTCCTTCTGGAAAAATAGGCACTTTGGCTTTTGTCCCGTCCAATTCCGAGAATATTCATTTTCTGACTTTTCTAGAACCAAAAACAACAGAAAACAGGCAGCTGGCACTTTGGCTCTTGTTAATAGGTTAGTCCAAGAAATCATAAAAAAAGTACTCCAAAGTTGGAACAAAACACAAGAAAGTGGCTAAAACCAAGCATGGAACATGAAAAATTATAGATACATTTGCAATGTATCACTGGACCGCCAGCTAAAGGACCAGGGCAACCAGCCTCGTCTCCCCCCTCCCCCTGCGGGTGGTCCTCCCCCACCGGCTAGAGGAGCCGACAATGATGGTAACGGCGGCAACGGCAGCAGCAACAACAACAACGGCTACCCCCAGCCGCACGCCGCCTACCACATCTTCGAGACGGAGCAGGACGACAAGCATAGCCGCAGGCGACGCTCCAAGGAGATCAATGCCATCGTCTCTCCGGGCCCCCAGTACCTGAACTGGTCAGAAACTCCCATCACCTGGAGCCGAGCAGACTAGCCTGAGCATCTGGCGACTCCTGGGGGCTACGCCATGGTGTTCGACCCCATCATCGTCTCCAACGCGCGCACCTGCCGATTCTCGCGCGTCCTCATCGATGGAGGCAGCAACCTCAACCTCCTCTACTAGTCCTCATTGGAGAAGCTAGGCATTCGCGAGAGTGACCTGCGCCCGATTACGACGACGTTCCACGGCGTACTGCCAGGGCCTGCCTGCGCCCCGCTGGGGAAAATCCAGCTGGACGTCATCTTCGGGACCAAGGAGAACTTCCGCCGTGAACTAATCTGGTTCGAGGTGGTAAACCTGACGAGCTCCTACCATGCTCTCCTCGGGAGCCCCGCCCTCGCCAAGTTCATGGCCATCCCCCACTATGCGTACCTCAAGACGAAGATGCCGGGCCCCCACGGCGTGATCACCGTCGTCGGCTGCTTTAGGCGGTCGATGGAGTGCGCCTCAGCCGGTTCCAAATTGGCAGAGGCCCTCATCATAGCCAAAGAAAAGCGCATGATCATGCGCAATGTGGCCATGGCCCAGCAGGACATTCCGGCTAGCAGCAAACCGGCTGGAGAAGGAGCTTTCTATCCGGCGAAGGAGACGAAGAGGATCCTGCTCGACCCCTCCGACCCGACTAAGTTCATCACCATTGGTGCCGGCCTGGACAGCAAATAGGAAGGCGCGCTTGTCGACTTCCTCCGTGAGAATCGGGACATCTTCGCATGGTCCCCCAAGGACATGCCGGGTGTGCCGAGGGAGTTCACCGAGCACTCACTTCATGTGCGTCCGGATGCCAAGCCGGTCAAGCAACCTCTGCGCCGGTTCGCATAGGAGAAGAGGAAGATAATCGGTGACGAGATCACCCGGCTCCTTGTAGCCGGGTTCATCATGGAAGTGTACCACCCGGACTGGTTGGCGAACCCAGTCCTGGTGCTGAAGAAGAACAAGACCTGGCGCATGTGTATCGACTACACCAGCCTGAACAAGGCGTGCCCGAAAGACCCCTTCGCCTTGCCTCGTATCGATCAAGTCATCGATTCCATGGCCGGATGTGATTTGTTGTCTTTCCTAGATTGCTATTCTGGGTACAATCAGATCCAGCTAAACCCGGATGATCAGATCAAGACATCATTTATCACCCCTTACGGGGCTTTCTGTTATGTAACCATGCCTTTCGGCCTAAAGAATGCAGGCGCCACCTATCAGCGATGCATGTAGAAATGCTTGCACTCGCAGATCGGCCGAAACGTGCATGCTTACGTGGATGACATGGTTATCAAGACCAAGGAGAAGCACACCCTCCTCGAGGATCTGGGAGAAACATTTGGCAACCTCCGCCAGTTCCGAATAAAGCTGAACCCGGAGAAGTGCGTCTTCGGAGTGCCATCCGGTCAACTCCTCGGTTTCCTCGTATCACAGCGAGGCATCGAGGCGAACCCAGAGAAGATCGCGGCCATCGAGAGGATGCAGCCGCCCAGGAACCTGCTTGGAGTCCAAATGTTCACCGGATGCCTGGCTTCCCTCAGCCGTTTCATCAGCCGGCTGGGGGAGAAGGCACTCCCGCTGTACCAGCTGATGAAGAAGACGGACAAGTTCTCCTGAACTTCGCAAGCCGACACCGCGTTTTGCGACCTCAAGCGCATGCTATCCACAACACCGGTTCTAGCCACGCCGGCTAGCAAGGAGCCGATGTTGCTCTATATAGCAGCCATCAGCCGGGTCGTCAGCGTCGTCCTGGTGGTGGAGCACCCCGAGGAAGGCAAGGCTCAGCAGGTTTGGAGACCCGTCTACTACCTCAAGAGGTTCTCTCCCTGTCCAAGCAGAACTACCCCCACTAACAGAAGATGTGCTACGGCGTGTACCTGGCATGCAAGAAGCTCAAGCACTACTTCCAGGAGCATCCGACTAAGGTCGTGTGCCCCGCACCCCTTTCGGAAATCATCGGCAACAAAGACGCCACCGGCCGAGTCAACAAATGGGCCATCGAGCTCGCCGCCTACTCCATCCAATACGAGCCTCGACTCACGATCAAGTCGTAGGCATTGGTGGACTTCCTCGTCGACCGGGCTGAGACCCAGTACCTCCCACCAGTTCCCGATTCGGACCACTAGAAGATGCACTTTGACGGGTCGAAGATGCTCGGGGGCTTGGGAGCCGGCATCGTGCTCACCTCGCCCCAGGGAGATCGGCTGGAGTACGTGCTGCAGATCCACTTCAAGGCCTCCAACAATGTAGCCGAATACGAGGCATTGCTGCACGGACTCCGGCTAGCCAAGGAAATCGGCGTCAACCGGATCATGTGCTTCGGCGATTTGGATCTGGTGGTGCAGCAAGTGTCCGGAGAATGGGACGCCAGAGACGCAAACATGGCCCTCTACCGGTTCCACATTCAGAAGCTCAGCGCCTTCTTCGACGGATGCGAATTCCACCACGTCCCACGCGTCAACAATGAGGCAGCCGACGCACTCTCCAAGATCGGATCCACCAGGCAGGCGATCCCACCTGGGGTCTCCTTGGAGCACCTACGCAAGCCGTCCATCAACCCGTCACCGGAGTCGGATTCCATCACCTGGGCAGGGAGCGCTCCGGCTGACGAAGCGGCAAAAGCGGAGCCGGCAGAGCCGCCCAAAAAGAAGACCCGCACCAACTCCGGCAAGGCAGTGCCCTCCGGCTGGCAAGACCCGGGGGCTGCCGGCTCGCCAAGTAGCTCGGGGGCTGCCATCCCAGGTACGCCACCCGGATGACCCCCCGACGTCCATCAACCGGAGGATGGGAGCGTCCTCGTCATTCGGGAAGTGCCACCATGGGCACAACCCTTCATGGACTACATCGCCAATGGAGAACTTCCAGATGACGAGGTGGAGGCTAGGAAAATCCGGCGCCGTGCGCACACGTACACCATCATCAACGGCGAACTGTACAAGCGCAGCGTATCTGGCATTTTCTAAAGATGCGTCGACGTGGACATGGGCTACCGGCTACTCAGGGATATCCACCAGGGCGAGTGCGGGCATCACGCTTCGTCAAGGGCGATAGTCGCCAAGGCATTCCGCCATGGTTTCTATTGGCCCACCGCCCTCGAGGATGCCGAGCAGCTGGTCCGCGCATGCAATGGGTGCCAACGTTTCGGGCAGCTCAGGCACATGCCAACTTCGGTGCTCAAGACCATACCGATCACCTGGCCCTTCGTAGTTTGGGGCCTCGACATGGTCGGCCCCTTCAAGCGGGCGCGCGCGGGCATGACCCACCTGCTGGTAGCGGTGGACAAGTTCACAAAGTGGATCGAGGCCAAGCCTATCCGGAAGCTGGATGGGGCAACAGTCGTTACCTTCTTCACCGACATCATCAACCGCTTCGGCTACCCCAACAGCATCATCACCGACAACGGCACGAACTTCGCCAAGGGGGCCTTCGCCCGGTTCTGCAGCAACCAGGGCATCCGGCTGGACCTCGCCTCCGTCGCACACCCACAGTCCAACGGGCAAGTCGAAAGAGCAAACGACTTGGTGCTAGCCGGCATCAAGCCACGCCTCATCGAGCCATTGGAGCAGTCACCCGGATGTTGGATCGAAGAACTTCCGGCTGTGCTCTAGAGCCTCCGCACCACGCCAAATAGTTCAACCGGCTACACGCCGTTGTTCCTGCTCTACGGATCGGAAGCCGTCCTTTCCGCCGACATCGAATTGGACTCCCCACGCAAGCTCCTGTATGACGAAAAAGCCAACCGGGAGGCGCGGGAGGATGGAGTGGACTTCCTGGAGGAGGCCCGCGAGCTGGCCTTGTCCAGATCAGCCCTGTACCAGCAGCAACTACGTCGCTACCATTCAAGCTGGATCCGCCCGGTCACATTCCGCAAGGGCGACCTGGTTCTCCGGCTGGTGCAAGACACGAAGGGCATGCACAAGCTGTCGCCACCCTAGGAGGGCCCTTCATCATTAGCCAGGCGCTGCCCAACGACTCCTACTACCTCATCGACGCGCAACAGCCGCGCAAGAACAAGATGGACAAATCAGACGAGGAGACCGAGCGTCCCTGGAACGCGGCCCTGCTGCGCCCGTTTTACACCTAGTCGCCAGGCAGTGTATGTATCCCTAAAACCTCATGAATGAAAATGCGGACCCCTACGAGAATCTCGGGGGCTCCTTGCCAAAAATATGTGTGCATCCGTTTTCTGGTACAAATTTTCTGGCTCCAGCAACCCCTACCCGGGGGCTCGCCGGCTGGCCCGGCCTGCTAAGTCAACAAACCGGCTGAGTAGTGTGCGACGATGTCAGAGGCCCACTCTTCGTCTCAGCTACAGACCGCAACCCGGCTGTCCGGCTAGCAAGAGCAAAAGCCCGAGGCATCCCATATGAAAAACGGGGAGGAGACGCGGCAGGCCGGGCATACCGGCCCTGCAACTAGCTCGAACTAATCCGGCTGCTAAGCCATTAGTACCGTGCGCAATGTACTATCAGCTCCCTTTGATTCCGGTTGCAGACCGCAACCCGGATGCCCGGCAAGGACGCAGCAAAAACATCAGATCACACGGGAAACCGACTAAGTGTCTAGAGAAGCACAAGCTAGTTTTCGAAAAAAACAAGCCGTTTTCCGGCTACAGTTTGGCAGACTAACCTACTAACCTATGAGGACAGGTGTGTATGTGTATGTACATTCTTGTCCGACTACCTTGAGTCAGAATTCAGGAAAAGGGAAGAAGATTCGAAGTCCTTGCCTTCATCAAGCGCTCCGAATCTCGGGGCCTACACCCACTGGGTGCGCTCGCGCGCCCCCAGTGGAATCTTGTAGTTTCTGACCGGCTAAGGGAGTTTAGCCGACCGTTCGGAGCCCAGGTGAGGGCAAGGGCAGGAGCAAGAGAAGACAAGAAAGATTCGAAGCACCTGGCTACGCCAGCTGCTCCGAATCTCGGGGGCTACACCCAGTGGGTGCGCTCGCGCGCCCCCACTGGAATGGTAGTTCCCCCGGCTAGAAGGGCGTAGCCGGGCAAAGAAGTAGCCGGACAAAGTTAGCCGGCAAAATATCAAAAGCAAATTCAAGGCAAAAGTTAAAGGAAACTCAAGAGTTAAACATTAACAAGCAAAAGGGAGACGAAGCTCCCACAAGTTACCCTGCACCAGAGATAGCCGGTATAGCTAGACAAGTTCTACGCATATCCAAGACAAGACAAATACACCCAGCATCCCGAGGCAGTGACTAGGCGGCAGGGCCCTTGCTGTGAGGAGGATCTTGGCCGGCGGAATCTTCGGGCGGAGGAGGCGGCATGGAGGTCGATTCGGTTCCAGCACCAGTGGACGGCGGCATCGGGCCCTCCACATCAGGAGTACCGACGGACTCCAAGTCGGTGAGCACCTCGTCAGGATCCACGTAGTCGGAAATCTTGATGGCGGATCCGCGGAGCTCCGGATGGGCTTGGCGGATGGCGGCAAGATCGGCTCCGGCACGGAAGCCACCGTCGATCTTCTTGACGCGGGCGTCCTTGTACCAGGAGAGCATGAGGGCCAGAGCCATCTCTGCTCCGGCTCGCGCCGCCAAGTCCCACAGCCGGTCCACCACAGCCGGCACCTCTCCCACCTTCGCAGCCAGCTGTGCCATCGTCTCCGGAACCGGAGCCTCCGGCCACAGGAAGGAGAAGACGTCCCGCGCCGCTTGACGAAGCTTGGCAGCTTCTTCGCCAAGAAGGACGAGGAGCTCCTGGGCTGTCGGCTGCGCTCCCGACCAGTTCTCCTGCAGCCGGTTGTAGGCCAGCAGGTCTATGCCGAGGTAAAAGGCTGTCAGAAAAAAGGGTCAGATCCGGCTACCGGATCCGGAAAGAAACAAGACGGAAAAGGGGAACTTACCCTTAGCCGTGTGGCCGACCTGCATCAGCTCCTCCACCAGAGCCTTCTCCTTGGTCGCCAGCCATTTGATCTCCTTCTCTTGGTCCTTGTTCTGGGCCTCGAGAAGGGTAAAGGCTTCGGCCCGGCTGACGAGCGAGGCGTCGCGCTCCTTGATGGTGGCCTCTAGACCGTCTACCCTCGTGTGCCAATCCTTATTCTACAGCCGCAGAGTGGAATTGAACTTGCTCAGCCGGTCGTTCGCTTTCTTCAAGCGATCGATCTCGCGCTGAGCGCACATGAGGTGGCTACAACAAAACCGGCTATCAGTAAAAAAAAAGCAAGCCGGGTGAAGCAAACTTACTCTGGGAAGTCCCGTTGGCGGCAGCAAGCTTCTTCTCCAACGATTGGTTCCCGCCGGCTGTGGCCTCCAGCAGCCGGATCTCCTTCACCGCAAGCTCGAGCATAGCGGCAAGGTCCGACAGCAAGGCGGCGGAGGAGGCGGCGTCGTCCATGGCGTTGATAGCCAGGGACTCCTTCGCAGCAACTACTGCCGTTCTCCACTCCTCCCTCGGCTCCTCGTTGGAGTTGTCGTCACCAACAATGACGAGCTCCTTGCCGGCAGCCTCCCGCGCGCCCGCAGAAGAGCCATCCAGCTGGGAGGACTCCGCCTCCGGCTGGGGACCTTCCGGCTCGACAGAGGCAGCCGGTTCAGCTCGAGGGGGAGGCGGAGGCAGCACCGCAGAAGAAGGAGTGGCGCTGGCTGGCGCAGTCGGAGCATGGGGCGGCGACCTGGTCGGCGCTCGTGCCGGGCTCGCAGCTTTGAAAGAAACCAACGAGCTAAGAAGAAGGAGCAGAAGGCAAGGGCACAGAAGCAGGAGCACGCGAGGGAAGAAGAGACTGCAGCGGGGGAGCGAAGCAAAGGAACTGCCTCCCCCGCGGCGTCCCTTTGAAGGGCCGGAAGGGCAACCGCCAGCGGACCAAGTGGCGCGCATCCGGACGGCCCTCACCCTAATGGCCGCCTAGATCCCATGTGCCGAAGAAAGATGCGCAGAAGATCCCGGAGCAGGAACCGAAGCGCCGAACATCGGTTCCCCGAGGCGACGTGCGACGGTATGTTACGCTGCCCGCCGTAGAGCAATGATGGCGCGTGCGCGTGTGGCCGGAGTCAGCACCGACGTCACGAGTAGCGCAACCGCCAAGCACAGCCGGACACAAGTTCAAAACAGGAAGGAGCGCGCGCACATTTCGCCTAAGGGCGGAATCCACACGCGCTCGGGGGCTAGTGTCAGGGGGATGATCCCCAGGTACCCAACCGGACAAGAACCAAGCAGTCGAATTGCGTCCGGCTAACCAAGCACAGCCGGACAGGGCAGGACATGCCGGCTACCGTGCGGTAGCCGGAGCAGCAAGAAGTAGCCTGCTACGACGATGTAGCCGGACCCAATCAGTGAGACAGGACGACATGCGTATCAGTGCACGGTACGCCCTATACGATGACAAGACTGGCAACTACCCGGCCATACCGATGACTTTGCGGGGATGACGCGGGAACAATGGCCCGATGCTGACGACGGGCTCGCACGACGTCCACTTTGCCCACGACAGCCCTGCCGCTCACACTCCGACGTGACATACCATACGGGATACTGTAGATGACCAACCGGATGGGACCCGCCTGTGGGACCCGCCAGTCGGATTAGCCAGTGAGACCGCTGCCTCTCTTTCTATATAAGGAGAGGCAGGGCCTCAATGGAGAGGGTTGGTCTCATAGCATTTAAGGTAGTAACTAGCAAATACAGCTCGAGGAGCACTTGTAGTTCGTATATCCCACATAGTCAGATCAGGTAGGAGTAGGAGTTTTACCTCATCACGAGGGCTCCGAACCTGTGTACTTCCTGCGTCCAGCTACACTTGCTCGTATCCCATCCCGCCTGCGGACGCCGTCGATAGCTTCCCTGCTAGTCCCCACACCTCTATCTAACCTCTTCAGGTACTGACGTTCCCAATACAACGACATCTTGAAAACACTAAGTTGTGTGACTTCACTAGCAGCAACAACAATGATTTTATGAGCACACCTATTGCTCCACTTGTGCCTGAAGATACTTTCTTTGAGATAAAACCTGCTTTAATCAATCTTGTTATGAGAGAACAATTTTCTGGTATTGCTAATGAAGATGCTGCTTCCCATCTAAATAACTTTGTTGAACTTTGTGAGATGCAAAAGCATAGGGATATAGATGGTGATATTATTAAACTGAAATTGTTTCCTTTCTCTTTGAGAGGAAAAGCTAAAGAATGGTTGAATTCCTTAACTAGGAATAGTATTGATTCTTGGACTAAGTGCAAAGATGCTTTTATTGTAAAATACTATCCTCCTGCTAAGATTATATCCATGAGAAGTGAAATAATGAAGTTTAAACAACTTGATAATGAGCATGTTACTCAAGCTTGGGAAAGAATGAAATCTTTGGTAAAGAATTGCCCCACTCATGGACTGACTGCTTGGATGATCATCCAAACTTTTTATGTAGGATTGAACTATTCTTCAAGGAACCTATTGGACTCTGCTGCTGGAGGTACCTTTATGACCATTACTTTGGGTGCTGCAACAAAACTTCTGGACAATATGATGGTTAATTATTCTGAATGGCATACTGAGAGAGCTCCACTATGTAAGAAGGTAAATTCTATTGAGGAAACCTCCTCCTTGAGTGATAAGATTGATATTATTATGTCTATTCTTGTTAATGGGAAAGCCCATATTGATCCAAATAATGTTCCTTTAGCCTCTTTGGTTGCTCAAGAAGAGCAAGTTGATGTGAACTTCATAAAAAATAACAATTTTGGCAACAATGCTTATGGTAATAATGCTTATAGGAACAATTTTGGTAACAACAATTAAAAGCCATATCCTCCCAACAATGGTAATGCTTATGGAAATTCTTACAACAATAATAAGAGTGCTCCCTCTGAACTTGAAGTTATGCTTAAAGAGTTTATTAGCAAACAAACTGCTTTCAATAAAACTATTGAGGAAAAAGTCTCTAATGCTAAAAGAAATGTAGCATCTTTGGCTGAAGCTCAATCTTCTTTGAATAAAATGGCTGCTAAACCTGAAACTAATGATAATCGCTTTGCAGCTACTAATTCCATACAAGTAAGAATTGATGAAAATGTTAGACTATTATCTGAATTACATGCTAAGTGGGAAAGAGAAGATGAAATTGCTAGAAACATTATTGTTTCTACTATCACCACCACTAGTGTTGAGGCTAGTAATAGTTCTACTACTTTAGATGATAAAGTTGATTTTGATCTTGATGGTTGCAATATCTCTAAAGTTATTAAGTTCCTACAAAAGCTTGCTAAAAGTCCTAATGCTAGTGCTATGAACATGGCTTTTACAAACCACATTACCGATGCTCTCATAAAGATTAAAGAAGAAAAGATGAAACATAAAGCTTCTATTCCTATAAAACAAGAAGATGGTTGGGAACCCATCATTAATATGAAAGTGAATGACTTTGATTTCAAAGCTTTATGTGATCTTGATAGTAGTGTTTCTATTATGGCTAGAAGGATTTATGATATGCTTGATTTGCCTCCACTTGAAGATTGTTATTTGAATGTCCCACTTGATGATAATGCTAAAAAGAAACTCATGGGGAGTCTTAATGATGTTCTTATTATGGTTAACAATGCTTATGTCCCCGTTGATTTCTATGTTTTGGATGTTGAATGCAATGCTTCTTGTCCTATTACTCTGGGAAGACCTTTTCTTAGAACTGTTGGTGCCATCATTGACATGAAAGAAGGCACCATTAAATATCAACTCCCACTCAAGAAAGGTATAGAACACTTCCCCAAAAAGAGAGAAAAGATTTCGTTTGCTTCTCTATGAAAACAAAATTTGATCTTAATGCTTCTTCATTTGAGAACACTTGATTCTTTCTTTGCTTCTTATGCCTAACTTAAAGGCATTAAAGAATAGTACTTATTGGGAGATAACCCAAAAGTTTTAGATGAGTCCTGGAAGTTATTACCTCTGTAATAACCTCTCCTTATCATTTTTATTTGCTTTTTGTGCCAAGAGTAACCTCTAATGAGGGAGAAGTAATGATTGGGAAAGTTGCTGTCCCGAAACAGATTTATGTGCTTCACCGTAAAAATTCGTGTAAAATCTCTGAACGTATTTTTGAGGCGTGAATTGTTGTGCTTCTGACCCAGGTTGTTATCTAACTTTCTTTAGTTCAACACTTTGTGATTCGAGCAACATAAGGTCTTAGAAAAAATTCGTCTAAACCTTCTGGTCTGTTTTGACAGATTTTTGCGATTTTCTGCATTTGCTTCTTGTTGGTTCCTTTTTGAGTTCTTTTGGGGAATTGAGCTTTTTGAGGGAAGTGCTACAGTAGCTAGTGTTCTAATGGAAGTTTATTTGGTGTTAGAACTGAACCTTAATACTTATTTATCTTGAGTGCACTAATGTTGCTAATAAAGATTGTGTGAAGTTTTGTATGAAGGAAAAATTTCAGGTGTATGGAAGGAATGAGTAATGAGATGAAGGATGGACTAAAGCTCAAGCTTGGGGATGCCACGCATGTCACCCCAAGAAATATCCAAGAATTACAAGCGTCAAAGCTTGGGGATGCCCAAGGCATCCCCTTCTTCATCAATAAAAATTCCAGGTTCTTCCAAACGCTTCATGTTTATTGTTTCATGCACAGTTGTGTTGTTCTTGGAGCGTCTTCTTTTTCGTTTTTGTTTTGGTTTTTCGTTCGCTTTGGTTTGCTTAGTTTTCTGAATAAATTGGTTGGACCCCCTCTTTCATACATTGGTTTGCAAATAGTTTGGTTTGGTTTGGAAAAGAGTAGGAAAATTCATGCTTTTGTGGTAAAAAGAGCTCGTTTTTGACTGTGGCCTATGCTTTGTCATGCCATGCTTGATATTGTTTTAGCCTTTTGCTTAGTATTCTTTGCTGTAGCATGACTTGTTATAAACAACTGAGATTGCTTAATGTGCCTTGGATGAATCATGCGTTGTTTTAGCATATTAAAGCATAGTATAGTGGTATTCTCCTTTGATGCTTTATTTGGGTTGACTTGGCACATGCTCACACCATGTTATGACTATCTCAAGTCACCATAGCCTTTATGATCCTTTAGTTTTCAACTTGTAGTATCACTTTATGCTTTGATCAATGATGTTTTGTTGCTCTGCATGATTATGGCCATTATTGCTCTCTTAGTTTGTCGCTCCCAGTCTTTTGCTAGCCTCCACAACAAAGTATGAGTTCCACTCATGCATCCAACTCCCTAAACCAAGTTATTCCCAAGAGTCCACCATACCTACCTACTAGCTTATGATATTCCAAGTATATTCATGCTTTTGTTTACCTTCCAAATTAAACTTGTTATGAGAAAACTAGTGATTAAAGCTCTCATGAACTTGATGGCACACTTTACTTTTCTTTCCCTTAATAAACTTGAACCATTGTGTCTTCTATGTTGTATATGCGTGCACTTATTTGTTGGGAATTAGCAGAACCATGCTTTCATGGGGAACGCTTTCAACATCGCACTTGGTACTTGTACCTAGTTGATATCATGCTCTTTTGTATATGGATGTCGTCGGTGTGAAATGAAAGGGGAGCTTGTAAGTCCATGGAGTTATGTATATGTGTTAGAGAAATGCCTGGGCCGCTGGTATAATCCATGCTGACATGGTGGAAACCTGCAGCGTAACCATAATGAGCTGTCTATGAAGCATTCTTCTTATAAAGAAGAGTCCTGTATTGAGAAAAAAGAGAAAAGAAAAAAAAAAGAGATTATGAAAAGAGGAAAGAGAGAAAAAAGCACCATATTCCCACGGTAAATAAGAAGATTGCTGAGATGCTCGTTGTCTACTTGCCTTATCATTTTGATATGGGGATTCTTCCGTATCACCGGGCAAGGGGTACCCCGTTGGCGGTTCTCTATGATACACATGTACTTACAATGACAAGAACTTACCGGTGACTAAACTTGAGTAGCATGAGGAGCGGCCCTCGTATAAAAGGGACATGAGATTTCTGACTTATAATTCGTCAAGCATGTACACCATAGTTTGGTCACTTTAACCATAATCACTTCAAGATGCTTATGATAGGGGCAATGAGAGCTGAAAGCTATAAGTACCATAATTTTTGGAAGCTCTTTATGAGACTTGAATCCCTACTTCCTTTTATAAAGGCCTTTCTTCCACCATTATATTGAGTCTCCACCTTCTATCTTTATGCACCTACTTTGAGAGTGTCAGGGGGATGGCCCCCAGGTACCCCAACCGGACAAGAATCAAGCAGTCGGATCGCCTCCGGCTGACCAAGCACAACCGGATAGGGCAGGACATGCCGGCTACCGCGTGGTAGCCGGAGCAGCAAGAAGTAGCCGGCTACGATGATGTAGCCAGACCCAATCAGTGAGACAGGACGACATGCATATCAGTGCACGGTACGCCCTGTACGATGACAAGACTGGCAACTACCCGGCCATACCGAAGACTTTGTGGGGATGACGAGGGAACAGCGGCCCGATGCTGACGACAGGCTCGCACGACGTCCACTATGCCCACGACGGCCATACCGCTCACACTCCGACGTGACATACCAGCCGACTGGGACCCGCCTGTGGGGCCCGCCAGTCGGATTGGCCAGTGAGAGCGCTGCCTCTCTGCCTATATAAGGAGAGGCAGGGCCTCAGTAGAAAGGGTTGGTCTCTTAGCATTTAAGGCAGTAGCTAGCAAATACAGCTCGAGGAGCACTTGTAGTTCGTATATCCCACATAGTCAGATCAGGTAGGAGTAGGAGTTTTACCTCACCACGAGGGCTCCGAACCTGGGTACTTCCTGCGTCTAGCTACGCTTGCTCGTATCCAATCCCGCCTGCGGACGCCGTCGATAGCTTCCCTGCTAGTCCCCACACCTCTATCTAACCTCTTCAGGTACTGCCGTTCCCAATACAACGACAGTTGGCGCCCACCGTGGGGCAAGATGGCTTCGACCAGAGTCACGTTCCGCATGGGACCCCGCACTTCAGCCGGTGAGCGCTTGGCCTCCGGCCTGGTGCTCACGCTCGGAAAATTCGACTGCGTCATCGACAACGCCTCCTGCTTCGCCGAAGCCTCCTTCCCGGCGGACGGAACCGTCCTGCTATTCGGCGACCTCCCCGTCTACGTCGCCACCATCCCGGAGCGTTTCCCTAGGGAAATCGTCTCTGTCGCGGAGCTGCCACGCCCAGGCGGTAGCGCCTCTGCTGCATCCTGCGGCGTGGAGGTCATGATGGCCGGCTCCAACTCTCACCCCCGCCAGCCGCGGGAGCGAGGCGCGGACGAGGTCGGAACTTCTGCCCCTCCGCAGCCTCGGAATCCGGTGGAGGATGCCATCGATAGGCTCCTGACGCCGGTTAACCTCGGGGATAACCCGGAGGAAGTGGAGGCCAACTTCACTATGGAGAGACAGATCCTCCTCCTAGAGGCCATGGAGCTGGCGGCAAACCGCAAGCAACTCGAGATCACCCGGCGTGAGTACGACCGCACGCACGGCTTTACTCCGACTACCGCGGAACCAAGCCGGCGTGGCCATGTGCGGCGCCGGGGCGGCGAGCTAGGCGGTAGGTTGGAGAAGGATGGGGAGCCGGATCCCGCGCCCGCCCTCATCCGGCCCACCTACACGCCCATCAAGAACATGCGCGCGGCACGAGCCGCTGCAGAAGAACTCCCCAGTCTGGAGGGCAAGGAGCGAGCCCGCCAGCAGGCACGCGTGCAGGAGCTCCGCATCGCGGACGAGCAGGCAGACGCTAACCAGCAGATGCAGGAGGACCCCAGCTACTCCAGGGGGAGCAAGCTACCTGCCCAGAGCAGGGGCGCACCACGCGACACCCAGCAGGCGTCCTCCCCTCAGCCGGCTAGGGCCCGCAGCAGGCATCGCACCTCTGGCAACAGGGGCCAGCCGCGCCAGGAGCAGACGGTGAACAGCAACCCGCCGCCCCCCCCCCCCTCCGCCAACCGGAGCGCCCAGACCAGCCGGTTCCGTCTCTCGGGCTGAGTGGGAGCGCCCAACCCGGATTGTCCGGATGCCCGCGACCGCATGGAGCTACTCGCTCAAGCGTGCGTCACGGAGGAGGAAGACTCTACCAGTCCCATTTGTTTCGGACCCCGCATCTGGAACGAGCCATTTTCGGACAAGTTCTCCCTACCTAGGGACACCCCCAAGTACGACAGCAGCATGAAGCCGGAAGACTGGCTGGCTGACTACGCTACGGCAGTCGGCATCGCCCACGGGAACAAGCGCACAGCCCTCCGCTATGTCCCCCTCATGCTAACCGGATCAGCAAGGACATAGCTCAATAGCCTTGCGCCCAACAGCATCAACGCCTGGCCTGACTTCGAGAAGGTGTTCGTCCGCAACTTCAATGGCACGTACAAACGTCCAGGACGCACGCGCGACCTGGCCTTGTGCGTCCAAGG
The DNA here is from genome assembly GCA_910589775.1 of Avena eriantha. Lineage (NCBI taxonomy): Eukaryota > Viridiplantae > Streptophyta > Magnoliopsida > Poales > Poaceae > Avena > Avena eriantha. The sequence continues at coordinate 22,969,006 of OU342741.1, read as the reverse complement.
TGACCGCGAGACCGACCGTGAGTACCTCGCCAAGTGGACGGAGCTGCGCAACACCTGCGAAGGCATCCTGGAGAGCCAAGCCATCAGTTTCTTCATCGAGGGTTGCCGGGAAGGCACCATGCTTCGCCACCGGCTACTGTGTGACGAGCCGAAGACCATGGCAGAGCTCATGATGGTCGCGGACCAGTACGCCACGGCAGATGCCTCCATGAAGAAGCCCCTCCGGGTAAATGCGGATGGCCGTCCGACTCCCGCGCAGCCGGCTCACGACCGACCAAGCAATCCGGCTGGAGAAGTTGGATTGTCCCGACACCACGGCAACGACAACCGGTTCCATGGGGACCGCCAGGCCGGACAACAGAAGCCTCGCTACCACGTGCAGCAAGCCAATGTTGTGGAGGGCGCGCCGGACACGCCGGCTAATGAGGCAAGAAGGCAGAAGCCACGGCTCACCTTCGACCAGATGTTTGACGGCCCGTGCAAGTGGCATAGCGGTCCCTTCAAACCGGCTACGCACACCACCCGGAACTGCAGCTGGACCTGCCAGCTAAAGGACCAGGGCAAGCCTCGCCCCCCCTCCCCTCCGGGTGGACCTCCAACACCGGCTAGAGGAGCCGGCAATGATGGTAACGGCGGAAACAACAACAACAGCTACCCCCAGCCGCACACCGCCTACCACATCTTCGAGACGGAGCAGGACGACAAGCACAGCCGCAGGCGACGCTCCAAGGAGGTCAATGCCATCGTCTCTCTGGTCCCCCAGTACCTAAACTGGTCGGAAACCCCCATTACCTGGAGCCGGGCAGACCAGCCTGAACATCTGCCGACTCCCGGGGGCTACGCCATGGTGCTCGACCCCCTCATCCTCTCCAACACGCGCACCTGCCGATTTTCGCGCGTCCTCATCGACGGAGGCAACAACCTCAACCTCCTCTACCAGTCCTCGCTGGAAAAGCTGGGCATTCGCGAAAGCGACCTGCGCCCGACTACCACGACGTTCCACGGCGTATTGCCGGGGCCAGCCTGCGCCCCGCTGGGGAAAATCCAGTTGGACGTCATCTTCAGGACCAAGGAGAACTTCCGCCGCAAACCAATATGGTTCGAGGTGGTAAACCTGACGAGCTCCTACAATGCACTCCTCTGGCGCCCCATCCTCGCCAAGTTCATGGCCATCCCCCACTACGCGTACCTCAAGAAGAAGATGCCGGGACCCCACGGCATGATCACCGTCGCCGGCTATTTCCAGCGGTTGATGGAGTGCGCCTCTGCCGGTTCCAAACTGGCAGAGGCCCTCATCATATCCGAAGAAAAGCGGGTGATCATGCGCAATGTGGGTATGGCCCAGCAGGACATTCCGGCTAGCAGCAAACCGGCTGGAGAAGGAGCTTTCCAGCCAGCAAACGAGACGAAGAGGATCCTGCTTGACCCCTCTGACCCGACTAAGTTCGTCACCATTGGTGCCGGCCTGGACAGCAAATAGGAAGGCGCGCTCGTCGACTTCCTCCGTGAGAATCGGGACATCTTCACATGGTCCCCCAAGGACATGCCGGGTGTGCCGAGGGAGTTCGCCGAGCACTCACTTCATGTGCGTCCGGATGCCAAGCCGGTCAAGCAACCTCTATGCCGGTTTGCAGAGGAGAAGAGGAAGATAATCGGTGCCGAGATCACCCGGCTCCTTGCAGCCGGGTTCATCATGGAAGTGTACCACCCGGACTGGTTGGCGAACCCAGTCCTGGTGCTGAAGAAGAACAAGACCTGGCGCATGTGTATCGACTACACCAGCCTGAACAAGGCGTGCCCGAAAGACCCCTTCGCCTTGTCCCGTATCGATCAAGTCATCGATTCCACGACCAGCTGTGATTTGTTGTCTTTTCTAGATTGCTATTCCGGATACAATAAGATCCGGCTAAACCCAGCTAATCAGATCAAGACATCATTTATCACCCCCTACGGGGCTTTCTGTTATGTAACCATGCCTTTCGGCCTAAACAATGCAGGCGCCACCTATCAGCGATGCATGTAGAAATGCTTGCACTCGCAGATAGGCCGAAACGTGCATGCTTACGTGGACGATGTGGTTATCAAGACCAAGGAGAAGCACACCCTCCTCGAGGATCTGGGAGAAACATTTGGCAACCTCCGCCAGTACCGGATGAAGCTGAACCCGGAGAAGTGCATCTTCGGAGTGCCATCCGGTCAGCTCCTAAGTTTCCTCGTATCACAACGAGGCATCGAGGCAAACCCAGAGAAGTTCGCGGCCATCGAGAGGATGCAGCCGCCCATGAAACTGCTTGGAGTCCAAAAGTTCACCGGATGCCTGGCTTCCCTCAGCTATTTCGTCAACCGGCTGGGGGAGAAGGCACTCCCGCTGTACCAGCTGATGAAGAAGACGGATAAGTTCTCCTGGACTTCGCAAGCCGACACCGCGTTTCGCGACCTCAAGGGCATGCTATCCATAGCACCGGTTCTAGCTACGCCGGCTAGCTAGGAGCCGATGTTGCTCTATATAGCAGCCACCAGCCGGGTCATCAGCGTCGTCCTGGTGGTGGAGCGCCCCGAGGAAGACAAGGCTCAGCCGGTTTAGAGACCCGTCTACTATCTCAGCAAAGTTCTCTCCCTCTCCAAGCAGAACTACCCCCACTATCAGAAGATGTGCTACGGTGTGTACCTGGCATGCAAGAAGCTCAAGCACTACTTCCACGAGCATCCGATCAAGGTCGTGTGCACCGCACCCCATTCGGAAATCATCGGCAACAAGGACGCCACCGGCCGAGTCACTAAATGGGCCATCGAGCTCGCCGCCTACTCCATCCAAATACGAGCCCCGGCCTACGATCAAGTCGCAGGCATTGGCAGACTTCCTCGTCGACTAGGCTGAGACCCAGTATCTCCCACCAGTTCCGGATTCAGACCACTAGAAGATGCACTTCGACGGGTCGAAGTTGCTCAGGGGCTTGGGAGCCGGCATCGTGCTCACCTGGCCCAAGGGGGACTGGCTGGAGTACGTGCTGCAGATCCACTTCAAAGCCTCCAACAATGTAGCCCAATACGAGGCATTGACGCATGGACTCCGGCTAGCCAAGGAGATCGGTGTCAACCGGATCCTGTGCTTCGGTGATTCAGATCTGGTGGTGCAGCAAGTGTTCGGAGAATAGGACGCCAGAGACGCAAACATGGCCCTCTACCGGTTCCACATTCAGAAGCTTAGCGCCTCCTTCGACGGATGCGAATTCCACCACGTCCCTCACGTCAACAACGAGGCAGCCGACGTGCTCTCCAAGATCGGATCCACCAGGCAGGCGATCCCACCTGGGGTCTCCTTGGAGCAGCTGCGCAAGCCGTCCATCAACCCGTCACCGGAGTCGGACTCCATCACCTGGGCAGGGAGCGCTCCGGCTGACAAAGTGGCAAAAGCGGAGCCGGTAGAACCGCCAAAAAAGAAGACCCACACCAACTCCAGCAAGGCAGTGCCCTTCGGCTCGCAAGACCCGGGGGCTGCCGCCTCACCCAGTGGCTCGGGGGCTGCCGTCCCGGGTACGCCACCCGGACGACGTCCGTCAACCGGAGGACGGGAGCGTCCTCGTCATTCGGGAAGTGCCACCCTGGGCACATCTCTTCATGGACTACATCGCCAATGGAGAACTTCCGGATGACGAGGTGGAGGCCAGGCAAATCCGGTGCCGCGCGCACACGTACACCATCATCAACGGCGAACTGTACAAGCGCAGCGTATCCGGCATCTTCGAAAGATGTGTCGATGTGGACATGGGCTACCGGCTACTCAGGGATATCCAACAGGGCGAGTGCGGGCATCACGCTTCGTCAAAGGCGATAGTCGCCAAGGCATTCCGCCATGGTTTCTACTGGCCCACCGCCCTGGAGGATACTGAGCAGCTGGTCCGCGCGTGCAATGGGTGCCAACGCTTCGGGCAGCTCTGGCACATGCCAACTTCGGTGCTCAAGACCATACCAATCACCTGGCCCTTCGCAGTCTGGGCCTCAACATGGTCGGCCCCTTCAAGCGGGCGCGCGCGGGCATGACCCACCTGCTGGTAGGGGTGGACAAGTTCACAAAGTGGATTGAGGCCAAGCATATCCGAAAGCTGAATGGGGCGACAGTCGTTACCTTCTTCACCAACATCATCAACCGCTTCGGCTACCCCAACAGCATCATCACCGAAAACGGCACGAACTTCGCCAAGGGGGCCTTCGCCCGGTTCTGCAGCAACAAGGGCATCCGGCTGGACCTCGCCTCCGTCGCACACCCGCAGTCCAACGGGCAAGTCGAAAGAGCAAACGGCTTGGTGCTAGTCGGCATCAAGCCATGACTCATCGAGCCATTGGAGCGGTCACCCGGATGTTGGATCGAAGAACTTCCGGCTGTGCTCTGGAGCATCCGCACCATGCCAAATAGGTCTACCGGCTACACGCCATTCTTCCTGGTCTATGGATCAGAAGCCGTCCTTTCCGCCGACATCGAATTGGACTCCCCACGCAAGCTCCTGTATGACGAAAAAGCCAACCGGGAGGCGCGGGAGGATGGAGTGGACCTCCTGGAGGAGGCCCGCGAGCTGGCCTTGTCCAGATCAGCCCTGTACCAGCAGCAACTACGTCGCTACCATTCAAGCCGGATCCGCCCGGTCACATTCCGCGAGGGCGACCTGGTTCTCCGGCTGGTGCAAGACACGAAGGGCATGCACAAGCTATCGCCACCCTGGGAGGGCCCTTCATCATTAGCCGGGCGCTGCCCAACGACTCCTACTACCTCATCGACGCGCAACAGCCGCGCAAGAACAAGATGGACAAATCAGACGAGGAGACCGAGCGTCCCTGGAACGCGGCCCTGCTGCGCCCGTTTTACACCTAGTCGCCAGGCAGTGTATGTATCCCTAAAACCTCATGAATGAAAATGCGGACCCCTACGAGAATCTCGGGGGATCCTTGCCAAAAATATGTGTGCATCCGTTTTCTAGTACAAATTTTCTGGCTCCAGCAACCCCTACCCGGGGGCTCGCCGGCTGGCCCGGCCTGCTAAGTCAACAAACCGGCTGAGTAGTGTGCGACGATGTTAGAGGACCACTTTTCGTCTCACCTACAGACTGCAACCCGGATGTCCGGCTAGCAAGAGCAAAATCCCGAGGCATCCCACATGAAAAACAGGGAGGAGGCGCAACAGACCGGGCATACCGGCCCTGGAACAAGCTCGAACCAATCTAGCTGCTAAGCCGTTAGTACCGTGCGCAATGTACCGTCAGCTCCCTTCGATTCCGGCTGTAGACCGCAACCCGGCTGCCCGACAAGGACACAGCGAAAACAGCAGAGCACACGAGAAATCGACTAAGTGTCTAGAGAGGCACAAGCTAGTTTTCAAAAAAACAAGCCGTTTTCCGGCTACAATTTGGCAGACTAACCTACTAACCTATGAAGACATGCGTGTATGTGTATGTACATTCTTGTCCGACTACCTGGAGTCGGAATCCAGGAAAAGGGAAGAAGATTCGAAGTCCTTGCCTTCATCAAGTGCTCCGAATCTCGGGGGCTACACCCACTGGGTGCGCTCGCGCGCCCCCAGTGGAATCTTGTAGTTCCTGACCAGCTAAGGGCGTTTAGCCGGCCGTTCGGAGCTCAGGTGAGGGCAAGGGCAGGAGCAAGAGAAGACAAGGAAGATTTGAAGCACCTGGCTATGCCAGCTACTCCGAATCTCGGGGGCTACACCTAGTGGGTGCGCTCGCGCGCTCCCACTGGAATGGTAGTTCTCCCGGCTAGAAGGGCGTAGCTGGGCAAAAATAGCTGGTCAAGGTTAGCCAGCAAAATATCAAAAGAAAATTCAAGGCACAAGTTAAAGGAAACTCAAGAGTTCAACATTAACAAACAAAAGGGAGACGAAGCTCCCACAAGTTACCCGACATCAGAGATAGCCCGCACAGCCAGACAAGTTCGACACATATCCAAGACAAGACAAATACACCTGGCATCCCGGGGCAGTGACTAGGCGGCAGGACCCTTGCCGTGAGGAGGATCTTGGCCAGCGGAAGCTTCGGGCGGAGGAGGCGACGCGGAGCTCGATCCGGTTCTTGCGCCAGTGGGCGGCGGCATCGGGCCCTCCACATCAGGAGTACCGACAGACTCCGAGTCGGTGAGCACCTCATCAGGATCCACATAATCGGCAATCTTGATGGCAGATCCGTGGAGCTCCGGATCGGCTTGGCGGATGGCGGCAAGATCGGCCCCGGCACGGAAGCCACCGTCGATCTTCTCGACGCGCGCGTCCTTGTACCAGGAGAGCATGAGGGCCAGAGCCATCTCCGCTCCGGCTCGCGCCGCCAAGTCCCGCAGCCGGTCCACCGCAGTCGGCACCTCTACCACCTTCGCAGCTAGCTGCGCCATCGTCTCCGGAATCAGAGTCTCCGGCCACATGAAGGAGAAGACGTCCCGCGCCGCCTGACGAATCTTGGCAGCTTCCTCGCCAAGAAGGACGACGAGCTCCTGGGCCGTCGGCTGCGCTCCCTGCCAGTTCTCCTGCAGCTGGTTGTAGGCCAGCAGGTCTATGCCGGGGTAGAAGGCTGTCAGAAAAAAGGGTCAGATCCGGCTACCGGATCCGGAAGGAAACAAGACGGAAAAAGGGAACTTACCCTTAGCCGTGTGGCCGACCTGCATCAGCTCCTCCACCAGAGCCTTCTCCTTGGTCGCCAGCCATTTGATCTCCTTCTCTTGGTCCTTGGTGTGGGCCTCGAGAAGGGTGAAGGCCTCGGTCCGGCTGGCGAGCGAGGCATCGTGCTCCTTGATGGTGGCCTCCAGACCGTCTACCCTCGCATGCCAATCCTTATTCTGCAGCCGCATAGTAGAATTGGACTTACTCAGCCGGTCGTTCGCTTTCTTCAAGCGATCGATCTTGCACTGAGCGCACACGAGGATGGCTGCAACAAAACCGGCTATCAGTAAAAAAAGAACAAGCCGGGTGAAGCGAACTTACTCTAGGAAGTCCCGTTGGCGGCAGCAAGCTTCTGCTCCAACGACCGGTTCCCGCCGGCTGTGGCCTCGAGTAGTCGGATCTCCTTCACCGCCAGCTCGAACGTAATGGCAAGGTCCGACAGCGAGGCGGTGGAGGAGGCGTCGTCGTCCACGGCGTTGACAACCAGGGACTCCTTCACAGCAACTACCGCCGTTCTCCACTCCTCCCCCGGCTCCTCGTCAGAGTTGTCGTCACCAACAACGACGAGCTCCTTGTCGGCAGCCTCCCGCGCGCCCGCGGAAGAGCCATCCGGATGGGAGGACTCCACCTCCGGCTAGGGACCTTCCGGTTCGACAGAGACAGCCGGTTCAGCTCGAGGGGGACGCGGAGGCAGCACCGCAGAAGAAGGAGTGGTGCTGGCTGGCGCAGTCGGGGCACGGGACGGTGACCCAGTCGACGCTCGTGCCGGGCTTGCGGCTCCGAAAGAAACCAACGAACTAAGAAAAGGAGAAGAAGGCAAAGGCAAATAAACCAAAGTCAGGAGAAGAAGAAAAAACGGAAGCAGACAGAAGACGTCGAAAGAAGGAAAATAAGAAAAAGGGGGAGAAGGAACGTACCCCGGCACAACTGGGGGTGGCCCCTTCTTCCGGCCAAGATGGCTTGGCGGCAGGGTGCTAGACCGGCTCCTCTTGGGAGCCGGCTCCTCTGTCACGGGCCGGCGGGAGCCGGAACGACTAGAGCCGCTCCCGCCCGCCTCGCCGTCCGTCGCGGAGCGCGTCGCCGGGTCCACGGTCAGCGCAGCCTCCTCCTCCTCGTGAACCTCTACGTGCGTGTCGGCAGCCGGCTCGTCGTTCCGGCTGGGAAAGGCATCGCCATCCCCGTCCAATTCCTCGCCGGACCGCCGAGCGCGTGGCTCGGGCAAGTCAAGCATGAACTCCTCGAGAGGAGCCTCACCCTCCTCGCATAGGATGCAAGCGAAGATCTGCCGAAGAAAAGAAGTCAGTCAGACAGAGCAAAAAACGCAGGAAGAGCAAGTAAAGTTTCCGACTGTAAGGACTTACCCGGGGCGCGCGGTTCTCCTGGCTGTAGGGCGCCAGACTCAACTTCCAGTTCTCCGGCAGCCGCTCCTTCATGATCGTCCACACCCAGTCCTTCAAGTTGTGGTAGCGGGGATCGCGGCGCGACAGCCGGGTCAGATCCAGTCGGCCGGAGTAGTAGCACATCTTGTGCGTTCGCTGCTGTAGTGGCATCATCAGCCGAGACATCCAGCTGAGGGTGATGTCCAGGCCGGGTAGCCGGCAGGTGACGAGGGAGCGCATGCGCGCCAACATCGCATCCGTCTCGGCCTTGTCACCATGGAACTTCAGCTCCTAGTTCTTCCGGCTGGACTCGACGTCTTGGAAAGCCAGGAGGTTGATCCGGTCAACATTGGTGACGTTCTTGACATAGAAGTACGACTGCTGCCACAGCCGTACCGTGTCATGAAGCAAGAACTTCGGGTAGCCGGATTGGGAGCAGGAGTAGATGGAGGCGCCGCCGCAGACGACTAGCGGCCCCTTCGTGTACTGCACTTGTGGCTGGACTCGGAAGAGCCGGCAGAAGAGCCCGAGATCCGGCTGGATCCCGAGGTAGCTCTCGCAGAACGCCATGAAATGCGCCAACGTTCCGATTGCGTTGGCGCCGAGGTGGTGGAGACGGAGGTCGAAGAAGGCAAGGAAGGTCAAGAAGAACAGGTGCACCGGAAGGGCGAACCCGCGCGCCAGATGGGAGAGGAAGATCACGCGCTCCCCCTCCGGCGGGTGCGGTGACACCTCCCCCGCCGACGCCAACCGCCCCGCCACCTCTTCCGACGGCGGAAGAACGCGGGTGGCGCGGTACTTCGCGATGTGGTCCTCGGTGACAGAGGAGCCGCACCAGGCCCCGCGGTCGGCGGCCATCTCTGGCTGACAGGGAGGAGCGGCGACGGAGGATTGGCGGTGGCCCGTAGCGACGACGACGACGAACGGGCGGTGCAACGAGCTACGATGCAAAAGGCAAGTGCATAGAAGCAGGAGCACGCGAGGGAAGAAGAGGCTGCAGCAGGGGAAGCGAAGGAAAGGAACTGCCTCCCTCGCGGCATCCCTTTAAAGGGTCGGAAGGGCAACCGTCAGCGGGGCCACGTGGCGCGCATCCGGACGGCCCTCACCCCAACCGCCGCCCAGATCCCGTGTGCTGAAGCAAGATGCGCAGAAGATCCCGGAGCAAGAACCGAAGCGTCGGACAGAGGTTCCCCGAGGCAACGTGCGACAGGACGTTAAGCTCCCCGCCGCAGAGCAATGATGGTGCGTGCGCACGTGGCCGGCGTCAGCGCTGACTTCACGAGGAGCGCAACCGCCAAACGCAGCCGGACACGAATTCAAAAACAAGAAGGAGCACGCGCTCGGGGGCTAGTTGTAACTACCTTGGTGAATTACGCTCTTAGTTGCATGCCTGGATGAGCGAAAGTGGTTAAAATAGTACGGTGGGGCCCAGGGGCCACTCATAGGTAGACCTTTCGGCCGTCCTAACCACTTCCAGAACATCGGGACAAGAACGAGCGGCATAATCGGCAGGCGAAGGGATCAACTACATACACAAGTGAGTATGTATGCAAGCCACCATACAACTATTCACAGAGCCATTCCATCTAAAAGAAATAGAAATATTGCAACGCCATACGGCAAGATCCAAATATCCTAGATAGAGATAATAGTTTAGGATAGCTCCTCATACATCAAACATCAGAGTATCAGGCGGAAGCGGAAAACAATATCCGAGTACGGATAAGAAGCAAATCGGCATAAGATGCCACATAAATAAACACATCCTGCCAACAGATCTCACGGATCCCCGTTCTCGGAATCTCTACACCGAGTGATCGTTGCCAACATCATGCGTCTCCTCCACCCAGTATCCATCTTGCGAGTACACCTGTTCATCTAAATCAAACAATTTATCGTGTGAGACCCTAGGGGTACTCAGCAAGTCTTAATGCCTCTAAAGGGGACATATACCTGGGGTGACGCAATTGCAGCAAAAGTTATTAACTAACAAGCCTTGAGATACTCGCTAACCATCCGCCTAACCAAGATAGACGAATGTCTGTTAATTAGAAACAACAGTTATAATAGTATAATTAACAGATCCATCCTCCTTCTCGCTTACCAACGAGAAAGCGGATGAACAACCCATCCGTTGGCAGTTTTATTAACCATTCCATGAGTATTGTACTATTTACTGATCAGGTACTTAGTCAGATTAAAAGCGGTACTTTAGTTATACTTGTCTATGATCGAGAAACTGTGCTCCAAGTCGTCCATAACCCCGGACATGGCTTTCAGAAAGTTTTACCCTGCAGGGGTGCACAAATAGCAACACACACTCGATCAACCTCGGAAAAACCAACTCAAAACCCAACGAGGCATTCATGACAAAGCGATCACAGGATTTAGAAATATTTCAGGGGGCCACCCCATTAATCTACCCGCAACGAAGCTAGCTGACTCTGAGACAGACTCAAGGTTTGCGCCAATGGCTGTAAACGACTGGGAACCCGAAAATGTGACTGGGCTTGTCGATACCGCGAAAACACTCCGCAATTCTTAAACAGTACAGGTGCTCCTCGCACAATCTTAAATAAAATAGTAAAGCATGGCATAAGTACAGGATAGTAACAAAACCCCAAACTACTTTGTGGCCCCAAGAAATAAGAATGAATCAAGCTCTGGCTCAGGGGGGTCCATAAGGCCTCCTGGATGTGGATAGTGCAAATAGTCAAGGAACAGGAATCAAGTACTCGGGGTCCTATGGGACACAAGTGAGCATGAAAAACCAAATAGCAGATATTGCTCACCGATGCCTCTTTCATTAGTTATCCCATTACTACTCAGGTTAAGTTGTTTAGGTACCTTGTTATCCATCAGACACTCACATACCCTACACATGCTTTTCTACGACCTGCATGGCTCAAACAACTCCTGTAGTAATGGCTCATGAGATGGAGGAACAAGCTTCGGTGGGGTTTAAAAGTAAACGCTATCCAGTACTTGGGATTCAGTTTAATGCAATCGCGACTCAATGATGCCATAATAAGATAGAAGTAGTAGGTACTATATGTATGCAAGCATGTGGTAGTGCTTGCCTGGTAGCTCAGCTGAAGCGAGAGATGGATCTGGGTAGAACTCTTATGATTCCTGATAATTCTCCTACTGGCGTCTATACGAAGAAGAACCAAACAAACAAGGGGCAACATAAATAAAATGCACAAACATATGAATAAAATGCGACAAGCAAACAAGCATGCCATGATGAATGATGCATAATTTACATGGCAATAAAGTAGCATGGCATGGGTGAGGTGTGGGGACAAGAATAATTCATTTTAGTATTTATTTGGTCAAGTTTTATTGCCATAAACAGTTCTGATTTTTAATGATGTGATCATGCATGCTTCAATTCAGAACAAGGAATGCATAGATAGAACGGGCTCGTCGCGCTGATCGATTTAGACATATTATTTGTTGAATTTGGAGTTATAGAATTAAAGTTATTAATTATTTAAGAAAAAGCATTTTTATTGCATTTAAACAATTTCGAAAATTTAATTTGCCCAAAATATATTTTGAATGTCATATTTGATTTCCTCACATTTTTCTGATTTCAAAACATATATCATTTGTATTATTTGGAATTATAATTTAAAAGTTATTTAAAACAGATTTAAATTTGTATTTAAACATTTTCTGAAATCATTTGATTTAAACAGATAAACAGCCAGACTTTTTCCACCCAGACGTAACTAGCCCCAGCCACAGACAGGTGGGCCAGCGCTGACTGTGCGGGAACGACACGCAGAACCTTTTCACACCGGCACAGAGGCTAGCCTAGGAGACCGACAGGTGGGTCCGACGGGGCCGCGGGTCCACTGCGCGCGCGGCCAGCCGGTGGGCGACACGTGGCGGATCCGGGGACTGCGGGTTGGGGTTTACGAAGATCCGGGGGCCCTTTTGCAAATCTGCCACGGGAGGCTGTCTGGTGGGCCTCGAAGGAGTGCGGGTGGAGACCAAAAAGTGTGGAGGGGGGTAAGTGCAAAGCGCACAGCTATTACTGTTGTTCTTCTCTGTGGCTCTGACGAGACTGACGGAGCACACGCGCGGGACGGGGGATCGAACTCGCGATCGAACGCGCGCGCACGGAGGGGCGGAGCCACTGCGGTAGGTGGGGGTTGCTGACAGGAGGATGTCCGGAGGCTAGCTAAGCGGTTGCGCGGCGTGATGGCGTGCGGGGTTGTCGGTGGAGAAGGCTTGGCTTGAGACGCAGGGGATCGTCGGCGAAGCAGACGCACAACCCGCTAGGGTTTCTCATCAGCGTCGCAGTACTGCGGTAGGTCCGGGGCTTCTCCTCCTCGCGGCAGTGCATAGGGGCGGTCCTGGGGCTCGCCTTGGTCTTCCTTGACAGGCCAACAACCACGCCGCTGGCTACTTTGTAGAGGAGATGGAGGAGACCGGCGGTGGTGGTCGGAGTTGGAGAAGAGGGTGGCAAGGGAGAAGGGGGAGGCAGAGGCGAGGCCCTGGGGATCTGGGGTTGCTACCAGACGAGGGAGAGGGAGTAGATAGGGACGGGGAGAGAGGGTGCCGTGGGGCTCTGGGTGGAAAGCAAAAGGTGGCTCGGCCACATTTTGTTCCTCCACCTCACGTGCTCGATGCGGGCGGCCAGGGCAGGCCAGGGGGTAGGGGCTGCCAGGTGGGCCAGGGAGAGAGGGGTGGCTCGGGTGTGGGGCTAGCATGGCAGGGAGAGAGAGAGAGAAAGAGAGGGTCGGGTTAGCTAGGGCGTGCTCGGCATGGAGCTAGGGTTGGGGCTTGGTTAGGTTAGGGTTTGAGAGGGGGTAGCTAGAGCCAGGTTTGGGGGTAGCCGAAGCTCGAGATTAGGGTGGTAGCTCGGCTTGGGTGGATTAGGCTAGGGTTTTTAGAGAGAGAGGGATTAGAGGGAAAAGCTAGGGTAGGGTTTGATTAGGGTTTTAGGTTTTTCACCACATGCCAACTAGATCAAGCAAAGATGTAGGGATGAGGGTTTTTGGTTTAGCACAAGGTGATGGTGAAGAAAAACTCAAGAAAGAGAGAGAGAGGTGGGGTTTATGGGAAAATGATCCCACATGATCATGCATAGATGGGGTGATGGATAAAGAGAGAGGGGTAAGGTTGATGGTAAGCAAAAGAATGGCCAACCTGGATTGATTCTCAAATGATCCTGCTCCACTTCCAAAAATACAAGAAAAACCCAAAAGAAGGGGATGGTGGTGAGATTTGCATGGCCCATGCAAAAGCATTAAATGCCATGTTTTAATCTTGTGAAAACAAAATAAATAACCATGGAATTTATACATATGCATTCCAACATATGGTGTAAGGCCAAGCTAAAGGAAAATATAATTGGATCCATCCCAACCCACATGAGCTAGATTAAAAGCCAAAACAAAGTAAAAGCTCATGGGTAATTAGGATGGTGGAATTATAAGGTGGTGACAAAGAAAGGTGGTGGAGTGTAATAAAAGATATGCCCCCAGCTCAACTTGGGCATCAAGCATTTATCAAGATTCAAATACAATATATCAAGAGCCAAATACAATTAATAATGCATATGAGAGAAGAACCAAATGAAAAGGGTTTTATATGATGCTCAAATGCAAGGTGGCATGATGACATGAGCATTATATAATTATGATGCAACAATTATATGTAGGAAGTAGCCATTATATTACTAGACCAGGTAGCATTACATATGTTAGACAGATGGGATGCTACAGCTCTCCCCCACTAAACCGGAATCTCGCCCCGAGATTCTAGGAAGAACAGTGGCCCGATGCTGAAGACAGGCTCGCACGGCGTCCACTGTGCCCACGACGGCCATACCGCTCACACTCCGACGTGACATACCATACGGGATACTGTAGATGACCAGCCGGCTGGGACCCGCCTGTGGGGCCCGCTAGTCGGATTGTCCAGTGAGACCGCTGCCTCTCTGCCTATATAAGGAGAGGCAGGGCCTCAGTAGAAAGGGTTGGTCTCTTAGCATTTAAGGCAGTAGCTAGCAAATACAGCTCGAGGAGCACTTGTAGTTCGTATATCCCACATAGTCAGATCAGGCAGGAGTAGGAGTTTTACCTCACCACGAGGGCTCCGAACCTGGGTACTTCCTGCGTCCAGCTACGCTTGCTCGTATCCAATCCCGCCTACGGGCACCGTCGATAGCTTCCCTGCTAGTCCCCACACCTCTATCCAACCTCTTCAGGTACTGCCGTTCCCAATACAACGACAGAGAGCATAGTGGCCATTCTTAGTTCTATGTGCATTGTCCCAAGACTAGTTGATTGATGCATAACTTGGTATTGCTTGTTTTAAACTCTTGTATCTAGTCACTCTTATGAACTTTGAAGGTGTCTTATGCATTTATATTTGCTACTCTATTGAGGGACAAGCTGAATACTAGTATGCCATGTTTTCTTTATGTGAAACAAACAAACGTCTTGCAAAGCATTGTTATTCATGAATCTTTTGTTTATGCCTTTTCATGTTGCATCATAGTTTCTTTTCTTATTGCTAGAACTTTGTCTTTCATGTTATGATTGAAGTACTATGATCCCAGCTTTGAATGTTTTACAAATACTTTGATCAAGTCTTTGATGGTGCATGTCACCTCAAAAATTATTCTTTCTTTTTATCACTTATCGACTCGAGGACGAGCAGGAGTTAAGTTTGGGATGTTGATACATTGCAAATGTATCTATAATTTTTGATGTTCCATGCTTGGTTTTATCCACTTTCTTGTGTTTTGTTCCAACTTTGGAGTACTTTTCATATGATTTCTTGGACTAACCTATTAACAAGAGCCACAGTGCCAGCTGCCTGTTTTCTGCTGTTTTTGGTTCCAGGAAAGTCAGAAAATGAATATTCTCGGAATTGGACGGGACAAAAGCCAAAGTGCCTATTTTTCCGGATGTCATCAAGTGCCAGAATACGAGATGGAGAGGGGCCAGACGGCGGCCACACCACCTGGCCACGCGGCCAGGCCTGGCCCACGCCAGGGGGTGGTGTGGCCAGCCCAGGCAGCCCCTCGACCTCCCATTCTGACTATAAGATGCCCTCGGGACATAAACCCTAAGTACCCGATCAAAAATCCACAAAAGAGTGTAACCGTCGTCGTTTCCAAACCTAGATCGGGAGGGATCTGAAGCTCTTCCCAGCACCCTACCGGAGAGGGGAATTCACCCTGGAGGCCTTCTTCATCACCATGCAAGTCTCCGGTGTGATGCGTGCGTAGTTCATCCTTGGACTACGGATCCATGTAGTAGCTAGATGGCTGGTTCTCCTCCTTTGTGCTTTCATGTCTAGATCTTGTGAGCTCCGTTCATGATCAAGATCATCTATTTGTAATTCTGCATGTTGTGTTTGCGGGGATCCGATGGATATTGAGATGCTATTTCAGATTGATTATTGATTCAATCATGTCTTTGTTATTTGTGATCTTGCATGCTTTCCGTTGTTAGTAGCTATCTTGGCCAAGTAGATGCTAGCAACTCCAAGAGTTAGTATTTATGCTTGATAGTGGGTTCATGCCTCTGGTAATCTAGGGAAGTGACAGAAATCTCTAAGGTACTAGATGTGTTGTTGATACTAGGGAGAAAACAACAATCCTTTGTTCAAAGAACAATCGTATTGTTTACTTTACACGCAGTTCGTAAAGCAATAATCTGTTGCTTGCAACTTAATACTAGAGGGGGTTCGGATGATAACCTGAAGGTGGATTATTAGTCATAGATGTAGTTGGATGGCGGTCTATGTATAATGTTGTAATGCCCAATCAAGTCTCAAAGGAATCAAGATGATTAGTATATGCATGTATTGCTTTCTCGATGTTTGTCAATTGCCCCGCTGTAATTTGTTCACCTAGCATGTTATCTATCTAAGGAGAGCCACCTCTAGTGAACTATGGATCCCGGTCCATGTCTTTTACATACAATCTACAATCTTTTATTGCTTTGCGTTTACTTTCTGCAAACTTTTACTTCTTTCCATTCGATACGTTTAATCCTTTGTTTTCCGCAAAACACGGTGAGATTGACAACCTCATCGCAAGTTGGGGACAAAGTTATGTGGTTGTGTTGTGCAGGTCTCCACGTTGCTACTAGCACTGGTAGTGCGCCCTGTCAAAGCTCAGCTAGTAACACCTTTGAGGTGTTTCCTTGCTCCTACTGGTTCGATTAAACCTTGGTTTCATAACTGAGGAAAACTTGCTGCTATGCTGATCATACCTTCCTCTTGGTGTTCCCAACGAGCTCTACATCAACCACGCACCAGCACTTTTCTAGGCGCCGTGCATTGAGCCATCAGTAAGCCTATTCTTCCCTGCATATTTAGGGAAACCTCGCATTATGGTTTATGCGATCTTGGAACTGAAGTTAATGTTATATCTTATGATTTTTATTTAGAAATAAAAGAAGAAATAGAACTGGCTACAATTGAAAATACTGATTTGACAATTATGTTCCCCAATAAAACTCTTAGAATTCCAATGGGAGTAGTTGAAGATGCAACTATCAGAATTGGCAACAAAAACTTTCCTATAGATTTTGTAGTTGTTGATATGCCAGCTGACACTCTTTGACCAATTATATATGGAAGAAACTTTTTGAGTGGCGTAGGTGCCAAAGTTGATTTCAAAAAGGAGATTGTGTCTCTACCAGATAATCTTAAATACAGATTTTTAGATGATACAAATAAATTTCCTGTTATTATTAGTGCGAAACTTTCAGGAGATGAAGAAGAAGCACTCATGAAAATACTTAAGGAGCATCGCAAGGCCTTTGTGTACTCAATGGATGATTTGAAGGGCACTAGTCCCATGATAACCGTCCATCGAATATTCATGGAAGAAGGTGCTAAACCAGTTGCGGAATTTAATAGAAGACTGAAGCCCGAAATGAAGGAAGTGGTAAGCAAATAAAGAGTACGCCTATTGGATGTAGGTATAATCTATCATGTTAAAGAAAGTGAATGGGTAAGTCATGTTCATTATGTCCCTAAGAAGGGCGGTTTTACTGTTGTTCCCAATGAAAACAATAAATTAATACCTACTAGAACTATTGTTGGACATAGGATGTGCATAGATTTTAGGAAATTGAATAAAGAAACTAGGAAAGATCACTATCCTTTACTGTTCATAGATCAAACTTTAGAAAGGTTAGCAAACCACACTCATTTTTGCTACTTGGACGGATACTCTGGTTTTTCTCAAATAGTTGTTCATCCTGATGACCAACTTAAAACAACTTTCATTGGTCCTTATGGTTTACATGCTTACCGTCGTATGCCTTTTGGTTTATGTAATGCTCCAGCTACTTTTCAAATATGCATGACTGCTGTTTTTGTGGATTTTATGGAACTAATAATGGACGTATTTATGGATGACTTTTCTATCTATGGAACTTCGTTTACTAGTTGCTTGGATAATCTCAAAAGAGTTTTGCAGCGTTGCGAAGAAACCAATCGTGTTCTAAACTGCGAGAAGTGCCATTTTCTGGTCAAAGAAGGTATAGTCCTTGGACATAAGGTATCAGGTAAGGGAATTGAAGTGGATAGAGCTAAGGTTGAGGCCATAGAGAGAATGCCACAACTTAGGGATATAAAAGGTATAAGAAGTTTCCTTGGTCATGTGGGTTTTTATAGAAGGTTCATTAGAAATTTCTCTAGAATATCTAAACCTTTGACTAACCTCCTGCAAAAGAGAGTAAGATTTTAATTTTGATGATAAATGTCTCATAGCCTTTGATAACTTAAAAATGCTTTATCTCGTGCTCCTATCATTAAACCACCTATCTGGGATATGAATTTTGACTTAATATGTGAAGCTAGTAATGATGTTGTAGGCGTAACTCTAGGACAACACATAGGTCGCATATTTATTATTATACATCATGCTAGTAGAACACTAAATAGTTCTCAAAAGAATTATCCTAAGGAAGAAAGGGAACTTTTTGCTGTATTTTTCTCTTGCGATAAATTTTGTTCTTATATAGTTGATACAAAAGTAAGAGTTCGTATGGATCGTGATGGTTTAAAAGAACTCCTTGAAAGGAAAAACCATAAGCCAAGACTGATCTGTTGGGTTCTTTTACTTCAAGAATTTGAGTTGCAGATTATGTAGAGGCAAGAAATAAAGATGTTGGATGCAGTGTCCATATTTGCCTAGCAAAACACCAATCTTATTGAGCGGAACTTTAGTCCTCGTGATTTTCGTTTACGAGATTTATTAAATCAACTAAGGTCAATTCCTCCAAAAGAGAAGAAGTCTTTGTTGTTGGAGGAGCTTGTCATCCCCGAATAAGTAAACGGTAAGTTGAAGGTAAGTGTTCTTACTCAAATAAGTGATTTGTTCTCACAAATTTTACTCGTAATTTTTTTGCCTTTTAATTCCTCATGTTTTTCTGAAGTTTCTGAAGGTTTTTACCAACTATACGGGCGCAACTATACGACCAGAGAGATATCTCCTGTCGGTATAGTTGGTCGTTAAACCCTCTATATCTTCTTTGCGAAATTCTTTTCGATGTCTGTATCTATACGGTCGCAACTATACGACCAAAGAAAAACATTCCGACTGTATAGTTAGTCGTTAAATCTCAGACATTTTCGATTTTTGATGTCCGTATCTATACGGTCGCAACTATACGATTGGAGAAAATATTCCGGCCGTATAGTTGGTCATCAAACTCTCAGACATTTTTGTCTTTCCGACTAAAAAATAGTATTGTCGGTTCCGAGTCGTACCTTAACCGACCGAACTCGAGATATTTGGAAATATCTGCCCAGAACCAACTATACGACTAGATCTACATGGGTGCGCCCGTATAGTTGGTCGTTACGTGGCAGGACTCCTCCAAATCCGCGATTTCTTTTCCTATTCCGTTAAGATTCTTTTCTTGGGCATGAATTTGCTGTTTCTCACGAGTTTTACCAACCTCTGACCCCTCTTATATACTGCCATTGCCTCTCTCTCTAATCATAATCTCCAGGAACCAATCTAGCAATGCGTTATCCTATCCAGGTCGTGGAAAACCCTGGGTCTCATTGCTCCTTCGAGGGGCCGCTCTAGCATTCCGTCCATGGAGGACGACAACGAGGAGGTGGAAAGGTTTTGCCCGAGGTACAAGGAGTACGTCAAGCAAAGTTTCTACAACAACAATTCTGATGAAGTGAGTGACGTCTACATCTGTTGTGATGTCTATGATCCACCAGAGATCAACTGGGCGGCAATGAAGAGAGCTCAAGAAAGAGAGAGAAGGTCACAAGCCGCATGGAAAAGGACGTGTGGAGACGGTCAAGTTCATCATCATGGACCCCAGGCCGCACAAGCGTAAGGAATTACCTAATATTGGTGCAGGTGCTAGCAATGGAGCGACCGTGCAACTCTTGAAGCCTACTATTGGTGCTCGTATGAGGGTGAAGCCTCAAGAAGAGTGGAGTAACAGTTTCCACTTCCCCAATCCATCAATCATGGATGAGGAAGAAGAAGCTTCTCCTAGGACCAAGGACCGCGTGCAAGCACTAGAGATATATCAGAAGCAGGAACTACTCCATCGCGTCGAAGTCTGCCACCTTCTCAAGGAGATAGAGAAGAAGGATGATCTTCTCCCATTGGTGACTAAACTCACGGATAAAGTGGACACTTTGCAATCTGATTTGCGCAGGTGCTATAGCCACATCACCACTCTGGAGGATACCAACAAGAAGCTACGCACCACGGTGTTACATGCTATGGCGCCACCGTGATCTACAATAATAACGGTATCAAATAATCGCAAGGGATTATTTGATACCTCCTGGCTTGATTCCAAGCTTGGGGAGATCTTTAAGACCTTGTAATCTATCTTATATGTTTTACATTACTATTTTAATTTTGCATTAGTTCAAACTAGAAATAAAGTTTGCATCATTAGAATTCCCTTCAGGAATAGTCGATCCCTTTTATGAAATTCCGAGTTTATTATCATATATGGAGCAATATTGAGTTTGTGTTTGTCATATTGGATATATGAATGGCTTGCGTATAATTTTACTTGCACTTGATGATAGCAATAGGAGTATTCCACACCATTATTATTAATGGAACATACAAAGATAATTTGGTCAATATGTTGTAAGTACATGGTTTGATTTACAAAGAAAGAAAAATTATCTAATCAGTTAAGTTGAAAAAGAAACCTTGAACAAAGGAAAATTAAAAGCGATATCAGATTAGAGTGAGAACAAGACGAGGTAGAATATTCAAGCTCTAAAGATTGCTTCATATACAATTGGAATTTGGTAATTGAGATTGTTAAACTTTGAATTCCTGCATGAAATGGAATGTATGGCTAGCTCCTTTGCACAACACTTAAACAAAAGTGTGAGCATATATATATATATATATTCCATTTCCCTAAACCCTAAACCCTAAAAATCTCGCTACACCACTATATTGTAGTATGACAAAGATACGTTTTGAGATTTTGAATCTAGAGTGAATATGTTAATCCTAAAACAATTGGAACTACCTCGCTAACTCATTCGGTTGAACTGAATACTTTTACATCATATTGAGAGTGATCTTTTGTGAACTATTAAATGCTAAGGTGTGGAAGCCTTCTAATACTATTCGGATGGTTAGAGTAAGGTACTATTCATGAACTTATTCCTATGTATCATATATGATAAACACATGCTGCAGCTACCTCATTTATTTTATCGACTCAGCTTCATGAATATGAGGATCACAACCATTAAAGCTAACTTGCTCGGGACGAGCAAGAGTCTAATCTTGGGAAGTTGATGAGTGCATATTTTCATCATGTTTTATATTATTATTTTGCATTGTAGATGTAGGATGTTGGTATTTTACAGCGCTCGCGCGCACATTTTATGTCTGTTTTCACCAGGATCAGGACAGATGATGGATACAATGGACACAATTCTTGGAGCAATTGTACTAGGGAGAAAAGGAGTCAAAAACAAATTAAAATCTCTTATTTGGGAAATATCAATAATACTAGAAGAAAACTCGAAGCAATCAAGGCATACAGACGTTTTTATGACCAGCTATACGGCGGGAATAAAATTTTCGGCTATATAGTTCTCGTCGTATAGTTGGCACCACCACCGTGTCCTCAAATAGTTTCACCCCGTGCAACTAGATGAGGGAGACGATATACAGAACAACCATATATCGCCAAAACCTCACCTCCGGAAGGCATCTGGAGGGGGAACTCGTCCACCGGGGATCAATCTTCACCCTACGCAGATCTGGGAGGCTAAGGCATCGATCTTCATCATCAACCACTGCATCACCACCATCTCCATCCATCCCATCTACATCTTGTATAGATCTTGTTGTAATTTCCATACTCGTTGTGGATTTATACAAGTACTATTCATCTATGATAGATTCTATTGTTATTGCCATGATGTTGATTGCCTCCATGTCTGAGTAGATCATTAATTCTTGGGGAGAAACCCTAGTATGAGATTGATATAAGATAAAGTTTATTATGATATTCATCGCTATGACCATGTGTTAGATTGTCTTCATCTCGATGTTGGGAGAAGTCGAGCTCTCAATATTTGCCTCTTATGAGAACTTGATGGAGGGAACTACTTGTTGGTAGACGGAGGTGTGTTAGCACTTACAGTTACTATAAAGTTGTTGGCACTTCTTGCGTATCAACTTGGGAACCGAGGAAACTCACGGAACACTATCCATGCAATGGGATACGTCCTACGGGATTAAGTCTCTTAATAGCATAGTAATTCGATTGATGTTGATTGCTGACTGTTGTGGTTATGAGGATGATATGAGCAGCGGTTGCTGCCTATTTGTCCAAATACAGAGTTCCTCCTACGCATACACAGTTGAGAATGTTCATGATAATAATCTTTACTTTAGTTCTTTATAATGCTAGTGGTGTATCCGTTACTCCCTCACAACGCCTTTTGCCCTATTGTAGTTCCAATCCCTCTTACATATGCGATACTTATTTTCTGTGTTCAGTTGTTGTACTTTACTTATTGTTCTCTTATACCAAAAACCCAAAAACACCTTTCTAAACAATACTCGCATTTTATCTTGTCACTTAGAACTTTATTTAGCATTTCTATTATAGTATTCAATTCAAGAGTTATTACACTACAGACTCCTGCTCCTTGTGGTATCGATGTCTTTATTTCGAAACTAGCTACAAATGATATGTGCACTTGTAGTCATCAACCATCTGGTTCAGGTGCTTGCTAATCATGATCATCTTCTTCGGGATCAAACTCTTGCTGCTAGGGAGCATCCTCACCTGTACCACTATGTGTATCATATTGCACATCTTCTGCATCATCATCTTCAGCTTCTTGTTGAGCTGAATCTGCAGGAACTGGTTTAGAATCAGATATGTCTTGCTGCTGATTTTGACGAGAAACATGTATTAGAACTTGCTCCAGAATCTGCACATTTGTCTTCACAATATCCTTAATTGTTTGGTCTTCAACAAACACAACATCACGGCTTCTCACAACCTTTCTTGCAATTGGATCATACAACTTATAGCCGAACTAATCACCTCCATAGCCAAGAAATATACACTGTCGTGTCTTTGAATCGAGCTTTGACATTTCATCTTGAGGGATATGAACAAAGGCCTTACACCCAAAAACCTCTAGGTTCTCATACGAGACGTCCTTGTCATAAAAGACCCTATTTGGAACATCTCCCTGCAATTGATAACTTGACGAGAGTTAATAAGATAAAATGTAGTCGACAAAGCCTCACCCCAATAATGTTTAGGTAGGTTTGCACTTGATAACAAGCATCTAAATCCCTCAACAATTGTCCTGGTCATCCTCTCAGCAAGACCATTCAGCTGTGGTGTCTTCAGAGGAGTAAATTGGTGCCTAGTGACTGGATTCCTACACCAACAATAGGGTTATTGCAGTACTTGTAGCAGCAAATATTTAACAGTTTATCTCGATGGGAGATCGATGAACGGAAACAACACGACCCTGCAACCACGTTGTCAATGCAGCCATGTTTCGCACCCAAACCATGGTTTGGAAATAGCATTTTCTATAATTTACTAGAACAGTGATAATTGAGAGAGGTTTAAAATATGTAATAACAAAGAACTTTTAACAAGAACAAA
Source organism: Avena eriantha (assembly GCA_910589775.1). Classification (NCBI taxonomy): domain Eukaryota; kingdom Viridiplantae; phylum Streptophyta; class Magnoliopsida; order Poales; family Poaceae; genus Avena; species Avena eriantha. Next base: position 22,945,826 of record OU342741.1, on the reverse strand, counting down.
ATAAACTAAGATAGAAAGTAAACATGAATATGACTGAATTAAAGATATTATAGTTGTAGGATCGAATGGAATGAGAGAGGGCTTCTAGGCTTCGGTCTCACTAGTACTAGATGGGAAAATATATGTGTGATCTATATAAGATTTCTCAGACAAATAAACGTTCGCCAATCGATTACCGGGCTGTCACACTGTGTGCACTATGCATGGTTCTCGCGTGTCGCCGTAAGGCAAAAGGCACTTCTGGACCAAAGGATCACATAAACTCATCTTAGATCACAATAAATTCTAACTTAGCGTGCTAGATCATACCTCAACCTAGAATTGAATCAATCACTCACACATGGATGAACATCAAAACATATATAAATATATAACAATATCACAACCGTGTTCAGTCTTACAATTACTAAACACAAGAGAGAGAAGGAGATGGAGATGATGGAGATGGAGATCGATGCATGGTGGTGGTGATGTCTTCCTTCTCCTCCCCTTCTTCTTGCTTTGATGCCTTGATAGTGATGGTGTTGAGGGAGCTCTAGATCTTGGAGGTGTGGGAGGCAGAGCTCCGCCGTAATGGAGATCGGATGGGTGGCGGTAGGCCTACGCCCTTGAAGGGCTATGGCTTGGTGGCTCTTTCTTGGGTCCTCCCTCCTTTATATGGGTTAATTATTGGTTTACCACTAGAGGCCGCCATATACTCAGTTTTTCCACTAGCGTGGAATGGTGCTCAGTTTTTCCACTATTTCGGGCGCACCTGCTATGGCAACACCAATCGGCTAGTTTAAATGAGCATAACAAATTTAAAAAATCGAAAAAATAAAAAACTTGCGCACATAGTCTTCTTATGTCATATACTAACGATTCAAGTTGATAAAGAAGGTTTACATACATTGAAACAAAAAATTCATGAATACGTGATAAACAAGGTCTACATACATGAATACATGAATTTTTTGTTTGAATATATGTAGACCTTGTTTATCAACTTGAATCGTTAGTATAAGACATAAGAAGACTAAGTGCGCAGGTTTTTCATTTTTTTTGAATTTGTTATGATCATTTAAACTGGTCGGTTAGCGTCGCCATAGCAGCCGCACACTAAATAGTGGCAAAACTGAGCACCATTCCGCACTAGTGGCAAAACTGAGCATATGACGGCCTCTAGTGGCAAACCAAAAATTAACCCCCTTTATATAGGCCTTGGGGGTGCCCTAGGGTTCTCCCAATACCGTCATATGACTTAGGGAAGGTTCTGGAGCTTTTCTGGGACAAAATCCCGTCGTTTTCGACCCTTTTTACAACTATACGGGCGCAACTATACGGTCGGAATTATTGTTCCAGTCATATAGTTGCTCGTTAAATTGTCTGTATGCTTCAGTATTTTGATCGCCATTTCTTTATATGAACTCCGTTTTGGGTGTTCTTGGGCTTGTTGAGTTTGTATCGTCAAGGGCTACAACCCTGTTTTCTTGGATCTTTATTTTGAGGAGTTAGAAAATTTCACTTTTCCAACACCTCAAATGGCTAAGTCTGGTCCCTGCAGCTCCTCCATATTATGCTCTCTTTGTTCCGTTTGCCTTTGTTTTGTCCATAATCATCATCAACACCTACACACATGTAAAAGACAAGGAAGAGGTATAAAATTCTACCTAAATACCAAATGTGCAAAGCTCATATTGAATTTAACAAAAACGAGTAATCATGCATATCAGGCATAGCAATAATTAGATGGAGCATGATATGATAGGCAAATGACACAATTTATATTGCTAAAAAGTTTTGTATTATCACAACCATCAACTTCCCCAAGCTAGATCTTGGTCGTCCTCGAGCAAAAGGGATCGATAACTTAATGGACGTGATCTTGCTTATCATTGGAAATCAATGCTATATATCCTTGTTTTTCCTGCAAGCTCAAAGTAAGAGAGTGCATAATCATACAAGGCAATATAAGCTCATTTATATTATTTGAAACCACTAGAGTTTATTCAAAAACTTCTATGCCCCATGTCAAAGTTAAATCTAGCTTGCAGGTAAACTTGTGATCCTTCTATACGCACTTTATTGTATTCTTGTATTTTTATTTGTATAAGGCAAAGATGAACATGATTAGTTGCCAATAATAAATAAAAATAGAGTTTTCCAATGCTGCCCACTCATGCCATCTATTAAAGTCTCTCAAGTACAAACTTCGACTGTTGAGCTCATAGAAAATATATTTCTTAGTAACGAGACCATGCCAAAAGAGTGGTATATGTTCAATCAAGACTATACAGGCTAGGAAGGACACTCGTGACCATTACCAAGGTTTCCTTTTTCGGTATAATGATTTCTTATAACGGTCAGAGGAGTATTCTGACTTTTTCTTTTAATGCAGGCCCATGAGAATATCAATGCATACCCAAATATAGCATTTTTTGCTACATATGTTGGGTAACTCATAGCCAAACTCCAAGAGTTTCCTCTTTTTGGATTGTCCAAAGGCCAGCGGAGTTGTTAGCGCAAGACATGCATAAAGCAATATCTCACTTTGATTTCCAAGATAAAATTTTGGCATATGTAATCTCAAAACTTTGAAACATCATTTCTTATTTGCCAACTCACTCAGTAAGCATCTATTAAGACCATCATTTCCAACACTATGGGGTCGTGCTACTCCATAACCATTGACTTAAGACAACTCTGAATAGTGTCAACTAGCAAGTTTTGAAGAACTTCATTATTATATTTTTTTCTTCTCAAAATGTAGAGAACATGGCAATGTATATTTAGAGGATCACAATATTTTTCACAAGCTAGATAAAAGTTGAACAAGGTGGATCAAAGCTATGGCTTGTCTCCTATGGGGCCTAACATGAGCAAGTATATCCCTTATATAAATATGAACAAAATTGCACCTAAGCAAGCATTCAAAAACAGAGAGATACACAATAGCATGGAAACTTTTTAAGCTAAAGAACTTTGCACAAGACTCTACGCATGCAAAATAACCTCCTCAAGCTAAACTTGAGAAGATCATGAAAACAAAAGAGAAAATGCAGTTATCAAAAGAGAGTATAAGAAGTGGTTACCTCCCCAAGCTTAGTTGAAAACAAGGGTGACACACTTTACCGTTGAGGTACAAGTAACCTCTCTTTTGATGGACAAAGAACCTTTGCTTTAACATATATTTCTTGATATATCCTAGTGGCTGCCTTCCTTGCGAACCTGCTTGGAAACTAAGAAGAAAATAAAACACTTTGTGTTTTAGTAGGCACAGGGATTAGCTCAAAGTGATAAAAATACAAGTCGCACTGAGTCGGTTCATTAACCTAAGCACCACGCTTAAGTCAACAAACTAAGTCCAAGAGTTGTACATACTCCCAAACTTTGATGAAGTGCAAGTGAGACAAAATATGAAACACGAGTGTGTAGCCCCTACGTGCTTAATTGGGAGAGGTTCGAGATTGGAAGGTTTTACCAATCATCAATATGTAAGCATTTTGATTTGAAGCAACCAAGTGGCTCATGTGAGTATTTGCACGGTTGGCACTACCGTACATGTCGTTACACAAGGTTCAAATCCCTGCGAAAGTAACACACAAAATAAAATGCATCGGTTTTGTATACGAACATAGTTCGTTTACCCCACCAATGAAAGGAAAGTAAATAGAAAACATAAACTTCTATAGAGAATTACAGTCTAGGAAGTTTATTAGGTAGAACTTTTATTGCTTGCACATATTCGGCTCCCCTTGATACGTTGCAAACATATCTATAATTGTTTATGTTCCATGCTTGTTTTATATCTACTTTCTTATGTTTTGTCCACACTTTGGAGTATTTTTATACACTTTCTTGGACTAACCTATTAACAAGATGACATAGTGCCAGCTGCCTGTTTTCTGCTGTTTTGGTTCCAGGAAAGTCAGAAAATGAAAATTCTCGGAATTGGATGGGACAAAAGCCAAAGTTAATATTTCACCGAGGGGGACATGGAGATAGAAGACGAGACGGAGAGGGGGCAGAGGCCGGCCACACCACCTGGCTGTTTAGCCAGGCCTGGCCCGCGCCAAGGGGTGGTGTGGCCTCCTAGGGCACCCCCTCGGCCTCCCCTTTCGCCTATAAGATTCCTCCGATACAGAAACCCTAAGGACCCGATCAAAATTCCACAAAGTAGTATGTAGCCGCTGTCATCTCCATGCCTAGATCGGGAGGGATCTGAAGATCTTCCTGGCACCCAGCCGGAGGGGACAATTCACCCTGGAGGCCTTCTTCATCACCATGCAATCCTCCGGTGTGATGCGTGAGTAGTTCATCCCTAGACTACGGGTCCATGTAGTAGCTAGATGATTGGTTCTTCTCCTTTGTGCTATCATTTTTAGATCTTGTGATCTCCGCTCATGATCAAGATCATCTATTTTTAATCCTACATGTTGTGTTTACGGGGATCCGATGGATATTGAGATGGTATTTCAGATTGATTATTGATTCTATCATGTCTTTGTTATTTGTGATCTTGCATGATCTCCGTTGTTAGTTGCTATCTTGGCCGAGTAGATGCTAGTAACTCCAAGAGGGAGTATTTATGCTCGATAGTGGGTTCATGCCTCTAGTAATCTAGGTAAGTGACAGAAATCTCTAAGGTACTATATGTGTTGTTGCTATTAGGGAGAAAACAGCAATCCTTTGTTCATAGAACAATCGTATTGTTTACTTTACATGCAATGCTTAATGCAGTTATCTGTTGCTTGCAACTTAATACTAGAGGGGGTTCAGATGATAACCTGAAGGTGGATTATTAGTCATATATGCAGTTGGATTACGGTCTATGTATAATGTTGTAATGCCCAATCAAATCTCATAGGAGTCAAGATGATTAGTATATGCATGTATGCTTTCTCGATGTTTGTCAATTGCCCAGCTGTAATATGTTCACCCAACATGTCATCTATCTTAAGGAGAATCACCACTAGTGAACTATGGACCCCGGTCCTTTCTTTTACTATCAATCTACAATCTACTATTTACTATTTTCTGTTTACTTTCTGCAAGCAATTACTATCTTCCACACAATATGTTTAATCCTTTGTTTTCAGCAAAACTGGTGAGATTGACGACCTCACTGTAAGTTGGGGGCAAAGTTCTATGGTTGTATTCTGTAGGATTCCAAGTAGGAAACAACACCTTGGAGGTGTTTCCTTGCTCCTACTGGTTCGATAACCTTGGTTTCATAACTGAGGGAAAACTTGCTGCTGTTCTCATCATACCTTCATCTTGGGGTTCCCCAACGAGCTCGATATATTTTGGGCCATCACCCCTCGAGTTTCGAGGTTTTTTAGAAGAAGTAGGGACAAAGTATATCGAAATTTTGATACAGGGGTTACGTTCCCATAGCGATATTGTGGTCGGACGCAACTATACGGGCGGAACTATACGGCCGGAACAATGTGTTCCTGCCGTATAGTTGGCCTGCTATCAAAATTTTAGGGTTTCCACCTAGCGGCACAGCTATACGACCAGAACTATACGGCTGGAACAATTTGTTCCCGCTGTATAGTTGGTCGTTAAACCCTCTGTACCTGGAAAAGAAATTGTGCGAAAGCATCGATATCTATAGGACCGGAACTATATGGCCAGAATTTTTATTCCTGCCGTATAGTTGGTTGTTAAACCGTCAGTACTTATGAAAGAAAATTGTCGATGGCAAAAAAATCTATACGGCCGGAATTTTTGTTCCCGCCGTATAGTTGGTCGTTAAACTCTCTCTAGCCATCAAAAAAATTCCATTTCTTCGTGAATTCTTTCGTAACCTGAAACTTAGCAAAACACAATGTTTTGACAAAAAAATGACAGATTAAATTTTCGACCAACATTTAGCATGTATAAAATGGGATTTAAGTACAACCGAGTTTATGCAACACATAGTAACAATAAATTCTACCTTTTGAAATTTTCAACAAGATTACTCTAATAGCAAGACATGCGAAGAATAAAAGTGTCAATGCAACATGAATGCAACTAGAATCAAGACGCAAAACTAAGAAAGATGCCTAATGACTTCCGGGTTGCCTACTGGGAAGTGCTCTCTTTAAAGCCATAAAGCCAGGCTAGGATGCTCCATACATTACCCACCTGGATCCCAAGGGATATCGACTCGAGGTGAGGTTGTACATACCAGCTTGGAGCATCTTGAACTAGAGTTCGGTCGGAGTCGTACCCGCTTACGGTGCATCGGCATCATGTAGATGAACAAGTTCTCGCTTTCAAGCGAGTGTTGATGCACCAAGCTTGGTGAACATGCCTCCGTGTATAGCTAGAATGAGAGGATTTGAGATTCATATAAAATTCTTAAATCTTTACCTTGGTTACCTATGTAGGGGAACACTTCATAGTATTCTTCCTTCATAGAAGGGAGTTCAGGATCCTGCATGTTAGTATAGCAAGGTTCTATCTCTAGTTCATTATTATTGTAACTCTCCATATGAGTGTCTAGGCACAAGGCCTCCGCAGAACAATTATCAACAGTTTTAGCATCATAAAAATCACTACTAGAGTGAGAGGCATCACAAACAAAAGTTGTAGTGTGACTCTCTTTGTCAACCTGATCCTTTTTTCCTCCTTTTCATCGACTAGTGTTTTAATAGCAATGATAGAATCAAAAGTAGGAGTTGAAGGTGTGAGAGGGTGATCAATACGATCTTCCTCATCTTCCTTATGCTCCTTTTCCTCTCCACTTAAATTATTTTTGCAAAAGAGGAATATGAGGTATACTAAATTAAAAACTCCATCAAGTGCTTCACTTTCAAAATCAATACTTCCTAGTCTAAATACCATTTCAGATGCACCTTTGAAAAGAAAGTATTCTAGTACTTCCAAACTAGCATAGGATTAATCTCTATTATAATTTGCTAGAGTAGGGTTGTTGGAATACTTACATTGAAAATTAAGGTGGTCATTTGTAATAAAAGTTGTGCAATAAGATCCATCATTAGCACACAACCATAATGAATGCGTTTCCAATCGGTACACCAATTTCTTTATCAGCTCATATCTAGCACCCAGGCTTAATGAACTTGAATCCTTTATCTCCTCTAATGCTTGTATTATATCTTGAACAAAATTTATCTCAGAAGACATGATTAGTAGCAACAGTTTTTATAAATTTTTTGTTTTGTAATTTTTTTATTGTTTTCAATATAAAAGAAAGCAGTAAGATAATAGCAACAAACAGAAATAAACTATGTGTGAGTAGGAAGGTAATAACCGGACGCTTATCTCCCCGACAACGGCGCAAATTTGATGACTGGATTCCTGCACCAACAACAGGGTTATTGCAGTACTTGTAGCAAAAAATATTTAAGAGTTTGTCTCGATGGGAGATCGACGAATGGAAACAACGCGTCCCTACTTAGCCACATTGCCAATGTGGCCATGTTTCGCACCCAAACCGTGGTTTAGAAATAGCCTATTCTATAAGTTACTAGAACAACGATAATTGAGAGAGGTTTAAAATATGTAATAACAAAAAACTTTTAACAAGAACAAAATAAACTAAGATGGAAAGTAAACAGGAATATGAACTGAATTAAAGAGATTGTAGTTGTAGGATTGAATGGAATGAGAGAGGGCTTCTAGGCTTCGGTCTCACTAGTACTAGATGGGAAAATATATGTGTGATCTATAAGAGATTTCTCAGACAAATAAACGTTCCCCAATTGATTACCGGGCTATCACACTGTGTGCACTATGCATGGTTCTCGCGCGTCACCGCAAGGCAAAAGGCACTTCTGGACCAAAGGATCACATAAACTCATCTTAGATCACAATAAATTCTAACTTAGTGCACTAGATCATACCTCAACCTAGAATTGAATCAATCACTCACACATGGATGAACATCAAAACATATATAAATATATAATGATATCACAACCATGTTCAATCTTACAATTAATAAACACAAGACAGAGAGGGAGATGAGGATGATGATGGAGATGGAGATCGATGCGTGGTGGTGGTGATGTCTTCCTTCTCCTCCCCTTCTTCTTGCTTGGATGCCTTGATGGTGATGTTGTTGAGAGAGATCTAGATCTCGGAGGTGTGGTTGAGGCAGAGCTCCGCCGCAATGGAGATCAGATGGGTGGCGGTGGCGGCAGGCCTCCGTCCTTGAAGGGCTATGGCTTGGTGGCTCTTTCTTGGGTCCTCCCACCTTTATATAGGCCTTGGGGAAGCCCTAGGGTTCCCCCCATACCGTCATATGACTTAGGGAAGGTTCTGGAGCTTTTCTGGAGCGAAATCCCGTTGTCTCCGACCCTTTTTACAACTATACGGGCGCAACTATATGGCTGGAATTATTGTTCCGGTCGTATAGTTGCTCGTTAAACTGGCTATATGCTTTAGTATTTTGGTCGCTATTTCTTCATACGAAGTCCGTTTTGGGTGTTTTTGGGCTCGCTGAGTTCGGATCATCTAGGGCTACAACACTATGGTCTTGGATCTTTATTTCGAGGAGTTTCAAAAAATCACACCTCAAATGGCTAAGTATGGTCCCTATGGCTCGTCCATACTATGCTCTCTTTGTTCCTTTTGCCTTTGATTTGTCCATAATCATCATCAACACCTATACACTTGTAAAAGACAAGGAAGAGGGATAAAGTTCTACCTAAACTACCAAATGTGCAAAGATCATATTGAATTTAATAAAAACAAGTAATCGTGCATATTAGGCATAGCAACAGTTATATGGAGCATGATACGATAGGCAAACGACACAATTTATATTGCTAGAAAGTGTTGTATTATCACAGCCATCAGTGCCTAATTCCTTGATCCTTACAATAGGCATCAAATGGAACAATCTACTCTTCCCCATTATCAGTGCAAATGCACTTGATCTTCTTCTAAGTTTCTCCTCAACTGAAACTTGTAATTGCTTAAATACACTTAGTAATTGATATGTGTTCTTCAAAACATAGACCGAAACCTTCTGACATATGTACGATTACTCGGATGCTTATGATTTGCTGCCCTATGCTGGGTAAAAGGCTTACGGCCCATGAAGGTTTCAGATGATAGCGCAAGGAAGCAGCCGACAAAGATTTTGATTGTATTAGGAAAGAGTCTCTGAACCGACAATGTGTTGGTATTGTAATCACGCGTATGTAAAACCTATCCGCATACAGCTTTGAGACCCGTTCTATTATATATAGGACGGGAGAAGCCCAAGCGAGGGTGCCGAAATCTCCTAGACAACTTGTAATAGTGCGATTTCCCAATATTCAGGCAACTTTGACTCCATTGTTTTCCTGACATCCGACGAAATCCCCAGCGTTCTCATTTCCGTGAAACCCTAAGTCCTTCACCATGGACATTGTCGAGGTTACCCCTCGTCAATTGGCGCCGTCTGTGGGAAACTTGAACGCTGGAACCATGGATTCGGTGGACCGCTCTCTACCAAGCATCAACCCGACAAAAGCAGATCCACACCCGCCCACCCCTGTATTGGTACCCGCCGATTTCAACGGTGGATCTGATCTAATCATCGGAATCTTCCACTTCCAAGTAGAATACCCGCAAGAATCGCACCCTTCAGCCCTGATCACATTAGAACCGTTGGTGGCAAAACCTACGCCTATGGCGATACCAACATCATCCGCCAGATCCTCCACGGACGTCACAACACAGATCAAAGCAGGCAAAGAAAGCGAGCAAATCGAGACGGATCTAGGGGACCTTGATGGCCTTCATGGTAATCTCTCCCTTGGATCACGTCCTCAGCCAACTCCACCACGCGAAGCAAACCTGGCAAATTCAGAACCCGAAGAAAACAGTGAAAATGTCAACTTCGAAAAAAGGATGGCGAAGATCTATGCAGAACTAAAATCTCAGAATATTATCAATACATCCTTTGAAGCAGAAGATAACATCATCGTCCCACGCATAATACGCCACCAAGTGTGCATGGTCAACGGGAATACCTCAACACCACGTGACTCTAACGGTAATCCTATCCTCGATCCCAATGATATTTTATCAGATGACAATGTAGGAAATCACGACAATGAAGGGGACCACGGAAACGGAGGAGAGACGGTAGATAACCGCATAGCCAAGGAAGAGGGGAGAACTACATGGAGGAGAGAGGCAAACTCTTCGGCTGCCAGCAACGACATGGCAAAAAGCAAGGGAAGCAATTTCGGGAGCAGTTCCGATGACAGTGGACGCTTCACACGAGGATCTATTAGCGTACCAATATCTGCTTCATCAGAAGAAGAGAGACCTACTCAGGATGCAGAGGCAACTCGACGAAAGAAAGAGATTAACCGATGAATCCAGCTTACGACGGGCACAGTTAAGCTCTACCCGAGGATCAGGGAGCGTAACAGGAGGAGCACCAACAAGAAGGGGAACATCTCGACTACAGCATATCCCCGAAGCACAAAGAAGCGGACTCGTCCGAGACCTTGATCTATCATTCATGTCGATTGACGAAGAAAGAAACATCAAGGCAAAACGGCCTAGGTAGCCATTGTGGCCGCGCAAACATAACTGATCACAACTTAGTATGCACCCGACGATCCCCGTGCGGCCCTCCACCGCTCCTCCCTGATGAACCTTGTCATGGTGGGAGCCTCTCTCGCGGAAGCAGAGCAAGGAACCACGCGACAACCCAATAGATCCCCACACCATCGTAGCAGCCCTTGGCAAGTGGGACACACCCGATGATCTCGATCGCCACACCAGGCACATCTCGTAGGACCCGAGCTGCGAAGCAACACAAGAAACGACAACACGCAACACAGGAACGATGGATCAAGAGATGAAAACCGCAACCGACGATACCATGATGGATACAACAAAGACGATTGCGAGCTATGTGGGGGCAGCTATTTCACCTAGCGGATTCGCAAAACCTCGGTACCCAAGGACTTCAAATTTCTGCATGACAACCACAAGTACGATGGACTCTAGGAACCCGAAGCATGGTTGGTAGATTATTTGGCCACTGTCAAGTTACAAGGCGGCTCCACAACTACCACAATGCAGAGCTTACAACTACACCTCGCCGGTGCCGCAAGATCATGGCTCAGATAGTTACCCAAAGATTCCATCGATAGTTGGAATGACCTGGAAGATAAGTTCATCCGGCACTTCCAATCCATGTTTAAATGACCAGTATCCTTGGAGCAGTTGCGAGCATGCAAAAAAAATCTGGGGAATCAATAAGAGCATTCATCCAATGATGGAATATCATCAAAAACTCACCTGAGTCCATATCCGCCAAAGGGCCATCGATGCCTTCAATGATGGCCTTCATCGCCGAGAATTCATAGAAGAACTGGGGCGAGTTAAACCCAAAACAATATCACAATTAATGGAAATAGCAAATCGCTGGGCTGATGGAGAAGACGCACTGCATAATAAGCGTACGTGGTCACCCGAGGAAGATAGGGATAAACGCGGCAATGATAGAAGAAGGAACAACGATGGAAACATGGGACCAAGTTACATCGCAGCCGGTTTCTCGGGTGAAGGTAACAGTAGAAGAAACGACTACAACGGCGGATACCGCCAGAACAGGACGACGTCGGAGGAAGCCAGTCAACACAGCGGTATTAGCCAAGAGCACGAGACCCACCCATGTCTGCGAAGCAAATGCTGGAAGGACCCTGTAATATGCATTTCTACGTCGACTCAGCAGGCAGACAACAATCTAACCACCTCATGAAAGACTGCCAAACATTCTTGAAGATGCAGGAGCTATGTAATGCAAAAGCAACCGAAGTGGCAAACCGAGGATATGCATCACGGCTAGAACATTAGCAATCGGCGCACCACCATCACCAGTAGTGTTACCACAAAACACAACTAATCAAAACAATGAATACCCTAGGTCAAAAGGAGCAATGTCCATGATTCAGAAAGGGTGTCCATCCAACAGAACCCAGAAGCTCATCACAAGACAAATCAATATGGCGGAAACAGCAACATCAACCACACCCGAATATCTCCACTAGTCGGAGCAAGAAATCACATTCAGCAGAGCCGTTCACCCACTTCGGGTCCCACGACCGGGTCACTCAGCCTTTATAGTCGAAGCACAAATTGGCGGGTTCGATATGAGCAAGGTCTTCATGGATGCGGGAAGAACCATAAATCTAATCTACGCAAAAATGCTAAGAACAATGGGCTATCCCCTAGACAATCTCACACCAACAGAAACATCCTTCCATGGAATAGTACTAGGTAAAACCGAAATTCCTTTAGGAAAAGTATTTCTTGACGTTGTTTTTGGTTCCAAACTAAATTTCATGCGAGAAAAACTCGAATTCAAAGTCATGGGCTAGCCATCACAATATCATGCAATCCTAGGACGACCAGCTTTCGCACGGTTTATGGCAGTTCCGCATTATGCATACCTAGTCATGAAAATGCCAGCACCGAAGGGAATCATCACGGTAAAAGGAAGCTTCACACGTGCCGACAATAGCGGTCGGGAGTTCAACAAAATTTCTGAATCTTTCGGGATGGCAATGAAGTTCGAACAACTCAAAACTTTGGCAATTGCAGAACCCCTAGAAGTAGCGCATGTCAATCCTGATCAGGCTTTAACATGGCAAAGGACACAAAAGAAGTACAGATCCACCCAGTTGACCCAACAAAAACAACATGTGTGGCTTCCAATCTTGGTCCCGCATAGGAAGGCGCTTTTATTGAGTTCCTCTGTGAGGATGGGAGATCTTCGCATGGCTACCTTCTGATATGCCGGGAATTCCTAGGGAACTTGCTGAGCACGCATTAAATTTGGATCCAAAGGCGAAGCCAGTAAAACAGCTGTTTCTTCGCTTCTCAGAACCAAAGCGTAAAGCCATTGGAAAGGAGCTTCATCGCCTTACTGACACCAACTTTATCAAAAAACTAACAAAAGCAGAGTGGGTCGCAAATCCAGTATGTGTTCTAAAGAAAATACTACAGAACTTCGGATGTGCATCGACTTTACCGCAATAAACAAACATTGTCCAAAAGATCACTTCCCATTGCCGTGAATCGACCAAATAATCGATGCATCAGTGGGATGTGAACGTCTTTCTTTTTTGGATGCTTACTCAGGGTACCACCAGATCAGGATGATGGAAGAAGATTAGGAGAAAACGGTGTTTATCACGCCGTATGGTGTATCTTGCTACACAACAATTCCCTTTAGCCTCAAGAATGTCGGAGCAACATATCATCGGATGATGCAGAAATGTTTGGGAAGCCAAATAGGCACAAACGTACAAGTATACATCGATGATGTTATAGCTACAATAAGACAAGGATCCACACTCATCAAGGACCTCGAAGAAACATTCGAAAATCTCGACAAGTTTAGCATCAAACTGAACCCGAAGAAATGTTCCTTTGGAGTTCCGGTAGGGCAACTCCTCGGATATTTGGTATCAACAAGAGGAATCGATGCTAATCCCGAGAAAATACAAGCAATCCTAAAAATGAAGAAGCCAACAAATCTATGTGGTGTACAGCAGCTGGCAGGGCGAGTAGCAGCACTCAGTCGTTTCATTGCAAGGTTAGGAGAAAAAGCGTTGCCTTTTTACGACCTCATGAGGAAATCGAGAAAATTCGAATGGATGGAAGAAGCTCAACGCGCCTTTGAAGATCTTAAAAGGACACTTTCGACATCTCATGCCGTCGTGCCGCCAAAAGAGAAAGAGCCTTTACTCTTTATATCGCTGCCACAAATTAGGTGGTCAGCGTGGTCTTAGTCGTAGAGCGACCTGAAGAAGGAAACACCCATGGTGCACAGAGGCCAGTCTACTTCTTGAGCGAGGTCTTATCGCCATCCAAACAAAGGTACCCACATTACCAAAAGCTAGAATATGGGGTATTTATGACTGAAGGAAATATGCCATGAGAGGCAATAATAAAGTTGTTATTATGTATTCCTCGTATATGATGGATGTTTATTTTGCATGCTATAATTGTATTGATCGGAAACGTCAATACATGTGTGTTTAATAAACAAAAAGGGTTCCTAGTTATGCCTCTCTTATAGACTAGCTTGTTGACTAACAAGATGATCAAGGTTTCCTGATCATGGACATTGGATGTTGTTAATAACAAGGTCACAACATTTGTGAAATGATGTGATGAACATTCATCCGAAGTATAGCATTATGATCAAGTCATTATGTTTATATTGCTATAACATCATACGAAGTAATCTTTATCCTTAGACCATGATATCATGTCAATTGCTAACACAGGAAGAGTATCTTCATAACATCAAATGTCACACCGTAACAGGGTGACTATAAAGATGGGTTCAGTGCTACGAAGGTGTTATGTTGAGGCTCATGGATCAAGAGTGGAATCTGTCAATCCCGTTGACGGATAGATATACTCTAGGCCCTCTCGGTGATATCACATTAGGTTAGCTTGCAAGCAAGTGATGTGATCACTAGAATGTTATATCACAGGAACGAGAAAAGAGTGCATGTCGATAACAAGATCAAAATAGGTATTTGGATACCGATGATCGAATCTTGGACATGTATTATATCATGAGACAAAGGGATTAAGTTACTAGCGTTAAAGGTTCTCACGATCACAGAAGTCATCGTTGAATGTGTAGGAGTCAGTATGGATATCTGAGAGGAGTCTCAATCATGTCTACATTATTCGCGAACCGTAGGGTGACACACTGAAGGGTTGTTGGACACCATTTTGGAGCACATATGTTTGTTACGAAATAATTGCAAAGCACAGGAATTGTTTCGATAGAAACCGGAATTGTTTCGGGTGAAATTGCAGAAAGTGGTTCTGCATGTGATATTGAAATGTTGCAAGGGGTTTTATGTGAATGTTTGTTAATTAAAGTAATTAACAAAATTCTGAATAAATTTAATAAAAGAGTTTTATTAAATGAGAGAGCATTAAACTTAGAGAATTTTAATGCATTTAAAGTGGAGACTTTAAAAGAGAATGTGAAGGGGCATTTTAATGTGGAGGAGTTACTAACACATGAATGGGGGAGGTGAGGGGTCACCCCCCATGAGACGCCGGCCATGGGGAGGGGCACCCCCCCTCCTCCTATAAAAGGCCCCCCTCTTCCTCCTTCTTCCTCACACCTCCTCGTGAAGGATCTCTCCCCCCCTCTAGAATTATTCCCCCATGGTCTCGGATTAGCGAGATACATGTTCCCGGTGGCATTTCTTCTAGAAGGAGTTGCTGCTTCCTCTACATCGCTAGAGCGAGGAGGTGGACATTCTCCGGTGGCTTGAACGTGTGTGCGAGGACGGATGCGCTGCTGATTTGCGGCGCTCGGACTTCCACACGATCTTGAGATCGGCAAGTGTACGACTACATCAACCATGAGTTCCTACTCGCTAACAAAACTCGTTGTCTTTGAGGGTAAGTTCTCCATGGATGTATGTCCACCCGTTGCTCTTTATCTAGTAGATAGATCTTGGCGTATAGTTCTCATCGTAGGAATTTTTTTGTTTTCTATGCTGCGAACCCAACAATGACAGCACGAAAACTACGCCATTATTTTTCGGAACATCCGATCATAGTGGTCAATGAAGCACCTTTGTCAAACATCCGCAATAATCCAGAAACAACTAGGCGTGTCTTGATGGCCCAAAATATATCGATCTCGTCGGGGAACCCAAAGAGGAAGGTATGATGAGCATAGCATTAAGTTTTCCCTCAGTTATGGAACCGAGGTTATCGAACCAGTAGGAGCAAGGAAACACCTCCAAGGTGTTGTTTCCAACTTGGAATCCTGCACAACAAAACCACAGAACTTTGCCCCCAACTTACAGTGAGGTTGTCAATCTCACCGGTTTTGCTGAAAACAAAGGATTAAATGTATTGTGTGGAAGATAGTAATATCTTGCAGAAAGTAAACAGAAAAAAGTAAATAGCTGTTGATTAATGGTAAAAGAAAGGACCAGGGTCCATAGTTCACTAGTGGTGATTCTCCTTAAGATAGATGACATGTTGGGTGAACAAATTACATCGGGGCAATTGACAAACATTGAGAAAGCATACATGCATATACTAATCATCTTGACTCCTATGAGATTTGATGGGCATTACAACATTATACATAGACCATAAACCAACTGTATCTATGACTAATAATCCACCTTCAGGTTATCATTCGAACCCCCTCCAGTATTAAGTTGCAAGCAACAGATAACTGCATTAAGCGTTGTGTGTAAAGTAAACAATACGATTGTTCTATGAACAAAGGATTGTTGTTTTCTCCCTAGTAGCAACATCACATCTCGTACCTTAGAGATTTCTATCACTTCCCCAGATTACTAGAGGCATGAACCCACTATCGAGCATAAACACTCCCTCTTGGAGTTGCTAGCATCTACTCGGTCAAGATAGCTACTAACAACGGAGAGCATACAAGATCGCAAAATAACAAAGACATGATAGAATCAATAATAAATCTGAAATAGCATCTCAATATCCATTGGATCCCCGCAAACACAACATGTATGATTACAAATAGATGATCTTGATCATGAATGGAGCTCACAAGATCTAAACATGGTAGCACAAAGGAGAAGAACCAACCATCTAGCTCCTACATGGACCCATAGTCCAAGGATGAACTACTCACGCATCACACCGGAGGCTTGCATGGTGTTGAAGTAGGGTGCTGGGAAGAGCTTCAAATCCCTCCCGGTCTAGGGATGGAGATGACGGAGGCTACAGACTCTTTCGTGGAATTTTTGATCGGGTATTTAGGGTTTCTGTATCGGAGGCGATATATAGGCGAAAGGGGAGGCCGAGTGGGTGCCCTAGGAGGCCACGCCACCCTCTCGCGCGGGCCAGGCCTGGCCGCACGACCAGGTGGTATGGCCGGCCTCTGGCGCCTCTCCGTCTCGTCTTGTGGCTCTGTGTCCCCCTCGGTGAAATATTGACTTTGGCTTTTGTCCCGTCCAATTCCGAGAATATTCATTTTCTGACTTTCTCGGAACCAAAAACAGCAGAAAACAGGCAGATGGCACTGTGGCATCTTGTTAATAGGTTAGTCCAAGAAAGTGTATAAAAATACTCCAAAGTGTGGACAAAACATAAGAAAGTAGATATAAAACAAGCATGGAACATCAAAAATTATAGATACGTTAGCAATGTATCACCATCTCCAAGCTTAACTCCTGCTCGTCCTCGAGTAGGTAAGTGATAAAAAGAAATAATAATTTTTGAGGTGACATGCACCATCATAAACTTGATCAAAGTATTTGTAAAACATTGATAGCTGGGATCATAGTACTTTAACATAGCATGAAAGATATAGTTCTAACAATAATACATAGCAACCATGTTGTAACATGAAAAGGTACAAACAAAAGATTCATGAATAACAATGCTTTGCAAGACGTTTGTTTGTTTCACATAAAGAAAGCATAATGAGAATGGTATTCATCTTGTCCCTCATAGAGTAGCAAAACATAAATGCATAGGACACCTTCAAACTTCATAAGGGTGACTAGATACAAATAGTTTAAGAACAAGCAATATCAAAGTTATGCATCAATCAACAAGTCTTGGGACAATGCACATTAAACTAAGAATGACCACTATGCTCTCTCAATAGGTGCATAAAGATAGAAGATGGAGACTCAACATAAAAGTAAAAGAAAGGCCTTCATAGAAGGAAGCAGGGATTCAAGTCTCATAAAGAGCTTCCAAAAATTATGGTACTTATTAGCTTTCAGCTCTCATTGCTCCTATCATAAGCATCTTGAAGTGATTAAGGTTAAAGTGAACAAACCATGGAGTATATGCTTGACAAAGTATAAGTTGGAAATCTCATGTCCCTTGAATACGAGGGCCGCTCCTCATGCTACTCAAGTTTAGTTACCGGTAAGTTCTTGTCATAGTAAGTACATGTGTATCATAGAGAACCGCCAACGGGGTACCCCTTGCCCGATGATACGGAAGAATCCCCATATCAAAATGACAAGGCAAGCAGACAACGAGCATCTCAGTAATCTTCTTATTTACCATGGGAAAATGGTGCTTTTTCTCTCTTTCCTCTTTTATCATCCTTTTTCACTTTTTCTATTTTCCTCAATCTCTATCTCTTTTTTATAAGAATAATGCTTCATAGATTGCTCATTATGGTTACGCTGCAGGTTTCCACCATGATTAGGCATGGATTAGACCAGCGGCCTAGGCATTTGTCCAACACATACATAACTCCATGGACTTACAAGCTCCCCTTTCATTTCACACCGACGACATCCATAGACAAAAGAGCATGATATCAACTAGGTACAATGTACAAGTGCAATGTTGAAAGCATTCCCCATGACAGCATGGTTCTACAAATTCCCAACGTATAAGTGCAAGCATATACAACATAGATGACACAATGGTTCAAGTTTATTAGGGGCAAGAAAAGTAAAGTGTGCCATCAAGTTCGTGAGAGCTTTAATCACTAGTTTTCTCATAACAAGTTTAATTCGGAAGGTAGATAAAAACATGAATATACTTGGAATAGCAAATGCTAATAGGTAGGTATGGTGGACTCTTTGGAATAACTTGGTTTTATATGGAGTTGGATGCATGAGTGGAACTCACACTTGGTTATGGAGGCTAGCAAAAGACTGGGAGCGACCAACTAAGAGAGCAATAATGACCATAATCATGCAAAGCAACAACACATCATTAATTAAAGCATAAAGTGATATTACAAGTCGAAAACTAAAGGATCATCGAGGCTATGGTGACTTGGGATAGTCATAACATGGTGTGAGCATGCACCAAGTCAACCCAAATAAAGCATCAAAGGAGAATACCACAATACTATGCTTTAATATGCTAAAACAACGCATGATTCTTACAACGCACATTAAGAAATCTAAATTGTTTATAACATGTCATGCTACAACAAAAATCACTAAGCATGAAGCCAAAAAAATATCAAGCATGACATGTCAAAGCATAGGTCATAGTCAAAAAGAATCTCCTCTTACCACTTAAGCATGAACTTTTCCTACTCTTTTCCAATCCAAACCAATCTTATTTGAAAAATAATGCATGAATTAGGGGGTCCAACCAATTTATTCAAGCAAACGAAACCAAAACAGAAAACGAAGATGCTCCAAGAACAACACAATTGTGCATGAAACAATAAAAATGAAGTGTTTGGAAGAAACCTGAGATTTTTATTGATGAAGAAGGGGATGCCTTGGGCATCCCCAAGCTTTGATACTTTTACTTCTTGGATATTTCTTGGTGTGACATGGGTGGCATCCCCAAGATTGAGCTTTAGTCAATTCTTCATCTCATTACATCATTCTTTCCTTACACCTGAAATTTTTCCTTCATACAAAACTTCACACAATCTTTATTAGCAACATTAGTGTACTCAAGATAATAAGTCTTTGGGTTCCGTTTCAACACCAATAAAACTTCCACTAAAACACAAGATACTGTAGCACTTCCCTTAAAAAGCTCAATTCCCCAAAAAGAACCCAAAAAGGAATCAATAAGAAGCAAATGCAAATAATGGCAGAAATCTGTCAAAACAGACCAGCAGGTAAAAACCAATTTTTTCGAAGACCTTCTGTTGATCAAATCGTAAAGTGTTGAACTAACGAAAGTTGGATAACAACCTGGGTCAGAAGCACAAAAAAATACAGCTCAAACCGATGTACAGAGATTTACATGAATTTTTACAGCGAAGCACAAAAATCTGTTTCGGGACAGCAACTTTCCCAAGCATTACTTCTCTCTCATTAGAGGTTACTCTTGGCACAAAAAGCAAATAAAACGGATAAGGAGAGGTTATTACTAAAGAAGTAACTTCTAAGACTCAACTAAAACTTTTGGGTTATCTCCCAATAAGTACTTTTCTTTAAGGCCTTTAAGTTAGGCATAAGAAGCAAGAAAGGCATTAAGTATTCTCAAATGAAGAAGCATTAAGAGCAAATTTTGTTTTTAATAGGAGAGGCAAAAGAAATATTCTCTCCCTTCTTAGGAAAGTTTTCTATACCTTTCTTGAGTTTGAGTTGATATTTAATGGTGCCTTATATCATATCAATAATGGCACCAACAGTTCTAAGAAAGGGTCTTCCCAAAGTAATAGGACAAGAAGCATTGCATTCAACATCCAAATCATAGAAATCAATGGGGACATAGGCATTGTTAACCATAATAAGAACATCATTAATACTCCCCATGAGTTTCTTTTTAGCATTATCATCAAGTGGTACATTTAAATAACAATCTTCCAATGGTGGCAAATCAAGCATTTCATAAATCTTTCTAGGCATAATAGAAACACTACTATCAAGGTCACATAAAGCTTTGAGATAAAAATCATTTAATTTCATATTAATGATGGGTTCCCAACCATCTTGTAATTTCATAGGAATAGAAGCTTTATGTTTCATCTTTTCTTCTTTAATTTTTATGACAGCATCAGTAATTTTTTTGTAAAGGCCATATTCATAGCACTTGCATTAGGACTTTTAGCAAGCTTTTGTAGGAACATAATAACTTCAGAGATGTTGCAACCATCAAGATCAAAATCATAATTATCATCTAAAGTAGTAGAGCTATTGTTTCCCATATTTAGAAGAATTTCAGCATTTTTATTAGAAAAGGTTCCATTGGGTTTACTAGCTTCAACATTAGTGGTAGTGATAGTAGAAATACTAATTTGTCTAGAAATTTCATCTTATCTTTCCCACTTAGCATGCAATTTAGCTAATAGTCTAACATTATCCTAACTTGTATGGCATTAGTAGAAGCAAAAGGATCCTCAATACTTTCAGGTTTAGCAGCCATTTTATTAAAATAAGATTGTGCTTCAGCCAATGATGCTATATTTCTTTCAGCATTAGAGAGTTTTTCCTCAATAGTGTTATTGAAAGCAGTTTGTTTACTAATAAAATCTTTAAGCATAACTTCAAGTTCAGAGGGTGCACTCCTATTATTGTTGTAGGAATTTCCATAAGCATTACCATTATTGGGAGGATATGGCCTATAGTTATTATTACCAAAATTATTCCTGTAGGCATTGTTGCTAAAATTATTATTTCTTATAAAGTTCACATCAACTTGCTCTTGTTGAGAAACCAAAGAAGCTAAGGGAACATCATTTGGATCAATATGAGCTTTCCCATTAACAAGCATAGACATAATAACATCAATTTTATCACTCAAGGAGGAGGTTTCCTCAACATAATTTACCTTCTTACCTTGTGGAGCTCTCTCGGTATGCCATTCAGAATAGTTAACCATCATATTATCCAGAAGCTTTGTTGCAGCACACAAAGTAATGGTCATAAAGGTACCTCCAGCAGCAGAATCCAGTAGATTTCTTGAAGAATAATTCAGTCCTGCATAAAAGGTTTGGATAATCATCCAAGTAGTCAGTCCATGAGCGGGACAATTCTTTACCAAAGATTTCATTATTTCCCAAGCTTGAGCAACATGTTCATTATCAGATTGTTTAAACTTCATTATTTCACTTCTCATAGATATAATCTTAGCAGGAGGATAGAATTTTCCAATGAAAGCATCTTTGCATTTAGTCCAAGAATCAATACTATTTCTAGTTAGGGATTGCAACCATTCTTTAGTTTTTCCTCTCAAAGAGAAAGGAAACAATTTAAGCTTAATAATATCTCCATCTATATCCCTATGCTTTTGCATCTCAGAAAGTTCAACAAAGTTATTTAGATGAGCATCAGCATCTTCAATACCAATTCCTAGAAAATTGTTCTCTCATAACAAGATTGAGTAAAGCGGGTTTAATTTCAAAGAAAGTAGCTCCAGGAACAGGTGGAGCAATAGGTGTGCACATGAAATCATTGTTGTTGGTGCTAGTGAAGTCACACAACTTAGTGTTTTCAAGAGTAGTCATTTTTTGTGTTTTTAATAAAGAAAGCAAACTAGTACAACTAATTTTCGGTGTGTTTTTGATAAAGAAACAAGCAAAAAAAGAAGAAATAAACTAAGAAAAACAAATAAAACAAAGTAAAGAGATTGGTTATGAGGGACACCCCTTGTGAAGATTTCCTTGACTCCTTAGCAACGGCGCCAGGAAAATAGCTTGATGGCCCAAACTATATCGAGCTCATTTGGGGAACCCCAAGAGGAAGGTATGATGAGCACAACAGTAAGTTTTCCCTCAGTTATGAAACCAAGGTTATCGAACTAGTAGGATCAAGGAAACACGTCCAAGGTGTTGTTTCCAACTCAGAATACTACACAACACAACCACAGAACTTTGCCCCCAACTTACAGTGAGGTTGTCAATCTCACAAGTTTTGCTGAAAACAAAGGATTAAACGTATTGTGTGGAAGATAGTAATAGCTTGCAGAAAGTAAACAGAAAATAGTAAATAGTTGTAGATTGATGGTAAAAGAAAGGACCGGGGTCCATAGTTCACTAGTGGTGATTCTCCTTAAGATACATGACATTTTGGGTGAACAAATTACAGCGGGGCAATTGATAAACATCGAGAAAGCATACATGCATATACTAATCATCTTGACTCCTATGAGATTTGATTGGGCATTACAACATTATACATAGACCGTAATCCAACTGCATCTATGACTAATAATCCACCTTCAGGTTATCAATCTGAAATCCCTCCAGTATTAAGTTGCAAGCAACAGATAATTGCATTAAGCATTGCGTGTAAAGTAAACATTATGATTGTTCTATGAACAAAGGATTGTTGTTTTCTCCCTAGTAGCAACAGCACATCTAGTACCTTAGAGATTTCTGTCACTTCCCTAGATTACTAGAGGCATGAACCCACTATCGAGCATAAATACTCCCTCTTGGAGTTGCTAGCATCTACTTGGCCAAGATAGCTACTAACAATAGAGAGCATGCAAGATCACAAACAACAAAGACATGATAGAATCAATAATCAATCTGAAATAGCATCTCAATATCCATCGGATCCCCGCAAACACAATATGTACGATTACAAATAGATGATCTTTATCATGAACAGAGCTCACAAGATCTAAACATGGTAGCACAAAGGAGAAGAACCAACCATCTAGCTACTACATGAACCCGTAGTCCAAGGATGAACTACTCACGCATCACACCGGAGGCTTGCATGGTGATGAAGAAGGCCTCCAGGGTGAACTCCTCCCTCCGGCAGGGTGCCGGGAAGAGTGATACGTTGCAAACGTATCCATAATTTTTGATGTTCCATGCTTGGTTTTATCTACTTTCTTATGTTTTATCCACACTTTGGAGTACTTTTCATATGATTTCTTGGACTAACATATTAACAAGAGCCACAGTGCCAGTTGCCTATTTTCTATTGTTTTTGGTTCTAGGAAAGTCAGAAAATGAATATTCTCGGAATTGGACGGGACAAAAGCCAAAGGCAGTTTTTCACCGACGGACACCGGGATCCAGAATACGAGACGGAGAAGGGCTAGGGCCTGGCCACACCACCTGGCCGCGCGGGCCAGGCCTAGTCTGGCCGCCCCAGGCACCCCCTCGGCCTCCCTCTTCGCCTATAAGTTGCCTTCTGACCAAAAAACTCAGGGGGTTCGACGTTTTCCCAGAAGGAGTTCCGCTCCGCCGCCACCACCAGATTCCACGACAAAACCAGAAACTCCGTTCTAGCACGCTGTCGGGACGAGGAATTGGAGGAGATCATTGCCAGCATCATAACCATCACTTGTCCATCGACCATCCATGTTTCCCCCTGGCGCGGCCAGTTGGTGTGGCCAGGCCCCAGCCCCACTCCGTCTTGTATTCTGGCTCCGGGAGTCTTCTGGTGAAATAGGATTTTTGGCATATTTTCCAGGATTTTTCCTGATAGTTGATTTTCTGCACAAAAACTAGACACCAATGTAATTCTGCTGAAAATAGCGTCAGTCCGTGTTAGTTACATCCAATTCACACAAGTTTAGAGGAAAATCAATAGCAAAAGTGTTCGGGAAAGTAGATACGCTTTGGACGTATCAACTCCCCCCAAGCTTAGCTTATTGCTTGTCCTCAAGCAATTCAGTTGAAAACTGAGTGCGATAAAAGAAACTTTCACGAACAAATTTGCTTCATATGATGTATATATTCTCAGCATGTGATCAAGTACTTAGACAATTCATAATAAGGAGCATGCAACTAAGTTTACTTAATAGGCATTGCAAGCTATGAAGAGATTCCAACTCAAAAATAATAAGTAGCATGAAGCATAAACATAAGAAACATTACAATGCTCATAACAAGGTATGATAGAGTGGTATCTCGCTTGCCTTTGATTATGAATGCCAAGGCACCTCTGAAGTTCAGGTGAAGACTAGAAGTAAAGATATCAAAGATACAAGCATCAAAGTCATAACACAAATAATCAAGTTTTGAGACAAGCACATTATACAAAGAATGACAACTATGCTCTCAAGAAAGTGCTCATAGAATGTGTGGAGACTCAACAAGGAAATGAACAGGTTTTGAATAATTTGAAAGGCTTCCAAATGTTGAAAGTATGGTACTCGTTAGCTTTGAGCTCTCATTGCCCCTATCATAAGCATCTTTAAGTGGTTAAGGTTAAAGTGACACAACTAAGAGGATATGCTTGACAAGTTATAAGTTGAAATCTCATGCCCCTTACTTACGAGTACCGAACCTCATGCTACTCAACTTCAGTCACAAGTAAGCTCTTGTCATTGTAAGTACATATGTATCATAGAGAACCGCCAGCGGGGTACCCCTTACACATGCTACAGGAGCTATCCCATAATCAAAATGACAAGGCAAGCAGACAATGAGCATCTCAGCGATCTTTTTATTTGCTATTTGCATAGGTTTTTATTGAGGATGCTTCATAGAATGCTCATTATGGTTATGCTGCAAGTTTCCACCATCATTAGGCATGGCTTAGGCTAGCGGCCCAGTCGTTTCTCTAACACATATACAAACTCCATGATCTTACAAGTTCCCCTTTTATTTCACACCGCCGGGATCTATAAGCAAAAGAATCATGATATCAACGGGGTACAAAGTGCCCGAGAAATGTTGAAAGCGTTCCCCATGATACATGGTTCTGCTAACTTCAACTTATAAAGCGCAAGCATATATGCAACAAATATGGACGCAATGGTTCATGTTTATTAAGTGCAAGAAAATAAAGTGTGCCATCAAGTTCGTGAGAGCTTTACTAACTAACTTTATCATAACAAACAGACATTTTATTCGGAAGAAAACAAGGCATACTTAATATGCACGAAATAGCAAATGATGCTAATGGGTAGGTATGGTGGACACTTTTGGCAATAATGGTTTTAGGGAGTTGGAAACACGAGTAAAGCGTATACTTAGTGAAAGTGGAGGATAGCAAGAGTAAGGGAGCGACAAACGAGAGAGCGGTAATTGTCATAATCATGCTTGCAACAAAACAGGACTAATCATGGCATGAAAGTGATTCAAGACCCCTGAGGCAAAATAATTCATCGAGGCTTAACTGATTATGTTTCAGTCATATGCATGCATGAGCATGTGCCAAGTCATTTCAAATGAAACATTCAGAGGAGGATACCACGGTGTCATACCAAGTTATGAATAGAGTAATGCAAGCAAACATTCATATGACATGCTACAAACTATTAGCAAGCTGGGACTAATCATATGAAAGCAAGAACTACTAAGTATCCATGAATAACATACACCCTACACGAACAGGCTAAGCATGCCCACAATGACGAGTATATGTACAAAAATGAAAACAAATAGAGTTCGTTACCAGCCTCTTACCACACCTCAAGTTGTCATTAATCCTCATTATTGAACTTCACTTGTGTGGCTTGAATAATAATATGAAACCAAATCCCACTGAGAACTGTTGGACCCTGCAACAAAACTCACAAAACCAAAGAAGAACAACAAATATTTTTGGTGTTTTCAATTTTTAAAACAAGAACCATAAAAAGGAAGAAGAAGCAAAGCAAAATCTTTTTGGGTTTTTTCGAATAGTTTAAACAAATCACAAAAGAAGAAAGCAAACCAAGGCAACAAGAAAGAAGCAAACCAAAGAGAAACAACAGAAATATTTTTGGTCTTTTTGTGTTTTAGAAAGCAAAAGCAAAGAAAGAACGAAAACTAAAAAGAGAACGAAACATGAATATACAAAGTACCGACGCGAAATGATATGGAGATGAGTACGATGTCGGTGTACCTCCCCCAAAGCTTAGGATTTTGGCCTAAGTGGGTATCAATCCAAGTACGAGTAAGGGTTCCAAGAAGGCGGGTCATTGTAAGAATGATCGTAGTTAGGCCCGTGGGAAGAAGAGGAAGCTCCCCAATCATAGGTAGGCTGCTGATATGAAGACTCCCCCTCATTCGAGGGCTGGACCAAATCATCTGTGACTTCCCTTCTAGTATCCTGCTCCTGTTGGGAGAGCTCTCCCAAGTACGTATCAAGCTCCTCCTCCGTGAGGGACCATCCTACCCTGTTATCAAGGTTAAACAAAACAGGTGCAGGCAAAAGAACAACACGCTCGGACTTGCTCCTTCTCCAACCAGCTTTGAGAAAGGTTATTTCATAAGACAACTCACTCAAACTAGCCCACGAGGAAATAAATTTATGTTGTATCATGGAATTAAGATCAAGCCTTTCTATGGGAAACTGTAGGTCTAGATGATGAGGCACTAAACCATGCGATGCTAGTAAACGAGAAGCAATGAGGGCCCCCCACAAATTCCACCTTTCTCGCGGTTAGCAGCAAGACGGAAAGCTATCAAAGCACCAAAGTTGTAAGACCTATCTCGTTTAAGAGCAACAGAGATGAATGCTAGATCATACGAAGATAACTTATTGGCAGTTTTCCTAGCAAGAACACACTTGGCAATAAAGTAGGCAAAGTAGCGAATGGAGGGGAGATGAATGTTACGGATTTTCCTGCTCTCCTTCGAGAAGCTGCTCCCTTGGAAAATCTCTGTGTACAAGTCCATGAGTGGTGCAGGTCGCTCCTTAATCCTTCCACATGATCCCCACTGAGGTACCTTAATAGCTGCACAAAAATCATCAAGAGAAAGGTCGACAGGTATATTGTAAATTTTGTAGTGGACCATGGGGATAGGCAAAGAGTAACTAAATTGAAAGTCCTGCACTACAGACATCGTTAGTTTAACAACTTGACAAGGTTCATCTTCCAAGAAGTGTTCAAATCCTGCATTAGCAACCAAAGTATGGAAGTCCTAGGAAATTCCTGCAGCTCTCATGAATTCGGAGCATGGATAGATGGAGGGAAAAACTTCCTCTTCTCGGTGAACCTTCATAACCTCAGGCACCCTCAGTTCATTTTGGTTTAGTTGATGCTCATTCATCTTCTATTCTGAAATTTAAACATCTATTAAACAAGTGATTGCAAAGTGAATATAAAGAGGGGCACTACTCATAGGGACCTGTAAGAGGCCTAAACATGTATCAAAACTATATCTCTAAGCATCAAACAAGCTTACAATCTCTCATAACCTATCACCTACAGCAGCAAAATACTCAAGATATAAACCACTAAACACAAATCTACTTGGACAAGCGAGGAGTCACATACCAGAGAACAAATGCTCCAAATTTCAGCAGCAAAGATGGGCTGAGCAAGGAGTATCAAAAAATCGAGGGCAAGCATAGCAAGAACGCGATTTTGAGCAATGAACTGGTGTCTACTCGGGAGAGAGAAGAAAGTGGCAAGTGAGAGAGTGAGTGGAGGGCCAGGGGTGGCCCACACCATAGGCTGGCGCGCCCTAGGGATGGCCGCGCCACCAGGTGGTGTGCCTGCCTGGTGGGCCCCCTGGTACCTCTGCCCCTTTTTTGACGCAAAAAATTAATATGAATTTTCTGGAATTTTTCGAGACACTATATTTTTGGGCATTTTTCAAGTATAGATGAATGATTTTCTGATAGACAGATTTTTTTTGAAATGATGCAATGACAAAACAAGGCTAGAACTACAGAAGTTCTAAGACACTCTAACATGCAAGCAACTAACAAAAGAAAAGAAAACTAAATGAAAGCAAAACTAAAATGGATAGAATAGAAGTAAGCATAGATAATCATGGTGAAAACATTGTTTGCTGAATGAAATCCTTTTGTTAACAAGGTTGATCAGGTCTTGTTGCCAAAACAATTTCATATGAGAGAAAACTTTGTATTCCACTAATGATTATGTTACCTCAACTTTGATAGCAATGGTCCCAATCATAATAGTTTAAAAAATTTCTCTTGGTATGGGACAATATATTTCTCCAACTTGAATGCCCTCAACATGTTCTATTGAATTTAAACCATAAGTCCTATCAATATTCTTGGGGAAATAGATAGTATGCTCCTTATCATTAACATTAAAAGTCACCTTTCCTTGATTACAATTAATAACAGCTCCTGCAGTATTAAGAAAAGGTCTCCCAAGAATAATAGACATATTATCATCTTTAGGCATTTCAAGCACAACAAAATCAGTTAATATCAAGCAATTATGAGCCACTTGAACATGTACACCCTCACATATACCCACAAGAATAGTAGTAGATTTATCAGCCATTTGCAAGGATATATTAGTAGGTATCAGTTTTTCCAGTTGAAGTCTCTTATAGAGAGAAAAAGGCATAACACTAACTCCAGCTCCTAAATCACACAAAGCAGTTCTAACATAACTATTCTTAATAGAGCAAGGAATAGTTGGAATCCTTGGGTCTCTAAGTTTCTTTGGAACCTTACCATTAAAGGAATAATTAGCAAGCAAAGTAGAAATTTCTTCATTAGGGATCTTCCTTTTATTCGAGACAATATCCTTCATATACTTTGAGTAAGGAGGCAATTTAATAGCATCAGTCAAAGGAATTTGCAAGAATAAAGGTTTCATCCACTCACAAAACTTATTATAGTGTTCATCTTCCTTTGACTTATGTTTCTTATCAGGGAAAGGCATAGGTTTTTGGACCCAAGGCTCTCTTTCACTACCATGTTTCTTAGCAATAAAATCTTCTTTAGTGTATTTAGTATTCTTAGTGTTCTTTTCAGGTTCTTCTTCAACGTTTTCTTCATTAGGAACATCATTTTCTTCATTACCACTTTCAGTTTCAGCATCAAAGATAGATATACCATTAGGATCTTTAGTAGGTTCAAAGGATTCTACAATAGTTTTATGTTTCTTTTTCCTTTTCTTACGAGTAGTACCACTATTTCCAGCTTGTTGAGAATCCTGCTCAATTCTATTGGGATGCCCCTCAGGGTATAGAGGATCCTGGGTAGCAACACTACTTCTAGTTCTAATTTCATAAGCATGTATTTCTTTTGCAGCATTAACTAGAAAGTCTTTTTGCACTTTAATAAGTAGATCTATTTGAGTTTGAACCATTTTAAAATGTTTAACAATCATTTTTACATCATTAGAGGTTCTTTCGACAATATCTTTTAACTCAACAATAGCTCTAGTGTTTTCCATTAGATGATTTTGCACCCTTTTATTAAAATTATCTTGCTTAACAATGAAAATATCAAATTCTTCTAAGCATTGATCAGGAGGTTTAGAGTAAGGGATATCACCTTCATCAAAGTGTTGGACAGAGTGTACCTCAATAGTGGATGAACAGGGGGATTGGATTACATAGTTCTTCTATAGGAGGTAAATTCTTGACATCTGTAGCTTTAATTCCCTTCTCCTTAAGACATTTCTTAGCTTCCTTCATCACTTCATCATTCAATCCAATAACTCCCCTCTTCTTTGATGTTGGAATAGGCACATGAATAGTTGGTTCAGGTATAGTTGTCTCAGGTATAGCTGGTTCAGGAGGAGTCCAATCTTCATAATTCTTGTTTATTTTAGCCATTAATTCCCTAGCTTCCTTGGGAGTCCTATTCCTGAAAACACAATCACCACAACTATCTAGGTATGTCCTAGATTCTTCAGTTAGTCCATTATAAAATATATCAAGAAGCTCATTCTTAGGTAATGGACTTCCAGCCTGTGCATGAATCAAAGCACAAAACCTTGTCCAAGATTCCGGCAATATCTCTTTCTTTCCCTGTTTAAAATCAAAAAAATCCTGCAAAATAGCATGTCTAGCACTAGGAGGAAAATATTTCTAGGAAGGTACTAATCAAGCAATCAGGGCTATCAATAGATCCAGGAGGTAAATTACTAAACCAAGTTTTAGCTTCTCCTTTTAATGAAAAGGGGAAAATCTTAGCAACAAAGTAAGTACGCGTCTTAATATCATCAGAAAACAAGCCACTCATGGTAGAAAGCTCAGTCATATGTGCTACCGCACTTTCATTCTTAGTCCCAAAAAAAGGTTCTTTCTCAACAATAGCTATGTAAGATAGATCAAGAGAGAAATCATAATCTTTATCTTTAATGTTGATGGGAGAAGCAGCAAACTTAGCAATAGGAGATAATTTGGGTCTAATAGTACACCTCTCAAGGAGACTCTTAGCAGCGCTCCTATCATGGATGTTTTTACATATTTAATAAATTCATTGGTCATCTCAACATAACCGTCTTCAATATCATAACTCTCACTAGACTCAGGTGAACTAACAGGTGTAGTAGTGTCTTCATTAGGAGTTTCAGTATTTCCAGCTATAGTTCTAGCAATCGTAGCATCTAGGAAAGGACCTATTGAACCACTCTTATCAAGCACAGTAGAAGCATCATCATAAGTATCAAAAGTTTCAGATTCAGCAGTAGTAGCAGTGTGTGTAGCATGTGTATTTGGTGGTGTAACGAGCTTACTCATAATAGGTGGTGAATCAAGAGCAACAAAGGTGTTCAGAACCGTACCTCTTCTTGTAGTGGATGGTAAAGTAGGAACCTTGCCATCAGGAGACTTACCCATGATGGATGGATAGCAGCGAACAATAGAGGATCCAAGTGAACTTGATAAATAAAGCTATGCTCCCTGGCAACGGCGCCAGAAAATAGTCTTAATGACCCACAAGTATAGGGGGTGTATCGCAGTATTTTCGAGGGAAGTGAGACCCAATTTATTGATTAGACACAAGGGGAGCCAAAGAATATTTATAAGGCTTAACAACTGAGTTGTCAATTCAGCTGCACCTAGAAACAGTCTTGCTCATAGCAGTTTATTAGTAGCAACAGTTTGGTAGTAGGAATAGTAAAGTAGCAGCAGTAGTAAAGTAAATACAGTAGTAACAAAAGTAGTAAATATTAGGATTCGAGTGCGGTAGGCATAGGGATGGATGGACGGGCGTTGCATGGACAAGACAATTCACATGGCAATCAGAACATAGGGCAATTGCAGGTAAATAAGATAAAGCATCCAAGTACTAGATAATCCTAGGCATGTGTCCCATATATAGTCATACATGCTCGCAATGAGAACTTGCACAACATCTTTTGTTTGCAGCGGGGCCTCAAGGGAACTACTGGAAATTAAGATGCTCCTTTTAATAGAGCACCGGAGCAAACATTAACACTCCATGAACACATGTGATCCTCACATCAAAGCCATTCCCTCCGGTTATCCCGATTTCTGTCACTTCGGGGCCTTTGGTTCAAGACAACAACGTGTGTATACAACTTGCAGGTAAGACCATAAACAATACTATCATAATGAATCAATAACATGTTCAGATCTGAAATCATGGCACTTGGGCCCTAGTGACAAGCATTAAGCGTAACAAGTCACAACAAAGTAAAAAAGCACTAATAGAAGATACTAGGCACCATGCCCTAACAATCCGATGCCATTACATGAACGATATCATCCAATCCCTGCCATCCCCATAGCCTACATCGGGGTATTGCTCACTCATAGATGGGGGAAACATGGATGGTCGATGGAGAAGCGATGGTGATGATGATGGCGATGGAGAAGCGATGATGATGGCTGGCGGGACAAAAGATGTTGTGCAAGTTCTCATTGCGAGCACGTATGACTATATATGGGACACATGCCTAGGATTATCTAGTACTGGGATGCTTTATCTTATTTATCTACAATTGCCCTATGTTCCGATTGCCATGTGAATTGTCTTGTCCATGCAACGCCCGTCCATCCATCCCTATGCCTACCGCACTCGAATCCTACTGTTTACTGCAATTGTTACTACTGTATTTACTTTACTACTGCTATTACTTTGCTATTGCTACTACAAAACTGTTGCTACTGATAAACTACTGTGAGCAAGATTGTTTCCAGGTGCAGCTAAATTGACAACTCAGTTATTAAGGCTTATAAATATTCTTTAGCTCCCCTTGTGTCGAATCAATAAATTGGGTTTCACTTCCCTCGAAAATACTGCGATACACCCCCTATACTTGTGGGTCATCAAAGAGCTTCAGATCCCTCCCGATCTAGGGATGGAGATGACGGAGGCTACAGACTCTTTCGTGGAATTTTTGATCGGGTACTTAGGGTTTCTGTATCGGAGGCGATATATAGGCGAAAGGGGAGGACGAGGGGGTGCCCTAGGCGGCCACGCCACCCCCTCGCATGGGAAAGGCCTGGCCGCGCGGCCAGGTGGTGTGGTCGGCCTCTGGCCCCTCTCCGTCTCGTCTTCTGGCTCCGTGTCCCCCTTAGTGAAATATTGACTTTGGCTTTTGTATTGTCCAATTCCGAGAATATTCATTTTCTGCCTTTCCTGGAACCAAAAACAGCAGAAAACAGGCAGCTGGCACTGTGGCATCTTGTTAATAGGTTAGTCCAAGAAAGTGTGTAAAAATACTCCAAAGTGTGGACAAAACATAAGAAAGTAGATATAAAACAAGCATGGAACATCAAAAATTATAGATATGTTAGCAATGTATCATGTCTCTCTGTGGGGCATCGAATTATCCCCTTGAGATATCACGTATGAGAAGCGCAAAGCAATCAAGTCACAAGATTTGCCAGAATTCATCACAGAATGGACAGAGTTGCAATGTGCGGGTCCACCTAACCTTTCTAGTGCCTGGACAATGTACTTCGATGGATCAAAAAGAACGGAAGGAGCAGGAGCAGGAGTCATACTAGTATCACCACAAGGAGACAAAATGCGTTATATACTTCGTATGAGCTTTGCAAATGCATACAATAACGAAGCTGAATATGAGGCCTTGTTGCACTGCATGCGAATGGCCAAAGCTTGCGGTGCAACTTGCCTCAAAATCTTTGGAGATTCCAATCTTATGGAACAGCAAGCAATGAACAAGTGCGATGCCGTCAAAGATAATATGATCGCTTACCATGATCTATATGGCATTATGGAAGCTCAATTTGATGGATGCAAAGTATCGCACATAGGAAGAGCAAGCAATGAAGAAGTCGACAACCTAGCAAACATCAGATCCTTGTGCTTACCAATGCCACCTGGGGTTTTTTGGGAAGAAATAACAGTGCGATCGATCAAAGCCAAAAGAGTCTCCTAGGTTGTAGCACCAAAAACAGGAAAAAAGAGACACCCGCAAAAAGACTCGGGGTCTCCATCAGCGATCAAGAGTATAGAAGAGGCCATCGAAGAAAAAGAATAGGAAATTGGAGAGTTCATGCTAATTGAGCCTACATGGATGCAGTCGTATGTAGCATACATGACTAAGGGCGAGCTACTCGAAGATGTGATAGAAGCCCGACGAATCTGAAGGGTTCGCAGCATAGAAAACAAAAAATCCTATGATGAGAACTATATGCCAAGATCTATCTACTAGATACAAGCAATGGGTGGATATACATCCATGGAGAACTTACCCTCGAAGACAGCAAAGTTTTGTTAACGAGTAGGAGCCCATGGATGATGTAGTCATACGCTTGCCGATCTCAAGATCGTGTGGAAGTCCTAGCGCCGCAAACCAGCAGCGCATCCGCACTCGCACACATGTTCAGGCCACCAAACAACCTCCGCCTCCTCGCTCCAGCGATGCAGCGGTAGTAGCAACTCCTTCCAGACGAAATGCCACCGGGAACATGTATCTCGCTAATCCGAGACCATGGGGGAACAATTCTAGAGGGGGAGAGAGATCCTTCACGAGGAGGTGTAAGGAAGAAGGGTGAGAGGGGTGGCCTTATATAGGAGGAGGGGGGTTCCCCTCCCCATGGCCGGCGCCTCATGGGGGTGACCCGTCACCTCCCCCATTCATGTGGTGGTAACTCCCTCCACATTAAAATGCCCCTTCACATTCTCTTTTAAAGTCTCCACTTTAAATGCATTAAATTTCTCCAAATTTAATGCTCTCTCATTTAATAAAACTCTTTTATTAAATTTATTCAGAATTTTGTTAATTACTTTAATTAACAAACATTCACATAAAACCCCCTACAACATTTCAATATTACATGCAGAACCAATTTCTGCAATTTCACCTGAAACAGTTTCGGTGTCTATTGAAATAATTCCAGCGCTTTGCAATTCATTCGTCTGAAACACATTTGCTCCAAATGGTGTTGGTGTCCCTTAAGTGTATCACCGTACGGTTCGTGAATAATGCAGACATGATCAAGACCCCTCTCAGATCAATAATCAGAAGCGGGACCTGGAGATCCATACTGACTCCTACACATTCTACGATGACTTCTGTGATCGTGAGAACTTTTAACATTAGTAACTAAATCCCTTTGCCTCGTGATATATTACATGTCCGAGATTTGATCATCGGTATCTCCATACCTAGTTTGATCTCGTTACTGACATGTACTCTTTTCTCATTCCTGTGATATAACATTCTAGTGATCTTATCACTTGCTTGCAAGCTAACCAATGTGATATCACCGAGAGGGCCCAGAGAATATCTATCCGTCATCGGGATGGACAAATCACACTCTTGATCCATGAGCTTCTACATAACACTTCCGTAGCACTGAACCCACCTTTATAATCACCCTTTCACGGTGTGACGTTTGATGTTATCAAGATACTCTTCCAGTATTAGTGATTAACATGATCTCATGGTCTAAGGACTAGGATTACTTTGTTAGATGTTATAGCAATATAAACACAATGACTTTGATTGTAATGCTATACTTCGGATGATTGTTCATCACATCATTCCACTAATGTTGTGGCCTCATTATTAACAACATCCAATGTCCATGATCAAGAAAACTTGATCATCTTGTTAATCAATGAGCTAGTTTATAAGAGAGGCATAACTAGGAACTTTCCTTTTTTTATCAAACACACAATGTATTAACGTTTCCAAATTATTACAATTATAGCATGTAAAATAAATATCTATCATATACTTGGAATATGTATAATAACAATTTTATTATTGCCTCTCAGGGCATATTCCCTACAGTCTCCCACTTGCACTAGCGACAATAATCTAGTTACATGGTGATAAATCTAACACCCATGGAGTTCTGGTGTTGATCATGTTCTGCTCTAGGGAGAGTTTTAGTCAATGGATCTGCTACATTGAGATCCGTATGTACTTTACAAATCTTTATATCTCCATCCTTGACATGCTCACGGATGGAGTGAAACCGGCGCTTAATATGTTTGGAATTCTTGTGAGACCTTGGTTCCTTTGCGTTGGCTATGGCTCCATTGTTGTCACAATAGATCACCATTGGATCCAACGCATTAGTTACCACACCCAGTTTGGTAATGAACTCCTTCATCCAAACTGCTTCATGTGCTGCTTCTGAAGCAGCAATATATTCCGCCTCCATTGTTGACCTTGTTACCACAGGTTGTTTGGAGCTCCTCCAACTAACTGTTGCTCTGTTCATGAGAAATACGTATCCGGATTGAGACTTAGAGTCATCTGGATTAGTGTCAAAGCTAGCGTCGACATAACAATTAGCGACCAGCTCTTCTTCACCTCTATATACAAGAAACATTTCCTTAGTTCTTCTCAAGTACTTAAGGATATTCTTGACCGCTATCCAGTGTTCCAAACCTAGATAAGATTGGTACCTACTAGTCAAACTAATAGCATGTGCCACATCCGGTCTTGTACATAGCATGCATACATTATAGAGCCTATGGCTGAAGCATATGGGATCTTATCCATTATCTCTCTTTCTTCCGCCGTAGCCGGACTTTGAGTCTTACTCAATGTCTTTCCTTGCAACATAGGTAAGAACCCCTTCTTACTTTCATCCATTTTAAACTTATTTAAAAGCTTATCAAGTTATGTACTTTGCGATAGCCCTATTAGGCGTCTCGATCTATCTCTATAGATCTTTATGCCTAATATATATGACGCTTCACCAAGGTCTTTCATAGAAAATTTGTTGTTTAGATAACTTTTAACACTTTTTAAAAGATCTATATCATTTCCAATCAATAATATGTCATCCACATATAATATCAGAAATTCCACATTGCTCCCACTCACTTTCTTGTAAATACAAGCCTCTCCATAAGTTTAGACAAATCCAAACTTTTTGATCACCTCATCAAAGCGGAGATTCCAACTCCGTGATGCTTGCTTCACTCCATAGATGGATCTCTGAAGCTTGCACACCTTGTTAGCATCCTTTGGATCAACAAAACCTTTGGTTGTATCATATACGACTCTTCTTCAATGTTACCATTGAGGAACGCAGTTTTGACATCCATCTACCATATTTCATAATCGAAATATGCAGCAATTGCTAACATAATCCTAACTGATATTAGCATCGCTACGGGAGAGAATGTCTCATCGTAGTCAACTCCTTGAATTTGTCGAAACCCTTTTGCAACAAGTCGAGCTTTATAGACGGTTACATTACCATCAGCATCAGTTTTTCTTTTGAAAATCCATTTATTCTCAACGGCCTTTCGGTCATGAGGTAAGTCCACCAAGGTCGGAACCTGGTTTTCGTACATGGATTCCATCTCGGATTTCATGGCTTCTAGCCATTTGTTGGAATTCGGGCTCATCATCGCTTCTTCATACGTTGCAGGTCATCCATTTCATCAACCATGAAATTCACTATAGGATTCCCGTACAGTTCAGGAGTTGCACGTGTCCTGCTAGACCTGCGAGGTTCGGTAGTGTTCTCTTTCGAAGTTTCATGATCATTATCATTAGTTCCTTATTCATTTGGTGAAGTTAACTCCGGAACGACTTCCGATGCTGCGCTACTCGCCATTTCATGAAGAGAAGGTTTGATAACCTCTTCGAGTTCTACCTTTCGACTACTCACACCTTTCGCGAGAAACTCTTTCTCTAGAAAGGATCCATTCTTGGCAAAAACCTTGCCCTCGGATCTGTGATAGAAGGAATACCCAATTGTTTATTTAGGGTATCCTATGAAGACGCATTTTTCCGCTTTGGGTTCAAGTTTATCCGGCTGAAGTTTCTTCACATAAACATCGCATCCCCAAACTTTAAGAAATGATAGCCTAGGTTTGTTTCCAAACCATAATTCATACGGTGTCGTTTCGACGGATTTAGACGGTGCGCGATTTAAAGTGAATGCAGCGGTTTCCAGTGCATAACCCCAAAATGGCAGTGGCAAGTAAGTCAGAGACATCATAGATCGAACCATATCCAATAGAGTACGATTACGACGTTCTGACACACCATTATGTTGTGGTGTTCTGGCAGGCGTGAGTTCTGAAACTATTCCACACTCTTTCATGTGTGTGCTAAACTCCTAACTTAGATACTCACCTCCACGGTCGGACTGAAGAAATTTGATCTTTCTATTACGATGATTTTCCACTTCATTCTGAAATTCTTTGAACTTTTCAAAGGTTTCAGATTTGTGTTTCATCAAATAGATATACCCATATCTACTCAAATCATCCATGAAAGTAACAAAATAATGATATCCACCTCGCGCCGACACACTCATTGGACCGCATACATTAGTATGTACGATTTCCAATAAAACTGTCGCCCGTTCCATTGAAACGGAAAATAGTGTTCTAGTCATCTTTCCCATAAGGCATGGCTCACATGTATCAAATGATTCAAAATCAAGTGATTCCAAAATTCCATCGGAATGGAGTTTCTTCATGCGTTTTACGCCAATATGACCTAGACGGCAGTGCCACATATATGCAAATATATCATCATTAAGTTTAATCCTTTTAGCATCAGCATTATGGATCTGCGTATCAGTACTATCAAGATTCAACAGAAATAAACCATTCATCACGGGTGCATGACCATAAAAGATATTCTCCATATAAATCAAACAACATTGTTCAGTATTTAAACGAATAACCACATTGCATCAAACAAGATCCAAATATAATGTTCATGCTCAGTGCAGGCACCAAATAACAATTATTTAGGTTTATAACTAATCCCGATGGTAGGTGGAGAGGTAGCGTTCCGACGGCGATCACATCAACTCTTGATCCATTGCCGACACGCATCTTGACCTCATCCCTTGCTAGCGGTCGCTTGTTCCACAGCCCCTGATTCGAGTTACATATGTTAGCAACCGATCCGGTATCAAATACCCAAGTTCTACTGCGAGTACTAGTCAAGTACACATCAATAACATGTATATCATATATACCTTTGTTTGCCTTGTCGGCTTTCTTGTCCGCCAAAAACTTGGGGCAGTTGCACTTCCAATGGCTAGTCCCCTTACAATAGTAGCACTCGGTATCAGACTTAGGGCCAGCCCGGGATTTCTTTTCAGGCGCACCAATAGATTTGCCGCCCTTCTTTCCCTTCTGTTTACCCTTCTCGTATTTCTTGAAACCGGTGGTTCTATTGACCATCAACACTTGATGTTCTTTCCTAATCTCCACTTCTGTAGTTTTAAGCATTGACAGAAGCTCGGGGAGAGTAATCTTCATGCCCTGCATGTTATAGTTCATCACGAAGCTCTTGTAGCTAGGTGGCAGAGATTGGAGAACACGATGTATGCCTAAGTCAATGGGAATCGTTATTCCCAAGGACACAAGCTTATCAGCGTACCCAGACATTTTGAGTACATGCTCACTTACGAAGCTATTCTCTTCCATCATGCAGCTAAAGAACTTTTCTGAAGTATTATAACTCTCTACTGCAGCATGGGTATCAAAAATCATTTTCAATTCACCCATGGTATCAAAGGCATTGCAATTTTCGAAACGCTTTCGAAGTTCTGGCTCTAGCCCATACAGTATGCTGCAATGAACTAAGTTGTGGTCCTCCTGACGAGTCACATAGACATTATTTTCCTCGTCAGGGGCATCAGGAGCTGGTGGGGGGACTAGCGGCGCTTCTAGCACATATTGCTTTTGTGCAGCAGAGAGGAGAATCCTCAAATTCATAGCCCAATTGGTGAAGTTCCTACCATTCGCAGCAAGTTTCTCTTTCTCCATGAACACATTGAAATTAAAAGCAGGTGGTGCCATCTACAACATAATTTGTAAAGTTTATTTAGACTAAGTTTATGATAGATTGAGTTCAACTAAACTCCCACTCAAAATCAACATCCCTCGTGTCTTTTTGGTGATTACATGAACCAAATCCACTACACCAAGTCCGATCATCACGTGAGTCGGTGTAGCTTCAAAGGCGAGCATCTATATGGGCATCATATCAACTATATGACGCATGCTTAACCTTTCGGTCCATGTTCCGAGGCCATGTATGTACATGCTAGGCTTGCCAAGTAAGAACCTTAGTACTCACGTGTGTAAAATTGTCTTATACCCGAAATATGATCGTGGATTCAAGTACATCCGATCATCACGTGATGTCTTGAAACAGCGAAACATAAACTTTGCGTACTAAAGGAAGAACACATTTTTATCTTGATATTTAAATGAGGGATCATCTTATAATGCTACTAAAACGCCAAACTATCAATATAAGATGCGAACATCAAATGTGTAAAGTGAAATGATATGGTTCTTGCATTTGATCACTATCATATGCATCGTGGTATGATCTCTATCATTCCTTTGTGTGTAAGGCCAAGTTCTATGGAACTTACACGTTAAGTGTGTTGTAATAGTATCAACTATACATCAACTTACAACATTACCATTTCATGACACTAGCCCAGCAACAATCTAAACTAGATGCCTCTAATTTGTCAATTGCATGTTTTACGTGGCTTAGGGCATTCGGAGATAGAACCGTTCTTACCTACAAACATGGAACCACAACGATGATAAACAAATTAATAGGAACTCATTGTAAATCAGATACTGACTATAGTAGGAGAGATAGACACCCATTAGCCACTTATGCAAAACTAGTTGCATGTCAGTTGTGGAACCGGTCTCATGTGCGATGACATGTAAGGTTGGTCCGGGCCGCTTCATCCCACTATGCCACCAATATCCAAAGTACATGAAAGATGCAATAACATGATCATCATCGCCCACATATAAACATATGTGTACTACCCGTGCAAAGCACCTATGCATAGATCAGGTTCTGATACCACTGAAGGGTTTGCAGCATAGAAAACAAAAAAATCCTACGATGAGAACTATATGCCAAGATCTATCTACTAGATACAAGCAACGGGTGGATATACATCCATGCAGAACTTACCCTCGAAGACAACAAAGTTTTGTTAACGAGTAGGAACTTGTGGATGATGTAGTCGTAAGCTTGCCGATCCCAAGATCGTGTGGAACTCCTAGCGCCACAAACCAGTAGCGCATCCGCACTCGCACACACGTTCAGGCCACCGAACAACCTCCGCCTCCTCGCTTCAGTGATGCAGCGGAAGTAACAACTCCTTCCAGACAAAATGCCACTGGGAACATGTATCTCGCTAATCCGAGACCATGGGGGAATAATTCTAGAGGGGGAGAGAGATCCTTCACGAGGAGGTGTAAGGAAGAAGGGTGAGAGGGGTGGCCTTTTATAGGAGGAGGGGGTGCCCCTCCCCATGGCCGTAGCCTCATGGGGGTGACCCGTCACCTCCCCCATTCATGTGGTGGTAACTCCCTCCACATTAAAATGCCCCTTCACATTCTCTTTTAAAGTCTCCACTTTAAATGCATTAAATTTCTCCAAATTTAATGCTCTATCATTTAATAAAACTCTTTTATTAAATTTATTCAGAATTTTGTTAATTACTTTAATTAACAAACATTCACATAAAACCCCCTGCAACATTTCAATATTACATGCAAAACCAATTTCTGCAATTTCACCCGAAACAGTTTTGGTGTCTATTGAAATAATTCCAACGCTTTGTAATTCATTCGTCTGAAACACATTTGCTCCAAATGGTGTTGGTGTCCCTTAAGTGTGTCACCCTACGGTTCATGAATAATGCAGACATGATCGAGACCCCTCTCAGATCAATAATCAGAAGCGGGACCTGGAGATCCATACTGACTCCTACACATTCTACGATGACTTCTGTGATTGTGAGAACCTTTAACATTAGTAACTAAATCCCTTTGTCTCGCGATATATTACATGTCTGAGATTCGATCATCGGTATCTCCATACCTAGTTTGATCTCGTTACTGACATGTACTCTTTTCTCGTTCCCGTGATATAACATTCTAGTGATCTTATCACTTGCTTGCAAGCTAACCAATGTGATATCACCGAGAGGGCCCAGAGAATATCTATCCGTCATCGGGATGGACAAATCCCACTCTTGATCCATGAGCTTCTACATAACACTTTCGTAGCACTGAACCCACCTTTATAATCACCCTTTCACGGTGTGATGTTTGATGTTATCAAGATACTCTTCCAGTATTAGTGATTAACATGATCTCATGGTCTATGGACTAGGATTACTTTGTTAGATGTTATAGCAATATAAACACAATGACTTTGAGCATAATGTTATACTTCGAATGATTGTTCATCACATCATTCCACTAATGTTGTGACCTCGTTATTAACAATATCCAATGTCCATGATCAGGAAACCTTGATCATCTTGTTAATCAACGAGCTAGTTTATAAGAGAGGCATAACTAGGAACTTTCCTTTTGTTTATCAAACACAGATGTATTAACGTTTCCAAATTAATACAATTATAGCATGTAAAATTAACATCTATCATATACTTGGAATATTTATAATAACAACTTTATTATTGCCTCTCAGGGCATATTCCCTTCAGAATCACCCGAAGATCAAAGGCCTTCAGCATAATCAAAGGGGAGCTATATAATAGAAGTATCTCGGGTGTGTTGCAGCGTTGCGTAACACCCGAATAAGGAAACATCATACTCAAAGATATACATGAAGGAGTTTTTGGTCACCATGCTAGTAGCCGAGCAATTGCTGCCAAAGCATTCAAGGAAGGATTTTACTGGCTGACTGTAGTTCAAGATGCAAAAGATATCGTCAGAACATATGAAGCATGCCAACAGTTCGCGACAACGCCTGGAGCACCCGCCGCTGAGTTAAATCCTATACCTATGGCTTGGCCTTTTGCTCAGTGGGGACTCGATATGGTGGGAAACCTTCACAAATCATCGCCAGGAGGACACGTCTTTCTACTAGTAGCAGTTGACAAATTTACTAAATGGATCAAGGCAAGGCCTGTCACCACCCAAGACGGAACTTCGGCTATGAATTTCATTAAATCCATAGTATTTCGGTTCGGCGTACCGAACAGCATCATTATAGACAATGGAACTAACTTCACTTCCAATGAGTTCAAGGAGTACTGCCAGGAGATGGGTATCAAAGTAAGCTACACCTCGGTAGCTCACCCGTAGAAAAATGGACAAGTAGAAAAAGGCAATGGATTAGTTACTGCTAGACTGAAGAAAAGACTACTAGCGCCACTTGTCAGAACAAAAGGAGCATGGGTTGATGAATTACCATCTGTCTTATGGAGTTTACGTACAACCCCAAATAATTCAACACAAGAGACACCTTTCTTTCTGGTCCACGGCGTAGAAGTCGTGCTTCCTGTTGAAGTGTCACATGAATCCCCAAGAGTAGCTGCATACGATGAAGAGGAATCAAGAGAAGCACTTGAAGATGATGTGGATGCACTTGGTGAAGCTCGAGATGAAGCCTTACAAAGAGAAACTATGTACCAGCACAACTTGCGCAATTACCACAGCCAACGATTGCGGCCTAGGTCCTTCATGGTAGGGGACCTAGTTCTTCGCCTCACGCAAGATGGACACCGAAAGTTAGAATCTCCATGGGAAGGACCATACATCGTCACAGAAGTTATCCCTGGAGGAGCATATCGACTACAAGACAAGAAGACATGAGTCAAATACTCCAATCCATTGAACGTAGCATAGCTATGACGCTTTTATGCATAATATTACATGCAATACAATAAGATTTACGGTTCAGCTTCTTAAGCCAGAATATCTAGGCCAAAGGCTAGGCGCCACCCACAAAAAATAATGCATCATCGGTTTTTTGCCTTGTGTATAAAAGATAAGTTTTTCATACCTTAAGTTCTTTATTGACTATATCCGATCGATGTTTTCCATCAAGCTAACAGCAACTATGAGCCTATGTCCAGATACAGGCATCCGAACATAGCCTTGGGGGCTACTCCCATCGGGAGCGCTGGCGCGCACCCGATAGAAATCCAATGATTAAAACAAAAATGTTCATGATTGAAAATACCTATGAATTTTACATTGATGTATCCTAAAAAGGTATCCTCGAAAAGATTACTCCCATTGGGAGCCGGTATAAAGCATTAAAACTATCTGATAAAAGTCAGAAAATTGGTAGCTCAGAGCCAACTGCCAGAAAACCAGAAAATCTCGGATCACGCCCAAACGCGACAAAAATCCGAATGCCATGTTCAGAAACATGAAGGTAAGACCCCAGGATTCGTCCTATGTGGCCTGGTAATCGCACAAGAATGCGCTCTGCTAGTAAAATATCCATATCAACGATACGTTGAAAAATCCCGAAGGACGCGTTGGGTACCTGATAAAATAAAACTGGGATTCAGTATTTGATAAGACCTCAGCGGCCCGAACAGAATTAACACCAGTAGTAAATTCCGAGTTCAGGCATGGGAACTTGAATTTGATGTAGGACAACCTTGTTTTTGCTCAGGAGCAATTAACTGATTTTTGATCCGTCGGAAGCATCAGACTCGTTGTACCAAATCCCAATAAAACATAAAAAGAAATAAAAATAAAGGAAAAGAAGGAAAAAGAAACTTTGAGACTCAACCTGAAACTACGGTTCAAGTAGAGTCTTAGGGGCTACTGACATAGGTACGATTACTTGGATGCTTATGATTTGCTGCCCTATGCTGGGTAAAAGGCTTACGGCCCATGAAGGTTTCAGATGATAGCCCAAGGAAGCAGCTGACAAAGACTTTGATTGTATTAGGAAAGAGTCTCTGAACCGAGAATGTGTTGGTATTGTAATCACGCGTATGTAAAACCTATCCGCATACAGCTTTGAGACTCGGCCTATTATATATAGGACGGGTGACATGGGTATACCATGCAGGTACTCGAGTTTGGTATATACGGTCCAGATATGGTGGAAGCCCACGGCGTTTCCATGGCCCAATGAAGACTTCAAGTGGCCCACGGACTCTCGATGACTTGAGAGACAAGAAGAAGTTTAAAGATATAAAGTTTAAAGGGAAAACCCTAATCTGTAACTGACTCGACCTGCTACCCGAGACCTGGCCTATCTATATAAAGTCTAGGAGGGGGCGGCGAGGAGGACACACGCAACCCTATTTCCACAACTCTCGCCAGATTGCATCTGCGTGCCCCTGTAATCTTCAATTCCTTCGTTAATTCCAAGAGCAGACAAGCAGGAGTAGGGACCTCTATGAGGCCTAATCCTGGGTAAACCTTGCGTCCATGTGTGCTTGTTTGCTAGCCGATTGATGCTTACAGCGCTCCCTCCT
Organism: Avena eriantha; assembly: GCA_910589775.1. Classification (NCBI taxonomy): domain Eukaryota; kingdom Viridiplantae; phylum Streptophyta; class Magnoliopsida; order Poales; family Poaceae; genus Avena; species Avena eriantha. The sequence continues at coordinate 22,901,149 of OU342741.1, read as the reverse complement.
TCTCCAAAACCCAAGTCCACAACAATGGGCATTGATGAGTTAAACCCTCGTCCATTGGGAGTGCTGATTTTGCGGCTTCTTCGGCCCCATCAACCGCGATCTACAACTCCACAACAGTGGAGATTCGCCAGCTCTTCGGCGCATTCGACTTCACCGTCCACATGCCGGCCACTCGCCCGGCTTTCGAGTATGTGGGCGATGGAATCAGCCTGGCGATCGGGAGCTTCCGCTTCCAAGTTGCTCAGATGGGCACGCTTCGCATGCCTGACCATCCAACAACATCCGCGATTGCTCCAGCATCATGGTTCCCACCACCAATCAGCACCCTCAGCGAGCTCAACACATCAGCAGCAGCTGAGAGTACGGACTGCGACAGCAGTCGTGGATCCGATCTGGGTGGCCTAGCAACGGAAGATGGGGTCTACGGCTCCGGATCCGAAAGTTGCGGAAGCAACAGCTTCCCCAACCACTTCATGTGCGCCGTCATCAACGCCAGCGAAACCAGCGCCAATCGCGAAAACGGTAGCAACGGCCCTAATCCACCCAACGGTGGCATACCTAACGGCGGACCACCCAATGGCAACCCCACCAACGGTGGCAATGGCACGCATGTCAACAATGGAGGGGCAGTTGAACCTCTAACCATGGTGAACGAACACACTGGCGAACATGTCGTGATCAAGCTCAACGATCTCGAGTGGGCTCGTTGCCGAGAAGCCCTGCGAGGCAATCCTCTGCCCCCGGCACACCGCAAGATCTGCTGATGGGCTATAATTGGCTACTAAAGGAGGAGTACAGACGCCAATTACAAATGATTGCGCAACTCGAAACACGTAAAAAGGCGGCGGACGAGTCAAGTCTTCGACGAGCTGGGCTCTCCTCCCACGGAGGATACTCCTCCAAGGGCAACGAGTACGTGGCCAACAAGAGGCGATCTTGAATGGCCCACCTCACTGAGCAGGAGCACATAGAAGCTGCAAAAGTCCTCGACTTTAGCTCTATGACAGTCGATACATGGGGCAACATGGTCACAAAGACACCGCAAGCTGTGGTGACAGTGGCCACCATGTACCTCCTCAACAACTAGCCGCCGGCTGGAGATCTCCCAGCCGCCATGCACCGGTCTACGATCACGGGCTTGGGGTTAATTGAGGCCACTCTCGACAAAGAACCAACACCAGAGCCGAAGAAAAGCAAGGCCCTGGTAAAACGCTATTCCTCACCCTCGTCCAGCGACGACAGCCACCACCTATCTCGACGCCGTCGCTCACAACGACACGACCATGACTACGATGCGCGCGATGACCTCACGTAGCACAAAATCGACAAGTCAAGGGCACGACGCGCCCACTCGACTAACTCAGAGGATGAAGATGTGGAGCTCTATGACGCCAGATGCTTCAGCAGGGCTATCAGCCAAAAGCGAATGCCCAAGGGGTTCAAGCTCCCATCGGAGAACCCAAAATTTGACGGCCTGCAGGACCCAAAAATCTGGTTGGAGGACCACATCTCCTTCGTCAGGCTCCACGACGGGAGTCGAAGCACGGCCATGCAATGCCTGCAGCTATAGCTGTAGGGCGCTACCCGAGCATGGCTCAATAATCTCCCACGCGGATCCATTCGCAGCTGGGAAGACCTGGTCTACAGCTTTGTGCGCAACTTCAAGGGCACTTACAAAAGGCCCGCATCAATCGAAGAACTGAGGTGCTACCAGCAACGGTCCGGCGAATCGCTACGCTCGTACATCCAGAGGTGGTCCATCGTCAAGAACTCTGCAGAAAACATCTCGGAAGATCGCGCAATCGACGCATTCAACGGCGGCGTTCGTCGCATAGAGCTCAGGGAAGCACTGGGTCGCTCGAAGCCCAAAACAATTGACCACCTGATGGAAATTGCGAATCATTGGGCAGATGGAGAAGACTCGGTGAAAAACCGCGTTCACTCCGATGACGAAGTAGAACACGAGCGCAAACGCGATCGCCAAAGCAAGCGTCGAATGCGCATCTAAGATGATCGCGACAACTTCAACATGGTCGCAGCTAGCTACACCAACAGGCGTGACGACAACTGCAACAACGGCTATCGCAGCAGTGGACAATGCGACTCCGGGAAAACCACGCAGGTATGGCAGCACCGCACTCGCGAAGAGGCACCCGTAATAACAATTGAGGACAAACTGTCCGGGCCATGCAACGTGCACTTCTACATCGACAAACACGACGGCAAGAAGAAATCTAGCCACCGTCTCAAGGACTGCCGCGAGTTCCTCAAGCTCCACGAGGGTTTGGCTCGGATGAATCGTGACGCAGTCAACAGGGGCTATGGAGTCGCCCCAGGCGATGTAGCACATGGAGCTCCTCCACCACTACCACCTGGAGTACCACCACCCGCGGCCGCACCGGTCCACAATCAAGGCGGCGAGCCATACCCACGGGTTGTGGGCAACATGATGATCCAAAAGGGGTGCCCCTCAAATTGGGTGCAGAAGGCCATCACTCGCCAAGTCAACTTGGCGACACACTCTCCACCATCCACCACTCAGTACCTCAGTGGAAGCGACTCCTACATCACCTTCGACAAGCGCGACCACCCGCGCCAAGTACCTCGCCCAGGCCACTGTCCCCTTGTACTCGAGGCGCAGATCGGAGGCTTCGACATGAGTCGCGTCTTCATGGATGGTGGAAGCGGCATTAACCTCATGTTTGCAAGTACCTTGCGAGCGATGATGATCCCTCTGACCTGTCTAGAGGTCTTGAACACAATGTTCCACGGCATCGTCACAGGAAAGGGCGTATATCGACTGGGCAAAATCAACCTCGATGTCATCTTCGGCACGCCAAAAAACTTTCGATGCGAACGCATCGATTTCGAAGTCGTCGACTGGCCCTCACAGTACCACTGCATCCTCGGACGCATCGTGTTCACCAGGTTCATGGCAGTACCGCACTACGCCTACCTGTAGATGAAAATGCCAGGCACAAACGGCGTCATCACAATCAACGGGAGCTTCGAGAGGTCTGACAGCTATGACAGGGAATTCAACAGAATCTCCCAGTCCTTTGGCATGCAGGAGGAACTCGCAAGATTGAAGGAGTCGATAGACAACAGTCTGCCTCCCCTGAGCCGGCCAAGTTCACCCGACCTGTCCTTCGACTCGTCGGTGCACACGAAGAAAGTCCAGGTCCACCCATCGGACCCGACTGATACATTGCAAATGTATCTATAATTTTTGATGTTCCATGCTTGGTTTTATCCACTTTCTTGTGTTTTGTTCCAACTTTGGAGTACTTTTCATATGATTTCTTGGACTAACCTATTAACAAGAGCCACAGTGCCAGCTGCCTGTTTTCTGCTGTTTTTGGTTCTAGGAAAGTCAGAAAATGAATATTCTCGGAATTGGACGGGACAAAAGCCTAAGTGCCTATTTTTCCGGAAGGGATCAAGTGCCAGAATACGAGACGGAGAAGGGCCAGGGGCCGGCCACACCACCTGGCCGCGCGGCCAGGCTGGGCCTATGCCAGGGGGTGGTGTGGTGGCTCCTGGCACCCCCTCGGCCTCTCCTTCCGCCTATATATTGTCCTCAGGACGAAAACCCTAAGTGCCCGATCAAAAATCCATGAAAGAGTCTGTAGCCGCCGTCATCTCCATCCCTAGATCGGGAGGGATCTGAAGCTCTTCCCAGCACCCTGCCGGAGAGGGGAATTCACCCTGGAGGCATTTTACATCACCATGCGAGCCTCCAGTGTGATGCATGAGTAGTTCATCCTTGGACTACGGGTCCATGTAATAGCTAGATGACTGGTTCTCCCCCTTTGTGCTTTCATGTTTAGATCTTGTGCGCTCCGTTCATGATCAAGATCATCTATATGTAATTCTACATGTTGTGTTTGCGGGGATCCGATGGATATTGAGATGCTAATTCAGATTGATTATTGATTCTATCATGTCTTTGTTATTTGAGATCTTGCATGCTTTCCGTTGTTAGTAGCTATCTTGGCCAAGTAGATGCTAGCAACTCCAAGAGTTAGTATTTATGCTCGATAGTGGGTTCATGCCTCTGGTAATCTGGGGAAGTGACAGAAATCTCTAAGGTACTAGATGTGTTGTTGCTACTAGGGAGAAAACAACAATCCTTTGTTCATAGAACAATCGTATTGTTTACTTTACACGCAGTTCGTAAAGCAATAATCTATTGCTTGCAACTTAATACTGGAGGGGGTTCAGATGATAACCTGAAGGTGGATTATTAGTCATATATGCAGTTGGATGGCGGTCTATGTATTATGTTGTAATGCCCAATCAAGTCTCAAAGGAGTCAAGATGATTAGTATATGCATGTATTGCTTTCAATGGTGTTTGTCAATTGCCCCGCAGTAATTTGTTCACCCAGCATGTTATCTATCTTAAGGAGAGCCACCTCTAGTGAACTATGGATCCCGGTCCTTGTCTTTTACATACAATCTACAATATTTTACTGCTTTGTGTTTACTTTCTGCAAACTTTTACTTCTTTCCATTCGATACGTTTAATCCTTTGTTTTCCGCAAAACACGGTGAGATTAACAACCTCATCGCAAGTTGGGGACAAAGTTCTGTGGTTGTGTTGTGCAAGTCTCTACATTTCTACTAGCACCGATAGTGCGCCCTGCCAAAGCTCAGCTAGTAACACCTTTGGGGTGTTTCCTTGCTCCTACTGGTTCGATTAAACCTTGGTTTCATAACTGAGGGAAAACTTACTGATGTGCTCATCATACCTTCCTCTTGGGGTTCCCAACGAGCTCTATGTTGAAAGTCGAGCGCATCAAGATCTTTTCTGGCGCCGTTGCCGGGGAGTCAATGACATCTTCACAAGGGGAGTCCCTCATAACCAATCTCTTTACTTTGTTGTTTTTGTTTTGCTTAGTTTTCTTTTTGCTTTGTTTGCTTGTTTTGTTCTTCAAAAAACACAAAAAAATTAGTTTTACAAGTTTCCTTCCTTATTTGAAAACCCAAAAAAATGACTACTCTTGAAAACACTAAGTTGTGTGACTTCACTAGCACCAACAATAATGATTTTATGAGCACTCCTATTGCTCCACCTATGGCTGAAAATACTTTCTTTAAGATAAAACCAGCTTTACTCAATCTTGTTATGAGAGAGCAATTTTCTGGTATTGGTAATGAAGATGCTGCTTCCGATCTAAATAACTTTGTTGAACTTTGTGAGATGCAAAAGCATAGGGATATAGATGGTGATATTTTTAAACTGAAATTGTTTCCTTTCTCTTTGATAGGAAAAGCTAAAGAATGGTTAAATTCCTTAACTAGGAATAGTATTGATTCTTGGACTAAGTGCAAAGATGCTTTTATTGGAAAATACTATCCTCCTGCTAAGATTATATCCATGAGAAGTGAAATAATGAAGTTTAAACAACTTGATAATGAGCATGTTGCTCAAGCTTGGGAAAGAATGAAATCTTTGGTAAAGAATTGTCCCACTCATGGATTGGTGCTTGGATGATCATCCAAACTTTTTATGCAGGATTGAACTATTCTTTAAGGAACCTGTTGGATTCAGCTGCTGGAGGTACCTTTATGACCATCACTTTGGGTGCTGCAACAAAACTTCTGGACAATATGATGGTTAATTATTCTGAATGGCATACTGAGAGAGCTCCACAAGGTAAGAAGGTAAATTATGTTGAGGAAACCTCCTCCTTGAGTGATAAGATTGATATTATTATGTCTATGCTTGTTAATGGGAAAGCCCATATTGATCCAAATAATGTTCCTTTAGCCTCTTTGGTTGGTCAAGAAGAGCAAGTTGATGTAAACTTCATAAGAAATAACAATTTTGGCAACAATGCTTATGGTAATAATGCTTATAGGAACAATTTTGGTAACAACAATTATAAGCCATATCCTCCCAACAATGGTAATGCTTATGGAAATTCTTACAACAATAATAAGAGTGTTCCCTCTGAACTTGAAGTTATGCTTAAAGAGTTTATTAGTAAACAAACTGCTTTCAATAAAACTATTGAGGAAAAACTCTCTAATGCTGAAAGAAATATAGCATCTTTGGCTAAAGCTCAATCTACTTTGAATAAAATGGCTGCTAAACCTGAAACTAATGAGAATCCCTTTGCAGCTACTAATGCCATACAAGTAAGAATTGGTGAAAATGTTAGACTATTAGTTGAATTACATGCTAAGTGGGAAAGAGAAGATGAAATTGCTAGAAACATTAGTGTTTCTACTATTACCACCACTAGTGTTGAGGCTAGTAATAGTTCTACTACTTTAGATGATAAAGTTGATTTTGATCTTGATGGTTGCAATATCTCTGAAGTTATTAAGTTCCTACAAAAGCTTGCTAAAAGTCCTAATGCTAGTGCTACAAACATGGCTTTTACAAAACACATTACTGATGCTCTCATAAAGATTAAAGAAGAAAAGATGAAACATAAAGCTTCTATTCCTATAAAGCAAGAATATGGTTGGGAACCCATCATTAATATGAAAGTGAATGACTTTGATTTCAAAGATTTGTGTGATCTTGATAGTAGTGTTTCTATTATGCCTAGAAGGATTTATGATATGCTTGATTTGCATCATCTTGAAGATTGTTATTTGAATGTCCCACTTGATGCTAATGCTAAAAAGAAACTCATGGGGAGTCTTAATGATGTTCTTATTATGGTTAACGATTCCTATGTCCCCGTTGATTTCTATGTTTTGGATATTGAATACAATGCTTCTTGTCCTATTACTTTGGGAAGACCTTTTCTTAGAACTATTGGTGCCATCATTGATATGAAAGAATGCACCATTAAATATCAACTCCCACTCAAGAAAGGTATAGAACACTTCCCTAAAAAGAGAGAAAATATTTCTTTTGCTTCTCCTATGAAAACAAAATTTGGTCTTAATGCTTCTTCATTTGATAATACTTGATCATTTTTCTTGCTTCTTATGCCTAACTTAAAGGCGTTAAAGAAAAGTACTTATTGGGAGATAACCTGTGGCATCCCGCTAAAACCACTACTAGAAAATCGTTGTGTTTTTGTGCATTGCATCATCATGACCGCATGCTCATGTCATCATGCCGCATTGCATTTGAGCATCGTCATCATCATGCATGGTTTGTTTGAAAACTATTTTCGAAAATCCTGGTTTTGTTTTCTAAACGCCCCGTCTTTATTTCAAATTAAAACCCGGCCTCTTCCGGATATTTTGTTTTGTCTACAAAATATTTACCAGAGTCTATTCGGACAAAATAAAAATAATTAAAGCTATTTTTATTTAGGGGGAGGCAGCCGGCCGGGCCAAAAGGCCCAGCTAGCCGGCCTACTACCCCATATACTAAGTCCTAGTCTAAACACACCTAACCAAACCCTAACCCCAAACCATCTCCCCACCTGCCGCCACTCTCTCTCTCTCTCACCCCGCCTGGCCACTTCCCTTGCCACCTGGCCCAGCCGCCACCTCACTCCATCCACTCCCTACCTGCCACCTCCTCACCTCCTGGCCCACCCGCCCGCCACGCACACACACACACACAATACGCACACACAGCCCCGCTCCAACCACCCCACGCGCCAGCTCCCACCGACAACCCCACCATACCTATGTAGGCGAGAGCCACCGAAATCTAGCCTCACCGTGTACTGGCCTTAATACTGACGCTCCTCTTTTTCTTGTGCCCTTTGTCGGCACCCCCTTTTGTTTTAGCAGGTTTGAGATCGACGTCGTTAGCAGGGTTACCCTTCCGGCTTGGCCTGGGCAGGGTTATGGACGCCATTGGTTATTATTTAGGGCTCCTAGCCCCATTTCCATCTTGTCTGTAGTCGGACGCTCTATCGTTTTCAAGGTGATTTGGATCTTTGTACATTATATCTGTATTCTTGACTCATGGAGTCGTTGCTGTATATATATGTTCTGTGGGTTCCATCATGGACTAATGTGTAATGGTATGACGTCGTTTTCCACCCGCACGAAAGTGCCTGGTGGGCGTCCTTGAATCGTTTCTATGCGGGTTTGGCAGGAAGCGCTGAAACTTGCATAGGGCTGATTCGAGGGTGTTACAGAGTGGTATCAGAGCTCAGCAGTTGCGATACCCCACTGGTCCAGCCTGTAGGATAACCAAGCTAACGGCCGATGTAGAGTGTCAAAACTATTTTTGCAAAATCGGTTGGATAGATCTGATTAGGTCCGATTTTACTCCTTACCCCTCTGTTGTTCTCCTCTTACCTCTGCGTGTTTTGAATCTGCTCTCTTATCTTTTCTTCGAGTCCAGGAATTCTTGTGGTTGGGTTTCCGTCGTACCTTCAGGGTTTCGCTTCCTCCTTTGGTAACGGTAAATTCTACATCTGGTCTTCATGCTATCTAAGGAATGTTCATCTGTTGGACTTCTCTCTGTTCCTTGTTGTGCCTTCCGGTGTTTTCCAACACGACGACCTCATCTACGCCAGATCTGATGCAGAGTCTGCATTCCTCCTTTGTTTCTGAACCTCGATTGTCGAGATGTTCAGTCTGATTCTAAGAATGATCGCACGCTTTTCTACTGATTGTGCGGTAATAGTTTGGGTGCGTGATGGATTGGCCCCCATGCCGACTACTCATCCTATTTGCTCGTGTACATTGAAGTGGATAAGAATGCATCGTTTCTCTCCTTCTATCGAAGTTAGAGGTGGCTTTATTTGTGGATACCTTTACATTCGTCCTTGTTTCTCCGGAGTGTTCTCTCGACGATCATGGAAAGCGACCCCTTGTTAGTGGTGTCGCGAGGATCTACATGAAGCGTGAAGATTCAGATCGCCGACCTTCTTCCCGGTATCATGAGGCGGATCTCGAGGGCGAGATCCCTTGTTAGCGGTGTCGAATTGTGGCATCCAACTAAAACCACTACTAGAAAATCGTGTGTTTTTGTGCATTGCACCATCATGACCGCATGCTCATGTCATCATGCCGCATTGCATTTGAGCATCGTCATCATCATGCATGGTTTGTTTGAAAACTATTTTCGAAAAGGCTGGTTTTGTTTTCTAAACGCCCCGTCTTTATTTCAAATTAAAACCCGGCCTCTTCCGGATATTTTGTTTTGTCTACAAAATATTTACCAGAGTCTATTCGGACGAAATAAAAATAATTAAAGCTATTTTTATTTAGGGGGAGGCAGCCGGCCCGGGCCAAAAGGCCCAGCTAGCCGGCCTACTACCCCATATATATACTAAGTCCTGGTCTAAACCCACCTAACCAAACCCTATCCCCAAACCATCTCCTCACTCGCCGCCTCTCTCTCTCACCCCGCCTAGCCACTTCCCTTGCCACCTGGCCCAGCCGCCACCTCACTCCATCCACTCCCTGCCTGCCACCTCCTCACCTCCTGGCCCACCCGCCTGCCATGCACACACACACACACACACACACCACACACACAACACGCACACACACCCCGCTCCAACCACCCCACGCGCCAGCTCCCACCGACAACCACCCACTCCCCACCTGCCCTGCCCTGGCCCCACACGCACGCGCTCACGCGCGGACACACTCCCGCCTGGGCGCGCAAGCCCACACGCCGCCTGCCGTTTTCCCGCCTAGCCGCCTCCTGCACTTCCCCCCATGCCACCTGATCCGCGCCTGATCCCAGCACGCCATCCCCCCACCGACCGAGCATGGTCCCACCGCCACCTTCCCCGTGTCGCCACCTGCTGCCTTACTCTGGTCCCACTCGGGAGAGACCCGTCCTCGACGCCCCATGTCTCTCTCTTTCCTCCCCTCCTTGCTCCTCCTGCCCGTGACCCTTTCCCCACCAACCTCCTCGATCCCCGCCGCCTCTCTCGTCGCCACCCTCCCGCTCGCCAACCCCACAGCCGCCAGCGACCTCGCCCCGCTCCTCCCCACCACCTCGCGACCACGCCCTACGAGCTCGGCCCGCGCCTCGCCCTGGACTCTTCTCCCTGACCCGCTCGCCTCTCTGCATCACCGCTGCCCCGACCGGTCGCTCCCTCCCTGGCCTCGCCTTCCTCATCCCCGTCTACCCCGTCGTCGTGGCCGTCCCCGGAGACACCTCCCCACCCGGGCCGAGCTCCACCTCCGCTCCTCCCTCCCCATCGACCCGCTTTCTCGCCGCGGCCCCACGCGCCACCGCAACCTCCTCGGCGCCCTCCTTTTTCCACCATACCTATGTAGGCGAGAGCGGCCGAATTCTAGCCTCGCCGTGTACTGGCCTCGGTACTGAGGCTCCTCTTTTTTTTTGCCCCTTGTCGGCACCCCCCTTTTGTTTTAGCAGGTTTGAGATCGACGTCGTTAGCAGGGTTACCCTTCCGGCTTGGCCTGGGCAGGGTTATGGACGCCATTGGTTATTCTTCAGGGCTCTTAGCCCCATTTGCATCTTGTCTGTAGTCGGACGCTCTATCGTTTTCAAGGTGATTTGGATCTTTGTATATTATATCTGTATTCTTGACTCATGGAGTCGTTGCTGTATATATATGTTCTGTGGGTTTCATCGTGGACTAATGTGTAATGGTATTAATTCGTTTTCCACCCGCACGAAAGTGCCTGGAGGGCGTCCTTGAATCGTTTCTATGCGGGTTTGGCGGGAAGCGCTGAAATTTGTATAGGGCCAATTCGAGGGTGTTACATAACCCAAAAGTTTTAGATGAGTCTTGGAAGTTATTACCTCTCTAATAACCTCTCCCTATCCTTTTTATTTGCCTTTTGTGCCAAGAGTAACCTCTAATGAGAGTGAAGTAATGATTGGGAAAGTTGCTGTCCCGAAACAGATTTTTGTGCTTCACCGTAAAAATTCGTGAGAGAGCTCTCTATGTAGGATTAAGCTGTAATTTTTTGTGCTTCTGCCCCAGTTTGTTATCTAACTTTCGTTAGTTCATCACGTTTTGATTTGAGCAACATAAGGTCTTATCAAAAATTCGTCTTTACCTGCTAGTCTGTTTTGACAGATTTCTGCCATTTTCTGCATTTGCTTCTTGTTGGTTCTTTTTTGAGTTCTTTTGGGGAATTGGGATTTTTGAGGGAAGTGCTACAGTATCTAGTGTTCTAATGGAAGTTTATTTGGTGTTAGAACTTAACCTTAAGACTTATTTATCTTGAGTGCACTAATGTGGCTAATGAGATTGTGTGAAGTTTTGTATGAAGGAAAAATTTCAGGTGTATGGAAGGACTGAGTACTGAGATGGAGGATGGACTAAAGCTAAAGCTTGGGGATGCCACGCGTGTCACCCCAAGAAATATCTAAGAAGTACAAGCGTCAAAGCTTGGGGATGCCCAAGGCATCCCCTTCTTCATCAATAAAAATTCCAGGTTCCTTCCAAACGCTTCATTTTTATTGTTTCATGCACAGTTGTGTTTTTCTTGGAGCGTCTTCTTTTTCATTTTCGTTTGCCTTGGTTTGCTTAGTTTGCTGAATAAATTGGTTGGACCCCCTCTTTCATACATTGGTTTGCAAATAGTTTGGTTTGGTTTGGAAAAGAGTAGGAAAGTTCATACTTATGTGGTAAAAAGAGCTCGTTTTTGACTGTGGCCTATGCTTTGTCATGCCATGCTTGATATTGTTTTGGCTTTATGCTTAGTATTCTTTGCTGTAGCATGACTTTTTATAAACAATTGAGATTTCTTAATGTGCCTTGGATGAATCATGTGTTGTTTTAGCATATTAAAGCATAGTATAGTGGTATTCTCCTTTGATGCTTTATTTGGGTTGACTTGGCGCATGCTCACACCATGTTATGACTATCCAAAGTCACCATAGCCTTTATGATCCTTTAGTTTTCAACTTGTAGTATCACTTACCTACTCGAGGACGAGCAGGAGTTAAGCTTGGGGATGTTGATACATTGCAAATGTATCTATAATTTTTGATGTTCCATGCTTGGTTTTATCCACTTTCTTGTGTTTTGTTCCAACTTTGGAGTACTTTTCATATGATTTCTTGGACTAACCTATTAACAAGAGCAACGGTGCCAGCTGCCTATTTTCTGCTGTTTTTGGTTCCAGGAAAGTCAGAAAATGAATATTCTCGGAATTGGACAGGACAAAAGCCAAAGCCTATTTTTCCGGAAGGGATCAAGTGCCAGAGTACGAGACGGAGAAGGGACAGGGGCCGGCCACACCACCTGGCCGCGCGGCCAGGCTGGGCCCGCGCTAGGGGGTGGTGTGGTGGCTCCCGGAACCCCCTCGGCCTCTCCTTGCGCCTATATATTGCCCTTGAGATGAAAACCCTAAGTGCCCGATCAAAGATCCACGAAAGAGTCTGTAGCTGTCGTCATCTCCATCCCTAGATCGGGAGGGATCTAAAGCTCTTCCTAGCACCCTGCCGAAGAGGGGAATTCACCCTGGAGGCCTTTTTCATCACCATGCAAGCCTCCGGTGTGATGCGTGAGTAGTTCATCCTTGGACTACGGGTCCATGTAGTAGCTAGATGGCTGGTTCTCCTCCTTTGTGCTATCATGTCTAGATCTTGTGAGCTCCGTTCATGATCAAGATCATCTATTTGTAATTCATACATGTTGTGTTTGCGGGGATCCGATGGATATTGAGATGCTATTTCAGATTGATTATTGATTCTATCATGTCTTTGTTATTTGAGATCTTGCATGCTTTCCGTTGTTAGTAGCTATCTTGGCCAAGTAGATGCTAGCAACTCCAAGAGTTAGTATTTATGCTCGATAGTGGGTTCATGCCTCTGGTAATCTGGGGAAGTGATAGAAATCTCTAAGGTACTAGATGTGCTGTTGCTACTAGGGAGAATACAACGATCCTTTGTTCATAGAACAATCGTATTGTTTACTTTACACGCAGTTCGTAAAGCAATAATTTTTTGCTTGCAACTTAATACTGGAGGGGGTTCGGATGATAACCTGAAGGTGGATTATTAGTCATAGATGCAGTTGGATGCCGGTCTATGTATTATGTTGTAATGCCCAATCAAGTCTCAAAGGAGTCAAGATGATTAGTATATGCATGTATTGCTTTCTCGGTGTTTGTCAATTGCCCAGCTGTAATTTGTTCACCCAGCATGTTATCTATCTTAAGGAGAGCCACCTCTAGTGAACTATGGATCCTGGTCCTTGTCTTTTACATACAATCTATAATTGTTTACTGCTTTGTGTTTACTTTCTGCAAACTTTTACTTCTTTCCATTCGATACGTTTAATCCTTTGTTTTCCACAAAACACGGTGAGATTGACAACCTCATCGCAAGTTGGGGAAAAAGTTTTGTGGTTGTGTTGTGTAGGTCTCCACGTTGCTACTAGCACCGGTAGTGCGCCCTGCCAAAGCTCAGCTAGTAACACCTTTGGGGTGTTTCCTTGCTCCTACTGGTTCGATTAAACCTTGGTTTCATAACTGAGTGAAAACTTGTTGTGTGCTCATCGTACCTTCCTCTTGGGGTTCCCAACGAGCTCTACGTCGAACGACGAGCACATCACCGACCAAGACGGCCCTCATCGCCAACAACTTGAGTCCCGCATAGGAACTCACGCTCGTCGAATTCCTCCGTGAGCACTGGGAAATCTTTGCCTGGTGTCCAGCGGACATGCCAGGGGTCCCGAGGGAATTCGCCGAGCACACACTCAATGTCAACCCAGAGGCAAGGCCAGTCAAGCAAACAATTCGGCGACTGTCTGAACCAAGATAAAAAGCGGTCAGAATGGAGATCAATAGACTCCTCGACGCCAAATTCATACGCGAGATCAAGGAAAGTACTTGGCTCACCAACACCGTGTTGATACCCAAAAAGGACACGGATATCCTATGGATGTGCGTGGATTTCACCTCCCTAAATAAGCACTGCCCAAAGGATCACTTCCCGTTGCCGCGAATCGACCAAATCATCGACTCCACCGTGGGATGTGAGCGTCTCTGCTTCCTCGACGCCTACTCAGGCTATAATCAGATTTGAAAGAAGGAGGAAGATCAAGAGAAAACGGCATTTATGATGCCTTTTGGTGTGTTCTGCTACAACACAATGCCCTTCGGGCTAAAAAACGCAGGAGCCACCTATCAGCGGTGCATGCAGGCTTGCCTCAAGAATCAACTTGGTCGCAGCATACAAGTCATGTTGACGACATCATCATCAAAACCAAAGAGGAAGCCTCGCTAATCGACGATTTACGCGAAACCTTCGCCAACCTCGACCGCTACCGGATCAAGCTCAATCCGGACAAATGCACCTTCGGCGTACCATCTGGGCAACTACTTGGGTATCTCATCTCCGCGAGAGGGATCGAGGCAAACCCGAAGAAAATAAAAGCCATACTAGCCATGGAGAAGCCGAAGAACATAAGAGGCGTCCAACAGCTGGCTAGGAGAATCGCGGCACTCAGTCGATTCATCAGTCGAATGGGCGAAAAGGCACTGCCCTTCTACCAACTTCTCCGCAAACCTGACAAATTCGAGTGGACAGATGAGGCACAAGAAGCATTCAAATACCTCAAGCGTCTACTATCTACCACACCAGTACTGGTGACCCCACGCGAAAGAGAACCATTGCTGCTATATATCTCCGCCACCAACCAGGTGGTCAACACAGTACTCGCGGTGGAACGAGCAGAAGAAAACAAAGTCCACGGAGTGCAGCGCCCAGTCTACTACCTTAGCGAGGTGCTCACGCCAACAAAGCAACGGTACCCGCACTACCAGAAGCTGGCATATGGCGTCTTCATGACAGCCAGGCGACTGCGCCACTACTTCCAGGAGCACCCAATCATGGGGGTCAATGACGCCCCACTTGGGCATATTCTCAACAACCCCGACGCCACCGGACGAGTCGCGCTCTGGGGAATCGAGTTGTCTCCACGAGACATTACATACGCGAAGCGTGATGCGATCAAATCGCAAGTCCTCCCTGATTTCCTTGTACACTGGATGGAGAATCAGCTCCCCGAAAAACTAGATATGTCTTACCTCTGGACGATGCACTTCGACGGATCCAAGCTTAAGGACGGGGCCGGCGCAGGTGTCATACTAACATCGCCCCAAGGAGATAAGCTGAAATACATTCTGTGAATGCAGTTCACCGCCTCCAACAATGAAGCTGAATACGAGGCCATATTGCACGGGATGCGGATGGCAAAAGCCTGCGGTGCCAAGAGGCTCATCATCTACGGTGACCCCAAGTTGGTCGTCAACCAAACGATGCATGAGTGCGACGCGCTGAACGACAATATGACCGCCTATCGTGACCACTACGACACACTCGAAGGGGACTTCGATGGCTGTGAGCTGCGGCACGTAGGCCGTGAAAGCAATGAAGAGGCGGATGCACTCGCCAACATTGGCTCCACCTGCGCCCCCATACTACCTGGGGTATTTCTCGAGCGTGTCTGCGAATGCTCCATCAAGCCAAAGGCCGCAGAGAAGAAAACAAGTGCAACAGTGGACTCGGGGGCTACGCCGCCCAATGAGCCAATGGCACTCGACGACATGGAGCTCGATACAGGACTCGAGGTACCAATGGGGGTCATGATGATCGAGCCATCTTGGACTCAACCCTACATCACATATCTCCTCAGCAAGAGGCTACCGGACGATCCGACTGACGCGTGACACATCGCACGGTGATCCAAGGCATTCGCCGTCATCAACGGCGAACTATACAAGTGTAGCATCACAGGAGTACTCTAACGGTGCGTCTTGATGACCCACAAGTATAGGGGGTGTATCGCAGTATTTTCGATAAGTAAGAGTGTCGAACCCAACGAGGAGCAGAAGGTGCTGGCTAGTGGTTATGATCGGGAATTCTGTGCAAATACTTAGCAAACGGATTTTTAGGGGTTTTTGATAAAGCAAGTAAACAAAGTACGATTAAATAAAAGACAGTAGGAATAAATCCAGCAAGTGGCCCAATCCTTTATGCGGCAAAGGACAAGCCGGATGTATTACTTAAGATGACCAAACGTTCTCGAGGACACATGGGAAGACTGTCAAGTGCTTTCGCTTCATATAGTTGATTAATCTTCTCTAGCTTGCTAAGGTGAACCTGTGCTAATGTACCGCCCCATCCAAGACTAATACATACTTGTGATTATACCCCTTGCAAACATCCATACGTACAAGAAAGTAATTAAGGTAGAAACCTAACCACAGCTTTAAACTCTAAGACCCTTACGTCCCTTGTGCAATGGTTTCCTAACGAGGCTTCAGGTTTCTGTCACTCCGGCAACCCCTACGATTAGTAGCCAAATACACAATGCATTCCCCTAGGCCCATATAGGTGAAGTGTCATGTAGTCGACGTTCACATGACACCACTAGAAGAAGTACACCACAACTTAAATAACAATCTATTGAATATTTCTCAACACAACTCCACTACTAACAACAAGACTTCTCCCATGTCCTCAAGAACAAAATGAACTACTCACAAGACATCATATGGATCATGATTAGAGATGGAATAATTATGTATAACAATCTGAACATAAACAATAATTCAATGGTTCACTCAATAGCATCAACTACAAAGAGTAATCAACACCGGGAAAGTTTCCCCTATGAACTATGCAAGATTCAACACAATTGTTACAGCGATATGGAGATGGTGATGAGGGTCCTAATGGTGATGATGGTGGTGATGATGCTGATGATGATCCCGATGAAGTTCAGCTTGATGGTGGTGTTGATGGTGACGATCTTCCCTCTCCGGGAAGGAATTCCCCCAGCAGAAATCTGTCTGCTGGAGAGATCTTTCTCTCTCGGTGTTTTCCGCCCCGCAGAGCCGGCGGAATCTTTCTGTGGTCGCTCCCCGAGTCTTAGGGTTTCGGGAGGATGATATACGCTAGAGGGGAGAGGATGGAGTGGGCCAGGGTGGCCACACCACCTCCTGGCGCGGCCTAGGCCTGCCCGCGCCAGGGGGTGGTGTGGGCCCCCTGTGGCCCATCTCCACTCCATCTTCTGGCATCCTTAGTCTTCTGGAAAAATAGGATTTTCCATATATTTTCCCGGATTTTCTGATCTTCGCGAATTTTTCCTCCAAACAACACCTTTTCCATCAGAATCCTGACTACAGCGGTCCATGCTCCATAAGTCATCAACCATGCAAAAACAGAAGAAATAACATAAGTATCACCTCTCAATACGAAATATATCAATGAATAATAGTGAATTAAGACATAGAATAGTGATGCAAAATGGACGTATCAACTCCCCCAAGCTTAGACTTCGCTTGTCCTCAAGCGAAACTGAGCTCAATAAACATGGCCTCGGGTTTATGGAGTGAAGAGTCGATAAAAGAATACGGACAAGAAGCATCACATTCATCAAATACATAGATCATAATAGAAGACAACTCACTATTATATAACTCAACTTGCAATAGGTAAAGGAAACACAATAAAGATACATAAAGTGAATCATAATTGGTAGTGGCAAACTTAGCTCTTGGTCGAAGAATAGTTGATAATTTGCTGGAGTTCACAAATAGCTGGTTTTCCATGATAGATTTCAAAGTAGTAAACATCAAGATAAGAGCAATGTGCAAAACAAGGAACATAAGACACATGATTGAATAAATCATCATATGAATGAATGAAACACAACAACTCAAAATACTTGCTGAGATAAAAGGGAGTAGGTTTACTGACTCAACTAAGAAGTAAAAGAAAGGCCCTTCGCAGAGGGAAGTAGGGATTGCAAGTCTCATAAAGAGCTCCCAAAAATTATGATACTTACTAGCTTTCAGCTCTCATTTCCCCTATCATAGGCATCTTCTGGTGATTAAGGTTAAAGTGACACAACTAAGAGGATATGCTTGACAAGTTATAAATTGGAGTCTCATGCCCCTTAATTATGAGTACCGAACCTCATGCTACTCAACTTCATTCACGAGCAAGCTCTTGTCATTGTAAATACATGTGTATCATTAAGAACCGCCAACGGGATACCCCTTGCACATGACACAAGAGCTATCCGATAATCAAAATGACAAGGCAAGCAGAAAGTGAGCATCTCAGTGATCTTTTTATTTGCTATTTGCATAGGTTTTTATTGAGGATGCTTCATAGAATGCTCACTATAGTTATGCTACAAGTTTCCACCATGATTAGGCATGGCTTAGGCTAGAGGCCCAGGTGTTTCTCTAACACACATATAAACTCCATGATCTTACAAGTTCCACTTTTATTTCACACCGCCGGGATCCATAAGCAAAAGAACATGATATCAACTAGGTACAAAGTACCAATGAAGTGTTGAAAGCGGTCCCCATGATACATGGTTCTGCTAACTTCAACTCATAAAGCGCAAGCATATACGCAACAAAGAAGGACCCAATGATTCAAGTTTATTAAATGCAAGAAAGTAAAGTGTGCCATCAACTTCGTGAGAGCTTTAATCACTAGTTTTCTCATAACAAGTTTAATTTGGAAGGTAAACAAAAGCATGAATATACTTGGAATAGCAATAATGCTAATATGTAGGTATGGTGGACACGAATGGCAAAGGTTTTGGTTTAAAGGAGGTGGATGCACGAGAAGAATACCCTCTCAGTACAGGTTTTTGGCTAGCAAGGCTGGGTAGCAAGTATAAGAGTTGAAGGAAACAAACAAACATACAAGCGATAAAGACAAACATGCAATCTTCCTTGGAAGCACAAAAGATCTTAACTAGAGAATACTAGACTTACGAGCAAATCAAGAAAGAAAGATGATGAAATTATTTTTCTTTAAAGGTACTTTTATCTTTTCTTTCAACTCTCAAAAATAGTGTGCTACTGACCAAGCCAGGTTTGCCAAAACCAACTAAATTAACTCAATGATCCCAAAGTGCTACCAATACTAACAACAAGATCAATCATATAACCACGAACTGAAAACTAATATAAGCTATGCAAAAGAGTAAATGATAGAACTTCTCATTAATAATCCATAATGGCAACTCACACCAAGGGATACATATCTAACGAGAGAGGGGACACTTCCATAATGAAACCATCCTACATAATAACTCCTCTATTCATGATATGACTCTACTAAAAAGGTAAAAAGATAGAAGATGGTGATGTGATACCGCGGCACTCCCCCAAGCTTGGAATAAACCAAGGGGATGCCAAACCTGACGACGAATTACTCCTTTGGTGGTGGTGGTATCATCTCAACGAGCTCTTTGATAAGTTTCCCCAAGTCCTCAATCTCGAAGGTGAGAGTACGAATCAACTCCGAGTTGTGCTTAATACGGCTCATGATCATGTCGTGTTGAGAATTCTAGCTCTTGCTATTCTTTCCCCACTCTTCCTCTTTGAAGTCTTCTTTTCCTGCATGGCTAGAACGAGGCAAATCCCAATTGGAGGGTAATTTCCCCTTGGGCATATTCTGGTATTGATGCTCATGGATAAAGGTATGGAAAGGATTCTTGGTGCGTGGAGGAAGTGACCAGGGATCTGAACGGTGATGAGGAGGCTTCCCTCCAATGGCTGGGTTTTCCACCACTCCAATGCTTGCAATGGTAGTGCCGGTGTGCTTTGCCTCCTCTTCACCTTCGCTCTTGATCTCCTTCTCCTGCCCGGGGTCTTGGAGGTCTTCCTCCATAGGCTCCTTTCTCCTTTATCCTTGGCGGACACCTCTGTTGGGGGGATACCCCCGGGTAGGGTCACGCCGTGGTATAAAGGCCGAGTTAGCCGAGGTTCGGCAAGGCCAAAGCAGATGCTGGCCAGGTCACCTCAAGGCAGGCCAAATCACGGGGTAACCCGGACCAGGGGGCGTTCGCCTAACTAAGTCTCAACCGACTTAAGCAGTAAGTCGGAAGTGCATGTTTTACTTATATGCAGGAACAGGTGTGGCCATATCAACTATGATCCGGGTCACGTCTAGCTTCTAGGAGAAGGAAGGAATCTCGCTGGTCAAAAGAAGCCCCGGTACGCACTACCTGAGCGAAGCGAGCAAGGACAGGACCACCGGGGCGTGGCCGACAAGGGTGACGACGCCCATGTCAGCTGACGCGGGCGCCGCAGAGGCGCACGTAGCCAAAGCATGTGTGACGCGGGGGAAAGCACCCCGGTCGGCTTACTACTTTGGGAAGCATATTCTTAGGAATATGCTTCCACGTATGCCCTAGGCAGAGACCGAGCTCCCTCTATAAAAGAGGGGCTAGGGTTTCAGTAGAGGGGGTTGGTTTTTCTGCTATTCTGTTTTGGCTAGGGTTTTAGGTGTGATCTGTGGGTGACAGTAAGAGAGCTCCTTCTTCCTCCTCTCGCCAATACAGCTCAAGGAGCGCTTGTAATCTTGGAAACAGAGCTATACAAACAACTGTGTGGAGAATCACTTCACTATCCCTCCCTGGATTCCCCTAGCGTGTATTAGTCCCCACCTTTAGCCTATCCATGGCATCTGCCGTGACACCACCATGACAGTTGGCGCCCACCGTGGGGCTAGCGGCGCTAGCAGGGGTCAAGGTCCAGACGGGAAACATCATCGGCACCGGCGAACGCATCGTCTCCGGGCTCGTCCAGCGCTTTGGAGCGATGGATTTCATCAGCGACAACGCTGGCTGCTTCAGCACGCGTCCTCTTCCGCGCAATGGCCTCTTCGTCAGGCTCGGCGCGCACAAGGTCTACGTTGTTGTTGAAGTGTCGTGTGTTCATCCGTGTCACGTCATCGAGGCGGGGGAGCCACCCCTCACCGTGGTTCCCGGAACGCGTATCGCTCGCTCCCAGGACCATGCAGAGGTGATGATGACTGCGCCAGGTGCGGGCGTGAGCAAGGATCCGGCGCCAGATCCAGAGGTAACGCCTAAGGCACCGAGGAAAGGTAGAGGTCCTCCACTTGAGAGGCCAGAGAACATGTTGAGGGAAGCAATGGATAGCTTGGCAAACCCTGTAGTAGCAGCAGTAGATCCGGCTTGAGCGCAGGCTGAGCTGGAAGAAACTAGGCAGAAAATACTAGAGGGCGCAAAAAGGATAGTCGCGGCACAGCAGTCGTTGAATATGACACTGTGTGAGTACGCAAAGGCGAACAAGGTTGACGCTGTAAAAGTGAAGGGAAGAAATCTGATGAGCGAGATGAACAGAGAGGGCGATATTGGAATTGAGGAATCAGAGAACTGTTTGTCCGTGGGGCTGCCGAGGTATAGTACCCCGGCCAAGAACCTCAAAGCAGCGGATGCAGCTGCGTCCGAGTTAGAGGGTCTGACGGGTGAAGCCCGGCAAAGACAACAGGATAGGGTTAATGAGCTCGTTCGGATCGCGAACAGAAAAAACGAGGAACTACTAAGAGCTAACCTAGAGAGAGCTGGAGCCTCCAAGATCATCCATTCGGCGGTGGGTAACCCAGAGAAATCCGCTGGAGCCGCATCGTCTCCTCATGGTGGTCCAAGGAGAGAAGAGGTAGTAACCTCAGCCAGACAGAACAAACAGATCATCCCCTATGACCCAACGCGGGCAGGGAAAGGAAAAGAAGCTCAGAAAAATGATGATCGACGGAGTGTGAGCCGAGGTGAAGCTGGCCGAGGTAACCGCGACCAAGGCAATGACGGTCAAGGGAACGTTGTCAACGGCAATGCCGGACAGCGAAACTCGGCCGGAGCAGGACAACCGCAGCAGCGGAATATACCAAGGCAAGAGCAAAGTGCCGGCCGAGGTATGCAACAGAAAGGTGCTCCGCGAGATCAAGACAGGTATAATGATGGAGACTCGGAAATGGCAAACGTGGGATACCCAAGGCCAGACTATCATGTGATAGGGTCAAGACTGGGAAGCAGGGATTTGATGCCTGATGATGCCAGGTTAAAACTGGATCGACTGTATAGGTTGGAACAAATTGAATGTCAAGGTCCACGGGGTCTAGCATGTTTTGGACCCCGGATCATGAAAGGAGCCACCGGTACCCAACTTCCAGCTACCCAGGGGCACGAAGACGTATGACGGCACTACAAAGCCGGAAGATTGGCTGATAAGTTGTGCTACAGCTGTGAAAATTGCCACTGGCAACCTGAGATGGGCTGTACGATATGTACCCCAGATGTTGGAAGGACCGGCAAGGGTATGGCTTTACAATTTTCCACCAGGAAGCATCAACTGCTGGATAGATTTCGAGGAAATGTTCATCAGCAATTTTTCGAGTATGTATCAGAGGCCAAATAGGCCGCAAAACCTAGCTATGTGCAAGCAAAGGCCAAATGAGACGGATCGGGAGTTTTTAACCCGGTGGTGCACTGTGAGAAACTCGTGTGAGGGCGTGATAGAATCACAGGCCATAGCATGGTTTGCACAAGGGTGCAGATATGCAAGCGAGCTGTGGCAGAAGTTGCAAAGGAAAATGCCAACTACGTTGGCAGAGATGATCCGGATTGCAGATTCGTATGCTTTGGGTGATCCGACTCAACCTAGGCTCGTATCAAACGAGTCAAACGATGAGTACTATCAGAGAGATGGGGCCGGATCATCCCGGAGGAATGAGTACAGAGGAAAAAGGAGAGATGATAGACCGGATCATCGATACGGTTCGCACCAAGTTGCAGCTGTGAATCAAGATCAGCCTGGAGCAGGGGGCAGTCAACGCCAAAAAACTAGAGGGTAGTGAACTCTGAGAAACGATGGCAAGAAGACTTGGACACCAGAGCAAAAGAAGCAGTGGCAAGAAAGGAAAGACCGTCCGAGGTATACTTATGAGTTGATGTTGGACCAGCCGTGTAAGTTTCACACGCCAAATCCGAATAACCCAGCGGGTCATACGACGAGGCAATGTGAGTGGATGCGCAAGATTGAACAAGGTGGTTCGGGGAATGCTCAGGCACCCCGGAATGATCAGCCTCGGCAGGAGTTACCCCGGCAGCAATTGCTCTCTGGAGCGAACACGCAACAGCTAATGTTGCCTCCCCCTCCGCCGAGGTATGATAACAATGAGATAAGGGATGCAGTGCATCAAGTAGAAAATCAGCCTCAGCCAGATCAGAGATACCCCGGAAATGAGGGGAGAAACGAGTACAGAGAGCACCATCATAGCTATTGTGTGTTCACCACTGAGGAAACAGATAGAAAGAGCTTGCAGCGTAGGCATATGGAGGTGAATGCAGTAATGCCTGCAGTGACGAGGTACATGCCTTGGTCTGACCAGGAAATCACCTAGAGCATCAGGGATCATCCCAAGCTCATGCCAAGCCCTGGTTCATATGCGTTGGTGCTGGATCCGACACTCATTAGACCTAGCATTAACGTAAGGTTCTCAAAGGTGTTGATCGACAATGGCAGTAGCATTAACATCATGTATGCGGACACAATGCGCAAGTTGCGTATCTCGGAGAACATGTTGCAGGCCACGAGGACAACTTTCCATGGTATTGTGCCCGGCATTTCTTGTGAGCCCATAGGCAAGGTCCGGGTTGACGTCCTGTTCGGCACAAGGGATAACTGACGAACCGAAAATTTGGAGTTCGAGGTGGTGAACTTGGAAAGCGCCTACCACGCATTACTCGGAAGGCCAGCCCTGAACAAGTTCATGGCAAGCTGTCATGTTAGCTACTTGAAGATGAAGTTGCCCGGACCAAACGGGGTGATTACCATTGCAGGGGATTTCCGACGTTCCATGGAGTGTGCGTCGGCCGGGTCAAACTTAGCCGAGTTACTTGTGATTGCACAGGAAAAAAGGAAAATTCAAGAGGTGGTGGCATTGGCTCAGTCCGTGCAGCAGTATATGCCGGCGCTGAGTAACCCGCATGGAAGTGTCTCCTTCCAGGCCACGAAAGATACCAAGAAGATCCCTGTTGATGACATGTTCCCAGAGCGCACCGTAACAATTGGTGTCGGGTTAAGTGATAAATAGGAAAGCGAGCTCGTCAGCTTCCTCCGTGAGAATCAGGACATTTTTGCTTGGTCCACACAGGACTTGCAAGGTGTTCCAAGGGAGTTGGCCGAGCACTCTTTGAATGTGAGACCCGGAGCTAAGCCGGTGAAGCAACCTCTCCGCCGCTTCGCCAAAGATAGGAGGAAAGTCATTGGGGATGAGATAGCTCAGTTGCTAGCTGTAGGATTTATCATGGAAGTTCTTTACCCGGATTGGCTGCCTAATCCGGTGCTGGTGGAAAAGAAGAAGGATGACCCGAACGTGGCAGTGGTTTGGCACATGTGTATTGATTACACGAACCTGAACAAGGCGTGTCCAAAATATCCATTTCCGCTGCCAAGAATAGATCAGGTCATAGACTCAACTGATGGATGTGAATTGTTGTCATTCATTGATGCATATTTTGGTTTCCACCAGATACCTCTGAATCCGGATGATCAAATAAAGACTGCATTTATTACCCCGTATGGGGCTTATTACTATCACACTATGCCATTCGGTTTATGTAATGCAGGGGCAACGTACCAAAGATGTATGCAAAAATGTTTGCACGACCAAATAGGTCAAAATGTATAGGTGTATGTGGATGATGTGGTTATCAAGACCAAGGAAAGCAAAACGCTCCTTGACGATATCAGGCAAACGTTTGCAAACCTAAGGAGGTTCCGGATGAAACTTAACCCGGAAAAATGCACCTTCGGTGTCCCGGCTGGAAAATTGCTTGGTTTTCTTGTTTCCAGCCGAGGTATCGAGGTTAATCCAACCAAAATCCGGGCCATCGAACGAATGGAACTGCCGAAGTGTCTTAACGATGTCCATAAGTTCACAGGTCGCCTGGCCTCATTAAGTCGGTTTGTATGTCGGTTGGGAGAGAAGGCATTGCCTCTTTACCAACTCATGAAAAAGTCGGATAAGTTCGTTTGGACGCCGGAGTTGTACTCACGTCGCCCAAGAAGGACCAATTGAAATATGTGCTGTAGATCCATTTCGCCGCATCAAACAATGTCGCTGAGTATGAAGCACTTGTGCATGGGCTCAAGGTGGCAAAAGAGATTGGGATACGTTGGATTGTATGCTTTGGCGACTCGGATTTGGTGGTGCAGCAAGTGTCGGGAGTGTGGGACGCCCTTGATCCAAACATGGCGCTGTACAGATTTCATGTGCAGAAGATATCTGGTTACTTTGAGGGATGCGAATTTCACCATGTACCCCGGGTGGAAAATGAGGCTGCCGACATGTTGTCGAAGCTCGGGTCAACCCGACAAGCAATTCCACCGGGTGTAGCATTAGAGCACCTCAGGAAACCATCCATCAGGCCCTCCCCAGAAACTGACTCGATCTATGTCCCGGAGGACGCGGAATCCGGAGCTGTGCCCATGGACATTGACATGGGAAGTGGTGCGCGAAACCCGGGGACTGCCTTGGCAAACCCGGGGACTGCTTCACTGAACCCGGGGACTGCTCAGCGTGATCCGGTTGAAGTTATGCCGGTGGATCAGATGGATATTGACGAGGATGTGTTCCCTGTGCGAGCAATACCGGCTTGGGCACTACCTATATTTCAGTTCCTAAAAGATGGAACGTTACCCACTGAGGAAGTGATGTCCAGGCAAACACAGAGGAGGGCAAAGGCTTACACGATCATCAATTCCGAACTATACAAAAGAAGTGTGACCAATGTCCTCCAGCGATGTGTTGACCCGGAAGAAGGGCTTCACATCCTCCGAGATATACATCAGGGGGAATGCGGGCAGCATGCCTCATCCCGAGCCTTGGTAGCAAAAGCTTTCCGGCACGGATTCTACTAGCCAAACGCCTTAGAGCAAGCGGAAGATCTAGTGAGAAAATGTAATGGTTGTCAGAGGTACGCTACCAAGACACATATGCCAATGTCGGAACTCAAGACCATACCAATTACTTGGCCATTTGCCGTATGGTGCTTGGATATGGTTGGCCCGTTCAAACCAGCAAGGGGAAATATGACTCACATTCTGGTAATGGTGGACAAGTTTACGAAGTGGATTGTGGTAAAGCCTATAAGAAAATGTGATGGAGCTACGGCCGTAATGTTTCTCAAAGATATCATCTTGAGGTACGGTTATCCTCGCAGTATCATAACTGATAATGGCACAAACTTTGCTGAAGGAGCATTTGCGCGTTTTTGCCGGGATAAGAAGATTCGGCTGGACGTAGCCTCGGTAGCCCACCCCGCATCGAACGGACAAGTGGAAAGATCCAACGGATTAGTATTATCCGGGATAAAACCCCGGCTCATTGAGCCGCTGCAAAGATCAGCGGGGTGCTGGATAGAAGAACTACCAGCGGTACTGTGGAGTTTAAGAACAACTCCGAATCGATCAACAGGCTATACGCCGTTTTTCTGGTATATGGGGCAGAAGCTGTATTACCAGCCAACATAGAGCATGATTTGCCTAGGGTCACCCAATACACAGAAGCCGAAGTGCAAGAAGCCCGGCAAAATGATGTTGATCTGCTGGAAGAAGCGAGAGAACTGGCACTGTCCAGATCCACCATATATCAGCAAAATCCCCGACGCTATCATACCCGGAAAGTGTGCCCCCGAGTCTTTCGGGAAGGCGATCTGGTGCTCCGATTGGTACAACGTACTACTGGCATGCATAAATTATCCCCCCATGGGAAGGGCCATTCATCGTAAGCAGGGCATTGCACAATGATTCTTATTATCTTATAGATGCAAAGCCACAGGAAAAGAACAAGGCGGACAGGTCCGGAGAAGAATCCAAGCGACCATGGAATATAGCTCTACTCCGTCCTTTCTACACTTAGCTAAGAAGTGTATGTATCCGAGTCATCTCATATGTCGGTATGTATGTCGGCAATGAGCTTATCAATGAAATGTTAGCACCTCAAGCAGTAACTCGGGGACTGCCTTAATAATGTTTGTTGTTTTTGTGCGTCAGCTGGAATAGGTTATTCTACTTAACTCGGATTAGTAATGTGTGAGCACCAAGAACCCAACTCTTCGACTTGCTGCTGTCCAACAAGAATTGGCTTCATGGCAAGCAAGAGAACAAGTTTGGAATTGCGTAGCACATGAAAAACGACTAAGGAAAAGAATTTATTCGAGCCGATGTTTGTTTTTTGGACTAACCCTGTATTTATTTTCAAGTTATTATGCAGTTTTATTTTTGAGCTAAGTCTAAAAGTTTCCCAGTATTGTTAAGACAATTTTTGAAGCTCGGATTCGTAAGTCATAAAACTGAATCAAGGTAGACACGAACCGAGCCAAGAGATTGAACGAACAAGAAAAAGAAACTCGGGGACTAAGCCCAAGTTAATCCGGCATAAGAACTTAGTAGCAAAATATCACATGTGTTTAGAATACAACTCCACCCGGCATACCGGGGATCTGATAAATTTCGAGTTTTTTCGCTCAAGGAGCAGCAGGAGGAAGTTCGGCATCATCTTCGCCGCCTTCAATATCCGAGGCGTCATCTTCTCCTTCACCGTCCGAGCTATCCTCATCATTCTCAACCTCTTCAACCGCAGCGGCTTCCAGGAAGCTCGGCCCCTCAACCCATTCATGAATGGGAGCGTATTCGATGAGGCTATGGTCGCAAGCCTAGCTCCGAGCTACCCACTCCGGGTCATTGGTCCATCTGGATCCTGTGCACAGACGTGTCAGGAGGTTGAGATCGATCTTCTCATACCACATGAGTATGTGGTGAAGAATGGTATCAGCTGCGGCTGATGGGTTCGTAGCATGGAAAACAAAAAAATTCTACCGCAAGAACGAACAAAACCCAGATCTAATCTAGATAAAAGCCAAGATCTAATCTATTAGACACGAGATAGATCTGTACTAACCCTTATAGATCCGAAAGCGTTACGAGATTAGATCTCGTGGTTGATGTAGTCGATCACTTGCTGATCTCAAGATCGTGTGGACGATCCTTCCAGCGCCGCGTTCCGGCAGCGCTTCCGTAGTCGGTCATACGTACGGAGTCGAAGCAGACCTTCCTCTCCTCGTTCCAGCGAGCAGCGGAGGTAGTAGATCTTCTCCACGGAATCACAGCAGCACGACGGCGTGGTGGTGGTGGTGGAGTAGAGAATTCTGCAGGGCTTCGCCTATGCCTGTGCAGAAGAAAGGAGGAGGAGAGAGGCGGCGGAGATTTGGAGTTGTGGAGGACGGCCTAGAGGTGGCGCCCCCATCCCTCTATTTAAAGGGGGAGGCGCCATGGGAGGGGGAGTCCTAGTAGGACTCCCCTCCCTCCTATGGCCGGCGGATTGGGGAGGGGGGAGGAGTCCTCCTCCCCCACGACTCCTTGTATTGCCCCACCAGGACTCCTTGGTCCCTTTCTTGGTTTTCAAGCAAACTCCAAGAAATCTTCCAGAACCTTCCGGAACATTCCGAAACCTTCTAGAATCCTCATACAAATACTCCGGAACATTTCCTAACTCAGAAAATGATCCTCAATATATGAATCTTATTCTCCGGACAATTCCGGATCTCCTCGTGATGTCCCAGATCCAATCCGAGACTCCGAACAACATTCGTTCTCCAACGCACATTCCATATCTACTTAAAACAACTTCGAACCTTAAGTGTGTCACCCTACGGTTCGTGAATATGTAGACATGACAGAGACACATCTCCTATCAATAACCATCAGCGGGACCTGGAGATCCATAATGGCTCCCACATACTCAACGATGACTTCGTGATCGATTGAACCATTTACATACGAAACCAATTCCCTTTGTCACGCGATACTATACTTATCCGAGGTTTGATCGTCGGCATCTCCATACCTAGTTCTACCTCGTTACTGATAAGTACTCTTTACTCGTTCCGTGATATGTCATCCCTTGTGACCCAGTCACATGCTTGCAAGCTAACTAGATGACATTCCACCGAGAGGGCCCAGAGCATATATATCCATCATATGGATGGACAAATCCCAATCTTGATCCATGCGCTTCAACACATACTTTCAGAATACCCAATGACACCTTTATAACCACCCAGTTACGAAGCGGCGTTTGATGTCATCAAAGTACCCATCCGGTGATGGTGATTAACACAACCTCATGGTCGAAGGATTAGGTTACTATGCATTTTAAAAGCTTATAGCAATACGAACTTAATGACTTGATCTTATGCTACGCTTACTATGGGTGTATGTCCATCACATCATTCTCCTAATGATATAACCTTGTTATTAATAACATCCTAATGTCCATGATCAGGAAACCATGATCATCAATTAATTAACAAGCTAGTTCAACAAGAGGCTTACTAGGGACTCTTATATGTTTACAAAACACACAAGTATTAGTGTTTCCTAATAATACAATTATAGCATGGGATGTAAACATTCATCATAAACATAAAGATATAATAATAACCACTTTTATTATTGCCTCTTGGGCATATCTCCAACAGTCTCCCACTTGCACTAGAGTCAATAATCTAGATTACATGGTAATATACCGAACACCCATGGCGTTCTGGTGTTGGTCATGCTTTGCCCTAGGGAGAGGTTTAGTCAACGAATCTGCCACATTCAGATCAGTGTGTACTTTGCAAATCTTTATGTCACCATCTCGGACATACTCGCGAATAGCGTGGAAACGTAGCTTGATGTGCTTCAGCTTGCTATGTGACCTTGGCTCCTATGCATTAGCTATGGCACTTGTGTTGTCACAGTAGATGGCCATCGGGTCCAACGCACTGGGAACCACGCCAAGTTCTGTAATGAATTACTTCATCCATACGGCTTCTTGTGTAGCCTCCGAAGCAGCTATGTATTCCGATTCAGTTGAAGATTTCGCCACAATGCTTTGCTTTGCACTCCTCCAGCTCACTGCAGCACCATTCAAAATAAATACGTATCCCAACTGTGACTTCGAGTCATCCGGATCGGTGTTCCAACTAGCATCGGTGTAACCGTTTACAACAAGCTGTTCATCACCTCCATAAGAAAGAACCATATACTTAGTCCTATTTAGGTACTTTAGGATATTCTTGACCGCTGTCCAGTGCTTCATTCTAGGATCACTTTGATATCTGCTAGTCAAACTAACAGCATGTGCTATATCCGGTCTTGTACACAGCATGGCATACATGATAGAACCTATGGCCGAGGCATAGGGAATATTATTCATTTTCTCTCTATCTTCTGCCGTAGCTGGACTTTGATTCTTACTCAAGGTCTTACCTGACAACATGGGCACGAACCCTTGCTTGCTATCTTCCATTCTAAACTTCTTTAGAACTTTTTCTAAGTATGTACTTTGTGAAAGCGCTATTAGGCGTCTTGATCTATCTCTATAAATCTTGATGCCTAGAATATATGCCGCTTCGCCAAGATCCTTCATTGAAAAACTATTATTCAAATAGGTTTTGACGCTATTAAGAAGTTCTATATCATTCCCAATCAACAATATGTCATCTACATATAGTACTAGGAATGCTACAGAGCTCCCACTCACTTTCTTGTAAATACAAGCTTCTCCATAAGTTTGTATAAACCCAAATTTTTTGATTACTTTATCAAAACGTTGATTCCAACTCTGGGATGCTTGCTTCGGTCCATAAATGGAGCGCTGAAGCTTGCATACCTTGTCAGCATCTTTAGGATCGACAAAACCCTTGGGTTGTACCATATACAACTCTTCCTCAATGTCACCATTAAGGAACGCCGTTTTGACATCCATCTGCCAAATCTCATAATCGAAATGTGCAGCAATTGCTAACAAAATCCTCACAGACATCAGCTTCGCTACTGGTGAGAATGTCTCATCATAGTCAACTCATTGAATTTGTCGGAACCCTTTCGCGACAAGTCGAGCTTTATAGACGGTAACATTACCATCAGCATCTGTTTTTCTCTTGAAAATCCATTTGTTCTCGACAGCCTTACGGCCATCCGGTAAGTCCACCAAAGTCCACACTTGGTTTTCGTACATGGATCCCATTTTGGATTTCATGGCTTTTAGCCATTTGTCGGAATCTGGGCTCACCATAGCTTCTTCATACATCGCAGGGTCATCAGCGTTGTCCACCAACATGACGTTCAAGGCAGAGTCATACCAATCAGGAGTGGTACGAACCCTCGTTGACCTGCAAGGTTCAGTAGTAACTTCGTTTGAAGTTTCATGATCATTATCATTAGCTTCCTCTCCAATTGGTGCAGGCGGCACAAAAACATCTTCCGGTGCTGAGAGAAGGTTCAATAACCTCATCGAGTTCTACTTTCCTTCCAGTCACCTCCTTCGAGAGAAACTCCTTCTCAAGAAAAGATCCCTTCTTGGCAATGAAAACTTTGCCCTCGGATCTATGATAGAAGGTATACCCAATTGTTTCTTTAGGGTATCCTATGAAGATGCATTTCTCCGCTTTGGGTTCTAGCTTATTAGGTTGTAACTTCTTTACATATGCTTCGCAACCCCAAACTTTAAGGAACGACAACTTAGGTTTCTTACCAAACCATAATTCGTAAGGTGTCGTTTCAACAGATTTAGATGGTGCCCTATTTAAAGTGAATGCGGCTGTCTCTAATGCATAGCCCCAAAATGATAGCGGTAAATCTGTAAGAGACATCATAGACCGAACCATATCTAAGAGAGTTCGATTACGACGTTCGGACACACCATTACGCTGTGGTGTTCCCGGCGGTGTCAACTGCGAAAGTATTCCACATTTCTTTAAATGCATGCCAAACTCATAACTCAGATATTCACCTCCGCGGTCAAAACGCAGAAACTTAATCTTCTTGTTACGATGATTTTCCACTTCACTTTGAAATTCCTTAAATTTCTCGAAAGTTTCAGACTTATGTTTCATAAAGTAGACATACCCATATCTACTTAAGTCATCAGTGAAAGTGAGAACATAACGATATCCACCACGCGATGCTACACTCATTGGACCACACACATCGGTATGTATTATTTCCAATAAGTTTGTAGCTCGCTCCATTGTACCAGAGAATGGAGTCTTAGTCATTTTTCCCATTAAACATGCTTCGCATCTTTCAAGTGATTCAAAATCAAGTGACTCAAGAAGTCCATCTGAATGGAGTTTCTTCATACGCTTCACTCCAATGTGACCAAGACGACAGTGCCACATGTATGTAGAATTATCATTCAATTTTATTCGTTTAGCATCTATGTTGTGAACATGTGTATCACTACTATCGAGATTCAATAACAATAAACCATTCATCTCAGGTGCATTACCATAAAAGATATTACTCATATAAATCGAACAACCTTTATTCTCGGACTTAAAAGAGTAACCGTCTCATAGTAAACAAGATCCAGATATAATGTCCATGCTTAATGCAGGCACCAAATAACAATTATTGAAATTTAAAACTAATCCCGAAGGTAGATGTAGAGGGAGCGTGCCGACGGCGATCACATCAACCTTGGAGCCATTTCCAACGCGCATCGTCACCTCGTCTCTCGTCAGTCTTCGTTTATTCCGCAGCTCCTGTTTCGAGTTACAAATATGAGCAACCGAACCAGTATCAAATACCCAGGCACTACTACGATTACTAGTAAGATACACATCTATAACATATATATCAAGTATACCTTTCTTCTTGATGTTGCCGTTCTTCAGATCCGCCAGGTACTTGGGGCAGTTACGCTTCCAGTGACCAGCACCCTTGCAGTAGAAGCACTCAGTTTCAGGCTTGGGACCAGCCTTGGGCTTCTTTGCAGGTGCGGCAGCTTTCTTGCCGTCCTTCTTGAAGTTGCCCTTGTTCTTAGGCTTGCCCTGTCTCTTGAAATTGATGGTCTTATTGACCATCAACACTTGGTGCTCCTTCTTGATCTCCACTTCAGCAGTTTTCAGCATGGACGATAGTTCAGGCAACGTCTTGTTCATGCAGTGCATATTGTAGTTCATCACAAAGTTCTTATAACTCGGTAGCAGTGATTGGAGGAGACGATGAATCCCCAACTCATTAGGAATCGATATTCCCAACTCTTGGAGCTTGTTTGCGTACCCAGACATGGTTAGCACGTGCTCGCTAACGGAGCTTCCCTCTTCCATCTTACAGTTAAAGAACTTTTTGGAGGCCTCATAGCTCTCCATGGCCGCGCGAGTCTCAAAAATTAGCCTGAGATCCTTAATGATCTCGAACGGGTCGTGGTGCTCAAAACGCTTTTAAAGCTCCGCTTCTAAACCGTACAGGATGGCACACTGAACTGTGGAGTAATGATTTTTCCGAGTGGTGTAAACATTCTTTACGTCATCGGTGGCATCATCTGCAGGTGGGTCACCTAGCGGTGCTTCGAGCACATAGGTCAACTGACCAGCCCTGAGGACGATCTTCAGTCCACGGAACCAGTCCGTGAAATTGCTTCCATTGTTCTTAAGCTTTTCTTTCTCTAGGAACGCATTGAAATTGATGGAGGGGTTCGCCATAATCTACAACAAATTTTGCAAGTAGTTTAGACTAAGTTTATGATGAATTGAGTTCAAATTTAATACTTAAGTTAACTAGGTGAACTCCCACTCAAAACAACATCCCTCACATTGTCTTAGTGATTACACGAACCAAGTCCACTACACCAAGTCCGATCTTCACGAGAGAAGATGTAGTTTCATCGGCGAACAATCTTCATGTTCATCATATCAATCATATGATTCATGCTCTACCTTTCGGTATTCCGTGTTCCAAGACCATGTCTATACATGCTAGGCTCGTCAAGATAACCTTAGTTTCCGCATGTGCAAATCTGGCTTGCACCCGTTGTATGCACACGTAGAATCTATCACATCCGATCATCACGAGATGCTTCGAAACGACGAGTCTTAGCAACGGTGCCAACTAAGGGTGAACATTTTATTACTTGATATTTAGTGAGAGGGATCATCTTATAATGCTACCGTCGCGATCTAAGCAATACAAGATGCATAAAGGATTAACATCACAGGCAATTCATAATTAGTGTGATATGATATGGCCCTTTCTACTTGCGCCTTTGATCTCCATCTCCAAAGCACGAACATGATCTCCATCATCACCAGCATTGCGTCAAGGTCAGTGGCGCCGCTTCATGGTTGTCCATCATCACTAGCAACTATTACAACTACTTGGAATAAAGCTATTACAAGATGAATAGACACGCAGGTCTTAACAGAATTAAAGACAACCATTAGGTTCCTGCCGGTTGCCATATTACAACAAGGATCATTGCATACATCAAATATAATCACAA
The DNA here is from genome assembly GCA_910589775.1 of Avena eriantha. Classification (NCBI taxonomy): domain Eukaryota; kingdom Viridiplantae; phylum Streptophyta; class Magnoliopsida; order Poales; family Poaceae; genus Avena; species Avena eriantha. The sequence goes on along the minus strand of OU342741.1, from coordinate 22,867,153 downwards.
TCACATGATGGCCATATCACATCACAAAACCCCTGCAAAAACAAGTTAGACACCTCTAATTTTCTTTGCATGTTTTACGTGGCTTGGGGCTTTCGATCAATAACGGATCTTACCTACGAAACTGAACCACAACGTTGATACAAGTGCTATCGAGTGCAAAGTGTAAATTGGATCTATACTATGGTGGGAGAGATAGACACCCGCAAAGCCACTTGTGCAAAGCAAGTTACACGTCAAGCGTGGAGCAAGTCTCATGTGCGATGACATGTAAGGTTAGCCCGAGCCGCTTCATCACACCATGCCGCAAGATGCAAAGTACACAAAGGAAAAGACGGCACGAGCACCAATGCCCACAATACCATTGTGTTCTACTCGTGCAACAGATCTATGCATAGACACGGCTCTGATACCACTGATGGGTTCGTAGCATGGAAAACAAAAAATTTCTACCGCAAGAACGAACAAAACCCAGATCTAATCTAGATAAAAGCCAAGATCTGATCTATTAGACATGTGCAACGAGATAGATCTGTACTAACCCTTGTAGATCCGAAAGCGTTATGAGATTAGATCTCGTGGTTGATGTAGTCGATCACTTGCCGATCTCAAGATCGTGTGGACGATCCTTCCGGCGCCGCGTTCCGGCAGCGCTTCTGTAGTCGGTTATTCGTACGGAGTCGAAGCAGACCTTCCTCTCCTCGTTCCAGCGAGCAGCGGAGGTAGTAGAACTTCTCCACGGAATCACAGCAGCACGACGGCGTGGTCGTGGTAGTGGAGTAGAGAATTCTGCAGGGCTTCGCCTATGCCTGTGCAGAAGAAAGGAGGAGGAGAGAGGCGGCGGAGATTTGGAGTTGTGGAGGAGGGCTTGGAGGTGGCGCCCCCACCCCTCTATTTAAAGAGGGAGGCGCCATGGGAGGGGGAGTCCTAGTAGGACTCCCCTCCCTCCTATGGCCTGCGGATTGGGGAGGGGGGAGGAGTCCTCCTCCCCCACGACTCCTTGTCTTGCCCCACCAGGACTCCTTGATCCCTTTCTTGGTTTTCAAGCAAACTCCAAGAAATCTTCCAGAACCTTCCGGAACATTCCGAAACCTTCTAGAATCCTCATACAAATACTCTGGAACATTTCCTAACTCAGAAAATGATCCTCAATATATGAATCTTATTCTCCGGACAATTCCGGATCTCCTCGTGATGTCCCGGATCCAATCCGAGACTCCGAACAACATTCGTTCTCCAACGCACATTCCATATCTACTTAAAACAACTTCGAACCTTAAGTGTGTCACCCTACGGTTCGTGAATATGTAGACATGACAGAGACACATCTCCTATCAATAACCATCAGCGGGACCTGGAGATCCATAATGGCTCCCACATACTCAACGATGACTTCGTGATCGATTGAACCATTTACATACGAAACCAATTCCCTTTGTCACGCGATACTATACTTATCCGAGGTTTGATCGTCGGCATCTCCATACCTAGTTCTACCTCGTTACTGATAAGTACTCTTTACTCGTTCCGTGATATGTCATCCCTTGTGACCCAGTCACATGCTTGCAAGCTAACTAGATGACATTCCACCGAGAGGGCCCAGAGCATATATATCCATCATATGGATGGACAAATCCCAATCTTGGTCCATGCGCTTCAACACATACTTTCAGAATACCCAATGACACCTTTATAACCACCCAGTTACGAAGCGGCGTTTGATGTCATCAAAGTACCCATCCGGTGATGGTGATTAACACAACCTCATGGTCGAAGGATTAGGTTACTATGCATTTTAAAAGCTTATAGCAATACGAACTTAATGACTTGATCTTATGCTACGCTTACTATGGGTGTATGTCCATCACATCATTCTCCTAATGATATAACCTTGTTATTAATAACATCCTAATGTCCATGATCAGGAAACCATGATCATCAATTAATTAACAAGCTAGTTCAACAAGAGGCTTACTAGGGACTCTTATATGTTTACAAAACACACAAGTATTAGTGTTTCCTAATAATACAATTATAGCATGGGATGTAAACATTCATCATAAACATAAAGATATAATAATAACCACTTTTATTATTGCCTCTTGGGCATATCTCCAACAGTGGCACGTCCAGCGGACTCTCTCTAGAGGTCAAGCTGAGTCTCGGTTTCCATTAACTTCTCAATGAGAAGTGCGGTGGTCTCCGGGGCTTCTTCGCCGGGCCAGAATGTGTTGAAGATGCAAGCTGCAGCGCCGAGGATGTCCTTGCCGTAATTTTTGATGAGCTCCACGCGAGATGACAAGCTGACCAACAGGTCCTCCAGGTTATAAGGAATCCCTTCACCATCAGGAGCGGCCGGAGTACCCCTTTGTCGGTGAAAGTTGGCAACTGCTGTGCTCGCAATAGGAGTGCCTTCTGGAAATTTGCCTAGAAACGAGGCAAAGCAAGAAGGTCAAGAAAAGACATATGAAGTAACTCGGAGAAGTAGGTCGGAAAAGGGAAAGGAACTTACGTGATATATGACTGAGGATCCGGGTCAACTCCTTGGTGTAGTCATCACGTCTCTTCCGAAGCTGCTCGAGCTCAGCATTCGCCGACCCAAGCTGGATGTCGGACTCCTTGAGAAGATCCTGGTCCTTGGCGATCTGGAGGTTGAGGCGCTCGCGCTCTTCTGTGTAATTCTGGCCAGCCTTTTGAAGTTCGGATTGGTGCTGGGCCTTCATCTTCTCCATCTCAGCCTTGAGCCTGGCAATCTCATCGTCCTTGGTCCGGAGGAGGACGAGCTCGTCATCTTTCTTCTTAACCTCGGCTTGGTGCTGCCCTGCTTGTTCGAGAAAATGCAGCATCATATCAGGCACGGGCACACTATCTTCAAGCGATGCTGAAATAGTGTGTTGGCACGGCAGAGCCGAGGTATGAATGTTTGCCGAGCCAAGGAGAAAAGGAAGTGGAAAGCACGGCAAGGTCGGACAGAAATGACTTACCCTTGATCTGCTCCAGATTTTTCCGCATAATAATTTTCTCAGCCTCCACCCCAGCTGCAGAAACCGAATGATGAGATTAGTTCGGCAAAGGAAGATGAAGAAAAATGAAGAAGCGCTAAGGAAGAAATTTACCCCTCTTCTCGTATTCCGCGATAAGTGTAGCTTGCTTTGCGCGTACCATCTTGAGGGTATCCAGCAAGCGTTAGAATTCAGCACTCCGGCGATTGGTGGTCACCTGAAAGGGATACAGAAACACAAGTTAGCTCGATTCATATTCGAAGTGTACTAAAATATGGGCCAAGTGGAACTTAACCCGGCTCTAGGTGTGTGCATATTCGAAGTGTACTAAAATCTGGGCCAAGTGGAACTTAACCCGGCTCTAGGTGTGTGCATATTTGAAGTGTACTAAAATCCGGGCCAAGTGGAACTTAACCCGGTTCTAGGTGTGTGCATATTCGAAGTGTACTAAAATCCGAGCCAAGTGGAACTTAACCCGGTTCTAGGTGTGTGCATATTCGAAGTGTACTAAAATCCGGGCCAAGTGGAACTTAACCCGGCTCTAGGTGTGTGCATATTCGAAGTTCTCATGGAGCTACGTTAGTTTTCTAAAGAGCATCTGGCCGAGTAACAAGTTACTCCCCCGGAGGCTCGGGGACTAATGGTTATTATCTACAGCATGTAATGGGGAAGCGACGTACCTCCATCATCCGCCCAGCGAGGTTAATTGCCTTTGCGGTTGTGTTCATTTGGGCGGAAAACTCGGCGGGGCCGAACTTCTCCAGGAGATCAGCGTCTTGAACTACCTCCGCCTTATTCCAATTCATGAAAAATTCAGTTAGGCTCGGAGGGTACCGTTCACCGGTGGGCATATGGGGCGCCACCAAGCCCTTCGCGTGCGCTTCCTTCCTTTCAATCAAGGCAAGGGCTGGGCTAGTGTGCAGAACCATCTGTTGTGCATCGGTTGGCTCGGCAGGGGCGTCCTTCGTTGCTGGAGCTTTCTTGGGAAGCATTGATACGAGGGTACGCTGCCCAGCCTCGACGAATGTCGGCTTGGTAGCGTCCGGAGCCTTCTTGTCCTTGGCTTGCTGGGAAGAGGAAGCCGTCGCAGCGAATTTCCCCTTAGGAGCGGCCGGGGTAGTTCCCCGCCGAGGTTGAGAAGACTCGGATGAGGCAGAGGAGCTAGGCACTGGTGCTCTTGTTGCTAGACTTGGTGTCGCTGCTGATGTTTTTGCAGACGGAGTTGGTGCTGATGCCAGAGTTGGTATTGGTGCTGGTCTGGTCGTTGGTACTGGTGCTGGAGCTGAGGTAGCTTTAGTGGCTGCTGGTTGCGGCGATGCCGAGGTGGTGGATGCCGTCGCCTCGGCCGGGCCGGTCTCCCCTGCTCCAAGGTTACCCTCCTCTTGCCGAGGTGGAGCAGAACCCGGAGCGGCCGCAGAACCCTCTGGAATAGGGCTCAGCGGACGTGACTCGTCGTTGCGACGGGGAGAAGGGCTAGGTCGGAGAGGTGAAGAGATGCTAGATCCACTTTGAGGGACCTCCACCGGATCCCTGCAAAATCAAGTAATGTCAGAAGAAAAATTACAACAATGTAAGGAAGAGCAGGTTACAGAAGGAGGAGTGACTTACGCATCCGAGGTTTGGGCCTCCTTGGGTTTCCGAGCCCTTCGTGTTGGGGCCTTGCCTGCTGGCTTGGAGGCAGTCTTGTCCCCGGACTTCTTTCGCCTTTTAGCGGGCTGAGAAGGTCCGGAGGAAGAACTTGAAGCAGCCCCACGCTTCTTCTTCGGTGCCACCGGAACAGGTTCGCCCGTAGCGAGGGGAGGATCCTCATGGATGTGACCACCGGGGTGAGCTGATGCCGGAAAAGCAAAAGAAAGGGGGACAGCCTCAACAGGTTCAATCACCTCGACATCCGAGTCATCTTCATCATCGGGCCAATCTCTAATAGAAGAGGATTTACCCGTGGGTCGTTTCGTGGCGTCGGTCATCGGGAGGAACATCTCCTGGTCCGGCTCCTCCTCATCCAGAGTCTCCCGGTCCGACGCCCACTTAAGGGTCGGATCGGTGCCGTCCTCGAGGGTCTGCTGAAGAAATTGCTGAGGAAAGGAATGAACAGAAGAGTCAAAAATGCAACAATAACTGACATATAATTAGTCCGGGGTAAGTTTGCAACATGAAGCTTACCGCGGGAGGAAGCCTGTCGCGGCAATAATGCTCAATCCCCCAAATCCACTCGGAGGAGAAGTCCTTGTGGGTGGTGAAGAGAGCCTTAACCCGGCGATATATCTCCGTGTTGCTCAGCTCGAAGGATGAGGTCCGGTTGGGGTCGTGGCCAAAGCTCATGTGGCACACCTTGTGGGTGCGCTTCTGGAGGGGGGAAATTCGGTTGCACACGAAAGTGATCATAGCATCCTCGTTGCGTAGCCCGAGTTTCTTCAGCTCCGCGAACCTTTTGTTGACCTGGTTGGCCAAGGCCGTGGGCTTCTTGGAAACGGCATCCCACAGATCCGGATTAGGTGGATCCAGAGTATAGGGGAGCAGCCGGATCAAGTCTTCGGTGCCTGTATTCCGGACGTAAAAGAAAGTCCAGGCCCACCCTTTGCAGGACTCTAACCCGGTGACCCGGGGGAAAACGGAAAACCTCCGGGGTGAGATGGAAGCCGCTCCGAATTGAGTGAGCTGCTTGTCCTCCGGATCGGTGTGGATGTTTGGGATAACATTGCGACGAAGGCCGAAAAACTGGATCCATAGCTCCTTCGTGGGCCATAGTCCGGCGTAGCCTTCGATCGTAGAAGCAAAGGCAGAAAGAGAAGTGATGGCGTTGGCTGGAAGATGGTGCGGCTGGAGTTGGTAGGTACTGAGCCAGTCCCGGAAAAAGTCGCTCACCGGCAACCCGAAGCCCCGTTGGAAGTGGGACAAGAACACGACGTATTCACCCGGATTGGGTGAGGGGGCCAATTCGGAGGAGGCAAGGCGAGCCCCAACGCCTGCGGGGATGCGCCTGGTGCGGTAGAGCCAGTCCATGTCATCTTCGCAGACCCAGGACCCAGCCCACGCACCGCGGTCCGCCGCCGCGGCGTCCTCCTCCATCTCTTGCTCAGCGACGACGAGCTCTTCTTCCGTCATCTGGTCTTCGCTGCCCTCGCTGGCGCTAGCGGCGGCGGGGGGCAGAGGCCTGGATTGGCGAGGACCCGTGGCGAGAGAGTTGCGAAGCGGTGGCTGCGACGCAAAAGTGTGAGGGAAAAGCGCGGCGGCGACGCTGCTATTTGGAGCACTGGCGGCTGCGCGGTCGCAAGGAAGAGGAAGGAGAAGAGCAACAGGCAGAGGGGCACGGAAGGAGAAAAATCCTAAGGGATGCGCCCCTCAACTATTTAACCACTCCCTCAAGCGGTGAGTGGGATCGCATCCTACGGATCGGCCACACGCAGTGGCCGTGTATCACCTGCCCAGACCAATCAATGGGGAGCCACACGGAGGGCAACAGAGTGGAGATGATCCCATGACATGACACTGTGATGCGATAAACGAGGAGGCATGCATGACGTGACCCGCGCACAGTGATAACTGACAATTACTGCGGCGGTTACTGTGCAGGCCCTTAAAATAAGACAACATAATAATTACCCTTCACATGGGTTGGCGTACGAGAGAAGGAAACAAGACCCGGATGGAACTGTGGTAACCCGGCCAGCAAGTGAAAACTTGGAATGAGCGGAGGGAAAGTAAAACCAGGAGGTCCGGGTTAAGGTGGTAACCCGGCCGGCAAGTGGAAACTTGGAATGTGCGAAGGGAACGTAAATCCATATAATCTGAGGTAAAGAGGTAACTTGGCAATAACGACCGGAGCACAGAATTGAACCTAATGTGGCCTTAGCGGCCAAGGCAGCTAAGACCGCACCAGCTACGGGGACTAATGTTGGGGGGATACCCCCGGGTAGGGTCACGCCGTGGTATAAAGGCCGAGTTAGCTGAGGTTCGGCAAGGCCAAAGCAGATGATGGCCGGGTCACCTCAAGGTAGGCCGAATCACGGGGTAACCCGGACCAGGGGGTGTTCGCCTAACTAAGTCTCAACCGACTTAAGCAGTAAGTCGGAAGTGCATGTTTTACTTATATGCAGGAACATGTGTGGCCAAATCAACTATGATACGGGTCACGTCTGGCTTCTAGGAGAAGGAAGGAATCTCGCTGGTCAAAAGAAGCCCCGGTACGCACTACCTGAGCGAAGCGAGCAAGGACAGGACCACCGGGGCGTGGCCGACAAGGGTGACGACGCCCATGTCGGCTGACGCGGGCGCCGCAGAGGCTCACGTAGCCAAAGCATGTGAAGCATATTCTTAGGAATATGCTTCCACGTATGCCCTAGGCAGAGACCGAGCTCCCTCTATAAAAGAGGGGCTAGGGTTTCAGAAGAGGGGGTTGGTTTTTCTGCTATTCCGTTTTGGCTAGGGTTTTAGGTGTGATCTGTGGGTGAGAGTAAGAGAGCTCCTTCTTCCTCCTCTCGCCAATACATCTCAAGGAGAACTTGTAATCTTGGAAACAGAGCTATACAAACAACTGTGTGGAGAATCACTTCACTATCCCTCCCTAGATTCCCCTAGCGTGTATTAGTCCCCACCTTTAGCCTATCCATGGCATCTGCCGTGACACCACCATGACAAACTCTAAGACACTTACATCCCTTGTGCAATGGTTTCCTAATGGGGGTGCAGGTTTCTGTCACTCCGGCAACCCCTACGATTAGTAGCCAAATACACAATGCATTCCCCTAGGCCCATATAGGTGAAGTGTCATGTAGTCGACGTTCACATGACACCACTAGAAGAAGTACACCACAACTTAAATAACAATCTATTGAATCTTTCTCAACACAACTCCACCACTAGAAGACTTCTCCCATGTCCTCAAGAACAAAACAAACTACTCACAAGACATCATATGGATCATGATTAGAGATGGAATAATTATGTATAACAATCTAAACATAAACAATAATTCAATGGTTCACTCAATAGCATCAACTACAAAGAGTAATCAACACCGAGAAAGTTTCCCCTATGAACTATGCAAGATTCAACACAATTGTTACAGCAATATGGAGATGGTAATGAGGGTGCTGATGGTGATGATGATGATGATCCCGATGAAGTCCAACTTGATGGTGGTGTTGATGGCGACGATCTTCCCTCTCTAGGAAGGAATTCCCCCGGCAGAAATCTGTCTGCCGGAGAGATCTTTCTCTCTTGGTGTTTTCCGCCCTGCAGAGGCGGCACAATCTTTCTGTGATCGCTCCCCAAGTCTTAGGGTTTCGGGAGGATGATATACGCTAGAGGGGAGAGGCTGGAATGGGCCAGGGTGGCCACACCACCTCCTGGCGCGGCCTAGGCCTGCCCGCGCCAGGGGGTGGTGTGGGCCCCCTGTGGCCCATCTCCACTTCGTCTTCTGGCATCCTTAGTCTTCTAGAAAAATAGGATTTTCCGTATATTTTCCCAGATTTTCTGATCTTCACGAATTTTGCCTCCAAACAGCACCTTTTCCATCAGAATCCTGACTGCAGCGGTCCATGCTCCACAAGTCATCAACCATGCAAAAACAGATAAAATAACATAAGTATCACCTCTCAATACGAAATATATCAATGAACAATAGTGAATTAAGACATAGAATAGTGATGCGAAATGGACGTATCACGTCTCCAACGCGGACGGAAGGGCCGTCCTCCTCGACATACATGAAGGGACTTGCGGGCACCATGTTGGCAGTCGCCAAAGCTCTACAAGCTGGATTCTACTAGCCCACGGCCATGCGCGATGCCAAGGACATCGTCTAGAGATGCAACGCTTGTCAGTGATTCGCGAACAAAGCGCACGCACCTGGCGCGGAACTCCGGCCAATACCACTGGCTTGGCCCTTTGCGCAATGGGGACTCGACATGGTCGACAAGCTCCCAAAGTCCTCGCGAGGAGGATACGTCTACCTCCTGGTCGCAATCGACAAATTCACCAAATGGATCGAGGCCATGCCAGTGACCAACCAGTCAGGAGCCAGTTTCCGTCAAGTTCTTCGAGTCCATTGTCTATCGCTTTGGAGTGCCACACAACATCATCACAGACAATGGAACAAACTTCACCTCTAAGGAGTTCTAGGGTTTCTGCGAAAACCTAGGAATCAACATAAGTTATGCCTCCGTAGCTCATCCACAGACCAACGGTCAAGTCGAAAAGGCCAATGGCCTCGTCTGCGGAGGAATCAAGAAGCGACTCCTCCGACCACTCGAGCAAGCCGCCGGATGCTGGCCAAATGAATTGCAGTCCGTACTTTGGAGCCTGCGCATAACCCAAAGCAGCGCCACGGGATACACCTCGTTCTTCATGGTGCACGGAGCTGAAGCAGTACTACCCGTAGAAGTACGCTTTAAAGCCCCACGGGTAGTCGCGTATAGCAAGCAGGAGTCAACACTTGCACTCGAAGACTCCGTCGATCTCCTTGACGAGGCACGGGAAATCACAGCAGAAAGATCGACGATCTACCAGCAGAACCCACGCAACTACCACAGCAGAAGGCTACGCCCCAGATCCTTCGTCGAAGGAGACCTGGTCCTGCGACTGAAGCAGCAAGGGCACCTCAAGCTCGAGTCCCCTTGGGAAGGACCATACGTGATTACAGAAGTAATCCCAGGTAGCGCCTATCGCCTCAAAGATTTTGAGATAGGATTCGCATACTCCAACCCTTGGAACGTCACGCAACTGCGGCGCTTCTACCCTTAGTCGTTTTTCTTCCTTCTACATTACAAATAAGGCTTTTCAGCCAGGCTACTTAGCCACACATTGTACCTCGTACTGTTCTACGAAAAAATAAAGCTAAGTACCCCAAACTCTGCGTTTTCTATTATCTGTCGCAATCTTATCACTCAGGGGTTGCGCCACCCTTTACACAACTAATCTACAAACCAATCGCGATATCCTGAGTAGTTGACGCACTAATCAAACCCTTGGCAAACACCAACCCAGCTGCAACGCACCTGGCAGGTTGGCAAGGTGCTGAGATAAACACACGTCAGGCTAACGAAAAGGAATCGCATAGTGCAACGCACTCGCAAAACATACGAGCTAGCAAGCTCTTTACATATCAATATTAATCAATTATATATAGCATACATACAAACTTTACAAAACTGGTATACTTATGTGCGGGATACAAGATAAACTATTGTTGCAACAGAAGAATGTTTGTCTGTTCTTCGAAGAAGTCAACAATTTCCTCCGATGGGCGATCCACCGCCTAGTAATGAGGAACCATATTCCAGGTCGAACCTGCCGGCGGCGTTGGGGGTCCAGCAGCAACAGCTGCAATATCCACATCGGGCATGTGCAGTCGCACCAGTGACAAAGCAGCCTTGGCGCCAGCCACTAACTGCTGCCGCACGCACTCACGAACTACACTCAAATCCTGAAACTTAGCGAGGAGAGCCAACAAGCTCGAAGGGATGGTGTCCAGCGGAAACATCATCTGGTAGATATTCCTCAGGCACGACTACGATTTCTTCAGAAAGTGGAGCACTCGCGAGGCACGATCCTGCAGGGTCGCAAGTGCGATTGTGCGATCATGATCCACCCAGAAGTACCCACTTGCCTGAAGTTGTTCCTGGGTCAGGTCGTTCATGCGAATGGCGATCCTGTCTTTCTCATCCTATAGATGACGTGCGCTGACAACTATACCAAGCAAGGGGCAAAATCATGAAGACAATGAACTACCGCGATTGACTACAAGAAAAGATAAGGGGGCAGAAAGCTAACATTTGAACTGATCACCCAGCTGTGCCACCTCCTCCAGCAGATATTGCTCTCGGGCGGTGGCTTTCTCCGCCCTCGACTTCCATACATCCACGTTACCACGGAGGACGGGCAGTTTGCATTCCAGTTGCTTAACGCGATCGTGCAGTCGCGAGAGAAGGGACAGCTCATCCACCCTTGAGTGCGACTGTGCTAAGGTATCACCAGCGGATGGCGGAAACCAAGATTCACTCGAAGGACCACTCAATGTACCCTATCACAAGCCAAGTAAGAGATAATAAGAGACCAAGAAACACATGGACAAAAACTCAAGTGCATTCAAACATAGCAAAAGTATCAACAGAGACACTCAGCCAGCGGCATGTTTTCAACAAAAGGAGTCAAGCTATTAACTATTACAAATATAACTACTGAGGAGCAGCCTGCTTCTTCGACTTGGACTTCGGTTTCGGGGGCCTCATCGAGTCCATAGCAGTATCAGACGCCACAGACTTCCCGCCGGCCCCTGACGCCGCAGCCTTCGCCGCCTTCTTGGCTCGCTGCAGCTCCTCAGAATACTTGGCGACTATGTTGATGAGTTGCGGCCCGTACTTGCCACAGACAGTTGCAAAAGGAGCAAAAACTACATGTTGACCATCTGCGCCGACGGGCATCGCCTTGGAGACCGCGGCTGGATCCATCTCCACTCCATGGGCTTGCACCATGGCGAGTGCCATGGAGGTGCCAACCGCACGGTGCGACTTCCTGAAGTCTGAGGGGATACCTCTAGCAAGGGACTCCACCAGGTCATCCAAGTTCTCAATCAGCTCAGCCTTGGGCGCCAGCTCCTCGCGGATGCGACTGAGTACACCCTTACCTTTGGTCAGCGTTCCCTGAATGGAAGCACTACGGTCTTCGACTGCCGCGACGGCGCCTGCCAAAGCATCATCGCGATGAAGCGCCTAGGCGTCGAAGCTCAGACCACCAGCATCTACACAAAGCCAAGTGTTAGCACAACAGCAAGATATCAAAGAAAGAAGCAATCAAAATCGAAATGAAAGAATACCTGAAAGAGACTTGGAAATCGAGAAGAGTTGTTCTTCGAACAACTTTTCCCTCGCGGTGATGGAGGTTCGCAAATCCTCTTCGTGTTTCCGCAATTCATCCAGCACAGCGACTGCCTCATCGCGACTCTTCACCGCCGCGGCGAGCGTCTTTTCAAGAGAAGTAGCATCACGGAGGAGTTCGTTATGCTCGGCTGCCAAAATATAAGATGGAGCATCAGTCGAATGTATAAACTTCGCAAGAATAAAGAGGAAGAAGCAAAATACTAACTTTCGACGACTTGATGGAGATTGTCCAGCATGGCATGCTCACGACCCATCGCAAGTACCTGCTCCTCTAAGCGAGCAGCTTCCTTCACAATAAGCTGCCTCAGAAGAAAGTAAAAGATCAACAGACAGCATGGACCACAAATTCGACTACAAAAACAAAATCAAAACTTACATGCTCCTTCAGGGACTCCGAAGTTGATTGCCACGCAGTCGTCCGGACAACCATCTAGTGTTCCACAGCGTGTGGAGAACTCGATGAGTTGTGCCCGGAGTGAGCCACCAATGGAGGAGAAGAAGATCGCTCAGCCACTTCCTTGGCCTTGGAGTTCGCGACTCCAGATTCCTTCAAAAATTGGACGTTGCCAGAAGACGATGATGCTGGTTGACTACAGAACAAAAACCAACATCAGGAAAATGCAACTACAAAAGGAACCAAGACAAGAATTGTAGACTTACCAGTCAAATTTATCAAAGTCGAAGGTTTGGTCCTCCGACTCCGACGACTCCTTCGGCAGCCGCATCTTCTTGCAAGCAGATGGCGCCATGGAGCTCACAGGAACAGCATGAATCGGCGACTTCGCACCAATAGCTGGGCCTTCTGGATTCGAAGGAGATAATGCATCTGAATCTTCGTTGCGCGAACGCTTGCGAGTGTCCAGACTACTGGACTCGGGGGCTTCCTCCTCCTCTTCAAGTGGGACGGTCGATTTCGACTCATCCTCTTCATCTACTTCACGAGGAATTACCCCCTCAGGAAGAGGGGGCAAACTGGTAGATACCTTCCAATCCTGCATACATAACACAATTCAGTATATGCAAAGAACTCAGAAGCAATCGACAAATAAAGCTGCTTCGTAGCACAATCATACCTTAGGAGGAGGGATAGAGGCATCGAAGGGAGGCACGACTGGTTCACTGGTAAGAACATCCTTGGCGGTGTACTTGGTCACCAGTCGCACCCTCTTATCTACCTCACCCGCGGAAATGCCATCGGCAGATACGCGAGTGACATCATCTGCACTAGCCCATTGGAACATGGGGTGGACTCTAGCCTGCATAGGCTGGATGAGATGGCGCAACCATGTTTGAATGAGGGCAGCGCCTCCCTCTTCTTTACCCATGCGACACTCGAGGTCGTAGACGCGCTTGTACAGCACTTCTGTCTCCTCGGACTCGCCGGGCATCACTAAGTTCTTCCAGGAGCGCCTCCTCTTGCACGGCGTCGCGGGATCGAAGGGTGCGAGTCCGTAGTGTTCTCCGTAGGCCTTCTGGTTGCGAACGTAGAACCACTTGTCCCTCCACCCTTGGACGGACGCCGTGAGCTTGATATCGAAGTAGGTGGCAGAGGAGTCGACATGAACCCCGCAGCCGCCTACGTCGTAAACTAGCGAGCCAGAAGCTGACTGGCGCTTCAGCTTGAAAAGCCTCTTGAAGAGAACAAAGTGTGGCTCGACTCCGAGCCAGCACTCACAAAGCGTGATATAGCATGCAATGTGAAGGAGAGAGTTTGGGGTCAGCTGGTGCAGCTGGAGCCCATAGAAATAAAGAAGGCCCCTGACAAAAGGATGCAGGGGCAGAGACAGGCCACGGATGATGAATGCGAGAAACATCACCCTGAAACCGGATGGAGGACGCAGAGTTATCTCGTCGCTAGGCACTCGTGAATCGTCTTCGGCACGAGGAAGAACTCCATCTTGACGCAGAAGACGGAGCTCAGAGGCCTTGATGGTGGACGCGTGCCAAGCGCCATTGGTGACGCAAGTGCCCGCACCCTTCTTCTTGCCAGCGGCGCTGGTACCCACGGTGGCGGAGCCACCTTTCTTCTTGGCGATGACGGTGGCGGCAACAGACCCAGTGGCGGCGCCTCCTTTCTTCTTCCCCATCTTGCGATGGCGGTGCGAACGGAGGAAATAGCTTGGAAAAACGCGGAGTTGGTCCAGCGTCGCGAAGGGGACGAACTCTAGGAAGCAGAGGGCAGCAACAATGGCGATGGAAAAGAGCAGATGGGAAATTACCGTAGCCGCGCTGCTACTTAACCCCCTGGCAGATGTAATCCAACGGCTAGTAGAAACCCTATTGGGCGCGTGGCGCACATCGTGATCGACACATGGAGAGGCTAAAACACGAACCATCCCCCACTACCTCCATTACGCGTGGAAATCGAGGAGGCACAGTTAAAACAAAAGATTACGCACGCCCGGTCAAGTCAGGGTCAGAAAATGGGACCCACCGCTCGTCACGTCCCGTCAAAGCCGCTCACGCGGGCAACTGAGGTCATCACGTCATCAACAATGATGTCATCAAAAGATGGGCATTACAAGACTTTGACTACTTTAGTCCTTGCTCGAGTCTTCGACCCCACCAAGCACTCAGGGGCTACTCCCATAGGGAGCACTGGTCGCGCACCCTATGATTTTCTTTTTATGCAGGAATATGGACATTCTAAGCTTACCCAACCACTCGAATCTATGATTCGAAGATGGATCATGGGTTACTCCCATAGGGAGCGCTGAAAACAAATTCGACTGAAACAAGCAAACAAAAGACGACAACAGTCGCGAAAGTTCTTTAGTCCCTTCCTGAGTCTTTGACTCAACCAGTCACTCGGGGGCTACTCCCATAGGGAGCGCTGGTCGCGCACCCTATGATTATTTGTACATCATGCAATGTGTTGATAACATCCACACTCGAAGTCTATGGCGACACCGCCTCATATTTTTCCCTACAAAGAGACTGCATCTCCTGGGTCACCTGAATCATCCCCGCGATGATAAAAATTCGGATGCCGCGCTTGCAGCGTGAAAATAAGACCTGGATAAGGCCTAGCAATGCATTTGCTGCGCACTACCAGAAATATATTCATGCCTACAGGTACGATGAACATGCCTTGGCAGACGCGTCGAGTGCTCACACCCATATACTGAAATTCGACTCCTGTAAGACCTCCGCGGCTTGAGTCAAATTACACCAGCACTTTTCCGAATTCGAGTCCGGGGACTCGAGTTCGAGTAGATTGTGTTGTTTTGCCCTAAGGCAGTTAACTGATACTGATGCATCGGTTAAATCAGGCACGCATATCAACAATCCCTATGACATAAACAGAACACTCGAAAAGATACTCTATCATGCACTCAAAAGGCTTCATAAAGTCTGCGATTCCACTGGACACTTAGGGGCTACTAACATGGGTATACCCTGCACGTACTCGAGTTTGGTATATACAGTCCAGATACGATGGAAGCCCACGGTGTTGCCACGACCCAATGAAGACTTTGAGTGGCCCACGGACTCTCGATGACTTGCGAGACAAGAAGAAGTTTAAAGATAGAAAGTTTAAAGAGAAAACCCTAATCTGTAACCGACTCGACCTGCTACCCGAGACCTGGCCTATCTATATAAAGGCTAGGAGGGGGCGGCGAGGAGGACACACGCAACCCTAGTTTCCACAACTCTCGCCAGATTGCATCTGCGCGCCCCTATAATCTTCGATTCCTTCGTTAATTCCAAGAGCAGACAAGCAGGAGTAGGGACCTCTACAAGGCCTGAACCTGGGTAAACCTTGTGTCCATGTGTGCTTGTTTGCTAGCCGATTGATGCTTCCAGCGCTCCCTCCTTCTCCAAAACCCAAGTCCATAACAATGGGCATTGATGAGTTAAACCCTCGTCAATGGGAGAAGCCCAAGCGAGGGTACCGAAATCTCCTAGACAACTTGTAATAGTGCGATTTCCCAATATTCAGGTGACTTTGACTCCATTGTTTTCTTGACATCCAACGAAATCTCCAGCATTCTCTTTTCCACGAAACCCTAAGTCCCACCATGGACATTGTCGAAGTTACCCCTCGTCACCTTTCCTAGAAAAGACATCAATAAATGTGACAAAGTACTTTGCTCCACCCAATGACCTCATCAACATTTTATAAACATCGGAATATATCAAGTCCAGCACCTCGGGCTTATTGTGAGGAGGTTGACTCTTGAATGCAACTCTGTGATGCTTCCCCGCTAGACAATCTGAACATTTCTTGATGTGAACACACTTCACACATTTAACAATTCTTTCTTCACTAGCACCATCATCCCCTTCTCACTCATGTGCCCAAGTCTCTTATGCCATAAGGCACACACATCCTCTTTCTGCAATGAATTGACATAAGCAGTAGAAAGTTTAGCATGAACATGATGTAAACTGAAACCATGTTACCTTTTGCAACAATCAGATTATATTTGGTAAGCTTGTACTGTGCACTTCCAAATCTTCTCAAGTACCCATCTCCATCAAGTAATCCAACCGAGATAATGTTGAGCCGAAGGGCCTCAACATGTCTCACTAACTTGAGGACTGCTTGTTTGGGCACAAAAAAGATTCCACTATAATCCTCGAAGCGGTGGCCAATCACGACACTTGGATTTGGCATGCATTCTTTGATACGCTCGAGTCTTGTAATGACATCAATGTTCTTCAATGGTCACCACTTATGACAAGGATTGCATTGCGTGAATGTCCACTAGTGGAGTTTGAAGAAAATGGACTCAAGTACAACTATGCCTACTATCTTGTCATCGGTATCCACCCAAGATGGCAAACATTTGTGAAGTCAGTTCACAACATTTCGGATTTTGTAAGCCTAATTTGCTACTGTGAGAGGACCGGCTAGATTTTAGGACCAATAGTGCCTTTGGTATATCATGAACGCTCATGTCATCATGCATAACATGATCATATAGGATGACCGTGGCATGGATATAAATCACACCCACTATGACTTGATGGGGTTCCCGTGCAAGTGAAGAGGCAAGCACATAGGGTGGTGTGTTTCATTTCCTCGTATCATTTTATTCGGTCCAGTGAGACGCATGATGAGCTTCAAAAAGATCTCATAAAGGAGTGGTGGAAATAGTTTGGAAAACAATAGTGGTTTCTTTATTTGTATGTTTGTTGTGTTGTTGATGAATAACTTGTTGTATTTGTTATGAACAATTTATTGTATTGCTTTTATGTACTATTTGATTGTGTTGTAATAATAAACTAGACAAGTTGTTGTAGAATATTTTGATTTGTTTGATCTTGTTGATTGTATGAAGTGTGTGTTTTGTTGTTTACGTTGGCGCCGCACACTGTAGTTTGCCGCGCCTGGTGGAGGGTTGTTTTTGGCGATAGAGCACACATTGCCAAATGGCGCCTCCGGTGGAGGTTGCGCAGAAGCCGCGCGCTGCAAAACAGCTTTAGCGCGCCGAGATATAGTGTCTCTGCTGGAGATGCTCTTACACGGCAACGAGCGGCGAATAGGATTTGGAAAACGATTCGTATAAGCTAGGGGATCGCATGCGACGCGTCCCCCAGGTCGATCGCGTGACGCATGTCCCCGATGAAGACGCAATGTCCTCTTGGGGCCCATCCTGGATCCTTTCTCCTTGTCGTTCTCCACGGCTCCGCTCACTCTAGTCCACCACTGCGCCGCCGGACCGCCACTGACTTGGAGGTCCTCCGTCGAACTGCCCTGCTTCCCGGACCACCGTTGACCAGGAGGTTCTCCGCCGCTCCACCATGTGCCCCATGGCCACCGCCAACCTGGAGGTCCTCCGCCGGACCACCCTGCGGCCCGGGTCACCGTCGACCTGGAGGTTCTCCACCACGTCCATGGCTTGTGACACCGATGACTCGGACCTCCTGGTCACCGGTCTGGACGTTTTTCTTCGGCGACAACCTTCGTCTACGTGGTAGCCTGCAATCCGGCGTCGAGGAAGACGAGGCTCGCCTTTGGCTGGGCGTCGCCGGACAAAGACGTCCCTGGCAAGATGTCCCTGCCGTTGTGCTCCATGATTTTTTTCTTTTTGCTACAATTGTCATGTGGATTTGCTATGTATGATTAAGTTTTTTGCTACAATTATTTTTATGATTTTTCTACTGTAATATTTTTTTACTACATTTGTTTTGCGGTTTTGCTACTATACTAGAACTTTTTTGCTATAAGGTCTTCGGTGAAACCGGCTGCAATTTTACATCATAAGTCTCATTCGAGAGGATCCTGTCGGATTTTTTTTCTATGATGCTACAAAGTCACAATTTTTTGCTACAATCATTTTGTGGCCTTGCAACAAATAGTTCAAAAAATTTGCTACCACGTCTTTGGCGAGAGTCTACGACGAGGTCGGTTTTGCTACAATAGCATAATATTTTTTGCTATAATGTCTCCAACGAGGTCAATTTTGCTATAATAAACTAAACTTTTACTACAGATGACGGACAACGTTGCTACAATGAGTGTACAACGAGCGGTGCTGCTGGGACAAACCCTTTTTGCTTCGTGGGCGAACCCTTTTTGCTTCGTGGGCGAATCCTTTTTGCTTCAATCACCGTTAGTTCTGCTACATTCGCATCGTATGTCAGAAATTTTTTTTGCTGCAAACAATGCAAATGAAATGTTTTTTTTCTTCATTTGTGCTTCATGCAAGCAAAATCGGAGTTTATGTGGGAGCCAGGTTTTGCTCCAAACGATACAAACAGATTTTTTAGCTTCATTGTGGTTTATAAAAGCAAAACGAGATTGAAGAAGGCTAACTGGACACGTGTCGCGCTCTAGAGCCAGGATCAGGAGGTTTGATCTCCGGCGACGCGCAGCGCTTGCCATAGGATTTCCAGGAGAATTGTGTACGCTCTGTTGAGTTTATCCATAGCACAGCTATCAAGGTCGGTTTGCCAAAAAAAACAAAGCTATCAAGGCCCAGCAGAGCAGCCCAGAGCATTTTCTCAAAGCAGTTTATCGAAGTGCTATGCTTGCTCAAGCCCAGCCCAGCCCAGCCCAGCCAAGCAGGAACCAAGCACGGTGATGCTAGGTTCTTCCTCCCTCGCCTCCTCCGCCACCAACGCAACGCGACGAGGCGAGCACGAAAGGAAGGAAAGGAAACGACCTCTTCTTCTCTTGCTCGGGGACGCGGCTTGCCTGCGCCCACGCCATGCGCCATCCGTGCGCCCACTGCATGTGGCATTCATCCCACGCTTCCGCACTTTAAGGTTAGAGTTTGTTTTTTTCTGTTGTAAAACAAAATCCAAATACACCAAATAACATCTCCGTAATATTCGCACATAATAACTAATACAAACTCCGTAGTAACTCTCGACTACGGTAGGCTTGCCTTGCCGATGCCTTTGGGTACTCTGGCGGCGGCGACGCAGCCACTCCGTCCGCCACCATGTTACATAAGGATTTGGTTACCAGTCGGTAAATCCGGTTACCGACCGGTAACCGAGAATCTCGAGCATCCTCAGTAAATCGTAAAACCGATCAAAAAATCCCAGATTTATTTGAACATTTTGAATTTGAATTCCTAGCAACGAATAAATAGGAAGTATTTCTATTTTAACTTGTAAAGATGTCATGGCATAGTGGTAGCGCACTCCTTTGTTTGGTGGACGTCCCCGGTTCAAGTCTCCATTCCCTTGTTATTTAGATGTTATGCACCAGGACAGGTGAACTAAACCAAAGCCAATGAGCTATAGGACATATTGTGTTTTATTAAAGCTTAAGCACGAATTAACTCCTTCTGTACAAATTTGAATTCAAATTTTGATTTTTGAATTCGTCCGGTAACCGCTCGAGATTCCCTATACCGCGGTAACCGGGAATCTCGAGCCTCCACGAGATTTTTTTCCATTCGGCAACCAAATTCTTGCATATAGCTTCCTTTGCTTACACAAATCTATTCCGCCGGCGACCGGCTCGCCGCAATATGCTGATGCTCAACATCTTCTTCCATATTTTTTTTTTGAACGGGGAAGGGTCCCGAAGGACCCAGATGCTTCATTCATTCAGAGCGGTGGTGTTACAAATTACATGGAGAACCTTATGAAATATGAAAAATACAATCAAGGTCTCGCCTTTTGCAGATAGGACCCTAGAGTAAAATTTGGAAACGCCATCGGATCCTTCACCACCTCGCTCGCGTCTTCTTCTCCGGTCACGGCCAGCAGCTCCGTTGCCGGGGACAAGACCACTTGGAACGGAGTCACCAAAGAGCGTCGTGCTTCCGGATTTGCAGGGCCTCCCCTTTGGTACACCGGCCGGGAGGTTTTTGATGAGTTGACGCCGGCTATAGATTCGAGGATCAGCCGAGGACGCCAGAGCTCGGAGCGGCCGCCAATCGGCCATAAGAGTCGACGGTGGGATAGCAAGACGCCGTCGGAATACCGTCGAGGATGTGCTCCCATGGGTTGCATCCTCAGGGCTTCCCCATCGCGCAGATCTCCGGCAATCCGTACCGCCTCCATCTCTTCCTCCATCACCGTGGTGGCAAGAAAAGAGCAGAGGATGAGCGGATCTTGGGGTACCTGGGCAAAACCAGACTGCGAGTTTATTTAGGGAGCTCCGGCCAGATCTGCCTCCAACCGTCGCCCACCTTGAACGCCGCCAGGAGATGCATATCTATCAGTCCCCAACGCCACTCGCTGGCGCTAGGAACAAGCTCAGGAGAGGCATAACGCCAGACGCCACTTGGGCAGAAGCCTTCCAGTACCTCCTAACCTTAGAACTAATCCTAAGTCTACAGTCACTAAGAGCATCTCCAGCAGGGCGCTAAAAATTGGCGCTGTATAAGTCGTTTGGCGCGCGTTGTATCACGTTTGCCGCGCGCAACTCCGGTTGTCAAAAGACAGAAGCGCTAAAAACAGGTTATAGCGCGCGCGGCAAAAAAAAAGCGAAATGACAGGCGCTGTAAATTTTCACAGCGCGCAGGAACAACAAAATCACATACAAATGACAAAACAAAGATCAAACACACACAATAAATCAAGAATAAATAGTTCAAATATTCATACAACATCAACACAAATGAATAGTTCAAAGTACCGATACAACAACAACACATACAACAATCATACAACAAATGTACCTCAAAGAACATACAACAATCATAGGAGAACATCAATTTCCTCCATTCCAAACCCACCACTCCGCCATGACATCCTTTTGGAGATCATCATGCACCTCATTAACTCGAATGGCATGGTAGGAGGTAAGGAACCAGGCTATCCTATCTTGCCTCCTTCGAATTCGGACGGGTTGTCCCACATACTCATAGTTGTAGTCGAGTCCATCCTCACCACTCTCATCCTCTATGATCATGTTATGCATGATCACACAAGCCATCATGATGTACCAAAGGATCTCTTGATCCCAAAACCGAGCCGGTCCATGCACAATTGCAAATTGAGCTTGCAATATCCTGAATGCTCTCTCCACATCTTTCCTTGCCGCCGCTTGTGCATTATGGAAATCGACTTCTCTCTTGCCTTCTGGATCCTTGACCGGCTTCACAAATGTCCTCCACCTTGGGTAGATGCCATCGGCAAGGAAGTAGCCATAGGTGTATGTTTTGTTGTTTGCCACAAACTGCACCGGTGGAGTTTCACCATTAGCTATCATAGCCATGAGTGGTGACTGCTGGAGAACATTGATATCATTGCAAGATCCGGGCCTCCTAAAAAAAGCATGCCAAATCCATGTCTCATAATCGGCCACGGCTTTAAGGATGATGGTGGAATCCTTCTTGTGGCCTTTGAATTGTCCATGCCAAGCCGCAGGACAATTCTTCCAACTCCAATGCATACAATTAATAGAGCCAAGCATTCCGGTGAACCCACGCCGCTTGTTTTGCTCCAATAGCCTTGTCGTGTCTTGAGCATTGGGGATGTCAAGTACTCCTCCCCGAAGACTCTCACGATAGCCACGGCAAAGCGGCGGACACAAAGAATGGCGGTGCTCTCCCCCATTGCCAAGTGGTCATCAACCAAATCCGCCGGAATACCATATGCCATCATACGCAAGGCGGCGGTCACCTTTTGGTAGGTGCTATGCCCAAGCTCCCCGGCGGCATTCCTCATTTGCTCAAAGAAACGATCAAACTCCATCACACTCTCGGCGATGTTCTTGAACAATCTTGTGCTCATCCTAAACCGGCGCCGGAAGTAGCGCTCGGGGAAGATGGGCTTCTCGATGAAATAGCTTCTCATCAATTTGGCATGGCCTTCCAACCTCTCCCTCCACAATCTCTCTCGACCAATCACGGAACCACCATGCTTCGGGCGCTTCATCCTAGCGCGAACGGCCAAAATGATAGCAAGATCTTCCTCTTCTTCCGCATCCCATTCATCATCGGACTCTTCCTTCGACCAGCGGCGCACCATCTACATAGGGCGGCTACGTCTAAATAATATCCTAGAATGAGAAGGTATGGCAATGGAGGACACTACATACCTTGGTGGGGAGTAGCGCCGGTGGTGGCACGGAAGCGACGGCGGCGGCGGTGGACGGCCGGGGCAGCGCCGGATCTGTGCTCGCGGAGCTCGAATCGGCGGGGAGTGGCGCCGGTGGTCGCGCGGAAGCGACGGGGGCGCGGCGGCAGTCGTCGATTAGCGGCGGGGGAAGCTTCGGCGCGGCGGCGGCAACAAGCGGCAGCGCTGTCGGCGCCGACGGGATTTGGGAATGGGGAGAGAGGAATAGCGGCGCGGGGGGAGGGGGAATTTCAGCTCTGCGCGCGAGTGTGCGTTTTCAGCGCGCCGAACCAGGAGCCCCAGATGTGGCGCTCGCGATAGCGCATATACTACACGCTGGAAAAAAATTACCGCGCGCTAGTTTGCAGTTGCTGCTGGAGCGCCGAAAACAAGGTTCCGCGCGCTAAACAAGCGGTTTATTCGGCGCGCGCAATTTTTAGCGCCGCTGCTGGAGGTGCTCTAACTACTACCCGCGCTACGCATCCGCGTCCACGCCAACCGGCTACGCCGTCGGAGAGGAGCGAGGAGCGAGCCGGGACATCACCGGCGACTCTCAACGGGCGGGGGCAGTGGAGAACGCGAGTGTAAGGGAGGGGAAAAGAGTCCAGGTCTTCTCCCATATCTAGTCAAGGACATGGTCAAGCACATGCGCACCTTCCTGACCGGCGAGGCTGCATCCCACTCTTTACAATATATAACGACCACCTCATGCCCATAACCATTATGTGCTTCCATGGCCGTCACCGACGACATGGCCGACTAGGTAGTGGCTGCTCGCCACCGACCAGAGTCACTACCGGAGGAAAGTACTGAAGGCAAGGAACCTTCAACTGCTCACTTGCTCAGAGGTGAGAGGTGCCGTTGCTCGGGACGAAGACGTCACAGTGCCGCCTGAGTGCCGACGATATCTGTGACATGAGTCTTGCCAGGGCGGACACTAATTCATGGACGTTTACCCGTTCCGACTTGGCAGGTCGTAGCCCTGAAGCTCCTCGTCCGTAGCCCTCTTATTCACCGTTGTCGTTCATGGCAGAGACGCCTCCCATGGTGAAAGCAACATGTCGATAGAGAAAACGCCTTCGACGGCGGCACGGCGCAGCGACGCTGCTCATCTCGATGGCGTTCTTCGTTTTCCTCTGCCTGGTGGCGGACGGCGTGCTTCAAGAAATCGACAACGCTGCTGCAGATGGAGAATTATTACGGCTGTATATTGGATGCGAGTATTACGGGAGGTTATTCTCTGTATTTGGAGTTTGTTTTCCAACCGAAAAAAAACAAACGCAAGGCTTAAGTCGAGGAAGCCTGGGATGAACGCCACGTGCAGTGGGCGCACGGATGGTCGCATGGCGTGGGCACAGGCAAGCCGCGTCCCTTGCTCGGAGGGAGACGGATGGCGGGGCGAGATCAGCGGCGGGTTTTCCCAAAATGCCATTTAGAGAGAAGAGAGAGAGGAGAGAGGGAGCAAAACAGGGGCAGGATTTCCGGGCACAAATACCATACCCATCTGTCTCCCCCCGCTGGAAGGTCCAAAGGAAGGAGGAAGAGGCTGGATTGGGAGCCAATCTCCAATCCCTCCCTCTTCCTCTTCCTCCTCCCCAATCTCTCCCTCCCCCACCTTTCTCCTCTCCCTCTCTCTCCCTTCTTCGTCAACAAGGACGATCGAAAGAGCAACCAAGAACGACGATTCTCTGGATTGATAGATCGGTGCCGGAAAGAAGAAGGCACGCAAGAAACAGTCGGTGCGCGCGTTCCATTGGCATTCAACCAACCTTGATTGCGTTCTCCTAGGGCGCGCGTCGTGGAGGAAGATCGAGAGAGGAGGAGGAGGCGAAGAGGCCGGTCGTCGGGAGATAGCGCCGCCGCTCTTCCCTCTTCTTCTTTGATGGGCATCCCATTCCAGCTCCAAGCCCAACAGGTATACCACTTTTCTGAATCCCATTTTAATCCCTTGCATTTTTTTTTTCCCTGAAGGATGGAAGTATAACATTTATCATTTTCCCCCTCTTTTGAAGGGATTACAGCAAGGGAGAGCCATACTTACAGAAACTAAAATAATGATAAAAGTACGTATAAATCATGTATTTACATGTACAAATCAAGTAGCAGCTGAGCCCATTGATTTACCGGGCTGTCTTCTAACTCTTTAACTGTGCGTAATGTAGAAGGAACCTTCTCCATCTGAACCTGCTGGGGGGCAACTCACCAAAAACACATCCAATCACACATCCAATCCGCTGAAGCCATCCATGCCTGCGGCTGCCAAGGGTGATTGATTCTCTCTAGAAGCTTCTCGCCAATTTTTTATTTTTCGGCACATATTTCTAAATTTTAGTTATTTCAAATGTATAATGAATTTGAACTTGAAATCTGGAACAAAGTACACTAGTAGAGAGAGTATACATCCTATGAATTGATGGAGAACAAAATACTTGCCCATGAATGCCTTGCGAATTTGATTTAAGATTCTTCGAGGATTCTTTTGTTGACATTTTTTCTCTAGGCTTTCCATGTTTGTGCTTTCAAGTTTCAACTAGACCTAGCCAATGCTTTATGCTTTTCCGAGACACAAATGTTTTAATGCTAATGACTCTTACTGTTTTCTAATAACCTTGTTTCAGTGAATGCTATGGTTGGAAATAGGACGTGGTTTGGAGGGCTTTTCAATGGCTCGGGTAAAAGGCGTCTAGTCAATGGAGATAGGAACTTCGAAATGACCCCAATGCAGGTGAAGTTGTATTACGATTAGTATGCATGTGGAAAGATGTACTACTATATTTCAGCCTTGTCCCCCCACATTTCTCTCAAAGGTCAAAACATGATTTGTACAAGTATATAGGTTGCCGTCTAAAATAACAAACTATGCATCTGTCTAGTTAAGTTTGCAAGGATTTGGATGGTCTCTTCTTTCGGATCTACAAAATGCATTCACTTATTGTTCTTGCAACTGAATCAAGCTTCTTGTAACTACTCAGGAACAACGATTGCAGAAGCTGAAGGAAAGGCTAAATATACCTTATGACGAAACGCAACCGGAGCATGTGGTATGAAATCCCACATATAAACTTGCACTCAGCTAGTTAGTTATTTTCCCTTTTTGCGCTTTGCTCACTTCCAGTTGACGATTTTATCTCCACTGTATATCTTCTGGACTCTGGTTGCAGGAATCCCTAAAAACTCTATGGAAAGTTTCCTTTCCTGATACAAAGCTCACTGGCTTAGTTTCAGAACAGTGGAAAGATATGGGGTGGCAGGGCTCAAATCCTGCTACTGACTTCAGGTACTTATAGCTGTATGAGTTTGTTTTTATTTATTTACTTGGGCATTAGACATCCTCTGAAACATGCATTGTTCCAAACTTTCTGAATAGTCCACAAAACAGCTACTAACATTACCGAAACCAGTCATTTTTTTGTCACGATTAAAGGAGTCCAGCCACTATTTCACAAGATGACTGACGTTCAAGGCTCAAGTGTGAGCTGTGGCCCAAATGTGTAAGAAGGCAACTGAAGAAAATGTGGTCCATATTCGACTACAACACTGAAATTTCCTGAACCTTTCCATCCTCTATGTATCAACGTCTCCTTCGTTAAAATACTCCTCTGAGAGACCATCAAAAACTCTGACCCTCGAAAGAATCTTAATTTTCCATAAGAACATCACTCAGATACATTTGTAGTCAGTTTAGAAAGTGTTTGATACATTTGGAGTGCCCTGAAAACAACCCACTGACAGTTAACCTCCAGCTCATATTATATTTGGAGTCAGTTTAGAAAGTGTTTGATACACAAAGACTGTAATTGAACCCATAATTGAAGAGCTTCTCCCCACAAAAGTACGGAGAAAGGAGACCTTGTTCCAACCAGTAGGAAGAATGACCGAACGCTCTCGCTAAATACAAAGGTTGTACAGTGGGAAAAGATTGGCTAGTGTCAGATCCCTGCCAATCATCTTCCGGAAACCTGACATTCCTGCCATTAGCCAGCCTACTTTGGCAGCAGACATTTTAAAAAATCCTTAAATGAAATCAGACCAGCCCAAAATGTGAATTGGACTATTAAAAATAAAGTGAATTGCTAGTTTAATTGTAACTTGAGTAAGGGTCGAGTGGCGCAAATATTTATTCTTCAACAAGTGTATGCCATAATCCAGACTAAACTGTATGATTAGTTTGTCTATTTTTTAGAAGTTTCTTTAGTCTTAGCTCCCTCTTTTTTTCGCTTCTGTTCTTGAGCTCTCTTATTAGTTCATCGGTCGGTTCACATGTGAAGGCAAAGAGCTAACAAATGGCCTGATTTTGATTTTCAGGGGAAGTGGATTTGTATCACTTGAGAATCTTTTGTTTTTCGCTAGAAGATACCCGGTAATTCCAGTAATCAAACAAAACAAAGTTTTGTAAATTCATTATCTGTTGAGAAATGTGGCACCGCCCTCCGGTCACACTGATTGTATATTGTTGCTGCTGACCTGGTTCAACATGCAGGCTTCTTTCCAGAGGTTGTTACTGAAAAGTCAAGGAACGCGAGCCACATGGGAATACCCCTTTGCTGTTGCAGGCGTTAACATCTCACACATGTTGATTCAACTGTTGGAGCTTAATTCAGGTACACACTACACCGTAAAAGATCTTTCCATGTAGATAACAAATAAGCCTACCTGGCTTTATATGCATGAAAACCTATCCTAATAATTACATAGACTATAGGCGTTCCATCGGTACAGTTCAATGCATTAAATCTAGTATTCAAAGTACATCTATACCATGTGCTTCACCCATACAAGTCAAACCACTAGATTAGCATAGAACCCCAGAATGATCTGGCGCTGGCCCTCATTGGGGATATTTTCTTTTGAACTATATGAGGAATCTGTTGATTTGGTTATGACCATTTCATCATGATAAGCATTTCAATATGGACACATACAGCTGGTGCTAACTGCTAACTGACGGCCAACAACAGTCTCGTCGTTCTGTGGTTAGAGTGGCCCTGCTAAGGGGTATTATTTCTTGCATACAGCATCGGTAGGTCATAACCAAAATCATAGAGATGATGGGCAATAATATTTGCATGATCTGGTAAACAAGCGCCCGCTTGATTGTTCATGTGCTGTTTGAATGCGAGTAGTTGGATGCAACTTACTGGATTATTGTTGGTTTCATAATTGGTAGGAGGAGCTCTGCTGGGTTTTTTTATTCATGTATATATTATATAGTAGTAGAAATTATCGTCGCCACAGTCTATCATTGATGCGCCTTGCTTTTTTTCTATCATCTCTTGCTGCTGCTCAGCTCGGCCGAAATATCTCCCGGGGATCAACTTTGTCAGAATGCTGTCAGGTGAGCTTATTAAAACCTTGCACGGTATTTTTGCTGGGTTTTGAACTTGTCTGTAAAGCTCGGACAACAAAAGAAAGAAAAACACTGAAGCGTTTTGTGCGTTTGCTGAATCCTTAGAGCAAGAGGAGGCGTTCGACATCCTCTACTGCATAGCTTTCGAGATGATGGATGCCCAGTGGCTAGCAATGCGCGCCTCCTACATGCAGTTCAACGTAAATGATATTTTTTTGTTTCTTTCTAACAAGAGTTGACATGTTATGTCATGTTCGTTTGAAGAAATAATGAATGGTGCCTGGATGGATGGATGGATGGATTGCAGGATGTGCTGGAAGCAACCAGGTCCCAGCTGGAGAGGGAGCTAGCGCTGGAGGATCTCCACCGGATCCAGGACCTCCCGGCTTACAACCTTTTGTTTAAATAGGGGTGTTGAGATATTGAAACCTGGAAAATGTTTAAGTTCCTTTCTCTCCTGTGTGTATATACTTCTACTTGATGAAACAGGCATGTTTTCACCATCACAGTTTTGCTAAAGAGGGCTGCTATGTGTAAAATGATCCTGCGTACGATCCACCTAGGCCGCATACCACACATATGGCAGGGAAACTTGTCGATTGCATTGTACGCAAATCGTGCCACGACGATCGGTCGGTCGATTGCCCATGGAGTGCTTCCCGTCCGTTTCCTCGATTGCCCATGTTCTTGATGAAGTGAGGGAAATTGGAATAACATTTTATTTGTGGTTGCAAACACTGCATTCTCTGCTTTCATATAGTATCAAGAAACCGAGAGAGTAAAGGGAAGAAAAAATTAAGAAATAATTCTTGGGAGGAAGAAAACAGAAAACACAGAGATCTTTGTCCTGTGCACTGCAGACAAGGAGCCGGATCCGTTGGTTCGCGAGGCACTACCTGCAACAGTGGCGCAGACAGGGAAGCACACTGTTGGAGTTGGAGCCTGCAAGCGACCAAAAACCACACCAGGCCAAACCAGGGCGCAAATCTAACAGCAAGAAACTGTTGTGAGGGCAAGAAACCGGAGGGAGGAATGATCCACGACGATGTGACGAGATGAGCGGCACGGCACTGTGACCGTAACTGTATGTGGAAAATGCAGCAGCAGCAGCCTAGTGTTTTGCCGCAATGGACATCGCCAGCAATCAGTCCACTGCTCCCAAATTCCCCCCCCCCCCCCCCCCCCCCCCCCCCCCCCCATCTTTGACCCTGAACCTCCTTCTCCTAGTGCAGACATGGGAGATGCATGAATCGTTCACAGTCACGTTTCACCTCGCGACAGCATTTGCAGTCCATGCCAGGGTTCAAGAGATCGAATCTAGTTCAGGTTCAGAGCTGGGCACAGCCCCCAGTCCTTCTCACTGTTACCATGAACAATGGGTGACTGTAATTGCAAAAAGAAAAGGAAAAAAATATGGCGAATGA
This sequence comes from Avena eriantha, assembly GCA_910589775.1. Taxonomy (NCBI): domain Eukaryota; kingdom Viridiplantae; phylum Streptophyta; class Magnoliopsida; order Poales; family Poaceae; genus Avena; species Avena eriantha. Next base: position 22,838,031 of record OU342741.1, on the reverse strand, counting down.
TCAACAAACGTGCATGTGCTGTAGAGTGCCCTGCATCCTGGGTCCTGGCATGGAGGAACTTGCAGGAAGAGCTTCTGCTGATTGGTTTCGAGCTTCATGTACTGTATGTATGATTGGTTCATGGATGGGTGCAGTTACGGAAGAATGGCAGGGAGCTTTCTTGAGAGAACAGGATTGGATTGTGCAGTGATGAGAGGAGAGGAATGGATTACAAATACGGAAGACTAATTACCACTTGATTGATCCACCAAAATCCAAAACAAAAAATGAATCAAGTCTTTATAACAATAATAATTAACAGGAAGAAAGGGAAAAAAGAGAGGAGGAATTATCATCATGGATCCTAGTATTTCACTTTTTTTTACTACTAATAATAACAACAATGGCACCTCTAGCCGTCCGTCCACCGCGCTCCGGCAGGGTCATTCTTCTTCGTCTCCGTCGTCGTCGTACGTTTCACCACAAAACAAGAAAAAACAAAAAACAGCATTGCTTGCTCATCGTTACAGATAGGTCGTCGTCGCCGCCGCCGTCAGAAGCGCGCGTTCTCGAAGCCGTGCAGATCGCTCACCCGGTTCATCGACTTGCGCATGATGGCCACCTTGGCCAGCTGCTCCGCGGCGCGCCAGGCCGAAGTAGGGGTCAGTGGCTCCCCGTTGCCACCGGATGCACGCGGCGTGCCCGAGGGCGTCGCTGACCTGGAGGTCGGCGTCGTCGGGGCCTGCTGGCTGCGGCGCCACCGCATGTCGCTCAGCTCGGTGTCCAGGCTGCCCAGCAGGTCCTGCTGCTGCTGCGTCGGTGGGGACTGGAGGACCAGCCTCCGCGCCGACGACAGCAGGTGGGTGGCCGTCGAGAAGTCGCTCAGCTCTGCCAGCCGCCGCGACTCGGCCACGGCGCGGGTGGCCACGAACAGGTCGTGGAGTGGCTGCGACGACGAGCTCCCGCCGTGGAGTGGGGGCAGGAGCAGCGGGTGCTCGGCGCCGCGCAGGGTCTCCTGCGACGATGGGTCGCGGTGGCTGCACCGCACGGACAGCGAGTGCGGGTGGTTGTGCTGCGCGCTCAGCGGCGCCCGCAGCTCCACCAGCAGCTCACGCTCCTCCTCCGCGTACATCTCGCCCAGCCGGACGCTCAGGACGGAGCCGCCGTTGCCGCCCGCGCCACCGGCGAGGGCCACGGCCTGCTGCCCGGCCCCGCAGGAGTACACCGCCGTGATCTCCCCTGACAGGAACGAGAGCTCCAGGTGCACCTCCTGCATGACCACGCTCACCAGCCCGCCGAGGCATTTCGCAAAGGCGTGCTCAGCAGGAGGGCTGGGCTCGAACGCACCTCCTTGCTCCTCCTTGGGCGCGAGCGGCGACCGCGCCCGCGCCGGCGTCTCGTCGGCCGGTCCGGCGATGGGGATCTCGACGTGGGTGAAGCGTGTGGCCGCCGGAGCTGCCTGTGGGCGCCGCGGGTTGTGGTGATCGACATGCTTCCTCGAGTCCTGCTGCTGCTGTGTGTCTGACAAGAGCATGACGGTGGCGACCGGGTTGCGGTCGCGGCGGTCCTCGAGGACCTTGGTGGCCTTGCGCAGCGCATCGCCGGCGCACGCGTTCTGCGCCTGCTCCTGCCCCTGCGCGGCGGCGCACACCACCAGCCGGTCCACGATCTGCCGCGCCGACCGCTGCCCCTGCCTCGACATCCGCCGCAGCGGCATCAGGCGCTTGGCGGCGCCGGAGAAGGCGACGATGGAGAGGCGGTCGGCCGGGCCGAGCGAGGCGACGACGAGCCGCATCCCGCGCTTGAGCATCTGCAGCTTCTCCCCCATCATGCCCTGGCTCACGTCCAGCACGGTCACCAGGTCGATGGGCGCTCGCCGCGACGCCGAGGACCGCAGCCCGGGCGCCTTCACCTTGACGACCACCACGTACTTGCCGTGCCTCCGTCCGGACGACACCAGCGCGACCTCCGGCGCCAGGGTCACCGCCAGCCCAGCCCTCGGGCGCGGCGGGTGCGGGAAGAAGCCCCTGAACTCGCCCTCCCTGCCCGCCCCGTCATCCTCGTCGTCCTCGTCTGCCTCCGGGATCGGGTTGAACCCGCTGCCGTTCGCGGCGGACTTGGGCGCCAGGAGGGGCTCGTCGTCGTCGTACACCTTGGGGACGCCGGCGGTGGTCGGGGGCGGCGGCGTCTTGCGGCCCCCGGCGGAGTCGTCGGAGGTCCTGCGCTTGCGGTGGGCCGAGGAGCCGTCGACGTCGAGGTGGAAGCGGAGGGAGGCGAGGAACGGGGCCTGGCGCCACGGCGCGGAGCAGACCGGGCAGGAGAGCGCGCCGGACGAGGCGGCGCGCGCGTGGGCGGCGATGCAGGGGAAGTGGAAGGAGTGGGAGCACTCCGCCGTGAACACCGCCGCGCCGCCGCCGTTCTTGACGCTGCGCGTGCACACGCCGCACCGAGCCTGCAAACAAAGCAAACCAATTAATCACTCAATCCAACATCATACTTCGAAGAAGGAAAACCAAAAGCAGCATGGAAATTTGGAACAAGGAAAAAATATGGGTCTTTTTCGGGCAGTAGTATAGCAGCAGTAGGATAGGATCGAGGATGGGATTGGATCATTGGACGAGCGCTGAAATCAAATCAAATCAAAACCCAGGATTAAAAGCTGGACTTGATCCGATCGTGTCTGACTGATTCGATGAGACTTTTCCCCATCTAGGCTCCACCTCACCCCCGGCTTTTCTTTCACTTCACATAAAGGGGGAGCAGCCTTTTATCCTCTTCTTCTTCCCAGGATCGCATCCTGCTCCTTCTAGTACTACTACCACAACTGGAGCATCATCTTCTAGCCGAATGATTGATTGAGTCTCTTTTGGCCGCCATTGTTCTTCTTCTAAAACACGACTTGCAGAGAGATCTTCCGTCTCCATGGATTTGTAGTCTAGCCAAATTTGGAGTGTGTCGAGAGAAGAGAAGATCTTCACGTCGCAGAATGATGGAAAGGTGGCGGGGAGGGAAAAGAAAGAAACAGAAGGGGAAAAGTAGTGGGGATTGGAAAGCTGCAATTATAATAATTGGATAATCACGGCCGGGGAGAATCGAATCTCAAGGGAGATGCGAGATGGTGGAAGGGGATTAGGACAAAAACCAGAGTAGTGGCAATGATTGTTCCCCATCCCTCTGCTCCACCTCCACTGGGGATCACCAATCAGCGGCGGCCATTGCAAGAGACAAGCGACAGCGTGATCGTCATCCTACTCGACTAGTACTACATTTTTCCTCCATGGCAGCGGCACCGAACAAGAACACGAGGCGGGGGGAGAAGGAGATGGGTTTTTTTTTAGGGGAGGAGGAGAGTGGTGGTACCTTGGTGGGGAGGATGGAGGCCTTGAGGAGCGCGAATCTGGAGGGGGATCTGGGCGAGGAGGGCGCCGAGAGCGCCTGCAGCAGCGGCACCCGCTTCCTGGCCGACACCGGCGCCGACGACGGCTGCATCACGGGCGCGACGGCGACCGGCTCCTGCGTGGGCTTCGTGCGGCACCTGAGCGCGGGAGTCGACGGGGTGCTAGCGCTCCCGCCCATGCCGGAGAAGAAGGCGAGCTTGCCCGGCGTCCGCGGGGTCGCCGGAGCCGCGTCGCGCGCCGGCGGGCGGCGCTTGACGCTGCCGCTGCCGCCGCCGTCGCTGTCCTCCCGCCGCACGGACGTGCACAGCGCCCTCCGCCACCCGGTGCCCATCTCTACCGCCGGTCCTCCAACAAACTGACTGCCGCTCGCTGGCTGGCTCGTCCAAAGTCGTCTCCGGTTGAATGAGAGAGAAAAGAATGGCGCTGGCTGCTGCTACTACTTATATCTTCGTCCACTCCCGGCTCGTCCTACCACCATGAATCCGGCACATGGGACGACGGGGACGGCGCTGGCTCGCTCGCTCTGCTTCCCTTCTGGCTTCTGGGTTGGTTTGGCAGGACGTTTATAATAGGGAGCGAGGGAGGGAGGGGGAGGGCGGGTACGCACACTAGGCTAGGCTTTGGCTTGGCTAGTCGACCGATCCGCCATGATAATTTAGTGCTACTCGTCATGTGATAGGGGGAGGGAGGAGTTGGGCAATTATTAGAGGAAGCCTCTGCTCCCAGCTGATCAGATCACTGCCCTAAGGGCCCACTCTCTGCCCCCCAATCTATATCTACTCCACACTTTATTATTGTTGCAAAAGCTCCTTCCTCTTACGTGTAATCACTCCTTTCCTTTGTTTTTGGCAACTTGCGGTTCTTACATCGATCATCATCTTCTAGTGCATTCTGTGATTTGTGTCTTAATAAAGCCGTATGCACTGTTCACTTGACCACTTCCGAAAAAACATACGTACTTAAATTTTTTTTCCAAAAAAAGAATTTAAGATCTGCCCTACCTTACCCTAATGGGAGCTCTGATAAACATACATGTATCACAAGCTCAAATATCATGTCTAGCGTACGAAGTCGTTGAGTTTCAACATGAACTATTATTACTAGTTAGCTTCGTTTATTGTCGTGTCCACATAAGTAGTATTCGACGGTGTGTTAGCCCATAATTACTGACCTCTAGTGTTGAGACCGACAATTGGAGGAGTATGTAGATTAAGAGTCTCTTTTTACATGGGCATGACCAATCAGGTCTCCTAATTAACTATCCTACGTGTACGAACGCCTACGGTCCACGAAGCCCATAAAAAGTAAAAGAAAGTCCGAAGAGCATCTGACGGACAAAAGCTATCTTGGAGCTTAAGAAAGAAGTAGAAACCGATATTCTACTAGTTTTGTAATTATAACTTGTAACCTGTCCGTATACGGCTTTGGAACCTAACCTATTATATAAAAGCTGGGAGGAACCAACGAAGAGGTACCAAAGCTTTGAGCAATCTGTAACAATATTTTCATAGTAGTCAGACGATTTTGACTCCCTTCTTTATCTGACCAGCCGACGAAATCACCAGCGTTCTTTTTTCTACGAAACCCTAAGTCTATAACCATGGTCATTGTCGAGGTTTCACTTCGTCAATTGGCGATGTCTGTGGGAAATCTGAACGCTGGAGCCATGGATTCTGTGGTCCTCTCTTCACCAAGCAACAACCTAGCAGCAGCGGATCCACACCCGCCTACTCCTGTTTTGGTTCCCTTCGACTTCAATGGGGAACCGGTCTCATAATCGGGAGTTTCCACTTCCGCGTGGAGGAACTCGAAAATCTCTACCTATCAGCCTCGATCCACTCGGGCCCATCGGTCACAACAACAGCACCCACGGCGATACCTATATCCTCTGGCCGCTCATCTGAAGAAGCCGCACCTCAGCCAATAAACGACGAAGAAAGTCGCCAAGACTGCGGATCTAGGGGATCTGACCGATCTATACGATGGTCTCTCCTTCGGGTCAGACCCCCAGCTTATGCCACCACACAACTCAGACTTAGCAAACATCGAACCCGGTGAAGACAACGAAAGCGTCGACTCCGGAATAAAAAAACCGAAATCTACCCAGAGTAGAACCCATGGGATTTCACTGGTTTTTCCGATAGTGTCTCTTACGGATCCGATGGCGGCAACAGCAGCTGGTACATGAAGAATCATCAAGTATGCGCAATCATCAGGGAGGGAACATCGACACCACTCGACTCCATCAGTAACCCGATCCTTGATCCCAATGATATTCTATAGGATACCAATGCAGGAAACACCGGAAACGAAGGAGACCTGCCCACCAATCGTATCACACAAGGAAGAGAACGAACGCACAGCGGCAAGCGGCTAACACTTCGGTTGTCATCGGAAACATGGCAAAGAGCGAGGGATGCAGTTTTGGGTGTGGTCCCAATGACAGAGGACACCACGCGCGAAGATCTAATGGCCTATCAATACCTACTCCACCATTAAAAAGGGACTTACTCAGGATGTAGAGGCAACTCGAGGAAAGGACAATGCTGGGCGATGAATCCAGCATCTTGGGGGCACAACTAAGCTCCACCCGTGGGTATGGCAACGTAACTAGAGGTGTACCACCAAGGAGAGGAACCTCACGGTTGCAGTATATTCCGGAGGCCGAAAGAAACAAGATGGCTCGAGATTTGGACTTATCCTTCATGTCAGTGGATCAGGTAGGACACATAAAAGCAAAAAACAGCGCAAGCCACCATCGTTGCCGCCCAAACATACATACTCACAACTCAACCGGCACCCGACGACCCCCGGGCGGCTCTCCATCGCTCAGCTCTCATGAACCTGGCATGGTAGGAGCATCACTCGCACAAGAACAGGGAACCGCCCAGCAACCCGACAAATCACCACACCGTCGCAGTAGCCCTCGGAACGTTGGACGCACCCGATGATCATGGTCACCACATCAGGTGCACTTTTCAAACTTCGAGTCGCGGAATGACGCCAGAAATGACATTACACACAGCGCAGGGTCGACAGGTCCAGGGAGGAGCGCAACAGTCGAAGATACTATGATAGTGAAAGCGAGGATGAATATGAATTGTGTGGGGCTAGTTGCTTTACCCAACGGGTTCACAAGACCCTAGTATCCAAGGACTTCAAACTTCCACATGACCACCAAAAGTACGACGGCCTCCAGGAACCTGAAGCTTGCTTGGTCGATTACCTACATACCGTCAGACTCCAGGGTGGCTCCAAGGCAACCGCGATGCAGAGCCTACAGCTGCACCTGAGCGGTGCTGCCTGATCATGGCATAGAAAGCTACCCAAAGAATCCATCAACAGTTGGAATGACCTCGAGGATAAGTAAATTCAAAACTTCACATCCACGTTCAAGCGTCCCGTATACTTAAAGCAATTATGGGCGTGTAAGCAGAAATCTGGGGAGCCGATACGAGCATTTATCCAAAGGTGGAACATCATTAAAAATTCAGCTGAAGCTATTTCAGATGAAAGGGTGATTGATGCTTTCAACGACGGCCTCCGCCGAAGAGAGTTCATTGAAGAGATGAGACCGGTCAAACCAAAACAATCTCAGTTGATGGATATGGTCAATCGTTGGGCAGACGGCGAAGACGTGGTACACAACACACGGAGACGCTCACCCGAGGAAGATCAGAACAGGCGCAGTAACAACAAGAGAATACAAAGCAACGATAGGTACAACGGGCCAAGCTACATTGTGGTCGGTTCTCATGAGAGGACAACTGAAAAAATGACGATCTCGGTAGTAGATGCCGCGGCAACAGAGATGACGTCGATGGAAGCCAATCAGCACAGCGGTACCAACCATGGGCTCGAGAGCCTCCAATGTCTCCAATGTAGATACTCGAGGGACCCTGCAATATGCACTTTTACATCGACTCCAAGAGGAAGAGGCGTCCAAACCACCTCATGAAGGATTGACGCACATTTCTAAAAATCCAGGAAGTCTGCAATGCAAAAGCAACCGACGCAGCAAACCGAGGATACGCCTCGGCGCCTGGAACTTTAGCTCTCAACGCACCACCACCAGCACAAGTGCAGCCGCCAGCGGGTCAGCCACAGCCCGCAGTAAATAGAAACCAGGAGGACGATTACCTGAGGTCCAAGGGTGCAATGTCGATGATCCAAAAAGGGAGCCCATCCAACAGGATCTAGAAGTTGATCACACAACAATTCAATATGGCAGTAACGACACCACCCCTACACCCGAGTATCTCCACTGGTCAGAACATGAAATCACATTTAGCAGGGTCAATCACCCACTTCGAGTCCCATGACTAGGTCATTCGGCTCTGATAGTGGAGGCAAAAATCAGCGGATTCGACATGAAAAAGGTTTTCATGGATGCAGGAAGCAACATCAACCTCATCTACGCCAAAACTCTATGAGCAATGAACTGTTCCTTAGCAAAACTAACTCCAACGGACACATCCTTCCACGACATAGTTCCAGGTAAAGCCGAATTACCTTTAGGCAAGATCTATCTTGATGTTGTCTTCGGATCGAGGGAAAACTCCAGGCGCGAGAAACTGGAGCTCGAGGTCATGGATTGGCCATCATAGTACCATGAGATCCTGGGGCGTCCAACTTTCGCACAATTTATGACAGTACCGCACTACGCGTACTTGGTAATGAAGATGCTAGCGCGCAACAGAATCATAATAGTAAGAGACAACTTCACCCAATCTGACAACTATGACAGAGAATTCAACAAAATCTCTGAATCCTTCGGGATAGAAGCAGAATTCGAGCAGCTAAAGATTTCAACGGATGCTGAACCTCTGCCGGCAGCGCGGGTCACCTCCGACAGCTAAAGATTTCAACGGTTAGATATATGCATTTTCTACAGCATGGTTGTCTTTTGCTGTACTACATTCCAACGATAATAAATCAGATGTGAGAGTCTTTAAATTCCTTTGAGATGTTTGCTCTTTTCCCTTTTGTCATGGTAATTTAAACTTACTCTACCATTATGTCTTCCTTATATAACTATGAGTTTATGTTTTACCAATGTTCATGGTTTCTATATTTTGGTAAATAATGAGTTGTGCATCAGTTACTTTGGTATAGAATGAGTGCACTGAAAAAACATGAAAGAACGCCACTGCTCTTAGTTTGATATGTTAGTTCATCACTGAGATTATTCTGATGTCTTGTGCATTGTGAATTCATCACTGAGAGTTTCTGCCATTTTATTATAAACACGGTCGAGGCTATATATGTCATACATGCTTTGCTTTACATTATTGTGTGATACTTTCTGTAAACCAACAATGTTACATGTCTGTGGTATGCTTCTTTAGTTCATATGTGAGAGCTGTGACTGTCCTTACTGGTTGATGTAATTTTGGCAAAGACATTTGTGAGTTCCTATCTTTTCTAGTGTGAGCTTTTTTAGCTGATGACAAATGTGTTACTTAGCTGTTATAATTTCTGCAGGCTATTGTTGAAAGTTTTCCAGAATGGAGAGAAGAGTCTGAACATTTGTTTTTGTGATGGAGCTGATCCAACAAAATAGGCTATCCTACCCGCTGACGGAGCTGCATAGCACGTAATTCATTGATGCTAAGGTACTTTTAGTCTTGCTGAATTATTATAATTAGCATGTCTCCCTTTCGTGACCTGATTTAATATTTTAATTGAATGCCAAAACTCCTCTGAAATCAACAAACTATAGAATTAGCAAAAAAATTGAGTAGAAATAGGGAGAACAACACTACTTTCCCCTACTACAAGAGATATTTAATGATAATTAGTAATGTTTTTCTGCCCATAGATCAGTCTATCTATATCTATTCGATCTCATTATTTGTTTATCTATTTTGTCAAATTATTTGTATATCCCTCTTGGATAATCAAAAGAGGATTATTTGACAATGTGCCAGGAAGCCGAAGTTGCTAATGAAAAAACAAATGGGTACAAATTGGGCAAGTCTCACATATTTGATGTCAATAGGTTTGATGCTTTGAGAAGTAATGAAAGTCCCCGATGAATGGGCACCTACTGAAATCAAGCCTTATACTGTCGGGGTACGTTTTTATCCTATCTTATACCCATCCCTTGACTTCATAATGTTCAGTGATGGGTTTCGACGACTAAATATATTTCTTGGCTCCTTAGCAACCAATCTATATGGCATCGACATTGTGGATGATGGTATGGCATACTATGATGCAGTGGAAGATACTTTGCTAGACACACCATCAGGGGAAGATACAATGACCTAATTCACATGTGATAGTTCGTTTCAGTTACGATTCTATTTAAAATCTCTCCACTGTCATGTTGTTCTATGGCCTTCTTTTAGATGGTGCTATGGTATTGTTTTAAAAAGTCTGATATATTTCTTAACCAGCACTAAGAAAATTAAATTATTTTCAGTCATCTCATTATTTATCTTCTTTTGCTGCAGGCAAAAATCTATCAAAAAGCATAATCAGAGAAGCTTGTTGCTGAACATAGTGCCTGGTAGGAAATCTGTTCGATCTCTTTGTTTATTTTGTGCAGCTACAGATATCCAAATTTAGCTACAGATGATGTTTGAGAGCTGCAGGCAAAAATCTATCAAAAAGCATAATCAGAGAAGCTTGTTGCTGAACATAGTGCCTGGTAGGAAATCTGTTCGATCTCTTTGTTTATTTTGTGCAGCTACAGATATCCAAATTTAGCAGACTATTGTCAATTGACCATCATCTACAACAGTTTCCAGCTCTCAAACATCATCATCTCTTCCAGTTTATGATGGTATGGCATATTATGATGCAGTGGAAGGGTACATCAACTTACCTTGCTGATCATGTATCACACGCGGATCGATGATGTTTCTGTCGGGAGGACATCGGAGCGGGCGTCCTACCGGAAAGCGGCGGCAACGACGCCGTCCAGGAACGCCGCGAGGGCGCCGTCTTCTAGACATGCGAGGCAAGCGCGGCTTCCAGTTCACGGCGAGGGCGCCATCCAAGAATCCGTCTTGGCGTCGTACAAGGTCCTGGTGATGGCGTCGTCCTACAGGAGGACGTCGGAGCGGGCGTCCTACAGGAAAGCGGCGGCAACAATGCCGTCCAGGAACTCCGCGAGGGCGCCGTCTTCCAGACACGCGACGCGGGCAAGCGCGTCTTCCAGTTCACGGCGAGGGCGCCATCCAAGAATCCGGCTTGGCATCGTACAAGGTCCTGGCGTCGTCCAGGATCGCAGTGACGCCGAGCCGCGACGGAGAAATTCCTTTTTTGTAGGTAGCGATGGAGAAATTCCTAGTGTGATCCGTTTCCTTGTTTAGTGTTATGTTTCCTTGTTTTACGATATGTTCTTTCCTGGAACCGCCGGAGGAAGTGTGGAGCGGATTCGCGAGGGATAAGTTTTCGTCCGACGCTGATAATTGCTAAGCGCACCTAGAAATCAGATTAGGCTAATCCAAGACGTTAGATGATCTTAAGTTGGCCTGATCGTGTGGTTCTCTTCTGTGCGTGTGTGATCCGCGGGTACATGAAGCAAAATTCTTGTTCTCTCCTTTATAAGTAGTAGAGATGATCACTCATTTTGTTCCCATCTCATTTAGCTCCGGGAAGCTAGCACGAGATCGTGCAAGAGAGGACGTGGAGCCAACCTGATATGGTAATTATGTACTAGACGCTTGTACATAAGCTTAAGTGCAAAAGAATAATTCTAGCAAAATCGAATTATCAGCTAAGCGTCCTAGGCAACTGGGCGCTTCTTTCGGTCACTACCGAGATTAAAAGAAAATACGAAAATGTAGGTTAGCATCTGCAGCTCCAATGTGAGACGCTAGCGGCGGCAGCATGCAGCACCAATAGTCTTGTGAACGGCTCAACATCCTGACTCCTCACTCCCCCAACTCTCTTTGTCGAAGATAGTATCGTAAACGGCTACCTCCCCTCGCCCTTCCAAATCCATTGAGCGGTGGCTCCCATCCTCTATCGATTTAAACCCGTCGACGGCGTGACAATTTCTACTACGGCCCTGTCGATTTGGATCCCTGGAGGAGCCCAGGCGGTCGTGGACCTCTCAACCTCAGGGTCGTCATCTTCTATCACATGGGTGCATGGCCAGTCATGCTCGCGCAGATCCTTGGCAGTCCGACCAACCGGCTCGGGCAACCCCCTCGTCAACCCTAGGCAAGCCCCTAGCAGACTGCTAGCTCGACCTTCATGGCCGTCATAGCCCCTCTAGCGACCAACACCTCCCAAATTCACGGGTGGGAAAAAAACAACTTGGTTAGTGCCCGATGCAAAGAAAGGAGTCGACACAAAGGAAAATCCCAGGCTCGGCTAGGAATTATGCGTAACGGATGGGGAATTCATCCTAGCGCTCGTTGTAAGCTTTGGTGATCCCAATCCTATGATCCCAAAAGGCTTTCATAGAAGAACATTCTTATGAATTGAGATTCTCCAAAATTCCTGTAAAATCTCCTTCAATCCAAATACGGCAAGATATCATGTATCAAGTCCCCCTCGTTTTTTATTTTGCGGTTATCATACACCTTGTTGTCATTTTCTTCTCCGGCTATAAACGTATTTACAAATCTTGAAGCAAATCAAAAAAAGTCCTCGGAACTCCGGCTAGCCCAATCAATTTGTTGCCATAATAAACTTCCATTTTTTGTGGTTGCAAGCTCCTTCCTCCTACGTGTAGGCACTACGGTTCCTATATCGATCATGTGTTTGGTGCATTGTGCATTTGTGTATCAATTCAGAGCCGTACGTACCGCATGCAATGAACACATCTCCCCGGACACGTTTACTACTATCGTGTCCAAACGAATTGAAGCTGCCGATATTGTGACAAAAAATCACGGACCACTTGAGATATAATCTCCCTCTTTTTCTTCCTATCTCATTTATCATAGACCCTAGCACGAGATCGTGCTAGAGAGGACGCGGAGCCAACCCGACATAGGTAAATTTCGGTACACTTCCGCTCGCTCTAAAAGAATCCAAAATCCGTCTAGCAGCAAAACGTAAAGACATATACGAGTCGGTCCACGGCGGCATCGCATCGGTCGTACGGCGGCTCCACCGGAGCCACAGAGCAGCACGTCGCGCGCAACATGCATGGCCGGCGACCCGACCCGACTGATTGAGTTCGCAACTGGGCCACCATGACCAGACCAACGGCAGCCAGCCGCTCGATCCCGTTTTAATTTTCGATCTGATTTCTCAGTTGGACGCGTTTGGATTCTTGCTGGGGGGTTTGGATCCGTCGATCCGGCCATCATACGTGAATCATTGGGCGCCACCATGATGCGTACTGGTACTATGCGTCGTGGTGGACGGCAACCGCTAGTGGAACTGCGCCCCAACTTATTATGAGTAATCCCGGGGCTGGTTTTTCTTAAAAAAATTAATTAATGGGTCGGTACGTATGGATCGGCGGCTGCTCGTGGCCTTGTGGCCGCTTGCTAATCATTGAGGATCAACTGCTTGCTCTTTCTCCAAAACTAACAGAAGATTCCGAGGGAAAAAGCAAACAATTATGTACTGTATAATGTATGAGTTTTGTACTAGTATTAGAATTGCAAAAGAACGACTTTCGTGAAAGGAAAAAATATCATAAGTATCTTCGAGTTCTTTGATTTCTTAGCGTACATATTCCTTTTATTATGTGAGTTCTATCTACTAGCATTTTTAGTGTTTTCCAAATTTAATTGACATTTGTTTTTTATATTTTTGTTAAGTTTTCTGTAAAGTTTCTAGATTTTGTAAATTTCTGATAAGTGCTGACTCGGGCACCACGTCCGTGCCATCTTGCATCGCCCATCCATGTTTGCGTTTTCTGTTTTTTCTTTTGCATGGCTCCACCCAACATTTTCTCTTTTTTTGCATTTCTATATTTTCTAATGCTGTATACCTTTCTCGTCTCTTAAATTTTTCAGTTTCTTGACCTGATGTGCTAACTCGGGCACAACACGCCCGTGTCATCGATTATACGCAATGTACTTGGGGAACTAAATATTTTGGTTATTAAAACTACAAGTCAAACTTTCTAGAACTTCAAGTACTAGTACTACCGAGCTCAAAAACAGTTGTTAGCATTTTACACCGCTTTGAAAACTTAAGAAGATGCTGCTCTCGAATACAACGTGCAAAGAGAAATATATATTCCGCATTGTCTTTGTTCCAAGTACGGAGTACATGATGATATAGTTGCAATTTATGTCCTTATTCCTCTCTCGGTTCTAGTTAGTCTTCATGTTAGCTTTCGTCAGGACAAGCTTTTGATCTAGAACTCTATGTATATGTCACTTTTGTGATACAAATCCTAACCACAAACATGCATTGTGGAATACGAGTTCGCATATATTGATTTCATTCCATATAAAAAAATATCCTAATGGAGTTATCTTTGGTAAATTAACCTTACGGAAGCTAATAGTAGTATACATCATAATTAAAAATTATTGAAGCATTACTTTTGCAATAAAATTCAACTGTTTTTATGCAAGTTTGCCATGTAAGAAAAAGACAGCATGGTGAATACAAATTGAAGCGGGATATCAGAGTTATACTCGATGTATGTGCTCCATAAGCAGAATCTTATAAAGAAACTCTCGGGTGATTTTAAATAAAGGGAGCAATGCTTTTGTAGAAAATTTATTACTCCGTATCGCTGCTCCGTATTACTACTACTACTAAGAGGCAAGTTTGCCATCTTCTAAAAGGCAACATGGATATACGGATTGCTGCGGAATACCAGAGCTGCATTCGATGTATTAGGCCCATATGGGCACACATGCATAGAGGAATTTCCCGATGAATTTGGCTGAGTTTAAAAAGAAAAATAGAAAATGGAAGTTTACAGTTATCGCATTTGTACTCGTCGCTCCTCTATTTCCCCGTTGATCGACAAGGAGAGTTGGGTGCAGTAGGTATATATGTATACTTGGGCGCCGGTAGTACTAGTAGCTGCGGTTCTCCCGTTCCGTGAGAAATAATGGGGTTGGAAAGGGGGCAGTAAAGAATGAGGGAGAACGGGGGGTTGGGGGCTGGGGTAGCGCTGGGCCTAGACCTCGGGATTCGCCTCCTCGCCCGCCGCGCTCTCTCGCCAGACGCCAGGCCGGCCTTGTTTTCTTCTTCTCACCTTTCCCCTGCGGCCTGCGCCTGCCTATCCATCTCTCTCTCTAGGGATGCAGCGCTGCAGCAGCTGCCTGCCTATGCGAGCAGAGAGCATCGGAAGGCATCTTCAATTTCTCGCAGTAGAGTAATTGAATTCACATTACAGCCTGCAGCCTGCAGGCGACAGTGATTGTAGTCCACCCTACACTAGTACTACTACTACTACTCGAAAGGTCAAACCATACAAGACATTTCTGCGTCTGCGTTCTCCCTCCGCCTCCGGGCGAGATATGGTGAGTCAAACACGTTACGCTCCAGTGGCCGAGTGCAGCTAAAGCTAGTACTCAACCCGACGTACTAGTACCTGCGTACGGCCGCCCACCGATCGACCAGCGACCCCGCCGACGCGCTGGCTGGATCGGCGTCGGCGCCGCCCTCCCTCCGTCGCGCGCGCCACACGCAGACGCAGGCCTCCCCTCTCGCTCGCTCGCGATCCACCGACGACGCACGCACGCACGCAGCCGGCATGCGGCAGCACTTGCCTTTGGATTCCCGCGTCCGGTGCACATGCACGTGACGGCGAACGTGCATGCTACTACGTGAAACCCGGAGCCGCGGGGACGCCGGTCAGCAGCACGCACGCGCCGTGTGCACTGAGCCACTGACTCTGCGTGAAAGAAAAAAAACAACAGTTGACCTGTACGACGAGCTTCCAATCGCGCGCTGGGGCTGGGGCTGGGGCTGGCGCTGGTTCACACGACACGCATAACTGTCTACCGACACCAGCACATATCCACGTCTACGTGTCCATCGGTCCAATCCATCTAGCCACCTTTTTTCTGCGACCGCGGTCTCTTTTCTTTGCCTTTCCCTCGTCTCTTCTCGATCTGCCGTTCACCGTTCCGACGATCGCCTACCTGCTCTCCCTTTTCTGCTTTATTTTATACAAGTTTGGCATCTCCTCCACACTACTACTAGTAGCGCACACACGTCCAAAGCAGAGACCTTTCATGCCCTTCTTCTTCTCCTTCCATCCCTGCTTTATCGGCCCTAGCTTTAATCGTCTATTCCCGAGGCGGGTCGAGACCTTTTTCCACCATCAACAGTGGCACGAGATAGTACGTGGTACGATTACGTACAGCTAATTCCAACCCTTGTCTCCACCCGCACGACCGCAGCGTCACCCTCCCCCCACCACCCTCTCTCAACGCGCCTTTTCCCTCGACTTCCTCCATCTAAATCACTTTTTCTCGCCATCCACGACTAGTGCGCGCGTGGAACTCACCTGAGCACCACTCAACTCATTACAAGGAAAGATCAATCATCAACGGAGGGAGTGGAAGAAGAATCATCTAGGGGTGGTACGTACCAACACATGCTGGATTTAGGTGCCTCCATCAGCCATGCTACTGGCAACTGTATCGGCGTACTGCTGCCAATAGTTTACCGCCAACTTGCGGCCTAATTGGGCCTACTTGCATCCTTGTTTACTCGCCCATTCCGATCGTGGAACGTGACGGACGATCGTACCAGTACAAGAAGATTAACCACCCACCCGGCTTAATTAGTGATCATCGTCGACGATGGGATTCGGAGATTCTCCGTGCAGGCACCAAAGTCAACAATCGGCCGCATCGAGTTAAATTGGTTATTTTTTGGGGCCATCTAATCACTAGCTGCCTTCTTCCTCATCCTCGATTGGTCCCCAAATGAATCAGTTTGATACTGCTCGCTCGCAAATTATACTATAGCTTAAACGTGAGCAAAAGCGAGCCATCTGAAACCATCCGCCCGCGCGCGCGTTTGTGGTCGTCTGATCTTCACTTTGAGTCACCTCAACCGTACAGTTTCAGGTGCTGACCGAAATCTTACGAGCCGATCCCTCCCGTCCCCGCCCCCACCCTCCCTCCCATCTCGATCCTGTTCTCCTCCACCCGAGCTCCCGAGTCCCGAACTCCCGCCCATCCCAGTCAGGGCTGGCCCTGAGGCGGTGCAACCGGTGCGGCCGCACGGGGCCTCCGGTCGCTAAGGGCCCCACCCAACCAGGCACGTTAAAAAGTTGATCCAATCAAAAGCAGCCAGGGGATTTAGAAACGCACGCACAGGGAGTGGCCGCATTGACTTCTCCTCTCGACCTTTCCCATGCCCATCCGATCTCTTCTCCTCGTTCTCCTCTCCCGCTCCCCAATTACTGCCGACGAAGCGGTGTCTCTCTACCATCGAGATTCTAGCCGTTCTTATGGAATTAATGGCGGAGGAGGAGATCATAATTCATTAATTCCGTAGAAATCCTCCTCGATTTGAATAGTACAGTCCCATCCTATATAAGGATTGTTCTAGGTTTCTTTGTTCTTATTCATCCGATTCGATTAGATTCATTCTAAATTTTTGATCCCCAATCCCCATAGGCTTAAGAGATAAAAAGTTGAAGAAAAGAGCAAATCCAAGGAAAACAGCCGGACTGGCGGCAACAGTAGTAAACAAGGCAGGACCTGCGCGGCGGCGACACCGGGCGGTCGGCAACAAGGGGAGCCCGTAGTGGCACTCCAGTGGTTGTTGAAGGCTATTTGAAGGCGGCGACAAGCGGCAGTGAGCAGCGATAAACCTTTATCCTTGTTCGAGGTGCATTTGTTTTAACTTTCAATTTCATGTACTCCCTCCAACTCATATTAATTGACTCGAATTTATCTAAATAGGGATGTATTTAGTCCTAAAACTTGTCTCAATACAATCGTATCTAGACAAATCTAAGTCAACTAATATGAGTCGGAGTGAGTACTATTTAAGGAGTGCGAGCTGTAGATTGAGCTGAAGTGCAATATGTGAAGCACAAGCACGAGCCGGTCATTTCCTTTGAAAAAAATGGAATATTGTCACAAATAAAATCCTTCATGTCATGTAAGGTCTCCATTGACAATTTAGGAAGAATTATGTTAAATATTTAAGTTGCTATGGAAATATCAAGAAACATCCTAGTTATTTGTGTATAGAGGCCCCATTTTTTGTCTTGCACCGGGCCCCTTACATGCCAGGGCCGGCCCCGATCCCAGTCCCTCCTCCATCTCCCTCAACAACATGCGCCGCCCCCTCCGCTCTCGTGCTCTCCATCTCACCTCCACTCCCTCTGCCCCCTCCACTCACGATAACCTCTTTTCCCATCATCTCCTCCCATCCGGACCCAGCGCGGCCTTTTGCGTGAAACCCTAGCATAGGTGAAGCAACAGTTGTATGGACATGAGATGGTGCTTCTGCGTCTCCTCCTCCTCGCCTCTAGCATCCCACCGTTCGTCGGGACTCCACCCCGGTGCCCCTCCTCCCCCATCAGACCCTATTTCCCGGGGAACTCCTCCCCTATGGTCAAGCTCCACCGCTAGGTACCTGCCAAAGTTTACCAACTTTACCTGAGCTATGTTCAAGTTGGTGGTGGTGGGGGGGGGGCACATGCCCATCTTTTGTTGCTTATGTAACTTGTTTGATTTTGGTTCGGGTAGGATTATCAATACTAAAAAATCTAAATGAAATGAAATAAAATTCCAACGTTCGACTACCACAACCCAAACTCAGCGACATGACCAAGAATATTGCACGTGCCACAAACGATTACATAATACAGAATACGAGCTCTGTGTGTCCATGAAATAGACCTATGGAGAACATACATGAAAATGGTATTAATTATGGTCCATATGTAAAATTTAAAATGGTGAAGTTAGTAAGAATTCTCAAAATAATAACAGGGGCTCATTCAGCAAGGACAATACAACCATGTCTTTACTCGCATGAAACAAAATAGATAGATTCATTTCTGTAGGTTGGCTATCAATTATAAATGTAAAATACAAAACAAATTATATGAAGGAGGGAAAACATACAAATCTGTTGCTCTACATACAATTAAATAGTTGGGAGGGGGCATGTGCCCCCTCTCCCATCCTAGTAAATAAATAAACGTACAACAAGTTGTTATATACGTATCTATCACATTTTTCTTTGGCTCCGTTTTAGTACTTTAACCGATCCTTCGCAAAACATATGTTTTCAAACTTTATTCATAGCTCAAAAAGTTCTCCCTCCGTCCATCCCGAAAAGGATGTCGCAGAGATGTCACAGATTCACATATATCTATACACTAAAACGTGTCTAGTTACGTACTATGAATCTAGACAAATACGCATATGATATCATTTTCAGGTTATATCTATAGTAATTTATCCACAGGCATTTTGTCTTTGTTTCGGTGGGGTCCTCGGACCTATATCAAATTGTTTTGATGAATTTTTGTGTTGTGTTTCCATTAACCAGTTGAAAAATGAAAAGGATAATAGATATACATACTGGTTAAAAACGATGGAGAAAAGAGCAAGAACAAATATTGGGGAGCAAATTTAACATGGAAAAGCGAGAGAAGCTAAACTACCAAGAAAAACGTGTATATTTAGAAATGAAAAATGGTAAAAAATGAGGAAAAATAGTATGAAAACTTTTAGCTACTCCCTCCATTCAGAAATATAAAATGTTTTAACTTTGTGAATCGAATGTACCTAGACATCTTTCAGTGTATAGGTTCGTAGAGGTTCGGAGTAAACCTATACACTAAAAAAGCGTCTAAATTCATTCATTTCACAAAGCTAAAATGTCTTATATTTCTCAATGGAGGTAGTAGCTACTAATGGAATCAACCAAACATTTTTAAGTTTGCCATCATTTTGGTTTTTTTAAATCGAATATCGGTACAATGAAATTGGTATCATCAGTTCATCACTAGCTAGATTTTTCGTGAATTTACTTTGGCAATGCATAATAATTTACATTAGGAGAACAAGTATAATTGCATAAGTATTAATAATTGGAGTGTCCTACACATTTGTGATCGGAGCGAGTAGCTTCCTACGTCCAAAACTTCATATGTGATTTCAGCCTTCTTTTAGAAGTCATTAAAATTTACCCATCTCTACCAAACTTTGTCTCTACCAAACTTGCATGACAATTTATCCATCTCCAGACATATAAGGTCTACCACTCTAAAAGAGCACCTTTTTCTTTTACCAGGCTACTCAATCTGCCGTATTCTAATATTCGATGTGTACGCAATCTGCAAATATGGTAAAGTCAACTAATGAAGCATCCTAAAAAAGATTGTAATGAAAATGGAATTAAAGTTGGTACTGATAGGACGTTAATTATTGCATATTTAATTAACCCCACTAATGAAAATGGATGTCCATAAACGATTCCCATGTAAGGATCACAGTATAATCCTCTATGGACTATAGGATAAACAAAGTGCAAATCCATGTGGCGGCACACTAGTACAGATCGGGCCTAATAATGCCCTCCTCCCCACACGCGAATGCCCTTTCCTTGTGGAGTATATGTCATTTTTTGTTTGCAACTAAATAAAAAATACATGAAGTTGCTATATATCTATGGCATTTTTCTTTTGGCTCTGATTTAGTACTTTAACACATCTTTGATGAACTAGATGTTTCCCAGCTTTATTCACAGCTTTTTAATTAACTTTTTCTCTACCAAAAATGCATGACAATTTATCCATCTCTAGACATATAAAGTCAACCACTCTAAAGGAGCACCTTTTTCTTTAACCAGGCTGCCTAACCATTCTAATATACCCAATCCGCAGATGCGGTAAAGTCAACTAATGAAGCATCCTCGAAAAAAAGCATGATGAAAATAGAATTCTACTTCGTACTAATAGGCCCTTAATTATTGCATCTTTAATTAACACACTAATGAAAATGGATGCTCATAGATGATTTCCATGATGTAAGGATCACAATATACTCCTCTATGAAAATGGAGTATATATGATAAACAAAACACAGGTCATGGCGGCAGTACATGGTTCGGTTAGAAGTCATGTATGGAATTTTTACAAGCTTGCGTTCTACGTCCTCGACTGGTCCCCAAATGAATCAGCATGGCTTGATTTTGCTTTTTTGCAACTAAAAACATAAATCAAGTTGGTACATATGTACTGTTGGATTATTAGACATAATTTTTACAATTAATTTCAGAATATAAATCATGACAACAACAACTACAATCATGTGAAACTCTAACATCTTTTGCATCCTCGACCAGAGGACAAGAAATCATGAACAGTAGCAGTGCATACACGATAACAACCATAGTATAACAACAGATTGGATCACGGTATATGTATTGATCGGTTGCCGTTGTAGTCGTCGTCGGTGCAGAGGTCGCCGTAGACTGTCGAAGAAGTCGGCGTTGAAGACGAGTCGACCCCGGACCAGGAGATCACTCAGGAAGACGCGTCGTGATGAAGAACTTGAGCAGTCGCGCAGAGCGCTTTCCAAAAACCTTATTCGCCCTCTCTCGTATAGGATCGCAAAGCGAGGGTTCCGAAGACCTACTCTCCCGTTCGGTGGTGCATGCCGACGCGCGAGATGGAGTAGACTACGGTGGCGGGGCAAGAAGAGAGGAGACAAAATCCTAGATTTGTCTCGGTGTGTCTGTGGTGTAACCCGCACATGCCCTTATATAGAGCGGCTCGAAAAACCTGCACAAGACACGACGTGGACCAAGTCCATGTCGCGCACGTTCGGATCGGTTTCAGATAGCCCACGATCCAGGAGCGACCCGAATCTACTACTAACAATTGACACGTCTGTCAAAACTGTACTAGTTTTCCAAGCAGCAAAATAAAGCTCAGCTCAACTCGCGCCGCGTCGGCGCGACGGGCGAGTGAGTGGCGTTGTCGTCGGAGGAGTCCGTGTGTAGCACTTCTCTTTTGACTCACTTACAAAGTGGTGAGACACTCCATCTTATTAGTTGATGTAACTCTCCTCTAACTTTCTACACGGGATTAAATTTAGCTCCCAATCCTTTTGCCACACAAACATGTGAGCTGCCACCAACTTGGAGCAAATCAGATATGAGCTTCCACACAGATGGACTTTGAGATTTAGGGAAAATCTAAAATCACACACATATCTAAAGTTTTAGCCCATATTTGTAACATGTACCGCATATTTTCTAGGATTCTATTTGCTTTAACTGATCTTCAGATGTTGCCGAGCTTTATTCATAGCTGAAAAGAGTAGCATATATGTTCTAATTTATTCGTTGACATTTTTCGAATGTTCAAAGATAGTTCAAATTGTTTTGATGAATTTTTGTGTTGCGTTCTCATTAACCAGGTGAAAAAAAGATAATAGATATTTGAACATGTTAAAAAGCCAATGAAGAATGACGAGAAAACAACTGAACAACTGAGAAAAATATTGGTGTGAAAAGTTGAATAAACAAGAGATTAGCGATGTGAAGACGGGTCCGGAACTCGTCGAACGAAGCCATCGCTTATTCTCATATTTATTCAAGTTTTAACGTGAACTACACAACCCAGCAAAGCTCGGAGAATACAAAAAGCGGAATAGTTAAAAGAGAGATTAAAAGGATAGAAACTAAATTTGTAGTTCTCTCCATGAATGGTATCACTAAATCACGATTAGCCACTACTCAAATGATCTTTTAGTGTGTTTTTTGCAACTCCCTCCGACTACAAACCTACGTCATTTTAGGGATTTGGGATTTTGGATCGGTCATTCTTCTTAGTGTAACCATTATAACTCCTATATAAGTCAAACAAACGGTATCATGAGATTGGTATCACTAGCCATATTCAGCACGAAGTTTACTTTTGCAATGCATACTAATTCATGTTTGAAAAAGCAATGTTACTTCCGATAAGAAATGTTAACGGGTTGGGAGTATCGTCTTGAAGATTGCGTCAACGTCTAAAACAACCTACGTACTATATCTGTGATCAGATTGAGTAGCTTCCTGCGTGGTACACGTTCATCCGTGAGTTCATCCTTTTATATTTGTTTCATAACTTTTTGCTACCCCACTTTTGTTACTCTCTCCGACCCATATTAGTTGACTTGTGCTAGATACATCCGAATCTTGCCAAATCTAAGTCAATTAATATGGGTCGGAGGGAGTACGAAACTTGCACGACAATTTATCCGTCTCTAGACATATAAAGTCAACCGCTCTAAACTTGGCACCTTTTTTTTTTTTACTTTTACCGGGCTGCCCGGTCTGCCTAACCATTTGGGTATTCGATGCGTACCCAATCTGCAGATGCGGTAATCAAAGTCAACTAGTAGGCGGGCGCGATGTGATTAAAGCCAGTACCGCTACATTAATTATCGATAATAGGACAGCACTGCTTATGAAAATGGATCTACTACATGCACGCAAGGATCACAGTTTAGTTAACCATGTGAGGATAACAGAGCGCAAGTTCAATTGGCGGCACAGCACTACATGGTTCAGTTAGAAGTCATGTCTGAAAACTTTTTACTACAAATTTGTCCGAAAGGGGAAGTTAGGCATTAATCCCGTAACTAGTTAAAAAGCAGGGCGACATGGGAAGATGGGTTGGGTTGAAGTAGGCATATATGCCGGTCGAGATAGATAGATCAGTCTGTCAAGTCCAGTCCAGTCACGTCCAATCCTGTCAATTAAACAGCGACTTCAAGCAACCTCTTCCAGCTTCCCATCGTCATCAACCTCCAGTCCGTCAGTGATCAATCAATCAGTCGGAATCAACGGTCACGACTCACACATCACCATCTTCTAACCGATTGCTACTACTCCTCCGTCAGCGACCGTACGTACGGGGCAATTCATCCCGATACGTGCATGTATAGCGACTAGTGTCGTTATTATGGCTCTATGATTAGCGTGCATCTTTGTAGTAGATCATCTTGGCCATCGTTAACGTGCATCTTGATGCGTGGCGGCAGCTTTGATTGTATTGCACTGCTTCCTCTCTTGGAAAAGGGAGAAGGAAGCTCGACTTCAGTACGTACGTACGCGCTAGTCTTCAGCTGGCCGAATCAGCCTTGACAAGTTAACTCGATCGCCGTTTCGCCAAAGTCAAACAGAACTATGTTTCTTAAACTTGCGGTTCCCATGTGTCAAACCTTTGACTTCTGATTTTGCTTGCGGCTGAGAGAATATATGGACCATTGTAGTATTATCAGGCCATCTTAATTTGACGACATGTATGTCGATCGTCGTCACACATGACATATAGCCCACCATTACACTCGGGAGAGACAACGTTTATCGCCATATCTCTCGAAATGTGCCACGATAGATTTGGTCAAACACCGCTTGATCACGCTGTCGGGCAACAAGGGGCTGTTTGTCAGGTCGCTTGATTAATTGTGTGCGGAGCAGCTTATATTCCAAAATGTTTCTTACTTTCCCGTCGAAAATATATCATGCATATTAGGTTTTTCATATTTTAAGACAAGTTGAATTGTCTTTCGTCTAAAATAGTAGTACTCCAAGTTCAACTTAAGTCATACAATTCTGAATGGCTCTCAACCCAAAAGTCGTGAACTTTCAACTAGATTTGCACAACTTTTTGATGAACTTTCAACTAAAATAAGCCACTGAGATCTAGCTATCTCCCTACCCTATACAACGATTTTAGTGGCCATGGTGGCATCGACACATGAAGACCAACTCGGCGCCTGGGCCAGATGGGCTTCCGGTGGTTTTCTTCCAGACCTTCTGGGACCAACTTCGCCCTGCGATTATGCAGATGTTTCAGGAATTCTACATTGGACTCTTGTCATGTCGCAAATGAACTTTTGCGTGATTACCCTGATCCCCAAGCTAGTGAGGGCCACGGATATCCGCCAATTTCGACCAATCACGGTGATCAAGGATTTTTGCCAAGATCTGTGCCATTCGTCTCGCCCTTGTCATGGAACGCTTGGCCCACCCGCTGTAGTTTGCCTTCCTAAAGGGACGCCTGATTCATGATGGTGTACTAGTGTTGCATGAAATCGTTCATGAGGTGAAGGTTCGCCATCAGAAAGGGGTTCCTGAAGCTGGATTTTCAGAAGGCTTACGATAAGCTGGACTAGGAGTTCCTTAGACAAGTCCTCGAGCGTCGAGGCCTCGATAATAGGGTGATCTCTTGGATTATGCAGTTTGTCATGAGTGGCAGCACGGCGATCAACGTCAATGGGGAAGTGGGTCCATATTTTTGACTCTCCTGCGGAGTTAGACAAGGGGACCCGATCTCCCCCTTCTCTTTAAATCTGTGGTGGATGCCCTGGCAGAGATCTTGGACAAAGCCAAGATAGCTGGCCACATCTCACGTGTGGTAGGGCATCTGATCCTCGGAGGTGGGATCTCCCACCTCTAGTATGCGGACGATACTATGATCATGGTACAGGGGTTGGAACTTGACATCATTACCCTCAAGTTCCTGCTCCTGTGCTTTGAGTCCATGTCGGGCCTCAAGATTAACTTCAACAAGAGCGAGGTTATGATCTTGGGCTTTCCCGAGGAGGATAGGCAACGCATCGTAGATCGTCTGAATTGTCGCTTGGCGGATTTCCCTATTACCTACCTGGGTATGCCCATGCGGGACTCTCGGGTGTTGATCAGGGACCTTGCCCCCATGGGCACGAAGGTTTGAACCAAGGTCGAACCTTGGCGTGCGCGCCTCATGTCCAAGGGAAACAAGACTATACTGATCAACTCGTGTCTGTCTAGCCTCACCATGTATCAGATGGGCCTTTATCTACTCCCGAAGGGAGCCCATGCAAACTTTGCAAAAGAGCTCTCAAGGTTCTTCTGGGTAGCTAGAGATGGAAACTAGAAGTATCATATGGTGAAGTGGGTAGATATCTGCACTCCCAAAATTCTTGGGCGTTTAGGAGTCCTTGACTCGCGCCGCTTCAATATGGCCTTGCTGCTGAAATGGGTTTGGCGGATCCTCTAGGATGATGGAGGTATCTGGCTACAACACATCAAGGCTAAATACCTCCGGGGTCGCCCTCTGTTGGTGTGTGAACGCCGGGAGGGCTCCTAGTTCTGGAGGGCCATTCAAGACATTAAGCACTTCATTTGCCGGGGCTCTCTCTTTGTGGTGGGAAATGGTGGGGAGGTCCTGTTTTGGCTCGACCCCTGGCTACAGGGTATCCCCCTTTGCCAGGAATTCCCTGCACTGTTCGCTATCCGTGTAACTCCCTCAATGTTAGTAGCCAAGGCAGTTCGAGAAGGCCACTGGAACATCCCGTTCCGGAGGACCTTCAGTGATGCCGAGGCCACTGACTTCTTGAGGCTGCGGGGCACCTTGCCCCTATCTCTCTCAGCTGAGAGGGATAATGTGACCTGGGCCAGTCTTCCTCGGGAGCGTTCTCTGTTAGTTCGGCTTATCGAACCCTCTTCTAGGGTCCGGAGTTACCTTGGACGTCACACCTTTGGAAGGTCCCCTACCCCTAAGCTTGCGGATCTTCGTATGGCAACTTCTACGTGATCGTCTACCTTCGGGGGTGGAGGTGTTGAAACGTAATGGTCCGGGCAATGGCCGGTGTCCGCTATGTGGGGCGACGGAGACGTGCACTCACATTATGTTCACATGTCCTGCCGCTCAGTTTCTATAAAACTTCATCCGAGAAGCGCTTGGGCCTACTTGGCAGGCCCAGGACCTCGGCAAGTTCTTAGAGACGGAGGTGAACCGTACCGGAAGAAGGCGCCACCTCTTCTTGTTGGTGTTCGCGGGCATTACTTGTACGCTTTGGAATATTCAGAATAAGATGATGATTGAGCGGATCTCTTCTCGTCGGGCTTTTGACTCTGTGTTTTCTTTGCTTGCCTACCTTTAGCAGTGGTACCCTCTGTCTAGGCGGCTGGACCGAAAGTGCGTGGACGACATCTTGCAGGCGCTCAGGGCATCGGCGTAGCACTTCACGACACCTGCTACTGCTTCCGCGAGCTTGTAGTGGGAGCTCACCGTGCTCCGCTTTTTCTTTTTCTCTTTGTGTCCTTGGGCGCGATGTGCTGTGGCCAGCAGAATACTTTTCTCTTTTCTTTTGACGCATGGGCGTTAATGACTCGTTTGTATGCTGGATGTGTGTTGTTTTATTTATAAAGCTGGACGTAAAAGACTGTTTCGAGGAGTCATCGACACATAAGCTTTGTGTTATTCTAGGTTACAGAAACAAAAAACGCCTTCGATTTTGTTATCTCGCAACACGTGCTTCTGGGATTACCTTATCGTCTTCCGCGGAAGGGAACAAAGAAATTACCTTTGAGAGGACATGGAAGCTTGACTGTCGAGGTGCACGCCACAAAGATCAGCTTACCGCCTTAGTTAACCGCGCCACATGACCAACCGTGAATAAGTACTTCCTTCCGTTCTAAAATAAACGAAATTACACGCTGGAACACATCCAGATACATGCATCTTAGAGTATCTCCACTCCTTGGCCGTTTTCAGGCCAAAATCCAGCGCTATTTTACACCGGACAGATGTAACTTTCGGTCTAGGAACAGCCTTTTTTCCACTCGCGTGCCTATGCCAAGTCCCCACATTTGGCCGAAATTTGATCAAACGTGGCGAAGTTTGGACAAATATAGGCGATTTTAATTAAACAAGGCGAGTTCGTATGCCGATGCCGATGCCGACGACACCGCCTCACATGCCGAAGTGGCGGTAGAAGTTGGTGTACTCGGGATCGGCCGTGCCGTCGTCGCTGCCATCATCGTCGTCGCCGTCGTAGTCCGGCGTCTGTGGTGGCCGCGAGCCCTGGCCTGGGTCGCCGTACCTCCACGGCTGGTAGGAAGGGACGATGTCGTCATCGTCGTCGAGGACGACGAGGGGCGTGCCCAGGTAGGCGAGCTCGGGGCACGTTCTGGGCGGGGCGGGATCGCGGCGCCCTCTGGCGCGACGCTCGTCCTGCTCCTAAAGGCGCTGCACGCGCAGCGCCTCCTCCTCCTCCCACTCCGCCCTGGACCAGACGAGGATGTTCGGCTCCGTGGACGGCGAGGGCGGCGCGGCCTCGCGCAGAGAACTCTCGATCGCCATTTTCATGGCGAAGGAGTCCTCGTCGACAGCGATGCCCCAGCCGGCGGGCTCCAGCTTCGGCTGGCGAAGGGGCATCCGCCCAGCTAGCAGTGTTGCGGCGTGAGCCTCGTTAATGACGATGCCGCGCGCGCGTGTCCTCGACGGCGAGGTCCTCGGAGTGTCGACCTCGCGCTTAGGAGGCCAAAAGACCTTGCCGCTGCTGCGCGGCGACTACGCAGGAGCCGATGCCGAGGAGCGCGACGCGGAGGAGGAGGAGATTGAAGGAGTTATGCCCTAGAGGCAAATAATAAAGTGTATTCTTTGATATATCTCTTATATGTTATTAATATGTTTCATACTATGCTATAACTGTGTTAATACGAAACGTTAATACACGTGTGGTATGTAAACAAACCGTGTCTCTAGTTACCTCTAGCGAACTAGTTCATTGGTCATGAGGATGATCTGAGTTTCAAGATCATGGGCATTTATGCCAATTGACAATGAGGTCACGTCATTGCTTGAATGATGTGATATACAAACATACGATAGTTGTATCTCAATGAGATCTAGTTACAAAGTTCACCATTGATATAAACGCATGAAATCTCGCAATCTGATCCTTAGACTGTGAGATAATGCAAATCACCGTTCTGGAGGGAGCTTAGATGGTTATCAAGTATCATACCGTGACTGGATGATCGAAAGGGTGCCACTCAGGTTTCCCGAAGGAGCGTGTAGAGGAGTACATATCAAGACCAGGATTTGCCAGTCCATGTAACGGATAGATACATATGTGGCCATCTCGGTGACATTGCATTAACGAAGCTTGCAAGCATGTGACTGGGTCACGGAATGCAACGACATGGGAACGAGTAAACAAGTTCATCGATAACGAGATTGAACTAAGATATGGAGATACCAAAGATCAAGTCTCGGATGAACTAGGTATCAAGTGGCAAAGGGAACGGGAAACGACTATTCACGGTCCGAGCGATAAGATTCGTGTAATGCACGGGGGTCATCATGGGCATCCAGGTCCCGCTGATGATCATTGATATGAGAGGATTCTGAATCATGTCCGGAGTGTTCCCGAACCGAAGGATGTCACGCTTAAGGGTGGGGGCGCTTAGGGACAGATGAGGTAGCGTAGGAGAAATAAAGAGAGAGAAACCGGAATAGTTCCGAGTAACATCCGATGGTGATCAGAAGGGATTCGGAAGGAGTTCCGGAGTAAAGAAATATGATAATATATGTATTTGAATGTTAATTGGAGAATTAATATTAAATACATATTTTATTTTATTATTAAAGGCTTCCTAATGCTAATGTGCCTCACCCGAAGGGAGGCCCAATAGGGCAAGGCGCCTTGGGAGAGGGGGTCGGCCAGGCTTGGCTTGGTGGGCCGCCCAAGTGGGGCCCACCTAGGGCCAGCGGCAGCCCCTAGGTGGCCAGCAGGTGTGGGGTTTAGTCCCACACTGCCTAGCCCCTGGGTGGTGTGCCCCCTCCTACTATATATAGGGGTCTCCCCCCACCCCTTTGAAGGCATCAAATTCACCCATTCCTCTCTCTCATTTTCCTTTGAGGACTTCTCCGTAATATTGGGGAGGACCTCGCTGGATTTGAGTTCTCCACCTTCACACTACCGTCGTGTGATCTTCGGTCCGACATCTTCTTCTTCCGCTGCTCGGCTGGATCGGAGCCCCGGAGACGTCGCCTACACCGGATGTGTGTAGTACTTCGGAAGCACCACACTTGGGGTGCTTGGAGCTGCTCGGCTTCATCAATATACGCCTTCCTGCGTAAGGCGTGTCTCAGTCTTCAAAGGTATGAATACCATCTCTATCCTCTGTTACTTATGTATACATAGTATAGATCCTAGTATTAGTGTTTGAGTAGATAGAATTTTTTTGTTTTCTGCTACGGAACCCATCAGTGGTATCAGAGCCAGGTCTATGGTAGACATGTCGTATGGATAGAACACATAGCAATATGTGGGCATTGATTCTCTAGATGCTACCCTCTTTTATGTTCTTGTTCATATCGCGGCACTGTTTGATGAAGCGGCCCCCAACCGACCTCACGTGGTGATTCACGAGACTGGTCCACATATCAAAGTGGCTTAGGGGGTGTCTGTCTCTCTACGATAGTTGATATTGCATTGACATTGGAGGGCCTTGAAAAGGAAAGTAAAACGGCAATCATTGAATCCATGTTGTGGCTCTACGTTCGTAGGTGGGAAGGGGTTCTACCGCGAAAGCCCTAAAGCGGCGTAAAACATGCAATAGATAAAATAGAGGAGTCTATATTTGATTTGCATAGGGGCTAGCATTGTGACATGGCAATGACAAGTTTATGAAACTTCCATTAGAGCTCTCGATGATGATCAAGATGCTGCAACCATGTCATGACACTTTACTTTATAAAGTACATTTGTGTACATCTTGTTATGCTGGTATGATAGTATATACGATGGTAGCATAATAGGATAATCCCTCACAGAATTCCAGTCTTTGTATTCCCCTTGTGTGTGCACCACTAAGAAAGTTCTCCGTTATGAGGCAGGTCGTGATGATCGGGTGTCAGACATATCTGCGTTCACATACAGTGGGTGTAAGCCATGTTGCACTATGGATACACACAAGTTAGAACTAGCAAGCCTATCATGTGTAGACATGGCCTCAGAATACAAGAGACCAAAAGGTCGAGCATGAATCACATATATGATGTGATGGACATTGGGGAATGTCCACCTTTGAAACTACACAGATGGTCGTGACGATCGGGGGAGGTGCAGCGGATTGGGATCATGTGATCACTGAAATGAATAGAGGGGTGTTCATTTGAGTGAGAATTCTTTAGTTTTAGTTTAAGAACATGAATTAAAACTTGAACTCATTATTATTAACATGGTCTAAACACTTTGCAAATCCATTGTAGATGTCTCGCCCACCCACCTTCAACCTTAGCACTTTCCTCGAGAAGGACAAGCTAAAACTGATGGAACCAACTTCACCGCATGGTTCCGCAATCTTAGGATCCTCCTAGTCCCCTACAAGTTGACTTATGTCATCGAGGCTGAGCTTTCAGCTAAGCCTGCAGATTTCGCCTCCTAGGACGAAAAGAATGTCTGGCAGTCCAAGGCGGATAATTTCTCCCTCATCCAAAGTGGAATGCTTTATACCATGGAGCCGGAGCTTCAAAAACATTTTGAGAAGATGAATGCTTTTTAGATCATTGAATACCTCAAGGCTGTCTTTGCTCCACAGGCTCGTGTAGAGAGGTATGATGCTTCCGAGCTCTTCTTCTCTGCCAAGATGGAAGAGCACAGCAGTATTAGTGAGCACGTAGTCAAAATGTCTGGCTACGTTAAGCGCTTGAATGCTCTAGATTGCAAAATCCCAGAAGAGCTTGCGATTGATAGGGTGTTGCACTCGCTGCCCCTAGCTACAAGAGCTTTGTGATGAACTACAACATGCAAGGGATAAGACACTTGCTGAAGTGTTCGCCATGCTCAAAATTGCTGAGGTAGAAATCAAGAAAGAGCACACGGTGTTGATGGTCAATAAGACCATGAACTTTAAAAGGTCGGGGCAAAATGGCAAGGGCAACAAGCCAAATAAGGATGGTAAACCAGTTGCCAACACCTCTAAGGCTACTAGGCCCAGCCTTAGGTCCGGAATCACGTGCTATTACTGCAAAGGGGACGGGCACTAGAAGCGCAATTGCCCCAAGTACATTGAGGAGATGAAAGCCGGCAAGATAGCCGCCAAAGACAAAGGTGTATGTGATATACATGTTATAGATGTGTTCCTTACCAATGCCAGGAGCAACACCTGGGTATTTGATACCGGTTCTGTTGCTCACATATGTAAATCCCAGCAGGAGCTGCAGAGTAAGAGGCGGCTGGGGAAGGACGAGGTGACGATGCGCGTCGGCAATGGCACGAAAGTCGATGCAGTGGCCGTCGGCACGTTATCTCTACATCTGCTGTCAGGATTAATTCTAGTTTTGAATAAATGCTACTATGTGATACGTCCAAAACGTATCTACTTTCTCGAACACTTTTGCTATTGTTTTTCCCCTAAACTTGTGTGATTTGGATACAACAAACACAGACTGACGCTGTTTTCAGCAGAATTACCTTGGTGTCTAGTTTTTGTGCAGAAAATCAACTATCAGGAAAAATCCCGAAAAATATGCCAAAAATCCTATTTCACCAGAAGATTCACGGAGCCAGAAGACGAGACGGAGGAGGGCCATGAGGGGCCCACACCACCTGGCCGCGCGGGCTAGGCCATGCCGCGCCTGGGGGTGGTGTGGCCGCCTCGGTCACCCCCTCGGCCTCCCTCTTTCCCTATAAGTTGCCTCTTGACCTAAAAACCAAGGGGGGTTCGAAATTTTTCTAGAAAGAGTTCCGCTACGCCGACACCACCAGATTCCGTGATTAGGAACCAGACACTCCGTTCTAGCACCCTGCCGAGATGGGGAATTGGAGGAGATCGTCGCCATCATCATCACCATCACTTCTCCATCGACCATCCATGTTTCCCCCATCTATGAGTGAGTAAGCCCCCGCTGTAGGCTATGGGGATGGTAGGGATTGGATGAGATCGTTCATGTAATGGCATCAGATTGTTAGGGCATGGTGCCTAGTATCTATTATTAGTGCTTTTTGACTTTGTTGCAACTTGTTATGCTTAATGCTTGTCACTAGGGCCTGAGTGCCATGATTTGAGATCTGAACATGTTATTGATTCATTATGATAGTATTGTTTACGGTCTTACCTGCAAGTTGTATACACATATTGTTGTCTGGAACCAAAGGCCCCAAAGTGACAGCAATCGGGATAACCGGAGGGGATGGCTTTGATGTGAGGATCACATGTGTTCACGGAGTGTTAATGCTTTGCTCCAGGGCTCTATTAAAAGGAGTACCTTAATTGCCAGTAGTTCCCTTAAGGCCCCGCTGCAAACGGGATGGCAGGACGAAAGATGTTGTGCAAGTTCTCATTGCGAGCACGTATGACTATATATGGAACACATGCCTATGATTATTTAGTACTTGGATGCTTTATCTTATTTATCTGCAAATGCCCTATGTCTTGATTGCCATATGAATTGTCTTGTCCATGCAATGCCCGTCCATCCATCCATATGCCTACCGCGCTTTTATCTTACTGTTTACTGCAATTGTTAATATTGTATTTACTTTTACCACTTCTATTACTTTGCTATTGCTACTACAAAATTGTTGCTAGTGATAAATTGCTGTGAGCAAGATTGTTTCCAAGTGCAGCTGAATTGAAAACTCAGTTGTTAAGGCTTATAAATATTCTTTGGCTCCCCTTGTGTCGAATCAATAAATTGGGTTTCACTTCTCTCGAAAATAGTGCGATACACCCCCTATACTTGTGGGTCATCAAGACTATTTTCTGGCGCCATTGCCGGGGACCATAGCTCTATTTATCAAATTCACTTGGAATCACTATTGTTCATTGCCATCCATCCATCATGGGTAAGTCTCATGATGGCAAGATCCCTATTTTACCATCCACTACAAGAAGAGGTACGGTTCTGAACACCTCTGTTGCTCTGGATTCACCATCTGTTATGAGTAAGTTCCTTACACCACCACATACACATGCTACACACACTGCCACTACTGCTGAATCTCAAACTTCTAATACTTATGATGCTGCTTCTACTGTGCTTGATAAAAGTGGTTCATGAGGTCCTTTCCTAGATGCTACGATTGCTATAACTATAGCTGGAAATACTGAAACTCCTAATGAAGACACTACTACATCTGTCAGTTCACCTGAGTCTAGAGAGAGCTATCATATTGAAGACGGTTATATAGAGATGACCGATGAATTTATTAAAGAATGTCAAAACACCCATGATAGGAGTGCTATTAAGAGTCTCCTTGAGAGGCGTACTATAAAACCTAAATTATCTCCTAATGCTAAGTTTGTTGCATCTCCCATAAACATTAAAGATAAGGATTATGATTTCTCTCTTGATTTATCTTACATAACTATTGTTGAGAAAGAACCTTTTTGTGGGACTAAGAATGAAAGTGCGGTAGCACATATGACTGAGCTTTCTACCATGAGTGGTCTATTTTCTGATGATATTAAGATGCACACTTACTTTGTTGCTAAAATTTTCCCTTTTTCATTGAAAGGAGAAGCTAAAACTAGGTTTAATAATTTACCTCCTGGATCTATTAATAGCCTTGATTTCTTGATTAGAACCTTCCTTCAGAAATATTTTCCTCCTACCGCTAGACATGCTATTTTGCTAGAACTTTGTGATTTTAAACAGGAAGAAAAAGAGATATTTCCTGAATCATGGGCAAGGTTTTATGCTTTGATTCATGCACAAGCTAGATGTCCATTACCTAAAAATGAGCTTATTGATATATATTATAATGGACTAACTGAAGAATCTAGGACATACCTGGATAGATGTGCTGATTGTGTTTTCAGGAATAGAACTCCCAAATAAGCTGAGGAATTAATGGCTAAAATAAGAAAGAATTATGAAGACTGAACTTCATCTGAACCAACTATACCTAAGCCAACTACACCAGAGTTAACTATGCCTGCGCCTATACCAACATCAAAGAAGAGGGGAGTTATTGAACTAAATGATGAAGTGATGAAGGAAGCCAAGAAATGTCTTAAGGAGAAGGGTATTAATGTTGAAGATGTGAAGAATTTACCTCCTATAGAAGAATTATGTAAGCCAATCTCCCACTCATCCACTATTGAGGTACACTCTCTCCAAGATTTTGATGAAGGTGATATTCCTTACTCTAAACCTCCTGATCAATGCTTAGAAGAATTTGATGTTTTTATTGTTAAGTAAGATAATTTTAATAAAAGGGTGCAAAATCATCTAATGGAAAACTCTAGAGCTATTGTTGAGTTGAAGGATATTGTGGAAAGAACCTCTAATGATGTTAAAATGCTTGTTAAACATTTTCAAATGGTTCAAACTCAAATTGATCAGCTTATTAAAGTACTAAAAGACTTGTTAGTTAATGGTGCTAAAGAAAACCTGATACATTGCAATGTATCCATAATTTTTGATGTTCCATGCTTGGTTTTATCTACTTTCTTATGTTTTGTCCACACTTTGGAGTACTTTTCATATGATTTCCTGGACTAACCTATTAACAAGAGCCACAAGATTGGATGGTCCAAAAACCTATGCCTTTCCTTGATAAGAAACACTAGTCAAAGGAAGATGAACAATATAATAAGTTTTGTGAGTGGATGAAACCTTTATTTTTGCAAATACCTTTGACCGATGCTATTAAATTGCCTCCTTATTCAAAGTATATGAAGGATATTGTCTCTAATAAAAGGAAGATCCCTAATGAAGAAATTTCTACTTTGCTTGCTAATTATTCCTTTAATTGTAAGGTTCCAAAGAAACTGGGAGACCTAGGGATTCCAACTATTCCATGCTCTATTAAAAATAGTTATGTTAGAACTGCTTTGTGTGACTTGGGAGCAGGAGTTAGTGTTATGCCTTTTCTCTCTATAAGAGACTTCAATTGGAAAAAATAATACCAACTGATATATCTTTGCAAATGGCTGATAAATCTACTACTATTCCTGTTGGTATATGTGAGGATGTACATGTTCAAGTGGCTCATGATTGCTTGATATTAACTGATTTTGTTGTGCTTGAAATGCGTGAAGATGATAATATGTCTATTATTCTTGGGAGACCTTTTCTTAATACTGCAGGAGCTGTTATTAATTGTAATCAAGGAAAGGTGACTTTTAATGTTAACGACAAGGAGCATACTATCTATTTCCCCAAGAAGATTGATAGGACTTATGGCTTAAATTAAATTGAACATATTGAGGGTATCCAAGTTGGAGAAATATATTGTCCCATACCACAAGAAAAATATGAAACTATTATGATTGGGACCATTACTATCAAGGTTGAGATAACATAATCATTAGTGGAATACAAAGTTTTGATTCATATAAAATTGTTTTGGTAACAAGACCTGATCAACCTTGTTAATAAAGGGATTTTAATGAACAAAACAATGTTTTCACCTGATTATCTTTGCTTACTTTTATTTTATCCATTTTAGTTTCTTTGCTTCCACTTAGTTTACTTTTCTGTTGTTAGTTGCTAGATTATTCGAGTGTCTTAGAACATCTAAAGTTTTAGCTTTGTTTTTTCATTGCATCATCCCAAAAACATCTTTCTGTCAAAAAATCATTCATCTATACCTGAAAATTGCTAAAAAATAAAGTGTCTCGAAAAATTCCAAAAAATTCATATTAAATTTTTACGTGAAAAAGGGGCAGAGGAGTGCCTGGAGTGACCCAGGGGGCCCACCAGGCAGGCACACCACCTGGTGGCATGGCCACCCCAGGGGCACGCCTGGCCATGGTGTGGGCCACCCCTAGCCCTCCACTCACTCTCTCACTTGCCACTGCCTTCTCTCTCCTGAGAAAACACCAGTTCATTGCTCGATATCACGTTCTTGTTGTTCTTGTCCATGATTTTTCGATCACCTTGCTCAGCCCATCTTTGCTGCTGAAATTTGGAGCATTTGTTCTCTGGTATGTGACTCCTCCACTTGTCCAAGTAGATTTATGTTTAGTGGTTTATATCTTGAGTATTTTGCTGCAGTAGGTGACAGGTTATGAGAGCTTGTAAGCTTGTTCAATGCTTAGAGATATAGTTTTGATGCATGTTTAGGCCTCTTACATGTCCCTATGAGTAGTTCCCCTTCATTATGTATTCACTTTGCAATCACTTGTATAATGGATGTTTAAATTTCAAAATACCAAATATGAACAACCACACCTTTGGAGAAATATTTGAGAGGGACACACCTAGGAGGGCAAGTCCTTCAAGATCAGCCTCTTAGTTTAGGCCATCATACAATGAAGATCTTATTGCACCATGCTTTGGCAATGAAGGAGATGAGGGAGATGCTCACCCATCTACCTTCCCTTGTTTTACCTTTTTGCAAGTTGCAGGGATCCTCAATGACTTCTTACTACAGGTTTAGAGGGTTGGTCTGACCACGTACATGGAAGATGAGAGTGAGCAATATGCCGTGCTCACCAAACCTTTCGTGGAGAGTTTCGTTTTCACCAACACCCCTTATAAGTCAACTGTTTCGTTCAAAATTTATAATCAGCCTATTACCATGTCATTGGAAAGATTTTGTAGCATTATATGTATAGGCATGATGGAGACAGTGAAGAAGATCCAAGGTCGACCCACTGACTTGCTGGAGCTCTATCGAAGTGTGACAAATGACAATGACCGCGTAGCTCAGCGCGGGAGATAAGGAACATTCAACTCCCAACTCTTAGATATTTTGCTTATTATCTTGCCACTAGCATACTTGGTAGGGAGAACACTAGTAATATTTCTAATTATCATTTAGCCTTCCTCGCTGCTGCACTTAATAATGATACCAAGTACAATCTTGGCTCTCTCATTGCTCGCCGCCTAGCTGCTAGGGGACCTATTTTTGGGGGCATTATTGCCTCATGCATGGTTGCTACTTTAGAACTTTCTGTGGATCCTAATGACACTATGTTGGCACCACAAAGGCTTGATCTTGCTGCTATAAAAACGCATCACTTCGTCACTGCTGACTCTAATACAACAGTTTAGTATACAGGATGTTGTTTACTGACGGAGACGAGAGGGAAATTCCTTTGCCACAATCCACTTTGTTCAGTATTTACAGGAGGCCATGCTCGCGTTCTAAGGAGGAGGTGGGCGAGCAGCTCCGCTTGCTTGGTTTCCACAGGCAGTACCATTAGGATGTGCCTTCTTGCGACTACTCTACGCACTACTCTGCGGCTTCCTCGAACTCGTATCAGGATGAGGGTACCTCCTCGCCATACTACGGAGGCGCTCCATCTTGGCCAGCTTGGGATTGATACCCACTTAGGCCAAAAGCCTAAGCTTGGGGGGTGGTACACCGACATCACACTCATCTACATATCATGTTTAGTTGGTACTTTGTATATCCATGCTTCGTTCTCCTTTTAGTTTTCGTTCTTTCTTTACTTTTGCTTTCTAAAACACAAAAACACCAAAAATATTTGTTGTTCTTCTTTGTTTTTTGTGAAGTTTGTTGCAGGGTTCAACAGTCTCAGTGGAATTTGGTTTCATGTTATCATTCAAGCCACACAAGTGAAGGGAAATAATGAGGATTAATGACAACTTGAGGTGTGGTAAGAGGCTGGTAACGAACTCTATTTGTTTTCATTTTTGTACATATACTCATCATTGTGGGCATGCTTAGTCTGTTCATATAGGGTGTATGTTATTTATGGATGCTTAGTAGTTCTTGCTTTCTGATGATTAGCTCCAGCTTGCTAATTGTTTGTATTACGTCATATGAATGTTTGCTTGCATTGTTTTATTCATAACTTGGTATGACACTATGGTATCCTCCTCTGAATGTTTCATTTGAATTGGCTTTGGCACATGCTCACGCATGCATATGACTGAAACAATAATCAGTTAAGCCTCGATGAATTATTTTTCCTCAGGGGACTTGAATCACTTTCATGCCATAATTAGTCATGTTTTGTTGCAAGCATGATTATGACAGTTATGGCTCTCTTGTTTGTCGCTCCGTTACTATTTCTAGCCTTCACTTGCACTGAGTATGAGCTCTACTCATGTTTCCAACTCCCCAAAACCAATCTTGCCAAAAGTGTCCACCATACCTACCTATTAGCATCATTTTCTAGTTCGTGCATATTCAGTATGCCTTGTTTTCTTCCGAAAAAAAAGGGTTGCTTGTTATGAGAAAGTTAGTTAATAAAGCTCTCACGAACTTGATGGCACACTTTACTTTCTTGCACTTAATAAACTTGAACCATTGTGTCCATCTTTGTTGCGTATATGCTTGCGCTTTATAAGTTGAAGTTAGCAGAACCATGTATCATGGGGAACGCTTTCAACATTGCACTTATATTCCGTTGATATCATGATTCTTTTGCTTATGGATCCTAGCGGTGTGAAATAAAAGGGGAACTTGTAAGATCATGGAGTTTGTATGTGTGTTAGAGAAACGCCTGGGCCGCTAGCCTAAGCCATGCCTAACCATGGTGGAAACTTGCATCATAACCATAATGAACACTCTATGAAGCATCTTCAATAAAAACCTATGCAAATAGTAAATAAAAAGATCGCTTAGATGTTCATTGTTTGCCTGCCTTGTCATTTTGATTATGGGATAGCTCCTGTATCATGTGCAAGGGGTACCCCGTTGGCACTTCTCTATGATACATATGTACTTACAATGACAAGAGCTTACTTGTGACTGAAGTTGAGTATCATGAGGTTCGGTACTCGTAAGCAAGGGGCATGAGATTTCAACTTATAACTTGTCAAGCATATCCTCTTAGTTGTGTCACTTTAACCTTAACCATTTGAAGATGCTTATGATAGGGGCAATGAGAGTTCAAAGCTAATGAGTACCATACTTTCAGCATTTTGAAGCCTTTCAAACTTTTCAAAACCTTTATCATTTCCTTGTTGAGTCACCACCTATTCTATGAGCACTTTGTTGAGAGCATAGTTGTCATTCTTAGTGTAATGTGCTTGTCTCAAAATTTGGATTAATTGTGTCATGATTTTGATGCTTGCATCTTTGATATCTTTACTTCTAGTCTTCACTTGAACTTTAGAGGTGCCTTGGCATTTATGTTTGCCCTACGATCAAAGGCAAGCGAGATACCACTCTATCATACCTTTTTATGAGCATTGCAATGTTGCTTATGTTTATGTTTCATGCTACTTACTATTTTTGAGTTAGAATCTCTTCATAGCTTGCAATGACTATTGAGTAACCTTATTTGCATACTCCTTATTATGAATTGACCAAGTGCTTGATCATATGCTAAGAATATATACATCTTATGAAGAAAATGTGTTCGTGAAAGTTTCTTTTATCGCACTCAGTTTTCAACTGAATTGCTTGAGGACAAGCAATAAGCTAAGCTTGGGGGAAGTTGATACATCCAAAACGTATCTACTTTCCCGAACATTTTTGCTACTGTTTTTCCTCTAAACTTGTGTGATTTGGATAGAACTAACACGGTCTGACACTGTTTTCAGCAGAATTACCTTGGTGTCTAGTTTTTGTGCAGAAATTCAACTATCAGGAAAAATCCCGGAAAATATGCCAAAAATCCTATTTCACCAGAAGATTCATGGAGCCAGAAGACGAGACGGAGGAGGGCCATGAGGGGCCCACATCACCTGGCCGCGCGGGCCAGGCCAGGCCGCGCCTAGGGGTGGTGTGGTCGCCTCGGTCACCCCCTCGGCCTCCCTCTTCGCCTATAAGTTGCCTCTTGACCTAAAAACCAAGGGGGGTTCGACGCTTTTCCAGAATGAGTTCCACTATGCCGCCACCACTAGATTCCACGATTTGGAACCAGAAACTTCGTTCTGGCACCCTGCCGGGACGGGGAATTGGAGGAGATCATCGCCATCATCATCACCATCACCATCGCTTCTCCATCGACCATCCATGTTTCCCCATCTATGAGTGAGTAATCCCCTTCCGTAGGCTATGGGAATGGTAGGGATTGGATGAGATCGTTCATGTAATGGCATCAGATTGTTAGGGCATGGTGCCTAGTATCTATTATTAGTGATTTTTGACTTTGTTGCAACTTGTTATGCTTAATGCTTGTCACTAGGGCCCGAGTGCCATGATTTCAGATCTAACATGTTATTGATTCATTATGATAGTATTGTTTATAGTCTGACTTGCAAGTTGTATACACATATTGTTGTCCAGAACCAAAGGCCCCAAAGTGACAGCAATCGGGATAACTGGAGGGGACGGCTTTGATGTGAGGATCACATGTGTTCACAGAGTGTTAATGCTTTGCTCCGGTGCTCTATTAAAAGGAGCACCTTAATTGCCAGTAGTTCTCTTGAGGCCCCGGTGCAAACAGGCTGGCAGGACAAAAGATGTTGTGCAAGTTCTCATTGCGAGCACGTATGACTATATATGGAACACATGCCTATGATTATTTAGTACTTGGATGCTTTATCTTATTTATCTGCAAATGCCCTATGTCTTGATTTCCATATGACTTGTCTTGTCCATGCAACGCCCGTCCATCCATCCCTATGCCTACCGCGCTTTTATCCTACTGTTTATTGCAATTGTTACTGGTGTCCTTACTTTTACCAATGCTATTACTTTGCTATTGCTACTACAAAACTGTTGCTACTGATAAACTGTTGTGAGCAAGATTGTTTCCAGGTGCAAACGAGTTGACAACTCAGTTGTTAAGGCTTATAAATATTATTTGGCTCCCCTTGTGTCGAATCAATAAATTGGGTTTCACTTCCCTCAAAAATACTACGATACACCCCCTATACTTGTGGGTCATCAAGACTATTTTCTAGCGCCGTTGCCGGGGACCATCGCTCTATTTATCAAGTTCACTTGGAATCACTATTGTTCGCTTCCATCCATCCATCATGGGTAAATATCGTGATGGCAAGATCCCTATTTTACCATCCACTACAAGAAGAGGTACGGTTCTGAACACCTCTGTTGCTCTTGATTCACCATATGTTATGAGTAAGTTCCTTACACCACCACATACACATGCTAAACACACTGCTACTACTGCTGAATCTCAAACTTCTAATACTTATGATGCTGCTTCTACTGTGCTTGATAAAAGTGGTTCATTAGGTCCTTTCCTAGATGCTACGATTGCTAGAACTATAGCTGGAAATACTGAAAATCCTAATGAAGACACTACTACACCTGTCAATTCACCTGAGTCTAGAGAGAGCTATGATAGTGAAGACGTTTATATAGAGATGACCGATGAATTTATTAAAGAATGTCAAAATACCCATGATAGGAGTGCTATTAAGAGTCTCCTTGAGAGGCGTACTATAAAACCTAAATTATCTCCTAATGCTAAGTTTGCTGCATCTCCCATAAACATAAAGATAAGGATTATGATTTCTCTCTTGATTTATCTTACATAACTTTTGTTGAGAAAGAACCTTTTTGTGGGACTAAGAATGAAAGTGCGGTAGCACATATGACTGTGCTTTCTACCATGAGTGGTCTATTTTATGATGATATTAAGATGTGCACTAACTTTGTTGCTAACTTTTTTCCCTTTTTCATTGAAAGGAGAAGCTAAAACTTGGTTTAATAATTTACCTCCTAATTTCTTGATTAGAACCTTCCTTCAGAAATATTTTCCTCCTAGTGCTAGACATGCTATTTTGTAGGAAATTTTTGATTTTAAACAGGGAGAAAAAGAGATATTGCCTGAACCATGGGCAAGGTTTTGTGCTTTGATTCATGCATAGGCTGGATGTCCATTACCTAAAAAATGAGCTTCTTGATATATATTATAATGGACTAACTGAAAAATCTAGGACATACCTGGATAGTTGTGCTGATTGTGTTTTTAGGAATAGAACTCCCAAAGAAGCTAAGGAATTAATGGCCAAAATAAGCAAGAATTATGAAGACTGGACTTCATCTGAACCAACTATACCTGAGACAACTACACCAGAGTTAACTGTGTCTGCGCCTATACCAACATCAAAGAAGAGGGGAGTTATTGAACTAAATGATGAAGTGATGAAGGAAGCCAAAAATGTCTTAAGGAGAAGGGTATTAAAGCTGAAGATGTGAAGAATTTACCTCCTATAGAAGAATTGTGTAAGCCAATCTCCCACTCATCCACTATTGAGGTACACTCTCTCGAACATTTTGATGAAGGTGATATTCCTTACTCTAAACCCCCTGATCAATGCTTAGAAGAATTTGATGTTTTTATTGTTAAGCAAGATAATTTTAATAAAAGGGTGCAAAATCATCTAATGGAAAACTCTAGAGCTATTGTTGAGTTGAAGGATATTGTCGAAAGAACCTCTAATGATGTTAAAATGCTTGTTAAACATTTTCAAATGGTTCAAACTCAAATTGATCAGCTTATTAAAGTACAAAAAGACTTGCTAGTTAATGCTGCTAAAGAAAAACATGCTTATGAAATTAGAACTAGAAGTGGTGCTGCCACCCAGGATCCTCTATATCCTGAGGGGCATCCTAAAAGAATTGAGCAGGATTCTCAACAAGCTGAAAATAGTGGTACTACTCCTAAGAAAAGAAAAAACAAACATAAAGCTATTGTAGAACCTTCTGAATCTGCTAAAGATCCTAATAGTATATCTGTCTCTGATGCTGAACCAGGCCGAAAGCAAAACGTTTGTCGCGAAAGCGGGCTCCTTTCTCGAGAAAGAGTTTCTCGCCAAAGGAATTAGTGGAAGAAAAATTGAGTTAGATGACGTTGTTGACCCTTCTCTCCAAATTTAGAGTAGCGCAACGGAAGCTGTTCCGAAACTGCTCTCCAACATGGAGGAAGATCCCAATGATGATGAACAAAACAATGACGTCGAGACTCCTGAGGTTAGCAGGTTGATACATTGCAAATGTATCTATAATTTTTGATGTTCCATGCAGGGTTCTATCCACTTTCTTGTATTTTGTCCACACTTTGGAGTACTTTTCATATGATTTCTTGGACTAACCTATTAACAAGAGCCATAGTGCCAGCTGCCTGTTTTCTGCTGTTTTTGGTTCCAAGAAAGTCAGAAAATGAATATTCTCGGAATTGGACGGGA
Source organism: Avena eriantha (assembly GCA_910589775.1). Lineage (NCBI taxonomy): Eukaryota > Viridiplantae > Streptophyta > Magnoliopsida > Poales > Poaceae > Avena > Avena eriantha. Next base: position 22,794,969 of record OU342741.1, on the reverse strand, counting down.
CAAAAGCCAAAGTGCCTATTTTTCCAGAAGACTCATCGAGCCAGAATACGAGGCGGAGGAGGGCCAGGGCCTGGCCACTCCCCTAGGCGCGGGCTGTGCCTGGCCGCTCCAGGGCATGGTGTGGTGGCCCCAGGCACCCAGTCGGTCTCCCTCTTCGCCTATAAGAAGCCTTCTGACCTAAAAACTTCGGGGGTTCGAAGTTTTTCCAGAAGAAGTTCCGCTCCACCGCCACCACCAGATTCCACGAAAAAGCACCAGAAACTCCGTTCTGGCACCCTGCCGGGACGGGGAATTGGAGGAGATCATCGCCATCATCATCACCATCGCTTCTCCATCGACCATCCATGTTTCCCCCATCTATGAGTGAGTAATCCCCCGCTGTAGGCTATGGGGATGGTAGGGATTGGATGAGATCGTTCATGTAATGGTATCAAATTGTTAGGGCATGGTGCCTAGTATCTTCTATTAGTGCTTTATGACTTTGTTGCGACTTGTTATGCTTAATGCTTGTCACTAGGGCCCGAGTGCCATGATCTCAGATCTGAACATGTTATTGATTCATTATGATAGTATTGTTTATAGTCTGACCTGCAAGTTGTATACACATATTGTTGTCCAGAACCAAAGGCCCCAAAGTGACGGCAATCGGGATAACTGGAGGGGACGGCTTTGATGTGAGGATCACATGTGTTCATAGAGTGTTAATGCTTTGCTTCGGTGCTCTATTAAAAGGAGCACCTTAATTGCCAGTAGTTCCCTAGAGGCCCCGCTGCAAATGGGCTGGCAGGACAAAAGATGTTGTGCAAGTTCTCATTGCGAGCACGTATGACTATATATGGAACACATGCCTAGGATTATTTAGTACTTGGATGCTTTATCTTATTTATCTGCAAATGCCTTATGTCTTGATTTCCATATGACTTGTCTTGTCCATGCAACGCCCGTCCATCCATCCCTATGCCTACCGCACTCGAATCCCACTGTTTACTGCTTTTGTTACTACTGTGTTTGCTTTACTACTGCTGTTACTTTGTTATTCCTACTACAAAACTGTTGCTACTGATAAACTGTTGTGAGCAAGATTGTTTCCAGGTGCAGCTGAATTGACAACTCAGTTGTTAAGGCTTATAAATATTCTTTGGCTCCCCTTGTGTCGAATCAATAAATTGGGTTTAACTTCCCTCGAAAATACTACGATACACCCCCTATACTTGTGGGTCATCAAGACTATTTTCTGGCGCCGTTGCCAGGGAGCATAGCTTTATTTATCAAGTTCACTTGGATTCACTATTGTTCAAGCTAAGTTTATCTTTCTCCTTGTTTGCTTGTTTCTTTATCAAAAATAGAAAAAAAATTAGTTCCTACTCTAGTTGTTATTTTCGTTTGTCTGTTATTGTCTTGCTTTATCATGCTTGTTGGCAATGGTTGGTTTCTTTGAAACTGAAGCTTATTGGCAAGGTGGGTTCACGGAAGATCAAAAATATTATGATAAGGAACACCGCTTGTCACAAAAAGGGAAACACTTATGGGAACAAATTGATAGATTGTATACCATTGCTAGGAACGTGTGCTCTACTTATAATGTTACTTATTGCTGTGATGAGTCTTGTTGCAGAAAGAGGTATAAACACCTCCCTTTTCAATGTGAGTATAGTGATAATGATACCATATCTTCCTATGCTAAAGGAATTTATGACTTTTATGATGCGGAACAAATTGCAGAATTTATTGCTTGGAAGGGTGCTTTTGAACTTGCTAGTTTGCTTGAAAATATTGATGATTCACCTTACAAATATAAGGTGTATGGTATACTTAAATTTTGCTTTGATAATTACAAGGATGAAAATGGCTATATTCTTGAATATTTTAATAGATGCTTTCCACAAATGGAAGAGACTAATGCCTTGCAGGATCCAATGGAAGAAGAAATTGATGAACCTGAAATCTCATTAGATGAAAAAGAGGAGGAGAGTGATGAACAAAAGGAGGAAGAATGTATTCGCTACCCATGCCTACCTTCTAATGAGAGTAACTCTTTATCCCTTACATTATTTGATTGTTCCCCTGGCTTACCAAAGGAGGACGAATGTTATGTTCCTGAGGATTCTTTTGAAAATGTTTATGATAAAGCTCTAGTTCTTGTAGATCATGAAAAGCATGCTTTATGTGATAGTTATATTGTTGAGTTTATTCATGAGGCTACTGAAAATTATTATGAGAGAGGAAAATATGGTTGTAAAACTTTTCATGGTATTGAAGCACCTCTCTATGTGTTGAAAGTTTTGAAGTTACTCTTGTTTTATCTTCCTATGCCTGTCACTTTGTTCTTTGTGAATTTATTTGCTTACATGATTCCTATGCATAGGAAGTGGGTTAGACATAAATGTGTTTTGAATTTGCTTCTTGATGCTCTCTTTTACTTCAACTCATATTCCTTATGAGAGCATCCTCTCAAACTATTATGCCTAAAGATGATAATATGTCTATTATTCTTGGGAGACCTTTTCTTAAATGCTGCAGGAGCTGTTATTAATTGTAATCAAGGGAAGGTGACCTTCAATGTCAATGACAAGGAACATACTATCTATTTCCCCAAAAAGATTGATAAGACTTATGGTTTTGAATTCAATTGAACATGTTGAGGGCATTCAAGTTGGAGAAATATATTGTCCCATACCAAGAGAAAAATTTGAATCTATTATGATTGGGACCATTGCTATCAAGGTTGAGGTAACATAATCATTAGTGGAATACAAAGTTTTGTCTCATATGAAATTGTTTTGGTAGAAAGACCTGATCAACCTTGTTAACAAAAGGATTTCATTGAACAAAACAATGTTTTCACCATGATTATCTCCGCTTACTTCTATTCTATCCATTTTAGTTTTTACTTATGCCTAACTTAAAGGCGTTAAAGAAAAGTACTTATTGGGAGATAACCAAAAGTTTTAGATGAGTATTGGAAGTTATTACTTCTGTAATAACCGCTCCTTATCCTTTTTATTTGCTTTTTGTGCCAAGAGTAACCTCTAATGAGAGAAAAGTAATGATTGGGAAAGTTGCTGTCCCGAAACAGATTTCTGTGCTTCACCGTAAAAATTCGTGAGAGAGCTCTGTATGTCAGATGGAGCTGTAATTTTTTGTGCTTCTGCCCCAGGTTGTTATCTAACTTTAGTTAGTTCAAAACTTTTTGAATTGAGCAACAAAAGGTCTTCGAAAAAATTAATCTTTACCTGCTGGTCTGTTTTGACAGATTTCTGCCATTTTCTGCATTTGCTTCTTGTTAGTTCCTTCTTGAGTTCTTTTGGGGAATTGAGCTTTTTGAGGGAATTGCTACAGTTGCTAGTGTTCTAATGGAAGCTTATTTGGTGTTAGAACTGAACCTTAAGACTTATTTATCTTAAGTGCACTAATGTTGTTAATTAAGATTGTGTGAAGTTTTGTATGAAGGAAAAATTTCAGGTGTATGGAAGGAATGAGTAATGAGATGAAGAATGGACTAAAGCTCAAGCTTGGGGATGCCAAGTGTGTCACCCCAAGAAATATCCAAGAAGTACAAGCGTCAAATCTTGGGGATGCCCAAGGCATCCTCTTCTTCATCAATAAAAATCCCAGGTTTCTTCCAAACGCTTCATTTTTATTGTTTCATGCACAGTTGTGTCTTTCTTGGAGCGTCTTCTTTTTCGTTTTTCGTTTTGGTTTTAGTTTGCGTGGTTTTCTTAGTTTCCTGAATAAATTGGTTGGACCCCCTCTTTCATGCATTGGTGTTCAAATAGTCTGGTTTGGCTTGGAAAAGAGTTGGAAAGCCCATGCTTAAGTGGTAAAGAGAGCTTGTTTTTGACTGTGGCCTATGCTTTGTCATGCCATGCTTGATATTGTTTTGGCTTTATACTTAGTATTCTTTGCTGTAGCATGACTTGTTATAAACAATTGAGATTGCTTAATGTGCCTTAGATGAATCATGCGTTGTTTTAGCATATTAAAGCATAGTATTGTGGTATTCTCCTTTGATGCTTTATTTGGGTTGACTTGGCACATGCTCACACCATGTTATGACTATCTCAAGTCACCATAAGCCTTTATGATCCTTTAGTTTTCAACCTGTAGTATCACTTTATGCTTTGATCGATGATGTTCTGTCGCTCTGCATGATTATGGCCATTATTGCTCTCTCGTTTGTCGCTCCCTTACTATTGCTAGCCTCCACTTCCACTGAGTGTTTTACTCATGTTTCCAACTCCCTAAACCGAATATTTCCAAAGTGTCCACCATACCTACCTATTAGCATCATTTGTTGCTCCCGTGCATACTCAATATGCCTTGTTTCTTCCGAATAAAATGTTTGCTTGTTTTGAGAAAGTTAGTTAGTAAAGCTCTCACGAACTTGATGGCACACTTTATTTCCTGCACTTAATAAACCTGAACCATTGTGAAATCTCCATGAAAGTTATATGCTTGCTAATTATAGGCTGGGGATTAGCAGAACCATGCTGTCACGGGGAACGCTTTCAACACTAGTAAATATATACCCAATTGATACCTTGCTCTTTTGTTTGCGGATGTCGTCGGTGTGAAATAAAAGGGGAGCTTGTAAGTCCATGGAGTTATGTATGTGTGTTAGAGAAACACCTGGGCCGCTGGTCTAATCCATGCTGACATAGTGAAAACCTGCAGCGTAACCATAATTATATCTATGAAGCATTCTTCTTATAAAAAAAGAGAAATATAGCTATTGAGAAAAAGAGAAAAAAAGAGATTTATGAAAAGAGGAAAGAGAGAAAAAAAGCACCATTTTCCCATGGTAAATTAGAAGATTGCTAAGATACTCATTGTCTGATTTCCTTGTCATTTTGATATGGGGAATCTTCCGTATCATCGGGCAAGGGGTACCCCGTTGGCGGTTCTCAATGATACGCACATACTTACGATGATAAGAACTTACCGGTAACTAAAGTTGAGTAGCATGAGGAGCGTCCCTCATACTCAAGGGACTAGGGATTTCCAGTTTATAGTCTGTTAAGCATATAACTCAGATTGGACCTCACTTTCACCTTAACCACATTAAAGATGCTTATGATAGGGGAAATGAGAGCTCAAAGCTAATGAGTACCATACTTTCAGCATTTGGAAGCCTTACAAACTATTCAAAACCTTTTCATTTCCTTGTTGAGTCTCCACACATTCTATGAGCACTTTCTTGAGAGCATAGTGGCCATTCTTAGTTCTATGTGCATTGTCCCAAGACTTGTTGATTGATGCATACCTTGATATTGCTTGTTTTAAACTATTTGTATCTAGTCACTCTTGTGAACTTTGAAGGTGTCCTATGCATTTATGTTTGCTACTCTTTGAGGGACAAGCTGAATGCCTTTATGCTATGTTTTCTTTATGTGAAACAAACAAACGTCTTGCAAGGCATTGTTATTCATGAATCTTTTGTTTGTGCCTTTTCATGTTGCATCATAGTTTCTTTGTCTTATTGCTAGAACTTTGTCTTTCATGTTATGATTGAAGTACTATGATCCCAGCTTTGAATGTTTTACAGATACTTTGATCAAGTTTATGATGGTGCATGTCACCTCAAAAATTATTCTTTCTTTTTATCACTTACCTACTCGAGGACGAGCAGGAGTTAAGCTTGGGGATGTTGATACATTGCAAATGTATCTATAATTTTTGATGTTCCATGCTTGGTTTTATCCACTTTCTTGTGTTTTGTCCACACTTTGGAGTACTTTTCATATGATTTCTTAGACTAACCTATTAACAAGAGCCACAGTGCCAGCTGCCTGTTTTCTGCTGTTTTTGGTTCCAAGAAAGTCAGAAAATGAATATTCTCGGAATTGGACGGGACAAAAGCCAAAGTGCCTATTTTTCCAGAAGACTCACGGAGCTAGAATACGAGACGGAGGAGGGCCAGGGCCTGGCCACCCCCCCAGGCGCGGGCTAGGCCTGGCCACGCCAGGGCATGGTGTGGTGGCCCCAGGCACCCACTCGGTCTCCCTCTTCGCCTATAAGAAGCCTTCTGACCTAAAAACCTCAGGGGGTTCGAAGTTTTTCCAGAAGAAGTTCCGCTCTGCCGCCACCACCAGATTCCACGAAACAGCACCAGAAACTCAGTTCTGGCATCCTGCTGGGACGGGGAATTGGAAGAGATCATCGCCATCATCATCACCTTCGCTTCTCCATCGACCATCCATGTTTCCCCCATCTATGAGTGAGTAATCCCCCGTTGTAGGCTATGGGGATGGTAGGGATTGGATGAGATCGTTCATGTAATGGCATCAGATTGTTAGGGCATGGTGCATAGTATCTTTTATTAGTGCTTTATGACTTTGTTGCGACTTGTTGTGCTTAATGCTTGTCACTAGGGCCCGAGTGCCATGATTTCAGATCTGAACTTATTATTGATTCATTATGATAGTATTGTTCTTGGTCTTATCTGCAAGTTGTATACACACGTTGTTGTCCGAAACCTATGGCCCCGAAGTGACAGAAATCGGGATAACCAGAAGGGAAAGGCTTTGATGTGAGGATCACATGTGTTCACGGAGTGTTAATGCTTTGCTCCAGTGCTCTATTAAAAGGAGCACCTTAATTGCCAGTAGTTCCCTAGAGGCCCCGCTGCAAACGGGCTGGCAGGACAAAAGATGTTGTGCAAGTTCTCATTGCGAGCACGTATGACTATATATGGAACACATGCCTAGGATTATCTTGTACTTGGATGCTTTATCTTATTTATCTGCAGTTGCCCTATGTTCTGATTGCTATGTGAATTGTCTTGTCCATGCAACGCCCGTCCATCCATCTCTATGCCTACCGCACTCGAATCCCACTGTTTACTGCTTTTGTTACTACTGTCTTTGCTTTACTACTGCTGTTACTTTGCTATTCCTACTACAAAACTGTTGCTACTGATAAACTGTTGTGAGCAAGATTGTTTCCAGGTGCAGCTGAATTGACAACTCAGTTGTTAAGGCTTATAAATATTCTTTTGGCTCCCCTTGTGTCAAATCAATAAATTGGGTTTAACTTCCCTCGAAAATACTGCGATACACCCCCTATACTTGTGGGTCATCACAGGTCTACAAGAGTTCTTGCCACTCCTGATTGGTACAGTAGCCTTGTGATGTCTGTCATCCTAGATGAACAAGAAGAACCTGCAAACTACAAAGAAGGTATGGATAGTGCTGACTCTGAGAAATGGCTAGAAGCCATGAGAACCAAGTTTGGACCTTGGTAGATCTTTCGGAAGGCCGCAAGGCCGTTGAAAATAAATGGATCTTTAAGAAAAAGACAGATGCGGATGGTAATGTGACCATTCACAAAGCTCGACTTGTCGCAAAGGGGTTTCGACAAATTCAAGGAGTCGACTACGATGAGACTTACTCTCCCGTAGTGATGCTTAAGGCTGTCCAGATTTTACTAGCAATTGCTGCTCATTTCGACTATGAAATTTGGCAGATGGATGTCAAGACCGCATTTCTCAATGGTCACATTGATGAAGAGTTTTATATGATGCAACCGGAAGGTTTTGTTGATCCTAGGGATACTAGAAAGGTATGCAAACTTCAGCGATCCATTTATGGATTGAAGCAAGCATCTCGGAGTTGGAACCAACGTTTTGATCAAGTGATCAAGATTTTTGGATTTGTCCAAAATCAACAAGAGTTCTGTGTTTACAAGAAAGCGAGTGGGAGCTCAGTTGTATTCCTAGTAGTATATGTGGATGACATATTACTCATGGGAAACAACGTGGATCTTATGAGAAGCGTGAAAGCATATTTGAGTAGTCAATTTTCCATGAAGGATCTAGGTGAAGCTGCATACATATTAGACATCAAAACCTTTAGAGATAGATCAAGATGCCTGATTGCATTAAGTCAAAGTACTTACCTTGAGAAGATTTTGAAGAGGTTCAAAATGGAGGATGCCAAAAGAGGTTTGGCACCTATAACAAAAGGTAGCCTACTGAGTTTATCTCAATGTTCGGTAACGGACGCTGATAGAGAAAGGATGTCTTACATCCCCTATGCCTCAGCCATAGGTTCTATCATGTATGCAATGCTAAGTACTCGACCTGATGTGGCATTGGCTCTCAGTTTGGCGAGCCGATACCAAAGTAATCCAGATATGGATCACTAGACAGCTGTGAAAAATATCCTAAGGTATCTCAGGAAAACAAAGGATATGGTCCTAGTCTATGGAGGTAATGATGAAGCTCTAAACGTAACTGGTTACGTGGATTCGAGCTGCCACTCAGATCCTGATGACTCGAAGTCTCAGAAAAGATTTGTGTTTTTGGTGAATGGTGGGGCAGTAAGCTGGAAGAGCAAGAAGCAACCGGTAGTTGCACAATCTACAATGGAGTCGGAATACATCGCTGCTGGTGATGCAGCGAATGAGGCTATTTGGCTAAGGAATTTCGTCATTGAACTAGGAGTTTTTCTAAGTGTGCAAGATCCCGTGACGATCTATTGTGACAACACGGGCGCTATTGGAAACTCAAAGGAACCAAGAACTCATTCCACAGCCAAACACATCAAGCTACAATTTCACGTCATCCGGCAGAACGTTGACGAAGGTGAAATCAAGATTTGCAAAGTGCACACGGATCTGAATGTAGCAGATCCGTTGACTAAAGCTCTCATACAAGCCAAGCACGAACAACACCGGGATGCCATTGCTGTTAGGTTCCTGCCTATTGTAAACTAGATTAATTTGTACTCTAGTGCAAGTGGGAGATTGGAGGAGTTATGCCCTAGAGTCAAATAATAAAGTGTATTGTTTTATATATCTCCTATATGTTCTTAATATGTTTCCTACTGTGCCATAACTATGTTAATACGAAACGTTAATACACGTGTGGTATGTAAAAAAACGTGTCTCTAGTTACCTCTAGCGAACTAGTTCATTGGTCATGAGGATGATCTGAGTTTCAAGATCATGGGCATTTATGCCAATTGACAATGAGGTCACGTCATTGGTTGAATGACGTGATAGAAAAACATCCGATAGTTGTATATGAAATGAGATCTAGTTACAAAGTTCACCATTGATGATAAACGCATGAAACCTCACAACCTGATCCTTAGACTGTGAGATAATGCAAATCACCGTTCTGGAGGGAGCTTAGATGGTTATCAAGTATCATACCGTGACTGGGTGATCGAAAAGGTGCCACTCAGGTTTCCATAAGGAGCGGGTAGAGGAGTACATATCAAGACCAGGATTTGCCAGTACATGTAACGGATAGATACATATGTGGCCATCTCGGTGACGTTGCATTAACGAAGCTTGCAAGCGTGTGACTGGGTCACGGAATGCAACGACAAGGGAACGAGTAAACAAGTTCATCGGTAACAAGCTCGAACTAAGGTATGGAGATACCAAAGATCAAGTCTCGGATGAACTAGGTATCAAGTGGCAAAGGAAACGGGAAACGACTATTCACGGTTCGAGCGATAAGATTGATGGAATGCACGGGGGTCATCATGGGCATCCAGGTCCCGCTGATGATTATTGATATGAGAGGATTCTCAATCATGTCTGGAGTGTTCCTGAACCGAAGGATGTCATGCTTAAGGGTGGGGGCACTTAGGGATAGATGAGGTACCATAGGAGAAATAGAGAGAGAGAAACCAGAATAGTTCCGGGTAACATCCGATGGTGATCAGAAGGGGTTCGGAAGGAGTTCCGGAGTAAAGGAATATGATAATATATGTATTTGAATGTTAATTGGAGAATTAATATTAAATATATATTTTATTTATTATTAAAGGCTTCCTAATGCCAATGGGCCTTACCCGAAGGGACGCCCAATAGGGCAAGGCACCTAGGGAGAGGGGCCGGCCAGCCTTGGCTTGGTGGGCCGCCCAAGGGGGGCCCACCTAGGGCCGGCGGCAGCCCCTAGGTGGCTGGCGGGTGTGGGGTTTAGTCCCACACTGCCTAGCCCCTGGGTAGTGTGCCCCCTAATACGTTGCTAACGTATCTATAATTTTTGATGTTCCATGCTTGGTTTTTATCTACTTTCTTATGTTTTGTCCACACTTTGGAGTATTCTTATACACTTTCTTGAACTAACCTATTCACAAGAGCCACAGTGCCATCTCCCTGTTTTCTGCTGTTTTTGGTTCCAGGAAAGTCAAAAAATGAATATTCTCGAAATTGGATGGGACAAAAGGCAAAGTTAGTTTTTCACCGAGGGGGACATGGAGCCAGAAGAAGACGGAGAGGGGCCAGGGGCTGGCCACACCATGTGGTGGCACGGGCTAGCCCTGGTCGCACCACCAGGTCGTGTGGGCCCCCTGGCCGCCCACCGACCTTGCCTCTTCGCCTATAAGAAGCCTCCTGATGCATAAACCCTAGATCGTCAAGCCTCCAGTCACGAAAAGTTCCGCAGCACCGCCGCCACAGAAGGGGAGATTCGGGGGATAGAAAGTCTTTGTTTCGGCACCCTTTCGAGACGGGGAAGTGCCCCCGGAGCCATCTCCATCGATCTCCACCACCATCTCCATCACCGTTGCTGATTCCCATGATGAGGAGGGAGTAGTTCTCTCTCGAGGCTAAGGGTTCTACCAATAGCTATTTGTTCATCTCTCTCTCTATACATGATCATATTGTGATCATGAGCTTTGTAATCAAGTAGTTCTACCTTGCTACTCAAGTGCTTTAATAGATCTCTGCTCTCCCCATGTGTGTGAAGTTGGCAGTGTGCACACCATGGTGGCACATAGGATAGAGATTACAAATACTTGTTATGAGTTATATTTGGAGTTGGATGTTTCTATGAAATTGTGGTGTTTGTTGGAACCATCTAGTGCTCAAGGTGACAGTGTGGGGTTACCTAGATGGGAAAGATGAGCTTTGAGGTGTGCTTTTATAGCCCTACCATCGATTAGAGTGTCCAACCAGAGAGTAGTTCAGCGTAGTATCATAAAGAATAATATATTTATATGAGAGTGTACACTAGTGAAAGTATGATCCCTAGGCCTTGTTTCTAAGCATTGAAACACTATTTGCAACTACATCTGTTACATGTTTGCTTGCTGCTATCTTTATTTTAGTTTTCCTTTAGTCTTTTCCCACGTCAACCACACGTCATCAAGCTATTTTCTAGCACCGTTACCACTTATAATTATCCATACCAATTGTATTTCACTATCTCTTCGCCGAACTAGTGCACATATACAACTGACAAGTGTATTTGGTGTGTTGGGGACACAAGAGACTTCTTGTATCTTGATTGCAGGGTTTCCGGAGAGGGGATACCTTTGACCACTTCTTCCCTGAGTTTGATAAACCTTGGGTGATCCACTTAAGGGAAACTTGCTGCTGTTCTACAAACCTCTGCACTTGGAGGCCCAACAACAATCTACAAGAATAGAAGTACGTAGACATCAAGCTATTTTCTGGCGCCGTTGACGGGGAGGTAAGGTAAAAGGTACTCACATCCTCCAGTGTGAGTGCTCAAAGTTATTTCTTTTAGATTCTGCAATTTTGTCTTTTTGTTTCTTGTTTTCACTAGTTAGGCTTAATGCAAGACAACAACAAAATTAGAGAGCTTTATAGTATTTATCTTGAGTTAGGACATGAAGTGTTTGAAGAGAAAATTAAAAAACCTATGGAACTTTATTTGCATAATAGCAATGTTGTTAGTATGAATTATTTGGACACCATTATTGCTAATGCTATGGCAAAGTCTAAGCTTGGGGAAGCCAGTTTTTATGAAAATGATCTTTTTAGTTCCCCGGCTTTGGAAGATAGCTATTCTATTGCTTATGATGATACCAAACCTCCAATATATGATGAATATGATATTTTCAGTCCACCTACTATTGAGGAGAAAATTAATTATGATTACAATATGCCTCCTATATTTGATGATTATGGTGATGAGAATAATAATGATGGCTATTTTGTTGAATTTGCTCCCACTATGATTAATAAGAATGACTATTCTTATAGGGAGAGTAATAATTGTTTTATGCATGTGGCTCATGATAATAATGTTTCATGTGATTGTTATATTGTTAATTTTATTCATGATGCTACTGGAAGTTATTATGAGAGAGGGAAACATGGTTTTATTTATCTCAACAACATTAAGTTTCCCCTCTTTATGTTGAAAATTTTGAAGTTGCACTTGTTTTGCTTTCCTATGCTTGTTGCTTTGTGCTTTCATAAACTTTTTCTTTACAATATTCCTATGCATAGGAAGTGGGTTGGACTTAAATGTGTTTTGAATTTTCTTCTTGATGCTCTCTTTTACTTCAATTCATATTTCTTATGTGAGCATCTTCTCAAACTATCATGCCTAACTTAAAGATGTTAAAAAAAGTACTTATTGGGAGATAACCCAAAAGTTTTAGATGAGTCTTGGAAGTTAATAACCGCTCCTTATCCTTTTTATTTGCTTTTTGTGCCAAGAGTAACCTCTAATGAGAGAGAAGTAATGATTGGGAAAGTTGCCTGTCCCGAAACAGATTTCTGTGCTTCACCGTAAAAATTCGTGTAAAATCTCTGTACGTCCTTTTGAGGTTTGAATTTTGTGCTTCTGCCCTAGGTTGTTATCTAACTTTCGTTAGTTCAACAATTTTTGATTTGAGCAACAAAAGGTCTTCTAAAAAATTTGCCTTACTTGCTGGTCTGTTTTGACAGATTTCTGCCATTATTTGCATTTGCTTCTTGTTGGTTCCTCTTTGAGTTCTTTTGGTAAATTGAGCTTTTTTAGGGAAGTGCTACAGTAGTTTGTGTTTTATTGGTGTTGGAAATGAACCTAAAGACTTATTATCTTGAGTGCACTAATGTTGCTAATAAAGATTGTGTGAAGTTTTGTATGAAGGAAAAAATTTCAGGTGTATGGAAGGAATGAGTAATGAGATGAAGGATGGACTAAAGCTCAAGCTTGGGGACGCCACGCATGTCACCCCAAGAAATATCCAGGTTTCTTCCAAACGCTTCATTTTTATTGTTTCATGCATAGTTGTGTTGTTCTTGGAGCGTCTTCTCTTTCGTTTTTGTTTTGGTTTTTCGTTTGCTTTGTTTTCTTAGTTTGCTGAATAAATTGGTTGGACCCCCTCTTTCATACATTGGTTTTCAAATAGTTTGGTTTCGATTGGAAAAGAGTAGGAAAGTTCATGCTTAAGTGGTAAAGAGAGTTTGTTTTTGACTGTGGCCTATGCTTTGTCATGCCATGCTTGATATTGTTTTGGCTTTATGCTTAGTATTCTTTGCTGTAGCATGACATGTTATAAACAATTGAGAGTGCTTAATGTGCCTTGAAGAATCATGCGTTGTTTTAGCATATTAAAGCATAGTATTGTGGTATTCTCCTTTGATGCTTTATTTGGGTTGACTTGGCGCATGCTCACACCATGTTATGACTATCCCAAGTCACCATAGCCTTTATGATCCTTTAGTTTTCAACTTGTAGTATCACTTTATGCTTTGATCAATGATGTTCTGTCACTCTGCATGATTATGGCCATTATTGCTTTCTTAGTTGGTCGCTCCCAGTCTTTTGCTAGCCTCCATAACGAAGTATGAGTTCCACTCATGCATCCAACTCCTAAAACCAAGTTATTCCAAAGAGTCCACCATACCTGACTACTAGCATATGCTATTCCAAGTATATTCATGTTTTTATCTACCTTCCGAATTAAACTTTTTATGAGAAAACTAGTGATTAAAGCTCTCACGAACTTGATGGAACACTTTACTTTTCTTGCCCTTAATAAACTTGAACCATTGTGTCGTCTATGTTGTATATGCTTGCACTTATTTGTTGGGGATTAGCAGAACCATGCTGTCATGGGGAACGCTTTCAACATTGCACTTGTACTTTGTACCTAGTTGATATCATGCTCTTTTGTCTATGAATGCCGTCGGTGTGAAATGAAAGGGGAGCTTGTAAGTCCATGGAGTTATGTATATGTGTTAGAGAAACGCCTGGGCCGCTGGTCTAATCCATGCTGTCATGGTGGAAAACTGTAGTGTAACCATAATGAGCTGTCTATGAAGCATTCTTCTTATAAAAAAAGAGTCGGATATTGAGAAAAAGGAGAAAAAATAAAAAAATATGAGAAAAGAGGAAAGAGAGAAAAAAGCACCATATTCCCATGGTAAATAAGAAGATTACTGAGATGCTTGTTGTCTGCTTGCCTTGTCATTTTGATATGGGGATTCTTCCGTATCATCGGGCAAGGGGTACCACGTTGGCGATACACATGTACTTACTATGACGAGAACTTACTGGTAACTAAACTTGAGTAGCATGAGGAGCAACCCTCGTATTCAAGGGACATGAGATTTCCAACTTATAGTTTGTCAAGCATATACTCCATAGTTTGTTCACTTTAACCTTAATCACTTCAAGATGCTTATGATAGGGGCAATGAGAGCTGAAATCTAATAAGTACCATAATTTTTGTAAGCTCTTTATGAAACTTGAATCCCTACTTCCTTCTATGAAGGCCTTTCTTCCACTTTTATATTGAGTCTCCACCTTCTATCTTTATGCACCTATTGAGAGAGCATAGTGGCCAATCTTAGTTCTATGTGCATTGTCCCAATACTTGTTGATTGATGCATATCTTTGGTAGTGCTTGTTTTAAACTATTTTGTATCTAGTCACTCTTATGAACTTTGAAGGTGTCCTATGCATTTATGTTTGCTACTCTATGAGGGACAAGCTGAATGCCACTATGCTATGTTTTCTTTATGTGAAACAAACAAACGTCTTGCAAAGCATTGTTATTCATGAATCTTTTGTTTGTGCCTTTTCATGTTACAACATAGTTTCTATGTCTTATTGTTAGAACTTTATCTTTCATGCTATGTTGAAGTACTATGATCCCAACTATCAATGTCTTGCAAATACTTTGATCAAGTTTATGATGGTGCATGTCACCTCAAAATTATTCTTTCTTTTTATCACTTACCTACTCGAGGACGAGCATGAGTTAAGCTTGGGGATGTTGATACGTTGCTAACGTATCTATAATTTTTGATGTTCCAAGTTTGTTTTTATCTACTTTCTTATGTTTTGTCCACACTTTGGAGTATTCTTATACACTTTCTTGAACTAACCTATTAACAAGAGCCACAGTGCCAGCTGCCTGTTTTCTGCTGTTTTGGTTCCAGGAAAGTCAGAAAATGAATATTCTCGGAATTGGACGGGACAAAAGCCAAAGTCAATTTTTCACCGAGGGGGACAGGGAGCCAGAAGACGAGACGGAGAGGGGCCAGGGGCTGGCCACACCATGTGGTGGCGCGGGCTAGCCCTGGCCGCGCCACCAGGTGGTGTGGGCCCCCTGGCCGCCCACCGACCTTGCCTCTTTGCCTATAAGAAGCCTCCCGATGCATAAACCCTTGATCGTCAAGCCTCCAGCCACGAAAAGTTCCGCAGCGCCGCCTCCACCGAAGGGGAGATTCAGGGGACATAAAGTCTCTGTTCTAGCACCCTGCCGGGACGGGGAAGTTCCCCCAGAGCCATCTCCATCGATCTCCACCACCATCTCCATCACCGTTGATGATTCCCATGATGAGGAGGGAGTAGTTTTCTCTCGAGGCTAAGGGTTCTACCGGTAGCTATGTGTTCATCTCTCTCTCTATACATGATCATATTGTGATTGTGAGCTTTGTAATCGAGTAGATCTACCTTGCTACTCAAGTGCTTTAATAGATCTCTGCTCTCCCCATGTGTGTGAAGTTGACAGTGTGCACACCATGGTGGCACTTAGGCTAGAGATTACAAATACTTGTTATGAGTTATATTTGGAGTTGGATGTTTCTATGAAATTGTGGTGTTTGTTGGAACCATCTAGTGCTCAAGGTGACAGTGTGGGGTTACCTAGATGGGAAAGATGAACTTTGAGGTGTGCTGTTATAGCCCTACCATCGATTAGAGTGCCCAACCAGAGAGTAGTTCAGCGTAGTATCATAAAGAAGAATATATTTATATGAGAGTGTACACTAGTGAAAGTATGATCCCTAGGCCTTGTTTCTAAGCATTGAAACACTGTTTGCAACTAGATTTGTTACATGTTTGCTTGCAACTATCTTTATTTCAGTTTTTCTTTAGTCTTTTCCCACGTCAACCACACGCCATCAAACTATTTTCTAGCACCGTTACCACTTATAATTATCCATACCACTTGTATTTCACTATCTCTTCGCCGAACTAGTACACCTATACACCGGACAAGTGTATTTGGTGTGTTGGGGACACAAGAGACTTCTTGTATCTTGATTGCAGGGTTGCTTGAGAGGGGATACCTTTGACCACTTCCTCCCTGAGTTCGATAAACCTTGGGTGATCCACTTAAGGGAAAATTTGCTGCTGTTCTACAAACCTCTACACTTGGAGGCCCAACAACTGTCTTCAACAATAGAAGTGCGTAGACATCACCCCCCCCTCCTACTATATATAGGGGTCTCCCCCACCCCTTTGAAGGCATCAAATTCTCTCATTTTCTCTCTCATTTTATTTTGAGGACTTCTCCGTAATATTCGGGAGGACCTCGAGGGATTTGAGTTCTCCACCTTCACACTAACGTCGTCTGATCTTTGATCCGGCATCTTCTTCTTCCGCTGCTTGGCTGGATCGGAGCTCGGGAGACGTCGCCTACACCGGACGTGTGTAGTACTTCGGAAGCACCACACTTGGTGTGCTTACAGCTGCTCGGCTTCATCAATATACACCTTAGGTCTTCAAAGGTATGAATACCATCTCTCTCCTACGTTACTTATGCCTACATAATCCTGGTATTTGTGTTCGAGTAGATAGAATTTTTTTTTCCTACGAAACCCTTCAGAAATGTTGTCCATCCTCCTAGGTGCCCAGCTCGCCGGAGGTTGGCGCCCGCGGCGAGGGGGTGGCGCCGGCAAAAGCGGGAACCCCAGCTGAGGGTTGTTGCCAGTGTGGATGTGCTCAAGGACGGCCTCGAGCATGTGCCCCTACGCGATCTACCATCGGCGGTGGCTCGCCGCGTTGTTGCGCTTTGGCGGCTCGCTTGGACGACCCGAGTGCGCGGCGAGCTTGGCGAGGCGGCGCTCCTCGAAGAAGTTCTCCCAGAACGGGAGGTTGCCAGGGTCCTCGGCGAGCTCCGGATGCGGCATCGCTGCGATGGCAGCCTGGATCTTGTCCACCAGCTCGTGGTCCGCCGGTACCGGCGGCACCGGTATGCCGCCGACACCGAACCTCCACCGGGGGGGGGGGCAGCGGAAGTTCGGCGGCGCCATGTACCCGGTGTTGTGGAGCATCCTGGCCTCCCACGGCTGGAGCGTCCGCTGACCGAAGCCGTTCGCCGCCACGGAATCCCCTGGGTACCTCTCCGCCATCTTTCCTCTTCGCCGATTGTTTTATTTCGCCGGAGTTCGGGGGTGGTGTAGGTTGGAGGTGGCAGTGTGCTGCGAGCCGGTGGTGTGGCCTAGTTTTATAGGCCGAGCGAGGGTGGCGAAGGTGGGAGGGGTGTAGCGGCGAGGGCGAGGAAAAGGGGAAGCGACGGGAAGTTAATGCCCGCCGGTCCATTGTAACGCCCCAGTTTTAGTTAATCCTTAATTAGGGTTGTTGTGCATTCATGAGCATAATTTCTTAAAAATGCATGTAAAGAAAATAATGGAAACCCTAAACCTTAGTTTTCCTCTCCCTCAAATGAATTCAAAATGGTTTTGTACTTTGAAAAGATCAAAATTGTTGGAGCCCAAACTAAATAAAAGGGCCCCATAATATTTTTATAGTTTACAAATTTTCGGGTATTTTTGAAATGTTTCAAAACAGATTTGAAATTGGAAATACAAAGAGAAAACAGAAAACAAAAAGGAAAATGTTTTGGCAAATAAAATAAATAAACCAGAGAGCTCCCAGGCCGGCCCACACCCTTTCTCCACGCTACCTGCTGTGCAGAGTAGCCCGCAGCTGGCCCATGTGCAGCCCAACCCGGCCCACATACCCCTTCGGTCGTCTTTTCCTTTTCTTCTTCCTCCCGACGATGAAGCGAAGCAGCTTGGTGTCTACAGCACTGCCGTCGATCCCTACCGCCTGCTCTGCACCGTCCGTCGCTGCCTGGAGGGGATAAGATGGACACCGTGGCCACGTCTCTCTCGCCCTCATCCACTCCCGCTCTTCCCAGCGATCTCCCTTTCTCTGGCCAAAACCCTAGCCGACGAGCTCCACTGGTGTCCTGTCGTTTCCGGCCTCCTCTCGTTGTTCTGAGACCACCACCATGATTGCCTAGATCGACTCGTTCGTTAGCCCCCATTCACGTGAGCCGACATGCTCTGAGGCGTCCCAATCGGACCCTCCTTCCCTGACTCCGGCTGTCGCCTCCGCCACCGATTCCGGTAGCACCCAACCTCGCCCCGCCTCTACGACCTCACCATGAGCATTAAGGTGAGCTGGCGGTTCTCTAGAGCCTCTCCATCCTCTCCCTCCCTCTCTGTACCGCGCTCCTGATGTTGCTCCGCCATGCGTCGTCGCAGTAGTCGGTCCCGCCGTCGCTCCGGTGACCCAATCCGGGCGGCGCCGCCGCTAGATAGCTCGCCTTGCTCCCCTCTTTCGAGGGCACACCCACACGAAGCCCTGCACTCTCTCTGTCGCCATCCCCCGCCACCGTCTGGCCGTTTGCCGGCAAGGTGACGTCATGGCAATGTCACGCCTATGTAGCGATGGCGTGGCTGTGGGTCCCGCGTTGACTGCTGACCGCCAGCGTGGCCAGTTGACCTGGCCCTGGTCCTAGTCGTCAGTGGGTGCGGCTAGCCCACTCTCAGTGTAAGATAACCCAGCGTCTGTGCTGATGTCAACCTGACGTCAGCCTGACGCAATAAAACCTTTATTTTGGTTTAATAATTTTTGAAAAGGATTTAATCTTGTAAATTCAATATCTTTTATTCTGTATATCAGAAAAATACAAATAATATATCAAAATGTTCAGAAAAATAAGATCTACACAATAGAATACAAATCATGAATTGTTCAACAACTTTAATTACAAGTTTATTTGGAGAATGAAATCAACCCCTCACGGGTGTTCCGGGGTTTCCCATGTTCTAGGGTTTGCGACCCTCAGACCCTGTTTAAAATGGTCAAGCATGCTTTAGGGTTACACTTAAACTCTAAATAACTTGTAATATCATCATCCTTGCTTGAGCATTGCATCGATGCCATGTGTTGATTGTTGTTCCCCTTTTCTTTCCGGTGTTTGCTTCTTCCCGGTAGAATATGATATCGAGATCAAGATTGAAGACCGAGATCAACACCATCGAAGATCGACGAACAATACTTGACCAACTGTAACCAAGTCAAGTACAAGGCTTCCAAAGATCTATATCTGGGTATCAACGAACAAGGCAAGCATAGCCCCACCATTATACAATCCTATGTTTTCGAAAGCACTTTAATTCTTGCCATGATGCATACGATTCTACTATGGTATTTTATCGATAGATAGAGTATCCTATATATTGCATAAATCCCTTGAGCTTATATTACCTGATCCACTGCTCCTAGCATAACTAGGTTTGGCTTGTGTGCACCGCTAGAGCTATTTATCTGTGTCTTGCTTAGCCATGCATAGCTATCAGTTCTGGATCATCTAGATGATGTACCAATTGTAGAGAATCTAGTATGACAGGAGAATGAGGTATACCGATGAGGTAAGATCAGTGGTAAAGGTTAAACATGCTAAGGCTTGTATGGGAGGCCACGGTGGGATGTGGATTTTGTAGTCCCATGCTCGCCACTACTAGGACCCGAGTTCTTGCCTTTGGAACCGAGACGAGCGTACAACCACATGGGGCCTGGAAAACCTCACGAGTAACTAACTTGCCTTAGGTTCCATGAGTCACATAGTTCGGGCGTTCCATTTGACATGCATTCTGGATCTTCTCAGAGGCGACGAAGGAGGTGCATTCATACAGGTAGGTAAGCGTGGCCGGGGTTGCTTGGGGTAGATGGGGCCCCTGGTAAACCAACCCCGACTCACATATCTAGGGACCGACTTCGGGATTTGACCTGTTACGGCAGAACCATCCTTAGGGCTTGACTCATGGTATCGGCGAAAGCAAGGTAAAGGTCGTGTCCAACCACCCTCTGCCAGCCTCCCAAGGAAGAGGGCTAATACGTTGGCATTAAGAGTCGGTTGGTACGTGTGGGTAAAGTTGAACACCCCTGCAAGGTTAAATCTTTTCGAAAAGCCGTGTTCACGGTTATGAACGCTTGGTGACCGAATGCTAAGATCATAGAGAACTATAACCTAATCGTAAAACTTGGCAGATCAACGTGTGCTTAAAGGACGCTTCCTCATGGGTACGAGGGGGTGATCCTAGTTGTGAGATGAGGATTACTTTGGTGGATATCAAAAGGTGATGATCAATTCTTCAGAGATGTCACTCTCTTATCCTCTTTTAAAATATTCTGATTAGACGAGCTTCTTCTCTCTCTTGTTTCATAAACAAAGATGGCTTTATGCAAAATAACCCCACCAGCCATAAGTCTCGCGGATACACCCTATACTCACCCTTGCTTTGTTGATACTTTTGTAGCAGAATAAGTGTTCCCCTGAAGACGAGTTCTGTACGACATCGACACCGACGAATAGCTTGGGGTTCCCGGCCGGCAGCCTGGAATCTATAGGCTGGGACGTCATCGTTATGCTTCAGGCCTCTTAGGCCATTTGTTAAGTTTGCTATACTTAATAGCATAATTTGCCTTCTGTTGTTTGATGTTTGTGGTCAGTGACCTCTGCTTGTAATATTTTGGTTCTTCGCTCAGTTATGAGCTTGCGGTAATAATTTTTGTGTCGCAGGGTTACTGTTGTGTTACCGATTTCTCACTAGATATCCTCGAGGTCTAAGTTAAGCTTATGTCAGGCTAAGGTCTGGATTTGTTTAACCCTGATCCCAGGGGTGTTACAGTTCTTGGTATTAGATAAGTACCAACCGTAGGAAAACCTTGCTATTGGTCGATGTTGAGTCTACTGCTTGTGAAAACTATTTCAAAAGATGAAAAGTATTTGCGAAAACTCTGATATGCTTCTTTTTCTCCTTATCTAGTTTCGCTCTAACTCCGGGTCATCTTATCTTGTGTTGACTTTGAAAAGGTTTAATATCTCTTCTAGTCTTTCAAAATTTAGGTGCCTTTTGGGCAGGTCATTTCTTAGCCAGTTGACCTAGTGTTAAGTTCTCTAGAGTTGTGTGTGTTGTGTTCTTTGTGTCCCCTTTGCTATGTTTTGTCTGAGAGATTCCTTTGCATCATGATCTCTCTACCTTATGGGCCCACAATATTATATTGTAGGATCCATAGTGTTCTGTTCTAGGCTTCGAGGTTTCTTTTCGCCTCGTACGCCTCCTTTTTATTTGTTTGGGTACTTATGAAGTCGTTTCTTATCTTGGAAGCTACCTCATGATTACTACCGTGCAGTGTACGATGTGTCACCTGATACATTGCAAATGTATCTATAATTTTTGATGTTCCATGCTTAGTTTTATCTAATTTATTATGTTTTGTTCCAACTTTGGAGTACTTTTCATATGATTTCTTGGACTACCTATTAACAAGATGCTACATTGCCAGTTGCCTGTTTTCTACTGTTTTTGGTTCCAAGAAAGTCAGAAAATCAATATTCTCGGAATTGGACCGGACAAAAGCCAAAGTTGATATTTTCCCGGAAGACTCATGGAGCCAGAAGGAGAGACGGAGAGGGGCCACAGGGTGGCCACACCATGTGGTGGCGCGGGCTAGCCCTAGCTGCGCCACCAGGTGGTGTGGGCCCCCTGGCCGCCCACCGACCTTGCCTCTTCGCCTATAAGAAGCCTCCCGATGCATAAACCCTAGATCATCAAGCCTCCAGCCACGAAAAGTTCCACAGCGCCGCCGCCACCGAAGGAGAGATTCGGGGGATAGAAAGTCTCTATTCCGGCACCCTGCCGGGACAGGGAAGTGCCCCCAGAGCCATATCCATTGATCTCCACCGCCATCTCCATCACCATTGTTGATTCCCATGATGAGGAGGGAGTAGTTCTCTCTCAAGGCTAAGGGTTCTACCAGTAGCTATGTGTTCATCTCTCTATCTATGCATGATCTAGTTGAGATCATGAGCTTGTAATCTATAGATCTATTCTGCTACATGATACATTGCAAATGTATCTATAATTTTTGATGTTCCATGCTTGGTTTTATCCACTTTCCTGTGTTTTGTTCCAACTTTGCAGTACTTTTATTATGATTTCTTAGACTAACCTATTAACAAGAGCCATAGTGCCAGTTGCATGTTTTCTGTTGTTTTTGGTTCCAGAAAAGTCAGAAAATGAATATTCTCGGAAGTGGATGGGACAAAAGCCAAAGTGCCTATTTTTCTGGAAGGGATCAAGTGCCAGAATACGAGACAGAGAAGGGCTGGGGGCTGGCCACACCACCTGGCCGCGGGGCCAGGCCTGGCCCGCGCCAGGGGGTGGTCTGGCCGACCCCAGCACCCCCTCGGCCTCACCTTCCGCCTATAAGTTGCCCTCAGGACGAAAACCCTAGGAACCCGATCAAAAATCCATGAAAGAGTCTATAGCCGCCGTCATCTCCATCCCTAGATCGGGGGGGATTTGAAGCTCTTCCCGGCACCATGCGTGAGTAGTTCATCCTTGGACTACGGATCCATGTAGTAGCTAGATGGCTGGTTTCTACTCCTTTGTGCTTTCATGTTTAGATCTTGTGAGCTCCGTTCATGATCAAGATCATCTATTTGTAATTCATACATGTTGTGTTTGCGGGGATCCAATGGATATTGAGATGCTATTTCAGATTGATTATTGATTCTATCATGTCTTTGTTATTTGAGATCTTGCATGCTTTCCGTTGTTAGTAGCTATCTTGGCCAAGTAGATGCTAGCAACTCCAAGAGTTAGTATTTATGCTCGATAGTGGGTTCATGCCTCTGGTAATCTGGGGAAGTGACAGAAATCTCTAAGGTACTAGATGTGTTGTTGCTACTAGGGAGAAAACAACGATCCTTTGTTCATAGAACAATTGTATTGTTTACTTTACACGCAGTTCGTAAAGCAATAATCTATTGCTCGCAACTTAATACTGGAGGGGGTTCGAATGATAACCTGAAGGTGGATTATTAGTCATAGATGCAGTTGGATGGCGGTCTATGTATTATGTTGTAATGCCCAATCAAGTCTCAAAGGAGTCAAGATGATTAGTATATGCATGTATTGCTTTCTCGGTGTTTGTCAATTGTCCCGCTGTAATTTGTTCACCCAGCATGTTATCTATCTAAGGAGAGCCACCTCTAGTGAACTATGGATCCCGGTCCTTTACTTTACATACAATCTATAAACTGTTTCTGCTTTGTGTTTTCTTTCTGCAAACTTTTACTTCTTTCCATTCGATACGTTTAATCCTTTGTTTTCTGCAAAACATGGTGAGATTGACAACCTCATCGCAAGTTGGGGACAAAGTTATGTGGTTGTGTTGTGCAGGTCTCCATGTTGCTACTAGCACCGGTAGTGCGCCCTGCCAAAGCTCAGGTAGTAACACCTTTGAGGTGTTTCCTTGCTCCTACTGGTTCGATTAAACCTTGGTTTCATAACTGAGGGAAACTTGCTGCTGTGCTCATCATACCTTCCTCTTGGGGTTCCCAACGAGCTCTACATCAACACCGCCATCAAGCATTTTTCTGGGCGCCGTGCATTGAGCCGTCAAGCATTTTTTTGGCGCCGTTGCCGGGGAGTCAAGGACATCTTCACAAGGGGAGTCCCTCATAACCAATCTCTTTACTTTATTGTTTTTGTTTTGCTTAGTTTCTTTTTGCTTTGTTTGCTTGTTATGTTCTTCAAAAAACACAAAAAAATTAGTTTTACTTGTTTGCTTTCTTATTTGAAAACCCGAAAAAATGACTACTCTTGAAAACACCAAGTTGTGTGACTTCACTAGCACCAACAACAATGAATTTATGAGCACTCCTATTGCTCCACCTATGGCTGAAAATACTTTGGAATGAGCATCTTGATAATGAGCATCTTGCTAATGAGCATCTTGCTCAAGCTTGGGAAAGAATGAAATCTTTGGTAAAGAATTGTCCCACTCATGGACTGACTGCTTGGATGATCATCCAAACTTTTTATGCAGGATTGAACTATTCTTCAAGGAACCTATTGGATTCAGCTGCTGGAGGTACCTTTATGACCATCACTTTGGGTGCTGCAACAAAACTATTGGATAATATGATGGTTAATTATTCTGAATGGCATACTAAGAGAGCTCCACAAGGTAAGAAGGTAAATTCTGTTGAAGAAACCTCCTCCTTGAGTTATAAGATTGATATTATTATGTCTATGCTTGTTAATGGGAAAGCCCATATTGATCCAAATAATGTTCCTTTAGCCTCTTTGGTTGCTCAAGAAGAGAAAGTTGATGTGAACTTCATAAGGAATAACAACTTTGGCAACAATACTTATGGTAATAATGCTTATAGAAACGATTTTGGTAACAACAATTATAAGCCATATCCTCCCAACAATGGTAATGCTTATGGAAATTCTTACAACAATAATAAGAGTGCTCCCTCTGAACTTGAAGTTATGCTTAAAGAGTTTATTAGTAAACAAACTGCTTTCAATAAAACTATGGAGGAAAAACTCTCTAATGCTGAAAGAAATATAGCATCCTTGGCTAAAGCTCAATCTACTTTGAATAAAATGCCTGCTAAACCCGAAACTAATGAGAATCCCTTTGCAGCTACTAATGCTATACAAGTAAGAATTGATGAAAACGTTAGACTATCAGCTGAATTACACGCTAAGTGGGAAAGAGAAGATGAAATTGCTAGAAAGATTAGTGTTTCTACTATTACCACCACTAGTGTTGAGACTAGTAATAGTTCTACTACTTTAGATGATAAATATGATTTTGATCTTGATGGTTGCAACATATCTGAAGTTATTAAGTTCCTACGAAAGTTTGCCAAAAGTCCTAATGCTAGTGCTATGAACATGGCCTTTACAAAACACATTACTGATGCTCTCATAAATATTAAAGAAGAAAAGATGAAACATAAAGCTTCTATTCCTATAAAGCAAGAGGATGGTTGGGAACCCATCATTAATATGAAAGTGAATGACTTTGATTCAAAGCTTTGTGTGATCTTGATAGTAGTGTTTCTATTATGCATAGAAGGATTTATGATATGCTTGATTTGCCTCCTCTTGAAGATTGCTATTTGAATGTCCCACTTGATGATAATGCTAAAAAGAAACTCATGGGGAGTCTTAATGATGTTCTTATTATGGTTAACGATTCCTATGTCCCCGTTGATTTCTATGTTTTGGATGTTGAATACAATGCTTCTTGTCCTATTACTTTGGGAAGACCTTTTCTTAGAACTGTTGGTGCCATCATTGATATGAAAGAAGGCACCATTAAATATCAAATCCCACTCAAGAAATGTATAGAACACTTCCCTAAAAAGAGAGAAAAGATTTATTTTGCTTCTCCTATGAAAACAAAATTTGGTCTTAATGCTTCTTCATTTGAGAACACTTGATTCTTTCTTTGCTTCTTATGCCTAACTTAGAGGCGTTAAAGAAAAGTACTTATTGGGAGATAACCCAAAAGTTTTAGATGAGTCTTGGAAGTTATTACCTCTGTAATAACCTCTCCTTATCCTTTTTATTTGCTTTTTGTGCCAAGAGTAACCTCTAATGAGAGAGAAGTAATGATTGGGAAAGTTGCTGTCCCGAAACAGATTTATGTGCTTCACCGTAAAAATTCGTGAGAGATATATGTATGTCAGATTGAGCTGTCATTGTTTGTGCTTCGTCCCCAGGTTGTTATCTAACTTTCGTTAGTTCAACACTTTTCGATTTGAGCAACAGAAGGTCTTCGAAAAAATTTGTCTTTACCTACTGGTCTGTTTTGACAGATTTCTGCCATTTTCTGCATTTGCTGAATGTTGGTTCCTTCTTGAGTTCTTTTGGGGAATTGAGCTTTTTGAGGGAAGTGCTTCAATAGCTAGTGTTCTAATGGAAGTTTATTTGGTGTTATAACTGAACCTTAAGACTTATTTATCTTAAGTGCACTAATGTTGCTAATGAGATTGTGTGAAGTTTTGTATGAAGGAAAAATTTCAGGTGTATGGAAGGAATGGGTAATGAGATGAAGGATGGACTAAAGCTCAAGCTTGGGGATGCCACGCGTTTCACCCCAAGAAATATCCAAGAAGTACAAGCGTCAAAGCTTGGGGATGCCCAAGGCATCCCCTTCTTCATCAATAAAAATCTCAGGTTTCTTCCAAACGCTTCATTTTTATTGTTTCATGAACAATTGTGTTTTTCTTGGAGCGTCTTCTTTTTCATTTTTGTTTTGGTTTTCATTTGCTTTGGTTTGCTTAGTTTTCTGAATAAATTGGTTGGACCCCCTCTTTCGTACATTGGTTTGCAAATAGTTTGGTTTGGTTTGGAAAAGAGTAGGAAAGTTCATGCTTATGTGGTAAAAAGAGCTTTTTTTGACTGTGGCCTATGCTTTGTCATGCCATGCTTGATATTGTTTTGGCTTTATGCTTAGTATTATTTGCTGTAGCATGACTTGTTATAAACAATTGAGACTTCTTAATGTGCCTTGGATAAATCATGCGTTGTTTTAGCATATTAAAGCATAGTATAGTGGTATTCTCCTTTGATGCTTTATTTGGGTGACTTGGCACATGATCACACCATGTTATGACTATCTCAAGTCACCATAGCCTTTATGATCCTTTAGTTTTCAACTTGTAGTATCACTTTATGCTTTGATCAATGATGTTTTGTCGCTCTGCATGATTATGGCCATTATTGCTCTCTTAGTTTGTCGCTCCCAGTCTTTTGCTAGCCTCCACAACCAAGTATGAGTTCCACTCATGCATCCAACTCCCTAAACCAAGTTATTCCAAAGATTCCACCATACCTACCTACTAGCTTATGCTATTCCAAGTATATTCATGCTTTTGTTTACCTTCCAAATTAAACTTGTTATGAGAAAACTAGTGATTAAAGCTCTCACGAACTTGATGGCACACTTTACTTTACTTGCCTCTAATAAACTTGAACCATTGGGTCCTTCTTTGTTGCGTATATGCTTGCGCTTTATAAGTTGAAATTAGCAGAACCATGTACCATGGGGAACGCTTTTAACATTGCACTTGTACTTTGTACCCCGTTGATATCTTGTTCTTTTGCTTACGGATCCCGGCGGTGTGAAATAAAAGTGGAACTTGTAAGATCATGGAGTTTGTATGTGTGTTAGAGAAACGCCTGGGCCGCTAGCCTAAGCCATGCCTAATCATGGTGGAAACTTGCAGCATCACCATAATGAGCACTCTATGAAGCATCCTAAATAAAAACCTATGCAAATAGAAAATAAAAAGATCGCTGAGATGCTCATTGTCTGCTTTCCTTGTCATTTTGATTATGGGAAAGCTCCCGTATCATGTGCAAGGGGTACCCCATTGGAGGTTCTTAATGATACACATGTACTTACAATGACAAGAGCTTACTCGTGACGTAAGTTGAGTAGCATGAGGATCGGTCTTCGTAAGTAAGGGGCATGAGATTTCGGTTTATAACTTGTCAACCATATCCTCTTAGTTGTGTCACTTTAACCTTAACCACTTCACGATGCTTATGATAGGGGCAATGAGAGCTGAAAGCTATAAGTACCATAATTTTTGGAAGCTCTTTATGAGACTTGAATCCCTGCTTCCTTCTATGAAGGCCTTTCTTCTACCATTATATTGAGTCTCCACCTTCTATCTTTATGCACCTACTTTGAGAGCATAGTGGTCATTCTTAGTTCTATGTGCATTGTCCCAAGACTAGTTAATTGATGCATAACTTGATATAGCTTGTTTTAAACTATTTTTATTTGGTCACTCTGATGAACTTTGAAGGTGTCCTATGCATTTATATTTGCCACTCTATGAGGGACAAGTTGAATGCTATTATGCTATGTTTTCTTTATGTGAAACAAGCAAACGTCTTACAAAGCATTGTTATTAATTAATCTTTTGTTTGTGCATTTTCATGTTGCATCATAGTTTCTTTGTCTTATTGCTAGAACTTTGTCTTTCATGTTATGATTGAAGCACTATGATCCCAGCTTTGAATGTTTTACAAATACTTTGATCAAGTTTATGATGGTGCATGTCACCTCAAAAATTATTCTTTCTTTTTATCACTTACCTACTCGAGGACGAGCAGGAGTTAATCTTGGGGATGTTGATACATTGCAAATGTATCTATAATTTTTGATGTTCCATGCTTGGTTTTATCTACTTTATTATGTTTTGTTCCAACTTTGGAGTACTTTTCATATGATTTCTTGGACTAACCTATTAACAAGATGCCACAGTGCCAGTTGCCTGTTTTCTGCTGTTTTTGGTTCCAGGAAAGTCAGAAAATCAATATTCTCGGAATTGGACCGGACAAAAGCCAAAGTTGATATTTTCCCGGAAGACTCACGGAGCCAGAAGGAGAGTCGGAGAGGGGCCACAGGGTGGCCACACCATGTGGTGGCGCAGGCTAGCCCTGGCCGCGCCACCATGTGGTGTGGGCCCCCTGGCCGCCCACCGACCTTGCCTCTTCGCCTATAAGAAGCCTTCCGATGCATAAACCCTAGATCATCAAGCCTCCAGCCATGAAAAGTTCTGCAGCGCTGCCGCCACCGAAGGGGAGATTCAGGGGAAAAAGTCTCTGTTCCGGCACCCTGCCGGGACGGGGAAGTGCCCTCAGAGCCATCTCCATCGATCTCCACCGCCATCTCCATCACCATTGCTGATTCCCATGATGAGGAGGGAGTAGTTCTCTCTCAAGGCTAAGGGTTCTACCGGTAGCTATGTATTCATCTCTCTATCTATGCATGATCTTATTGAGATGATGAGCTTGTAATCTATAGATCTATTCTGCTACTCAAGTGCTTTAATGAATCTATGTTCTCCCCATGTGTGTGAAAGTGACAGCGTGCTCACCATGGTGGCACTTAGGCTAGAGATTACAAATACTTGTTATGAGTTATATTTGGAGTTGGATGTCTTTATGAAATTGTGGTGTTTGTTGGACTCATCTAGTGCTCAAGGTGACAGTGTGGGGTTTTCTAGATGGGAAAGACTTACTTTGAGGTGTGCTGTTATAGCCCTACCATCGATTAGAGTGTTCAACCGGAGAGTAGTTAAGAGTAGTATCATAAAGAGAAGATATTTATATGAGAGTGTTCACTAGTGAAAGTATGATCCCTAGGCCTTGTTTCTAAGCACTGAAACACCGTTTTCTATTAGATATGTTACATGTTTGCTTGCTTCCATCTTTATTTCAGTTTGCCTTTAGTCTCTTCCACGCCATCAAGCTGTTTATTAGCACCATTGTCTTATATCCATACCACTTGTATTTCACTATCTCTTCGCCGAACTAGTGCACCTATACACCTGACAAGTGTATTGGGTGTGTTGGGGACACAAGAAACTTCTTGTATATTGATTGCAGGATTGCTTGAGAGGGAACACCTTTGACCACTTCCTCCCCGAGTTCGATAAACCTTGGGTGATCCACTTAAGGGAAAACTTGCTGCTATTCTACAAACCTCTGCACTTGGAGGCCCAACAACTGTCTACAAGAATAGAAGTGCGTAGACATCATCACCCAAGTAGTAATTACTTCTTTCTCGGGTTTTAACCCTTAGACTTGAATCGAAGATCCCGGATTTTACGGGATTCTGTTGTTGTGAATCTTGTACATGATGCTGATCGTTAACCCAAGATCCATCTTGTTGATCCATGTCGTTAATGTTCAAACATTACCTCATGATGGCTGGTACTACGATTCTAGCCTTCAAGCATGTGGTTATTGCCGTGATTGAATTTTGACAACTAAGGAGTTCCCCTACCACTAGTTATGGCAGATGTTCTTTAATGTAACCAAATAGATCACGACAAGAGTACTCCTCGTGAGTCTTGTATCTATACTCTTGACTCTGCCACACCTTCCCTTTGGTTCTCGGAAGATTGATAATCCATGCATCCACATCTCGGGATTTCTATCCTGAGCATGTTCCTTTTTCCCTTGTTGTTTCTGACCTTTGTCTATTAGTTGGTAGCCAAGTGGTATTGTGCAATGGTACCTTACGATGCAAGATACTCTTGTGGTCTGTCATGCCAAACCATTTTGGGATGTCAGGAGAAAAAAACTCCAGTACCTTGTCATATCTAGGACCAGGTCAAAGTGTTGTAACTCGCAGATAAAAAGGCGTTGATTGTCTTCCATCTGTTCTACCTTAGAGTATCACACCCTTTTACTCTAAGAGGTTGTGCTAAGTTTCATGACCCCTTAATGAAGTGATGCTCTTACATATTATTACCCACCCTTCCTCCAAGCTTTCGTGCTTGAGAATGATGCGTGTGCGTAATAATGTGGTCATCTGAGATTCTTAGCAATCATTATTGCTTTGAACTCCAAGGACATTTATGTCATTCTTAGCGTGATGGTTAATCCTATCACTAAGCAAAGGATGACCGTGCTACCAAGTCCAATACTCTGGTACATTCTCCTCGGTCAAAGAGTTAGGCTTGTGCCAAAACTCTGAGACTATGTCTTCTTGCCTCGCCAAGCAAGTTTCCTCTCGAACTAAGTGATATAATGGTGGTTTGTGATATTCTATATGTCTTTCTAGAAGTATCGCCATGTTGCCACATGACTGTGTTGTCAAGTTCTTGAGCAAGCAAGTTCTTTGAACTGCTCCTTTGTCTAAGGATCCGTACTGGATAACCCTGAACTAGTTGGTTGAGCTTAAACAACAACTTGGAGAGTTGTAAGACAAAAGTTCTATCTGACTTAGTTCATCTTAAAGGGATGTCTAGTTTTGTTTGTGCTAAAGAAAGATAGTGTTTCCTTCATGGATATGTTATCTTCCCCCGCCTTTGATTTGATTTGGGTTATCGTCAAATCAAACTCAGTTCCAAGGACTATCTTGATGATGTTGCTACTCGTGATGTGTCATGTGAGTACGTCCTCATGTTCTTTGGTCTGACCAATATTTTGCCTTGTTCATACAACATATGAGTCCATCTTCTTATAGTATCTCGATAGGTTTGTTGTTGAGCCCATCGACAATATCCTAATGTTCTCCAAGCTAGACTAGATTCATATGGAACATTTGGCATTACTGTTGAAAATTCTTAAGAACCATCTTCGAATCATCTCGAAGTATGTGTTCTGGATGTTGGAAGTAACCTTCTCCAATTCATGTGCAATTGTTGAAAGATGTCGCCGTGGATTTGAGTAGAGTTATCCTTGTTCCCTTTACGGACACATGTGTATTTTATTGCAAGTACTCGATGTATGAGAAGTTGTCATTAGACAAGTTGTTAATACATGGGTCTAGCAATTTCGCTCAGTCTATTGGAGCTTAACACTGTAGTCCATGTCTTGAGAATCTGGTAACTTTATCTTCGTGGTAAATTTACAAACTTTTTATTCGGACATGCTGAGTCTAAAGTACCATTTCACCTAACCAAATCTGAATCTCAAGCAGATATGATGGTTGGTATTCTCCAAGGTTTTGACATAGGTCTCTTTGTAAATCCGGCAAGATTGATGTAATGGTTGACACAATTAGTCAGAAGACCTATTGACAAATTCTTTTGAATCAGCAATAACAACCACTCTTCATGGGGCATCTTCTATGATTCATTATAGGAGTTGTGCTTATGGTTTCCTTTGTATCCAAAGTCCGACCTTTACTTGATGTCTGCTTTCTCGAACATCAAGGAGAACATTTAAAGTACGTTGCTAAAGGTCTCTCGGTCAATCCTCTAGACCCTTTATGTTGGCAAACATCATATTATGCCAAGTAATTGAAGTCTGGGAATGAAGTTTCTTTTTCCTCGTCTTTAGGAATCTTTTTACTTAATCATCTTGTTGGTGTGAAGTGATATAACGATCTTTGGCAAAGATTTTGATAGACCTGGATGAACAAAGAGTTTCCCTTGTATCTCGACCATGTTCATAGAGTGACTATGATTTTGGTAATCAACATATTCTCTTGTTACATGTTCCTTGTGACTCTTATGAGTCCTCGCCACAAAACACCTTTCTGTCTTAGCCTTCTGTTGAACAAAGAGTGATCCTTCTGTATCAAAAGTAATTAAATAGCTTGGTTATCCGTATCTCTGTATCCCTGGAAGCTCTACTTAAGCCGTCTAGTAGAGTTTCATATTTCGAAGTCTATGGTTGATGGCTCGTGTTGATGTAGAGCTTGTTGGGAACCCCAAGAGGAAGGTATGATGAGCACAGCAGCAAGTTTCCCTCAGTTATGAAACCAAGGTTTAATCGAACCAGTAGGAGCAAGGAAACACCCCAAAGGTGTTGATAGCTGAGCCTTGGCAGGGCGCACTACCGGTGCTAGTAGCAACGTGGATACCTGCACAACACAACCACAAAACTTTGTCCCCAACTTGCGATGAGGTTGTCAATCTCACCGTGTTTTGCTAAAAACAAAGGATTAAGCGTATCGAATGGAAGGAAGTAATAGTTTGTAGAAAGTAAACACAAAGCAGTAAACAGTTTGTAGATTGTATGTAAAGAAAAGGACCGGGATCCATAGTTCACTAGAGGTGGCTCTGCTTAAGATAGATAACATGCTGGGTGAACAAATTACAACGACGCAATTGACAAACATCGAGAAAGCATACAACCATATACTAATCATCTTGACTTCTTTGGAACTTGATTGGGTATTACAACATTATACATAGACCGCCATCCAACTGCATCTATGACTAATAATCCACCTTTAGGTTATCATCCAAACCCCCTCTAGTATTAAGTTGCAAGCAACAGATTATTGCTTTACGAATTGCGTGTAATATAAACAATACGATTGTTCTATGAAGAAAGTATTGTTGTTTTCTCCCTAGTAGCAACAACACATCTAGTACCTTAGAGATTTCTGTCACTTCCCTAGATTACCAGAGGCATGAACCCACTATCGAGCATAAATACTAACTCTTGGAGTTGCTAGCATCTACTTGGCCAAGAGAGCTACTAACAACGGAAAGCATGCAAGATCACAAATAACAAAGACATGATAGAATCAATAATCAATCTGAAATAGCATCTCAATATCCATCGGATCCCCGCAAACACAACATCCAGAATTACAAATAGATGATCTTGATCATGAATGGAGCTCACAAGATCTAAACATGAAAGCACAAAGGAGGAGAACTAGCCATCTAGCTACTACATGGATCCGTAGTCCAAGGATGAACTACTCACGCATCACACCGGAGGCTTGCATGGTGATGAAGAAGGCCTCTAGGGTGAAATCCCCTCTCCGGCAGGGTGCCGGGAAGAGCTTCAGATCCCTCCCGATCTAGGGATGGAGATGACGGCGGCTACAAACTCTTTCGTGGATTTTTGATCAGGTACTTAGGGTTTTCGTCCCGAGGGCATCTTATAGGCGGAAGGAGAGGCCGAGGGGGTGCATGGGCTGGCCACACCACCCCCTGGCGCGGCCAGGTGGTGTTGTGGCCCCCTGGCTCCTCTCCGTCTTGTATTCTGGCATCTGATGACTTCCGGAAAAATAGGTACTTTGGCTTTTGTCCCGTCCAATTCCGAGAATATTCATTTTCTGACTTTCCTGGAACCAAAAACAGCAGAAAACAGGCAGCTGGCACTGTGGCTCTTGTTAATAGGTTAGTCCAAGAAATCATATGAAAATTTCTCCAAAGTGTGGACAAAACACAAGAAAGTGGATAAAACCAAGCATGGAACATCAAAAATTATAGATACATTTGCAATGTATCAGTGGTCATGTTCTTTCTGTTGTAAGCTTTCCTTTTCAGAAGCTTAAACCCTTCTGAAGCTCCATGGTCTCAATCCTTATGAAGACTAGCTATCTACAACCTTGAAACCATCTCCTCTTGTTCCTCCGTTATCTTGACGTGTTTCATGTTTGTTACCTCAGAGTTGTTCTGAACACTCCATCATGAGTTGACCATGAGATACTCCGTGTGTTGTTAGTGTGTTTCCCTCTTATCCTTAGATGTGACCCTGTCTTCCTTCCTTCTTCCTACCTAAGGAATCTCGGGTCGAGATTCTCGTAAGGGGGATAGAGCTGTAACGCCCCAGTTTTAGTTAATCCTTAATTAGGGTTATTTGTGCATTCATGAGCATCATTTCTTAAAAATGCATGTAAAGAAAATAATGGAAACCCTAAACCCTAGTTTTCCTGTCCCTCAAATGAATTCAGAATGGTTTTGTACTTTGAAAAGATCAAAATTGTTGGAGCCCAAACTGAATAAAAGGGCCCCATAATATTTTTATAGTTTACAAATGTTCGGGTATTTTTGAAATGTTTCAAAATAGATTTGAAATTGGAAATACAAAGAGAAAACAGAAAACAAAAAGGAAAAGGTTTTGGCAAATAAAATAAATAAACCAGAGAGCTCCCAGGCCGGCCCAGACCCTTTCTCCCTGCTACCTGCCATGCAGAGCAGCCCGCAGCTGGCCCATGTGCAGCCCAACCCGGCCCACATACCCCTTCAGTCGTCTTTTCCTTTTCTTCTTCCTCCCGACGACGAAGCGAAGCAGCTTGGTGTCTACAGCACCGTCGTCGATCCCCACCGCCTGCTCTGCGCCGTCCGTCGCTGCCTGGAGGGGATAAGATGGACACCACGGACACGTCTCTCTCGCCCTCATCCACTCCTGCTCTTCCCAGCGACCTTAATCTCTCTAGCCAAAACCCTAGCCGACAAGCTCCGCTGGTGTCCTGCCGTTTCCGCCTCTTCTCGCTGTTCTCAGACCACCACCACTACTGCCTAGCTCGACTCGTTCATTAGCCCCCATTCGCGTGAGCCGACGTGCTCCGAGGCGTCCCAATCGGACCCTCCGTCCCCAACTCCGGTCGTCGCCACCACCACCGATTCCGGTAGCACCCAACCTCGCCCCACCTATATGACCTCACAATGAGCATTAAGGTGAGCTGGCGGGTCTCCAGAGCATCTCCATCCTCTCCCTCCCTCTCTATACCGCGCTCCCGCTGTTGCTCCGCCGTGCGCCGCCGCAGTAGTCGGTCCCGCCGTTGCTCCGGTGACCCAATCCGGGCGGCGGCGCCGCTGGATAGCTCGCCTTGCTCCCCTCTTTCGAGTGTGCACCCGCATGAAGCCCCGCATGCTCTCTATGATCGTCCCTCGCCACTGTCTGGCCATTTGCCAGCAAGGTGATGTCATGGCGACATCACGCCTACGTGGCACTGGCGTGGTTGTGGGTCCCGCGTTGACTACTGACCGCCAGCGTGGCCAGCTGACCTGGCCCTGGTCCCAGTCGTTAGTGGGTGCGTCTAGCCCACTCTTAGTGTAAGATAACCCAGTGTTTGTGCTGATGTCAACCTGACGTTAGCCTGACGCAATAAAGCCTTTATTTTGGTTTAATAATTTCAGAAAAGGATTTAATCTTGTAAATTTAATATCTTTTATTCTGTAAATCAGAAAAATACAAATAATATATCAAAATGTTCAGAAAAATAAGATCTACACAATAGAATACAAATCATGCATTGTTCCACAACTTTAGTTACAAGTTTAATTAGATAATGAAATCAACCCCTCACAGGTGTTCCGGGGTTTCCCCTGTTCTAGGGTTTGCGACCCTCGGACCCTATTTAAAATGGTCTAGCATGCTTTAGGGTTACACTTCAACTCTAAATAACTTGTCATATCATCATCCTTGCTTGAGCATTGCATCGATGCCATGTGTTGATTGTTGTTCCCCTTTTCTTTCCGGTGTTTGCTTCTTCACGGTAGAATACGATATCGAGATCGAGATTGAAGACCGAGATCAACACCATCGAAGATCGACGAACAATACTTGACCAACTATAACCAAGTCAAGTACAAGGCTTCCGAAGATCTATATATGAGTATCAATAAAAAAGGCAAGCATAGCCCCACCATTATACAATCCTATGTTTTCGAAAGCACTTTAATTCTTGCCATGATGCATACGATTCTACTATGGTCTTTTATCGATAGATAGAGTATCCTATCTGTTGCATTACTCCCTTGAGCTTATATTACATGATCCACTGCTCCTAGCATAACTAGGTTTGGCTTGTGTGCACCGCTAGAGGTATTTATCTGTGTCTTGCTTAGCCATGCATAGCTATCAGTTCTGGTTCATCCAGATGATGTACCAATTGCAGAGAATCTAGTATAACAGGAGATAGAGGTATACCGATGAGTTAAGATCAGTGGTAAAGGTTAAACATGTTAAGGCTTGTATGGGAGGCCATGGTGGGATGTAGGTTTTGTAGTCCCATGCTCGCCACTACTAGGACCCGAGTTCTTGCCTTTGGAACCGAGACGAGCGTACAACCACACGGGGCCTGGAAAACCTCACGAGTAACTAACTTGCCTAGTAGATTCCATGAGTCACATAGTTCGGGCGTTCCATTCGACAT
Source organism: Avena eriantha (assembly GCA_910589775.1). Lineage (NCBI taxonomy): Eukaryota > Viridiplantae > Streptophyta > Magnoliopsida > Poales > Poaceae > Avena > Avena eriantha. The sequence continues at coordinate 22,758,491 of OU342741.1, read as the reverse complement.
GCATTATGGATCTTCTCAAAGGCGATGAAGGAGGTGCATTCATACAGGTAGGTAAGCGTGGCCGGGGTTGCTTGGGGTAGATGGGGCCCCTGGTAAACCAACCCCGACTCACATCTCTAGGGACCGACTTCGGGATTTGTCCCGTTACGGCGAAATCATCCTTAGGGCTTGACTCATGGTCTCGGTGAAAGCAAGGTAAAGGTCGTGTCCAACCACCCTCTGCCAGCCTTCCAAGGAAGAGGGCTAATATGTTGGCATTAAGAGTCGGTTGGTACGTGTGGGTAAAGTTGTACACCCCTGCAGGGTTAAATCTTTTCGAAAAGCCGTGTTCACGGTTATGAACGCTTGGTGACCGAATTCTAAGATCATAGAGAACTATAACCTAATCGTAAAACTTGGCAGATCAACGTGTGCTTAAAGGACGCTTCCTCATGGGTACGAGGGGGTGATCCTAGTTGTGAGACGAGGATTACTTTGGTGGATATCAAAAGATGATGATCAATTCTTCAGAGATGTCGCTCTCTTATCCCCTTTTAAAATATTCTGATTAGACGAGCTTCTTCTCTCTCTTGTTTCATAAACAAAGATGGCTTTATGCAAAATAAACCCACCAGCCATAAGTCTTGCGGAGTACACCCTGTACTCACCCTTGCTTTGTTGATACTTTTGTAGCAGAATAAGTGTTCCCCTGAAGATGTGTTATCTACGACATCGACACTGACGAGTAGCTTGGGGTTCCCGGCCGGCAGCCTGCAATCTATGGCTAGGACGTCATCGTTATGCTTTAGGCCTCTTAGGCCATTTGTTAAGTTTGCTATACTTAATAGTATAATTTGCCTTCCGTTGTTTGATGTTTGTGGTCAGTGACCTCTGCTTGTAATATTTTGGTTCTTCGCTCAGTTATGAGCTTGCGGTAATAATTTTTGTGTCGCAGGGTTACTGTTGTGTTACCGATTTCTCACTGGATATCCTCGAGGTCTAAGTTAAGCTTATGTCAGGATAAGGTCTGGATTTGTTTAACCCTGATACCGGGGGTGTTACATCCGTCACGGGAGCCGAGGCGACGGTGGCGCGCCATTACGGCGACGCGTGGCCGACGAGACCGGTGGTTAATGCCCGGAGGTCCTTCGTGGTGTTCCGATGCGGGAGGATGATGGCGACTCGGCTTCTGCCGCTGACTGGGCGGGTCCACTCAGCGAACGGCTCTTTTCTAGCCGAATTCGCTTCATCCGGCGTTCCCAGCGCGTTCCCGTTGCCCCGGGAACGGCCTGAGAAGGCCGGACGTATTTTGGGTCAAATCCGGACGAAACCGGGGTCCTGGGAATGTGACTGTGCCGAATTTCGACGTCCGGACAAAAAATACGTCCTGAAAACGACGTGCTAGGAAGTCGAGTGGAGATGCTCTTAGACTAAACCTAACCAAATCTGTGTCTGGAGTGAAATATTCAGATACTACTCACGAGGAGGCAAAGTACTCAAATTTTCTACTAGCATCTACTCATGATGTCTGCCCTATGCTATGAAGCAAAAGCACATGAAACCCAGCTCAAAAAGAAAAAGAAGCACATGAAACCAAGTGACATGACAAATGGGCCGGCTGCATAATGGAACCCGAGGTGGAGCCCGGAAGATTTGATTGGTTGACTGGAGTTGGAGGGGCCGCTCGGCCCACTGGGCGGTGAGCGATGGCATCGTGGTGTCTGAATGCGAGATACGTGGCCGGTTGGAGCGACGGTTACTACAGTTTCTACACGTCGGTCCATGCATGATCCATCCATGCTCCAGCTTCCAGATCGAACCACGCTAGCCTCCTACTGTTGCAACCGTTGGACTGATCGATCTCCAACTAGAATTAATACGATCACGTACGTACACGTCTCTAGCTAGCTAGCACGCATGTGGCCACAGGCCACGTACATATGGATGATGTATACGTGCGTATGGACAAGTAGATAAAATGGATGCCTGAACAGTGCACTCTGAATCTGGGGATCATATTTATTTGTTTTCGTGTGTGTATTACTAAAAACAACATGCATGTACAGTATTGCGCAGCTGCAGCAGGAGCAGCAACTAGCTAGGAGGATCGGGTCAGATATGATCATGCATCTCATCATCATCATGGATGGACGGATGCATGTTGGACGGTTCGGACTCGGTCGTGTCTCGACCGTATTATACGGATGAGACGTTGCGTCGATCAAATCACAAGATAGGCAATCATGAGAAGCAGATACATGGTGCATTTTTGTACGTACGTATGTTTCTACGTGTGCGTGTATGTATGTGCAATTCAATCATACGATGGATCTACGTATAGGTACGTGGCCGCACGTCGGTCCATATGAGAGTTCCGGAATTCATGCATGGAACAATTCTCAAAGTTTCTCGAGTTGATGAGTCCGCGCTGTAAAGGGTCAAAGTTGGGAATGGAGATACCCAAGTTGACGATCTATTTGGCCACAAGGGCCATTTCGACATGAATTCAACAAGTTTGAACTCAAAATATGCCCCTGACACGGGTCAAGTCGCCTCCTCCCCCTGTTAGTTTTTGCCCGTTATTTCCTTGCTATCTAGACTGTCATGTAGGGTGCATCGTTGGCACCCATATCCATTATTCTCCACTCTTCTTCTCGGCACCGCTCTCCTCCCGAAGTCCGAGCTCGACATCCCTGTGGTCGCAGCCATGGCTCGGAGCCAAGATGGGAATTCCTTTCCATAGGAGATCTGTCAACAAAGTGAACCTCCTCGGCCAAGCTCTGCTTCTCCCAATTCGAAGCGTACCATCGTTGTGGACGCTGCCACGGCACAACGGTGGGACGCGAATTTCTTTCCGAAGATTTATCAGCAAGGTGAACCTGCTAGACCCTGCTCTGCTCCTCCTAGTTCGGAGCTCGCCATCACTATGGTTGCAGCCACCACGTCTTCCCCTTCTTGTCTCCAAGCCGCATCTATCGTGTTCGGTATAATGCCTGAGAGGTGAATTGTCCCCCTGCTTGCTTGTTACTACCTCCATCCTAAAATATAAGGCGCCTAAAGATTAATTAAAAGTCAATGTTTTTTAAGTTTGACCAAGTTTATACATAACCATAAAGTATATTTTACTAATATGTCCATTTAACATTCTAGATGTAGATATTTTTTCGTAAATATTTAATCAAAGTTAGTAAGATTTAAAATTTGACTAATCCTTAGGCGTCTTATATTTTGGGACGGCGGGAGTATGAGTGAGGTAGAAGAACATATCAATGTATTCTTTATTCGATTTTCCGTTCAAATTTCGAAGGTCTAGGAGAATAAAAAGAAAAAACCTAAATGGACTAATGAGGATGACAATTGCATAGCAACCCCTTCCAGTCCGGTCGATCAGTCAATCTGAATCAGCGGTCACACATATTTCTAACTGATTGCTACTACTCTGCATAGCGACTAGTCTCGTCGCTATTGCTTTATGATTAAAGTGCATCTTTTTCAGACCATGTTGGCCATTTCGATTATATTTTTTCTTTGAGGAACCTCTAGATTATCATTTTGAACGTGCATCTTGATGCATCGAAGCAGCCGCAGCTCCCCAATCTACGCTAGCGTCCTGCCTGGATTACCACTCGCTTTCAAGTAAGAAGGCCGACGTACGGCGACTTGATTTGGATTGTATCCCACTGATTCCTCTTCGAAAGCAGATCCAAGCAACTTGACTTCAGTAGGTACGAGGCAGTCTCAGCTGGCCTGATCAACTTTGACAAGTTACTCGACAAAGTCAAACAGAGGTATATTTCTTAAACCTGCAATTCCAATGTAGCACAGCTTTGACTTTTGATTTTATTTCATGGTTGAAAATGGACCATTGTAGCATTATGAACGAATCTTAATTCGACGAGAAGTATATTATTCATCAACGCCACACATGACATAGCCCCACACTGAACACAGGAGACATTGTTTATCGTCATATCTCAAGAAATGCCACAATAATAGATTCGGTCAAACACCCCTTGATCATCCTGTCGGTTTTTTAGGTTGATTGTCATGTCACTTCTGATTAACTGTGTGGAGATGCTCGTATTCCAAAATTATTTTTAATGTCCGGTCCACAATATATCTCGCATATTTTTGTACAAGATCAATTTGATATTTTTTTTTCAAGTTTTATGTGATATGATCAGTATCTACTGCCATATTTCTCATCATTATTTGCAGTGACAGTTCAATATTTATCAATGACTAGATCATGTAGGCGCGCGTTGCTGCGCGCATCTATTAGGAACTGAATAAATAGAACAATTTGTAGGTTCGGCATATAAAGTATACTCCATTCAGATTAGCTTGTTAGTTACTTGAAACATTGTTTTATACTCCTAGCCACACTAAAAATAGATGCTAGCGATTATATTTGGCTGCCGACTCCACTTCAGATAAATTTGTTTGGGAGTCCACTTTATTAGGTAAATTAATTGTCCCTGGGGTGTAACGTGAGGAATTTGTCATATTGGATTCAGAACGTATACCTGCTCTATTGCGTGAGTATTGCATGTCATAGCACAGGCGACGCATCAAGCGCCGGCGGGGGACTGTTACACGTTTCGACGCATCATAGTTTTGTCAAGCTTAGTGCAATTGTTCTAATTTTTCTTTCAATTTCTATGAGTTCAAGATAATTTTATTTTAATACACAAGTATGGTAAGCAGTTTCTGAGGCTGCATGTCCGCATACTGGTACTAAGCTGCAACATTATGAAAAAAGAATGTTGGCCTATCTCTTTTAGAAACTGGTTGTGGTCATCACGAAACACTCATAGTGCCAATGCACCTTTCTACTCAATTCCATGTTTTGTATAAAAAATTCTATATGCCTACTTATTTGTGGACGGAGGGAGACACCCCCGGGTCTCGGATGGCAAAATTTAATCACCATGCACGATAGTTTGACCTGGAATACTAGTATTCATTTCGCCCATGAAAACGTTCAGTTTCTCTAGCACTGGGATTTTGTTGCAGCCCAAGTCGGCTTCAACAAAGGAGCAAACATGATTATATCGGGTTTAAAGTTTTTAAGAGGGGTCATTTTTGTCTACAATTTCTTACCGGGACAAAATTACCAGTTTTTACCACCGTCCCCGACCTTTTTGTTGGAAGAGTGTTCCGCCATCTTCATTATGTTGTCACTCACTGAAGTTTAGCAAAGACATATATACGAATATAAAGCAAGAACCTTAATGTATTTTCAATGAGGCACTTCCTCCGATCCAAATTACTTGTTGCAAATTTAGGCAAAATGTTGTCTAAATCTGACTAGGATTAGTGAACCCAGGACAAGTATTTTGGATCAGAGAGAGTATTAATTTTTTTACGGTTGTGGTTTCAACCGATATATATGTTTCTCGTCTTTCAAAGTCTTAATTTGAGTATTTGGATATTCAAGGAATAACCTTGACAACAAATTACACACAAAATTTTAAAAATAAAATCCAACTTTGAACTAATTTTATACGGCTTTTAAGTTTTTTTTACGCCATCGGTCTCAAATTAGTTGTCCCATATGTATCTAGATAATGCGAGACAACTAACTTCGGACAGAGGGAGTAGAAAAAAAACCCAGCATTCATTCTTCAAATAGAGGAGATACGCTATTTACAACACTTGTAGGATTACTTCTTTTTAGGAGAGAGAAATGCTTAATACTCAGATCACCTTTTATACTGTGCAGTTCTGGAGAGTCCCTACATGAGGTTTTTTTTAGAAGAGAGAATCCCTACACTATGAAGCAAAACCACATGAAACTAGGTGACATGAGAAATGGGCCGGCTGGATAATTGAGCTTGAGGGACCCGGTACATGGAACCCCCAGGAGATTTGATTAGTTGGTTAAAGTTGGAGAGGTCGGCCCACTGGGCGGTGACCGATGGCATGCATCGTGGTGTTTGAATGCGAGATGGCCGGTTGGACCGACCGTTACTACAGTTGTGTAGGAATCAGTGCCTGCATGTATACAATACACGTCTTTTTTTTTTGCATGTATACAATACACGTCTTCAGATCGAACCACACCAGCCTCCTACTATTACTGTTGCAACCGTTGGACTGATCGATCACTAGCTAGAATTAATACGATCACGTACATACACGTCTCTAGCTAGCACGCATGCATGTGGTTGCCCCGTAGTATGTATGGATGTATACGTACGTAATGTATGGACAATTGGACAACTAGACCATTCATGGATGCCTGAACAGTGCACTCTGAATCTGGGATTATATGTATTTTTTGTTCACATGGATGTACGCGCAGTTGCAACAGGACCAGCGAGGAGGATCGGATCAGAGATATGAACATGATGGCTGACTTGGTCTCGGTCGTGTCGACGGCGTTATACGGATGAGACGTTACGTCGATCAAATCAGAGGATACACAATCATAAGAAGCAGATCGATATATGGTGCGTTTTGTACGTATCGTATGCACATGTGCGTGTACGTGTATATATGTGCGATCCACTCATATGTATGTGCGATGGATTTATTAGTATCTATCCAGCAGCTTCGTCGTGCATAACAAAACTACGTGGACGCACGTAGATCCATATGAATACGAACCGAGACCGAGGGTCGTTGCGTTCATGCACGATACATGTCCGGCTCACTGTCACGTAGACCTTTTTTTGTTTCGTTTTGGGAATCGTCGGTCAGGTAGAACTAGTGAGCTAGGCGTGCCGCGTCACTGGCAAGTTGGTGGGCTGGCCAGTGCGGATGGATGGATCCCAAATTGTTAATCTCAACCATGGTCCACACAAAATGTTGGTGGGCTGGCCCGTGAGGATGGATGGATGGATGCCAAATTGTTGATCCCAACCACCGTCCACACGGCGTCGGTTACGGCCTGCGCGGGTCTACAACGGCCTGGCTGACCGACCCACCTGTCGAAATAGGATTCTCTTTACGGCTTGGCTGAACGGTTATGGCCTGCACGGGCGTACAACGGGCTTGCTGACCGACCCACCTGTTTAAGGATGGCAATTTTGCCCTCGGGTACGATACCCGTACCGACATGGTTGGGTATGAACACACTTTTATATCCATCGATAATATCTATACCTTACCCGTTAAGTTACGGGTACGGGCACGAGTACAAACTTGTATCTATGGGTATATCCATATCCTGCCCATTTAAACTGACATGTCAAACTTACCTGCAGAGTGTCAACCTATGAGGCCAAGAAGCCTAGAGACAAGTATGCGATTGCGAATTCTAAACTTCGTTACTTTCGTGTACTCGTCTACCTATTATTAAGTAGAGATAATTGTCTTTTTTTCAAATATATGTTATTGATGAACGTAAAGTTATGAATAACTTGTGTACTCGTGCTAGAGCGCCGATCTTACACATGAAAGGCATCAATGAAAGGCTCCGTAAGTCCTACCGGACCTAACCGATCTCGTGGGGAGGTGACAAAAATAGTCCCGCACGCGCTAAGCCGCAAGCTCGGGGAAACCAACAACCATCACTCACTCACCTTCTCTTGGGTCTTGCCTTGGTGTACCTGCAGAGAAACTTCACTAGGCTCGATCGCCCGATGAACGGGAGGGGAAGATTGGGTCTGAAGTTCTGGGGCAGGCCTCCTCGCGCAGCTCAGGCATCCTCGGCTTTCTCCGCGCCATGGCATCAGGCAGATCGGGAAGCCGCGCTCTGAACAAACCCAAACGAAAGGGTTCTCTCTCTGGCCGCTCATATCTCCATTGCCATCGCTGCGGCCACGAGCCTGCAAACCCCCGCCAGCCATGCTTCGTCTTCTCGGCGCTGGCGAAACCGGCTAGCCTGGATCAAGAACAATCGCGCCCCTACCTGGCGTGCCAAGTGTCATGTGCGGGAGCACAGACATCGGAGACTATATACGCCCCTTTATTTGTTTGGCAGTGGGCATCGGGAATTCCCTCTATCCTGGACTCCGGTGAGACACACAAACACAACGATTTTATCCAGATTCAGGCCGCCCGGAGGCTAACAACCCTAAATCATGCGTGTCTGATGGTATGGATTGTGATGGTATAAAGGATGTACAATGGCTTGTTCCTGGGCCCCCTTCAAGGATCTATCCTACCCAGGATCTAAGGGGAGTGATGCCAACCTTCCTACTGGGAGCTATGAACTTCCGTTTAAAGCCTAAGGGGTTACCACAATGGCCTGAGAGACTAGTAACGAGTTATGAGTTATGACAACGGAAGAGGCCAACCGACCATAGGTCGACTCCATAGGTTACGTTTCCTTCTCGCTCCCTGAGGGAAATGTCATTTGACCTTTACTTTCTGGCGCCCGTAGGCCACGAGATCCTCCCCAGGGTCTCGCTAGGCCCTCCCTGCCAGGAGGCCAAACTCTAGTTACGACTCACGTCTCATGCTGATGGATGAGTAGGCTCCATGGCCCACTCACAATTGATCGGGGGAGCCCTGGTTTCCGGCAATGTCAATAAATTGCTTTGCTAGATGACTTGGACTTGATTGTCCTCTTCTTATAGCAGCTATCAGACCCCGAAGCCGTGAGGGCGCCGAAGAGAAGGCGGGGGTGTAATTGGACGGGAAGGAGAGATACATGGCAGGGAGGGAAGAGGAGGTTGTAGCCATGGCAACAACATGCAGTTGGCGACGCGTCAGATTGTGGCTTGGCTATAGACTAAAAATGGTCTCGCGTCTCGCGCCCCCCGAGGGCGTCGGGACGCCGCTGCCTCCTTCGGCCATCCCCCACCCCTTTCACCGCCCCTCCCCTTCGCTCCCGCTGGCCTAGGTCGCAGGGTGAAGCCGACGGCGGTGGACTGCCCTCCCCCGCGGCTGGGAGCTTCGGGTCGAGGCCCAAATCTTGGCGGCATCGGTGCTCTTTGGAAGGTCTGGATCTGGCGGTTATGGGTGTTCCTAACGCGGTGGAGCTCGCTTCGGTAGCAGGGCCATGGTGAGGAGAACCTCCGGCGGCTGCCCCTGGCCGGATCTGGGCGCCTCGGCCCTAGATGGGCTTTGGCGGGCTGGGCTCTGCCTCGATGGTCTTTTTGCAGGCGGCAACGATGGCTCGCGAAGCTTGGACGTGGCACTACGGCTTGCCCATTGCAGCAGTGGTGGCTCGGGCTTTATGGGTCCATCTGTGCCCGGCCGGGCCTATCTGGGTCTGGTGTGCCCGGGCTTCTCTGCCCGGTCTATGACTGCCCCTGGCATTGGAGGTGGGTTCCTCCCACGGGCTGCGGTGCTGTTGTCCTCGTCCCGGCGATGTCATGTGTCTCCGTCCTACATGCCACGTGTCGGTGTACACGAAGCGATGGTGTTGGTGAGTTCAAGGTCGTGGTGGCGTATGCTGGTTGGTGGCGAAGCTGGGTTGTGGTGCTCTGTTGCGCCAGGGTTCTGTGTGGGCGAAGGTCGGGAGAAATCCATGTCGGCTTGTCCGACCCTAATGCGGTGCCGCCGCCCAGTGGCACCATTCCCTCAACCTTGTGCCCCTACTCTACCCGGAGTACCGGGGGAAAACCCTTGGAGCTTGGTCCAGGCAGCAATACCGTGTTGACGGTGCTTCTCTCGGGAAGGGACTGCTAGGGACTCGGCGTTTTGGTGCACTTGGAGTGTGGTGGAAAAAGTTGGAGGGCGCAGTGACTGAGGGTCATCATCATCTAGTCATTTCATCCTGGTCTTCATTTCTTTTCTTTTGGGCATGTTGGGCGTGTGTGTACTGCTGCCCCAACATCGTGTATCGTGTTGTGTCTTTCTTTGGGCGTTGTGCTGTCTGGTCAGGAGCGGTCTTACCTGTGTGCTTTATTTATAAAGCGGGGCGAAAGCCTATTTCGAGATTGTGGCGTGGCTCACTCTGGGATTGGGAGATGGCGTTGGTGGTGCGGTAGGTCAGACGAAGGTGGGTATGGCGTGCGAGGCGGAGCGGTGGACCGGAGGTGTCAGCAGGGTTTGGAGATAGAGAAGTACTCCCTCCGTTTTAAAATATAAGATGTTTTAGCTTTGTGAATATAGTGTATCCTACACACTAAAAAGAGATACACTATATTCACAAAGATAAAACATCTTATATTTTGAAACAGAGGGAGTAGGTAAAAGGTCTCCTAACGGCGACCCACTTTCAAAATAAGTACTATGACTTTATCTAAATTCGAATCGTAACATATGTAGTATGTACGTATTTGCACTAGGGTCAGCCTTAAGTTGTACTTTCTGTTTTGTCTAACGTAAAGTTACCTGATAGACAAGTTATTTTTGACAAAATTTTACACCAGTCCTTATACGTTCGGTTTTTTTAGCCATCAGATTGCGTCCGTGAGGGGTTCCACCTTTCGCCGCCACCGCCGCCGTTCCCTAAGCTCTTCCAGTTCCTCCGCCGCCGTCTCGCGCGCCATCTCTCCTTTGAGCCCACGGCCCACCGCCCACTGCCACCTTCAGGACGCATCCGATGGTTGCCCGGCAAGCTTGGACCCACAGCGGACAACAGACGACGAGATGCAAAAGGCCACGGCGGCGAGCTTACCAATCCCTTCAACTAGCTGTCGCGACGGCCACGACAAGGTGAGATGGCGGAAGTGCGAGCGGTCGGCAAACGCCCCCACTGGGTATTTCGCCGGGAGATGTTGTGCTCAGGTCCGGCGATCTCTGCCCTGAGATGCTGTGGTCAGGTCAGGCTGATGCCTCAGTCCTGCAGTTGGCCTTTTCCTAAATATAAATAATCCTTGTTCGCCTGTAATTCACAACCTTTTCGTGGCTGGCATTTATACTGTTTTTACAGGAGCTGCCTATGTTTCTTATACCTGCTGAAATTTTCGTACTAATTTCTTTCATTCCATCTGCAAGATGTCTCGACTAATTCCTAAGATAAAAATGTTAAATGGTTGATGCACAATCCATACGACACTCGAACGTGGTTCAGATCATTTGGCCTGACTTGAGTGAGGCTGCACTAACATGGCAAAGGAATGATGTAGCCTCCTCATGGCAGCTGATATAGGTGTCTGCATCACTGAACCGGCTCTGTGTTCTTAGCACCTGGCATGGCTTGAATTTTACAGAGGTTTGACTTTTCAGGTAATATGTGGTGCAAGTTGCAACTGGGGTATGCGGTATGCCATGTGGTTCAAATTGCAGTTTACTCTCTTTAGGATATTTGTATGGGCTAAACGGAAATGGTATATCTGTTTTCATAAAATCACCTACTACTATTTTATTCCTTTTTTCATATGAGTTTTTTTCTAAACATTAACCTTCCAAACTTTGTGTTGAAGCACCAAGTACAACACAGTTGTTTAGCTTCGAGATACTACACACACCTCAATATAGAGAGGAACGTCTCCCCACTCTAAACAATTAATCTGGTTCAGTGAGACACCGAGGGCGTCAAACACAGAGAATGATCCCTGGTGGGCTGGTGTACAACCACTCTCCTAATCATCCAACCAATAGTTGACTCTCTAAATTTATAAATATAATGGAAAGATAAATTAGTAATAATTATGTTTTAGAGGCCGTGTCAATGCCAAAATTGTCAGTGTCTGTTACACAAGGGTAATAGCAGCCTCATACTTAAGTTCTTTTTTTAACTAATGGGATGACAGACAACGAAGTAAGAGCCCAGATTTATCGTTACCTTTACATCTCTGTGATCTGTAAACCGAGCAAGCAAAGAATCTCATGATGGATGTGGTGTGTGCGAAGCAAAGAATTCACAACTTTTATTTAAAGAGAAAGCAAAGCAAATGCAAGGAATGCTGCTAATGGGTATGCATACACATGGACCGATTCCCATACTAGCTAGCCAAGCTATCCATTATTTAGTACACGAGCCACATGTCTGCCGGCAACTTCCAATTTCCTCATCCGCAATCTAGTTTGCTTGTGTATCGTATCTAGGTTTGTGCAAAAGCAGCAGTTAATCAAGGTAACTATGGTACTCCGATTAATTAATTACTTCTCCAAATTTATAGAAGTATGTGTTTAACAAGGCATCGATCTTATACATGTTAGGAAAGGAAAGAAATCAGATCCAGAGATTGCTGCATACAGACCCATGGGTTAGAGGTTCAAACAGGAGCTGCTTGCATTTGAAGGATTGATTCGGTTTGTCATGTCTCATAAGGAGGTAATCCATCACCCCACCTCGATCTTCATTGATTAATGCTGCAGATTTTGTGACTTGGTTTCTGTAGCTATTGAACTTAACTGGGATCTTCAGTAGTGGTGCAGTCAAGATCCTATAGGCCATTCCTTCGTGTCAACTATTTTCCCTTTTATTGTACTTTTATCGCCTGCTAGCTTTGGTGTTTGAAAAATCTATAGCAGATTAAGTGGGGTCTTTGGCATATATATATAAACACTCGATAATTGCTTCCCTGTTTATTATCTGCGTTAGCAAGTTGTAATTTGCCTCATGGTTTGAAAATGAAAGATCAAAGAAACAAAGCTAAAAGTGATAAACCTCATTTGATGTTATTACTCTTGAACGCTGCAGAGGATCGAGATCCACGCAAAAAACATCGATGCTGCAGCAGGAGAGATAATTGGTGTGCTGGAGGATACAAGCAAAGGAAATGTGGTATACTTCGGTGGTTGGCATGGACTTGGGGCATCACCGGCTCTCAAAGTAGTAGCCCAACGTCTGAAGTCATCAAAATCAAAGTTTGACAAGGTTATCCATGTGGATTGCTCGGTTTGGAAAAGCATGAGGGCCCTGCAAAAGGCTGTTGCGGAGGAGCTGGAGCTTCCACAGTCGGTGATGGCCATCTTTGATAGGCATGACGAAGAAGATGATTTCAACGGGGTAGAACAAGGTTCTAGAGAGGTCATAGAAGATATCAGAGTGAAAATATTCAGAATGCTTGTTAATAGTACATTTGTGGTGGTTTTTCACAACGGGAGCAAACAATGCATTGATTTGTATGAGTGTGGCATTCCAGTAATACCACTTTTGAAAAATAAGATGTTGTGGACCTGGAATGGGAGGTTTCGGCTCTGTCTCGAAGTAGAAAATTTGGAACTAGAACAGTGGGAACTGGAAGACATGCACGGGCTAACTGATGTTTGTTTCCATACTTCTCTGGGATATGGAACCGAAGAATTGGAGGATCTAGTGTATGAAGAGGCTGAAGAGGTTGCCAAGTGCCTGGGGATTGCTGAGCCTGACTACATGAACCACAAGGTAGTGAAGCTGTGCATCCTGTATGCATGGGCAGTAAGAAGAACCATATCTCCTACTGTTGTGGACTTGAACACCCATGCACCGAACTGTTGGATCTGCGATGGGATTATACAGGGCCAAGAAAATATAGTAGCATGGGAGATCGGGGATTCTATGCAGAGAAACATGCGCTTGGGTTGGTTTGGGAAAGCTATCAATCAAGAGAATATTGGTGGAGATTATCCTGAGGGAAAAAACAAATTAATTTGGTTTGAGAAGAAGATTATCAGAGAGGCAAAATATAGAAAATATAGCCCAGAAGATTTGGCATTTCTTCATAAAAATAGGGTGACGAGAAAGATAATCGATCAGCTGGAATCTACCACAGATCAATTGGCATTACTGCTTACTGATCTTGCTCCTGAGGCGAACCGCTGGGATTTCACCACGCACCAAGAACTGCTGAAGGATAGTACTCGTGTGTTGCCTCCTGAGGTGACATCATGCTTTATATTTGCACAGGAGGGACCAAGAAAGACAACATCAATAAAATTGCCAGTTGGCATGTTCCAACACTCACAAAGCAGCAAGCTGCGTGTCTTACATCTGTCTCAGTGCACCTTCAATTTTGCATCGCCTCCATTCCTGTGTTGCAAACAACTAAGATTCCTCCTGCTAGACCATTGCACAAATACCGCTAGTAAGGATCAGCCGAGCCACACCGAAGACGTATCATGTTTCCAGAAGCTATGGGTGCTGAAACTGAGGTATACAAACTGGTACTGGCTGCTATCAGAAAAGATGAAGATCCCGATGGCTGACCTCAGGGAGTTGAATGTGGAGGGAGTCAAGGTTGGGAGCATAAGTAATTTGTGTGGTGGTAGACCTAGCCTTGTCATTCTCCGAGTAATAGACAGCCTGGTATCTAGGGAGGATAAAGAAACAAATAATCAAGCATTATTCCCCAATATGTCCAGTGCAAACGGCCTCAAGAGATCTAGCTTCATCAATGATGTCCTTCCTTCGTCACTTGAGTCTTTTAGCTTCATCACCAAAGATGAAAATTTAGCCAAGATATCTAGCATCTGCTTCCGGGGTTGTTCACAGTTGAAGAGTATAGTACTCAGAGGAGATTTGAGCAGCCTCGAGGAGTTGGACCTCACGGGCACAGCAGTGAAAACTCTTGATCTCAGAGATGTGGTATCTCTAAGGCTCCAACGTCTCATCCTGCTTGGCTGCGAGAATCTCTGCGCAATATTATGGCCACAGATACTTTTTCGTTCCTCCTATTTGAGGGTGCTGCACATCAACACCATCCGATCTGCATCACCAATCCAAGCAGCTAATTGGGAAGAAAAGGACAAGGAGGCTTGTTCTGCTACATCCATTCTTGGTTTTGCTGCTAGACAACAAGACATGAGTCGAGATGCAGCCTTTGAATTTGCATGGCACATCTCTCTACGAGATGCAAGGCTCCTTAGGTCTCTTGCGACCTTTGATAAAGCTATGTACTTCAAGATACATATGGTAATGGATTCATCTCCTGCTAGTAGAGTATATGTTGTTGGTAGCGAAGTTGCTCAGGGAATCATGAATTTACAACAACCTGATTGTTACTTATATGCAATAGATGTTATCTTTCAAGGCCACCAGGAAGACGGTGCTGGTAATAAAGGCACAACTAGTTGGATATGGGCTTGCCCACCTGGTCCTACTCCAGAGGAAACTGACTGGTACGTTCACTTACAAGATGAAGAAGCGATGCAGCAACAACAGAGCAGCATAGAAGGAACTAGTACCAGCACTGCTTTACCACCTAGTTACATATCTAACGCTACTCGCATGCTTCACGTGCATGATAGACAATCAATCACTCACATCCCATGGCCACAAAATTCATTTTGGGAGAGTCTTAAGTGGTGTCGAGTCGAAAGGTGCTCCGAGCTATGCTCTGTTTTTGCTAAACCCCAAGACCATGTCCACATAATCTTTCGCAAGTTGGCCACATTTTGGGCATCCCAGCTCCTGGTGGCATGCTACATCTGGAACTGGAGGGCAATATCTCAAATTGATGGAGAATCCTTTAGGCGTCTTGCATTCTTGCACCTGGACTATTGCCCCAGGCTAATCCATGTCCTCCCTTTTTCTGTCCACATGGCGACCTTGCCTCGTTTGGAGACACTTGAGATAGTGTGTTGTGGTGATCTGAGGGAGGTCTTCCCATTAGACCCTAAGCGCCAAGAGAAGCAGGAGCTTATAATATTTCCTGAGCTAAGGCGGATTCACCTGTACGAGCTCCCCGTGCTGCAATGCATATGTGGGAGAAGGATGTCCACACCCAATCTGGAGACCGTCAAGATCAGAGGCTGCTGGAGCCTCAGGCACCTGCCGGCTGTCAACGGAAACACCACCAATCGGCCCAAGGTGGATAGCGAGAAGGATTGGTGGGACAACTTGGAGTGGGATGGGGTGGAGGCAAACCACCACCCTTCTCTCTACGAGCCAACCAACTCTCGATACTACAAGAAGTCCCACCTGCCGAGAGGCACTGTTCTCAGGTGAGATGTATATGTGACTTCGTCTCTTCTGTCGTTAATAACTTAGTGTACTCATCTTCAAATCAACTTTGCCATTTTATATGTACTACTTTGTCGGTCTAGTATGATATGCATATATTGTGAATCAATCATCTCACTGACAATTTCGTTATGCTGCACTGCAGGTAACCAGTCCCTTCCATGAGTGGACTGCTACCCCAAGCATCGATCCGGCCTGTGGTGTTGCCTGCACTGCACAGCTGTTGTTTCCTTGTTTGCAGTTTATGGTTGTGTGCTGCTTTCCTTACATCATGCTTCTTGATTGGTCTTTATGTGCTCTCCGCATCTGCATTGCCATTGTGTGGCTCTGCAAGTGCGTCGACATGGCTTCCAGTTTGATTTGCTAAGGATTGGATTGGTTTTGTTGGTTCAAACTAAGCATGTATTGTCCAGTTGGATAGATGATGCGTAGTGCAAGAGAGAAATAAATAAGAGGGGGTATTCAGCTTGGGCAGCATGCATGAGAAACATGCATGTTCATGCTGCTACTATGCTCTCCCTATGTGTGTTTGGTGTGTGATTTGTCAGCTATAGGCTGATTGCTGTATTAAAAATCTATTCCTCTGACTTGGTGTCTGATGTCAGCTATGGGCTAACTGCTGTATTAATAATATACATGATGATTGTTTCTGCGTTTCATAGGTTTCGTCATCTGGCACAGGCACTTGTAGCTTTATGTTTTGTTCCCTGCTGGTCATATAACTTACAAAATTCAGACCGCACCTAAACTCCTAAATTTGCTCCTCTAAACGGTGGCCGCCAGAATCGATCCCCTAAATCTAAGCTCCTATATTTGGATCTTCTATTAGACATTTCAACAAACACATTGCAATCAAACAAAAACACACCAAATTCAAACAAAAACACAAAAGATTGAAACGTGTTGCATTGCTTTGTTGCTACTTCATAAATACATAGGCGACATATGCTCGGCGCCGTCGGTGGCCTCCCGCCGCCACCTAGCCGTCGAGGCTGCCGAGCCAGGCATTGAAGGAGTCGGTGGAGTCGGCGTTGTTGTCACAGAGGTCGATGACTTCCTCTATTGGCGCGGAGGAAGATGCAACCACCGTCGTCGAGGAAGACGAGGTTCACAATCGAAGAAGAAGGTCCCGCTCCCGCCGCCGCCGTCGCAGATGCCACCGGTGCCACTGAAGAGGCAAAGCCATGGCGCGCGGCGTACTCCATGCAGCGTTGTGCCTCCGCCGTGACGCAACCGGGATTGAGTCGACGAAGCTCGGCCATGTACCGCTCGCCGGCGGCCTCGGCCTCGGCAAGTCGCTCTGAGGTTCTCGGTCCTCCCGAGCTATACGCGCGGTGTGACCATGGCTGGGAGGGGAGAAGAGCAATGGCGGGGCGCCGGCCTGCCCGAGCGGGAGGTTGAACGGCCTATAGTCGGAACCGTGGAGCTGGACGTTGGCGACGTCGTGCGCCCACGCCGATTGGAATTAACCGAGCCAGTGGAGGGCGCCAGTGTTCCGGTTGGTGATGTCGGTCACCCATGTTCCCGACTGCCGCTGTCGCACGCCGTGGTACTGGCCATGCGATGCCGACGGCGGTGGGAGGTTGGGTGACCTAGATCCCCGGCCTCGAGTCCCGCTGTGGCCTCGAAAGACGCTGCGGATAGGCGGCGGAGATCGGCAGTGGTATCCGGCCATCTCTGGCGGATATCGGTGGAAGGAGGGGCGGTGGGGAGCAGAATGGCGGCGGGGGAGTGAGCGGCGAAGGGGAGAGGATTTTTTTTCTCGTTGGCCTCGTGGCCGAGCAAATATAGGAGAGAGGGAGGATTTAGTTTTTAGGGCCGGATTTCTAAATTTGCTTCCGTAAACGATTTCGGTTAGAGGCCTATAAGAATTGCTACAGGATGGGAGCCAAACCAGCGCTGAGAAAATCATGGAGAAACAGCCACAACGCTTGCATGCTGGATTCAAGAGAATTATACAGCTAGAGTGAGGCAGCGAATGTACTAAACTAATTCGTGCACTATTAGCCTTACATGAGTTGACTTATCAAATGGAACCCTCAGAGATGGTTGAATGAATTTTGTTCGAGCGACTTGGCTGGCGGTTTAACAACAGGATTGGTGCTGCACAAGTGACACGTGTAATCTTTTTCGTGTACATGCACTGCTTTTATGATCATGTTTTATAGCCGGCTTCGAAGTTAGTACTCCCCTTTCGTTTTAAAATAGTTGTCACAAATTAATAAAGAGAACTTTACTAGAGTATATATTACGTTCGTAGTATCTACGAACGTAGTATATAGAGAAGTACAAATATTACAGTGTCTTGGTCTGAGAGAAAACATTACTGTGCGTCCGACGAGATACTGTGCGTCCGACGAGATATTGTAAAAAGCTTTTGTGCATGGAGTAAACTAAAATACAACCTCGACCGATAGCCAATTACAAACACAGCACGATCGCATCGGTCGCCATGGTAGCAGCCAGCTGCACGCTGATCATACTGAGCCCAGCAGCACCTTGTCGCAGGTGTCGCTGCAGCCCTTGTCGCAGGGTTCTTTGCAGGAGTGGTAACTCCGGAGCTTGCAGCCGACACATTCCGCCTCCGATCGGCTCCCAAGCAGGCCGCTGCCGCAGTCGGCGTCGGCCTTAGCGTCGCACGTGTTTCTGCATCCATGGTAGCAGTCGGCGCAGCTTCCGGCCGACGCCGGACGCCCCGCGCCGAGGACCAGCACGGCGCAGACCACGGCGAGGACGGCGATCTTCAGAGCGGGAGCCATTCTTCAGGAGGATGGGAGAACAAGATGGTTGATGACACGATTATTGCTTGTGCGATTCGCATAATGCCCTGTCGTGTGGTGCTGTTTATAGACGCGGCCAGCACCAGCAAGCGCTAGTGCACGGGAGGGAGATGGGATCCGTGAATCGAACCAGCGATGAGAAAATCGTGGAGAAACACCCACGATGTTGCACGTTTGAATCCAGGAGACCTTATACAATTACCTCCCTCGTGAACCAGCGGATGTTGTAAACTATCACGCATGATTGCATACCTTGCGCCATTAACTAGCATTATTTGACTTGTATATCACGATCGACCATGAGGTCATTGGCACGTGCTTATCACGCTTCATGGAGCACATTACCGTCGGCGTACATCGCATTGCAAGGCCACGTGGATTAACAAAACATAGATAGAACAAAGAATATCAAACATGGTCATATATTCACATAAAAAAAACATGCTCACATGTATCACATGTGCTGAATTTTCTCAAGAACAAAAATGGGGAGTTGAGGATAGGCTCCATCAAAAGTCAAACTTCTCTTGTCCGGAGTAAGAGCAAGTTCACTAGTGTAGTGTGCTATAACTAAGTGCCATATCATCTATAATCAACTCTGTAGTGCAGTGTGCTATAAGCAAGTGTCATGTCATCTAAGACCAATTCTATAGCTAGAACGTACAATAGTTAACTAAAAAGTTATACTCACTTTGTCCTAAAAAGGATGTTGTAGATTTATTTAAATTCGAATGTATCTGGACACTATTTGGCATATAGATTCATTCAAATTTTGGTAAACTTGCGATATCCATTTTAGGACGAATGGAGTACTGCTTTATCAATATATGCCCACATTTCACTCTTAGAAAGTGCCTAAAAACGTGAGTGCCTAAAAAACGTGCTAGATCTGACTTTTAAGTCTTAACCCGCTTATAATCTCTCTTCTCTCCTCTCCCCTTCGTTTCAATAAGACTATAATATTTCCAAAATCTAAGGAGAAAATGTGCCCTCCCTAGTCTCTCGGGGCACACACAAACATGAGTTGCCAAGTTATTTTTCAGTTTTTATGGCATTCCTATTTCTTGTGGGGTTCTTTGTGTTTTTTCTTGTGCCATAGGATTTTCATCGTGCGGCCACTCGCGCACGCACCTGCGCGGGCACGTTGGTGCGCTTGCACACCTCATAATATTTTATCTCTTATAGCCAGCTGGCTGTATCCTATTACACATGCTCTAAGGATGCATATACATAACGATATATCTATATCTATACTACTAAATTACTTAGTGTAGGTTGGTCTACACAAATTTTGCGTTGACAGTTGCATTTTCCATATTGGGTTTATCCTCTAAGGTGCTCTTGTGCTTCTGGGTTTGTTGCTATTTTGTCGATTGAGGGATAGCTAGGGCTCAACAGTCCTTATGAATCATTGTCGGTATTTGCATATTTTCTTGCCATTTTTATTATCTCCCTCATGTCAGTAACTTTGCCGTGCTTAAACTGGTGACACAGTAATTTGATTGGGAGCCCTGCGATAAAAGCTTCGATCGCGGTCTGGTGGTTGACTCCTTCGCATGAGTTTTACATGTCGATCCATTTTCCAAGGTAGTCCCGATAGGTTTCTCCGGTTTTCTAGATGCAACGCTGCAAGTCTCCGACTGTGCAGGGCGTCCTGTAGGTACCCTCGAAATTCCAAAAGAACGCACTTTGCATATCATACCAGTTATGAATTGTGTTTTTTGGAAGTTCATTGAGCCATGATCGAGCTGTCTTTTACAGCATGAGTGGGAGATACCATACTGCGACCAAGCTGTTTCCTCCTTTGATGATGCAGCAAGCCTGAAAAAATCCTGGAGCCAAGTATCTGACCGAGCCATCGTAAGGCTGGATGTGTCTTGAGATGGCGAACCCCTCCGAAAAGTTGATTTGTCGCACGCATGGCCAGAAGCATTTTGGACCCACGTATATGGTATTCGACTTGTAGCGCCGCGCCTCTATGTTTGAGTTGGTCCGGTTCTTGGCGTCACTAGGCGACAGGGAGCGCCGTCTCAGATGTTCACTGTGGCTGCGGGACTGTGGAGTCGGTTCTCCGCTTCTTCCATCACCTCGTCTGCCCCGGCGTCCTCCCTGGCCTCCATGGGGGCCGTTATGGTCCCTGCTTGGCAGAGAGGGTGGTGTTGGTGGATTATTTCTAGAAGAACACCGGCCTCCGTCCGAGGCTTCGTTATGCCGACTTCGAGGCCGGTCTTCGTGGCGATGGCCATCGTGCCGGCTTGATCCAGCGCGTCTTTCGTTGTTTCTTCGTCCGTCGTTATTGCCATTGTGGCGAGGTTCGGCCAAACGGCTTGTGTGTGTAGGAGGGGGCATTCATTATCGATCTTTCTCCTAACGGCGTGCTTCATATTCTTCCCTACAGTTATTCGACTGCTGCCGGGGAGGTTGCTGTGGAACCAATTCAGCTACCGCATCTCGCGCTGCGGCTGCCGTGACGTTGCTCTAATCACGCGCAGTTCTGTGTCGCTGCCCCAAAGAGCCGGTTCTTGAGTAGGTGTCATCCTGAGGGTCGGAATGGTGGCACCGATCCGGTTCCTGACGGGGCCTCGATTCGTGCTGCCGGTCCACATCAGTGCGGCATTGGTTGGATTTCGAGATCAGCTTCCCGCTGAAAGATGTGGCGGCTTTCTATTTCTCTAGGGCCTTGTTGAGTAGTGTTACACTCAGCCGAACATGTTCTGGAGTGGGGTTATTTGCTAAGATCTCTCGGGTTGCGGCAATGTTTTGTACCAACATGTTGTACACCCGGTTTTCTTTACTGTCAAACCGAGGCTATCCCACGACTATGTGTATTTCTTTCCCTCGAAAGGGATTTGTGAACATCCAAATTTTTATTTGCCAGCTCAGGGCCGTTCTGGATATTTTGGTGCTGCAGGGAATTGAACTACTCTGCATCTACGATGCGCTGCTTCTCCTCGACGAGGTGAGTTGCTTCATCCAAGAGTCACTGGTGATGTGCTTCTAAGGCCAAGGACCTTTCCTCTAGCTTCCCCGGTGTAAGTTCCGAAGCAGTTGGGATCGGTGTTGTTAATGCTTCTCCGTATATTTCACGGGCACCTGGGGTAACCACGTGTCCATCCACCGGAGATTTTTTGGGTTCCCGGGGGATTAGAGCACTGTCGAATCCTCCATATAGAGCTCCTCGTCAAGTTTCTCCTCAGTCGGAGTCTTTATTTCTTCTTCTTCTTTGCCATGTTGGCCCTCTAGGTACCGGTAGCAAAGACGGCTTTTGGTTCGTTTCCTGGAGATAAGCTTGTGTCAGTACTTTCGGACATTTGGAGATCGGGATTTTCTCCAAGATCCATATCATCATACGAGTCGGGAAAGTTTCTTTCGTAACTTTCGTCCATACTATTGTAGGGACTTGGGTCCGACCCTTGTCCCTCCTGCACAGCCCTGGAGCTGAGTTCTTCTCCGAATTCTTCTTGGTACGCCCGGAGTTCTGCTGATGTCATAAATTCCTCTGGGAAAGCCGCTATGTCGATGTTTGCTCCGATTGCGTCCAAAACCGAGTCATTGTCGTCTCCATCATCGGCAGAGCCGGATCCAGAGCCAACGCAACCGACCAAGTGAGATCCATGTGCTTTGAGGTGGGTGAGGCCTTCTTCTTTTGCTTCCTTGAAACTTTTGATGGTCTCGAGAATGGCATCCATATTGGCATCGCTGCGCAGCATCATACGCCTTACTGTGTGCCTCAGAAGCGATTTTCCTACTCCAGCATAGGTAGAACCGGATCCGGAGCTATTGTAGTCGCACGTGTTCCTGCATCCATGGTAGTAGTCGATGCAGCTGCAGGACGCCCCGCGCCGAGGACCAGCAGCACGACGCAGACCACGATGAGGACGGCGATCTTGAGAGCGGGAGCCATTCTTCCGGAGGATGGGAGAAGAAGAAGGTGGTTGATGACACGGTTATTGCTTGTGCGAGCGTATACTGCCCTGTCATGTGGTGTTGTTTATAGTCGCGCCGCCAGCAAGCGCGACTAGTGAATCGAACCAGCGATGAGAAAATCATGGAGAAACACCCACATGTTTGAATCCAGGAGACCTTATACAATCTCTCCCTCGTGAACCAACGGATGTTGTAAACTATCTAAAAGTGTAATAGGCGCACCCCCATGGGCTTCTCATAGCGCTCACCCCTCTCTTGGCCATAGGATGCTTGGTTAGGGGTGATCTAGGCCATTGGTTCTAACTAGTGTTGCTAGTCCAAGCCATGAAAAAGACGATTTCTACCCGCCTGCTGGTGTGTTGCGTCGCTGGTGCTGGGGTCGTCTGGTTGCTTGGCCCGCTTGGCGGTCCAATAGGCTGGGAGAGGGATGGTGCCGCTAGTCTGCCACTGGAGTCACACCCCGTTTTCCGTTTAAGCCCCGCGACGTCGTGCTCGCGCCTCTCTTTACGAGACGGAGATATTTCTGGCGCAGGGGTATGCTGGGGTTTTCATCACTTGCCCTTTCGAGAACCGCCGGGCCGGCTCGGTGGCATCTCGTCGTTGGTGGGACGGTGCGCTCGCTGCCTACTCCTGCGTCCCATCCTCCCATTCGCCTCCGCACACCACGCCCAGCTCGTCTCTGCACGCCACACTCAGATCCCGCTCTCCTGTTTAGGGTTCCTCGGTTTTCTTCAGCGCCGCTTGGGATTTCTTGCCTGCCGGGTTCAACGCCGGGTACCCGCGCTCGGCGTACGGTCCGTCGCCATAGCTGTCTTCCGCGTTGGATTCAGTTGAGGTGGGTCGTGCTTGCCCATGGTGGTTGGTTCCCTTCCTCCTCGATCTGTTTTACTCTGGGTTTTCCCCTCCTTTTCATTATCTCCTTAGTTTGATGTGGATCAGAGGCGATTCGTTGCCGGCGGCTGTGGGAAGTAGGGGACCTATGGGAGGTCGTGCGACCCTGTCCCATCCTCGTCCGGCACTCCACCTCCGAGCTCGCGTCACTGCAACGTGACACCCCACGAGACCGGTAGCGCGGAGGATCGCATGGGGAAGCGGTGGATCGATGCAGGTTTCGGCCGCCAGAGCTCCACCACGTCTGCCTGCCCTCCCTCTCCCGGAGCGTGCAGGAGCGCCGGCTTGCTCGCTGCAGCTAGGTTGTGTTCGAGCCCCCTTCCTCACGTTTCTGCATCCGTGAGACGCTCCTCGATGTCTCTGCGAATTTATCCATCCCATCCCTTACAGGTGTTCAATCCTCTCATAAGCTTATCTCTTTAATTTAATCCCTAGATTTTTCGTATTTGTGCTTGCGTAGATCTTTATGTATGCCTTCAAGGTGTTTGATGGAAATCTAAGAAAGTTACATGGGAAAATCAATTCGGTGGTTTGCATTGTTGGTTACTGACTAATTCATTTGCTTTGTAATTTAGCTCTGTTGTGTGACCTGCACATGATGATATCATTGATAAAAACATATGCCCTAAGTTTAAGTTCCTGGAGTTCATGGCTACGGATAGACCAATCGATATTTGAGTACCGTAAACTTGAAATTTGAGCAGTCATTAGGCTGTCCCCTAACTGAAGATTAGAATATACAAACACATGTTGGACAGTTTTCCCTTGTGTTGGGGGACAGTCTTTCAGTTTGAAAGCTGAGCCTATCATAGACTACTACATTAGTTAGCAATCTCAGATTTGAAGCTCATGCTTATGTAAATTTTTGTGTAGGTTCGTACTTTTGTCCGATGTGATTTTTGAACATGCTTATAGCATAAGTTCTTACTATTTTTCTGAAATCATGGGAAGGATTTGAAGTCAATGTTTTGATTTTGTATAGGTTCACTAAAGAGAGATCAGTAAAGAGGCCAAGGAGATACGCCACTGCTGGCCACATTGTAGTGATTTGCTCTTCATGCATTAATCGAGTGGTGAAGTGTAGCATTGCACTGTTGCATGTGTGTTCACCTAATCTGCAGCAGCTAATGAATTTTTCTTGGTAATCTGATCTCATCATACTTCTCTTAATATTTGACAGGAACTTCATCTTGTATAGCTAAATTGGTGATTTTAAAACATAAGCTTTAGTTTTCATCTTATGCACTCAAAACATGTATGGTCCTCTACCTAATTGTCAAAACATATGAGGGTGAGGTTATGTATATATATGAGATGATTGATAGCATACACATAGCTGCAACATCATTTTCATTTATTTATCGATGTCGTTCAATGTATAGCAGTAACGTGTGTACCTTACTATCCTATTTATGACTGCATTTCTCTTATTCCTCATTTACGGTGCTACTTTCTGTTATAAGATGTTGAATATCACATTTTAGCACCAGCCCGTGAGGAAGTAGATTATTTTTCCTTTAATTATTTAGTAAGTTCCAGTCATGTTGTCGGTTGCTAACTGCTAGCTATACTTTCCAAAAAATAAATATATTTTCTTTTTTTTCTGCATGTACAAATCTAAATGTTTAGGTCGCTGCTCGCTCACAGAAGAAGTGTTTTGCTGTTGCTATATAGAGCATCGTAACTATGTCGTGCCATTTCTTAACAAAATTCATCCCTTTTCTTTATCATGTAGGCTAGGGAACCAGGATTGACAAAATACAACTGTTGGGAGTGAGCTCGCCAAGGCGCAAAGGAGATGAGCTTGTGGGTGGCATTACGGAGCGGGAAGCAGCCACGGCTGACGAGGAGCTTGTAGGCGTATCTTGGGCAGAAGTGTTGGCCAAATGGGATGAAGGTTGTGCCTTTTCCCAACTAATCTAGCATGGGGCTGCAAGGGAATGAGGTTGTTGTCAAGAATTGGGATGGTGAGAAGGTGGTTCAGATCAATCAAGTGGTATTTACACGTGTGTGTTGCAGTTACACTAACCTTCTGCCTTTACCACACCCTTCTCCTAGCATTGTTGCCTCTAGGCAGGAAAGCGATTACAAAACCAATTACTAAAATGTTGGATAGCGATGGTGCTTCAGCTCCAATAGACCTAGACAAGTCCATGCATTCAACATCAGGATTGGTCTTCTTCTGATTTATACTCACATGTTGCTGTCTGGAAGATGCATGATATTTAAATTTGGCTCTCTTAGGTACTTTTTGTTAGAGTATATTTGTATATTGTAGTTTCCCCATATGTTAGGGGGCTTCCTGTATATTTGCACTTGTACATGTACTATATATTCTGGCCTTTTGGCCCTCTGGTAATACAAGATCTATTACCCTAACATGGTATCAGAGCCGTAAGGCTTTTCTTTTCTCTCGCCGCCGCCGCCCGCCCCACCTCGCCGCCGCCGCTCCTCTCTCTCGCCGCCGTCGCCGCCGCCCGCCCCGGCTCCTCGTCGCCGCGTTCGGCCGCCGCCACCGCCATCACGCCGTCGCCGGCCACCCCTGCCGCCGCCGCCTCCTCTCCCGCCACCGCCGGCCGCCCCCGTCGCCGGCCACTCCCGCCGCCGCCGCCTCCTCGTCCCGCCACCGCAGGCCGCCCTCGCCGCCGCCGGCCACCCCCGCCGCCAACCCGGCCGCCGCCCGTTGCCGGCCGTCGCCGCCATCGCCACCGGCCCCTCTCCCTCGCCCGCTGCCGGCCGCCGCTGTCGACCCACCCCAGCCGCCGCCGCCGCCCAGTGTTCTGATCCGGTTCTCGTTCGGATCTAGTTCGAAAAAAAGCTATGTCTTCCTCGTCGGGCTATGTTGCGATTCTCGCTGCCCGGTGCTTTTTGATGGCACGAATTATCCTGATTTCGCTGCCTTCATGCGCGTCCATATGCGCGGACTTCGTCTTTGGGGTGTGTTTTCTGGTGAGGTCTCCTGTCCACCGCGCCCCGTTCTGCCTCCGGCGCCTATTGCACCACCACCCGTTTCCCTTGCCCCCGATGCTACTCAGGCGGTCAAGGATGCAGCCCAGAGTGCTGATGATTCTGCTCGGGCTGATTATGAGCGCCAGGTTCAGGAGTATTCTACTGCTACTGCTACCTACCGGCTGGATCTGGCTGACTACACTCAGTGGATAACGAGGATGTTCATGCTGCTGCTGTTCTCACTTTCAGTGTTCTGCCTCAGTATGCTGCTGAGTTCATGGGTCTTCCCACTGCTGCTGCTCAGTGGGCTTTTCTTCGTCAGCGCTCTCAGCCATCTGGAGATGCTCTTTATCTGTCTGTGGTTCGTCAGGAGCATGCTCTTAAGCAGGGTGATTCCACTATTGATGACTTCTATACTCAGAGTGCTGCTATTTGGCGTCAGCTTGACTCTCTTCGTACAGCGGTGTGTAACACCTGTCCCTGCTGTCTGATTTTGCGCGCGGATCTGGAGTTTCAACGCGTCTTTGAGTTCTTGTCGCGGCTCCGCAAGGAGTTTGAGCCGTGTCGTGCCCAGCTGCTTACCCGTGGTCGTGTTCCGCTCTCTGAGGTACTGGCTGAGCTTCGTGCTGAGGAGACTCGTCTTCGTGGTGCTGGTCTTCTTGAGGTTCCTTCTGTTCTTGCTGCTCGTGGTCCCCCAATGCCGCCGGCTTCGTCGTGGTCTCTAGCGCCGCCGCTACTCTCTGCTCCACCTGCCCAGGGTCAGAGTCAGTCTCAGCAGCCTCGTGGTTCTCGTCCTCCCTGCGCCCACTGTGGCAAGCCTGGCCACGATATCTCTGGTTGCTGGACGAGGGATCCACGCTTACGTCAGCAGTATCTTGCTCGTCGGCAGTCTGGTTCTTCAGGATCTTCTGCGGTTGCTTCTGGACCTCCTGCTGGTGCTTCTGGACCCCCTGCTGGTGCTCTGTCTGATCAGGATATTATTCGTGGTCTTCGTAGTCTGCTCGCTGCTACAGGTTCCTCCTCGTCGGGTACTGCTGGTTCTGTGTCTAGTTCTTCTGGCACCACCCGACCATCACCTTCTACACAGTCAGGTACGTCATCCCCGTGGTATCTGGATTCTGGAGCTTCTTTTCATATGACTTATGCGTCTTCTATTCTTTCTGCTCTTCGCTCTCTTATTTCTCCTGTCCGTGTTATTACGGCTGATGGTACCTCTCTTCCTGTTTCCAGTCGAGGCACCCTTTCTACTTTCTCCTTCTCTGTTCCTGATGTTTCTCATGTTCCCAGCCTTAAGATGAACCTTTTCTCTGCTAGTCAGCTTACTGATTCTGGTTGTCGTGTCATTCTTGATGTTGATTCTTGTGCTATTCAGGACCGTCGTACACAGGCTCTAGTTGGAGCTGGCCCTCGCAGCATTGAGTCTCCGGGGCTATGGGAGTTAGACTGGCTTCGCGTTCCTTCCGCTGACACTTCTTCTGCCACTTCTCCTGCGGTTGCTGCTTCTGTCACTGGATCGTTTCAGCAGTGGCATCATCGGCTGGATCATCTCTGCGGCTCCCGTTTATCATCTTTAGTTCGTCGTGATCTTCTGGGGATTGTCTCAGGAGATGTGTCGTCGTTACATTCGTGTCAGGGTTGTAGGTTAGGTAAACAGATTCAACTTCCCTATCCTACTAGTGTGTCTGTATCTCAGCGACCTTTTGATTTAGTTCATTCAGATGTGTGGGGTCCAGCTCCCTTTGCTTCAAAAGGGGGCCATCGATACTATATTTTGTTTATTGATGATTTTTCACGGTACACCTGGTTATTTTTTATGCGCTCTCGCAGTGAGGTGCTTGCTATTTATCAGCACTTTGTGGCCATGGTTCGTACTCAGTATTCAACGCCTATTCGTATATTTCGTGCTGACTCTGCAGGAGAGTATATCTCCCAACACCTGCGTGGCATCCTTGCTGAGCAGGGCACCCTTGCTTAGTTCTCGTGTCCCGGCGCCCATGCTCAAAATGGTGTCGCCGAGCGTAAGCATCGTCATATTCTTGAAACTACCCGCGCTATGATGATTGCTTCCTCTCTTCCGCCGCATTTCTGGGCTGAGACTGTCGCTACGTCGACTTACCTCATTAATATCCAGCCTTCAGCTGCTCTTCAGGGTGGCATTCCTCTCGAGCGTCTCTCTGGCTCCTGTCCAGACTACTCGACTCTTCGTTTATTTGGTTGCGTTTGCTATGTCCTTCTTCCTCCTCGTGAACGCACCAAACTAACCGCTCAGTCTGTTGAGTGTGTTTTTCTTGGCTATAGTGATGAGCATAAGGGCTATCGCTGTTGGGACCCCCGTTGGTCGTCGTATGCGCATCTCTCGTGATGTCACGTTCGATGAGACGCGTCCTTTCTATCCTCGCCCCGCCTCTGGAACTTACCCAACGGATGATCTCTCTTTTCTTCTTTTTCCTGATACACCTTTCGCTGTCTCTTCTCCTCCACCTCCTCCTTCTGCTGCGCCTCCTCCTTCTGCTGCGTCATCCTCTCCTCCGTCTAGTTCCCCTAGTTCTCCTCGGTCTCTGGCTTCGGATCCTTCCTCCGTGACTCCTTCTTCCTCCTCTTCTGATGAGTCATCTTCCGCGGATGAGCTTCCTTCCTCACGGCCTGTTCGTCAGCGTCGTGCTCCAGACCGTTACTCCCCTAGTCAATATGGTCTCTCTGTTGTCTCCGAGCCAACTTCTTATCGGGATGCCGCGTGTCATCCTGAATGGCAGCTTGCCATGGCTGAGGAGATCGCTGCGCTTGAGCGCACTGGCACCTGGGATCTTGTCTCTCCCCCTTCCGGTGTTCGTCCTATCACGTGTAAGTGGGTCTATAAAATTAAGACCCGCTCTGATGGATCTCTTGAGCGCTATAAAGCGCGTCTTGTGGCTCGTGGTTTTCAGCAGGAACACGGTCGTGACTATGATGAGACCTTTGTTCCTGTGGCCCATATGACTACTGTGCGTACTATTCTTGCTGTTGCTTCTGTTCGACGCTGGTCTGTGTCCCAGCTTGATGTTCAGAATGCTTTTCTTAATGGCAAGTTGAGTGAGGAGGTTTATATGCAGCCTCCTCCTGGGTATTCTGTTCCCGATGGGATGGTTTGTCGTCTTCGACGTTCCCTTTATGGCCTGAAACAGGCCCCTCGTGCCTGGTTTGAGCGCTTTGCCTCTGTGGTGACTACTACTGGTTTCTCTCCTAGTTCTCATGATCCAGCGCTTTTTGTTCACACTTCTCCTCGTGGACGCACTCTTCTCCTTCTCTATGTTGATGATATGATCATTACTGGTGATGATCCTGAGTATATTGCCTTTGTCAAGGCTCGTCTTCGTGATCAGTTTCTTATGACTGATCTTGGTCCTCTTCGCTACTTTCTTGGGATTGAGGTTTTCTCCACTTCTGATGGGTTTTCTATCTCTCGGAAAAGTATATTCAGGATCTTCTTGCTCGGGCTGCTCTTACGGATGAGCGCACCGTTGAGACTCCTATAGAGCTTCATGTTAAGCTTCGTCCTATGGATGGTGATCCTCTTCCCGATCCCACTCGTTATCGCCATCTTGTTGGGAGTCTCGTTTATCTTGCTGTCACCCGTCCTGATATCTCTTATCCTGTTCATATTCTGAGCCAGTTTGTCTCAGCTCCTACCACTGTTCACTACAGTCATCTCCTTCGTGTTCTTTGTTATCTTCGTGGCACGATTGCTCGTCGCCTTTTCTTCCCTCGTTCTAGCTCTCTCCAGCTCCAGTGCTACTCGGATGCTACGTGGGCGAATGATCCTACGGATCGTCGTTCACTTTCTACTTACTGTGTGTTTCTTGGTGGTTCGCTTGTTGCTTGGAAGACGAAGAAACAGGTAGCGGTTTCCCGTTCGAGTGTTGAGGCTGAGTTGCGGGCTATGGCTTCGGTGACTGCTGAGGTGACCTGGTTACGGTGGTTGCTTGCAGATTTTGGGGTCTCTGTTACGACACTCACTCTACTTTTGTCAGACAATACAGGTGCTATTAGTATTGCACGTGATCCGGTCAAGCATGAGCTGACCAAGCATATTGGTGTTGATGCTTTTTATACACGTGCTCAGGTGCAGGATCAGGTTGTTGCGCTCCATTATGTGCCTTCAGACTTGCAGTTGGCAGATTTCTTTACAAAGGCACAAACCCGCGCTCAGCATGATTTCTTACTCTCCAAACTTAGTGTTGTGGATCCACCATGAGTTTGAGGAGGGGGGGGGGGGGTGTTAGAGTATATTTGTATATTGTAGTTTCCCCATATGTTAGGGGGCTTCCTGTATATTTGCACCTGTACATGTACTATATATTCTGGCCTTTTGGCCCTCTGGTAATACAAGATCTATTACCCTAACACTTTTGACGATTACACATTTCCTGGTGGAATCTCAGCTACTCCAACCAGACTTTAATTGTACACTTGACTACATATTTTGATGATTTGATATCTGCAAAATACATGAGGAGTTTACTTAATATCAAAGGTACTTCAAAAAGAATCATTTACATAGACCACTCATTATTCCTTATATAATTGTTTTAGAACACAGTTAATTGTTTCGGATCATAAAAGCAACAGCCTCTGCTTCATTTTACTCTTCATTTGTCAGGATTTGTCTACATATATGAATACTGATGTTCTTGGTAACTACAATTAGTTCGGATCATAACGCAACAATCTCTGCTTATTAATGCCTCCTTTTAAGAATATATTCCAATTTATAAATATTGGTTGATGTGCTGAATTTGTTAGTGTAGACTACAATGATAATTTTTCAGGCTAGACTACAATTCTATTAATCTGTATCTTAACACTCCGTGCAAATAACTCATAGCATGTGTAAGAAGATGATTTCTTTGTGCCAGGAAGGATGGATCGATCTTTAGGTCAGATTTTTTGGTGTACAAATCATGTTCTCTTTTTATACGTTCAAGGTCATGTGCAGTTGCATTCCTGTATGTGAACCTGTGACATACTAACAATAGAATAATGGATTTTTTGGTAGATTAGTTACTTACTTGGTTGTTCAGGGGAGATGCTGTAAACCAAGGATGTCCTTTCTTTTGTTATTTTCTGGATATTTGATATATGCGTAGATGGGAATGGAGATGCCAATGATTTATCAGTCAATTTCATGAACCTAGGAAACACATCTGACATTTTTAACAAGGTATGTATTGTAGCCTAATTATAGGCTCAATCTACTTATTGATGCCCAAACTGATAGACCTTAGATGACGAGGGGCAGGACGTACTTCACCTAGCAGCTTCCCTTGGGTAGGATTGGACTGTCAGACTAACAATTACTTCCAGTGTGAACATCAATTTCAGAGATGTTCATGGGTGGACTGCACTCCATTGGTCTGCATTTTGCGGCAGGTAAGTAGTTCAAAAAGTGACATCTTAATGCGTTCACCTTTCTGTTTTGAATATTGAGCTTCATGTGACATTTTGTGACCAACGATACAGAGAACAGATTGTTGTCGTGCTTATTGCACTGAGAGAGCTCCTGGAGTTTTGACAGACTCAAACTCCTGATTTCTCCGGAAGCACACTAGCAGACCTGGCATCTATTAATGGACAGAAGGGCATTTGTGGTTTCCTGGTAGATTCTTCTGTGACTAGCCATCTTCAGGCCCTCAATCTGAAGGAAGCCAATATGGCCGAAATATCTGGTCTACCTAGCATTGCAGATGTTACTGACAGAAGTTCTTCTCATCCTGCAATTGGATATTCATCAAGCGATGTACATAATGCTGCTGAAGCTTCTGGTCGCAATTTTATAGAATACAATCATTTCAAAGAAAAATCCTTCAGTAGATCGGCAGTACACTATTTCTTTGCCTTGTGTACTGTCTAATGTTAGTCTGCTTATCTCACCCCTTTTGTCTGAGAATATGCGCTAAGCTATCAAATCTTAGTTTCCACTATATAGTAAGATCTTATTACTATAAAAAATTTGAGTACTATAAACGGATTGGAGACCATATGAGGCTACATCCAAAGTGCAAGGTTTGTTCTTCATAATCTTTCCCTTTTATTCTTGATGCTAAATGTATCTATAATGTAGCCTCACATTCTGATATCCACTAGCTAACAGGGCATTCCCTGCCTACTTATTAAACAGGCTCTTGCTATTACACATTTGCATGTGCTTACTTGTATCGAATTCCTAACAACTGAATGTATAAATACCTAAGTCCATGAGGATAGTAAGAACTTGTCTTAAGCTCACTGTCCCATTTTGTCTACCTTGAACATCTGCAAAATGCAAACGGTTAGATGTTCAAGCTAGAAAAAAGAAATAGGAGAGTGAACGTAAAACTTGTTTTTGCTATCCTCGTGGCATCATGTCCTTATGTATTATGAGAAAATTATCAACTCTCTCCATTTAGAAAAGGATTTCGTAGATTTGTCTAGATTTATATGCATCTATACACTAAAACGCGTCTAGATACATGCGAATCTAGACAAATCCACGACATCCTTTTCAAGACAGAGTGATACTTAAAATGCTCACAAGAAACATGCTATCATAACCAAATTTATGTAATCCGTATATACTATAAAAAACTTGGAAGATACACTAAGACACTTTTTTCTACTACTATTCTGTCCTTAACTGACATAGCTTCCAGCACGCCTTTCAGAAAGATTATTCTTTCTCTGTCCTCGTGACAGGCTTATAGGTTATTATCGTTTTTACTCGTGTTCTCCTGAATTTCTTTTTTGACATCCTTCACCTTGGTACAGGTTGCCATGATACAGTACCGATGGAATCAATATTTGTGTTCTTGCCCCGTACATCTATACATGGAGAACATTCTGCAAGCAAATTTACATAGTTTTCTCGGGGACTATCAAGGTATTTTCTAATCAATGTGATTTGCTTTCTAAATTCCATGCACTTATGGACATTTGATACCCTGAGAATAGTGTTGCTACTCAAAACCATATCCATTTTGCTAGAACAATTAGCAGGCAAAATTATGGATATTCCAATCATATTTTTGTAATGAAGACATATCCTTAATTAATCCCACGGATAGTTTGCACAAAAATCACTTCGAGGTATATTACTCTGTCCGTACTACGATACTGGTTAAGATATATAGAGAAAAAACTGATGTTTCACCGTGTCACAGGAACAAGTGAACTCCACTGTTTCCTTAGAAGTATCATGCCTTTACACCGCTCAGTTCAGCCAAGGTATCTTTGATCGGTACTAGAATAGGGTACATTCTCCGTTCATTTGCTGTTGCCTTCTTGTTGTGGCCTGTAAAGATCGTGATTCCCCTTAAGTTAAGTTCCTTTTCGACATTGATCCTTTCCGACTTATGTGCCTTTTGCTACGGCCGTCTGATATTAATGGATCATCTATGTATTGTTGTCTCATCCTGCAATGACCAAATCAGCAACGTTTATTATAGATCGATGGGAGTATCATTTTTACACATGTTTTTCATTGTTGTTATACAAAGGAAATCAGTGAAATCCACGGGATTGTGTGCCATGGCGCACCTAAAATTTTAGTATTGTCATTTGCTATTGATATCCTAATGTTATCCCAAAAACTTGATTATGTAAAGTCTGCAAAGTGTATTATTGTTTGTATGCCTGATTTTGTTGCCATTA
The DNA here is from genome assembly GCA_910589775.1 of Avena eriantha. Classification (NCBI taxonomy): domain Eukaryota; kingdom Viridiplantae; phylum Streptophyta; class Magnoliopsida; order Poales; family Poaceae; genus Avena; species Avena eriantha. The sequence continues at coordinate 22,724,570 of OU342741.1, read as the reverse complement.
TACAAAAAGAGAATCACCACGAGTTCAACGGGATCGTGCGCCAAGGCGCACCACTAAATCTAGTACTCGTTAATGAATCCAGGAGTATCATGCATGCATACCTTGCGGCATTAACTAGTACTAGTAAGATTAGCTTTATTTGACTTGTTATCACGATCGATATCAATCGAGCTTGGCTCGTGCTCCATGCCTCATGGAACACTACGGTCGGCGTCTATTGATTGCAAGGTCGCGTGGACAAACGACCCCAAATAATGTAATGGACAAAGAACATCATACATTGTCACATATCTCACATCAATGGATCACATGTGCTGATTTTGTTTTGAGAAAAAAATGCCGGTTAAGGATAGTGCGGTGATCCAGCATACCACTGCATGATTTAGTACACTATAGTCAGTGGCGGAGCCAGGTATTGAAACGATGGGGAGGGGGGCGAACTTTTTTAGGTAAACAGCAAAACAAATTGCCCACAACGATTCAATTTTCACAAGTGATGAAGTACAAGTACCAAAACATGAATGACATAAAAACAACTTGTAAACTACTAACATGGACTCCTTGCACTTGGGTTGCTGAACTGATTGCCACCATATGATCTCAATACTCCAAGAAATACCTACAACATCAACATGTGACGAATTTATGATTGTAAATCTTAGCATAAATATAATAATACTTCTAACTTTCAAGAATATACTATCATACCATTAAGTTGTATTTAAGCATGGAAGACAAAAATGTCGAGGTAGATGACCTCGACGGTTCTTGTAGGAATCAAAACGTAGCATAATCTTCTTGTCATCAATTTTTGTAAATATGTCTTTCTCAACATAACAAACCATCAAATCATTGAGCCAATCATCACCAATCTTGTTTTGAAGATCTGTCTTTATAATATTCATTGCGGAGAAAACTCTCTCAACCGATGCCGTTGCGAGCGATAATGTCAATGCAAGTGTAATGAGACGATGCACCAATGGAAAGATGAAATGTTGTCCAGTTTGAACCAACTTGGTAGAAAGACCACTCAGACTATCACAAGTTAAGAAATCAGGACTTCTCTTCATCATATGAATGTATATGTTGAGTTGATCAGTCAAGATATAGCAATCATGTGAAGAGAAATCAACGGAGTAAAAACTTGCAAGATCAACTAGCTTATCATGATCAAATATGCTAAATGAGTCTCTAGGATCAAGGCATGCAATGCACTGTAATAGGCATGTTGAAGTTTCACCAAATCTGTTGTTCATCTCAACTATGTTTCTATCAATCACCTCATTAAATATTTGTACCTTGTAATAATGGAAGCAAGTAACCATTTTGCGTGAGCTCCTTGGATAAGCCCTAGCTGAAATTTTATCATCCATATTTGGCACTATGGTATTTCTTCCACTACAAAACTTAGTAGCAGCCAACAAGAGAGACTCCCATCCATCATCTCTCAAATTCTGCAATAGACTTTTCACAGAGACAATCATATTCATAGAACAAACTATGTTTGGATCTTTTTGTTGCAATACTTGTGACAAAGCATTTGTTAAACCAAGCACTCGGAGAATCAAATGCAAGATAATAAAAAATTAAAAGGTTTCCATGTTTATCATATAACCTGAAGCCAAACCTCTCTCCTCAGAATTTGTACCATCATGAGTACTAATATTGTCTAGCACTTCAATAACCGAATCCCACATTTGATAAATCTAGATTAGTGTTCTATGGTGTGACCCCCAACGTGTATCACTTGGTCTTGCTAAACTTGTCTCTTGATGTTGGCCTCTTCCTGACGAGATCTCCCCATTCTCTAGCAGTGATACCAAATGATCACGATGCTTCTGCAATAATGCATCTTTCTTCTTCTAGTAGGCACTCACCTACAAACACGTGCGTTTAGAAATTATAATACATATATAGAGCTAAATCACAAACTTGTGCATTTGGCAATTATCTACAAGAACTCAAGGACTATCCATGTTGACAATCTTATTTAAGTAACCAAAGAAATGGCCAATATCTAGAACTCTATTTACAACAGCCATGACCACTAATTAAAGTTGGTGGGCCAAATATTGCACATAATAAGCATGAGGGTTGTCAGCCAACACCAATGTCTTTAAACCATGTAGCTCTCCACGCATATTAGATGCGCTATCATATCCTTGTTCTCTTAATCTAGACATGGACAAATTATGTTTAGCAAACATTTCATCAAAAGATTTTTTCAAAGAAGAGGATGTAGTGTCAGCAACATGCTTAACACCAAGCAATCTTTCCAAAACCTCTCCTTATTGGTTCACAAACCTACAAAAAACAATATAAGATTAGAACATTCATATTAGTTGTGAGAGTATAATAAATGAATTATGTAACACGAAATAACTAACCTCGCCATCACGGCCATTTGTTCTCTAACTAATACATCACGAGACTCATCAACAAGTAGAGAGAAACTAGAATTCCCAAGCTCGCTCATTATGACTTGTGTAGTCTCTTTTGCACATGCTTGTGTTATATCTTGTTGAATTTCATGAGATGTCAACTGACAATTGAGAGGAGCATTTTCATTAATCACATATGCTATATCCTTACATCTTGCGCCATACCAATCCAACAACTCACAGAAATTACCTTTATTTTCGGAAGTGCTAGACTCATGATGACCACGAAAAGCTAGATCTTGTTCAATAAGAAACCTTACAACACCCACAATAGCCCTCAAATGAATTTCATAATCAATATGTGATTTCTCATCATGAGTAGTGATAGCATATGACACACTTTGCTTTTTATTTAGAAAATCTTCACAAGCACTTCTTGCATTGTTATGAATGCTATTTGGTCCCTCTATATGACTCTTGAAATTTTCCGGTACTTTCCTCCAATTCCTAAACCCCATCTTTGTGAAAATGTCATGTCCAAAGTGTTGAGAAGTGGTTGCACATTTGAAAAGAAAACAATAGAAACAATATGCAGCAACTTTATCCACACTATACTCTAACCAATCATATTTGGTATACCATCCATCTAGAAATGACCGCCAATCTGGCCCAAATTTTGTTTTTGGAAAATTATGGCCAATCAAACGACTCGGTCCCCTTGACAAATACGCTCTTCTCATGTCATCTCTAATTTGTGGAGTACCAATTCATTGATTTATCTCCGAATGCCGGGATCAGAAATCACATTAGCAAGATTAAAGACTCTAGGAACATGTTCTAGAGGATCCTACAACATCGATTCTGAGAGTGGTATTCAGTGGTTAAATCTAGCATCAAATTAAATTCTAACAGTACCAAAAGTTAGTGCAAAGAGAAATCAATCCAAATTCCCAAAATAAAAGGGGATGAATCAATACCTATTGCTGGTCATTGGCATCCTCCCTTGGCCGTTTGCATCTTGTAGGATCGCTAGTGCCGCCATACCCTCCCGCCCCGGTCGCCGCTGCCGCCCTGGCCCTCGCGACCTCCGCCTCGGCCTGAAGCTCGTCCTGGAGCTCGGTTTCGATCCATGCGGCCTCCTCCTCAGCATCCATATCAGCGTGGACGGCTCGAAAGCTAGGGCCTGGGATCTTCGGGACTGGTCGGGGCAACGCTACTGAGCTAGGGATTTCTTGACTACGCGTCCAGGATTGGGGATTTTTCTCATGTCCTGCCACTTCTCATGTTCTGACCGATTTGCCTATTGGGCCCTTCTAAATCACTTGACAATTGACAAGACTGGCCCATATTTCTTTCTCTCCCTGAACTGAACAGTACATTGTCTTTGTCGCAGACTCCCCGTCGCTGCCAAAATAGATAGTTTCCATGCCTGTGCGGCTACGCCGCCACATCCTCCGAGCAGGGGAAGCACATGGGTACCCTGCTCCGCATCTAGCGAGCCGGTGCGTCTGCCGCTCCTCGCCCCCTGGTGGCTCCACCACTGACTATAGTCGTTGACATAACCCTAATGAAACATCATTCCATTAATATTACATCCCTCAGAGTGGTACAATAGAAATATCGTGGGTCCAAAACATGGCTATAGATTACACTAACACAACTCTTTAGAAAAGATCCAGAGAACACTCTAGGTTAAATATGAAGAAAACAACTTCTTACAAAGAAGATCCAGAAGTACCAACTCACAACCATCATACTAATAAGACTAGCAGCTAAACTATTTGGCTTGCAATTGTTGTTATTGTATTGCTCTACAGAAGTAGGTTCTATGGCTAGAGATTATACTCCTATCTAATCAGGAACTTTGTCCTCACTCCAGTTGATGCATATGTTAACTCCATTGACTTCATTGAAGAACTTGAGCTTTTGGAGACAATACTTCAAGCGTCTGTTGGTGTTGTCGACGTCTTCATTGGCTTTAGAATCTAGCAAGGGTTAAGAAGTATGGTTGAGTACGAGCATACTCAAAATATTCACTAAAAATGATTGTTTGATGCACTATCTACAACCATAGACCATAGGTCATAGGTTATGTAGGTTTTCAAAAACATTACTTCAAAGATTGCTTTCATTCTGAAAAGCGATATCCGTCAGTCTTCACATGTTGATTAGAACTTCGTGGAGTTCCTTTCCTGTAGCGTTCGTAGCTCCTTCTTGGAACAGGGAGTAACATGTCACACTTTTATACACTCTGTAGAGGTGCATTGCTTTACCCATGAGAGATCATTATCCATGTTGCACATCCAAGTCGCGAGCTTGTTCATACTTCCTTGGTATGGGGCCCGGTATAAGGATCCAAGGTGATCACTATTATTCTCCGCGACCCCACATGACAACACGACCCTCCAAGCATGTATACCTATGTTAACCCCCTTATAGGAAGATATAACTCTAGTAACGCCTTGAATACTCTGTAAGCAAATTATGTCCCTAGTAGCCTCCACTAAAGTGGCCGACCTACCTCCGATAGCCACTCACACCTAATCTAGACACCAATATCGCGTGGTACTGAGGGGTCCTACCCATGTACTGGATCCATAGCGAGGAATCTACAGTCTCACAATAAAGTCGTTCGTTGGCACACGAAAGGAAGAAGATCGAGCTGACTTCCCTAGAGCCCATATAGATCTCATGGTTAACGCGTAATCTACGGCGCGAGAATCACTAGCGACATTTGTTGTTAAATCCTAGATGATACATTTCCGAACAATGGTGTTTTCATTGCCAGTCATAATAGATTAGCATATCACCCTGGATCAGTAACCATTAGTTTACGGTAATCAAGAAAATAGTATTTTATGTCATCATTTTTGAAATGCAGGTGTTAACCGAAATAGTTTTCAAATACTTGATAGAAAATAATCAAAGGACATGAGAAAGTGTCAATTTGCCTTTGTGATTACAAGATTGTGCAATCACGGTCTTCGAGATGATATAAGATCCAATATCCGAAAACAACATCATTGGTCTGGTAAGAACTAATGTTTAAAGAATCAATATGCTATTATGCATAAGTAATGATATGAATTTTATATAACTCCTGAAGTGGATCCCCAATATTATAACTAAGTTGAACTTAGGTGTTTTCTTTAAGATTTGGTTTTTCTTCAAGTTTACTTTACAAGCAAATATGTCTACGAAGAACTTAAGACTAATATACTAGATATAAGAAGTAAAGCATAACCGTAATACAAGGTTAAAGTTGATTGGTACCATGAAGCTATTAAGAAAGTACATTTTAAATTGTTAAAACTTAAAAATAAATAATATGATGTGTTTATTTGAAGTGGCAAAAAGAATAACATTTGAAGAAAATATTGTTTATGTTAAGTTAATAAGTTCTGAAGATTATTAGGATTAAACTGTGATTTTTATAAAATACAAATGATATTGAGTTATTAAAGTTCTATATATTGTATATTAGACCAAAGTTAACTATGAAATTATTAATGAATTAAGACACAATGTGTATAGGATTACCAAGATCTAGGATTTCTCTAAGCATAACCAAGGATGTGAAATCATTTATTTCTAATGCATCGAATGATGAGTTCGAGACTTGGTTTTCTAACTTAATCATAAAGAAAATATTTAACTCATTGATGAAAGCAGAAATAGATGATTTCTTTAATTTGTTAGGATTTGAAGTATTTATACAAACTTAGGAATTAATTCTATGATTAAATAAGTAGCTTTACATAAATTCTACATGTTTTAGCCTTAAAGGATGATATTGTATGTTTCAATAAATCCTTAGTAGTCAATAAAAGCTTATAATATTTTATATTGAGTTATGATTGTTAAAAGAGAATATATCCTTTTATTTTAATAGAAGAAAAGGACTATAAAGTCAATTATATCATTTATTTGTTTATAAATCCTAAAATGACTTGGATTTTTATAACTAGTATTTTTATAAAATAGTAAATTTATTTTTATATATAAAAATGTTTTATTGATTTTTAGGACTTTTCCTTAATTTTTCTATATTTCATTAAGAGATCACATAGTATTAATATTTAATTGTATTTATCTAATTCAAACAAGTAATATTGTATTTTTACTAGGTAGATATTATTTTTGTGATCAATTTGATATACCATATATATTTTTCTGATTTTATTATTAGTTATATACTTTCTATGTTGAACATATTTTCTTGAGTTCATTAAATAGACCGAAACGAGTCGGCCCAATAGGCCGACCTAGTTTAGGTTGGGGTCGAACCCCACCCCCGGACCCTTTCTTCCTCGCTCAACGCACAGAGATACACACCCCTCTTCTCTCCTCTCGTTCCCCTTGCTCACTTCACCACTTCCGGCACCGCCGCTCGGCTCCGACACTTGCCGGTACCGGCGTGATAGGCTCTGGCCAGCCTTGAGCCGCCCTACAATCTCGAAACTCTGCCACCGCGAAACTCTCTACGCCTGAGCCTCGACCTCCTTCCACCCCCTTCCGCTCTTTCGCCGCCGGTCTAGGTTCTGGTCGATATGCTCTTTCGCCGTTGGTCTGGCTTCGGTCCCCTCCGACGCTATCCTCAGGTCGCCTTCTCTGAGGATGTATCCCATGCCTCTACTCAGACCTCACCGGAACCCTAGAGTTCGTCGGTTGGTTTGACTGGTATCTGCCTCTGTTGCGGTAGTTGCTGCTCTCGGATGACGACTACCTCTGCTTCCAATCCACTCGAGTTTTAGCTCTGCTCCGCCACCAGCCCTCCTCTACTGGTTCATGACATCGACCACTCCTCCCCTCTAGTACATAAATTACAGCTGCTGTGTTGCCACTCTCGGCCTTTTGGTGCTCCTACTTCCTCCTTCTCGACTTGGCAACCTCAATTCAATGCTAGAGGGATGGCAAGCTAAATTTCAAGCCTATTGTCCACATCTTGGTGCTCTGGTCTGATTACTATGGTGGTGTGGTTGACGTTGTGATGATTTCTTGGTGGTGCTCTGCTAGTGCTGCTGCCGATGGGATGACGGTGTTGTCGTCATCGCAACCTCGTAGACGTACGTGCTGCTACACACCTTCATCACGTCTACGCTCCAAGTGCTTGGCACCCTCGGTGAGTTCCGATTTTCTCATGACCAGCCTTCATGTTGATGGCTCTGTTGGGGGGATACCCCTGGGTAGGGTCACGCCAGGGTATCATGGCCGAGTTAGCCGAGGTACGGCAAGGTCAAAGCAAGTGCTGGCCGAGTCACCTCAAGGCAGGCCGAATCACGGAGTAACCCGGACCAGAGGATGTCCGCCTAACTGAGTCCCACCCAACCCATGTCGTATGTCGGTAGGATGTAGCTAACTTGTATGCAGGTACAGGTGCGGCCGGATTAACCAGGTATGATCCGGGTTATATCAGGCTTGCAAGAGAAGGCATATATCTCGCTGGTCAAAGGGAGGTCACTGTACGCAGAGCGTGAGCGAAGCGGACAGAGGCAAGGACCACCGAGGCATGGCCGACAAGGGTGACGTTGCCAGTGTCGGATGACGCTGGCGCCGCAGAGGCTCACGTAGCCTCTGCATGGCTTACGATGGGGAAAAGTGGCCCGGTCGGTTTACTATTTTGGGAAGAGGCATATTTCTTGGAATATGCCTCCACGTATGCCCTAATTGGAGACCTAGCCACCCCTATATAAGGAGGGCTAGGGCCTCTGTAGAAAGGGTTGGTCTTTACTTGTTCAATTCTAGGTTCCTGAGAGCTAGCTAGTGGTGAGAGTAAGAGAGTTCCTTCTTCCTCATCTCCCCAATACAGCTCAAGGAGCATTTGTAACCTTGGTAACCTGTTGAATACAAAGCAACTATGTGTGGAATCACCACACTATCCCTCCCTGGATTCCTCTAGTGCATTTAGTCCCCACCTTTAGCCTATCCATGGAATCTTCCGTGACACCACCACGACAGGCTCTGATTCATAGTTGTGCTATGATTGCCTGTTGCTAGTGGTGGCAATTGTGTTTATAACTCCTATTGATCCATGTCCCTATTGTGATGTGATATTGGATTATGCTATGGTGATACCTGCACTACTAGAAAACTAGCTATAGATGGGAAGACATATCTATGGCGCATATGCATATCCATGCTTCACAAAATATTTCTGTGGCGCATAAAAATGCATGCGTCACAGAAATATGGCAATTATGTGGCGCACACAAACCATGTGCGCCAAAAAAAGTGTGTTTCTGTGGCACATATTTTTCATGCGCCATAGAAACTTCACTTTCTGTGGCGCATATAGGCATATGCGCCACAAAAATTTGAGGGATCGACACCCAAATATGGATAGACAGGATTATGCGCCACAAAAATTATAGGTTCCTGAGAGCTAGCTAGTGGTGGGAGTTAGAGAGTTTCTTCTTCCTCCTCTCCCCAATACAGCTCAAGGAGCATTTGTAACCTTGGTAACCTGTTGAATACAAAGCAACTGTGTGTGGAATCACCACACTATCCCTCCCTAGATTCCTCTAGTGCATTTAGTCCCCACCTTTAGCCTATCCATGGCATCTGCCGTGACACCACCACGATAGTTGACGCCCACCGTGGGGCTAGCGGCGCTAGCAGGAGTGAAGATCTGGACGGGAAACCTCATCGGCACCAGCGAACGCATCGTCTCCGGGCTTGTTCAGCATTTTGGAGCGCTGGACTTCGTCAGCGACAACGCTGGCTGCTTCGGCAAGTGACCTCTCCCGTGCAACGGCCTCTTCGTCAAGCTTGGCGCGCACAAGATCTACGTCACCATCGATGTGTCGTGCGTTCACCTGCGGCACGTCGTCGAGGGAGGCGAGCCACCCCTTAGTGCGGCTCGCGGGGCGCGAATCACTCGCTCCCCTAACCGCGCCAAGGTGATGATGACTGCGCCTGGCGCTGGCGCGAGCAAGGAACCGGCACCAGATCCGGAGGTAACACCTAAGGCACCGAGGAAAAGTAGAGTTCCTCCGCTGTAGCAGGCAATAGATAGCTTGGCAAGCCCCGTAGCAGCAGTGGTAGATCTGGCTCAGGCACAGGCCGAGTTAGAGGAGACTTGGCAGAAAATTCTAGAAGGTGCAAAAAAATAGCCGCAGCTCAGCAGTCGTTGAACATGACGTTGCGTGAGTACGCAAAGGCAAATAAGGTAGATGTTGTAAAAGTGAAGGGGAGAAACCTCATGAGTGAAATGAACAAAGAGGGTGATACTAGAATTGAAGAGTCAGAGAACTATTTGTCCGTGGGGCTGCCGAAGTATAGTACCCCGGCAAAGAACCTCAGAGCAGCAGATGCGGCTGCATCTAAGTTAGAGGGTTTGACGGGTGAAGCCCAGCAGGGACAGCAGGAAAGGGTCAATGAGTTGGTTCGGATCGCAAACAGATAGAATGAGGAGTTGCTCAGGGCAAACCCGGAAAGAGCTGGGGCCTCCAAAATAGTTTACACGGCAGTGGGTAATCTGGAGAAATCCGCGGGGGCTGCATCGTCCCCTCATGGTGGTCCTAGGAGAGAAGAGGTAGTAACCTCGGCCAGGAGAAACAAACAGATAGTCCCATATGACCTGGCAAGGGCAGGGAAAAGAAAAGCAGTGCAAGGAAATGAGGATTGACGAAGTATGAGCCGAGGTGAAGCTGGCCGAGGTAACCACGACCAAGGCAATGCCGGTCAAGGGAACGCTATGAACGGTAATGCCGGACAGCGCAACCCGGCGGGTGTAGGACTACTGCAGCAACGGAATATACCATGACAAGAGCGCAGTGCCGACCAAGGTATACAAACAGAGAGCAGCTCCACAAGAGCAAGATAGATATAATGATGGTGATTCGGAGATGATGAACGCTGGGTATCCCAGGCCGGACTATCACGTGATAGGGTCAAGATTGGGAAGCAGGAACTTGATGCCTGATGATGCTAGGTTAAAACTGGATCGGCTTTATAGGTCGGAGCAAATTGAGTGTCAAGGTCCTCCGGGTCCAGCGTGTTTTGGGCCCCGGATCGTGAAGGAGCCTCCAGTACCTAACTTTCAGTTAGCTAGAGGCACTAAGACATATGACGGCAGCACAAATCCAGAGGATTGGTTGATTAACTATGCAACAGCGGTGAAAATCGCTACAGGCAACTTGAGATGGGCTGTGAGATATGTACCTCAGATGCTGGAGGGACCATCGAGGGTATGGCTAAACAATTTTCCACCCGGAAGTATTAACTGTTGGATCGATTTTGAGGAAATGTTCGTTAGTAATTTCTCAAGCACGTATCAGAGGCCCAACAGTCCGCAGACCCTAGCAATGTGCAAACAGAGACCGAATGAGACAGACCGGGAATTCCTAACCCGCTGGTGCATAGTGCGAAACTCATGTGAGGGTGTGATTGAGTCACATGCCATAGCTTGATTTGCGCAAGGGTGCAGATATGCAAGCATGCTATGTCAAAGGTTGCAAAGAGATATGCCAACTACATTGGCAGAGACAATCCGGATTGCTGATTCATATGCCTTGGGTGATCCGACTCAGCCTAGGCTCATGTCCAATGAATCAAGCGAGGAGTACTATCAGCGAGATGGAGCCAGGTCATCCCGGCAGAATGATTACCGGGGTAAGAGAAGAGATGAAAGACTGGATTACTGGTACAATTCGCAACAAGTTGCTGATGTGAATCAAGATCAACCCGGAGCAGGAAGCAATCAACGTTAGAAAACTGGAGGGCAGCAATGGACTCCAAGGACTGATGGCAAGAAAACTTGGATGCCCGAACAAAAAATACAGTGGCAGGAGAAGAAGGACAGGCCGAGGTATACTTATGAGGCAATGTTGGATCAGCCGTGTAAGTTTCACACGCCGAATCCGAGTAACCCAGCGGGTCACACAACCCGACAGTGTGAGTGGATGAGGAAAATAGAACAAAGTGGTTCGGGGAATGCTCAGGCACCTCAGAATGATCAACCTCGGCAGGAGTTACCCCAGCAGCAATTGCTGTCTGGAGTGAACACGCAACAGTTAATGTTGCCACCCCCTCCGCCGAGGTATGAAAACCGTGAGAGAAGGGATGCAGTGCATCAGGTGGAAAACCAGCATTAACCGGATCAAAGGTACCCCGGGAATGAGGGGAGAAATGAGTACAGAGAGCATCACCAGAGTTACTGTGTGTTCACCATAGAAGAGACAGATAGAAAGAGCTTGGAGCGCCGACATATGGAAGTCAATGCAGTAATGCCAGCGGTGATGAGGTATATGCCTTGGTCAGATCAGGAGATTACCTGGAGCATCAAAGATCATCCGAAGCTTATGCCAAGTCCTGGTTCGTATGCGCTGGTGTTGGATCCAACATTCATTGGGCCTGACATCAATGTGAGGTTCTCAAAGGTGCTAATTGACAATGGCAATAGCATCAACATCATGTATGTGGACACGATGCGCAAGTTGGGTATCTCAGAGAACATGCTCCAAGCTACAAGGACAACTTTCCATGGCATTGTGCCAGGAATTTCTTGTGAACCCATTGGCAAGGTCCGGGGTGATGTGTTATTCGGCACGAGAGATAACTGCCGAACTAAGAATTTGGAGTTTGAAGTTGTCAATTTGGAGAGCGCATATCACACGTTGCTCGGCAGGCCAGCCCTGAACAAGTTCATGGCAAGTACTCACATTAGTTACTTGAAGATGAAACTGCCTAGGCCAAATGGTGTGATTACCATAACTGGTGATTTCCGACGTTCCATTGAGTGCGCGTCAGCCGGGTCTAACTGATGGGTTCGTAGCATGGAAAACAAAAAAATTCTACCGCAAGAACGAACAAAACCCAGATCTAATCTAGATAAAAGCCAAGATCTAATCTATTAGACATGTGCAACGAGATAGATAGGAACTAACCCTCGTAGATCCGAAAGCGTTAACGAGATTAGATCTCATGGTTGATGTAGTCGATCACTTGCCGATCTCAAGATCGTGTGGACGATCCTTCCGGCGTCGCGTTCCGGCAGCGCTTCCGCAGTCGGTCAAGTGGACGATCCTTCCGGAGCCGCGTTTCGGCAGCGCTTCCGCAGTCGGTCACACGTGCGGAGTCGAAGCAGACCTTCCTCTCCCCGTTCCAGCGAGCAGCGGAGGTAGTAGATCTTCTCCACGGAATCCCAGCAGCACGACGGCGTGGTGGTGGTGGAGTAGAGAATTCTGCAGGGCTTCGCCTATGCCTGTGCAGAAGAAAGGTGGAGGAGAGAGGCGGCAGAGATTGGAGTTATGGGAGCAGGGCTTGGAGGGGGCGCCCCTGCCCTTCTATTTAAGGGGGGGAGGGCGCCTTGGGGAGGGGGAGTCCTAGTAGGACTCCCCTCCTCTATGGCCGGCGGGTTGGGGAGTGGGGGGAGGAGTCCTCCTCCCCCACGACTCCTTGTCTTGACCCACCAGGACTCCTTGATCCCTATCTTGATTTTCAAGCAAACTCCAAGATATCTTCTAGAACCTTCCGGAACATTCCGAAACCTTCTAGAACCCTCATACAAATACTCCGGAACATTTCCTAACTCAGAAAATGATCTCCTATATATGAATCTTATTCTCTGGACCATTCCGGATCTCCTCGTGATGTCCCGAATCCAATCCGAGACTCCGAACAACATTCGGTATCCAACGCATATTCCATATCTACTTAAAACAACTTCGAACCTTAAGTGTGTCACCCTACGGTTCGTGAATATGTAGACATGATAGAGACACATCTCCTATCAATAATCATCCGCGGGACCTGGAGATCCATAATGGCTCCCACATACTCAACGATGACTTCGTGATCGATTGAACCATTTACATACGAAACCAATTCCCTTTGTCTCACGATACTATACTTATCCGAGGTTTGATCATCAGCATCTCCATACCTAGTTCTACCTCGTTACCGATAAGTACTCTTTACTCGTTTCGTGATATGTCATCCCTTGTGACCTAGTCACATGCTTGCAAGCTAACTAGATGACATTCCACCGAGAGGGCCCAGAGTATATCTATCCGTCATATGGATGGACAAATCCCAATCTTGGTCCATGCGCTTCAACACATACTTTCAGAATACCCAATGACACCTTTATGACCACCTAGTTACGAAGCAGTGTTTGATGTCATCAAAATACCCATCCGGTGATGGTGATTAACACAACCTCATGGTCGAAGGATTAGGTTACTATGCATTTAAAAGCTTACAGCAATACGAACTTAAAGACTTGATCTTATGCTACGCTTACTATGGGTGTGTGTCCATCATGTCATTCTCCTAAAGACATAACCTTGTTATTAATCACATCCTAATGTCCATGATCAGGAAACCATGATCATCAATTAATCAACAAGCTAGTTCAACAAGAGGCTTACTAGGGACTCTCTTATGTTTACAAAACACACATGTATTAGTGGTTCCTAATAATACAACTATAGCATGGGATGTAAACATTCATCATAAACACAAAGATATAATAATAATCACTTTTATTATTGCCTCTTGGGCATATCTCCAACAGTCTCCCACTTGCACTAGAGTCAATAATCTAGATTACATGGTAATATACCTAACACCCATGGCGTTCTGGTGTTGGTCATGCTTTGCCCTAGGGAGAGGTTTAGTCAACGGATCTGCCACATTCAGATCAGTGTGTACTTTGCAAATCTTTATGTCACCATCTCGGACATACTCGCGAATAGCGTGGCAACGTAGCTTGATGTGCTTCAGCTTGCTATGTGACCTTGGCTCCTGTGCATCAGCTATGGCACCTGTGTTGTCACAGTAGATGGCCATCGGGTCCAACGCACTGGGAACCACGCCAAGTTCAGTAATGAATTCCTTCATCCAAACGGCTTCTTGTGCAGCCTCCGAAGCAGCTATGTATTCCGATTCAGTTGAAGATTTCGCCACAACGCTTTGCTTCGCACTCCTCCAGCTCACTGCAGCACCATTCAAAATAAATACGTATCCCGACTGTGACTTTGAGTCATCCGGATCGGTGTTCCAACTAGCATCGGTGTAACCGTTTACAACAAGCTGTTCATCACCTCCATAAGAAAGAACCATATCCTTAGTCCTATTTAGGTACTTTAGGATATTCTTGACCGCTGTCTAGTGTTCCATTCTAGGATCACTTTGATATCTGCTAGTCAAACTAACAGCATGTGCTATATTCGGTCTTGTACACAGCATGGCATACATGATAGAACCTATGGCCGAGGCATAGGGAATATTATTCATTTTCTCTCTATCTTCTGCCGTAGCTGGACTTTGAGTTTTACTCAAGGTCTTACCTGACAACATGGGCACGAACCCTTTCTTGCTATCTTCCATTCTAAACTTCTTTAGAACTTTGTCCAAGTATGTACTTTGTGAAAGCGCTATTAGGCGTCTTGATCTATCCCTATAAATCTTGATGCCTAGAATATATGCCGCTTCGCCAAGATCCTTCATTGAAAAACCATTATTCAAATAGGTTTTGACGCTATTAAGAAGTTCTATATCATTCCCAATCAACAATATGTCATCTACATATAGTACTAGGAATGCTATAGAGCTCCCACTCACTTTCTTGTAAATACAAGCTTCTCCATAAGTTTGTATAAATCCAAAGTATTTGATTACTTTATCAAAACGTTGATTCCAACTCCGGGATGCTTACTTCAGTCCATAAATGGAGCGCTGAAGTTTGCATACCTTGTCAGCATCTTTAGGATCGAAAAAACCCTTGGGTTGTACCATATACAACTCTTCCTCAATTGCACCATTAAGGAACGCCGTTTTGACATCCATCTGCCAAATCTCATAATCGAAATATGCAGCAATTGCTAACAAAATCCTCACAGACTTTAGCTTCGCTACTGGTGAGAAAGTCTCATCATAGTCAACTCCTTGAATTTGTCGGAACCCTTTCGCGACAAGTCGAGCTTTATAGACGGTAACATTACCATCAGCATCTGTTTTTCTCTTGAAAATCCATTTGTTCTCGACAGCCTTATGGCCATCCGGTAAGTCCACCAAAGTCTACACTTGGTTTTCGTACATGGATCCCATTTTGGATTTCATGGCTTCTAGCCATTTGTCGGAATCTGGGCTCACCATAGCTTCTTCATACGTCGCAGGGTCATCAGCGTTGTCCACCAACATGACGTTCAAGGCAGAGTCATACCAATCAGGAGTGGTACGAACCCTCGTTGACCTGCGAGGTTCAGTAGTAACTTCATTTAAAGTTTCATGATCATTATAATTAGCTTCCTCTCCAATTGGTGCAGGCGGCACAAAAACATCTTCCGGTGCTGCGCTACTCTCAAATCCGAGAGAAGGTTCAATAACCTCATCGAGTTCTACTTTCCTTCCAGTCACCTCTTTCGAGAGAAACTCCTTCTCAAGAAAGGATCCATTCTTTGCAACGAAAACTTTGCCTTCGAATCTATGATAGAAGGTATACCCAATTGTTTCTTTAGGGTATCCTATGAAGACACATTTCTCCGCTTTGGGTTCTAGCTTATCAGGTTGTAACTTCTTTACATATGCCTCGCAACCCCAAACTTTAAGGAACGACAACTTAGGTTTCTTACCAAACCACAATTCGTACGGTGTCGTTTCAACGGATTTAGATGGTGCCCTATTTAAAGTGAATGCGGCTGTCTCTAATGCATAGCCCCAAAATGATAACGGTAAATCTGTAAGAGACATCATAGACCGAACCATATCTAAGAGAGTTCGATTACGACGTTCGGACACACCATTACGCTGTGGTGTTCCCGGCGGTGTCAACTGCGAAAGTATTCCACATTTCTTTAAATGCATGCCAAACTCATAACTCAGATATTCACCTCCGCGGTCAGAACGCAGAAACTTAATCTTCTTGTTACGATGATTTTCCACTTCACTTTGAAATTCCTTAAACTTCTCGAAAGTTTCGGACTTATGTTTCATAAAGTAGACATACCCATATCTACTTAAGTCATTCGTGAAAGTGAGAACATAACGATATCCACCACGCGATGCTACACTCATTGGACCGCACACATCGGTATGTATTATTTCCAATAAGTCCGTAGCTCACTCCATTATTCCAGAGAATGGAGTCTTAGTCATTTTTCCCATTAGACATGCTTCGCATCTTTCGAGTGATTCAAAATCAAGTGATTCAAGAAGTCCATCAGAATGGAGTTTCTTCATACGCTTCACTCCAATGTGACCAAGACGACAGTGCCACATGTATGTAGAATTATCATTTAATTTTGTTCGTTTAGCATCTATGTTGTGAACATGTGTATCACTACTATCGAGATTCAGTAAGAATAAACCATTCATCTCAGGTGCATTACCATAAAAGATATTACTCATATAAATCAAACAACCTTTATTCTCGGACTTAAAAGAGTAACCGTCTTGCAATAAACAAGATCCAGATATAATGTTCATGCTTAACGCAGGCACCAAATAACAATTATTCAAAGTTAAAACTAATCCCGAAGGTAGATGTAGAGGGAGCATGCCGACAGCGATCACATCAACCTTGGAGCCATTTCCAACGCGCATCGTCACCTCGTCTCTCGCCAGTCTTCGCTTATTCCACAGCTCCTGTTTCGAGTTACAAATATGAGCAACCGAACCAGTATCAAATATCCAGGAACTACTACGATTACTAGTAAGATACACATCAATACCATGTATATCGAATATACCTTTCTTCTTGATGTTGCCGTTCTTCAGATCCGCCAGGTACTTGGGGCAGTTACGCTTCCAGTGACCAGCACCCTTGTAGTAGAAGCACTCAGTTTCAGGCTTAGGACCAGCTTTGGGCTTCTTAGCAGGTGCGGCAGCTTTCTTGCCGTCCTTCTTGAAGTTGCCCTTGTTCCTAGGCTTGCCCTTTTTCTTGAAATTGGTGGTCGTATTGACCATCAACACTTGGTGCTCCTTCTTGATCTCCACTTCAGCAGTTTTCAGCATGGACGATAGTTCAAACAATGTATTGTTCATGCAGTGCATGTTGTAGTTCATCACAAAGTTCTTGTAACTTGGTGGCAGTGATTGAAGGAGACGGTGAATCCCCAATTCATTGGGAATCGATATTTCCAACTCTTGGAGCTTCTTTTCGTACCCAGACATGGTGAGCACGTGGTTGCTAACGGAGCTTCCTTCTTCCATCTTACAGTTAAAGAACTTTTCGGAGGCCTCATAGCTCTCCATGGCCGCGCGAGTCTCAAAAATTAGCCTGAGCTCCTTAATGATCTCGAATGGGTCGTGGTGCTCAAAACGTTGTTGGAGCTCCGCTTCTAAACCGTACAGGATGGCACACTGAACTGTGGAGTAATGATTTTTTCGAGTGGCAAAAACATTCTTTTCGTCATCGGTGGCATTATCTGCAGGTGGGTCACCTAGCGGTGCATCGAGCACATAGGTCAACTGACCAGCCCTGAGGACGATCTTCAGTCCACGGAACCAGTCCGTGAAATTGCTTCCATTGTTCTTAAGCTTTTCTTTCTCTAGGAATGCATTGAAATTGATGGAGGGGGTCGCCATAATCTACAACAATTTGCAAGTAGTTTAGACTAAGTTTATGATAAATTGAGTTCAAATTTAATTCTTAAACTAACTAGGTGAACTCCCACTCAAAACAACATCCCTCACATTGTCTTAGTGATTACACGAACCAAGTCCACTACACCAAGTCCGATCTTCACGAGAGAAGATGTAGTTTCATCGGCGAACAATCTTCATGTTCATCATATCATTTATATGACTCATGCTCTACCTTTTGTTATTCCGTGTTCCGAGACCATGTATCTACATGCTAGGCTCGTCAAGATAACCTCAGTTTCTGCACGTCCAAATCTGGCTTGCACCCGTTGTATGCACACGTAGAATCCATCACATCCGATCATCACGAGATGCTTCGAAACGACGAGTCTTAACAACGGTGCCAACTAAGGGTGAACACTTTATTACTTGATATTTTAGTGAGAGGGATCATCTTATAATGCTACCGTCGCGATCTAAGCAAAACAAGATGCATAAAGGATTAACATCACAGGCAATTCATAATTAGTGTGATATGATATGGCCTTTTCTTCTTGCGCCTTTGATCTCCATCTCCAAAGCACGAACATGATCTCCATCATCACCAGCATTGCGTCAAGGTCAGTGGCGCCGCTTCATGGTTGTCCATCATCACCAGCAACTATTACAACTACTTGGAATAAAGCTATTACAAGATGAATATACACGCAGGTCTTAACAGAATTAAAGACAACCATTAGGCTCCTGCCGGTTGCCATATTACAACAAGGATCATTGCATACATCAAATACAATCACAATCACATGATGGCCATATCACATCACAAAACCCCTGCAAAAACAAGTTAGACGCCTCAAATTTTCTTTGCATATTTTACGTGGTTTGGGGCTTTCGCATAAGACCGATCTTACCTACGAAAAAGGACCACAACGTTGATACAAGTGTTGTCAGATGCTCATTGTAAATTGAATCTTAACTATGGTGGGAGAGACAGACACCCGGAAAGCCACTTGTGCAAAGCAAGTTGCACGTCAAGCGTGGAGCAAGTCTCATGTGCAATGACATGTAATGTTAGCCCGAGCCGCTTCATCCCACCATGCCGCAAGATGCAAAGTACACGCTAAGACACCAACAACAAAAGCATCAACGCCCACAAAAACATTGTGTTCTACTCGTGCAACAGATCTACGCATAGATACGGCTCTGATACCACTGATGGGTTCGTAGCATGGAAAACAAAAAATTTCTACCGCAAGAACGAACAAAACCCAGATCTAATCTAGATAAAAGCCAAGATCTAATCTATTAGACATGTGCAACGAGATAGATAGGAACTAACCCTCGTAGATCCGAAAGCGTTAACGAGATTAGATCTCGTGGTTGATGTAGTCGATCACTTGCCGATCTCAAGATCGTGTGGACGATCCTTCCGGCGTCGCGTTCCGGCAGCGCTTCCGCAGTCGGTCAAGTGGACGATCCTTCCGGCGCCGCGTTTCGGCAGCGCTTCCGCAGTCGGTCACACGTGCGGAGTCGAAGCAGACCTTCCTCTCCCCGTTCCAGCGAGCAGCGGAGATAGTAGATCTTCTCCACGGAATCCCAGCAGCACGACGGCGTGGTGGTGGTGGTGGAGTAGAGAATTCTGCAGGGCTTTGCCTATGCCTGTGCAGAAGAAAGGTGGAGGAGAGAGGCGGCAGAGATTGGAGTTATGGGAGCAGGGCTTGGAGGGGGCGCCCCTGCCCTTCTATTTAAGGGGGGAGGGCGCCTTGGGGAGGGGGAGTCCTAGTAGGACTCCCCTCCTCTATGGCCGGCGGGTTGGGGAGTAGGGGGAGGAGTCCTCCTCCCCCACAACTCCTTGTCTTGACCCACCAGGACTCCTTGATCCCTATCTTGATTTTCAAGCAAACTCCAAGATATCTTCTAGAACCTTCCGGAACATTCCGAAACCTTCTAGAACCCTCATACAAATACTTCGAAACATTTCCTAACTCAGAAAATGATCTCCTATATATGAATCTTATTCTCCGGACCATTACAGATCTCCTCGTGATGTCCCGAATCCAATCCGAGACTTCGAACAACATTCGGTATCCAACACATATTCCATATCTACTTAAAACAACTTCGAACCTTAAGTGTGTCACCCTACGGTTCGTGAATATGTAGACATGATAGAGACACATCTCCTATCAATAACCATCAGCGGGACCTGGAGATCCATAATGGCTCCCACATACTCAACGATGACTTCGTGATCGATTGAACCATTTACATACGAAACCAATTCCCTTTGTCTCACGATACTATACTTATCCGAGGTTTGATCGTCAGCATCTCCATACCTAGTTCTACCTCGTTACCGATAAGTACTCTTTACTCGTTCTGTGATATGTCATCCCTTGTGACCTAGTCACATGCTTGCAAGCTAACTAGATGACATTCCACCGAGAGGGCCCAGAGTATATATATCCGTCATATGGATGGACAAATCCCAATCTTGGTCCATGTGCTTCAACACATACTTTCAGAATACCCAATGACACCTTTATGACCACCCAGTTACGAAGCGGTGTTTGATGTCATCAAAGTACCCATCCGGTGATGGTGATTAACACAACCTCATGGTCAAAGGATTAGGTTACTATGCATTTAAAAGCTTACAGCAATACAAACTTAAAGACTTGATCTTATGCTACGCTTACTATGGGTGTGTGTCCATCATGTCATTCTCCTAAAGACATAACCTTGTTATTAATAACATCCTAATGTCCATGATCAGGAAACCATGATCATCAATTAATCAACAAGCTAGTTCAACAAGAGGCTTACTAGGGACTCTCTTATGTTTACAAAACACACATGTATTAGTGGTTCCTAATAATACAATTATAGCATGGGATGTAAACATTCATCATAAACACAAAGATATAATAATAATCACTTTTATTATTGCCTCTTGGGCATATCTCCAACACTAACCTGGCCGAGTCACTCGTAATCGCGCAAGAGAAGAGAAAAATCCAGGAGGTGGCAGCATTGGCTCAATCCGCGCAGCAATATATGCCGGCGCTGAGTAACCCGCATGGTAGTGTCTCATTTCAAGCGACGAAGGATACCAAGAAAGTACGTGTTGATGATGTGTTCCCAGAGCGCACCGTAACAATTGGTGCCGGGTTAAATGACAAATAGGAAAGCGAGCTCGTCAACTTCCTCCGTGAGAATCGGGATATTTTTTCTTGGTCCACACAGGACTTGCAAGGTGTTCCGAGGGAGTTGGCCGAGCACTCTTTGAATGTGAGGCCTAGAGCAAAGCCGGTGAAGCAACCTCTCCGCCGCTTCGCCGAAGACAGGAGAAAGGTCATCGGAGACGAGATAGCTCGGCTGCTAGCAGCTAGATTTATCATGGAAGTGCTTTACCCGGATTGGTTGTCTAATCCGGTGCTGGTGGAGAAGAAGAAGGATGATCCGAACGTGGCAGTGGTTTGGCACATGTGTATCGATTACACGAACCTGAATAAGGCGTGTCCGAAAGATCCATTCCCACTGCCAAGGATAGACCAAGTCATAGATTCTACTGTTGGGTGTGAATTTTTGTCGTTCAATGATGCATATTCTGGTTTCCACCAGATACCTCTAAACCCCAGCGATCAAATAAAGACTGCGTTTATCACCCCGTATGGGGCTTATTGCTATCGCACCATGCCTTTTGGTTTACGTAATGCAGGGGCAACGTACCAAAGATGTATGCAGAAATGTTTACACGACCAAATTGGTCAAAATGTGCAGGTATATGTGGATGATGTTGTTATAAAGACCAAGGAAAGAAAAACGCTCCTTGACGATATCAGGCAAACATTCGCGAACCTAAGGAGGTTCCGAATGAACCTTAACCCGGAGAAATGTACCTTCGGTGTCCCGGCTGGAAAATTACTCGGATTTCTTGTCTCCAGCCGAGGTATCGAAGTTAATCCAACTAAAATCCGGGCCATAGAGCGAATGGAACTGAAGAAGTGCCTTAACGATGTCCAGAAGTTTACTGGTTGCGTGGCATCCTTAAGTCGGTTTGTATGTCGGTTGGGAGAAAAGGCACTGCCTCTATATCAACTCATGAAAAAGTCGGACAAGTTCATTTGGACGCCACAGGCCAATGAAGCCTTTATCCAATTAAAGAAAATGTTAGCCACTGCACTAGTGTTAGCCTCTCCACTATCGAAGGAGCCAATGTTGCTCTATATAGCCGCAACCAACCGAGTTGTAAGTGCAGTAATTGTGGTAGAGCGCGACGAAGAAGGTAAGTCAGTGCAAAGACCAGTATATTATCTGAGAGAGGTATTATCAGGTTCGAAACAAAACTATCCTCATTATTAGAAGATGGCATACGGTGTGTATATGGTGGCTAAGAAGCTAAAGCACTATTTTGAAGAGCACCCCATCAAAGTAATATGTGAAGCCCCCATATCCAAGATTCACCCCATCAAAGTTGATGATGATGTGTTCCCAGTACGAGCTATACCAGCTTGGGCACTACCCATATTTCAATTCCTGAAAGATGGAACTTTGCCCAATGAGGAGGTGCTTTCCAGGCAAACTCAGAGGAGGGCAAAAGCATACACGATCATCAATTTCGAGCTATACAAGAGAAGTGTAACAAATGTCCTCCAACGATGTGTTGACCCGGAAGAAGGGCTTGACATCCTCCGAGATATACATCAAGGGGAATGTGGGCATCATGCCTCGTCCAGAGCCTTGGTATCAAAAGCTTTACATCATGGATTTTACTGGCCAAGTGCCTTGGAACAAGCGGAGGATCTGGTAAGAAAGTGCAATGGTTGTCAAAGGTATGCTACCAAGACACATATGCCAATGTCGGAGCTCAAGACCATACCAATTACCTGGCCATTTGCCGTATGGTGTTTGGATATGGTTGGCCCGTTTAAACCAGCAAGAGGGAACATGACCCACATCTTGGTCATGGTTGACAAGTTTACCAAATGGACTGAGGTGAAGCCAATAAGAAAGTGTGATGGAGCTACCGCCGTGACATTCCTCAAAGATATCATCTTAAGATACGGTTATCCTCATAGTATCATAACCGATAATGGCACAAATTTTGATGAAGGAGCATTTGCATGATTCTACCGAGATAAGAAGATCCGGCTGGACGTTGCCTCGGCAGCCCACCCTGCATCGAACGTGCAAGTGGAGAGATCCAATGGATTAGTATTATCCGGGATAAAACGCCGGCTCATTGATCCGCTGCAAAGATCAGCGGGGTGCTGGATAGAAGAACTACCAGCCGTACTGTGGAGTTTAAGAACAACTCCGAATCGATCAAAAGGCTATACGCCATTCTTTGTGGCATATGGGGCTGAGGCTGTATTACCAGACGACATAGAGCATGATTCGCCTAGGGTCACCCAATACACAGAAGGTGAAGTGCAAGAAGCCTGGAAAAATGATGTTGATCTGCTGGAAGAAGCGAGAGAATTGGCATTTTTCAGATCCACCATATATCGGCAAAATCTCCGACGCTATCATAGCCGGAAAGTAAACCCCCAAATTTTCCGGGAAGGTGATCTGGTACTCCGGTTGGTACAGCGTACTGCTGGCATGCACAAGTTATCTCCCCATGGGAAGGGCCATTCATTGTGAGCAAAGCATTGCACAATGACTCTTATTATCTTATCGATGCAAAGCCACAGGAGAAGAACAAGGTGGACAGGTCCGGCGAGGAATCTAAGCGTCCATGGAATGTAGCTCTACTCCGTCCTTTCTACACTTAGCAAAGAAGTGTGTGTATCCGAGTCTCTCATACGTCGGTATGTATGCCGGAAATGATCTTATCAATGAAATGGTGGCACCTCGAGCAGTAACTCGGGGACTGCCTTAATAATATTTGTTGTCTTCTGTACTTGTTATAATTTCTATGTCGGCTGATTTAGGTTGCTTCTGCCTAAGCCGGATTAGTAGTGTGTGAGCACCAAAAAACTAACTCTTCGACTTGCTGCTGTCCAACAAGATTTGGCTTCATGGCAAGCAAGAGAACAAGTTTGGAATTGCGTAGCACACGAAAAACAACTAAGGAGAAGAACGTAATCGAGCTGACATTTGTTATTCGGACTAATTTTGTGTTTACCTTGTTTTTGCTATGTTGAATTATTTTGAGCTAGTCTTAAAGTTTCTAAGTATTGTTAAGTCAATTTTTGAAACTCGGACTCGTAAGTCAGAAAACCGAACCAAGGTAGACACGAGCTGAGCCAAGAAATTGGAGAAACAATAAAATGAAACTCGGGGACTACGCCCAAGTTAATCCGGCACGAGCAACTTAGTAGCAAAATATGATCATTGTGCTTAATACATTTGCACCCGGCATACCGGGGATCTGATAATATTCAAAGTGTTTGTTACCAAGGAGCAGCAGGCGGAACTCCGGCCTCGGCTTCAGCTCTATCTTTGTCTTCTTCGACGTCCGAGGCTTCGCCCTCATCTTCTTCGCCCGAACCATCTTCGACGTATTCGTCGTCAACAGCATCGAGAAAGCTTGGTCCTTCATTCCATTGATGGATGGGGGCATACTGAATAAGGTTATGGGAACAAGCCTTACGCCGAGCTACCCAATCCGGATCAGTGGACCACCTTGACCCGGTGTGCATGCGCTCGAGAAGATCGAGATTAATTTTCTCGTACCATGTGAGCACGTAGTGGAGAACGGTTTCAGCTCCGGCACATCCGGCGGATTCCCTCCAGAGGTCAAGCTGGGTCTCGCACTCCATTAACTTGTTTATTAATGGACCCTCCGGAGTGTCTTCACCAGGCCAAAGGGCAATGAAGTCCGGACTGCTGCGTCTAGGATATCCTTACCATAGTTCTTCACAATCTCGACGCGAGAAGACAAGCTGACCAGCAGGTCCTCCAGATCAAGAGGAATGGTGCCAGGACCAGAGGGAGTACCTCTCTGCTGACAGAACTTGGTAACGGCATTGGATGCAATGGCATCACCCTCCGGAAATTTGTCTGAAAAACAAGACAAGTGAAATAAGTGAAGGAGGTTGACCCGGAGAGATTTATGCCGGCTGTAGAAAAAGTACTTACGAGAGATATGGCTGTGGATCCGGGTCAGCTCCGTGGTGCAGTTGTCATGCCTCTTTCGGAGTTGCACAAGTTCAGCATTTGCCGACTCAAGCTTAATGTCGGCCTCCTTAAGCAATTCTTGGTCCTTGGCAATTTGGAGGTTGAGGCGTTCTCGCTCTTCAGTAAAATCTTGGCCAGCTTTATCCATTTCAGATTTGTGGAGCGCCTTGAGCTTCTTCATCTCTGCCTTGAGCTTGGCAATCTCATCATCCTTGGTCCGGAGAAGGGTGAGCTCATCATCTTTCTTCTTGAGTTTAGCCTGATGCTGCCCCTGCTTGTTTGAGAAAATGCAGCATCAAATCAGGCACGGGCACACTATCTTCAAGAGATGCTGAAATAGTTTGTTGACTCGGCAAAGCCGAGGTATGAATATTTGCCGAGCCAAGGAGAGAAGGAGATAGAGCGCAGAGGAAGATTAAGCAAAAAATGACTTACCCTTTATTTGGTCCAAGTTTTTCCTCATGAGGATGTTCTCCGCCTCCACTCCAGCTGCACAATCCGAATGCCGGGTTAGTTCAGCGGAAAAAGACGAAGAGAAATGGGAAAATGCCAAGGAGAAAAATTACCCCTTTTCTTGTATTCGGCGAGAAGCGTAGTTTGTTTCGCGCGCAGCATCTTGTGAGTGTCCAAGAGACGCTGAAACTCAGCGCTTCGGCGATTGGTGGTCACCTGAAAAATGTACAAAAGGATTGCTTAGTCAAGTGCATATTCGAAGTGTACAAAATCTGGGCCAAGTGGAACTTAACCCGGCTCTAGGTGTGTGCATATTCGAAGTGTACAAAATCCGGGCCAAGTGGAACTTAACCCAGCTCTAGGTGTGTGCATATTCGAAGTGTACAAAATCTGGGCCAAGTGGAACTCAACCCGTCTCTAGGTGTGTGCAAATTCGAAGTGTACAAAATCCGGGCCAAGTGGAACTTAACCCGGCTCTAGGTGTGTGCATATTCGAAGTGTACAAAATCCGGGCCAAGTGGAACTTAACCTAGCTCTAGGTGTGTGCATATTCGAAGTTACTAAGGAGCTACGCTAATTCTCTAAGGAGCATCCGGCCGAGTAACAAGTTACTCCCTCGGAGGCTCGGGGACTAATGGTTATATCACTAATATCTAGTACATGTTAAGGAAAAGGCGAAGTAGCGTACCTCCATCATCCGACCTGCAAGGTTGATTGCCTTGGCAGTAGTGTTCATCTGAGCAGCAAACTCGGCAGGCCCAAATTTCTCCGGGAGATCGTCATTATGGACGAACTCCGCCTTGTTCCAGTTATTAACGAACTCGATCAAGGTCGGAGGATAGCGTTCTCCGCTAAGCATGTGGGACGCGACCAGACCCTTAGCATGGGCTTCCCTCCTTTCAACCTGGGCAACAGCAGGGCTGGTGTGCAAAACAAGTTGCGCATCAGCTGACTCGGCAGAGGTGTCCTTCGTCGGCGGGGTCTTCTTCGAGAGCATGGATGCAAGTGTACACTGTCCAACTTCAATTGATGCTGCCATGGCGGTGTCAGGAGCCTTTTTGCCCTTGGGCTGCTGCTGAGAGGTTGAAGTTGCTGTGACGGATTTCCCCTTGGGAGCTGCCTTAGTGCTAGCCTTGGTGTTGTTGGTGTCTTCTCGCCGAGTCTTGGAAGACTCGGCCGAGGCGGAGGGGCTTGGTGCTGTTGCTGATGCTTGTGCGGCTGCTGCTGGTGCTGGTGCTGATTTTTGTCTTGGCGGGGGTGCTGAAGGAACCTCGGTGGTGGCTGGTTGCGGCTGAGCCGAAGAGGGAGCAACTGCAGCCTCGGCAGAACCACTTCCCCCTGTTCCGAGGTTGCCCTCCTCTTGACAAGGTGGGCCAGAACCCGGAGCAGCCGCTGAACCCTCCTGAATGGGGCTCAACGGGCGTGAATCGTCGCCACGAGGGGGAGAAGGGCTATGTCAGAGCGGCGAGGCGATGCCAGATCCACTCTGAGGAACCTCCACCGCGGCCCTGCCGAATCAAATGATGAATGATGAGAAACTATAACAAAGGAAGAACAAATGAATACCAAACGCGAAACAGAAGATTGGATATGGGAGAAGTGACTTACTCATCTGAGGTCAAAGGCTCCTTTGGCTTGCGAGCTCTCCGGGCTACGGCCTTAGTCGTGGACTTGGTGGAAGCTTTGTCTACGGACTTCTTTCGCCTTTTGGTTGGCTTAGAAGGTCCGGAGGAAGAAGCAGATGCGGCCCCCTTTTCTTCGATGCGACCGGGACTGGCTCACCCGTGGCAAGGGGAGGATCTTCATGGATCTGCCCACCGGGGTTAGCTGATGCCGGAAAAGCGTAAGAAAGGGGGACATCATCAAATGCCTCCATCACCTCAACGTTGGATTCATCTTCATTGTCAGACCAGTCTCTAATGGAAGAGAATTTACCGGTGTGTCGCTTGGTCGCATCAGGGAACAGCAGGAACATCTCCTGATCTAGCTCCTCCTCGTCCGGGGTATCTTGATCAGGCGCCCACTTGAGAGAAGGCTCGGTGCCATCCTCAAGAATTTGCTGAAGAAACATCTAAGAAAGGGAAAATGCGAAGGAATCAAACATACAACAAAATCCGATGTATGATTTAACTCAGAAAAGAATTGGAGCACGAGAGTTACCGCAGGAGGAAGCCTATCTCGGCAGAAGTGCTCGATCCCCCACTCCCAATCAGCGGAGAAGTTTTTGTTGGTCGTAAAGAGGGCCTTGACCCGGCGGTAAATCTCGGTGTTGCTCAACTCGAATGAGGAGATCCGGTTGGGGTCAAGGCGCCAACTCATGTGGCAAAGTTTATGCGTGCGTTTCTGGAGGGGGAGATCCGGTTGTGGACGAAGGTGATCATTGCATCTTCGTTGCGCAGTCCCTGATCCTTCAGCTCATGGAACCGTTTGTTGTCTTGGTTCGCCAGGACTGTCGGTTTCTTGGGGATCTGGTCCCACAGATCCGGATTAGGAGGACCCGGAGCGTAGGGGCGTAGCCAGATCAGATCTTCATCCGTGCCATTTCTGACATAGAAGAAGGTTCGGGCCCAGCCCTTGCAGGAATCAAGCCTCGTGACTCGGGGAAAGATGGACTGCTTCCGAGGAGAGATAGAGGCAGCGCCGAACTGCGTAAGTTGCTTGTTCTCCGGGTCAAGATCTCTATTCGGAATTACATTCCGGCAGAGACCAAAAAACCGGATCCAGAGCTCCTTAGTGGGCCACAATCTGGCGTAGCCCTCTATGGTGGAAGCAAAGGCAGAGAGAGAGGTGATGGCATTCGCCGGAAGGTGATGTGGTTGAAGCTCGTAGGTATTGAGCCAGTCATGGAAGAAGTCACTGACGGGAAGACCGAACCCACGCTGGAAGTGGGAGAGGAACTCTACAAACTCACCCGGATTGGGTGAGGGAGCAAGCTCCTCGGTGGCGAGGCGGGCGATGACACCCTCCGGGATACGCTGGGTGCGGTACAACCAGTCAAGGTCATCCTGGCATACCCAGGACCTAGCCCAAGCGTTGCGATCGGCGTTCCCCGCATCCTCCTCCATCTCCTGTTCCGCGATGGCGAGTTCTTCCTCTGTCATCTCTAGGTCACTGTCCTCACTGGCCCTAACGACGGTGGGGGGCAATGGCCTGGACTGGCACAGACCCGTGGCGATGGAAATGCGCAAGAGTGGCGGCGATGCTGGTGCACGAGGAACGGTGCGGCGGCGGCACAGCTAAGCAGGTGCGGCGGCGGCGCTGTCGCTGGGAGGAAGAAGAAGAAGAAGAAGAGGCAGAGGGGTGCTAAGATGGGGAAAAGTCCCAAGGGGCACGGACCTCCCCTATTTAACCATGCCCCAGAGGGGTAGTGGGATCGTGCTGTGCGGATGGGCCACACAGTGTGGCCGTGTATAATCCGGATCAACCAATCAGAAACGAGCCAAGGAAGGGCCACAGGGCGCAGGAGATCCCATGACGTGACATTATGATACAGTTAACAAGGAGACAGACACGATGTGACACGTGCAATAGTAATATCTGACAATAACTGCGGCAGTTACTGGTGCAGGCCCTTAAAATGAGGCAAAGTAATGATTACCCTCCACGTGGGGAAGCGTACAAGAGAAGGAAGAATAACTCGGATGAGTATGAGGTGACCCGGCTAGCGAGTGAAAACTCGGAATGTGCCAAGGGAAAAGATAGTCAATGAAATCCGAGATAGGAGATAACTCGGAAAAGGAGCAAGAGGCTCGGTAAAATTGAACCTGTTGTGGCCTTAGCGGCTAAGGCAGCTAAGGCCACACCAGCTTCGGGGACTAATGTTGGGGGGGTACCCCCGGTAGGGTCACGCCGGGGTATAATGGTCGAGTTAGCCGAGGTACGGCAAGGTCAAAGCAAGTGTTGGCCGAGTCACCTCAAGGCAGGCCGAATCATGGAGTAATCCGGACCAGAGGATGTCCGCCTAACTACGTCCCAGCCGACCCATGTCGTATGTCGGCATGATGTAGCTAACTTGTATGCAGGTACAGGTGCAGCTGGATTAACCAGGTATGATCCGGGTTATATCAGGCTTGCAAGAGAAGGAATGTATCTCGCTGGTCAAAGGGACGTCACTGTACGCAGAGCGTGAGCGAAGCGGACAGAGGCAAGGACCACCGAGGCGTGGCCGACAAGGGTGACGTTGCCAGTGTCGGATGACGCTGGCGCCGCAGAGGCTCACATAGCTTCTGCTTGGCTTACGACGGGGAAAAGTGGCCCGGTCGGTTTACTATTTTGGGAAGAGGCATATTCCTTGGAATATGCCTCCACGTATTGCCTAATTGGAGACCTAGCCACCCCTATATAAGGAGGGCTAGGGCCTCTGTAGAAAGGGTTGGTCTTTACGTGTTCAATTCTAGGTTCCTGAGAGCTAGCTAGTGGTGAGAGTAAGAGAGTTTCTTCTTCCTCCTCTCCCCAATACAGCTCAAGGAGCATTTGTAACCTTGGTAACCTGTTGAATACAAATCAACTATGTGTGGAATCACCACACTATCCCTCCCTGGATTCCTCTAGTGCATTTATCCCCACCTTTAGCCTATTCATGGAATCTGCCGTGACACCACCACGACAGGCTCCGATTCATAGTTGTGCTATGATTGCCTGTTGCTAGTGGTGGCAATTGTGTTTATAACTCCTATTGATCCATGTCCCTATTGTGCTGTGATATTGGATTATGCTATGGTGATACCTGCACTACTAGAAAACTAGCTATAGATGGGAAGACATATCTATGGCGCATATGCATATCCATGCTTCACAAAATATTTCGGTGGCGCATAAAAATGCATGCGTCACAAAAATATGGCAATTTTGTGGCGCACACAACCCATGGCGCCAAAAAATGTGTGTTTCTGTGGCGCATATTTTTCATGCGCCATAGAAACTTCACTTTTTGTGGCGCATATAGGATATGCGCCACAAAAATTTGAGGGATTGTCACCCAAATATGGATGGATAGGATTATGTGGCGCATATGTCTAATCCACATAAAGCGAAGATTATGTGGCGCATATAGACATATGCGCCATAGAAAGTGGAAAACGGATCCTACCCTCCAGTGGATCGCCTTTTCAGTTTTGTAAAAAATAAACGAAAATGATAAAAGCTTTCAAAAAATAAATCCTATGAGATGTACTTATATTTTGGGGTATAGTTGTAGGGAAAATTGAAAAACATGAATTTCGATGTATTTTTCAAAAAAAAGTCATGGCATAGTAAAACGGCCATAACTTTTACATACGATGTCAGAAAAAATGTTTAACCTATCAAAATGATCGTCTCGAAATTCAACAGCCAAAGGCCGTTCTGGATTTTACAGAATCTCCAAATTCGAAACGAATAAAAGGTTATGGCCGAAAGAAGATTTTTTCCTGCAAAAAAATAAAACAAGGGGGAAAAATTCACTGAATTTTTGGGTAGGATTCGAAATTCAGCTCCCCTTTTCCCCCTCTTTTATCTTTACTCCTCATCTTCTCCTCCCTCCACTTCTCCTCTCCTTCTCCTCCCTCCTCCTCTCCTCCACACACTTCTCCTCCCTCCACCTCTCCTCTCCTTCTCCTCCATCCTCCTCTCATCCATACTTCTCCTCCCTCCTCCTTCTCCTCCACCTCCGGTCATAGCCTCCTCCTCCTCCACCTCCGACCATGGCCTCCTCCGACAACGATGACCTCCTCCTCCTCCTCATCTTCTCCACCGGCGACCACCTCCCTACCTCCTCCTCCGGCGACGACCTCCACACCTCCGCTTCTGGTAGCCTCCTCATCCACCATCTCTGGCAACCCCCTTCTCCACCCTCCTCCTTCGGTGACCCCCAATTCCGTCCATAGACACGGCCTTCGAAAAAATTCAGGTGAAATTCCGGCGGCCGTGGTGGTGCTAGATTCAGATCTGGCCCGCCTGAATTTTGAAAAAAATCTATGGCGCATATTGGCAATATGCACCATAGAATTTTTAGATCTGGCTTGGCTTTTTTTTTGAAATTTGAAAATTAAATCTATGGCACATATTGGCAATATGCGCCATAGAAATTTGAGATTTCTGTGCATATCAATATACGACACAGGAATATATATAAGTGGCGACGTAACAGTGGCGCATCTCATATGCGCCACAGAAATGCAAAATAGGTGCGTCACTGATAAGCTTTTTCCTAGTAGTGTTGGCTGGATCTCAGGCCTCAACTTCGATTAGTGAATCATCCTTGGCATGTGTGACTTGGTATTGTGGATCATTGGACTTGTATCTCTCTTTGATACAAGATTTGAAACTCAGGTGATATTGTATTTAGACTTTATATTAGCGAGGCTGATATTGGGGACATACTTGAATTCAAACAATCAATTTGAATTCATATCTAGTAAATTATGTGTCTGGACTCTGTGATTATGGTGCTGGCATGTGCCTCACTGAAGCTTTGTATTCAGTGGGTGTTTGTATCCTGATATTATATGAATGGCAGTACAAAATTCTCTAGACTAATTCCTAGTTAGTGGAACTAGGAAAATGATTTAAATATATGCTTCCTAGAGAACTTACCTGTCAATCTTGATAGTAAAATGAAATTGGAGATGATTCCTAGGTTTTAACTAGGAAAGTGGTTTATATTCCTTTTGGAGTGGTTTGCAGTTGTGGTTTTGCCCCTACTTGTTGCCTTTAAGTTCTAGTTTAATTAGTGTCTTCTGCTGGCTGATCTTGTTACTGTAGGGCCTCCCTGTGAATGTGCACAGGTGCATAGATCACAGGCATGATCTGCTCCTTGATTATCTAGCTAAAATTTCATAGCTGGCTGCCAATGATGCATAGGCCGAGGCATTAAGTCTTGATAAAAACAATTGTTACTAGCGTAATCTATATTGGATTCTCGTATTGTGGATATACTACTATGGTGCCTCACTAGAGTGTGCACATTAGTATACTCCATAGTGGTATAACCTTCTGTTAGTTATGATAGTTTGACAAGAACAAATATTATTATTTCCCCAATACTCAATGATGATTTTTCATAGCACTTGTATGCAAAACTGAGAGTAATTTCCCCCCTCGCATCACTCTCCTTTGCATAAGCAATGATGAGGACAAAAACTAAAAAGAGCGAGTGATCAACCTCCAACTAGAGTGTGAGGTTTATGTTGCGTTGTCTTGTGGTGCTACAGTTGGCTCCTCTTCTTGTTGCCTTGCCCTTCTAATGCTTGACTGGATTCACCTGGTCCTACTGATATTCTAGTTGTGCCGTTGATCAGCTACTGAAACTCCTCCTTGAGATGTGAACCTTATCTTAATAGTTGGCTTGACTTGCTCCTTGATGGCTTATCCTGGTACCTTGATCTGCTTCTTGATTCCTCTAAGTATATATGAATTTAGGAGTGGTGTTTCTGGACTAGTAGATGAACTAGTGGTCTGGGTGTGATCTGATGATCTAGAAATGAAGTGGACGTGGGGTGATGTGGAGAGATGTATATGGTACAGTGTGTGTGTGTTGTGGATAGCTACAATTGATTCTTATCCACCCCGTGCCTCTACTGCTGTGTTGACATGCAGCAGTGTGCCTGTGTATGTATGCTGCTTGCTTACCTATGGGTCCTCTAACTCAAATATGTAGGCTTGGAAGCTAATCCCTGGTGGATGTGCTCAGCTGACCAGATATGTTCTATTGTTTTGTCTATTTATTTTACTAAAGACGGTGAAACTCTCCCATGCCATTGATGCAAAAGGCTTAGGCAAATTTTATTGATGAGATCATATTCTATAACTTGATCACTTTTAAACACTCAATGATGATAATAGGAAGATCAATTCTCTGTAAAGTCTGAGAGTATCACCAACACTAACCATTTATTTATTTATATTTATATTTTGTTTTGTTTTATCTTTTTTATAGGAATCAAGAACAACAAGAAGAGAAGATTAGAGGATAATGAAAATAGATAGGATATTAGTTTAGGATTCCTTTTATTCTTTTATTGTAATATTTTTGTATTTATTCCTATTTCCATTATTGTAATTTCTTTTCTTTTGAAACGTTGTAAGGAGGATGTAACATTATTATTAAGTAATAAAATTTAATATTTTCTTTATCCACATCCTTGTCATATAAATTTTCTTATTGCAATATCCTCTTTATTTAATACTTAGATTAACAAAGAATTATTATTTAATACTTGTAAATTACTATACTCCAATTTATGGAATGAAGAACTCTATTGTTTATTCATAATCTTATTTTCTTTAATGAATTCCTTTACCATTTAACAATTCCACTACATTGATATTTTAATTCGACAACCTTTTTAACTTCCACTATATTATTTGAATATTCAAATTTGAACGGTTTTCCCTTCAAACATAAAGACCCAATAGAGGTCATGTCGAAAACTTTCGCACCTGCTCTGATATTTCCATTGAATAAGAGAGATACCGATCCCTCTATAACTCATTTAGTTTTGCGCGAAAATTCTCTGGTTTTTCTGATGCATGAATGCAATGCACACGCATGTGGTCTTTTTTTTGACCTAAATCCCTGGGATGTTAGAGATAGATGCTACGAAAAACATCAAACTGCTTGTCTTGTCAAGTAAAGTGATATATATACTGTCCAGCAAATCTCCTGGATCTGGTTAGTTTTCGTGTTTATTGGTGTGTTTTCAGGCTAGTCTCTTCCGATCTATAGATGTCATTAGTGATTGTTGCTGTTCTAGTGCGATGGTCCTTTGGATATTTAGCACGACGTCTTCACATCTGTCTACTACAACAATCTCTACTATGACACGCTTTGTCCTTCTCCGGTGATGGAAGGGCGAGGATGGTCGTGCGCCTTCGGCTCGCGCTAGTTTTAGTTGTCGCTAGGTGGTTCATAGAACTATTTTTATATTTTTTAACTTTTAGCCCTCTTTCTCCCCTTGTTGATGATGATTAATAGATCGGTGGATTTGTATGACTATTCGTGGTTTAGGCCCCGTTAGGCACCGACAATCATCTGAATAGAGCTTGCTGCATTTTCTGAAAAAACCGAAGGTCGTGTATTATTTTGGAAACCATAAGCATCGGGCTCTCGCTATGAGTAGTCTACCTGTTTGAGAAAAATGATAAAACATCTTATATTTTGAGACCGTTGGAGTATGTGTTTTGTCTAACCTAAAGCTACATGATACATAGTTTTTGTTTTGACAATTTTACACCAGTTCTTAGCCGTTCGATTTTATTTTAGCCATCAGATTGCGCTCTTGAGGGTTCACCTTTCGCCGCCGCCGCTCCCCAACCTCTTCCAGTTCCCCCACCGCCATCTCACGCGCCACCTCTTCTTTGAGCCCTAGGCCACGGCCCGCGGCCCACTGCCACCTTCAGGACGCATCCGATGGTTGCCGGGCAAGCTTGGACCCACAGCGGATAGGAGACGACGAGATGCAGAAGGCCACGGCGGCGAGCTTACCAATCCCTTCAACTAGCTGTCGCAATGAACATCGAGGCGATATGGCGGAAGTGCGAGCGGTCAGCAAACGTCCCCACTGGGTATTTCGCCGGGAGATGTTGTGCTCAGGTTCGGCGATCTCTGCCCTGCCTCAGTTCTGCAGTTTGCCTTTTGCTAAAATATAATCCTTGTTCGCCTGTAATTCACAACCTTTTTGTGGCTGGCATTTTTACTGTTTTTATAGGAGCTTCCTATGTTTCTTAAACTGAGAACAAAGTAATCAAAATACAGTTGCTTTCCAAGTTTATTATACCTGCTGAAATTTTCGCCATTCCTTTCATTCCATCTGCAAGATGTCTCGACTAATTGCTAAGAGAAAAATGTTAATAGGGTGATGGACAATCCATAGGACACCCGAACATGGTTCAGATCACCAAACATTTTGGCCTGACTTGAGTGAGGCTGCACTAACGTGACTGATAGTTTGGGAGAGAAATAACTTGTATTGATTTAGATAATATTACAACGTTTATATAGAAGTGAGGGAGAGTCGGCCAAACCGACTTAGGCTAGAGTCCTACTCCAATACAAAACAAACTCTAATACCCCCCCCCCCCTCCCCGCAGTGTCAACGTCGGGTGCCATAATGTTGAGACTAGAGCGAATGTCGATGAAGGACGAAGGATGTAGTCCTTTGGTAAAAATATCTGCAAACTGTGCACTCGTTGGAACATGTAGAACACGAACTTCTCCAAGAGCAAATTTTTCCCGAACAAAATGAATATCGATCTCGATATGCTTGGTACGACGATGTTGCACGGGGTTGGAGGCCATATAGACAACTGATATGTTGTCACAGTAGACAATAGTGGCGTGTTGGACGGGACGCTGAAGTTCCACAAGTAGTTGGCGAATCCAAACTGCTTCACCAACAGCATGCGCAACCGCCCTGTATTCCGCTTCAGCCGAAGACCGGGAGACCGTAACCTGTCTTTTCGATGACAAAGAAACAAGATTATCACCCAAATAAACACAAAAGCCGGATGTGGATCGTCGAGTATCTGGACATCCTGCCTAGTCTGCATCAGAATAAACTGTCAAGCTTGTTGGGGAGGATGAATTAAGAAGTAGACCATGATCAAGAGTGCCTTTTAAGTATTGAAGAATCTTTTTGACATGAGCTAGATGGGGTAAACGAGGATCATGCATATAGAGACATGCTTGCTGAACAGAATAAGAAATGTCAGGTCTGGTGAGAGTGGCGTATTGCAAAGCACCAACTAGACTACGATATAGAGTTGGATCGGGGACAGAATCACCTTCAGCTGAAAGTTTTGAGCCAACATCAGCTGGTGTACGACAAGGTTGACAGTCTATCATGCCTGCTCGGTTTAAGAGATCAAGAATGTATTGACGTTGAGAAAGAAATAGAGTAGAAGATGTTCTAGTGGCGGTAACACCGAGAAAATGATGAAGTGATCCTAAATCAGTCATAGAAAATTCTTTGTTGAGAAGAGTAATGATATGTTTAAGAAAAGAATCAGAAGAAGCTGTAAGAACAATGTCGTCTACGTATAGAAGATGTGTTGTGTGAGAGGAAGAATGAAAGATAAAAAGAGATGTATCAGATTTGGAAGGAAGAAAGCCAATAGTTTGAATAAATGTAGCAAAACGTTGAAACCAGGCACGAGGAGCTTGTTTGAGACCATACAAAGATTTCTTGAGAAGACAGACAAGATTGGGATTAGAGGAATCTTCAAAACTGGATGGTTGTTGGCAATACACAGTTTCATTGAGAGTACCATTAAGAAAAGCTTTTTTTACATCAAGTTGATGAATAAACCAAAAAGAGGAGACTGTAAGACTGAGAATAATGCGAATAGTGTTGGGCTTAACAACAGGGGAGAAAGTTTCATCAAAGTCAATTCCTTGTTGTTGAGAAAAACCTCTGCAAACCCAACGAGCCTTGTACCGAGCCAAAGACCCATCGGAGTTATACTTATGACGAAAAATCCACTTTCCCGAGACAATATTGGCGCCAGATGGTTTAGGAACGAGAGTCCATGTATTATTTTGAATAAGAGCATTGAACTCATCTCGCATGGCAGAGTGCCATAATGGATCGAGAAGGGCTCGTTTGTAGGAACTTGGAATAGGAGAAATCGATGGAGTAGCCGAAAGATTGAGAAAACGTCGGGGAATATGGAAGCCCCATTTGCCACGAGTACACATAATATGATCATTTGTAGGAATGGGTATTGGAACGGCATGAGAAGGAATGTGAGTAGTTGGGGAAGGAGATGATTGAGTAGGGGGTGTGTTTGACGCGGGAGAGACGGAGGTGGATGATGTGCTAACGGGAGACTCTGCCGTGGCAGGAGAAGGAGGCGCGGCAGGAGGTGAGGCTGCCGCGGCAGGGGTTTGGGAAGATTCAACTGCCGCGGCAGGGTTTTGGGGGTATTGGCTGCCGCAGCAGGGTTTTCGGGGGTTTTGGCTGCCGTGGCAAGGGGATCGACGGGAACAAAAACATGACGCGATATAAGGGCAGTAGATGTGGATAGAGGGGTAGGGACCGTCGGTGACTGAATGGTCGAAAAGGGAAGAGTATTTTCATCGAAAGTGACGTGACGAGATATAAGAACATGACCGGAGGAGGGATCAAAACATCGTGATCCTTTGTGATCATCGGATGGACCTAAATATATACATGGCAATGATCTTGGAGCGAGTTTATTGTCAACAGTAGATGAAGTGTTAGGAAAGCAAAGGCAGCCAAAAACACATAAATCAGAATAATCGGGGTGAGATAGAAAAAGAGATTGAAAGGGGGAATAAAGAGGACATGTTTTGGTTGGTCGTATATTTAGAAGATAGGTGGCGGTCCGGAGAGCCTCAGCCCAAAAACGCGGTGGAAGAGATGCTTGAATGAGGAGAGTGCATAAGATGTCATTGATAAAACGAAGAGAGCGTTCAGCCTTACCATTTTGAGGAGAAGTGTAAGGACACGAAAAACGAAATAGGATGCCTTGGGAGAGAAAGAAAGTTCTCTTTTGGTTGTTATCAAATTCTTTTTCGTTGTCACATTGGATGAAACGAATAGGGAGGCCGAAGTGTGTTAGAACATATTGTCGAAAATTAAGAAAAAGTTGATGAACATCAGATTTAGCACGAAGAGGAAAGGTCCAAACATAATGAGAATAATCATCCAAAATAACGAGATAATATTTGAAACCAGAAACACTTGGTATTAGAGAGGTCCATAGATCACAATGTAACAATTCAAACAGAAAAGAACTATAGGTTGAAGAAGTGCCGAAAGGTAATCTAATATGTTTGCCGCATTGATAGGCATTACAGACTGAGAAATCATGCGAAGAACTATCACTAGATATGCGAAACTCTTGAAGCAGGGATGACATGATATGTTTATTGGGGTGACCAAGACGATGATGCCAAAGGGTGACGGAGGCAATCATGGCTTGAGGTGTGGAGGTGGGTGCGCCATGGAGAGGATAGAGATCACCCGAACTATTGTAACGAGCGAGGACCGCCGCCGTTTTCAGATCCTTCACAGGCAAACCAAAGGGATCAAATTCTATGGAAACATTATTATCAATAGTAAATTGTCGAACAGATATTAGATTTTTAATTAATGAGGGAGCAACTAGGATATTTCGTAGAATAAAATTGGTGTTTGGATTAATGATGTAAGATTGGCCGGTGCAAGAGATGGGGATAGAAGATCCATCGCCAATGGTGATAGAAGAAAAAGGAGAGGAAGAACAAGCTGACAGAAAATCCATATTTGAAGACATATGCGAGGAAGCACCAGAATCAAAAATCCAATCCGTACCTTCGTAATTGTTGAGTGTAAAATTGTTCATGGCAGCGATGAAGGCGGCTTGGTCCCAGCTTGGTGGAGCGGTTGACGGAGCGGGAGACACATGCATGTACTGAGGAGCTGGAGTAGCATTGTACATGTAGGGCAGCGACGTCGGCGAGGCCACGTATTGAGGTGGCGCCATCTAGGCCATGTAGGGAGGGGGTGGCGCCTGCACGGTGTAGACTTGCTGAGGCTGTCGTCCAAGGAGCCCGGGGGAACCGATTGCAGGACGGAGCCCGGGACTCCAGGTTCCGGTGTAGGCGGGAGGGGCCCCGTAGGGAGACGGAGCGGACCAAGGCATGGACCACGCCTGAACAAGTCCAGTCCACGGGTCGTGCGGAGGTCGCCATGTTGGAGCCGATGGTGGTGCTGTCGGGGGCGCCGTAGGTGGAGCAGGAGTAGGTGGTCGAGGTTGAGGCGGTCTGTACTTGGGATTCTTCCCCCGATAATTTGGACTGGGACGCCATCCAGGTGGGGGCTGCGGGGCAGCGTGGGGAGGGCCGGCGGAGGGGGAGGCCGAGCCACCGTGTCGAACACCTGAGCTTGAGTGGGGCGCAAAGCTTTGCGAGCTTGCGACGTGGCCTCCAGTTGGAGGAGAGATCGGACTTCAGCGAAAGTGGGACGCGGGCGCATCATCGGAATAAAGGCCACCTGCTTGTCGAATTGCTCGCCGAGGCTGATGAGGAGAGCATTGATGAGTGTGCGATCTTCAACAGGGTCGCCGAGCTCACGTAATTCGTCGCCGATAGCCTTGATCTTCTAGCATAGAACGGTGACAGAGGCATCTCCTTGAGACATGGTACGGAGCTCGGTATGTAGGGCATTGATGCGGCCGTCGCTATTATCCTAGAAAAGCTGTTGAAGAGAGGCCCATAGATGCGCGGCGGTGGCGTCGTCATTGGAGACGAGATTGAAAAGCTCGGTGGATATGCGGGTGTAGATCCATTGTATAATTGCTAGATCATCTTGGACCCAGCGAGGATCGGCAGGACGAGGCACCGAGTTCGGATCGACGTGATCACGAAGACCACATCGGCCGAGATGAACATGAAATAAGTGGCGCCAATGGTAGTAGTTGTGGAGTGCAAGATCTAGGGTAATAGGTATGAACGGAAAGACGTCGGAGATTGTATCGGCTAAAGAAATTGGGGCTATTTGGATAGGATTTTGTTGGGTAATAGGGGTAGAGGTGGAGATAGAGGAGGTGGATGAGGGGGGTTTCACACCGGCGGCGCGAGCTTCCGCCGCGGTCCAGAGAGGACCTTTCGGCGGTGGCGGTGGAGTAGGCGGAGCCATCTAGGTGCGGAAGAATCTAAGCGTCTGATACCATGATAGTTTGGAAGAGAAATAACTTGTATTGATTTAGACAATATTACAATGTTTATATAGAAGAGAGGGAGAGTCGGCCAAACCGACTTAGGCTAGAGTCCTACTCCAATACAAAACAAACTCTAATAGTGGCAAAGGAATGAGGTAGCCTCCACATGGCAGCTGATATATGTGTCCGCATCACTGAGCCGGCTCTGTGTTCTTAGCACCTGCCGTGACTTGAATTTTACAGCGGTTTGACTTTTCAGGTAATATGCAGTGCAAGTTGCAACTGTGGTATGTGGTATGCCATGTGGTTCAGCTTGCAATTTACTCTCTTTAGGATATTTCTACGGGCTAAACGGAAATGGTATATCTGTTTCCATAAAATCACCGACTACTATTTTATTCCTTTTTTCATATGAGGTTTTTTCTAAACATTAACCTTCCAAACTTTGTGTTGAAACACCAAGTACAACACAGTTACGGAGCTTCGAGATACTACACACACCTCACTATAGAGAGGAACGTCTCCTCACTCTAAAAAATTAATCTGGTTCAGTGAGACACCGAGGGCGTCAAACTCAGAGAATGATCCTTGGTGGGCTGGTGTACAACCACTCTCCTAATCATCCAACCAATAGTTGACTCTCTAAATTTACAAATATAATGGAAAGATAAATTAGTAATAATTATGTTTTAGATGCCGTGTCAATGCCCAAAATGGCAGTGTTTGTTACACAAAGGCAATAGCAGCCTCGTACTTAAGTTTTTTTTAACTAATGGGATGACAGACAACGAAGTAGGAGCCCAAATTTATCCTTACCTTTACATCTCTGTGATCTTTAAACCGAGCAAGCAAAGAATCTCATGATGGATGTGGTGTGTACGAAACAAAGAATTCACAACTTTTATTTAAAGAGAAAGCAAAGAGAAAAGCAAAGCAAATGCAAGGAATGCTGCTAATGGGTACACATACGCATGGACCGATTCCCATACTAGCTAGCCAAGCTATCCATGCCTTAGTACATGAGCCATATGTCTGCGGCAACTTCCAGTTTCCTAGTCTGCAATCTAGTTTGCTTGTGTGTCGTATCTAGGTTTGTGCCAGTGCAGCGCTTAATCAAGTAACTATGGTACTCTGATTAATTAATTACTTCTCCAAATTTCTAGAAGTATGTGTTTAACAAGGCATCGATCTTATACATGTTAGGAAAGGAAAGAAATCAGATCCGGAGATTGCTGCATACAGACCCATGGGTTAGAGGTTCAAATAGGAGCTGCTTGCATTTGAAGGATTGATTCGATTCGTCATGTCTGGTCCTGCGGTAATCCATCACCGTCCTCGATCTTCATTGATTATTGCTGCAGATTTGTGAATTGGTTTCTGT
This sequence comes from Avena eriantha, assembly GCA_910589775.1. Taxonomy (NCBI): domain Eukaryota; kingdom Viridiplantae; phylum Streptophyta; class Magnoliopsida; order Poales; family Poaceae; genus Avena; species Avena eriantha. Next base: position 22,683,056 of record OU342741.1, on the reverse strand, counting down.
AGTTATTGAACTTAACTTGGATCTTCAGTAGTGGTACAGTCAAGATCATATAGGCTATTCCTTCATGTGAACTATTTTCCTTTTATTCTACTTTGATCGCCTGCTAGCATTTGGCGTTCGAAAAATCAATAGCAGAGATAAACCTCATTTGATGTTATTACTCTTGAACGCTGCAGAGGATCGAGATCCAGGCAAAAACCATCGATGCTGCAGCAGGAGAGATACTTGGCGTGTTGGAGGATACAGGCAAAGGAAATGTGGTCTACTTCGGTGGTTGGCATGGATTTGGGGCATCAGCGACGCTCAAAGTAGTAGCCCAACGTCTGGAGGCATCAAAATCAACATTTGACAAGGTTATCCATGTGGATTGCTCGGTTTGGAAAAGCATGAGGGCCCTGCAAAAGGATATTGCGGAGGAGCTGGAGCTGAGGCAGTCGGTGATGGCCATCTTCAATAGGCATGACGAAGAAGATGATTTCAACGGCGTAGAACAAGGCTCTAGAAGGGTGATAGAAGATATCAGAATGAAAATATTCAGAAAACTTCTTAACATTAGATTTGTGGTGGTTTTCCACAACGGGAGCAACAGATACATTGATTTATATGAGTGTGGCATTCCAGTAATATCACTTCTGAGTAATAAGGTGTTGTGGACGTGGCATGGGAGGTTTCGGCTTGTTCTCGAACTAGAAATCGGGGAACAGGAGAAAATGGACGGACTAACTGATGTTTATTTCCATACTTCTGTCGGATATGAACCTGAAGAATTGCGGGATCTAGTGTATGAAGAGGCTGAAGAGGCTGCCAAGTGCACGGGGATTGCTGAGCCTAACTGTATGAACCACAAAGTACTCAAGGAGTGCATACTGTATGCATGGTTACTAAGAAAAAAGTTGTCTCCTACTGGTGTGAACTTGAAAACCCAAGAACCAAACTATTGGATCTGCGATGGGATTATACAGGGCCAAGGAAATACAATTGCATGGGAGATTGGCGATTCTATGCAGAAAAACATGCGCCTGGATTGGTTTGAGATAAGTATCAATGGGGGGTTTAAGGTGGGAAATTATATCGTAAGGATATCTAATCATAGGATTATCGGACATATACCAAATGAAAAAGCCTCAGCTGTTTTGCTAGGACAGTTAGAAGATCTTGCTGTTGAGCAAAATGGCCGTTGGGGTTTCATCGCCCACCAAGAACCAAACTATAATACTTGGGTGGTGCCTCCTAAGATGACATCCTTGTTCGTGTTTGAAGCTCAATCATCAGTAAATACAATATCAATATTTCCAGTTAGCATTTTAATACACTCAGCTAGCAGTCAGTTGCGTGTTTTACATCTGTCCAGGTGTATATTCAGTTTTGCATCTCCTCCCTTCTTCTGTTGCAGCCAACTAAGATTGCTCTATCTGAACCATTGTACAAACACCTCAGATGAGGAGGATCAAAGCCACAATGAAAACATATCTTGTTTCCAGAAGTTATGGGTGTTGGATCTGAGATATACGGACTGGTACTGGTTGCTATCTGAAAAGATAAAGATATTAATGGTTGACCTCAGGGAGTTGAATGTGGAGGGAGTCAGGTTTGGGAGCATACGTAATTTGTGTTGCGCTAGACCTAACCTTGTCATTCTCCGACTAACAGACAACCTGATACGCACGGAGGACAAAGACACAAAGAATCAAGCACCATTCCCCATCATGTCCAGTGAATACAACCTCGAGAGATCTAGCTTCGTCAATGATGTCCTGCCTTCGTCACTTGAGTCTTTTAGCTTCACCAGCAAAGCTGCAATTTATGCTGAAATATCTATCATCTCCTTCCGGGGTTGTTCACGGTTGAAGAGTATACTGCTAACTGGATATTTGATGAGCCTTAATGAGCTAGACCTCTCAGGCACAGCAGTGAAAACCCTCGACCTCAGACATGTGGAAGCTCCATACCTCAGTCGTCTCATCCTACTAAATTGCGAGAATCTCTGTGCAATACTATGGCCAGGAGAAGGCAAAATAAGATATGATTTGAGGGTGCTGCACATCAACACCATCCGATCTGCATCACCAATCCAAGCTAATTGTGAAGACAAGACCAAAGGGGCTAGTTCCGCTACAGGATTAAGATGGTATATCTCTCTACGAGATGCAAGGCTACTTAGGTCTCTTTTGCCCCTTAAAGAATTTATGTCCAAGGACATACATATGGAAATGGATTCATCTCCTGTTAGTAGAGTATCTGTTAGTGGTATCGAAGTTGCTCAGGGAATACAACAACCTGATCATTACTTATATGCAATCGATGCTATCTTTCAAGGCCACCTGGAATACGGCGCTGGTAATAAAGGCACAACTAGCTGGATATGGGCTTGCCCACCTAGTCCTACTCCAAGGTATAAATACATTCGCATACAAGATGAAGAAGAGATGCAGCAGCAACAGAGCCTCATTGAAGGAACTAGTACAAGCGCTGCTTTACCACCTAGTTACATATCTAATACTACTTGCATGCTTCACGTGCATGATAGCCAATTCATCACTCACATCCCATGGCCACAAAATTCAGTTTGGGAGAGCCTTAAGTGGTGCCGGGTCGAAAGGTGCCCCGAGCTATGCTCTGTCTTTGCTACACCCCAAGACAATGGCCACAAAATCTTTTGGGCGTTAGCCACATTTTGGGCATCCCAGCTCCCGATGGCATGCTACATCTGGAACTGGAGGGGAATTTCTCAAATTGATGGAGAATCATTTAGATCCCTTGCGTTCTTGCACCTGGACTATTGCCCCAGGCTCATCCATGTGCTCCCATTGTCTGTCCATATGGTCACCTTGCCTAGCCTGGAGACACTCGAGATCGTGTGTTGTGGTGATCTGAGGGAGGTCTTCCCGTTGGACCCTAAGCGCCCAGAGAAGCAGGAAATTATAAAATTTCCCAAGCTGAGAAAGATTCACCTGTACGAACTCCCTGTGCTACAGGGCATATGTGGGAGCAAGATGTCCACGCCCAACCTGGAGACCGTCAAGATAAGAGGCTGTTGGAGCCTCAGGCGCCTGCCAACTGTCAGCGGAAACACCACGAACCGGCCCAAGGTGGATTGCGAGAAGGACTGGTGGGACAACCTGGACTGGGACAGCGTGGAGAAGAACCACCACCCTTCTCTCTACGAGCCGACCCACTCCCGATACTACAAGAATACCCACCTGCCGAGAAGCACCGTTCTCAGGTGAGATATATATGTCACTTCGTCTCTTCTGTTCAGTGTACTCGTCTTCAACTCAACTTTACCGTCCTATATGTACTACTATTGTAGTTCTAGTATGATATGCATGTATTGTAAATCAATTATCTCACTGACAATTTCGTTATGCTGCATTGCAGGTAATCAGTCCCTTTCATGAGTGGACTGCTACCCCAAGCATCCATCCGGCCTGTGGTGTTACCTGCACTGCACAGCTGTTGTTGCCTTGTTTGCAGTTTATGATTGTGTGTTACTTTCCCTACATCATGCTTCTTAATTGGTCTATGTGTGTGCTCTGCATCTGCATTGCCATGGTGTGGCTCTGCAAGCGCGTCGACATGGCTTCCCGTTTGATTTGATATGGATTTGATTGGTTTTGTTGGGTCAAAGACTCAAAGTAAGCATGTATCGTCTGGTTGGACAAATGATGCGTGGTGTAAGCTTTGAGCAAGAGAAAAATAAATAAGAGGGAGCATTCAGCTTGAGCAGCATGAGAAACCTGCATTTCATTCTGCTACTATGCTGTCCCTGTCTGTGTTTGGTGTGTAATTTGTCAGCTATAGGCTGATTGCTGAAATAATAATCTATTTCTCTGACTTGAATATACATGATGATTATTTGTGCGTGTCATATATAATCTCTATTGCTTCATGTTTCCTCGTCTGGCAGACACTTGCAGCTTTATGTTTTGTTCTCTGCTGGTCATATCACTTACAAAATTCAGACCGTACAGATCATGCTAGCTTTTCATATCACTTACAAAATTCAGCTGCATAAATTTTCTGGAAAACGTTATCCCGAGGCATGTGCGCATTCATATCTTTCTGGTCGATGTTAGAAACCACTTAGCTGAACTGCAAGCAGTTATAAACTCGAAGATCTTGAGCTTGTCTAACGAATTTTGCTTACGCAACTCTGAATTGGCAAAATAAAACTGGGTACCTCTACTATCATGGACATCTAGCAGGAGGTACTCCATTACATTTCCTTTGAAATTTGATGAGTTGAAGGGCAAACAGCCAAATACTTCAAGAATTGGTCCTAACTCCGGACCTAGGAATTGGATGATTCTATTGTACAGATAATAATTGATTGTAAAATAAATAAAATCACAAATCCGATATCTCTGTTTGTAACCTACAAACATGTTCAAATTCCATAGAAATCACAATATATATCTCGTTTAGTATGTTGTGTGTCAAATAAGAAAAAAAATCTGAAATCATCCATTTGAGTACTTGATAGTGAACATGGCACATGCATGCCAAAAAAGAATCTAAACATGGATCTGTTTTGAGCATGATAGAAAAAGTGACATGTTAAATTTTACCCACTGTCCAAATACCTTTTTAGGATGATACCTTTTTACCAATGCCATACCCAATTTACACAGAAATGTGAATTACCGGTTTATTGTATTAACCATTCTAAGCTGCTCCCTCCATCCGGAAATAAGTGTCCCTGATTTGTCCAGATTCACATGTATTTAGATGTGTTTGAGTGTTAGATATATGCGAATAAATCCGAGTCACTTATTTCTAGATGGAGAGAGTATACTCCAACTATACAGAAAATACTTTCCGCGAGAGAAAAAGACCTATACAGAAAATAAGATCACCCACTCATGCCAACCAAACAAATAATCATCCCGTACACAAAACCTGGATGGTCTCATACCCTTATTATATATCCCTTCAAGAGAGCACATCCTATGACTTTCCATCGAGCAAGAATATATATCGTGATTTTAGGAACTACAATTTTTTCAAAATAATTTGCTTAACCCAAACTTCATGGTAACATTCCTGCAAACAAGCTTTATAGGGACCCGCAAAAAAAGCAAGCTTTACAGAGAGCCCTGGATCGGAAGCTTCTCTTCGCTTCCTGGTCATCCCCGCGGCGACGTGTGGCAAACCCTAACCCTCCACCTCCTCTCTCCTCTATTCAAGCATCTAAGATGGGAGCCATACAATGAATAGCATTGAGAAAATCGTGGAGAAACAACCGCAATGTTTGCATGTAAACTACTTCGTACTATTACACTTGCATTAGTTGACTTATAAAATCGAACCCTTACTTGACAGTCAGTGGCGGACGGCAGGAAAAAACTATAGGGTGGGCACATTAAAAAAAAAATCTACACTAACGCTTGTGCAATAAAATTGCCAAGTGAATAATATAAGTAGATAATTTGTAGTTCAATACAAATGTTTCAAGTGTTCATCGTTCCAATACAAATAGTCCAATGCGGTTTTTACTCTTTATATTCAATTATACAATTACCATATAAAACATACTCCTCCGTCCCAAAATAAGTGACTTGGATTTGTCAAAATTCGTATGCACCTAGTCGCTTTTTGTTTAAATTCGCATGCACCTAGTCACTTTTTAGTGTATAGATACATACGAATTTAGACAAATCCAAGTTACTTATTTTGGGACGGAGGGAGTATAAACAACATGGTAAAAGAGCATAACACCAAATTTGTGGACAATTTAATTTAGGTATCACGCACCGGCTCAGATAATTTTGGAGACAATTTAGACATTAGCATAAAAATGTAGGGTATTAGAGTATCATACCAATTCTTCCCCATTAGTAATTTTCCAATATCGGATTTAATCAAAATAGGCCTCAGACCCAATTTATACCTGCTAGAATGGGAGGCGGCCGGAGTCTGCCGGGCAGCAGCGGCACAGATCGAGCGGGAGGCGGACGGATGGGCGACCGGGCGAGTGGAGGACAGGAGGAGGAGGGTTGTCGACCGGTCAGGGAGGGGACAACCAGGAGGGGGGATGCTGGCGAGACTGGGGCCAGGGTGGCACAGGAACCAGCAGTTCAGTTCCTCTTACTCGTGTTCAGTTCAGAGGAGGAGACGAGAGACGGACGAGTAGGCTCGACCGCTCGACTTCCTCTCGTTCGCTCGCCTCACGGCCTCAGTATTAGGGGTCAAACTTGTTCCCCCAAGTCTGTATGGGCCGCGGCCTGTCTGGCCCGACCCCTACGTCCGCCAGTGTTGGCAGTATGTCCAGCTGTGGATCGGGCCATCATGGTGCATGGTGTACTCCTTGGGTAGGTGCCAGACAAGCTTGTCTGGAGGTGGACAACGGATGGACAATACTCTTTCAAATCATGTTACAACGCCCTATTCGAAGGTTGCTTATATTAGATGAAGGGAATATGCCCAAGAGATAATAATAAAAATAGTTATTATCTTATTCTATTCTTATGATAGATGTTTATTTCTCATGCTATAGTTGTGCTAATTGAAAATGTTAATACATGTGTTTAATAAACAAACAAGAGTTCCTAGTAAAGCCTCTTATTTAACTAGTTTGTTGATTAGCTGATGATCAAGGTTTCCTGATCATTGATACCTTCGATCCGGATGTAGTATAACAGCTTTTTCCCTAGAAAACCTAGGTTTAATCGAACATTGGAAAGCAATGCTAAAAGGAAATAAAAATGACACGTCTACAATACTTTGTTTCTTCATTTTACCTTAGTTTACCGGACTAATCTAGTTTACTTTATAACTGGTTGAATCAATGGATAGAGATAGGCCAGGGTTGAAGATCCACCTGCAGCTGCACATCATACGGGATAAAAGATAATAATAAACATAGTCATGTGTAATGTTTGAACGGAGATACTCTATTATGGGCAACACATCCTAATATACTAGAGCACTCGTGATGCAGCGGGCATAGCAATATTCTTTTAATCCAACCGAGTGCACACCGAAACAATAGGCTACAAATGATTATTAAGTGTAAAACACAGATCAAAGCTTTAAGTGGTGATGTTTTTATGATCCCGAATGGGTCGCTAAGCGAAGACTGTACTATCCTTTTTGTTACTGGGGTTCCTATGAGATCACCGCTAGCCAAGTATCTCACCTTAAGCCTCTATCAATCTATGAGATCTTGGGTACTTATAAGTCCACAGATCGAGACAAGATACAAAGAAACAATAGATACAAACCTCAATTTCAAACAAAATACAATACTCCCATAAAATAGATGCACATAATTGCTGCGAGGTTTCTCCCCAACCCGCAGCCCGTGAGGACTACTCACTCATAACAAATAGATCGGAGATAGAAAACATCGTACACATACTTAGATTAAAATCAAATATTCTTAGAATGGTCACCAAATCACAAGGAGATCTAAAGTACAAAGCAATAGCTATGGCTAGTGGAGGGGATGGATGACGGAGGTGATGAACAATGGTGTGGATCTCCTTTGGTGGTGCTGTGATATAATCTGAAAATGGCGACCCTCTGGCCGGCGGTTGGAGTCTCAAAATATATAGGCATCTTCAAGAAAGTCTTAGGGTTTTACGAGACGAGGGCAATGCCACCTAATACGGGTGGACGGTACGGGCAAGCTCTGCATATACCAGTGGTCGTTAAGCTTGCTGACACCTGGGAATGACTCCCCAATTACTTGGCCGTGTGGACTTCTTCAAAAACCTTCATTATGACTCCTGATTTTGCATTAAAATCGTGATTTCCTGTACAATACAATTAAAAGCAAGGTTTTGCATATCTTTGCAATTATTGGTCATTAGGTGGAAGGATTGAGAGTTTCTTATCAATTGCTTGACTTAAAATAATGTTAAACGCGGTGGAAGATGGCTAATTTTGGAGCCATCAACTTCCTCAAAGCTCAAACCTTGATCGCCCTCGAGTTAGAAGAAACAAAAGAACTATAAGAAATTCAGCGTTTAAACTTGAAACAACGAGAATAACACTACTAGAAAATAGCTTATAGGTAGACAAGATATTCTGTGGCGCATATGTAAAACCATGCGCCACAGATATGTATCAGTGGCGCACTTGAAAAAATGCGCCACTGAAGTTTGGCAGTTCAGTGGCGCACGAAACCAATATGCGCCACAGAAGTCCATATTTCTGTGGCTCATATTTTCGTGTGCGCCACAGAAAGTGATGATTCTGTGGCGTATATAGATATATGCGCCACAGAAAGTTGATGGGACCCAGCACCAAAAAAGGGGGGGAGACGGTTATGTGGCGCATATGTCCATATGCGCCACAGAAAGTGATGTTTCTGTGGCGCATATGGACATATGTGCCACAGAACATGGAAAAACATAGAAAAACAGATCCCACCCTCTCCCCCAGTGGATCACCTTTTCAGTTTTGTAAAAAATAAACAAAAATGATAGAAACTTCAAAAAAATAATTCCTTTGAGTTGTAGTTAGATTTTAGGGTATAGATGTAGACAAAGTTGAAAAACATGAATTTCGATATATTTTGCAAAAATAGGTCATGGCACGGTAAAATAGCTATAACTTTTGCATATGATGTCGAAAAAAATCTTTAACCTATCAAAATGATCGTCTCGAAATTCCCTACTCAAATTCAACCACCTATGGTTGTTATGGATTTTACAGAATCCCCAAATTCGAAAAGAGTAAAAAGTTATTTAGGGTAGAAGATTTTTTACTGCAAAAAAATAAAAAAGGGGGAGAAACTTCTGTGGCGCATTTCTCCCATATGCGCCACAGAAGCCTTAGGCAGGATTTGAAATTTGAATCCCGCCGGTTCCCCTTCTCCTCCCCTCCATACTTCTCCCTTTCTCCTCCACTTCTCCTTCCCTCCATACTTCTCCCTCCACCACTCCTCCCCTCCTCCTCCACTTTTACTCCCCTCCATACTTCTCCATCCACTTCTCCTTCCCTCCATACTTCTCCCTTTCTCCTCCACTTCGCCTTCCCTCCATACTTCTCCCTCCACTACTTCTCCCCTCCATACTTCTCCCCTTCTCCTCCACTCTCCGGCGACATCCACCTCCGGCCATGGCTACCTCGGTGACCTCCTCCACCTAGGTGACCTCCTCCTCCGGTGACCTCCGACACCACCGGCGACCTCCTCCTCCTCCTCCTCCACCACCACCACCACCTCCGGCGGCCTCCTCCAACCATCTCTAGCGAGCCCTTCCTCCACCTCCGGCGGCCTCCTCCTCCTACTACTCTGACCACCTCCGACGGCCTCCTTCTCCTACGGCCATCACATCTGATCCACCTCCGGCGACCCCCCCACCTCTAGCCAGATCTGGCCTGGTTTTTTTTGAAATTTGAAAAAAACTTCTGTGGCGCATATTGGCCATTTGCGCCACAGAAGTTTGAGATCTGGCCTGCCTTTTTTTTAATTTTGGAAAAAATCCTCGGTGGCACATATTGGCCATATGCGCCACAGAAGATAGTTATCAGTGGCGACTAAGATATGCGCCATGTATAGTGAAAAAAGGTGCGCCACTGATAAGATGTTTCCTAGTAGTGTAAGAATTCACTTACGGGTGATAGTCATATGCGCTCAGCACTTCATTCATTTGCGAGGCGTATCAAAGTTAGGGAGATGACAAGAGTACTATACAAGATTCAGTAAGTCAAGACAATCAAACTAAAGTTTAATATAAGTATAAATAACTAGTAGTGTAGCAATCAATCCAATTCTTCTAGTTAACTCTCAACTTTCCAAGGAACACTAGGATGTTTAAATAGCATAATTAAGTAAGAGAGTTTCATGTACTAAGTAGTATAACAGTGAAGTGTCTTATTTACACCCACATCAATAAATCAAGTCTATCAAAAATACTTTTAATCCAATTATTGTTTTCAAGAAAAATTCATAGAGTAGTAATGAACCATGCCAAGGACTTGTTATGTGGATCCTCATAGATATGTTTTTATTTTTATTCTTTCAAGGATCGCTGGCTGTTTCTTTTGCAAGTTCTTGCACAACCTTTGAGAGTACCAATAATTTTGCTCATATATTGACACATATGCCACTCATGTCATCAACTCATAGCCGAAATATGGTATATGACCATAGATCGTTCAAAAGCTAGCGGAGTTGTTGGCATCCCAAAGGTGTGCATTAGAGACATAAAATTGTCTATCTCTTCTCTTTTTGAGCTAGTACTGTGGTTTGATCCACAAGGTTAGCATTGGCATGCATCACAATTACCACTAGACTTTATTTCAATCAAACAACTCCTTTCATGAGTGTCGTTAAGACTATTAACATATCTATGGGGTTAAGTATCTTCAATAGTATACTCTCAAGACAATCATTTATCAAACAAGTCATAAATTTCAGACTTTTTCTTATTGTACTTGTTTGGAAATATTATTTCCAAGGCAAGACTCAGTTAGCTAAAGGAACTAGATTAAGAGCTTCAACGACTAATCATCATAGAAATAAAAAGCTTTACTCTAACCATATTAAATTACTCCTATAAGCATGGCATCTTAGCAAATCAACCAACTAAGATAAACAACTCAAACTTCAAAAGTGGGAGACATAGGACATGCCTCTCATAAGTAACTTCGTGATTCTCTTCCATATAGCGATGTGTTCCTTCAAAACTCAAACACGATTATTCTCATAATAATATTAAAGCAAAGAGGCAAAGTGCGAATCCACATTTACGTAAAAGGAAGAACGGAAAAATCTTTTTTGTATTTTTGAGGATAGGGATTAAAGAATAGAAAATAACTTACGACCAAGCAAGGGTTTTAAGAAAAAACAAAAAACAAAAAACAAAAGCAAAGGAAAAAAGAAAAGTGTTGGAACGGGCCAACGCGAATGGTTCAAAGCTCCCAAAGAGCTGGTGTACAACCTCATTATTACACAAATAAATTTGCCAGGGAAACATATATCCAAGCTCAGGCTGTTGCAAGCTCTTTTGTGGATCATTGTGGTGGCGGTGGATAGTTTCCCATGTTCCATTGACTGCTCCAATCATGAAACTAGGTGGCGAGGCTTGCAGTAGCACCTCGAAGGTTGATGGAGAGCTTGTTCATGTTTTGAATATTTCCTTCGAGTGCATATATGTCTTCATAGGTGGTGTAGTAGTTTGCTGGCTGCTCATCTTGTTTGAGTCCTCCTTGTTCTACTTCTTCATCTTCTCCTCCTCCTCCCATGGGTATTTCTTATTGGAGTAGATTAGCCTCAACCTGCGCGTCAAAACACAAACGTCCATCCTTGATAGAGAATAGACCATTAGGCAAAGGAGCCAGGATCAAGTGATCCGCTCCAGGTATTTCAAGGAAGTATCTACCATGAGTTTTAGAAACCATACCACATACTCTTAGAGTAGGGAGACCAAGACGGTGACTTCCTGTCAACGGCTGGATGCTACCTAGGTTGATGTGAAGTGCACGTGCAAGAACGGTCACAAATCCCCCTCCGCATATGGGTCCTCGAGATTAAAGAGCTTGATTCTTAAGGTAAAACACAAGAAGAGAGCCCAAATTTGGCATTAAGTTACAATTAATAATAGCTGCCTTTGCGAGGATCAACATGTCCTCCTCATTAACTCTAGTAAACTCACCACATGCATGCAAGGTGTTAGCAATTATATAAAATAAATAGCGAATAGCAGGATGATCAATTTGGTTTCTCTTGCGTGTGTTTTCACCAATTCTCATTAAATTAAAGTATTCACAAGGTGTAGGATTTTAAAAAAAATCTACACATCGGTGATGTTGTTGGCAAACCCAAAACATTGAGCCCATTGGTCGACTGTTAGGGTGTACTCACAGTTCATAAGGAGGAATTTGATGCGATCAAATCCGGGCCTTTGTTCCTTGGTACAATAGTAAGGATCCACTGTATGCATCAATGTACTAGAGAACTCAAGCGTAAAGCAACGATACATGGCAACATCATGAAACACAAAGTCATACAAACCAACATTGTTGCAAAGCAAATCAAAATCAGCAGGGATGCCAAGTTGGTTCAGGATATAGGGACACGCCCACTTGATGGACTTGATTTCTCGGAGCTTGAGAAAATTGAAACGGTTCAGCTGAAACTTCTCGGTGTACTCGATACCAAGTGACTCGGGGGTCAACGTATCAACGGGTGGTGCGGAGGACTCCACAGCCATCTCACATGTACGGCTCCTCGCGTTCATCTAAGAATAATAAGATAAAGTAAATAAAAATTGCTAATAATTTTTTTAGTCCAATAGAAACATAGGATAAGTGATTATCTACACTAATTACAAAAGAAACTCCTCTAGAACAATACTAAGCATGCTCAATATCAAGATTGAATCAAGAAAAAGATCTAATTCTAGATTAACAATGATGAAAGATTGAGTTAAGCTTTTGTACAAATAAGTTGAGGATCAGAGGAGAATCATACCTTAGATCGATTGAGTGCGAGGAATTGAAGAAATATTGAGTAAATTTAAAGATCCAATGGAGGTGGTTTGGAGTTTGGAGGAAGAACAAATAGAAAGATTTGATTTGGGGATTTTTAGGTTACCTCCTTGGGCTGGTTATGGCGGCCGCGTACATGGTACGGACAGGCGGTATGGCCAGAGCCTGATAAAAAGAAATAATTTTGGAGGTGACATGCACCATCAAAACTTGATCAAAGTATTTGCAAAACTCAAAGCTGGGATCATAGTACTTCAATCATAACATGAAAGACAAAGTTCTAGCAATAAGCAAAGAAACTATGATACAACATGAAAAGGCACAAACAAAAGATTCATGAATAACATGCTTTGCAAGACATTTGTTTGTTCCACATAAAGAAAACATAGCATAACAGTATTCAGCTTGCCCCTCAATAGAGTATCAAATATAAATGCATAGGACACCTTCAAAGTTCATAAGAGTGACTAGATACAATCGTTTCAAACAAGCAATAACAAGTTATGCATCAATCAACTAGTCTTGGGACAATGCACATAGAACTAAGAATGGCCACTATGCTCTCAAAGTAGTGCATAAAGATAGAAGGTGGAGACTCAATATAATGGTGGAAGAAAAGCCTTTGTAAAATGAAGTAGGGATTCAAGTCTCATAAAGAGCTTCCAAAAATTATGGTACTTATAGCTTTCAGCTCTCATTGCCCCTATCATAAGCATCTTGAAGGTGATTAAGGTTAAAGTGACACAACTAAGAGGATATCCTTGACAAGTTATAAACCGAAATCTCATGCCCCTTACTTACAAAGACCGATCCTCATGCTACTCAACTTTAGTCACGAGTAAGCTCTTGTCATTGTAAGTATATGTGTATCATTAAGAACCGCCAATGGGTACCCCTTGCACATGATACGTGAGCTTTCCCATAACCAAAATGACAAGGCAAGCAGACAATGAGCATCTCAGTGATCTTTTTATTTGCTATTTGCATAGGTTTTTATTGAGGATGCTTCATAGAGTGCTCATTATGGTGATGCTGCAAGTTTCCACCATGATTAGGCATGGCTTAGGCTAGCGGCCCAGGCGTTTCTCTAACACACATACAAACTCCATGATCTTACATGTTCCACCTTTATTTCACACCGTCGGGATCCGTAAGCAAAAGAACATGGTATCAACGGGGTACAAAGTACAAGTGCAATGTTGAAAGCGTTCCCCATGAAACATGGTTCTGCTAATTTCAACTTATAAAGCGCAAGCATATACGCAACAAAGAAGGACCCAATGGTTCAAGTTTATTAGAGGCAATAAAGGAAAGTGTGCCATCAAGTTCGTGAGACCTTTAACCACTAGTTTTCTCATAACAAGTGAAAGGTAAATAAAAGCATGAATATACTTGGAATAGCATAAGCTAGTAGGTAGGTATGGTGTAATCTTTGGAAAAACTTGGTTTAGGGAGTTGGATGCATGAGTAGAACTCATACTTGGTGGTGGAGGCTAGCAAAAGACTGGGAGCGACAAACTAAGAGAGCAATAATGGCCATAATCATGCAGAGCGATAAAACATCATTGATCAAAGCATAAAGTGATACTACAAGTTGAAAACTAAAGGATCATAAAGGCTATGGTGAATTTTGATAGTCATAACATGGTGTGAACATGCGCCAAGTCAACGCAAATAAAGCATCAAAGGAGAATACCACTATACTATGCTTTAATATGCTAAAACAACGCATGATTCATCCAAGGCACATTAAGCAATCTCAATTGTTTATAACAAGTCATGCTACAGCAAAGAATACTAAGCATAAAGCCAAAACAATATCGAGCATGGCATGACAAAGCATAGGCCACAGTCAAAAACGAGCTCTTTTTTACCACATAAGCATAAACTTTCCTACTCTTTTCCAAACCAAACCAAACTATTTGTAAACAAAAGTGTGAAAGAGGGGGTCCAACCAACTTATTCAGAAAACTAAGCAAAGCAAGCAAACTAAAAACTAAAACGAAAACGAAAAAGAAGATGCTCCAAGAGAAACACAACTATGCACGAAACAATAAAAATGAAGCGTTTGGAAGAAACCTGGAATTTTTATTGATGAAGAAGGGGATGCCTTGGGCATCCCCAAGCTTTGATGCTTGTACTTCTTGGATGTTTCTTGGGGTGACACGCGTGGCATCCCCAAGCTTGAGCTTTAGTCCATCCTTCATCTCATTACTCATTCCTTCCATACACCTGAAAATTTTCCTTCATACAAAACTTCACACAATCTCATTAGCAACATTAATGCACTTTATATAAATAAGTCTCAAGGTTCAGTTCTAACACCAAATAAACTTCCATTAGAACACTAGCTACTGTAGAACTTCCCTCAAAAATCTCAATTCCCCAAAGGAACTCAAGAAGGAACTAACAAGAAGCAAATGCAGAAAATGGCAGAAATCTGTCAAAACAGACCAGCAAGTAAAGACGAATTATTTCGAAGACCTTCTGTTGCTCAAATCAAAAAGTGTTGAACTAACGAAAGTTAGATAACAACCTGGGGCAGAAGCACAAAACATTACAGCTCAATCCGAGGTACAGAGCTCTCTCAGGAATTTTTACGGTGAAGCACAGAAATCTGTTTCAGGACAGCTACTTTCCCAATCATTACTTCACTCTCATTAGAGGTTACTCTTGGCACAAAAAGAAAATAAAAAGGATAAGGAGAGGTTATACAGAGGTAATAACTTCCAAGACTGAACTAAAACTCTTGGGTTATCTCCTAACAAGTAATTTTCTTTAACGCCTTTAAGTTAGGCATAAGAACCAAAGAAAGAATCAAGTGTTCTCAAATGAAGAAGCATTAAGATCAATACCAAAAATATTTTCGACAAGGCAAGGTATATCATCCAAATAAGTTCGAGAGGATCCTCTCTCAATGCTCTTGGGTTCACTATTCTCATCAAAAGGGTTTGCAGGAACAATCCAATCAAGATTCTTTTCTATGACATCATGTATTGCTACTAGTTTAAAGGGTATTGGTATCTTAGGTTCCTCCCCATTAGGTTCGGTTTTGTTCATCTTTTCTCGTGTACCAACAACATCTACACATGAGCCTAGCATATTGAAACGTTCAAAAACTTTTCTAGCTTCCTTGGCAACATCATAGAACTCCTTAAACAAAGTTTCTAGAATAAAATCCCTCTTTTCAGGATCCTCAATTTCTTTAAGCTTAAGAAACATTACTTCCATTAAGGGGTTGAGGTTAACAAACCTAGCTTCTAACATGTGAATTAAAGAAGCTGCAGCAATCTCATAGTTTGGATCAAGTTCTACAAGGGATCTATCCTCAGTATCTTCATGTTTGCTAACATGATTAAAGAATTCTTCAATATTGTCTTTCCCAATTATAGAACCACTACCAATTGGAAGGTCTTTCATGGTGAATGTAGGGATCAACATGGTGAGCTAAGGGAGAGGTGAAAACTAAAGGAGACTTAATTTTTTTGTGTTTTCAAATAAGAAAGCAAAACAAGTAAAACTAATTTTTTTGTGTTTTTTTAAGAACAAAACAAGGAAACAAAGCAAAAAGGAACTAAGAAAAACAAAAACAATAAAGTAAAGAGATTGGTTATGAGGGACTCCCCTTGTGAAGATGTCGTTGACTCCCCGGCAACGGTGCCAGAAAAATGCTTGATGGCTCAATGCACGGCGCCCAGAAAAATGCTTGATGGCGGTGTTGATGTAGAGCTCGTTGGGAACCCCAAGAGGAAGGTATGATGAACACAGGAGCAAGTTTCCCTCAGTTATGAAACCAAGGTTTAATCGAACCAGTAGGAGCAAGGAAACACCTCAAAGGTGTTACTAGCTGAGCTTTGGCAGGGCGCACTACCCGTGCTAGTAGCAACGTGGAGACATGCACAACACAACCACAGAACTTTGTCCCCAACTTGCGATGAGGTTGTCAATCTCACCGTGTTTTGCGGAAAACAAAGGATTAAACGTATTGAATGGAAAGAAGTAAAAGTTTGCAGAAAGAAAACACAAAGCAGAAACAGTTTATATATTGTATGTAAAGTAAAGGATCGGGATCCATAGTTCACTAGAGGTGGCTCTCCTTAAGATAGATAACATGCTGGGTGAACAAATTACAGCGGGGCAATTGACAAACACCAAGAAAGCAATACATGCATATACTAATCATCTTGACTCCTTTGAGACTTGATTGGGCATTACAACATAATACATAGACCGCCATCCAACTGCATCTATGACTAATAATCCACCTTCAGGTTATCATCCGAACCCCCTCCAGTATTAAGTTGCAAGCAACAGATTATTGCTCTACGAACTGCGTGTAAAGTAAACAATACAATTGTTCTATGAACAAAGGATCGTTGGTTTCTCCCTAGTAGCAACAACACATCTAGTACCTTAGAGATTTCTGTCACTTCCCCAGATTACCAGAGGCATGAACCCACTATCGAGCATAAATACTAACTCTTGGAGTTGCTAGCATCTACTTGGCCAAGATAGCTACTAACAACGGAAAGCATGCAAGATCTCAAATAACAAAGACATGATAGAATCAATAATCAATCTGAAATAGCATCTCAATATCCATCAGATCTCCGCAAACGCAGCATGTATGGATTACAAATAGATGATCTTGATCATGAACGGAGCTCAGAAGATCTAAACATGAAAGCACAAAGGAGGAGAAACCAGCCATCTAGCTACTACATGGATCCGTAGTCTAAGGATGAACTACTCACGCATCACACCGGAGGCTTGCATGGTGATGAAGAAGGCCTCCAGGGTGAATTCCCCTCTCCGGCAGGGTGCCGGGAAGAGCTTCAGATCTCCCCCCCGATCTAGGGACAGAGACGACGGCGGCTACAGACTCTTTCGTGGATTTCTGATCGGGTCCCTAGGGTTTTTGTCCCGAGGGCAACTTATAGGCGGAAGGAGAGGCCGAGGGGGTGCTGGGGGCGGCCAGACCACCCCCTGGCGCGGGCCAAGCCTAGCCGCACGGCCAGGTGGTGTGGCCGGCCCCCAGCCCTTCTCCGTCTCGTATTCTGGCACTTGATCCCTTCCGGAAAAATGGGCACTTTGGCTTTTGTCCCGTCCAATTCCGAGAATATTCATTTTCTGAATTTTCTGGAACCAAAAACAACAGAAAACAGGCAGCTGGCACTGTGGCTCTTGTTAATAGGTTAGTCCAAGAAATCATAATAAAAGTACTCCAAAGTTGGAACAAAATACAAGAAAGTGGATAAAACCAAGCATGGAACATCAAAAATTATAGATACATTTGCAATGTATTAGAGCCCGCCCGTACCGGATGACATACCTTGGGGGCGACGACTCCCTTCTAGCATTGCACTCGGTACGGGCGCGCGGTCGTGTGCGCCTGTACTGTTGGTCGTTATCCATTTGGTATCTTCGCTTGAAATCTGATGTTTGCTCGAGGTTACGGTACGGGCGCACGATAAGGGCACGCCCAACCATACTGGTGGTCGTTAAGAGCATTGTCTCCTGCGACAAAAATCAGAATTTCTATCTTCCCATGTCTCGATGTGGTACGGGTGCACGGTACGGTCCCTTCCGGCCGTACCGCAGGTCGTTAAACGTCCTGTGAGATACAAAACTCAAAGAATTTGATTAGATGCTCCGTGCGTGTTTGCACATCTTATCAAAGGATAAAATAACGACAAATATACTGCATAAAGAATCAGATTACTCTTAGGCCATGTTTAGTAAAATAAAAGACCGGGGATTATCTTATTTCTTCTCCTCTCTCCAAAGGTCTTCTTGAACATTCTTTATTAGAAATAAACAAAACAAAAACAAAAACAAAAACAAACGAAGCTAACATAAAAGTAAAAACTTTATTTCACATGGGTTGCCTCCCATGAAAATCTTCTAGTTATGGTCAATTAGCTTGACCCTAATGGCAATCATTTAGGTTTAAGGAGTGGAATACCCACTCCAAAATAGTTGGCTTTTAAAGTAATTATACTATCATCATCATTAGGCTTGGCCTTATTTTTCCTAAGGAAGTGGACTATGAAAGGATCTCTAGATGGTAACTCTATTCTCACATTCCCCTCATCTAAATTAATTAAAGCCTTAATAGTTCTTATGAATGATCTACCTAAAATTATAGGTGTTATGGGATCTTCAGGCAGGTCCACAATAATAAGAGCAATAAGAGCGAGACTACCTTTAATTTCAACAACTATATTTTCTTTCATCCCAACAGCTTGTTTATAAGTTGAATCAGCTAGATGGAGCCTCATTTCAGTAGTGACAAATGACCCTAAGTTTAATTTGTCAAATAATCTCTTAGAAATTATTGAGACGCTCGCACTAAGATCACAAAGTGTGGATATCTCATTGACTCCCAACTTAACTTTAATAGTGGGCTCAAATATATCATCTAGCTTAGTAGGAAGCTTATCAGCTAGTCTTTTATACTCTATCTCTAACTCGCAAACTTTAGATTCTACTTGTTGTATAAACTGTTGGTTCATAGCATCATTACCTTGTTCTATACCGGGGTTCTTCATGGTGATCACATTTAGTAGATCTTCCATGGTATATTCTGATGTCGGCGCGTTGCTATAATCCAGCTCTTCGGGTTTCTCTTCATTGGTTACTACCCTCATCTTGAGGTCTTCTGCTGGATTTGGCTCGGGTTTCCAGCAAACTTTGCTAGTATGAGAGCTTGGCTCTTAGCTACCTTACCTAGCTGAGCCTCCACGGTCTTTGTCCTCTCCTGTAGAGCATGTACATCATTTCTAATTACAGTGGCCTGATTAGATAATTTTCCTATACTACTTCTATGGTTCTCCGTCATTTTAATAAGCATGTTATTTTGCTCGGTTTGAGCTTGTATAAAGGTTCTAACAGTTTGCTCAAATGAGAGATTGCCCTAATTTGCTCCATTATTATTATCGTAATTGTTGTAAGAAGCTCCTGCATGATTAGAATAATGTTTTTGAGCATTAGAAGCATATTGATTTTTCCATGCAAGATTAAAATGAGTGCGAGCTATAAAATTGACATCATTAATATCGGTAGCGATAGAATTAACTTGGATATCTTTTTTAACTTTAACTATACTAAGGAGCTCGTCTACCTTAGATGTAAGCTCTTCATTATTTGCCTTGGTGATTGAACTTACTATGTTCGAGGTTCTTTCCACAGCCATTGGGCATGATTATTTTGCATATAATCAAGTAATTTCTTTGCAACACTCACTTGCTTTCCCAAGCTTGTTCCTCCTGCCGTAGTATCTAGCATAGACATAGACATTGGGTTAAGACCATTATAAAACAAATGTAATATAAGCCATTCTTCCATCCCATTACTAGGACAGCTCATTACGGCTTCTTTCATCATTTCCCATGCAAGCGCTAGTGGCTCACGGTCTTCTTGTCTAAAACTTGTAATGTTAAATCTTAGTTGCATAGTTTTAGCTAGGGGAAAAAATTTAGTCATAAACAAATTAGTACATTCCTCCCAAGATTTAAAAGTGCCCTTTCGTACAACTAGCAACCAATCCTTAGCCTTTCCTCTAAGAGAGAAAGGAAACAACCTTAATTTAACAGCATTTGAATCTACATCCTTAATACGCATCATGTCGCAAATTTCAGTGAAAGTGTTTAAGTGCAAACCTGAATCCTCAGAAGAAGATCCCCCCAAATTGGTTTTGTTGAACCAAGCTTAAAGGGTTAGGCTTTATTTCATAAGTTTCCGCATCAACAGCGGGCTGAGTGATAGGTGCACAAATAAAATCATCAATGGGAGTATCATACTTCCCTAATCTCTTTTGAGCCATGGCTCTTATATTTTTGGTAATTTTTAAGTAATGAAAACAAATAACAAGTAACTAAGTTTTTTGGGTTTTCAAATATATAACAAGAAAGTAAACTAATAACAAGAAATAAACTACAAACTAACAATAAAACTAAAAACAAGGTCTCTAGTGACCTCACCGGGATAGCGAAATTTCTTCCCCGGCAACGGTGCCAGAAAAAGGGTTGATACCTTCGATCCGGATTCACGGATGTAGTATAATAGCTTTTTCCCTAAAAGACCTAGGTTAATTGAACCTTGGAAAGCAATGCTAAAAGGGAATAAAAAGGACACATCTACAAGACTTTGTTTTTTTGTTTTACCTTAGTTTATCAGGCCAATATAGTTTACTTTATAATGGGTTGAATCAATGGATGGACATAGGCCAGGGTTGAAGATCCACCTACAGCGGCACATCATATGGGATAAAAGATAATAATAAGCATAGTCATGTGTAATATTTGAACGGAGATACTCTCTTGTGGGCAACACATAATAATATACTGGAGCCCTCGTGATGCAGCGGGCATAGCAATAGTATTTTAATCCAACCGAGTGCACACCGAAGCTTCGGGCTACAAATAATTATTAAGTGTAAAACACAGATCAAGGCTTTAAGTGGTGATGTTGTTGTGATCCCGAATGGGTCGCTAAGCGAAGACTGTACTACCCTTTCTGTCACTCGGGTTCCTATGAGATCGCTGCTAGCCAAGTATCTCAAATCAAGCCTTTATCAATCTATGGGATCTTGGGTACCTACAAGTCCACAGATCGAGACAAGAGACAAAGAAACAAAATATATAAATCTCAATTGCAAACAAAATACAATACTCCGATGAATTAGATGCATATAATTGCTGCGAGATTTTTCCCCAACCCGCAGCCCGTGAGGACTACTCACTTATAAAAAATAGATCTGAGATAGAAAACATCATACAAATACTTAGACTGAAATCAAATATTCTTACAATGGTTGCCAAATCACAAGGAGATCTAAAGTAGAAAGCAATGGCTATGGCTAGTGGAGGGGATGGATGATGGAGGTGATGAAAAATGGATGAACAATGGCGTGGATCTCCTTTGGTGGTATTGTGATGTAATCTGAGAATGGCGGCCCTCTAGCTGGTAGCTAGAGCCTCAAAATATATAGGTGTCTTCACGAAAGTCGTAGGGTTTGACGAGACGAGGCCAACGCCACCTGGTATGGGCGGACGGTATGGGCAGGCTCTGTTTCGGTGGTCGTTAAGCTTGCTGATGCCTGGGAATGACTCCCCAATTACTTGTCCGTGTGGACTTCCTCAAAAACCTTCATCATGACTCCCGATTTCGCATTGAAAACTGTGATTTCCTGCACATCACAATTCAAAGCAAGGTGTGCATATCTTTTCAATTATTGGTCATTAGTGGCAAGGAATGAGAGTTTCTTGTCAATTGCTTGACTTAAAACAATGTTTAAAGATGGCTAATTTTGGAGCCATCAATCATGAACATTGGATGTTGTTAATAACATGATCTTAACATTAGAAGAATGATGTGATGAGCATGCACCCAAAGTATAGCAATTCGATCATGTCAATGTGTTTACATTGCTATAACATCTCATACAAAGTACCCTAATCCTTAGACTATGATATCATGTCAATCACTAACACTGAAGAGTACTTTGATAACATTAAACATCACACCGTAACATGGTGACTATAAAGATGGGTTTGGGTACTATGAAAGTGTTATGTATAGGCTCCTAGATCAAGAGAGGGATTTTTCCATCCTGATGATGGAGATATATACTCTGGACCCTCTCGATGATATCACATCGACACCGCTTGCAAGCACGTGACTAGGTCACAAAGTATGTTAGATCACAAAACGAGTAAAGAGTACTTGTCGGTAACGAGGTCAAACTAGGTATGGTTGGTACCGATGGTCGAATCTCGGACGAATAATATATCGTGAGATGAAGGGATTAGTTACGACGTTTATGGTTCTGACGATCACAAGAGTTATCATTGAATGTGTGGGAGTCAATACGGATCTCCAGGTCCCACTGATGACTATTGTTGAGAGAGGTGTCTCGATCATGTATGTATTATTCAAGAAACATATGGTGACACACTTAAGGTACGCTAACACTAATGGGAAGATATATTATATCAGAGAAAGGTTTTGAAAGCACTGGAATTATTTTGAGGAGTACTGATGCCCCAAAATATATCGAGCTCGTTGGGGAACCCCAACATGAAGGTATGATGAGCACAACAGCAAGTTTTCCCTCAGTTATGAAACCAAGTTATCAATCCAGTAGGAGCAAGGAAACACCCCAAAGGTGTTTCTAGCTGAGCCTTGGCAGGGCGCACTACCGGTGCTAGTAGCAACGTGGAGACCTGCACAACACAACCACAGAACTTTGCCCCCAACTTGCGATGAGGTTGTCAATCTTACCGGTTTTGCTAAAAACAAAGGATTAAACGTATCGAGTGGAAGAAAGTAATAGTTTGCAGAAAGTAAACACAAAGCAGTAAACAGTTGATTGTAGATTGAAAGTAAAAGAAAGGACCGGGGTCCATAGTTCACTAGAGGTGGCTCTCCTTAAGATAGATAACATGCTGGGTGAACAAATTACAACGGGGCAATTGACAAACATCGAGAAAGCAATACATGCATATACTAATTATCTTGACTCCTTTGAGATTCGATTGGGTATTACAACATTATACATAGACCGCCATTCAACTGCATCTATGACTAATAATCCACCTTTAGGTTATCATCCGAACCCCCTCCAGTATTAAGTTGCAAGCTACGGATAATTGCATTACGAATTGCGTGTAAAGTAAACAATATGATTGTTCTATGAACAAAGGATTGTTGTTTTCTCCCTAGTAGCAACAACACTAGTACCTTAGAGATTTCTATCACTTCCCCAGATTACTAGAGGCATGAACCCACTATCGAGCATAAATACTAACTCTTGGAGTTGCTAGCATTTACTTGGCCAAGATAGCTACTAACAACGGAAAGCATGCAAGATCACAAATAACAAAGACATGATAGAATCAATAATCAATCTGAGATAGCATCTCAATATCCATCGGATCCCCGCAAACACAACATGTAGGAATTACAAATAGATGATCTTGATCATGAACGGAGCTCACAAGGTCTAAACATGATAGCACAAAGGAGGAGAACCAGCCATCTAGCTACTACATGGACTCGTAGTCCAGAGATGAACTACTCACGCATCACAGCGGAGGCTTGCATGATGATGAAAAAGGCCTCTGGGGTGAATTCCCCTCTCCGGTAGGGTGCCAAGAAGATCTTCAGATCCCTCCTGATCTAGGGACAGAGACGATGGCGGCTATAGACTCTTTCGTGGAATTTTGATCGGGTACTTAGGGTTTCTGTATCGGAGGCATCTTATAGGCGGAAGGAGAGACCGAGGGGGTGCTGGAGGCGGCCACACCACCCCCGCCACGGGTCAGGCCTGGCTGCGCGACCAGGTGGTGTGCCGTCCCCTGGCCCCTCTCCGTCTCATATTCTGGCTCCCGTGTGTCCCTTGGTGAAATACTAACTTTGGCTTTGTCCCGTCCAATTCCGAGAATATTCATTTTCTGACTTTCCTGGAACCAAAAACTGCAGAAAACAGCCAGCTGGCACTGTGGCTCTTGTTAATAGGCTAGTCCAATAAATCATATAAAAAATACTCCAAAGTGTGGACAAAACACAAGAAAGTAGATAAAACCAAGCATGGAACATCAAAAATTATAGATACATTTGCAATGTATCAAGTACCGGAATTGTTTCGAGGCAAATCGATGAGATCTATTTCAGATGCAATATCGGAACAATGCAAGGTGGTTTACATAAATGTTTGTTAATTCAAGTAACTGAAAAAGATGAATTTAAAGAAATAAAAATTGTTTTTATTTAATGATATTTTGCATTTAATTTAGTGGAAATTAATGGCAAAGTGAGTGGACTTAAAATTCATGTGAGTGGGATGCGTGGAGCCTCCACTCACATGAATGAAGGGAGAGGTGGGAGCACTACCTTGGCCATCGGCCACCCCCTTGGGGGCCGCCCCTACCCTATATAAGGAGGGGTGGTGCTCCTCTCCTCTTACACCAATCCTTGTGAAGGATCTCTCCTCCCTCCATCTAGTGGTTCTCATGTTCTTCGGATTAGCGATGAACGTGTTCTAGTAGTTTCTCTAGTGGATTTATTGCTTCTGTTGTTCCGCTGGATCGAGGGCACAGAGGTTGTTGGCAAGCCGGACCTGTGCTCGAGTACGGATGCGCTGCTGGTTTGCGGCGCTCTACAACTCGATCTTGAAATCGGCAAGAGATCGTCTACATCATCCACGATATTAAATCTCGTAAATCTTTCGGTCTTCGAGGGTAAGTTTTCTCTGGATGTAAATCCACCCGTTGCTTGCATCTCCTAGATAGAACTTGGTACTTAGTTGTTCATATCGTAGGATTTTTTTTGTTTTCTATGCTGCGAACCCTCTATTGGGATCTTGGGAGTTGAACTGGAAATTATGGGTGCCAACCAGAGTGAAGTTTTTCCTTAGGCTAGCTTGCCAGCACAGATGTTGGACATGCAAAAGGCTAGTGCGTTGCCACCTGCCACACTAGCCATGTTGCGTGTTTTGTGACCAGTCTAAGGAGACTATGACACACATCCTCACTGTATGCCCATTCTTGAGGAAAATCTGGCATGAGTTCTTATCTTGGATTCGATCTGTTGTAGGTCCTCCCGTTGTTGAGGGTCTCTTCACGGAGTGGTGGACGCGGGTGGTGCGCTCCAACCCACGTCATATGCGCAAAGGAACATAGTCATTCATTATGCTCATGATATGGTGCATTTGGGAACATAGGAACACAATCATCTTCAATAACGAGCGCCCTTCGGTGGCTCCCCTCGTGGACATGATCAAAGCAGAAGCGTGGGCCGAGGATGGAGCTCGGGAGCTATGCCAACTTGTCCCATAGCTTAGGTGTCTTAAGTTTGTTAGAATATGTGACCGTATCGTGTTTGTATAGGTATGCGGTCATACTGTGTATTCCTTTTGTATGTGTCCGTGTTGTATGAGACTAGGACTCCCATTGTAATCCTCCTATATAATGAGCAATACAAGGCACCACTACATGTGGTTTCCCCTATCTAACATGGTATCGGAGCTATGGTTGATGAGTACAGTGCTCTTCTCTCCAACAACACTTGGGATCTAGTTGATCCGCCTCGCAATGCAAATATTGTCACAGGCAAGTGGATCTTTCATCACAAGTTAAAGTCTGATGGTTCTCTTGATTGGTACAAGGCACGGTGGGTCTTCCGAGGATTCATGCAATGTGAAGGTATTTATTTTGATGAAACTTTCAGTACAGTTGTTAAACCCGCCACGATACGGATAGTTCTGTCACTTGCTATTTTCAGTGATTGGCCTATTCATCAGCTGGATGTCAAGAATGCTTTCCTCAACGGAAAACTAGATGAGACGGTTTATGCTCGATAGCCCTCGGGTTTCATTGATCCCAATTCTCCTAAGAAGGTGTGCCTCCTGAACAAATCCTTGTACGGGTTGAAGCAGGCTCCACGGGCATGGTTTCAGTGGTTTGCCTCCTATATTGCATCTCTTGGGTTTCTAAGTGCCAAGACTGATAGGGCATTGTTCATCTATCGTCTTGGCTCCGATATGGCTTATCTGCTACTCTATGTGGATGACATAATTTTGACTGCGTCTTCCTCGACACTGCTGCACAATTTCATTTCTTCACTCTGTTTTGAGTTCACCATGACGGACATGGGTGATTTACATTACTTTCTGGGCATCTCCGTCAAGCGCAGCAAGGACCGTCTCTTTCTATCGCATGAGGAGCATGCTATGGAGCTCCTTGACCACACCGGTATGTTACAGTGCAAGTCTATCTCCACACCAGTTGATACAGCTTCTAAGCTTGAAGCTCAGTCTAGTGATCCCGTGGCTAATTCTATAGAGTATCACAGTATTGCAGGAGGTCTCCAGTACCTCACTTTTACTCGGTCTGATATCTCCTATGCAGTACAGCATATATGTCTTCATATGCATGATCCACGGGCTAATCACTTGCTCCTTGTGAAGCGTGTTCTACACTACATCCGCAGCACCGCTGACTATGGTCTCACTTTGTATCGACGCACCTCGAACAAACTGATGGCCTACTCTGACGCTGACTGGGCAGGTTGTCCAGACACCCGACGGTTTACTTCTGGCTATTGTGTGTTTCTCGACGCAATTCTGGTGTCTTCGTCGGCCAAGCGACAACACACTGTTTCACGCTCGAGTGCGGAGGCTGAGTATTGGGTAGTAGCAAATGTGGTGGCCGAACTGTGTTGGCTACGACAACTACTTCAGGAGCTTCATCGACCGGTGCCTGATGCTTTTGTCGTCTTCTGTGACAATGTGAGTTCGGTTTACATGACACATAATCCAGTGCATCATTAGCGCACCAACCATGTGAAGATTGATCTACACTTCGTCAGAAATCGCGTGACAACTGGCGAGGTCAGGGTTCTACACGTTCCTAGTTCATCTCAGTTCGCGGGCATCTTCACCAAAGGATTAGCGTCGTCTCTTTCTTAGATTTTCGGGATAGTCTTAATATTCGTCAGACGCACATTTTCGACTGAGGGAGGGTGTTAGAATATGTGACTGTATCGTGTTTGTATAGGTATACGATCATATTGTGTATTCCTTTTGCACGTGTCCGTGTTGTATGAGATTAGGACTTCCCTTGTAATCCTCATATATAATGACCAATACAAGGCACCACTACGTGTTGTTTCTCCTATCTTACAAAATTGAGTTGAATGGTGTATGTGTTTGTCCGTTTCTACGGGCTTGTACATGAGACTTGCTTTTCTATCAATGCATCGAAACACAGAGCTTTTGCGTTCTCGCGGAAAAAAAAACCGAACCCTCAGTTTGGCGCACGAAAGACACGACACCTTAGAGATGGCTGCATGAGATTTGTTCAATCGACTTGGCTGGTGGTTTAACAACATGAAGTGCTGCATAAGTGACACGTGTAATCCTTTTCGTGTACATGCACTCTTTTTATGATCATGTTATATAGCCGGCTTCAAAGTTAGTAAAATAAACGGTTGTGGACCAGTCGTTGCAGAAACCAGAGAGTAGTGACATGCACGCATGCATGCGTCCTTTTAATAAAGAAGAACTATACCAGAGAAGTGTAGTACTGTTGACGAACGAAACATAGTGAAAAAGATCGGGAGTTATGCTGACCTTGCTCCTGTAACACGAATACCTCGATCGACGACAGAGAATTAGACATAACACGATCGCATCGGTCCACACAGGCGAAAACTTCTTTCTATCGGCGCCGGTATGTGCCAGCGCCACATCGTCCGTCCATCCTGTTCCAACTGCTTTTAGATTCGTACTTTAGTCCACGGTGGTACTTTAACATTTTAGACCCTTTCTATTTCTGTTATTATGACTCCATCTCGCCTTCTTTTTCCCAGATCGACGCCGAGCGCCGCCAGGAGCTCGCGCCGACGCCTCCCCTTTGCAGTGTCGTCGATAGCCGCCGCTCGAGCTCTGCGGCTCCGCCCGGCTCCCGCCTCTCCGTCCCATACTCTGTGCCGCCTTCCTCGTCTTGACCAGCCAGGCCCAAGCGCTACCTGCGCACGCGTCGACCTCGCCTTGCGCCGCCACGAGCGCCGCCTTCCCTGCCCTGTCTCCCTCGCGGCCGGCGCCTCGCTTCGTCTAGGATTTCCGCTGCCCTCCAGACGACTCCACCGTCTGCCACCGTGGAATCAAAATGCCAGCCGCCACCGTAGTACGGGCAACCACTTCTGCTCATCGACCCCACAAGAGACCAAGCTGCAGGCTTCTGCTTGATACCTCGATTTGATTTCTTGGATTCATGGAACTGAGTTCCTATCTTGTGAGGAGGCTAATTTTTGTGAGGCATGAGATTTGTCTAATGTGAGGTTTTGATTTGTGCCATTTGTCTTTGGATATTCCAGATTTGGAGCTCTTGAATTGGAAGCGTGCCATATTAGGATAGCGTCTTATTCTGTTGTTTCTTGCAGCCAGATCTGTATCATAGTCAAATCTCGTGGAAGAATTACCACAATGTTTTGTAGAACTACTATTCCGTACTTGTATTGGTTCGGTTCTATGTGCGACTGAGGTGAACATGTGTGAATCTTGTGGGTAATATATTCAATACTACGTCTCAAGATGTATTCTTAATTAAAATATAAATCATTTATCTTAGTTTTTCCTAAGGAGTTTCTGTATCTTGATAGTTCCAGGTAAACGTGGTCATATTATTGTATTCCTGTACTCCCTTTGTTCTAAAATAAGTGACTTCATTTTATCTAGATTCGTATGTATATGGTCATGTTTTAGTGTTAGATACATCTATATCTAGAGAAAGTGAAGTCAGTTATTTTAGGACAAAGAAAGTAGCAATTAGTGGTTTTGCTTATGCATAAAAAAATGCCCGATGCAAATGATTATATCAGCAATTTGATACTTCTGCATTTTGTGATGTCTAGAAATTTTTCTCAAGATTCTAGCAGGTTTGTAATGAATTTTTTGACGTAATTCCATTAAAAGATGGGTGATATCTCAGAAGAAGTATTTTATATGAATCATTAATCGTTGTAGATTTAGCCAAAATGTTTCCAAATCCTATCCAAGTTTAATTAACTTGCGACAACTAGGTACCCTATGTTTCAGTCAGTTCTTTCTGATATGGAGGATGCAAAGTTGTTTGTTGCATCGCTTGCATGGTTTGCACGGAACAAGGTCACACATCCATGACAAACTACTCCCGACGCCCACCCGCTCAAGATAGTCTTTTCAGTTGTATGAAGCAAATACGTAATGCAACGGAAGCTCGTAGTCATACAACCCTAAAAGGGATGTCTCCCATATTTGTTGTTGGTGCTCTTCGCTTATCTGTCCTGGTGGAGAAGTGGCAAGTTAACCACCCCCCCCCCCACCACACACACACACACACACCCACCCAGGTTTTGTTAATTTTGAAACACAAGCATTACTCAAACAATTCAAACCACCATAACATGTTCTAAGCAATTGAAACCACTACTTGTAGACTAATGAAAACACAAAAGCAAGTTTCAATTAATTAAAACAAAACAAAACCATATTCGAAACATTTGAAATCAAAATTTGATGTTTGCCAAACATAGTGTAACCCAAATACACTGTTTGGAACAATTGAAACCATACACAAATAAAACAACTAAACGACGTTCCCATTTTTTTGAAATAATTGAAACCACCACCTAACAATAATTGCAACCATATGACCAAGTTTCATTAAATCGAAACCACCACCCAAAAACCACCGGAACCACAAGACGAAGTTTCATTTAATTCAAACCACAAAACAATGTTTGAAATAATGGAAACCACCACTTAAATATTTGAAACCACTCAAACATGTTTGAAACATTTGAAACCACTAATATACCACTTCAAAACCATGTTTGAAACATTTGAAACCACTAAGAAGAACCGGAACCACAAGACCAAGTTTCATTTAATTGAACCACAAAACCATGATTCAATACACTTGAAACCACCACTTCAAACACTTGAAACCACTAAAACATGTTTTAAACATCTGAAACCACTAATACATGTTTGAAACAATTGAAACCACCACATAAGAAGAACCGGAACCACAAGCCCAAGTCTCATTTAAATGAAACCACCATACCATGTTTTAAATAGTTGAAACAACCACTCCAAAAAAATTAAACCACTCAAACATGTTTGAAACATCTGAAACCACTAATACATGTTTGGAACAATTGTAACCACCATATAAGAAGAACCGGAACCACAAGCCCATGTTTTATTTAATTGAAACCACAAAACCATGTTTGAAACAGTTGAAACCACCACTGCGAACATATGAATCAACTAAACCATGTTTGAAACCTTTGAAACCACAAAAACATGTTTGAAACAATTGAAGCCACCACATGAGAACAACTGGAACCTCAAAACCAAGTTTGGTTTTATTGAAACCAGAACACAAAAACCAATTGAAACCAAGTTTCATTAAATTGAAACCACCACATAAGAAGAATCGGAATCCAAGACCAACTTTCATTTAATTGAAACCACCACCCAAAAACCACTGGAACCTCAATACCAAGTTTCATTTATCTTAAACCACAAAACTATGTTTGAAACAATTGAAACCAGTACTTCAAACATTTGAGACCACTAAAAAAGTTTCAAGCCTTTGAAACCACTAATAGATGTTTCAAACAATTGAAACCACCACATAAGAAGAACCGGAACCACCAACCCAAGTTTCATTTAATTGAAACAAAGAACCGGAACCACCAGCTTGGGTTTCATTTAGTTGAAACCACAAACCATGTTTGAAACAATTGAAACCACCACTTCATACGTTTGAAACCACTAAAACATGTTTTAAACATTTCAACAATTAGTATTTATTTGAACCAATTGAAATAACCACATAAGAAGAACTGGAACCACAAGACCAACTTTCATTTAATTGAAAACACAAAACCATGTTTGAAACAATTGAAACCACCACTTCAAACTTTTGAAACCATTACAACATGTTTGAAACATCTAAAACTCTAATACACACATTCAAAACCAGGCATGAAACATTTGAAACCACTAAGAAGAACCGGAACCACGAGACCAAGTTTCATCTTATTCTAACCACAAAACCAATGTTGAAACAATTAAAACCACCACTTCAAAAATTTGAAACCACTAAAACATGTTTCAAACCTTTGAAACCACCAATACATTTTTTAAACATTTGAAACCACCACGTAAAAAGGATCGGAACCAGAAGCCCAAGTTCCATTTAATTGAAACCATCAAACCATGTTTTAAACAGTTGAAACCACCACTTCAAACATTTGAAACCATTAAAACATGTTTGAAACATCTAAAACCACTAATACATGTTTTAAATAATATAAAACAACCACATAAGATGAACCGAAACCACAAGTCTAGGTTTCATTTATTTGAAACCACCAAACCATGTTTGAAATAGTTCAAACCACGAATTCAAACATTTCAAACCACTAAACCATGTTTAAAAAATAATTGAAATCACCACATACGAAGAATTAGAAACTCATGACCAAGTTTGATTTAATTGAAACCACCACCCAAAAACCAATGGAACCTCAAGACCAAGTTTCATTTATCTGAAACCATAAAACCATGTTTCAAACAATTGAAACCACCACTTTAAACATTTGAAACAACTAAAACATGTTTCAAACATCTAAAACCACTAATACATGGTTGAAACAATTGAAACCACCACATAGGAAGAACCAGAACCAAGAGACCAAGTTTCATTTATCTGAAACCAAAAAACCATGTTTGAAACAATT
The DNA here is from genome assembly GCA_910589775.1 of Avena eriantha. NCBI lineage: Eukaryota > Viridiplantae > Streptophyta > Magnoliopsida > Poales > Poaceae > Avena > Avena eriantha. Next base: position 22,651,319 of record OU342741.1, on the reverse strand, counting down.
GAAATCATCACTTCAATCATTTGAAACCACTAAAACATGTTGAAAACATCTGAAACCACTAATACATGTTTCAAACTATTGAAACCAAGTTTTATTACATTGAAACCACCACATAAGAAGAACCGGAACCACAAGCTTAGGTTTCATTTAATTGAAACCACCACCTAAGAACCACTGGAAATTTAATACCAAGTTTCATTTATCTTAAACCACCAAAACATGTTTGAAACAATTGAAACCACTAAAACATGTTTGAAACATTTGAAACCACTAATACATGTTTCAAATAATTGAAACCGCCATTTATGAAGAACCACAACCTCAAGACCAAGTTTCATTAAATTCAAACCACCACCCAAAAAACACTTGAACGTCAATACCAAGTTGCATTTATCTGAAACCACAAAACCATGTTGAAACAATTGAAATCACCACTTAAAACATTTGAAACCACTAAAACATGTTTCAAACCTTTGAATTCACTAATACATGTTTCAAAGATTTGAAACCACCACATAAGAAGAACTGGAACCACCAGCCTAGGTTTCATTTCATTGAAACCACCAAACCATGTTTGAAACAGTTAAAACCACCACTTCAAACATTTAAAAACCACTAAAACATGTTTGAAACATCTGAAACCACTAATACATGTTCAAAACAATTAAAACCACCACATAAGAAGAACCAGATCCACAAGCCCAGGTTTCATTTAATAGAAACCACCAAACCATGTTTGAAACAGTTGAAACAACCACTTCAAACATTAGAAACCACTAAAACATGTTTAAAATCTTTTAAACCACTAATACATATTTGAAACAATTGAAACCACCATATAATAAGAACCAAAACCTCAATACCAAATTTCACTTAATTGAAACCAGCACCCAAAAACTACTGGAACCTTAATACCAAGTTTCGTTTATCTGAAACCATTTTTCAAATAGTTAAAACCACCACTTCAAACATTTGAAACTACTAAAACATCTCTGAAACATCTGAAACCACAAATACATGTTTGAAACAATTGAAAGAACCCAATAAGAAGAACCGTACCCACAAGACCAAGTTTCATTTATCTGAAACATGGTTTTGCGGTTTCATTCATCTATGGTTTCAATTTTTTTTGAAACAAGGTTCTGTGGTTTCATTTGTTCTTGAGTGCTGGTTTCAATTGTTTCAACGATGTTTTTGTTGTTTCAATTGTTTCAAACATGGTTTGGTGGTTTCAGTTTATTGAAACATGGTCTCGTTGTTTCATCTATGCGTGGTTTCAATTGTTTTGAAATGTTCATGTGAGGTTTTGATTTGTTCAAATAAGTTTCAGCATGGTTCGATATGGTTATAGTGTTTTCAATAAGGTTCAATTCGGTTACAACAAAATAATAAATAGTTGCGATGTGATTTCAAATTATTAATAGATGTTATATGTGGTTTTAATTGTTACAAAAAGGTTACTTGGGGTGCCAAAATTATTCATTAAATCTTGGGTATTCATTTCGATTGTTTTAAATATGTTTTTGTGGTTTCAATTGGTTATGGTTTGAACTATTTGAAAGATGGTTGTGTGGGTTCAATTAATTCAAACATGGTTTTATGATTTCAATTGTCTTGAAACATGCTTGTGTGGTTTCAATTTATTGAAACATGGTTATGTGGTTTCATTTGTCCTTGGGTGGTGGTTTCAATTGTTTCATACATGTTTTTGTGGTTTCGATTGTTTCAAACATGCTTTTCTGGTTTCAATTTATTGAAACATGGTTTTGTGGTTTCATCTATGTGTGGTTCTAATTGTTTTGAAACATGGTTATGATATTTCAATTTGTTCAAATAAGTTTCAGCATGGTTCAATATGGTTACATTGTTTTCAATAAGGTTCAGTTAGGTTTCAAAAACTAATAAATAGTTGCGAGGTGGTTTCAAATTATTAAAAGATGTTATTATTTAGGTTAGAATTATTTCAAACTTGCTTGTGTGGGTTCAATTTATTGAAACATGGTTTTGTGGTTTCATTTGTTCTTGGGTGGTAGTTTTAATTGTTTCATCCATGTTTTGTGGTTTCGATTGTTTCAAACATGTTTTTGTGGTTTCAATTTATTGAAACATGGTTTTGTGGTTTCATGTATGTGTGGTTCCAATTTTTTTGAAACGTTCTTATGATGTTTGATTTGTTCAAATAAGTTTCAGCATGGTTCGATATGGTTATAGTGTTTCCAATAAGGTTTAGTTCGGTTTCAAAAACTAATAAATAGTTGCGAGGTGTTTCAAATTATTAAAAGATGTTTTTTGAGGTTAGAATTGTTTCAAACATGCTTATGTGGTTTCAAATTATTCAAACATGGTTCTATGGTTTATTTGTTCTTGGGTGGTGGTTTTAATTGTTTCAAACATGGTTTTGTGGTTTCAATAAATTGAATAATGGTTTTGTGGTTTCATTTGTGAGTGGTTTCCATTATTTTGAAATGTGCTTGCGAGATTTTGATTTGTTCAAATAAGTTTCAGCACGGTTCGATATGGTTACATTGTTTTCAATAAGATTCAATTCGGTTACATATTTTTTATAAATAGTTGTGAGGTGGTTTCAAATTATGAAAATATGTTATTTGTGTTTTCAATTGTTTAAAAATGGTTACTTGGGGCACCCAAAAAAAATCTTTCGTGGTCATTTCAATTATTTCAAATATGTTTTTATGGTTTCAATTGGTTGTGGTTTCAATTATTTGAAACATGGTTGTGTATGTTTAATTTATTGAAATATGGTTTTGCGGTTTCATTCATCTGTGGTTTCAATTGTTTTCAAACATGCTTGTGTGGTTTCAAGTTATTGAAACATGGTTATGTGGTTTTATTTGTTCTTGAGTGGTGTTTTCAATTGTTGCAACCATGTTTTTGTGATTTCAATTGTTTCAAAGATGCTTTTATAGTTTCAATTTATTGAAACATGGTTTCGTGGTTTCATCTATGTGCGGTTTCAATTGTTCTGAACCAAGTTTCAAGTTATTGAAACATGGTTCTGTGGTTTTATTTGTTCTTGGGGTGGTTGTTTCAATTGTTTAAACCATGTTTTTGTGATTTCAATTGTTTCAAACATGTTTTTGTGGTTTTAATTTATTAAAACGTGGTTTTTTTGGTTTCATCTGTTTGTGGTTTCAATAGTTTTCAAACGTGCTTGTGAGATTTTGGTTTTTTCAAATAAGTTTTAACATGGTTTGATATGGTTAAAGTGTTTCTATAAGGTTCAATTGGGTTTCAAAAAATTAATGAATAGTTGCGAGGTGGTTTCAAATTATTAAAAGATGTTATTTGTAGTTTCAATTGTTTCAAAATGTTGCTTGGGGTACCAAAAAGTTCATAAAATCTCATGTGATCATTTCAATTATTTCAAACATGTTTTTTTTTGTTTCAATCGGTTGTGGTTTGAATTGTTTAAAACATGGTTGTGTGGGTTTAATTTTTTAAAACATGATTTTGTGGTTTTATTCGTCTGTGGTTTCAATTATTTTTAAACATGATTATGTGGTTTCAATTTATTGAAACATGGTTTTGTGGTTTCATTTGTTTTTGGATGGTGGTTTCAATTGTTTTAACCATGTTTTTGTAGTTTCAATTATTTCAAACATGCTTTTGCGATTTCAATTTATTAAAACATGGTTCTATGGTTTTATGTATGAATGGTTTTAATTGTTTTGAAATGTGCTTGTGAGGTTTTGATTTGTTCAAATAAGGTTCAGCACGATTCGAGATGGTTATAGTGTTTTCAATAAGGTTAAATTCGGTTACTAAAAATTAATAAATAGTTGCAAGGTGGTTTCAAATTATTAAAAGATGCTATTTATGGTTTCAATTGTTTCGAAAAGGTTACTTGGGGTGCCAAAAAATTCATAAAATAGTGGGTGGTCGTTTTAATTGTTTCTAACATGTTTTTTTGTTGTTTTAATTGGTTATGGTTAGAATTGTTTGAAACATGGTTGTGCGGATCCAAGTCCCAAGTCCTTCCCCGCTGCTCGACACCCTACTCTCACCATGCCGTGTTGCCTAACCTTGCCCATGGTTCGACGTCCTGCTCTCACAATGCGTGTTGCCTAACGCTCGACTCGCCTAACGCTCGACTTGCACGTCTCTCCCCTCGCCATCGGCCCAACCAGGTTGAGGAATATGCTTCTTGTCATGCCACAATCAGCTTGTCGTGTACATATTAAAGCATTCCATTACGAACCAGAATAGGTGGAATGGACAGTACGAGCCACAACAATGAAGCATAATAATCTCAAATCCCACGTGTTAGCTTAGCAGAAATATAAATCCATTCAAAATAATAATATCGTTTGAATAAAACTTCAAAAATTACAAGCTTAATGTATTTAAAATACAAGAATTCTGAAAATGTACAATTGGTAGTGCTAATTCCATGCATCACCCTCAGTCATGTCCATACATTATTAAAACCCTAAACCATAACTCAACATCCGTTCAAGAATAAGCTAGTTAACTTTCGGTTCTACACAAACATTCTATATGCAAGCTCAAGGAACTAAAATACTCTCTCTTTTACATTCCAGGGAGATGACACAACAATGATTGTCGATATTTCAATGATGTACCAGAGTCTACTATATGTCTCCAGAAGCCACAATATTCTCTTGGTCACAGGAAAAAACTCGAAATTTTCCTACAGAATCAAAGATTTCATTAATTCCGAAGAATTTTCGTTGCGAAGCAAGACGCAATTGATTAAGATAGAAAAAATATGAATAGGCGTGCATGTAGTTGATATACTAAATGAGATTTCATGATATGTTTAAACTGAAAATCCTGGTACAACAACGCTGATTTGGTGATATCTCGACGCCCATTAATCAAGAATTGTGAAGATAGGTGTCTTTGAAAAGATAATTACGGATACTTGAATTCTTGTGTGCTGCCTAAGTTCATCTGATAGACCAGTCGACTGCAGTTTCAAAAAAATAAACTCAGTCATAAATCTAATCATGCATTTGATCTCAATTGTCGAAGTCCAATTGCTAGTTGCATCACTACAAACTATATTAATAGCCAGGCATCACCTGCTGTTACCGCCTAAAATCAAAAGGACCAACAAGTCAGAATCCTTTCATACATTGATTGATCAGTATACCCGCTGAGCAACCAGAATCCTTTCATACGTTGCCTTCTATCATCAAAATTATTAGGGAACAAAAATAGAAGGGAGCGCTCACATCATAACTTAATTGTTAGAAAAGGAGAAAGGAAGGATGTTCCGATTTGTACATGAGGAAACAATTAACCAATATGCTGCTAGTACCGAACTACTGATGACATGAATTTCGGAGTAAAAAATCCAGAGCACACTATACCACTTTGATGCATCTCCTAGATTGAAAAGATTCATCTCAAAAGGAAGAGAAGATGCTTATCAAACAACAAAAACTAAAAAGGATTATACAAAATATTCAGTAAGAAACCATAAAAGCCTTAGAGAAACTTCACATACGTGCCTTCCTCCAGCCCTGTATCTGGCTCGTCGTGGAATTTGATTGTCTTATATCCAATTCAATTGTTATAGCCAAAGAAGGTGTACAACACCAGTGCTAACGGAAGCTTGTTCTAGAGAACAATTTGTATCGCATAGTGCAGTTCTAGATTTAACACAGCCTACAGTCTGATCCATCTACACGAGCCGCATACCTCGAGGGTGGAGCGGAGAAGGCTGGACGGGGGTGCGGTAGCGGTGATGCGAGAACAGGGGTGGTTCGCCTCGGGGATGCCAGATCAACAGCTGGACGGCGCTGCCGGCTAGATGCATGATGCAGGGACGCCAGATCTGGAGGCCACCGACCGGACCTTGAGGGCACTGACGACGCCGGAACCAGGGACGAAGACAAGGGGGGACGAGGGGGGGCTTAGCCACCCCCATGGTTGGAATTTTGTGAAGAACCCTAGTCATTAGAACCCTAATATCTTGTTGATTTAGTTAACTCTGCCCCCCTCATGTCCAGTTTGCCCCCCTCAAGGTGAGAAGCTGGCTCCGTCCCTGCCTTCAGCCTCCACCTCCGTCAGCTCGTCGCGCCGCATGCCTCCATCTCCGTGAGCACGCTCGCCCCGCCCTGAAGCTACCCACGCGCACAGGCGCGGACCTACGACATGCAGCTCTGCTGCGAGCGGCCGGAGGAAGTGCTCCAACCTACTGCGAGTAGCTTTCTTCTGCAGCGATGGATTTGCTACATTGATACATTTTTTTGCTATCTCCGCTTATTTGTTTTGCTACAATATAGTAAAGCTTTTGCTACGAGGTGTCCAGCAATATTTTGCGGGCGAGAGTCTCCGACGAAGTTAGTTTTTTGCTACATTAGAAGAACTTTGTTGCTACAAACGTCTTATGGTTTTGCTACAACATTGTCAACCTTTTGCTACAAGGTCTCCGGCGAGAGTCAGCAGCGAATTTTTTCCGACGATGTTTCCGGCGAAGTCGGTTTTGCTATATTAGTATATATTTTTTGCTGCATGGCCTCCGACGAGGTCTGTGGCGGCCACTTCTATTTTCTGAAACGAACAGTTTTTTTTTGCTTCAGAAGCAAAAGCGGGTATTTTTATCGTAAAAATGGGTGTTTTGCAGCAAAATCGAGATTTGGACCTTTTTTCTTGGACACGTGGCAGCACGGGAAGGAGGAGGATGGGAGGGACGCCTAGCAGTGCCCCTTTTGGAATCGATATGCGCCGACGGTAATGTGTTCCATGAAGCGTGGTAAGCAGGAGACGATGGCCTCGTGCTCGATCTTGATATATAAGTCAAATGATGCTAGTTAATGCTGCATGCGTGATAGTTTACAACATCCGCTGATTCACGAGGGAGGTAATTGTATAAGGTCTCCTGGATTTAAACGTGCAACATCGTGGTTCTCCATGATTTTCTCATCGCTGGTTCGACTGACGGATCCCATCTCCCGTGCACTAGCGCTGGCCGCGACTATAAACAGCACCTGACCACACGACAGGGCAGTATACGCATCGCAGAATCCATAATCGTGTCATCAACCATCTTCTTCTTCTCTCATCCCTCCTGGAGAATGGCTCCCGCCCTGAAGATCGCCGTCCTCGCCGTGGTCTGCGTCGTGCTTGTCCTTGGCGCGGGCCGTCCGGCGTCGGCCGGCAGCTGCGTCGACTGCTACCATGGATGCAGAAACACGTGCGACGCCAAGGCCGAGGCGGACTGCGGCAGCGGCCAGCTTGGGAGCCGATCGGAGGCGGAATGTGTCGGCTGCAGGCTCCGGAGTTACCACTCCTGCAAGGAACCCTGCGACAAGGGCTGCAGCGACACCTGCGACAAGGTGCTGCTCGGCTCATTATGATCAGCGTGCAGCTAGCTGCCATGGCGCCTGTGTGGAGAACCCGGCGATTCTACCGGCGCCTGTATGTGCCGGACACTAATCTGCCGTCTATTGCCGTTCTGAGATTTGCGTCGGGTCAAACTTGTTGTTCCGGATACCAAACCTGCAAATTGCAAAAACACCCTCATGGAACTGACATCTCTCCTCTCTTCTCCACAACTCTCTCCCTATCGTTCATCTATCGTAGTCTCGAGCGTGCTCCGGCCGGCCAGCCTACCGACTCCCCGGCGGTGATAGGGCATGCTGGACGACTGCTCCAAGCCCCGCGCCTGCGCCTGCTGGTCCGTCGATAGCCGCATCTGTTCCGGGCCTGAAGGGGAGAGGTCCCTGTGGGCGGCGCGGAAATTGGAGGGGCAGAGCAGCCAGACGTCGTGGGGTGTAGACTCTCCTGCGGCGGCGAGGCGAGCTACAGCGGCACGGCAAGGCGAGGCGGCGGCGGCGGCGAGGCGAGCTGCAGCGGCGCGACAAGGCCAGGCTGTGGCGGCGCGGAGGCACAGCGAGGCTAGGCTGCGGCGGCGCGTGGCGCGTAGTGCGAGCGGCGGCTGCAGGGGCGAGCAACAGTGACGGGCGTTCCAGGGAGAGAAGAAGATAGACGAGATAAGGCTGATGTGGGGCCCGCTAGGAAAGCTACGGTTGCGGGTTGCAACACGTCGCGACGCGGCTCGGGGGATGGTTGTGCGATATCCCCCGGAGGATGTCTATCCTTTTCCTTCCAAAAGGCCACGTGGATTAACAAAACATAGATAGTAGAACAAAGAGTATCGAACATGGTCAGATATTCACATGGGAAAAAAAGATACTCACATGGATCACATGTGCTGATTTTTCTCATAAACAAAAGAGGCAGTTGAGGATAGGTTCCATCAAAAGCCAAATTTATTTTGTTTTCTAGAGTAAGAGCAAGTTCAATGGTATAGTCTGCTTGGCTATAAGTAAGTGCCATATTATTTTATTTTTTGTGAAATTCCACCGATATATTAATAATCATCAATAACAGTAAAATCTTAAAAGTAATAAAAATTATAAATAGGTCATTGGACCACCTAGTGATGACTACAAACACTGATACGAGCCAGAGGCGCGCCGCCGTCCTCACCCCTCCATCACCGGAGCCGGGAAACTTTTCATAGTAGAGCTTGTTGTATGGACGGGAAGTCATTGTACTAAGACCCCAAAGAACCAGCGCACTAGAGCAGCAACCATCGCCAAAGATGAACAACATAGATCGGAAGAGACTGACCTCAAAACACACCAACGAATACAAGAAACGACCGGATCCCAGGGAATCAGTCGGACACATGACTCCACACGCCCTCCACTGATGCTAGACGCAGCACCAGAGCGAGGATAGGGCGAAAAGACCTTATTCTATCCTTAGGACGTAGCCGTTGCCTTAACATCCTGCAGAAGACACTGAAAATAGTCTGAACAAAACACTAAAACCTCCTGCCGACGAGAGGCCATGGTCCGCCACGCCTCCAAGGCCCTAAGGCCGCCAAAGACGGGACGGACCGGTGGTGTCGCCGGCGGAGGGATGAAACCCTAGATGGGTTTGCCGCCGCCTCCTGGAGAGCTTTTGTCTTCTCTTGCTATTATTTATAGCCAAGTCTATAGCTGATATGTACAATAATCAGCTATATAATTGTACTCCCTCTGTCTCCAAAAAGATGTGATAGATATGTCTAAATTCGGATGTATCTAAACACTATTTAGTATATAGATTTATCTAAATTTAGATAAATTTGCGCATCCTTTTTATGTCAGAGGTAGTAATACTTTATTAATACATGGCCCACATTTCACTCTTAGAAAGTGCTTATAAAAACATGCTAGATCTAACTCTTAACCCGCTTATAATCTCTCTTCTCTTCTCTCCTCCAAAATATAATACTCCCTCCGTCTAGAAATAACTGACTTGGTTTGTCTAAATTCGAATATATCTATACGAACTCAAGTCAGTTATTTCTGGACGGAGCGAGTATTTTATCTCGTATATCCAAATGACTATATCCTATTATACCTGCTCTCTAAGGATGTATATATAAAACAATTATAAAAAACTGATACATATATAAAACGATGTATCTATATCTATACTAATAATAAAGGGGCTAAGATTTCTCCCTTTTCCTCCCGCCCTAGTTGTTAGTTTTAGCATATGCACGTCGAAACACTGTGTACGTGATCGAATTAAAGTCCGTGTTGGTTTCTCTCTGTGTCCCGGTTGCTGCCTGGACTCCAACGTCCTCACGCGCGTGCACATGGGCCAAGCAGCAGCGAAGTCCCAACATCAAAATGACCGATCGCCACAGCCAGTCGATGACTGTTTCTCTTTGGTTCGTCTCGGAAGTATGGCGACATATCCTATGCATCCACCACGCATCCAATCCAGTTGTCCTGGCAAACATCACCGTTGCAGAGTACACCACAGCCACAGGTATTCGCTGATTCTCTTCAGGAGAACAGCGGAGCTATTACCCAGCCATCGCAGCAAATCGCACCACGGCATCAGAATGGTGGTGATCCACAGGCCTTTGCGGCGTCTCTTCCTGAACTGCAGTGCCAGGTGATGTCCCAGCCATCGCTACAGAGTGATCCAAATGCCATCGCTGAATCTTTTCCACAGCAGCAGCAGGCGACTTCCCAGCAATCGCGGCAAACCGCGCCACCACAGGGTGCACGGAGGGCCTCATGGTAGGGCGTGTGACGGTAGGAACCTGTTCCATTGTCCATGTTATACTCGTCATGGATCCAGGACCTTCTGGAGGAATGCCTTCAACACCAGGACGGTCACGTTGCTGTCGTCATCCAGGTGGTTCACTCAAGACATAGGGCATGGTTACCTTTCTTCCATCTCTAATCTTCAGCCACATGCAATTTGCGTCTTGCTTTCTTGTATGTACAATTGTTTAGAGCTGATTTTTATGGGTTTTCTTCCAACAGTTGTATTTACCTATATTAGTTATCAAGCCACATACACTATGCACTACAAGAAGAAAAAACGTCGCTGCCGTGAGGCAGAGCTTTGTCGTGAATCAAGACACGGCAAAGAAACCTTCGCCGTGAGCGGCCTCGAAGGACACACGGCAAAGTAAAGCAACACGGCACAACGAAACAAAAGCTCACGGCAATGACAAGCAACACGGCAATGCCAGAAAGAACGCACGGCAAAGAAAACAACGCACGGCAAACACAAACAAAACCCACGGCAAAGAAAACTCTCACGGAAGCGCGGCATATTTGGCCCCTCCATGGGAATATTCCCCTGCAAAAGGGCCCACCACACCGCTGTTGACGGAGGAGCCTAACGGCGCGGCTTTGTCGTGTAGCCTGCAAGGGGAACCCACGGCAAAGCTCCCTTTGCCATGCGCCCAGGCTTTGCCGTGTGTTTTTTTCTTTCTTTTTCTTCTACATTTTGTTCTATTGGTTGTATTTCTTTGGTTAAAGGTACTTATATTTATTCATTAAATTAAAATGATGGCTCTGATTAAATAAATATTCCTCTCGGTCACCGTCTATATATACCCGGTTTCACCGAAACGGGGACGGGTCCGGAACCCTCGCTTTTAGGTTACAACGCATGCCTGCGAAGGGGGACACATGCACCCGGGGAATAGATTTTGTATGTTTCAACATAGCACCACAATTTCATGCATGTGCTAGGGCCACATGCAAGTCCTTGAGGTGTTCCGATGCCCCGGAGCACGGTTCCCTGCAAAACCCTAACCCGTGGGCCTCGGATCGTCTACCCCCTAGACTTTCTTCTAACAGGGGTAGCCCGGTGTAGCTCTCTCTTGTTTTGTATTTGTTTAGGTCATAGGATGATATAAAACCATGTTGGGTCACAAGGGGAGTGAAAATATCATACTCTCTAGTGCCGAAACGGGGACTTTCCCTCTTAGACGAGTCCGGAACCCTCGCTTTTAGGTTACAGCATATGCCTGCGAAGGGGGACACACGCACTCGGGAACTAGGTTTTGTATGTTTCAACATAGCACCACACTTTCATGCATGTAGGGCCACATGCAAGTCCTTGAGGTGTCCCGATGCCCCGGAGCGTGGTTCCCTACGGAACCCTGACCCGTGGGCCTCAGGTTGTCTACCCCCCTAGACTTTCTTCTGACGGGAGTAGCCCGGTGTAGCTCTCTCTTGTTTTGTGTTTGTTTAAGTCATAGCATGATGTAAAACAATGTTGGGTAGTGACAATATCCTACTCTCTTGTGCCGGAACAGATACTTTCCCCTTAGACGAGTCCGGAACCCTCGCTTTTAGGTTACATCGCATGCCTGCGAAGGGGGACACATGCACCGGGGACTGGGTTTTGTATGTTTCAACATAGCACCACACTTTTATGCATGTGCTAGGGACACATGCAAGTCCTTGAGGTGTTCCGGTGTCCCGGAGCACGGTTCCCTATGGAACCCTGACCCGTGGGCCTAGGATCGTCTACCCCCTAGACTTTCTTCTGACAGGGGTAGCCCGGTGTAGCTCTCTCTTGTTTTGTGTTTGTTTAGGTCATAGGATGATGTAAAACCATGTTGGGTCACAAGGGGAGTGACAATATCATACCCGGTTTTACCAGAATGGGGACTTTCCCCCTTAGACGAGTCCAGAACCTTCGCTTTTAGGTTACAGCGCATGCCTGCGAAGGGGGACACATGCACCCGGGGACTAGGTTTTGTATGTTTTACAATAGCACCGCACTTTCATGCATGTGCTAGGGCCACATGCAAGTCCTTGAGGTGTTCCGGTGCCCCGGAGCGCGGTTCCCTATGGAACCCTGACCCGTGGGCCTAGGATCGTCTACCCCCTAGACTTTCTTCTGACAGGGGTAGCCCGGTGTAGCTCTCTCTTGTTTTGTGTTTGTTTAGGTCATAGGATGATGTAAAACCATGTTGGGTCACAAGGGGAGTGACAATATCCTACCCGGTTTTATCGGAACGGGGACTTTCCCCCTTAGATGAGTCCAGAACCTTCGCTTTTAGGTTACAGCGCATGCCTGCGAAGGGGGACACATGCACCCGGGGACTAGGTTTTTTATGTTTCAACATAGCACCGCACTTTCAAGTATGTGCTAGGGCCACATGTAATTCCTTGAGGTGTTCCGATGCCCCGGAGCGCGGTTCCCAGCGGAACCCTCACCCTTAGGTCTCAGATCGTCTACCCCCTAAACTTTCTTCTGATAAGGTTAGCCTGGTGTAGCTCTCTCTTGTTTTCTATTTTGTTTAGGTCATAGGATGATGTAAAACCATGTTGGGTCATAAGGCGAGTGACAATATCCTACTCTCTAGTGCAGGAATGGGGACTTTCCCCCTTAGACGAGTCCGGGACCCTCGCTTTTAGGTTACAGCGCATGCCTGCGAAGGGGGACACATGCACCCGGGGACTAGGTTTTGTATGTTTCAACATATCACCACACTTTCATGCATGTGCTAGGGCCACATGCAAGTCCTTGAGGTGTTCTGTTGCCCGGGAGCGCGGTTCCCTGCGAAACCCTGACCCACGGGCCTTGAATTGTCTACCCCCTAAACTTTCTTCTAACAGGGGTAGCCTGGTGTATCTCTCTCTTGTTTTGTGTTTGTTTAGGTCATAGGATGATGTAAAACCATGTTGGATCACAAGGGGAGTGACAATATCCTACTCTCTAGTGCAGGAACGGGGAGTTTCCCCCTTAGACGAGTTCGGAACCCTCACTTTTAGGTTATAGCGCATGCCTGCGAAGGGGGACACATGCACCCGGGGACTAGGTTTTGTATGTTTCAACATAGCACCACACTTTCATGCATGTGCTGGGGCCACATGCAAGTCCTTGAGGTGTTCCGATGCCCCAGAGCGCGGTTCCCTACGGAACCCTTACCGGCGGGCCTCGGATCGTCTACCCCCTAGACACGTGGAACACTGACCAAAATAGGGAGTTTCCCCCTTATATAAGTCCGGAACCATGTTGTATACACATTGTCACAACTAATACTAACAAATATACACTAAAAACTTAAACAAATTTAAATAATAAATATAGTATTAAAATAAATACAATTGAAAGAGAAAAAGAAATGGAAAAGGGCTCTTTGTCGTGAGCATACACATGGCAAAGAAGGCTTTGCCGTGTAGCCTGCAAGGGGAACCCACGGCAAAGATCCCTTTGTCGTGCGCCCAGGCTTTGCCGTGTGTTTTTTTTTCATTTTTTTCTTCTACATTTTGTTCTATCGGTTGTATTTCTTTGGTTAAAGTTAGTTATATTTATTCATTAAATTAATATAATAGCTCTCATTAAATAAATATTTCTCTCGATCACCATCTATACATACCCGGTTTCACCGGAACAGGGACGAGTCCGTAACCCTCGCTTTTAGGTTACAGCGCAAGCCTGCGAAGGAGGACACATGCATCCGAGGACTAGGTTTTGTATGTTTCAACATAGCACCACACTTTCATGCATATGCTAGGTCTACATGCAAGTTCTTGAGGTGTTCCGATGTCCCGGAGCGCAGTTCCCTGCGAAATCCTGATCCACGGGCCTCAGATCGTCTACCCGTCTAGACTTTCTTCTGACAAGAGTAGCCCGGTGTAGCTCTCTCTTGTTTTGTGTTTTTTTAGGTCATGAGGTTCGGTACTCGTAAGCAAGGGGCATGAGATTTTCAACTTATAACTTGTCAAGAATATCCTCATATTTGCTCACTTTAACATTAATCACCTAAAGATGCTTATGATAGGGGTAATAAGAGCTAAAAACTAATAAGTACCATAATTTTTGGAAGCTCTTTATGAGATTTGAATCCCTGCTTTCTTTTATGAAGGTCTTTCTTTTACTTTTATGTTGAGTCTACAACTTCTATCTTTATGCACCTATTGAGAGAGCATAGTGGTCATTCTTAGTTTAATGTGCATTGTCCGAAAACTTGTTGATTGATTCATAACTTTGATATTGCTTGTTCTTAAATTATTTTAATCTAGTCTTATAAACTTTGAAGGTTTTCTATGCATTTATATTTTGCTATACCATGAGGGACAAGTTGTATACCATTCTCATTATGTTTTCTATATGTGAAACAACCAAACGTTTTTTAAAGCATTGTTATTCATGAATCTTTTGTTTGTACCTTTTCATGTTACAACATAGTTGCTATGTCTTATTGTTAGAACTATATCTTTCATGCTATGTTAAAGTACTATGAGACCAGCTATCAATGTTTTACAAATACCTTGATCAAGATTGTGATGGTGCATGTCACCTCAAAAATTATTCTTTTTATCACTTACCTACTCGAGGACGAGTAGGAGTTAAGTTGGGATGTTGATACATCGTAAACGTATCTATAATTTTTTATGTTCCATGCTTGTTTTATATCAACTGTCTTATGTTTTCTCTACATTTTAAGATACTTTAATGAATTTTCTGAAACTAACCTATTAACAAGATGCCGCAGTGCCCCGTTGCATGTTTTCTGTTGTTTTTGGTTTCAAAAAAGCTTGTAAAGAAATATTCTCAGAATTGGACGGGACAAAATCCAAAGTTTCTATTTACTAGAAGGCTCACGGATCCAGAAGATGAGACAGAGAGAAGACGAGACGGAGAGGGGCCGCGAGGGGCCCACACCACCTGGTGGCGCGGGCCAGGCCACGCCGCGCCAGGGGGTGGTGTGGCTGCCTCGGACGCCCATCGACCTTGCCTCTTAGCCTATAAAAGCATGCCGGGACAAAAACCCTAGAAACCAGATTAGAATTTCATGAAAAGTTCCACAGCGCCACAACCACCGAAGAGGAGATTTGGGGGTGGGGGACAGAAGTCTCTGTTCTGGCACCCTGCCAGAATGGGGAAGTGCCCCCGGAGCCATCTCCATCGACTCCACCTCCATCTTCATCGCCGTTGCTGATTTCTATGATGAGGAGGGAGTAGTTCTCTCTCGAGGCTAAGGACTCTACCGGTAGCTATGTGTTCATCTCTCTCTATGCATGATCTTATTGAGATCATGAGCTTTGTAATCTATAGATCTATTCTGCTACTCAAGTGCTTTAATGAATCTCTGCTTATCCCCACGTGTGTGAAGTTAACAGTGTGCACACCGTGTGGCACTTTAACTAAGATTACATAAATATTTGTCATGAGTATAATTTGAGTTGGATGTCTCTATGAGATTGTGGTGTTTGTTGAAACCGTCTAGCGCTCAAGGTAATAGTGAGGAATTATCTAGATGGGGAATGCGAACTTTAAGGTGTGTTGTTATAGCCCTACATCGCCCAACCGGAGAGTAGTTCGGGATAGTATCATAAAGAGAAGATATTTATATGAGAGTGTTCGCTAGTGAAAGTATGATCCCTAGACCTTATTTCTAAGCATTGAAACATCATTTACAATCAGTTCTATTACATGTTTGCTTGCTGCCACTCTTATTTCAGATTGCAATTACCACTTATAATCATCCATATTACTTGTATTTCACTATCTCTTCACCAAACTAATACACCTAACAAGTGTATTGGGTGTGTTGGGATACAAGAGACTCCTTGTATCTTTCTTGTAGGGTTGCTTGAGAGGGATACCTTTGACCACTTCCTCCCTGAGTTCGATAAACCTTGAGTGATCCACTTAAGGGAAACTTGATGATGTTCTACAAACCTCTGTACTTCGAGGCCCAACACTATCTATAAGAATAGAAGCGTGCGTAGACATCAAACTATTTTTTAGCGTCGTTGCCGTGGAGGTAAGGTAAAAGGTACTCACATCTTCTGGCTACTAAGCTATTTTCTAGTACTGTTGCTAGTGTGTGAGTGCTCGAAATTATTTCCTTTAGATTCTGCAATTATATCTTTTGTTTCTTGTTTTTATTTTCACTAGTTAGGCTTAATAAAAAACAGCAAAAAAAATTAGAGAGCTTTTTAGTATTTTTCTCAAGATTGAACATAAATGGTTTGAAAAAAAATTAAAAAATCTATGAAACTTTCTTTGCATGATATGAGTTTGCCTTTCTCCATGATTTTCTCATCGCTGGTTCGATTCACGGATCCCATGCATCTCCCGTGCACTAGTCGCACTTGCTGGCCGCGTGACTATAAACAGCACAACACGACATGGCAGTATAAGCATCGCACAAGCAATAATCGTGTCATCAACCATCTTTTTCTTCCATCCTCCGGAAGAATGGCTCCGCTCTCAAGATCGCCGTCCTCGCCGTGGTCTGCGTCGTGCTGCTGGTCTTCGGCGCGGGGCATCCGGCAGCTGCGTCGACTGCTACCATGGATGCAGGAACACGTGCGACGGTAAGGCCGAGGGGCACTGCAGCAGCGGCCTGCTTGGGAGCCGATCGGAGGCGGAATGTGTAGGCTGCAAGCTTCGGAGTTACCACTCGTGCAAGGAACCCTGCGACAAGGGTTGCAGCGACACCTGCGACAAGGTGCTGCTGGGTTCATTATGATCAGCGTGCAGCTAGTAGCTGCCATGGCGCCTGTGGACCGACGCGATCGTGCTGTGTCTGTAATTGCTGTCGTCGATCGAGGTATTTCCGTGTACTACTGCAGGGTCAACATAAAGTACATAACACCCGATCTTTTTAAAATATCGTTCGTCGGGTGGAACTGTAATTTTTTATCCTTATACGTGCTTGGATATTGTCAAAACCGATTAAAAATTGTTGGAATTAAGCAACCTGGTTTGTTAGTGGAGATTTTGCTACCTTTGCGTCGGTTTCAGAGAGTTCTCAAGAAATGATTTACTTCAACAATATACTCCCCGTTTAGAAATATAAGACGTTTTAGTTTTGTGAATCAAATATATCTAGACTTTTTTAGTATAAAGGTTCGTAGTTCAGAATGAATCTATACACAAAATTCGATACATTCATTTCACAAAGCTAAAATATTTTATATTTATGAACGGAGGGAGTAGTACACTTGGTCTTTTATTTGAGCATTTCTCTGAATTTACCAGCTCGTCCATTCGCTTAGTGAGTTATGTGTTTCTTAAATCACAGGAAAGGAATCTCGCCTTAGCTAGTTTGTTGGATGTGGTTGTCTTATATGATTGATACGTGTTCATTCAAGCACAGGTGGCTATTTTGCATCTGCCTATTTTGCGTTTGCGATTCGATGTTTTGGATCTTTCCATTACCTTACACCCTAAATAACTGCATGTTTCTCAGATCTCTCTGAATTTCATCTCACAAAAATCACCATGGTAAAAATTAAACTGTTGCCTTGACTAATAGCCACAATATTATGTTTAACACCATTCAAGCATAATATTTTTTGTTAATTGGAACCACAAATAAAGTTTTGAAATTATCGAAAACACCACACCAGATTTTATGAATTTTTTTGGTACCCCAAGAAAACTGCTTTAAACAATTAAAAACATAAATGTTATTTTTAATCAATTGAAACCACCTGGCAACTTTTATCAATATTATGAAGCCGAACTGAATCTTATTTGACCGATGCGATCATGCTGTGTTTGTAATTGGCTATCGGTCAAGGTTGTATTTTAGTTTACTCCATGCAGAAAAGCTTATTGCAGGGTCAACATAACACACGATCTTTTTACAATATCTCGTCGGACGCATTGTAATGTTTTTTTCTCAGACCAAGACACTAATGTTTGTACTTCTCTATATACTACTCCCTTCATTCACAATTACCTCGCATCCTAAGTTTAGTCAGAGTCAAACTTTCTAAACTTTGACCATATAGTTAGGAAAATATCAATATTAACAACATAAATAATATTGTATTACCATTATTATAAACTATATTTTCATATTATATGCATCGGAAATCATGGATGTTGATATTTTTACTTATATTATTGATCAAACTTTGCAAAAGTTGACTTTGACTAAACCCAGAACGCGAGGTAATTGTGAACGGAGGGAGTACTACGATCTAGTAAAGTTCTCTTTATTAATTTGTGACAACTATTTTAAGACGAAAGGGGAGTACTAACTTCGAAGCCGGCTATAAAACATGATCATAAAAAGAGTGCATGTACACGAAAAAGATTACACGTGTCACTTGTGCAGCACCAATCCTGTTGTTAAACCGCCAGCCAAGTCGCTCGAACAAAATTCATCCAACCATCTCTGAGGGGTTGTCTTTCGTGCGGTAAACTGAGGGTTCCATTTGATAAGTCAACTCATGTAAGGCTAATAGTACACGTATTAGTTTAGTACATTCGCTGCCTCACTCGATGTATAATTCTCTTGAATCCAGCATGCAAGCGTTGTGGCTGTTTCATCCTGTAGCAATTCTTATAGGCCTCTAACCGAAAACGTAAAATGGTTTAGAGAAGCAAATTTAGAAATCCGTCCCAAAAAAACCCTCCCTCCTCTTCCCCCTTTCCTATATTTGCTCGGCCACGAGGCCGACGAGAAAAAAATTCCCCTCCCCTTCGCCGCTCACTCCCCCGCCGCCATTCTGCTCACCACCGCCCCTCCTTCCACCAATATCTGCCAGAGATGGCCGGATCCCGCTGTCGATCTCCACCTCTTATCCGCAGCTTCTTTCGGGGCCGCGGCGCGCCTCAAGGATGGGGATCTAGGTCACCCGACCTCCCACCGCCGTCGGCATCGCATGGCCAGTACCACGGCGTGCGACAGCGGCAATCGGGGACATATGTGACCGAGGTGACCGACCGGAACACCGGTGCCCTACACTCGCTCAGTACATTCCAATCGGCACGGCAGGCGGCGTGGGCGCACGACATCGCCAATGTCCAGCTCCACGGCTCCAACTATAGGCCGCTCAACCTCCCCGCTCGGGAAGCCGTTGAAGATTTTACAGATTCCCCAAATTCGAAAAGTGTAAAAAGTTATGGCAGAAAGAAGATTTTTTCCTGCAAAAAAATAAAAAAGAGGGAGAAACTTCTGTGGCGCATTTCTCCCATATGCGCCACACTTGGGCGGGATTCAAATTTAAATCCCGACGGCGCCCTTCTCCCTCTCTTTTTCCTTTTTCTCCCCCTCCCCCACTTTTTCTCCCCTCCCTACTTCTCCTCCCCTCCACACTTCTCCCCTTCGCCTCCCTCCTCCTTCTCCACTCTCCGGCGACCTCCACCTCCACCCGAGTGACCTCCTCTACCACGGTGACCTCCTCCTTCTCCTCCACCACCTCCGGCAACCTCTTCCTTCACCACCTTCGGCAACCTCCTCCTCCACTACCAACTTCGGCGACCTCCTCCTCCAACTCCGGTGACATCTTCCTCCACCTCCGGCGGACTCCTCCTCCTACTCCGACAACCTTCGGTGGTGGCCTCCTCCTCCTCCTTCTCCTCCGGCCACCACCTCCGACGACCCACTCCTCCTAGCCCTCCTCCAGCCACCAGCCACCACCACCACCACCACCACCATCTCCGGCCAGATCTAGATCTGGCCCTTTTTTTTTAAATTTGAAAAAAAAATATGTGGCGCCTATTGGCCATATGCGTCACAGAAATCTGGCATGCCTTGTTTTTGAATTTGGAAAAAAACTTTTGTGGCGCATATTGACCATATGCTGAGATTTCTGTGGCGCATTTCAATATGTGCCACAGAAAATAGTTATCAGTGGCGACGGATATGCGCCACTGAAGGTGAAAAAAGGTGCGTCACTGATAAGGGGTTCCCTAGTAGTGCATGTTGGAGGAATAGCAAATTGTATTCCAAGGGGACCAAAGACCACAATATATAATACATGTGCATGTGCGAAATATGCAGGAAAACCACTTAACTAGTAGGAAAACTACAATATATATGACGATTGCTTAGTGTGGAGGGAGTTGCCGAAACCGGTGGCCGAAAACTGCAGCGTGCCTCAGGATGTAAGTGGCTCTCGCGCTGGACAATACGGCAATAGCCGCTTCGGCCACATATTGTTTACGTGGATTTTGCAGCAGCCGCATAATGTGGCTCTCTGCGATTAAATGGTGCCGCGACGGCGCATCATCTGTCTCTCTCCTGAAGCTCCTGAAGCGCTGAGCTCATCCTCGGCTGCATGGCGCTTACCTTCAGGAAAGCAAATACGTTGCTTAAGAGATTCACTACGGGAAAAAATGTCGCTGCCGTGAGGTAATATACACGGCAAAGGTCTTTTGGAACACGGCAAAGGCCACACAGCAACGTTTGCCACGGCAAAGGCCCTTTGCCGTGTGTCTTACACGTAGACACAGCAAAGTAAAATGAGATAACGGTTCCCATTGGAGATGACAGTGTCTATTCTTTGCCGTGTGTCGTTCATAAATCCTACATGGCAAAGGCTGCCTTTGCCGTATGTCACCCATAAATTCTATACGGCAAAGGCTGCCTTTGCGGTGTGTTGTCCATAAATCCTACACGGCAAAGGCTTCCTTTGCCGTGTGTCACGTACACGGCAAAGAGACTGCCTTTTCAAAATAAATTTTTAAAAAATTCAATTGGTTTTTTCAAACTTTTTTAAATATTATTTACTTGTTAGTCTCTCATATGGAATACTTTTAACTCTAAGTATGTTTAATATTAGGTCAAATTGCACTCATAATCAAACTCCCCCTACGGTCACCCATCCTAGCACTACTCTAGCCCTAGCACGCTTAACTTCTTCGTTCCTTCCGAATGAGCTTCCGAGAAAGAAATCATACCTTGTCAATAATATTTTCATATCAATCCTATTAACTCTTGGACCATGATGTCATACATCTCAGTTTTAGATTCCAAACAATTATTTAAGTAGACAACAATGAATAAGTAATAATAATCTTGAATCCAAATAAAAAATAAAATGATTTTTTTTGCCTTTTTCTATTTAATATGGAATAATTCATATATTTAAATCTGTAAACCGGAATTTGACAAATAAAATATCTAAATCGATCAGAAAAATGAGAGGAATCCAAATATGACATCCATATCATATTTTGAACCTAAAAATTATTTTTGTAAAAAATTATGAGCATTAGATCATGTATCTGCAGTTCATATCTGACTCATTTTCTACCGATTCGGCAGAAATTTGTCTTTTTCACCAGGGGTGGATGAAAAGGTTTTAAAATCCTCGGTTGGGATATTGTTAATGTAATGTGTTCTAGTATTTTTTTAAAAATGGGGTGGTAGCATTTTTGGATTGAACATTTGGTGTTGCTTCACAAAATGCCCCGATTTTTGCGCTCCGAAAATAGGAAATGGCTTTTCCGTGCGACAAAAAGGAAAACTTCCTCCTGCAACATTATTAGCAATCCCATGATGCACATGTATGCATAATATGGACACATTATCACAAATTATGTCACGATTATGCCCATAACATTGCTCATTTGAACCGAAAGTCAGGAAACCTCGAATGAGATAGGTCATTTTGTGAAGGTTTTTTGAGACATAATCAATATACCAAGTTTGATATTTTTCCTCCCAACTATGTCATAAAATATGACACCACACGAAGGTCTCGCATTTTTTTGATTTTTTTTGATTTAGTTATGGTCATTTGAAACTATCGTCAAACCCTAATCGAATGGAGGGCATGAAGATTCTTAGCTCGAGGCTGAGCCTCACTAAACTTGCATTGGATCTCTGAAAAAACATCATATTGTGAACCTAAAAATGATTTTTGTACAAAATCATGAGCATTAAATCATGTATCTATAGTTCATATCTGACCTACTTCCTATCGATTCGGCAGAAAATTGTCTTTTTCACCAGGGGTGGACGAAAAGGTTTTAAAATTTCCGGTTGGGACATTGTTCATGTAAGGTGGTCTAGTATTTTTTTAAAATAGGGTGGTAGCATTTTTGGATTGAACATTTGGTGTTGCTTCACAAAATGCCCCGATTTTTGCGCTCCGAAAATAGGAAATGGCTTTTCCGTGCGACAAAAAGGAAAACTTCCTCCTGCAACATTGTTCGCAATCCCATGATGCACATATATGCACAATATGGGCACATTATCACAAACTATGTCGCGATTATGTCTATAACATTGGTCGTTTGAACCGAAAGTCAGGAAACCTCGAATGAGATAGGTCATTTTGTGAAGGTTTTTTTGAGACATAATCAATATACAAAGTTTAATATTTTTCCTTCCAACTATGTCACATAATATGACTCCACGCGAAGGTTTCACATTGTTCCGATCATTTTTGAATTTTTTATGTCTGTTTTAAACTATGGTCAAAACGGCGAGTATCAAGATTCATATTCAACATAAATATCTAATATTTGAGTGTAGATAGATATGAGTAAAATATGAGTATGTGCCATATTGCTCTAATGTATTCCACTTATTGACAGTTTCCTTGCTATGTTTTACTGATCTCTTTTTATTCCTTGCGTTGCTTCATTTTTATTTTTTTGTATGTTTTTCTGGAATATAATAGGCATTATCGATCTGGACCGAAATTGTAGCTAATTAAAGTGTCTGCCTTGATAATTCTGCAGAACAATCGGCACTAGCGATCCAGGCGAACAAACTCTGCAAAGCAGCAGCACCAACAGTAACCACTTCAATAGCAGAAACAGCAGCGGAGGCATGGGCTCCGAGCCATGGCCATTAGCCCAACATCCTTCGGCCGGCTCTATACAGATGCAGCAGCCCAAACAAGGACAGCCTTCTCAACGCACCAATGGACCTGAACTGCCGAATGAACCCCCACAGGCTTTCGGCGCAAGCACTCCACAGACACACCCGTGCCAAACTGCCCCACAGGCCATTGCCACGGCTCCTCCTCAGCAGCAGCAGCCTCAGGTGGCGTCCCAGCTATCATGGCCAACTGCAACATGGCAGGTCAACATCTCATTAATTCCACCGCAGCAATCCCAGTCGTCATGGCAGATGTTACCACAGAATGGTTTCACGCAGGCCTTCGCCGCAGATCTTCCACAACAGCAGCACCAGGCGACCATCCAGTTGTCCTGGCAAACATCACCGTTGCATGGTGCACTACAGCCACAGGCCTTCGCGGCGTCTCTTCAGGAGAACAACGAAGCAGTGACCCAGCCATCGCAGCAAATCGAACCACGGCACTAGAATGGTGGTGATCTGCAGGCCTTGTTTGTGTCCCAGCCATCGAGCCAAACGGCATCATGGCAGGGTGACCTGGATGCTACAGCCGCATCTTTTCTGCAGTAGCAGCAGGCGCTTTCCCAGCAATCGTGGCAAACTGCACTATGGTAGGGTGCACAGTGGGCGTCGTCGTAGGGCGTGCGATGGTGGGAACCTGTTCCAGTGTCTTTGTTATACTCGTCGTGGGTCCAGAACCATCTTAGGAATGCCTTCAACACCATGACGCTCACGTTGCTGTCGTCATCCAGATAGTTAATTCGACACATAGGGCATGCATGGTTATCTTTCTTCCACCACTAATCTTCAGCCGCATGCAATTTGCGCAAGTAAAATATTAGCTTTTAATAGGTTTTAATTCTTCAGCGTGGTTTACACTGGAGTAGAGATATATATTCTTTACACTTTTTTTAAGGAATATATTCTCTACTTCTAGCTATAGGTACACACAAACCGTAAGGATGGGCATGGAACATTAGAGGGAAGAACAAACCAGTGTTAGTTTCAGAGAGCAACACTCAGATCCGACGACACTCTCCTAGTGAAGCTAAAAAAATGAATGCTTGATTGAGCCAATGCATTCTCTGCTGGAGCCTGGAACAAGGTTCGACGACCTGTTGCATTCAATGGTTTGGTTAGAAACTATATCACTGTTAGTCATTGTTTTTCTGCAACTACGCACCTAAGGATAATATGTGAACACAGGCTTTTACCTGCACCAGAAACTTGTGTAGGAATAAAACATGGCGATGCGATCCTGGAGATGCATTGAGCCAAACTGGATCAGGAGACACCAATAGATTAATCCGTAAAAAAAATCACATCTTAACTCTTCAACATAACTCTGCATGACTTGTACTGTATCCATGTTCCCTTCATGAACGATCCTGGCGAAAGGAGCTTAGCTCCCATCTGAAAACACCATAAGAATTGACATGTCGGCATGATCTGAAAGTGGGAACAGTCCTATAATATTTGCGATCTACTAGCTTCTGAATGACAACAATCTACCCCATTTCAAATGATGCTACCTTCAGGCCGGTACTCGAGAATGCAGCCAGCGAAGTGTATCCCCAATTGACGAGGACACTAGGCGAATGCGAAGTAATCGGTTGCCGAGATAAGCATTTCCTCATATAGCAGACAGTGATTCAAAATGAAGGGAGGATTTTCACTTCCTCGGTCTCTGCACCAACTAGGGATGCACACAGCCATTAAGCATGAGCATCAGGATTTTTAAACTTGGTTAAGTACCAAGCCTGGTCCTCAGGATAAATTGCATGAGTACCAGGAGAGTCTGGTCCTCAAGTATAAATAAGAACCTTAATTCACTTCCGTGGGGATTTGTACTCAGGTGTTGGGTTTGTACATCCACTCCCCCAACCAATTGAGGTACGCTCACTCCTGATTGATTTCTTTGGAACAGAACCACGTACCCCTCCCGCGTCGCTTCCGCGAGCGACCGGGGGAACTCTACCGCCGCCGCCTTCTTCCGCCCCCTTCCGCTCCTCCCTCCTCGCCGCCACCGGGATACGGAAGCGGCAAAGCCGCTCGGCGTCGGTGGCGGCGGGGCCCCTATTCTCCCCCAGGTTCGCCAGATCTAGGCGCGGGCCAAGATCGACGACCGGCGGCGACGCGCGTGCGCGGGGCGCGGCTCGCGCGGTGGCGTCACCCTGCTGTGGCGTGGAGGGCTGCGTGGAGCAGTGGTTTCGTGCTCGGGGCCGACGGCTGCTGGACCGGGGCGGCGAGGGCCGTGGGCGGCGTTGGCTGGGATCTGGGGGAAGCGGCCGATGGTGCTGAGGTGGAGGCGATGGCGCGCCCTTAGTGGCGGTGCTAAGCCTGATCCGGCACCGATGGTCGGCCTGTTCGTTCCGTTCTCCGGAACCGGCCGGTGATGTGGGGATCGCTGTGTCGGATCTAATAAAGGAGGTGGTCCTTTGGTGTCTTTCGCACGAAGACAAAGAATTGCTTGTTGTCTGCCCTCGTTGATCTGGTCTGGAGAGGCGGATTCCGGAAGGCTCCGCCGGCGAACTCCCATGGGCGTATCATGCCTGGAGATTGCTGGATCGAAAGGTATTCGGTCGTGCGCACCTTGTTTTTCAGGCCGTTTGGTTTCAGCGGGAGCGTTGCGAAGCTCTGTTGTTTATTCCCACCAAGTGCCATTCTTAGAGCCTTGGTGAAGTCAGATACGGAGATTATCAGGAAAGCGGAAATATGAGGGTCGCGATGATGATTTTAGTTCTTGTGGCGATGGAGATCTGGCTGCGTGATCTGGGACTCGTTGCAGCGTCTGCTGGTGCGGGAAGACAACACAGGGGGCTTGCAGGGTGAAAATTCAAGGTGTGGCCTTAACTGGTTGTGCCTGCCAATGACCTTGTTGAAGGCATTGTTTTGTGAGCGAGGACTTTCTCCAGGGTAAAAACCTACAATCTTTGATCGGGCAACGACGGCGCTTGGGCACTGTTTTCTTCTTGAAGTCGTTGTTATTGGAGTGGTGGACTACTGGTGTTGTTCTGATGGTGTCAGTGTCGTTGTTTTGAGGATTAGTTCTCTGTAGCGGTACTTTTCTTTTTTGTAATTCTTTTTTCTTTTTTCTGGGCTGTGTGCATCCGTAGAGCCGCTAGAGCATGCGTTGTTGCAGAAGCTGGATGTAATTGGTATCAATGTGATATTAATATATACTCTTTTTCAAAAAAAAAGCAGACACTGATTTGTACTCCCTCCATTTCATAATAAAAGATATTTTAGTTTTGTTAAGATAGTGTATCTAGACGTATTTTAGTGTGTAGGTTCAGAGAGGTTCGCTCCAAACCTAGACTAAACAGCGTCTAGATACATTACATTTACAAAACTAAAATATCTTATATTTTGAAAAGGAGAGAGTAGCGTGCAGTGAGCGTCGCTGTGCACCAAGACCAATTTATACGAGCATAGGCATGCCACAATCACCGTGCGTATGACCGTTGCCGTCGAGGCCGGGAGCGCGAAGCACCGCTGCATTTTGGAAGGTCTTCCCTCCGCTGTTGTCAAATCCTGGCGGAAAATCCGCTCCGCTCTGAGGACCCGCGCACGACGGTCTCAAGCCGCTTCAGGTTGAGGAGGAGGGCGATCCAGACGGCGGTCCGCGCAGTTCAAGCTCTCGTCGCGGCGCTGTGGCTTGGGAGAAGCGCGTGTCCGGGATGCGGTCAGCCAGATCCAGCGCCCGATCGGAGTGATATAATAGGCGCTGCGGCGGTGGCGGCAGAAGAAGCCCACACGAACGGAACCCGTGCTAGTCGCCGGGGAGGAAGACGACGGGGCGGACGGCTCCAGATCTGATGGGCAGCTTCAGCCTCGTCCGCGGCGGTTGGAGGAAGGACATGGGGATGTCATCTCCATCGCCTGGCCCAAGCCTGGCCAACAGGCCGCTCTCTAGCGTGTCGGCACGTGGGCCCGTGAAACAGCGGGGCCGATATAGACGTAAAAAGACAAGGCCGGGAGTCAAACTCAGAACCTCCTGCTCCCCCGCGCTCCAACAGACCACTGGACCACCGAAACGTTGCTGTTATATTATAAAATCGGCTCTTATTGAAGGGTATTTTTACGGACCAGTGAAAATCAATAACGGGCCAGCGTGCTTCACGTGCCACGGGCCGGCCCGCCGAGCCGCTGTGCCGTGCTCGGGCCTGGGAGGTAGCCCCGTGCCGGCACGGCCTGACACGCGAGCTAGGTGGGCCAGGCCCGTTTAAGGCGTGTCGTGTCTGGGCCGTGCCGGGCCGGCCCGTTGGCCAGGTTTGCCTGGCCGTCCACAATCCGTTTTATTTTCTTCGTTGTGATAACATCACAACATCTCTAGCCCACCTCTTAGAACTAACTCCAACAGACGCCCTAAAACCCGGCGCTGTAAAAATAACCCGGCGCGCGGTACTTTTCGTTCTCCAGCAGGCGCGTGAAAATCGGGCGCGCATTAAAAAAATCGGGCTCGCGCGTCAATTTGCCCACCCGCGCGCCCCAAATTTGGTGCCTCGCCACCCGTGCACGCTATCACTCTCCCTCGCGTGCGAACGCCAACGGCCGCTGAAACTTCACCCGTGCGTCCACTGCCTCCATCCCCCTTCCGCGATAGCGTCAGCGCCGCCGCTTCGATTCGCCGCCTCCGCCTATTGCCGCTGCTCGCCCGCGCGCGGAAGCTTCAGATCCGACGCCGCCGCGCCTCCCCGCACCTCCTTGGAGCTCGCCGCAGAGGGATTCGACTCGGGTGGCCGGCGCCGCGCGTCCTCTCGTGCCGCCAAGCGACCGCAGCCGTCGCGCCATCTCCTCGCAACTCGGCAACCGCGGCGCCGTGCTGCCCTAGGCCGCGATGTCCTCCTCAAGCCGGGAAGCTACTTGGCGAACGCTTTTTCGCCGCCGCAAGGTATGTTTCGCCGTCGCCGCGACTCCAAATTTTATTTTACTTCCGTAGAGGAAGTGATCGTATATTCGTGCTTGTAGAGGATATCGTATGATTCATCCGACGAGGAACTAGAGCTCGAGGAAGATGAGAACATATCGATGCTATTAGCTTGGCGCGAGACGAAAGAACCGAAGAGCGGTGGCTCAGTTTTTGGTAGGCGCAAGTTGTGGAGGGAAAGGATTGAAGGGCACGAGAGGTTGATGAGGATGTATTTCAACGACAATGCCACCTTTCCAGTGGAGTATTTTCGTCGGTGTTTTAGGATGAGCACCGGTTTGTTCAAGTGCATTTGCAAAGAGGTGACCAAGTTTGATCGGTTCTTCGAGCGAAGAAGGAATGCGGCCGGAGAGCTTGTACATAGCACCTACCCAAAGGTGACCGTCGCCTTGCGTATGATGGAATATGGTATTCCGGATGACCTTGTTGACGACCATTTGGCAATGAGTGAGATGATGGGTTCGTAGCATGGAAAACAAAAAATTTCTACCGCAAGAACGAACAAAACCCAGATCTAATCTAGATAAAAGCCAAGATCTAATCTATTAGACATGTGCAACGAGATAGATCTGTACTAACCCTTGTAGATCCGAATAGTGTTACGAGATCGGATCTCGTGGTTGATGTAGTCGATCACTTGCCGATCTCAAGATCGAGTAGACAATCCTTCTGGCGCCGCGTTCCGGCAGCGCTTCCGCAGTCGGTCACACGTGCGGAGTCGAAGCAGACCTTCCTCTCCTCGTTCCAGCGAGC
Organism: Avena eriantha; assembly: GCA_910589775.1. Classification (NCBI taxonomy): domain Eukaryota; kingdom Viridiplantae; phylum Streptophyta; class Magnoliopsida; order Poales; family Poaceae; genus Avena; species Avena eriantha. The sequence goes on along the minus strand of OU342741.1, from coordinate 22,622,754 downwards.
AGCGGAGGTAGTAGATCTTCTCCACGGAATCCCAGCAGCACGACGGCGTGGTGGTGGTGGTGGAGTAGAGAATTCTGCAGGGCTTCGCCTAAGCCAGAGCAGAGGGAAGGAGGAGGAGAGAGGCAACTTGAGATCTAGAGAATAGAAGGGGCCAGGGGCTTTGTGCCTCCATCCCTCTATTTAAAGGAGGGAGGCGCCATGGGAGGGGGAGTCCTAGTAGGACTCCCCTCCCTCCTTGGCCGGCGGATTGGGAGTGGGGGGAGGAGTCCTCCTCCCCCACTACTCCTTGTCTTGCCCCACAAGGATTCCTTGATCCTTTCTTGGTTTTCAAGTAAACTCCAAGAAATCTTCTAGAACCTTCCGGAACGTTCCGAAACCTTCTAGAATCCCCATACAAATACTCCGGAACATTTGCTAACTTAGAAAATGATCCCCAATATATGAATCTTATTCCCCGGATAATTCCAGATCTCCTTGTGATGTCCCGGATCCAATCCGAGACTCCGAACAACATTCGGTCTCCAACGCACATTCCATATCTACTTAAAACAACTTCGAACCTTAAGTGTGTCACCCTACGGTTCGTGAATATGCAGACATGATGGAGACACCTCTCCGATCAATAACCATCAGTAGGATCTGGAGATCTATAACGGCTCCCACATACTCAACGATGACTTCGTGATCGATAGAACCATTAACATACGAAACCAATTCCCTTTGTCACGCGATACTCTACTTATCCGAGGTTTGATCGTCGGTATCTCCATACCTAGTTCTACCTCATTACTGATAAGTACTCTTTACTCGTTCCATGTTATGTCATCCCTTGTGACCTAGTCACATGCTTGCAAGCTAATTAGATGACATTCCACCGAGAGGGCCCTGAGCATATCTATCCGTCATATGGATGGACAAATCCCAATCTTGGTCCATGCGCTTCAACACATACTTTCAGAATACCCAATGACACCTTTATGACCACCCAGTTACGAAGCGGTGTTTGATGTCATCAAAGTACCCATCCGGTGATGGTGATTAACATAACCTCATGGTCGAAGGATTAGGTTACTATGTATTTTAAAGCTTATAGCAAACGAACTTCATGACTTGATCTTATGCTATGCTTACTACGGGTGTGTGTCCATCACATCATTCTCCTAATGATATGATCTTGTTATTAACGACATCCAATGTCCATGATCCGGAAACCATGATCATCCATTAATCAACAAGCTAGTTTAACAAGAGGCTTACTAGGGACTCTTTTATGTTTACAAAACACACAAGTATTAATGTTTCCGGTTAATACAATTATAGCATGAGATGTAAACATTTATCATAAACATAAAGATATAATAATAACCACTTTATTATTGCCTCTTAGGCATATCTCCAACAGTCTCCCACTTGCACTAGAGTCAATAATCTAGTTAAAAAACGTGTGCATTCAACACCTATGGCTTTCTGGTGTTGTATAGACACTATTGCTAGTGGTAAACATAATCTTCAGATCTGACACTTCCAGGTCCGTGTGTATTTGCATGTCCTTGCGTCTCTACGCATTACTCATTCTCCAATGAGATGGCATTGTATAAATTTGGTCCTTTGGTGAGACCTTTAGTTCCTTGGGATTAAATTATGTTGATACAATTGTCATACAATGTATCTTCATAGTATTATCCCGCTATGAACCACACCTAGTTTGATAACAAACTACTTAACAAAAATGCCCTCCTTTACTGCTACTATAGCAGTTATATACTTAGCCTTTTGTTGTAGTATCCGTCACAATATCTCAACTTTAGAACTCATCCAAATCCATCATGGAACATCCTTTCCATTATATTGTGCCACCCATAGTCTAAATTGAGATAAATTTAATTTGTATCTTGTGACAAAACTAGTATCAATGTAACACTTTACAATGAACTACCTTTAACTATTTGTTACTTATACATGATATATTCTTAGTTCTTCCAAAGCTCATAAGAATATCTTTACTATTGTCCAATGATCATATTATGAATCATCTGGTATATGCTCATAACATTTAGAGCATAGGACATATCTGGATATGTACATCTCAAAGAATGATTGATCAAAATATTCTTGTGATTTCACCAAGTGTCAAAACACTTGAATCTCGTGTCAACACACTTGAATCTTGATTTAGTCCTTTCTGTGCGTCAAGAACCTTTCTTGTTGTTTCCATATTGAACTCATTCAACATCTTATCTATGTACATTTGGAAAAACCATATTAGCGCCTCAATCTATTCATATAGACATTGATGCCTAATTCTTGAGTTATGTCTAAGTCTTTCATCGAAATGAAATTCTTAACCTGTGTCAATAAAAGATACATTATTTCTAATCAACAATATGTCTTTCACATAATATATTAGAAATATGTCTTAGCGCTCCCACTTAATTTCTTGCAAAATTCAAACATCTTCATCGTCTCTGATGAAATTAAACCTTTTAACGGTTTCATCACGGTGAAGATTTCAACTCCGCGATGCTCACTTCAACCATTGAAGTTTTGCATACTCTTTTAGTATCCTTTGAATTAACAAAACCCTTTGGATCGTGTCATGTACACGTCCTAGGTAACCATTCTATTAGAAGAACTTGTTTTGTTTGTTCAACTACCATATACCAAAATATATGTAGTGGTTGCTACATTAATCCGTCCAGACTAAATATCGCTATGAAAGATCAAATCTTATCATAGTCAATTCTTTGAACATTGTCGTAAACTCTTTCCGACATGTCGACTATTTCATAGATTTGAAACATCCATGTCTATTTCTTTATAGATCCAAACACGACCGATAGGCTTCACGCCTTTCCGGAGGGTCTTCTAAGTTCAGAAACTTGATTTCTCGTGTATGGATACTATCACGGATTCCATGACTTCTAGTCATTTTATGGAGTCAGGGCCCATCATCGCTTCTTTGCATGTAGTCGGTTCATCATTATCAAAACAATACTGACTTGCTTATCGAATCTTACTATTTGATTCTTACCGACCCACACGGTTCTATAGGAACTCTAATCTCCGAGATCACACCTTTTGTAATCACGAGAGCCATGAGCATTATGGCCGCCACCGGGACACTTTCCGGCGCTGCGCTACTTAGCACATATAGCTAAGGTTCAACAACCTTATCAAAGTTCTATTGTCCTCCCACTTAACTTTTCACGAAAAATTCCTTCTCAAGAAACTTGACGTTCCAAGCGACAAACTCTTTTGTCCTCGGCATTATGGAGAAATTCCCAACAAATTCTTTGGAATAACCTACAAAGATGTGCTTATCCGACTTTGGTTGTAAACATTTTACTTATGCATAGCATACCAAAATTTAAGAAAAGACAATTCGGGTTTTATCCCGAACCATAACTCATATGGTGTCATATCAATGGATCACGATGGAGCTCTTTTCAGTGTAAAAGCGGTAGTCACTAAAGCTTTAATCTTTAAAATATAATGGCAGTTTTATAAATGACACCTTTGATCTTACCATGTAAAACAAGGTTTCATTACATATCTCGAACACTTCATACTCCTATGGTGTTTTGGGAAATGCAAATCCATAGAACGATTCCTCAAATCTTAGGTGTTTTGCTAAACTTGTAACTCAAACATCTTCCTTTATGATCCAATCATAAACTCTTTTATTTTCTTGTTACAATGATTTTCCACTTCATCTTGAAAGTCTTTGAACATTTTTCAAATGTTTCATACTTCTTCCTTATTGAGTAAGTATATACATATACTCACTCAAATCTTTGGAGAAAGCATATGAAGTTGAAATCTATCGCCCACGACTACACATAATGGACTATATACATCAATATGTACAAATTCCAATCAGTTAGTCGTCCGTTCCTCTTTTGGCCTACGAACGGAGTTTTAATTATCTCCAGGAAAGTATCACAAGCGTCATTTGATCCAAATAAAAGACTCCAAAAATCCATCAACATGGAGTTTCTTCATATATCCTTTCAATATAATTTAAATAGCGATCTCACTTCACAAGTGATCTTTCAATCATTTGTCTTGCGACATTTTAGCATTAGTTTTATGGTCATTATTTCTCCTACCAGACTTGTATATTATCGATCTATTATGGAATACGGTAATTATTTGAACAACCTTTTCTCGTCACAATACCTGATCAAAATAACAATTATTGAAACAAATCTTGAAGGCAAGCTTTGATGATAACGAGCAACACAACAACCCTTTGTTTGTTTTCGATGAACATCATCACATTTTCTCTTGCTAGTTATTAAGGCCATTGCAGTTCATGAATTGTGTTGTCCTGTATGACACTTCATATGCAATACCTAAGAACCACACTATTTAACAAGCAAGGAATATAACCATAACATGTATATCTTCTATATGCCTAAGTTGGACATCTCCAACCTTTTATTTTCTGCCAAATATTTTATAGATTCTCTTTTAGCAATTCCTTTTCTTTTAAAAGAATCTATCAACATCAATAGTGGTGTCATCAACATGACACATGGTACAAAGCATATATAGTCAACTACTAATACCTTTGGACTTGCACTTTGAGGTGGATCACCATCATCAAATGTTTGGCATTCTTTCAAAATTCCATTCTTTAGTAATCTTTTAGTGTAGTAAATATTTTACTTACATCTTCTATTCATCATTGTCATGACAACTTTCATGATCAAGCTGCTATAGCTTATAAAGGTGAATTGCGAGTATAATGTTTCTTTTTCAAAACCTTTTGGAGGATTAGGATGACTAGCGTCTCCAACCTTCACAAATTCTCATCAAATATGAGGATGTATACTCTATCATGTTGTAACCAACACATTGTTTTAGATATCGCAATACCTTTCACATATGATGGTTTCTGAAACATTGCTTTCAGCTCTTAGATAAACTTGATATTAAAAACAATATTTTGAGTATCAAGAATCATGGAGGCAAACATGATACATTAGATACTAACACTGGAATTGTTACTCTTGATTTAATACTATTTATTAAACTTCATGGAGTAAATAGAGTTTGCTGAAAGTTTGCAATAGGACTTATAAACTTTAAATTGACATTCAAAACAATACGATACCAGTTCGTAAAGTAAATATCCAGAATTTCTATAGTTCCACTACCTCAACTATAACTAAGCGTAAGGTGGTGAACGGATGCCAATGACTACAACAAACTATGCAAATTCACTTTGATTGTGTTTATGATAAATTGAGTTCGACTAATCCAAATTACAAATAAACTCCCACTCAAAACAACATCCCTCGAGTTGTTTTAGTGATTACATGAACCAAATCCACTACACCAAGTCCGATCATCACGTGAGATGATGTAGCTTTAAAGGCGAACAATCAACATGTTCATCATATCATCCATATGACTCATGCTTTACCTTTCGGTATTCCGTGTTCTGAGACCATGTCTGTACATGCTAGGCTCGTCAAGGTTAACCTTAGTTTCCGCATGTGCAAATCTGGCTTGCACCCGTTGTATGCACACATAGAATCTATCACATCCGATCATCACGAGATGCTTCGAAACGACAAGTCTTAGCAATGGTGCCAACTAAGGACGAACACTTTATTACTTGATATTTAGTGAGAGGGATCATCTTATAATGCTACCATCGCGATCTAAGCAATACAAGATGCATAAAGGATTAACATCACAGGCAATTCATAATATGTGATATGATATGGCCTTTCTTCTTGTGCCTTTGATCTCCATCTCCAAAGTATGGACATGATCTCCATCATCACCAGCGTGGCGTCAAGGTCCGTGGCGCCGCTTCATGGTTGTCCATCACCAACAGCAACTATTACAACTACTTGGAATAAAGCTATTACATGATGAATAGACACGCAGGTCTTAAACAAAATTTAAAGACAACCATTAGGCTCCTGCCGGTTGCCATATTACAACAAGGATCATTGCATACATCAAATATAATCACAATCACATGATGGCCATATCACATCACAAAACCCATGCAAAAACAAGTTAGACGCCTCTAATTTTCTTTGCATGTTTTACGTGGTTTGGGGCTTTCGAATAAGAACGGATCTTACCTACGAAACTGAACCACAACGTTGATACAAGTGCTATCAAGTGCAAAGTGTAAATTGGATCTATACTATGGTGAGAGAGACAGACACCCGCAAAGCCACTTGTGCAAAGCAAGTTACACGTCAAGCGTGGAGCAAGTCTCATGTGCGATGACATGTAAGGTTAGCCTGAGTCACTTCATCCCACCATACCGCAAGATGCAAAGTACACAAAGCAAAAGACGGCACGAGCACCAACGCCCACAAAACCATTGTGTTCTACTCGTGCAACAGATCTACGCATAGATACGGCTCTGATACCACTGATGGTTCATAGCATGGAAAACAAAAAAATTCTACCGCAAGAACGAACAAAACCCAGATCTAATCTAGATAAAAGCCAAGATCTAATCTATTAGACATGTGCAACGAGATAGATCTGTACTAACCCTTGTAGATCCGAATAGTGTTACGAGATCGGATCTCGTGGTTGATGTAGTCGATCACTTGCCGATCTCAAGATTGAGTAGACGATCCTTCTGGCGCCGCGTTCCGCAGCACTTTCGCAGTCGGTCACACGTGCGGAGTCGAAGCAGACCTTCCTCTCCCCGTTCTAGCGAGCAGCGGAGGTAGTAGATCTTCTCCACGGAATCCCAGCAGCACGACGGCGTGGTGGTGGTGGTGGAGTAGAGAATTCTGCAGGGCTTCGCCTAAGCCTGAGCAGAAGAAAGGAGGAGGAGAGAGGCGGCTAGGGCTTGGAGTGGAGGGGGCCAAGGGGTGGCGCCATTGAGTGTGTCAAGCGTTATGCCATCGTAATTGTGCACGTATTTGGAATCGTCTACTTGAGAGCTCCCAATGCCGAAGACACAATTAGGCTTTTGGAGGAGAAGAAGTCTCAAGGGTTTCCATGAATGTTTGGTTCTATTGACTATATGCATTGGAGTTGGAAGAATTGCCCTGCAGCATAGCATGGACAATTCAAAGGTCACAAGAAGGATTGCACAATCATCCTTGAAGTTGTGGCAGATTATGAGACTTGGATTTGGCATGTTTTTTTGGAATGCCCGGGTCCTGCAATGACATCAATGTTGTTCAGCGGTCTCCTCTTATGTCAAGGATTGCATTGCGTGAACTATGGTTATTATCTTGCAGATGGCATTTACCCAAGGTGGCAAACTTTTGTGAAGCCGGTTCGCAAACCCAAAGATAAGAAAGAAAAGAATTTTCATGAAGCACAAGCGGCGGCTAGGAAAGATGTGGAGAGAACTTTTGGGATTTTGCAAGCCCAATTTGCTATTGTGTGAGGACCGCAGATTTTGGGATCAAGAATATCTTTGGTACATCATGACCGTTTGTGTGATCATGCATAACATGATCATAGAGGATGATCGTGGCAAAGATGTAGATCACAGCCACCACTATGACTTGATAGGGATTCCCGTGCAAGTGCATAGGAGAGAGCATAGGGCGGCGCGTTTCATTGTCTTATATCATGCCATTCGTGACAACGAGATCCATGATAATCTTCAAAAAGATCTCATAGAGGAGTGGTAGAAATGGTTTAGAGCACAACGTTGAGCCCTCCTTTTATTTGTTGTTTGTTGTATTGTTGGAAAACTTGTTATATTTATTATAGTGTTTGATGAAAAACTTATTGTATTTGTTGATGAACAATTCCTATATTTGTTGTAATATTCATTTACCATTTGGTTATGTTGTAATAATAACTAGACAATTTTTTGTTGAATTTATTTGGGTTTGTTTGATTTTTTTAAACATATAGTTTGTGATGAAACCTGTTTGTGCCGGCGCCCACGCGCTGTATTTTTGTGCATCTGCTGGGGGTCCTTTTTGTGCTCTATTTTCGCGCGGCGATTTTAGCGCGTCCACCAGAGAAGAAATGCCACGCGCTCCCTAAAACTGGATAGCGCACGTTGCATAGCAATTTTACAGCGCCGGATTTTAGCGCGTCTATTGGAGTTGCTCTTATCAGCCAAACCTTAAAAAGGCGGATAAAGGAGTTACTGCGAGTTTTTGTTTTTACAGCTCGTCCACCCTTATCAGCCAAACCTTAAAAAGACGGATAAAGGAGTTATTGTGAGTTTTTGTTTCCACGGCTTGTCATAGAATAGAAACCACAAATTGAAACCATAAATATACGAATTTAAAATATTCGCGGGAAATTTTACATAATTCATCATGATCATACTTTACCAAATTCGGGAAATATACTACGCGAGTGATCTGCTGCTTGTCACCACCCTAACCCTACCATACACACAGAAGTTAGGCTCACTGGAGCCTCAAGGTGCGGCGACGCGCTTCACTCGTTGTCGTCGAAGACAAGGTCGACGAACTGCTCCGCTTGCAGCGTGCGCTCGATGTCCCACTCCAACTGCTTCTGGTGGAGCTGGTGCTCGCTGGTGAGCCCCTGCTCGAGGAAGAGGGCATCGAGATTCGCATCTCCCTGCATGGTCACGGTGGTGATGCAGATGAAGGAGGCATCGTCGACATAGTCCTCCTCGCCGATGACTACGCCATACGCCGTTGGGTCGTAGCCCTCGATCTCCTCCTCTTTCTCTTTCTTCGACAGTGGTAGACGAGTGCACACTCCGGATCAGGTCCCCTCCCCCGATCAACGCCAGTTGTTGGCTTCCTCCACTTCATGGTGGTGGATATTGTGAGGCACCGGATCTTGGTGGTAGATGTAGTGGAGGGAGGCGCGTCGAGCGTATGCGGCGATGGTGCTCCACCTTCGAGTTGGAGCCGGTGTCGCGGCGGCGGGACGAAGCAACAGAACGGCCCACTTGGACGCTCCCCACTCTGCTTGAGGTCCCCTGACAGTACATCACGGTGTTGCGGTGCCAGATCTGCTAAGCGGTGGTGATGTCTACGCACTTCTATTCTTGTAGATAGTTGTTGGGCCTCCAAGTGCAGAGGTTTATAGAACAACAACAAGTTTTCCCTTAAGTGGATCACCCAAGGTTTATCGAACTCAGGGAGGAAGTGGTCAAAGGTATTCCCTCTCAAGCAACCCTGCACTCAAGAGAAAAGAAGTCTTTTGTGTCCCCAACACACACAATACACTTGTCAGGTGTATAGGTGCACTAGTTCGGCGAAGAGATAGTGAAATACAAGTGGTATGGATAATTATAAGTAGTAACGGTGATAGAAAATAACTTGATGGCGTGGAAGAGACTAAAAGCAAACTGAAATAAAGATGGAAGCAAGCAAACATGTAACGGATCTAATTGCAAACGGTATATCAATGCTTAGAAACAAGGCCTAGGGATCACACTTTCACTAGTGAACACTCTCATATAAATATCTTCTCTTTATGATACTACTCTTAACTACTCTCCGGTTGAACACTCTAATCGATGGTAGGGCTATAACAGCACACCTCAAAGTAAGCCTTTCCCATCTAGAAAACCCCACACTGTCACCTTGAGCTCTAGATGGTTCCAACAAACACCACAATTTCATAGAGACATCCAACTCCAAATATAACTCATAATAAGTATTTGTAATCTCTAGCCTAAGTGCCACCATGGTGTGCACCCTGTCACTTTCACACACATAGGGAGAGCAGAGATCTATTAAAGCACTTGAGTAGCAAGGTAGATCTACTTGATTACAAAGCTCATGATCACAATATGATCATGCATAGAGAGAGAGATGAACACATAGCTATCGGTAGAACCCTTAGCCTCGAGGAAGAACTACTCCCTCCTCATCATGGGAATCAGCAACGACGATGGAGATGGCGGTGGAGATCGATGGAGATGGCTCCGGGGGCACTTCCCCGTCCCGGCAGGGTGCCGAAACAGAACTTTCTGTCCCCCGAATCTCCCCCTCGGTGGCGGCGGCGCAGCGGAACTTTTCGTGGATTTCTGATTGACGATTTAGGGTTTATGCATCGGGAGGCTCTTATATGCGAGAGAGGAGACCGAGGGGGTGCCGGACGGGCCCACACTACCCCCTGGCGCGGCCTGGCCTGGCCCGCGCCACCAGGTGGTGTGGCCGGCCCCTGGCCCCTCTCCGTCTCGTCTTCTGGCTCCATGAGTCTTCCGGTAAAATATCGACTTTGGCTTTTGTCCGGTCCAATTCCGAGAATATTGATTTTCTGACTTTCCTGGAACCAAAAACAGCAGAAAACAGGCAACTGGCATTGTGGCTCTTGTTAATAGGTTAGTCCAAAAAATCATATGAAAAGTACTCCAAAGTGTGGACAAAACACAAGAAAGTAGATACAACCAAGCATGGAACATAAAAAATTATAGATACATTCGCAATGTATCAACATCCCCAAGCTTAACTCTTGCTCATCCTCGAGTAGGTAAGTGATAAAAAGAAAGAATAATTTTTGAGGTGACATACACCATCATAAACTTGATCAAAGTATTTGTAAAACATTGATAGCTGGGATCATAGTACTTCAATCATAACATGAAAGAAAAAGTTCTAACAATAAGGCAAAGCAACTATGTTGCAACATGAAAAGGCACAAACAAAAGATTCATGAATAACAATGCTTTGCAAGACGTTTGTTTGTTTCACATAAAGAAAACATAGCATAGTAGCATTCAGCTTGTCCCTCATAGAGTAGCAAATATAAATGCATAGGACACTTTCAAAGTTCATAAGAGTGACTAGATAGAAATAGTTTAAGAACAAGCAATATCAAGTTATGCATCAATGAACAAGTCTTGGGACAATGCACATAGAACTAAGAATGTCCACTATGCTCTCAAAGTAGGTGCATAAAGATAGAAGGTGGAGACTCAATATAAAATTGGAAGAAAGGCCTTCATAGAAGGAAACAGAGATTCAAGTTTCATAAAGAGCTTCCAAAAATTATGGTACTTATTAGCTTTCAGCTCTCATGGCCCCTATCATAAGCATCTTGAAGTGATTAAGGTTAAAGTGACACAACTAAGAGGATATGCTTGACATGTTATAAGCCGAAATCTCATGCCCCTTACTTACGAAGACCGAACCTCATGCTACTCAACTTTAGTCACGAGTAAGCTGTTGTCATTGTAAGTACATATGTATCATAAAGAACCGCCAACGGGGTACCCCTTGCACATGATACAGGAGCTATCCCATAATCAAAATGATAAGGCAAGCAGACAATGAGCATCTTAGCGATCTTTTTATTTGCTATTTGCATAGGTTTTTATTGAGGATGCTTCATAGAGTGCTCATTATGGTGATGATGTAAGTTTCCACCATGATTAGGCATGGCTTAGGCTAGCGGCCCAGGCATTTCTCTAACACACATACAAACTCCATGATCTTACAAGCTCCACTTTTATTTCACACCACAACATGATATCAACGGGGTACAATGTACAAGTGCAATGTTGAAAGCGTTCCCCATGATACATGGTTCTGCTAATTTCAAATTATAATGCGCAAGCATATACACAACAAAGATGGACACAATGGTTTCAAGTTTATTAAATGCAAGAAAAGTAAAGTGTGCCATCAAGTTCGTGAGAGCTTTAATCACTAGTTTTCTCATAACAAGTTTAATTCGGAAGGTAAACAAAAGCATGAATATACTTGGAATAGCATAAGCTAGTAGGTAGGTATGGTGGACTCTTTGGAATAACTTGGTTTAGGGAGTTGGATGCATGAGTGGAACTCATACTTGTTTGTGAAGGCTAGCAAAAGACTGGGAGCGACAAACTAAGAGAGCAATAATGGCCATAATCATGTAGAGCGACAAAACATCATTGATCAAAGCATAAAGTGATACTAGAAGTTGAAAACTAAAGGATCATCAAGGCTATGGTGACTTTGGATAGTCATAACATGTGAGCATGCGCCAAGTCAACCCAAATAATGCATCAAAGGAGAATACCACTATACTATGCTTTAATATGCTAAAACAACGCATGATTCATCCAAGACACATTAAGAAATCTCAATTGTTTATAACAAGTCATGCTACAGCAAAGAATACTAAGCATAAAGCCAAAACAATATCAAGCATGGCATGACAAAGCATAGGCCACAGTCAAAAACAAGCTCTCTTTACCACTTAAGCATGAACTTTCCTACTCTTTTCCCACCAAACCAAACTATTTGAACACCAATGTATGAAAGAGGGGGTCCAACAAATTTATTCAGCAAACTAAGCAAACAAAGCAAACAAAAAACCAAAACGAAAATGAAAAAGAAGATGCTCCAAGAACAACACAATTGTGCATGAAACAATAAAAATAAATCGTTTGGAAGAAACCTATGATTTTTATTGATGAAGAAGGGGATGCCTTGGGCATCCCCAAGATTTGTCGCTTGTACTTCTTGGATATTTCTTAGGGTGACACGCATGGTATTCCCAAGCTTGAGATTTAGTCCATCCTTCATCTCATTACTCGTACCTTCCATACACCTGAAATTTTTCCTTCATACAAAACTTCACACAATCTTAATTAGCAACATTAGTGCAATCAAGATAATAGGTATTTAGGTTCAGTTCTAACACCAATAAACTTCCATTAAAACACTAGCTACTGTAGCACTTCCCTAAAAAAAGCTCAATTCCCCAAAAGAACTCAAAAAGGAACCAACAAGAAGCAAATGCAGAAAATGGCAGAAATCTGTCAAAACAGACCAGCAGGTAAAGATGAATTTTTTCGAAGACCTTATGTTGCTCCAATCAAAAAGTGTTGAACTAACGAAAGTTAGATAACAACCTGTGTCAGAAGCAAAAAAATTCATGCCTCAAAAAGACGTATAGAGATTTTACACGAAGTTTTACGGTGAAGCAAAAAAAATCTGTTTCGGGACAACAACTTTCCCTAGCATTACTTCTCTCTCATTAGAGGTTACTCTTGGCACAAAAGGAAAATAAAAAGGATAAGGAGCGGTTATTACAGAAGTAATAAATCCCAATACTCATCTAAAACTTTTGGGTTATCTCCCAATAAGTACTTTTCTTTAACGCCTTTAAGTTAGGCATGATAGTTTGAGAAGATGCTCACAAAAGAAATATAAATTGAAGTAAAAGAGAGCATCAAGAAGCAAATTCAAAACACATTTAAGTCTAACCCACTTCCTATGCATAGGAATCTTGTAAAGAAACAAGTCATGAAAGCACAAAACAACAAGCATAGGAAAGCAAAACAAGTGCAACTTCAAGACTTTCAACATAAAGAGGGGAAACTTAATATTATTGAGATGCATAAAACCTTGTTTACCTCTCTCATAATAACTTTCAGTAGCATCATGAATAAAATTAACAATATAACAATCACGTAAAACATTCTTATCATGAGCCACATGTATAAAAAATTTAATACTCTCCACATAAACATAGTCTTTCTTATTAATTGTAGTGGGAGCAAATTCAACAAATAGCTATCATTATTATTCTCATCACCATAATAATCAAATATAGGAGGCATATTGTAGTCATAATTAATTGCCTCCTCAATAGTAGGTGGACTGAAAATATCATATTCATCATTGTAATCATCATATATCGGAGGCATAGTATCATCAAAGTAAATTTTCTCCTCCGTGCTTGGGGGACTAAAGAGATCATCTTCATAAAAACTAGCTTCCCCAAGCTTAGAATTTTCCATAGCATTAGCAATAATGGTGTTTAAAGAATTCATACTAATAACATTGCTATTAGCATGCAAATAAAGTTCCATAGGTTTTTTAATTTTCTCGTCAAACACTTCATGTCCTAACTTAAGATAAATACTATAAAGCTCTCTAATTTTTTTGTAGTTTTCCATTAAGCCTAACTAGTGAAAACAAGAAACAAAAAGACAAAATTGCAGAATCTAAAGGAAATAACTTCGAGTACTCACACCGGAGGATGCGAGTACCTTTTACCTTACCTCCCCAGCAACGGCGCCAGAAAATAGCTTGATGTCTACGCACTTCTATTCTTGTAGACAATTGTTGGGCCTCCAAGTGCAGAGGTTTGTAGAACAGCATCAAGTTTTCCCTTAAGTGGATCACCCAAGGTTTATCGAACTCAGGGAGGAAGTGGTCAAAGGTATTCCCTCTCAAGCAACCCTGCACTCAAGAGAAAAGAAGTCTTTTGTGTCCCCAACACACACAATACACTTGTCAGGGGCATAGGTGCACTAGTTCAGCGAAGAGATAGTGAAATACAAGTGGTATGGATAATTATAAGTAGTAACGGTGATAGAAAATAACTTGATGGCGTGGAAGAGACTAAAAGCAAACTGAAATAAAGATGGAAGCAAGCAAACATGTAACAGATCTAATTGCAAACGGTGTATCAATGCTTAGAAAAAAGGCCTAGGGATCACACTTTCACTAGTGAACATTCTCATATAAATATCTTCTCTTTATAATACTACTCTTAACTACTCTCCGGTTGAACAGTCTAATCGATGGTAGGGCTATAACAGCACACCTCAAAGTAAGCCTTTCCCATCTAGAAAACCCCACACTGTCACCTTGAGCTCTAGATGGTTCCAACAAACACCACAATTTCATAGAGACATCCAACTCCAAATATAACTCATAATAAGTATTTGTAATCTCTAGCCTAAGTGCCACCATGGTGTGCACCCTGTCACTTTCACACACATAGGGAGAGCAGAGATCTATTAAAGCACTTGAGTAGCAAGGTAGATCTACTTGATTACAAAGCTCATGATCACAATATGATCATGCATAGAGAGAGAGATGAACACATAGCTATCGGTAGAACCCTTAGCCTCGAGGAAGAACTACTCCCTCCTCATCATGGGAATCAGCAACGACGATGGAGATGGCGGTGGAGATCGATGGAGATGGCTCCGGGGGCACTTCCCCGTCCCGGCAGGGTGCCGAAACAGAACTTTCTGTCCCCCGAATCTCCCCCTCGGTGGCGGCGGCGCAGCGGAACTTTTCGTGGATTTCTGATTGACGATTTAGGGTTTATGCATCGGGAGGCTCTTATAGGAGAGAAGGGAGACCGAGGTGGTGCCGGAGGGGCCCACACCACCCCCTGGCGCGGCCTGGCCTGGCCCGCGCCACTAGGTGGTGTGGCCAGCCCCTGGACCCTCTCCGTCTCATCTTCTGGCTCCGTGAGTCTTCCGGTAAAATATCGACTTTGGCTTTTGTCCGGTCCAATTCCGAGAATATTGATTTTCTGACTTTCCTGGAACCAAAAACAACAGAAAACAGGCAACTGACACTGTGGCTCTTGTTAATAGGTTATTCCAAGAAATCATATGAAAAGTACTCCAAAGTGTGGACAAAACATAAGAAAGTAGATAAAACCAAGGATGGAACATCAAAAATTATAGATACATTGGCATTGTATCAACATCCCCAAGCTTAACTCTTGCTCATCCTCGAGTAGGTAAGTGATAAAAAGAAAGAATAATTTTTGAGGTGACATACACCATCATAAACTTGATCAAAGTATTTGTAAAACATTGATAGCTGGGATCATAGTACTTCAATCATAACATGAAAGAAAAAGTTCTAACAATAAGGCAAAGCAACTATGTTGCAACATGAAAAGGCACAAACAAAAGATTCATGAATAACAATGCTTTGCAAGACGTTTGTTTGTTTCACATAAAGAAAACATAGCATAGTAGCATTCAGCTTGTCCCTCATAGAGTAGCAAATATAAATGCATAGGACACTTTCAAAGTTCATAAGAGTGACTAGATAGAAATAGTTTAAGAACAAGCAATATCAAGTTATGCATCAATGAACAAGTCTTGGGACAATGCACATAGAACTAAGAATGTCCACTATGCTCTCAAAGTAGGTGCATAAAGATAGAAGGTGGAGACTCAATATAAAATTGGAAGAAAGGCCTTCATAGAAGGAAACAGAGATTCAAGTTTCATAAAGAGCTTCCAAAAATTATGGTACTTATTAGCTTTCAGCTCTCATGGCCCCTATCATAAGCATCTTGAAGTGATTAAGGTTAAAGTGACACAACTAAGAGGATATGCTTGACATGTTATAAGCCGAAATCTCATGCCCCTTACTTACGAAGACCGAACCTCATGCTACTCAACTTTAGTCACGAGTAAGCTGTTGTCATTGTAAGTACATATGTATCATAAAGAACCGCCAACGGGGTACCCCTTGCACATGATACAGGAGCTATCCCATAATCAAAATGATAAGGCAAGCAGACAATGAGCATCTTAGCGATCTTTTTATTTGCTATTTGCATAGGTTTTTATTGAGGATGCTTCATAGAGTGCTCATTATGGTGATGATGTAAGTTTCCACCATGATTAGGCATGGCTTAGGCTAGCGGCCCAGGCATTTCTCTAACACACATACAAACTCCATGATCTTACAAGCTCCACTTTTATTTCACACCACAACATGATATCAACGGGGTACAATGTACAAGTGCAATGTTGAAAGCGTTCCCCATGATACATGGTTCTGCTAATTTCAAATTATAATGCGCAAGCATATACACAACAAAGATGGACACAATGGTTTCAAGTTTATTAAATGCAAGAAAAGTAAAGTGTGCCATCAAGTTCGTGAGAGCTTTAATCACTAGTTTTCTCATAACAAGTTTAATTCGGAAGGTAAACAAAAGCATGAATATACTTGGAATAGCATAAGCTAGTAGGTAGGTATGGTGGACTCTTTGGAATAACTTGGTTTAGGGAGTTGGATGCATGAGTGGAACTCATACTTGTTTGTGAAGGCTAGCAAAAGACTGGGAGCGACAAACTAAGAGAGCAATAATGGCCATAATCATGTAGAGCGACAAAACATCATTGATCAAAGCATAAAGTGATACTAGAAGTTGAAAACTAAAGGATCATCAAGGCTATGGTGACTTTGGATAGTCATAACATGTGAGCATGCGCCAAGTCAACCCAAATAATGCATCAAAGGAGAATACCACTATACTATGCTTTAATATGCTAAAACAACGCATGATTCATCCAAGACACATTAAGAAATCTCAATTGTTTATAACAAGTCATGCTACAGCAAAGAATACTAAGCATAAAGCCAAAACAATATCAAGCATGGCATGACAAAGCATAGGCCACAGTCAAAAACAAGCTCTCTTTACCACTTAAGCATGAACTTTCCTACTCTTTTCCCACCAAACCAAACTATTTGAACACCAATGTATGAAAGAGGGGGTCCAACAAATTTATTCAGCAAACTAAGCAAACAAAGCAAACAAAAAACCAAAACGAAAATGAAAAAGAAGATGCTCCAAGAACAACACAATTGTGCATGAAACAATAAAAATAAATCGTTTGGAAGAAACCTATGATTTTTATTGATGAAGAAGGGGATGCCTTGGGCATCCCCAAGATTTGTCGCTTGTACTTCTTGGATATTTCTTAGGGTGACACGCATGGTATTCCCAAGCTTGAGATTTAGTCCATCCTTCATCTCATTACTCGTACCTTCCATACACCTGAAATTTTTCCTTCATACAAAACTTCACACAATCTTAATTAGCAACATTAGTGCAATCAAGATAATAGGTATTTAGGTTCAGTTCTAACACCAATAAACTTCCATTAAAACACTAGCTACTGTAGCACTTCCCTAAAAAAAGCTCAATTCCCCAAAAGAACTCAAAAAGGAACCAACAAGAAGCAAATGCAGAAAATGGCAGAAATCTGTCAAAACAGACCAGCAGGTAAAGATGAATTTTTTCGAAGACCTTATGTTGCTCCAATCAAAAAGTGTTGAACTAACGAAAGTTAGATAACAACCTGTGTCAGAAGCAAAAAAATTCATGCCTCAAAAAGACGTATAGAGATTTTACACGAAGTTTTACGGTGAAGCAAAAAAAATCTGTTTCGGGACAACAACTTTCCCTAGCATTACTTCTCTCTCATTAGAGGTTACTCTTGGCACAAAAGGAAAATAAAAAGGATAAGGAGCGGTTATTACAGAAGTAATAAATCCCAATACTCATCTAAAACTTTTGGGTTATCTCCCAATAAGTACTTTTCTTTAACGCCTTTAAGTTAGGCATGATAGTTTGAGAAGATGCTCACAAAAGAAATATAAATTGAAGTAAAAGAGAGCATCAAGAAGCAAATTCAAAACACATTTAAGTCTAACCCACTTCCTATGCATAGGAATCTTGTAAAGAAACAAGTCATGAAAGCACAAAACAACAAGCATAGGAAAGCAAAACAAGTGCAACTTCAAGACTTTCAACATAAAGAGGGGAAACTTAATATTATTGAGATGCATAAAACCTTGTTTACCTCTCTCATAATAACTTTCAGTAGCATCATGAATAAAATTAACAATATAACAATCACGTAAAACATTCTTATCATGAGCCACATGTATAAAAAATTTAATACTCTCCACATAAACATAGTCTTTCTTATTAATTGTAGTGGGAGCAAATTCAACAAATAGCTATCATTATTATTCTCATCACCATAATAATCAAATATAGGAGGCATATTGTAGTCATAATTAATTGCCTCCTCAATAGTAGGTGGACTGAAAATATCATATTCATCATTGTAATCATCATATATCGGAGGCATAGTATCATCAAAGTAAAATTTCTCCTCCGTGCTTGGGGGACTAAAGAGATCATCTTCATAAAAACTAGCTTCCCCAAGCTTAGAATTTTCCATAGCATTAGCAATAATGGTGTTTAAAGAATTCATACTAATAACATTGCTATTAGCATGCAAATAAAGTTCCATAGGTTTTTTAATTTTCTCTTCAAACACTTCATGTCCTAACTTAAGATAAATACTATAAAGCTCTCTAATTTTTTTGTAGTTTTCCATTAAGCCTAACTAGTGAAAACAAGAAACAAAAAGACAAAATTGCAGAATCTAAAGGAAATAACTTCGAGTACTCACACCGGAGGATGCGAGTACCTTTTACCTTACCTCCCCAGCAACGGCGCCAGAAAATAGCTTGATGTCTACGCACTTCTATTCTTGTAGACAATTGCTGGGCCTCCAAGTGCAGAGGTTTGTAGAACAGCATCAAGTTTTCCCTTAAGTGGATCACCCAAGGTTTATCGAACTCAGGGAGGAAGTGGTCAAAGGTATTCCCTCTCAAGCAACCCTGCACTCAAGAGAAAAGAAGTCTTTTGTGTCCCCAACACACACAATACACTTGTCAGGGGCATAGGTGCACTAGTTCAGCGAAGAGATAGTGAAATACAAGTGGTATGGATAATTATAAGTAGTAACGGTGATAGAAAATAACTTGATGGCGTGGAAGAGACTAAAAGCAAACTGAAATAAAGATGGAAGCAAGCAAACATGTAACAGATCTAATTGCAAACGGTGTATCAATGCTTAGAAAAAAGGCCTAGGGATCACACTTTCACTAGTGAACATTCTCATATAAATATCTTCTCTTTATAATACTACTCTTAACTACTCTCCGGTTGAACAGTCTAATCGATGGTAGGGCTATAACAGCACACCTCAAAGTAAGCCTTTCCCATCTAGAAAACCCCACACTGTCACCTTGAGCTCTAGATGGTTCCAACAAACACCACAATTTCATAGAGACATCCAACTCCAAATATAACTCATAATAAGTATTTGTAATCTCTAGCCTAAGTGCCACCATGGTGTGCACCCTGTCACTTTCACACACATAGGGAGAGCAGAGATCTATTAAAGCACTTGAGTAGCAAGGTAGATCTACTTGATTACAAAGCTCATGATCACAATATGATCATGCATAGAGAGAGAGATGAACACATAGCTATCGGTAGAACCCTTAGCCTCGAGGAAGAACTACTCCCTCCTCATCATGGGAATCAGCAACGACGATGGAGATGGCGGTGGAGATCGATGGAGATGGCTCCGGGGGCACTTCCCCGTCCCGGCAGGGTGCCGAAACAGAACTTTCTGTCCCCCGAATCTCCCCCTCGGTGGCGGCGGCGCAGCGGAACTTTTCGTGGATTTCTGATTGACGATTTAGGGTTTATGCATCGGGAGGCTCTTATAGGAGAGAAGGGAGACCGAGGTGGTGCCGGAGGGGCCCACACCACCCCCTGGCGCGGCCTGGCCTGGCCCGCGCCACCAGGTGGTGTGGCCAGCCCCTGGACCCTCTCCGTCTCATCTTCTGGCTCCATGAGTCTTCCGGTAAAATATCGACTTTGGCTTTTGTCCGGTCCAATTCCGAGAATATTGATTTTCTGACTTTCCTGGAACCAAAAACAACAGAAAACAGGCAACTGACACTGTGGCTCTTGTTAATAGGTTATTCCAAGAAATCATATGAAAAGTACTCCAAAGTGTGGACAAAACATAAGAAAGTAGATAAAACCAAGGATGGAACATCAAAAATTATAGATACATTGGCATTGTATCAACATCCCCAAGCTTAACTCTTGCTCATCCTCGAGTAGGTAAGTGATAAAAAGAAAGAATAATTTTTGAGGTGACATACACCATCATAAACTTGATCAAAGTATTTGTAAAACATTGATAGCTGGGATCATAGTACTTCAATCATAACATGAAAGAAAAAGTTCTAACAATAAGGCAAAGCAACTATGTTGCAACATGAAAAGGCACAAACAAAAGATTCATGAATAACAATGCTTTGCAAGACGTTTGTTTGTTTCACATAAAGAAAACATAGCATAGTAGCATTCAGCTTGTCCCTCATAGAGTAGCAAATATAAATGCATAGGACACTTTCAAAGTTCATAAGAGTGACTAGATAGAAATAGTTTAAGAACAAGCAATATCAAGTTATGCATCAATGAACAAGTCTTGGGACAATGCACATAGAACTAAGAATGTCCACTATGCTCTCAAAGTAGGTGCATAAAGATAGAAGGTGGAGACTCAATATAAAATTGGAAGAAAGGCCTTCATAGAAGGAAACAGAGATTCAAGTTTCATAAAGAGCTTCCAAAAATTATGGTACTTATTAGCTTTCAGCTCTCATGGCCCCTATCATAAGCATCTTGAAGTGATTAAGGTTAAAGTGACACAACTAAGAGGATATGCTTGACATGTTATAAGCCGAAATCTCATGCCCCTTACTTACGAAGACCGAACCTCATGCTACTCAACTTTAGTCACGAGTAAGCTGTTGTCATTGTAAGTACATATGTATCATAAAGAACCGCCAACGGGGTACCCCTTGCACATGATACAGGAGCTATCCCATAATCAAAATGATAAGGCAAGCAGACAATGAGCATCTTAGCGATCTTTTTATTTGCTATTTGCATAGGTTTTTATTGAGGATGCTTCATAGAGTGCTCATTATGGTGATGATGTAAGTTTCCACCATGATTAGGCATGGCTTAGGCTAGCGGCCCAGGCATTTCTCTAACACACATACAAACTCCATGATCTTACAAGCTCCACTTTTATTTCACACCACAACATGATATCAACGGGGTACAATGTACAAGTGCAATGTTGAAAGCGTTCCCCATGATACATGGTTCTGCTAATTTCAAATTATAATGCGCAAGCATATACACAACAAAGATGGACACAATGGTTTCAAGTTTATTAAATGCAAGAAAAGTAAAGTGTGCCATCAAGTTCGTGAGAGCTTTAATCACTAGTTTTCTCATAACAAGTTTAATTCGGAAGGTAAACAAAAGCATGAATATACTTGGAATAGCATAAGCTAGTAGGTAGGTATGGTGGACTCTTTGGAATAACTTGGTTTAGGGAGTTGGATGCATGAGTGGAACTCATACTTGTTTGTGAAGGCTAGCAAAAGACTGGGAGCGACAAACTAAGAGAGCAATAATGGCCATAATCATGTAGAGCGACAAAACATCATTGATCAAAGCATAAAGTGATACTAGAAGTTGAAAACTAAAGGATCATCAAGGCTATGGTGACTTTGGATAGTCATAACATGTGAGCATGCGCCAAGTCAACCCAAATAATGCATCAAAGGAGAATACCACTATACTATGCTTTAATATGCTAAAACAACGCATGATTCATCCAAGACACATTAAGAAATCTCAATTGTTTATAACAAGTCATGCTACAGCAAAGAATACTAAGCATAAAGCCAAAACAATATCAAGCATGGCATGACAAAGCATAGGCCACAGTCAAAAACAAGCTCTCTTTA
The DNA here is from genome assembly GCA_910589775.1 of Avena eriantha. Taxonomy (NCBI): domain Eukaryota; kingdom Viridiplantae; phylum Streptophyta; class Magnoliopsida; order Poales; family Poaceae; genus Avena; species Avena eriantha. The sequence continues at coordinate 22,600,603 of OU342741.1, read as the reverse complement.
CCACTTAAGCATGAACTTTCCTACTCTTTTCCCACCAAACCAAACTATTTGAACACCAATGTATGAAAGAGGGGGTCCAACAAATTTATTCAGCAAACTAAGCAAACAAAGCAAACAAAAAACCAAAACGAAAATGAAAAAGAAGATGCTCCAAGAACAACACAATTGTGCATGAAACAATAAAAATAAATCGTTTGGAAGAAACCTATGATTTTTATTGATGAAGAAGGGGATGCCTTGGGCATCCCCAAGATTTGTCGCTTGTACTTCTTGGATATTTATTAGGGTGACACGCATGGTATTCCCAAGCTTGAGATTTAGTCCATCCTTCATCTCATTACTCGTACCTTCCATACACCTGAAATTTTTCCTTCATACAAAACTTCACACAATCTTAATTAGCAACATTAGTGCAATCAAGATAATAGGTATTTAGGTTCAGTTCTAACACCAATAAACTTCCATTAAAACACTAGCTACTGTAGCACTTCCCTAAAAAAAGCTCAATTCCCCAAAAGAACTCAAAAAGGAACCAACAAGAAGCAAATGCAGAAAATGGCAGAAATCTGTCAAAACAGACCAGCAGGTAAAGATGAATTTTTTCGAAGACCTTATGTTGCTCCAATCAAAAAGTGTTGAACTAACGAAAGTTAGATAACAACCTGTGTCAGAAGCAAAAAAATTCATGCCTCAAAAAGACGTATAGAGATTTTACACGAAGTTTTACGGTGAAGCAAAAAAAATCTGTTTCGGGACAACAACTTTCCCTAGCATTACTTCTCTCTCATTAGAGGTTACTCTTGGCACAAAAGGAAAATAAAAAGGATAAGGAGCGGTTATTACAGAAGTAATAAATCCCAATACTCATCTAAAACTTTTGGGTTATCTCCCAATAAGTACTTTTCTTTAACGCCTTTAAGTTAGGCATGATAGTTTGAGAAGATGCTCACAAAAGAAATATAAATTGAAGTAAAAGAGAGCATCAAGAAGCAAATTCAAAACACATTTAAGTCTAACCCACTTCCTATGCATAGGAATCTTGTAAAGAAACAAGTCATGAAAGCACAAAACAACAAGCATAGGAAAGCAAAACAAGTGCAACTTCAAGACTTTCAACATAAAGAGGGGAAACTTAATATTATTGAGATGCATAAAACCTTGTTTACCTCTCTCATAATAACTTTCAGTAGCATCATGAATAAAATTAACAATATAACAATCACGTAAAACATTCTTATCATGAGCCACATGTATAAAAAATTTAATACTCTCCACATAAACATAGTCTTTCTTATTAATTGTAGTGGGAGCAAATTCAACAAATAGCTATCATTATTATTCTCATCACCATAATAATCAAATATAGGAGGCATATTGTAGTCATAATTAATTGCCTCCTCAATAGTAGGTGGACTGAAAATATCATATTCATCATTGTAATCATCATATATCGGAGGCATAGTATCATCAAAGTAAATTTTCTCCTCCGTGCTTGGGGGACTAAAGAGATCATCTTCATAAAAACTAGCTTCCCCAAGCTTAGAATTTTCCATAGCATTAGCAATAATGGTGTTTAAAGAATTCATACTAATAACATTGCTATTAGCATGCAAATAAAGTTCCATAGGTTTTTTAATTTTCTCTTCAAACACTTCATGTCCTAACTTAAGATAAATACTATAAAGCTCTCTAATTTTTTTGTAGTTTTCCATTAAGCCTAACTAGTGAAAACAAGAAACAAAAAGACAAAATTGCAGAATCTAAAGGAAATAACTTCGAGTACTCACACCGGAGGATGCGAGTACCTTTTACCTTACCTCCCCAGCAACGGCGCCAGAAAATAGCTTGATGTCTACGCACTTCTATTCTTGTAGACAATTGTTGGGCCTCCAAGTGCAGAGGTTTGTAGAACAGCATCAAGTTTTCCCTTAAGTGGATCACCCAAGGTTTATCGAACTCAGGGAGGAAGTGGTCAAAGGTATTCCCTCTCAAGCAACCCTGCACTCAAGAGAAAAGAAGTCTTTTGTGTCCCCAACACACACAATACACTTGTCAGGGGCATAGGTGCACTAGTTCAGCGAAGAGATAGTGAAATACAAGTGGTATGGATAATTATAAGTAGTAACGGTGATAGAAAATAACTTGATGGCGTGGAAGAGACTAAAAGCAAACTGAAATAAAGATGGAAGCAAGCAAACATGTAACAGATCTAATTGCAAACGGTGTATCAATGCTTAGAAAAAAGGCCTAGGGATCACACTTTCACTAGTGAACATTCTCATATAAATATCTTCTCTTTATAATACTACTCTTAACTACTCTCCGGTTGAACAGTCTAATCGATGGTAGGGCTATAACAGCACACCTCAAAGTAAGCCTTTCCCATCTAGAAAACCCCACACTGTCACCTTGAGCTCTAGATGGTTCCAACAAACACCACAATTTCATAGAGACATCCAACTCCAAATATAACTCATAATAAGTATTTGTAATCTCTAGCCTAAGTGCCACCATGGTGTGCACCCTGTCACTTTCACACACATAGGGAGAGCAGAGATCTATTAAAGCACTTGAGTAGCAAGGTAGATCTACTTGATTACAAAGCTCATGATCACAATATGATCATGCATAGAGAGAGAGATGAACACATAGCTATCGGTAGAACCCTTAGCCTCGAGGAAGAACTACTCCCTCCTCATCATGGGAATCAGCAATGGCGATGGAGATGGTGGTGGAGATCGATGGAGATGGCTCCGGGGGTACTTCCCCGTCCCGGCAGGGTGCCGAAACAGAACTTTCTGTCCCCCGAATCTCCCCTTCGGTGGCGGCGGCGCAGCGGAACTTTTCGTGGATTTCTGATTGACGATTTAGGGTTTATGCATCGGGAGGCTCTTATAGGAGAGAAGGGAGACCGAGGTGGTGCCGGAGGGGCCCACACCACCCCCTGGCGCGGCCTGGCCTGGCCCGCGCCACCAGGTGGTGTGGCCAGCCCCTGGACCCTCTCCGTCTCATCTTCTGGCTCCGTGAGTCTTCCGGTAAAATATCGACTTTGGCTTTTGTCCGGTCCAATTCCGAGAATATTGATTTTCTGACTTTCCTGGAACCAAAAACAACAGAAAACAGGCAACTGACACCGTGGCTCTTGTTAATAGGTTATTCCAAGAAATCATATGAAAAGTACTCCAAAGTGTGGACAAAACATAAGAAAGTAGATAAAACCAAGGATGGAACATCAAAAATTATAGATACATTTGCATTGTATCAGGTGGCTCTAATTTCTTGTCAGAAACGGTAGGCGGCGGAGTAGCGGAGGCGCATGCGAAAAACCGTCGGGTCGAGAACCATATCCCCTCGTCAAAACCTTACATATAAAGGCCGGTAGCGTGGTTTTTCGTTGGCCTCTAAAAAAATACAGCCATACATCATCGTAGGCATTTGGGTCAAAAAACTAGAGCAAGCCCTTATAACCATCAGTGTTTTATGGTTTTAAAGGATCTTCTAGAGATGCTCTCAGATCCATTTTCTTTATTTTTCGTCCTCGATCCAGATCTGTTTGGATCCATTTTCTGTTCAAGGTCGTTTAGTAGTTAATGAAAAAAAGCAGCTTTCCCTTGTTTTCCTTCGGGGTTTCCGTGGCTCCATTCTTCCCCAAGAGCAAGGGCAAGAGTAGAGCCAACCGCTGGCTATAAGTCATGTCCATATCATCTAGAGTCAATTTAATAGCTAACATGTACAATAGGTAGAGATAAACGTATACTATACTTTATTAATGCATGACCCACTTTACTCTCACATGAAATGCTTAGGAGCATGTGCTGCAGCTGGCTCTTAGACTAGTCACAATGGAGAGTATCATATAGTAGTATCATGCATATGTTACTAGTATAAGATATGATCTCCATAATGCATAGTATCATGTAGTAGTATCATATGCTTCGTGTATTTATTGTTTTGTAGAATCTCAATGTAAAATTGTGTATAAGATTTATTTAGGATTAATTTTTCTATTTCTATGTGCTATGATACCGTATCTACCTATGATACCAACACAATCTCTTGCATCATTAAGTGCAGTAGACGCACCCGCCGAGGCGGAATAGGGCGTTAGCAGTAGACGCACCACTCGAGCGAGGATAGGGCGGGTAGGATCTTATTCTAACTTCAGGATGTAGCCATTGTCTCACCATCACGAAAAAGACACAAAAAATAATCTAAGCGAAGAACGAAAACCTCCCACCTACGAGAGCCTTGGTCCGTCACACCTCCAAGACCCTAAGGCCACCGGAGGCGGAATAGACCGGCGACGTCGCCGGCCGAGGGAAGGGAACCCTAGATGGTTTTTATTAAGTAGCCGCCGCCTCTCGCCTCCTAGGCAGGGCATCTAACAATTTCTTGATACGAGCATAATCGGCAACGCAATATGTAACGAGTAACAACACCAGGATCTCATTGTAAAAAGCTGATAGATGCAGATGTTTTTTACTAAACAGGAAAATATATTGGAAGGGTTCTTTGCAATGTACACAGTTGGCTGCACAAATGGACGTCTGGGATATCCCGGACGCCCACGTATATGTAGACTGTGATTTTTGAAATCTATGGCCTTCTAGATCCGACTGACGTACTACTGGTACTGTAATTGTGATGTTCTGTTTCTTTGGTGATTATCTCCAGTGGCACAATCCATTTAGAACACCCAAATGGTCCTATTCGATCTGTGTTGATCGGCCGACGAATAATAAATGGGTCGAGGTCCGACGAACTTGGCAAGCGCATCCAGTGGCGCGACCCATTTAGTTCGAGATGGTCATATTATTACTGAAGTCAATTGGACATGTGCACCCATACTGATATAGTCTTTAAGAAAAGTTTTCACTCTATGTGATGGCATTTCAAGAAAACTCGGCATTATACTTGCTGGTTACTGCACATTTTAACAACCAGAAACTTATTTATCTGTGAGGTTCATCTCTTTCCCATTCATTTTTCTAAGAAACTAGGTTTCTCTATTGGTCTGGTCACGAGTGTGCTTCAACTTAATCAACTGGAATTATTGATACTAACACTACTAGGAAAACAACTATAGGTAGACAAGCTACTTTGTGGCGCATATGCAGAACCATGCGCCACAGATAAATATCAGTGGCGCACTAGGGAAAATGCGCCACAGAAACTAAATAATTTTGTGGCACACTCCGGTACCCATGCGCCACAGAAGTTATGATGGTGTACTTCGATGCCACATGGCGTAGAAGGCCGATCTGATGAGGTGGATGAATATGACTTACATGCACCGGTCTAGTGGTTGTGTGTGTTCGCATGAGTAGGTATGAATTCAGCTCCCTAACACAAGCTTGTTGCTTTTGGTGTTGGTATTTTTTTCGCCTAATGGTAGAATCTTTGAAGAAACCTTGCCACCGTAATTTTCTTTAGAATGATTAAAGATAGTGGTTTGTTCATATGAAAACCAAATTTGGTAGTAGAGTATTGTGCATCTACAGAACACATATTTTGGAAAATATGCAAGTTCCCTATATCTTAGGATTCCTTTCTTATCATCTTTCTTGATTGGTTTTTTCTATTGATCTCTATCCTTTTATAGTTTTATTAGTTGTGGATATGGCTAAAACAACGCAATTTTTCATTCCTTTTTTTCTGAATGTTGTGGTTGAAACTTTCTTGGATAATAATTGGCGCAGGAGAAGCACAAAACACTCTAGCAGTTACATGGAAATTCATGTATGCAAATCAAGAAATGGACTATAAAAAGGTATTCATTATCTTTCTAAGCACTTCGTTGAATAACATAGTCGCATATGTTATTACTTTCTTATCATATTATGGTCAAGTTGGGTGCAGGAAGACTGTACCATCTTTTCCTTTTCCTGTTAATGATCAATAGTAGTTTCTTTCCTTTCTAATTCATCTATTTATTTGATCATGTACATTCATTATGAAACATGTAACTTCATTTTAGAAATATCGGACTTGAACGCTCTTATGTTGTTTTTTAGGATGCATTTCTAGAGTTAAATAGTCGGTAATTGCTAATGTACTCAGGATGTTCGTGATCACATAAGCTGATTTTACATAGGCTATTTGTTTTCATCTCCATTTAAGAGACCTAAAAAATATAGGAACACTACAAATTTTTCATGTAGGATATTGATCACTAGAAGAATATGGATAATTAGTTCTTCCGGTGTCAATTTCGCTGCTATACATACTGGTTTTCATGCATCACCTTCACACGCTACAATAAAAGATGTTATTACGGTTCTTTTTTCACATGGGATTTACCATGACTATTACCTGGAATATTTGTTCTAGCAGATATAATTGGGGGCGCGAGCGTGGAGTGGTTGCAGTTCAACTACTGCTAGCACCCTTGGTAGCTAGCCCATGTTGGTCAAGTGATCAATCACTTGTTTGGTTCCTCAAATCAGTATAAGACCATCATTTTTTTTGTAGTAATCTAGATAATTTTATAGAACGTTGGCTGTAATACTGGTCCATAACTGTTTTCAGTGCATTGAATTAAGAGTTTTTAGCAATGAATTATTATTTTCCAGCATGTATTGGATATCCATTAATACAGTGCAAAGGTATATCAACAAAGCCACTGTAACAAATAGTATTCTTAACCTTCATATCGAGAACCGCATGCTTATTTAGTCTTTCTTCCTATAAAAATGTACATAGATGTGATACCAACACAAACAATAAATATTTTATTAGAATTCAGTTAGGAACTAACACAACTTCATATTGGATGCAAAATAGTTTATTGGCCGGTAATACCTTTGACCTCTTAGATAATTCATCTCCTATTTTCTCTGGATAACTGCAAATAGTCCAAAGATATGAGCATAAGAGTACTTAATACTATATATAGCTCAGTAGATGACAGGGCAACAACATGGTAGGTACATGAAGTTACAAGCCTACCTCTTTTTCCTTCCATAAAATTATTAAATGCAGTATCTGTAGTACCAATGTTGTCATGAATCTTCACGCTTAGGTAATTTACAATTCATCTCCTATTTTCTCCGGATTGCTGCAAATAGTCCAAAGGTATGAGCATAAGAGTACTTAGTAGCATATAGTCCAATAGATGAGAAGGGAATGACATGTATGATAGGTACATGGAGTTACAAGTCCACCTCTTTTTTCCTTACATAAAATTATTAGGTGCATTATATGTAATACCAAATTTTCCAAGAATCTTCACACTTACGTAATTTTCAGTTGAGTAAAACCATAAATGTTTCTCACAAATCCATTTTTCATTAGTCTTCATGATGAATTTGTTTAAGATATCTTCTCTCCTCGCTATTTACCTTCCTATCCATGATCGAATCTTCCTGGACCCGAACCTATAATTTTATTCTTTCTTGCTTAGACGCGATGTATAAGAACACCTAAATCTCATATTATCAACACCTGAGTTGCATCAATGTTCTAATTATTTCATAGCTACAGTTTTCTTACATTAATATTGGTTTTGCATAATGGCTGCCATATCAGATTAATTATTGATGTTCATGTATACGTATTTAAAGTTTCCTACACAATCTGGATTCTATACCTACAACAACTACAATATATTCTGATATTTTGGTGATAAGTAAGTTGATGATGAACTGATATTATATGCTAGAAACATTCTAAGCATTGTATCACTTGAGTCAAGAAGAAACATGCTACATCTCTAGCAATTGTCAAGCTGCAGGTTTAACTTCAGTATATCTATATGAGCTGGCGTGCACCTTTCATTATTCCGTTTCATTATTCCGTACTAAAGACAAGGGAATTCTATAAGGATTGGATCATCATCCTTGCTTTAAGTGTGTTCTTCTTGGTGCTCTCCTGTTGGGTTCGCAAAATGTTTAACATGTAGTGTATGTGTACCTTCATTTTTCTTTGGGTCAAATTTGTTTGTACCTCTTTGTTACTTGTGTGTTTACATCTGCCATGCATGTTTATTTGGTGAATTATGGATTGTATAGATGCAAATGTGGTACATTAGTAAATACTAGCAACAGAGCACACATAATTAGGATAATTGCATATGATTCTGTCGATATTATGTGCTATAAAATAAACATCCTTTCTTATACATTTGTGCTTTAGCCACTTTTTATAGTGTTTTATTCTCGATTGGTACAAAAACTAAAGTAGCATAGCTCCAATTAATTAGTTATTTTGAGTTTTGTTGTACAGATGGACTCTCTTTATGATGACCAAATCTTCTGTGTAGTTTATTGCTTGTCATGCATATCAATCGTTGTTACTCTTTACTCTGGATACGTGAAGTCTGAGATCTTGCCAATTTTATTCATTGGCTTAGTTGTCGTTGTCCGCGGCTGCTCTCTCAAGAAGGCTCTTAGTGAAGTTTACATTGAGTTTGAGTGGTCCCCTAACTCTCTATTAACATACTGCCTATCCTGAAAGTTTTTCATGTTCTTCTCTGTTTCTATGTGTTCAGTTTTCCTAATTTGATTAAACATGAAAACTTTATCACTATAAAGCACACACTCACCGGTTTAGATCTTCGTGTGCCATTAAGAAAGTAGAAATACACTTCAGCATGTACCAAAATGCCTGCAATGCTACTGCCTAGGCCATGTTGTGTCGGAACCAAATACAGACTGCGAGGTGAAGCTCACATATTCGTCTACTAGTGGTTAGCCTTAGCCTATGCCATCTCATAGCATGCATCCCACCTTTGATAAATTGTGATGTTGCACAACAATTAATAAAGAGATATGTGCTAGCGGTATCATAATATGATATCGTATCGTAGCATTATAACATCAATATTTAATGTCACTCGTACACAAAATTATATTGAGATTTTACAAGTTATTAAAATAACATGAGATTATGATACAACTAAATGATACTAGTACTATATGAGTATTGTCAAGTACTCTCCTGTTCTAAAATATAATATGTTTTAGCTTTTTTTTTTCTGAAACACATGTGTCTAGACACCGTTTAGTGTGTGAGTTCACTCATTTTGTTCGTAATTTGCATGCTAAAAGGCATACATGTGATTAAAAAAGGCTAAAAAATATATATATATTACTCCCTCGTCCCAAAGCTTAATATATTTTTTTAAAAGTCAAGCTATGAAAAGTTTGACCAAACTTTTTGTAAAAACTATAAAGAACTATGATATTATATAGATATCATGTTAAAATATGTCTCATAATATATCAAAGGATATATATTTCATAATGTAAATATTAATATTTTTTTAAAATACTTGGTCAAACTTTATGTAGTTTGACTTTTTCAAAAACTATATGCCTTAAGCCTTGAGACAGAGGTAGTAGGGAGTATCATGCATGATAGCATATGATACTTCAAACTACAGTGTGTATCTTTTACGTGGTCAAATTTCTGAAACTCGAGGACGCGTTAAACCCTAGGTCACCTCAGCTAGCTGGCGTCATGCAATTAATCCCATGTCAACTCTCTGCTTCGTCGTTTACCAGTTTGAAGGTCTAGTAGGACTGTACTACTAGCTCAAGTCGCCGAGAAGCAGTAATGGCCGCACCGACGCTAGATAGATCTGGACCGTGTCAAAGTACTGCACCGATGAAGCACAGCTTATCGATCGGCATCGCCTTCTAAGACTACTAGTCGAGTAGTACTGTAAATGTAAGGAATGATACTTGTATAGGTACATCCGTCTTCAAATAGATTTCGTAAATTTTTCTAATTCAATGTATATAGACACTATTTTGTACATGAATACATCTAAATTTAAACAAACTCCCGATATCAATTTTGATATGGAGAGAGTATTATTGTTCGGAGTACGATAGTGGCGCACTTAGAACATCCATGGCAGATTAGAAAAAAGGGCTAGGAGGCGTAAAAAAAGCCGCCAGTTTGTGGTATCATGTTGAAAACCCGGTTACCTAGGTCTTACTTTGATCCAGATCCAGCGTAAAATCGGGTTTCACGTTGAAAACCCGCTGCAGCTGCTGGTCATGGCGATGAGGCTCCGGCTACCTAGGTCTTACGTTGATCCGTGCCACCGTTGTTATTTGTTCTATCTTCTGAATATGTTGAATCTCATGTTTATCTCATAACTTTGCGGTTCACGGCGCTTTTTCAGAAAGTTGCTTCGCAGTTTACGGTATCCCATCTTCCGGTTACACGGGATACAATATCTGTCAGAGGTGCTCTTACTGTATGTTCTTCTCTTTCCCATCCCATGTTCCTCGTTAATAATGGCCGCAGCAATGCCAAAGGATCCGAATTCCCCGTGATCTACACCGCCTAGACATAGCTATGGGATCCAGGGTTTCCTGTGCGCTAGTGTGCTATCGATCATTATGGCACATCGTCGAGCAGTAGAGAAGGCACGTTCTATCATGTGAGGACAACGTACAATTAATCAGCCTATATTAGGTTAGTGCCAAAAAATTATGTAAATGTCAGGAGATGGAATCTCTAGCTAATTAAGATATGGAGAGATTTACTGTCAGAAACCTCTGACCCATCTCCAGCTGACCGCTTCTCATCAATTAATTAACTACCGACTGCATTAAGATATGGAGAGATTTACTCAAGAAATTAATGCTCTCTTGCTGCTAGATCGATGCTAGTAGTGCAGGTCAACGGTACTGCATGTTACCGTGATTGCGTACTGAACTTCTCATCGAATCACACACTGAACGCGCGCGCGTTCGGCGGCGTGTAAGATATCGCACCATGCACGGCCTTCCTCCACCAGACCACCAGTATATATACCCGCACAAACCTCTCCAGTAAGCATCCAACTCATCTCACACTCCACCGAGCTCACTCACAATGGCCGCAAGCACTAAGCTTGTAGCTCTTGGCTTTGTTGTCCTCGTGAGCATTGGGTTCACCAATGCTTCACGTATGCTCGCTAGCTCATCCAGTGCCTCAGGAGGAGGCGGGGGAGGCGGAGGCGGTGGTGGTGGATCGGGTGCGAGCGGATATGGCGGAGGGTCCGGAGCAGGTGGAGCCTTAGGCTCTGGTGAGAGCGGTGGGGATTGGAATAACAAGTATAACTATGCCAAGGGAGCTGGTGGAGGCGGAGGTAAAGGTGGAGGTGGTGGTTCGAAGGGTGGAGCCGGGTCTGGTACCGGGGGTGGCTTTGGCACCGGCACTGGCGCCAGTGGTTCGGCAGGCAATGGCGTTGCCAATGCTGCTGGTAATGGCGGGGGCGGTGGTCAAGGTGCTGGTGCTAATGGGTCTAACGGAAAAGGAGGTGGAGATGGCAGTGGTAAAGCATATGGTGAGAGTGGCGTAGCAATGGCACCGGCTCCTGGTGCTGCTGGTGTCAGCTACTCTGATGCTGGCGGTAGTGGTACCGGTGGTGGTGGCGGGAACAATGGAAATGGAGGTGGTGATGGCAAAGGAGCTGGACAGGCCGGCAGCGATGACACTACGGGAGGAAGTGCCACTGGACAGGGAAGCGGCGGCGGTGGTGGCATCATTAAAGGTGCCGCTCAAGGTCCTAGCGTCGGAGTAGGGTCTGGTTCTGGCACTGGAGCTGGACAAACCGGTAGCTCTGGCACTAATGGTTCAGGTTATGCCACCGGAATCGGTGGTGGCGCCGGTGGCGGAGGAGGTACTAGCGACAATGGCGGGACAGGCGGTGGTTCTGGCAACGGATCTGGAACCGGTAGCGGTGGATACCCTTGAAATCTCCTCTCTCGGGCAAGCTACAACCAGAGCCCAACACCTACTTTTAGTCTCTTCATTTTATTATTAAACATCACTCAGAAGTCTTCTTCATTTGTTTTGTTTTTATTAGGCTCCAAATAAAGGGCTCCATGCATGATTCTTAAAATAGTGCAAGTCCGTAGTTAGTCGAGCAATCGACTGGATGTAATCATGTAATCGCTATCTGCGGATATCTTTCATCATAATTTATTATTATCTGTTTCATCGTTGGTGTGTGTGCTAGTTATTTCTTTCTTCAAACCCATTTGCTTGCTCCTCTGTTTCGTTGTTGGAGTGAGCAGAATCACTTTGCTTTTGTGATCCGTAGTCTGAGAGCATGGATTAGACCTAAGCCTACGACAAATGTTAGACAAATTATGAACTTGAAACAGCCTAGAATCTAGATTACGTTGTCAAACCGAGGGAGTACCTCTGTACATGATATAAGAACAGAAAATAAAAGCACCTAACGGTATATGAAGTGATTAGATTCATACTTCAGAAACAAATTGAAGATGCAAATCCTTAGAGCGATATCACCAAATATTACACGTATGTGTTTGCTGATGCAGCCCATCATTTGACAGCCGCCGTGCTACCACTGAACTAAGTCATGCTACTCCAACCATTGCATCTAAGGTGAATTTTCCATCCGTTGTCCTCCTTTGGTCCTCACTTTAGTGGGATATACTACTTGAACTGAAAACCCATCTTATGACTAGGTCCATACCCATGAGCATGATGTCAATATGAGATGTAAATGATGGACAAGCGGCCAAGACCTCCAACCAAGAAGCACCGAGGAGACAAGAAGAAGTTGCGAGCAAACTGGCGTCCAAACCGGCACGCTGGATGCACCACCGGACATTCTGGCTCAGACCCCGGCCCACCAGTCTACCCGCTGAACCATCCGGCCCAGGACAGTCTCCACACCGGTGCACGCCAAACCACTGAGCAGTACCCCAAACCGGCGCCACATCCAGCACACTGAACCTCACGCCGAACCGTCCGGCGTCACAACCGGCATCATCGAACTTACCGCCGGTTTCGCTTGTCTGTGTACAGAATCGGGTTTGATGCCTTGAAATATTCTCTCCACCTCCCACTTCGCTCCTAGTACTATACAATAGTCCCTTATGGCTCAAATATGATATTTAGAGGTGATGATGAATTAGATATAGCTTTGCTCATTTCCCCTTGTGAGGAACTCCTATTGAGATGATTCATGATCGACGCATAGTACTCTTTTTATGTGGATTCTAGTATGCATTTTCCAATCTTCACTATCTAGTTTCTATTAGTGCCAACCTTCCTTAATGTTCTATTGGTTTCTATTCTTCCTTGTTAAGGCTCTATTGGATCGGTGGACCGGATAGTAAGAAAGAATTAGTTTTAATTAGAGGGAGTGTTCGCTTGTCTTTCGAGTTCGGGAGGTTGCTCAATTGGGGTTTATTGTTCGGATTGATTCCACGAGTTTGCTTTTCTATTTATCTCCATGTGTGCGTGTTTTCTTCACCGTGTTGTTCGTCTATTCCACCTTTGTAAGGGCAAAATGCCCTTATGTATTATTTTGGTTAATGTTGACATCGGAGTTAGAGTATGGACTAATGCCTCTATTAAGTGCATACACAGGAATTATTCGCATGTGATGATAAGGGGTGGTGTGAGACCCCCATTTGTTTACTCAAGAGAAGAGCTGGTGTTTTACTTTATATTTATCTCTCTTTGTTTTCTAGTCAAGTAAGAAATACCGCACTATTAAGAGGGGTGGTCTCGATGAGCTCTTTGGGGATGCCATTCCATCACATACACATCTAACACAAAATAGCCATCACATCCAATCGAGAAGAGCGAGTAGATAAAAGATAAAGTAGCCAAAAAGGGGGTTCTGCGAAATCGGTGACAAACCCGGCACCGTCAGAATCTCTGCCGAAACGTTTCGGAAGCCGCCGGTATTTCCTGGCATTAACCAAAACATCTCTTTGTATCGTGTTTCGGTTGACGCTAGACTCTCCGGCGGTTGCCGGTTTGTTTTGGTGAGGAATTCGGCACGCCGGGGCTGGCACCGAAATATTTTGGCGTACTTTTCGGCTCCATCGGACTTATCGCCGGTTCTGGCGCAGACTCCCCAAAACGGCTAGTTTCCCTCCTAGACTATATATACCCCTTTCTTCTCCACTGAGAAGTTATGTATTTCATTTCAGATTCTATCCTTGAGCTCTCTCTCTCTCTCCATTATTGAAACACCAAACCTTGAGGATCTCCCATTCTAGCCAACCAAAATCAAATTCCTTTGGTAGAAAGCAAGAGGAGGTCTCGGTCTATGTTTTCACCAAGACAAAGTTCATTCCCCCTTGAGTTCACCGAATTTGATTGTTACTCTTGCGTTGGTGGGAAACCCTAGGTGGATAGGGTCACATGGAGGCATTTGGCTCGTGATTTTCTGCGTGGAAAGTTTGTGAGAGGGCTTGGAGACTACCTTAAATTTTACCACGAGTAAGTGAGTTATTCCTTCGCGGAATAGACTCGGAGAAGAAGTTGAGACTTCGAGGCATTAGGAATCCTTCGTGGGGCCTCACACCTCTCCAACGTGACGTAGCCCCCTTCCCAAAGGGAGTGAACATGGGAATACATCTTTGTATCCGCGTGGTTCGGTTATCCCTTAACATAATCTCTTACTTATACTTTTTACTTTGTGATAGCCTTCGTTCTTGAAGTATGTTCTATCATCATCTACGTTTCCTCACCTAGTTTGCATTTAGACACACTTTAGGCACACTTATTTTCCGCAAAGTCTAAAACTTGCAAAAGATTATAAAGAAATTTGTAGAAACATATTCACCAACCTCTAGGTTAACCATATTACACTTTCAATTGGTATTAGAGCTTAGGGATCTTTTAAGGGCTTCATCACCTAAGAGAAAATATGAGTTTCTCCGATGATGAGGATAAGACTTATTTGGTCAAGGAGTTGCATGAACTATTTGCCAAAAGCTCCCGTGAAAAGGCTAATGCGGATTCCGATCCCCTTGCTCAAATAAGTTTCCTTGAAGGACGTTTTATGGGGATTGGCGAGGGGGTTGCTTGTTGGACCTTCGGTAGTACCTCATGGGCGGCTGATGGACATCGGTAAAGAGACCATTAACGATTCCTCTAATGAGAGTGACCCAATGAAAGTCTCCACGCCTCCTAATCAATTTCCGTATATATATCCTAAGCAAAAGAACATCATGCGGCCGCATATTAATGGTTTGGGTCCCGCGCCCATTATAATGGAACTCACTTCTCTCATTGGAAAGCTACTATGGAATATCATCTTTGCAGCTGTAGTGTAGAGCTTTGGGAGATTGTGTGAAAGGCTTTGGTCCACAAGATCCCAACAACCTCACCCCGGGAGAGTACTAATGGCTCCAAAAATAGCCATCTTCCACCATGTTTAAACATTGTTTTTAGTCAAGAAATTGACAAGAAACTCTCAATCCTTGCCACTAATGACTAATAATTGCAAAGATATGCAAACCATTGCTTTGAATTGTGTTGTGCAGGAAATCATACTTTTTAATGTGAAATCTGGAGTCATAATGAAGGTTTTTGAGGAAGTCCATATGACCAAGTAATTCTGGAGTCAATTCCAGGCGACAACAGCCGTAACGACCACTGGTACGGGCAGGGCCCGCCTATACCGTCCACCCGTTCCTTGTGGCGGCGGCTCTGTATCGTCAAACCCTACAACTTTCGTGAAGTCACCTATATATTTTGAGGTCTCAGCCGGCGCAGAGGGCCGCCATTCTCAGACTGCATTACAACACACCCCAAGGACATCCACACCATTGTTCATCTCTTCCATCTTCCATCCCCTCCATTAGCCATCGCCATTACTTCATACTTTAGATCTTCTTGTGATTCGGTGATGACCCACAAGTATAGGGGGTGTATCGCAGTATTTTCGATAAGTAAGAGTGTCGAACCCAACGAGGAGCAGAAGGTGCTGGCTAGTGGTATGGATCAGGAATTCTCTGCAAATACTTACAAACAGATTTTTAGGGTTTTTTGATAAAGCAAGTAAACAAAGTACGAGTAAATAAAAGACAGTAGGAATAAATGCAGCAAGTGGCCCAATCCTTTATGCAGCAAAGGACAAGTCGGTTGTATTACTTAAGATGACCAAACGTTCTCGAGGACACATGGGAAGACTGTCAAGTGCTTTCGCTTCATATAGTTGATTAATCTTCTTTAGCTTGCTAAGTGTTGTGTGGGTGAACATGTGCTAATGTACCGACCTTCCTAGGACTAATACATACTTGTGATTATACCCCTTGAAAATATCCGTAAGTATAAGAAAGTAATTAAGGTATAAACCTAACCACAACTTCAACTCTAAGACCCTTACGTCCCTTGTGCAATGGTTTCCTAATGAGGGTTCAGGTTTCTGTCACTCCGGCAACCCCTACGATTAGCCACATACACAATGCATTCCCCTAGGCCCATATAGGTGAAGTGTCATGTAGTCGATGTTCACATGACACCACTAGAAGAAGTACACCACAACCTAAATATCAAACTATTGAATCTTTCTCAACACAATTCCACTACTAACAACATGACTTCTCCCATGTCCTCAAGAACAAAACGAACTAGTCACAAGACATCATATGGATCATGATCAGAGATGGAATAATGATGTATAACAATCTGAACATAAACAATAATTCAATGGTTCACTCAATAGCATCAACTACAAAGAATAATCAACACCAGGAAAGTTTCCCCTATGAACTATGCAAGATTCAACCCAATTGTTACAGCAATATGGAGATGGTGATGAGGGTGCTGATGGTGATGATGGTGGTGATGATGATGGTGATGATCCCGATGAAGTCCAGCTTGCTGGTGGTGTTGATGGCGACGATCTCCCCTCTCCGGGAAGGAATTCCCCCGGCAGAAATCTGTCTGCCGGAGAGATCTTTCTCTCTCGGTGTTTTCAGCCCCGCGGAGGCGGCGGAATATTTCTGTGGCCGCTCCCCGAGTCTTAGGGTTTCGGGAGGATAATATACGCCAGAGGGGAGTGCCAGGGGTGGACCAGGGCGGCCACACCACCTGGTGGCGCGGCCTAGGATGGCCCACGCTAGGGGGTGGTGTGGGCCCCCTATGGCCCATCTCCAGCCCCCCTTCTGGCTTCCTTCGTCTTCTGGAAAAATAGGATTTTCCATATATTTTCCCGGATTTTCTAGTCTTCGCGAATTTTGCCTCCAAACAGCACCTTTTCCATCAGAATCCTCACTGCAGCGGTCCATGCTCCAAAAGTCATCAACCATGCAAAACCAGATGAAATAACATAAGTATCACCTCTCAATATGAAATATATCAATGAATAACAGTGAATTATGACATAGAATAGTGATTCAAAATGGACGTATCAACTCCCCCAAGCTTAGACTTTGCTTGTCCCCAAGCGAAACTGAGCTCAAATAAACATGACCTCAGGTTTATGGAGTGAAGAGTCGGTAAAATAATACGGACAAGAAGCATCACATTCATCAAATACATAGTTCATAATAGAAGACAACTCACTATTATATAACTCAACTTGCAATAGGTAAATGAAACACAATAAAGATACATAAAGTAAATCATAATTGGTAATGGCAAACTTAGCTCTCGGTCAAAGAATAGTTGATAATTTGCTGGAGTTCACAAATAATTGGTTTTCAATGATAGCTTTCAAAGTAGTAAACAACAAGATAAGAGCAATGTGCAAAACAAGGAACATAAGAAACATGATTGAATAAATCATCATATGAATGAATGGAACACAACAACTCAAAATACTTGCTGAGATAGAGAGGAATAGGTTTACTGACTCAACTACAAAGTAAAAGAAAGGCCCTTCATAGAGGGAAGCAGGGATTGCAAGTCTCATAAAGAGCTCCCAAAAATTATGATACTTACTAGCTTTCAGCTCTCATTGCCCCTATCATAGGCATCTTTAGGTGATTAAGGTTAAAATGATCAAATATGAGGATATGCATTGACAAGTTGTAAATTGAGAATCTCATGTCCCTTGAATACGAGGGCCGATCCTCATGCTACTCAACTTTAGTCACCGGTAAGTTCTTGTCATCGTAAGCATATGTGTATCATAGAGAACCGCCAATGGGGTACCCCTTGCCCGGTGATACAGAAGAATCCCCATATCAAAATGACAAGGAAAGTAGACAACAAGTATCTCAGCAATCTTCTTATTTACCATGGGAATATGGTGCTTTTTTCTCTCTTTCCTCTTTTCATAATATCTCTTTTTTTCTTTTCTCTTTTTTTCTCAATATCGGACTCTTTTTTTATAAGAAGAATGCTTCATAGATACTCATTATGGTTACGCTACATGTTTCCACCATGTCAGCATGGATTAGACCAGCGGCCCAGGCGTTTCTCTAACACACATGCATAACTCCATGGACTTACAAGCTCCCCTTTCATTTCACACCGACGACATCCATAGACAAAAGAACATGATATCAACTTGGTACAAAGTACCAGTGCAATGTTGAAAGCGTTCCCCATGACAGCATGGTTCTGCTAATTCACAACTTACAAAGCGCAAGCATATACGCAACATAGGTGAGCACAATGGTTCAAGTTTATTAAGTGTAAGAAAGTAAAGTGTGCCATCAAGTTCGTGAGAGATTTAATCACTAATTTTCACATAACAAGTTTAATTTGGGAGGTAGACAAAACAAGAATTTACTTGGAATAGCAATAATGCTAATAGCTAGGTATGGTGAACACAAATGGCATGGGTTTTGGTTTAAAGGAGTGGATGCACGAGAAGAATTCCCTCTCAGTACAGGTTTTTGGCTAGGAAAGCTGGGTAGCAAGTATAAGAGTTGAAGGAAACAAACAAACATACAAGTGAGAAAAACAAACATGCAATCTTCCTTGGAAGCACAAAAGATCTTAACTAGAGAATACTAGACTTATGAGCAAATCAAGAAAGAAAGATGATGAAATTATTTTTCTTTAGAGTACTTCTATCTTTTTCATTCAACTCTCAAAAATAGTGTTGCTACTGACCGAGCCAGGTTTGCCAAAACCAACTAAATTAACTCAATGATCCCAAAGTGATGCCAATACTAACAACAAGATCAATCATATAACCACGAATTGAAAACTAATACAAGCTATGAAAAAGAGTGAATGATAGAACTTCTCATTAATATTCCATAACGGAAACTCACACCAAGGGATACATATCTAACGAGAGAGGGGACACTTCCATAATGCAAACCATACTACATAATAACTCCTTTATTCATGATATGACTCTACTAATAAGGTAAAAAGATAGAAGATAGTGATATGATACGCGGCACTCCCCCAAGCTTGGAACAAACCAAGGGGATGCCAAACCTGATGACGAATTACTCCTTTGGTGGTGGTGGTAATATGTTCTTCGTTGACCTGAGGAAATCTTCCAGCATCTTGCGAAGCCTATTATTCTCCCATTGAAGCATGTCCACCTTCCTTCTCAAGTCTCGGTACTTATCGCAGGACTCATTAGTGACTCGTAGACCTTCCGTTGATGTGGGGCAAGAGACTAATGGTACCAGCCCTTGCTTGGGGTCTTGAGAATCCTCCTCCATAGGCTCCTTCCCTTTATCCTTGGCGGACACCATTGTGCTTCTAAACCTTCAAAGAGTATGTCCTGGCAGAAACAGATCAAAACAAAAACACGACGAAAACACGATATACGAACCTCGGGAGATTCGGGGGATTATATATTACGAAGTTTCATAACAAAAGGAAGGTACTGGGAGAAAACGAGTCAGAGGCGGAGTCTGGGGTGGACTCACCACCTGGTGGCGCGACCTGGGGAGGGCCCGCGCCACAGGGTGGTGTGGGCCACCCTGGCTCCGTTTCCGTCCCTTTTTTCGCTTCGTAGCTTTCCTTATTGACTGAAAACTGCAAAAATATAGTTGGATTGTATTTTCGCGGAACTTTTCTTACCAGAACTGTTACCTATTTGAAAACGGACTCTGCAGGTCTCTGAATTTGGTAGTTAGTAGATTCTTCTGGAGTCACCACTTGATTAACAGCAATATCTCATTTTCATACACTTATTACTTGAGTCATAAAACCTTTCTCTTCCTTATTACACCATTATCTCCACTACTTGGAAATTTCTTTCACACAAAACTTCACACAGTTCTCATTAGCAACATTAGTATAAGTGAAGTGCTAAAACATTTGAGTCCAACTTCAACTGAAAACCATCAAAACATAGCTACTGGAGCAACTCCTTCCGAAAACCCAAAAAGAATTTAAAAAGGAAATCGAATAAAGAAGCAAATGCAAGAGTGGCAAAATCTGTCAAAACAGACCAGCAGGTAAAGATCAAATTTTTCGAAAATATTTTGTTGCTCAAATCAAAAAGTGCAAAACTAAAGAAAGTTAAATAACAACCTGGGGCAGAAGCACAAAAAATTACTGCTCAATCCGATATACAGATATCTCTCACGAATTTTTACGCTGAAGCACAAAAATCTGTTTCGGGACAGCAACTTCCCCAAATATTACTTCTCTCTCTTTAGAGGTTGATCTTGACACAAAAACCAAACAAAACGGATAAGGAGCGGTTATTACCGAATTAATAACTTCCAAGAATCAAAGAAACAAAAACAACTGAAAGCAAAAACAAATTGGGTTGTCTCCCAAAAAGCTCTTTCTTTATAGCCATTAAGATGGGCATGATAATTTTGAAGACGCTCTCATAGGAATATGAATTGAAGCGAAAGAGAGCATTAAGAAGCAAAAATATACAAGTTTAAGTCTAACCCACTTCCTATGCAAGGGTATTTTGTAAACAAACAAGTTGTTGAAACCAAAGGCTACATGCATAAGAAGGCAAAACAAGTGCAACAAAAAAACCTTCAGCATAAAACAAGGAAACTTGATATTATTGAGATACATAAGAACACTTTTCCCTCTCTCATAGTAACTTTCAGTATCATGCATAAAATTAACAATATAACTATCACAAGGACCATCGTACCAATGATCACTTATTCTAACAGAAAACACAGGTATACTAGCTCTCATAACACTACTTTGTGAGACAAAATTAGAGGTATCCTTACAAAGGATAGTGTGTCCCTCTTCTTCATATTTGGTGACGAAGTCTTTCACATTTTCTATTATAGGTTCATCAACCATTTGTTTATCAGGTTCAACAGCTTTATTGTACTTTCATTAACCATACTAGCTATCATAGAATGTTCCTTAATCTTAACTAGGAAAGGCATTTTCTCAATGTAAGGTTTAGGTAAAACATGATTAGAAGTATAAACTTCAGTTTTTCTTGCAGGAACACTCTTAGCAACATATTTATAAGGTTCATGATACTTATTCCACTTCTTTTTAGGCACTTCAATGTACGAAGCAAAAGCCTTAAAATAAGAAGCAATAGCTTGAGAGTCTAGACCATAAGCATTTTTATTGTTTTGAAAGTCATCAGTTCCCATAAAAGATTCAATGCATTCATAATCATAATTTATACTGACTTTATACCTTTGTCATTCTGCCAAGCTTCAGCATTGTCTTGAATACGGTCCAGAAGATCCCATTTAGCTTCTTCTTCCATACGAGTGAATGATCCAGCACAAGAAGCATCCAATAAATCTTTATCATGTAGAGGGAGCCTTGCATAAAAGTTATTGATAATAATATTGTTGGGGAGCTCATGAATGGGACATTTGAGCATTAGTAACTTCAATCTCCCCCAAGCTTGAGCTGTACTCTCTCCATCAAGAGGCCAAAAGTTGTATATTTGATTCCGATCTTTATGAATCTCACTAGGAGGATAAAACTTTGAATTAAAGAGAGGCACTATTTCCTCCCATTCCAGAGCTTGACCATTCTTCAGCAGCTTATACCATTCCTTAGCTCTTCCTTTCAGTGACAATGAGAATAACTTCTTCTTAACTTGATCTGTAGTAATACCTGCACACTTGAACAACCCGCATAATTCGTGTATAAAGAGTAAATGATCATCAGGATGGACAGTTCCATCCCCAACATAGTAGTTATCCATAGCACGATCAATAATTCTTATAGGTATTTTGAAAACATCATTCTCAGCAGGTGGTGGTTTATCCACTACCTTAGCAGTGGTAGTAGCATTACCAAATAAGAAACTCAGCGAATTATCCATAACAAAAATAAAGCAACTAGCAGAAGTAAACAATACTCACAGTAGAAGTTTCCTTTACCAGTTCCACTCTCCAATAGCGCTTCACTCCCTGGCAACGGAGCCAGAAAATAGTCTTGATGACCCACAAGTATAGGGGGTGTATCGTAGTATTTTCAATAAGGAAGAGTGTCCAACCCAACGAGGAGCAGAAGGTGCTGGCTAGTGGTATGGATCAGGAATTCTCTGCAAATACTTAGCAAACGGATTTTTAGGGGTTTTTGATAAAGCAAGTAAACAAAGTACGAATAAATAAAATACAGTAGGAATAAATGCAACAAGTGTCCCAATCCTTTATGCAACAAAGGACAAGCCGGTTGTATTACTTAAGATGACCAAACGTTCTCGAGGACACATGGGAAGACTGTCAAGTGCTTTCGCTTCATATAGTTGATTAATCTTATTTAGCTTGCTAAGTGTTGTGTGGGTGAACCTGTGCTAATGTACCGACCTTCTTAGGACTAATACATACTTGTGATTATACCCCTTGCAAACATCCATAATTACAAGAAAGTAATTACGGTAGAAAGCTAACCACAACTTCAACTCTAAGACCCTGACTTCCCTTGTGCAATGGTTTCCTAACGGGGGTTCAGGTTTCTGTCACCGGCAACCCCTACGATTAGTAGCCAAATACACAATGCATTCCCCTAGGCCCATATAGGTGAAGTGTCATGTAGTCGACGTTCACATGACACCACTAGAAAAAGTACACCACAACTTAAATATCAAACTATTGAATCTTTCTCAACACAATTCCACTACTAACAACATGACTTCTCCCATGTCCTCAAGAACAAAACGAACTACTCACAAGACATCATATGGATCATGATCAGAGATGGAATAATGATGTATAACAATCTGGACATAAACAATAATTCAATGGTTCACTCAATAGCATCAACTACAAAGAGTAATCAACACCGGGAAAGTTTCCCCTATGAACTATGCAAGATTCAACCCAATTGTTACAGCAATATGGAGATGGTGATGAGGGTGCTGATGGTGATGATGGTGGTGATGATGATGATGATCCCGATGAAGTCCAGCTTGATGGTGGTGTTGATGGCGACGATCTCCCCTCTCCGGGAAGGAATTCCCCTGGCAGAAATCTGTCTGCCGGAGAGATCTTTCTCTCTCGGTGTTTTCCGCCCCGCAGAGGCGGCGAAATCTTTCTATGGTCGCTCCCCGAGTCTTAGGGTTTCAGGAGGATAATATACGCTAGAGGGGAGTGCCAGGGGTGGACCAGGGCGGCCACACCACCTGGTGGCGCGGCCTAGGCTGGCCTGCGCCAGAGGGTGGTGTGGGCCCCCTGTGGCCCATCTCTAGCCCCCCTTTTGGCTTCCTTCGTCTTCTGGAAAAATAGGATTTTCCGTATATTTTCTGGATTTTCTAATCTTCGCGAATTTTGCCTCCAAACAGCACCTTTTCCATCAGAATCCTGACTACAGCGGTCCATGCTCCAAAAGTCATCAACCATGCAAAAACAGATGAAATAACATAAGTATCACCTCTCAATACGAAATATATCAATGAATAACAATGAATTATGACATAGAATAGTGATGCAAAATGGACGTATCATTCAGTGAGCATTGTAAGAATATTTGATTTCAATCTAAGTATTTTGCACAATGGTTTATATCCTTGATCTTATTGTTATGAGCGAGTAGTCCTCACGGGCTACGGGTTGGGGGGAAACCTTGCAACGAGTATGTGCATCCAATCTATGGGACCATTATGTATTGTTTGAAATAGAGATTTGTATCTTTTGTTTCTTTGTCTCTTGTCTCGATCTTTTGACTTGTAGGTACCCAATACCCCATAGATTGATAAAGGTTTGAGGTGAGATACTTGGCTAGTGGCGATCTCATAGGAACCCTAGTGACAGAAATGGTAGTACGGTCTTTGCTTAGCGACCCATTCGAGATCACAACAACATCACCACTTAATGCTTTGATCTGTGTTTTACACTTAATAATCGTTTGTAACCCGTTGCTTCGTGGTGCACTCGGTTGTATTAAAAGACTATTGCTATGCCCGCTGCATCACGGGGGCTTTAGTATATTAGGATGTGTTTCCCACAAGAGATTATCCCTATTAAAACTTTACACATGACGATGCTTATTATTATCTTTTATCCCATATGATGTGCAGCTGTAGGTGGATCTTCAACCCTGGCCTATCTCCATCCATTCATGCAACCCATTATAAAAGTAAACTAGTTTGGTCCGGTAAATGAAGGTAAAACAAAGAAACAAAGTCTTGTATAGGTGTGTTCCTCAATAGATGTTCTGCAGGACAACATCTCTGCTTAGAAAAGCCACTTATAACACATTAAGATAAATATCAACCTGCCATGCAGAATAAGAGAGTATTGCATCTTTATGGAGATATAAATATAATATGGGCATACTCTCCTCTCAGCTGATCAACAGCTTGTCTCCCAGCTCTAATTCACGGGATCTCCCATCACATAGAGTGGGTTGCCACTATGAACAACCCTTTTGTGTGGGTCTCAAACCCATCTCCCTCGATGCATTATCTATCACATTACGTGATAATCCCTTTGTGAAGGGATATGCCAAGTTCTTAGATGTTTGGATATAATCCAATGCAATAACTCCAAAGTTTCTCAGTTTCCTGACAGATTTAAATGTCCTGGTGAACCAGGGAGACGAAGAGGGGAACCAGGGCGGCCACACCTGGTGGTGGCACGGCCATCCCTAGCCATGCCACCAAGGGGTGTGGGCACCTTGGCTCTCCACCGACCTTGCCCCTTCACCTATATATTGCCTCCGGGACGAAAACCCTAAGTACCCGATCAAAATTCCATGAAAGAGTCTGTAGCCACCGCCAGCTCCATCCCTAGACCGGGAGGGATCTGAAGCTCTTCCTGGCACCCTACCGGAGGGGAGAGATTACCCTGGAGGCCTTCTTCATCACCATGACTGCCTCCGGTGTGATACGTGAGTAGTTCATCCCTGGACTATGGGTCCATGTAGTAGCTAGATGGTTGGTTCTTCTCCTTTGTGCTACCTAGTTTAGATCTTGTGAGCTCCGTTCATGATCAGGATCATCTATTTGTAATCCTACATGTTGTGTTTGGGGGGATCCGATGGATATTGAGATGCTATTTCAGATTGCTTATTGATTCTATCATGTCTATGTTATTTGTGATCTTGCATGCTTTCCGTTGTTAGTAGCTATCTTGGCCAAGTAGATGCTAGCAACTCCAAGAGAGAGTATTTATACTCGATATTGGGTTCATGCCTCTAGTAATCTGGGGAAGTGACAGAAATCTCTAAGGTACTAGATGTGTTGTTGCTACTAGGGACAAAACATCAATCCTTTGTTCATAGAACAATCATATTATGCTTAATGCAATTATCTGTTGCTTGCAACTTAATACTGGACGGGGTTCGGATGATAACCTGAAGGTGGATTATTAGTCATAGATGCAGTTGGATTAAGGTCTATGTATAATGTTGTAATGCCCAATCAAATCTCATAGGAGTCAAGATGATTAGATATGCATGTATGCTTTCTCGGTGTCTGTCAATTGCCCCGCTGTAATTTATTCACCCAACATGTCATGTATCTTAAGGAGAATCACCTCTAGTGAACCATGGACCTCGGTCCATTCTTTTACCATCAATCTACAACTATTTATTATTTTTTGTTTACTTTCTGCAAGCAATTACTATCTTCCACACAATACATTTAATCCTTTGTTTTCAACAAAACCGGTGAGATTGAAAACCTTACTGTTAGTTGGGGGCAAAGTTCTGTGGTTGTGTTGTGTAGGATTCCAAGTTGGAAACAACACCTTGGAGGTGTTTCCTTGCTCCTACTGGTTCGATAACCTTGGTTTCATAACTGAGGGAAAACTTGCTGTTGTACTCATCCTTGTGAAACTGAACTAAAGTTAACTTGTATAGACTAAATAAGAATGAAAAATATAGGTGGAGTCATGGAGCTAGTTAGAAACATGTAGCTGAAAGGAGGAGGGCAACCCATCCAATTGGAATCTGGACAAATAATATCCTCTATAAAAATTAAATATTTATCCAAAAACCGTATCTCTTAGCTAGCACCCAAAGATGGTATGTGAGCTCCTTATGCATTTGTACCTCGGTTTCTAGATAAAAGTCCAAAATCAGCCAGAGGAGGAAACAGCTAAACTCATAAACCCAAACACGAAATAATGATCCTTCAATCCAAATAATATCGAATCCTACAGGTAGGAAGTCAAACCTCTGAGAGTGAAATACTCGCGTTGTCTTAACAATTTTGTTTCTTTCTATCTGATATGAGGAAACACAAAAGAAAACTCCATTTTCTTGCAAATGCTCTTACAATAGAAATCACTTAGGTTTCAAGATTACTTCCCAAAAAACTAACGTTGTGTTGCAAGAGGGAATGGAAAAAATGCTACTTTCTCCAAGGAAATTTGCGAAACAATTGTATATTTTAAAAATGTGATACATGAACAAAATAAATAGGTAGTCCGTAGTCAACCGATGATGGGGATATGCCGTAGGGGGTATGCCCAACAGGATGTTCCGATTGGGCCGAAAGGCCTGCGAGTGCGTCTGAAAGACGGCGACTAGACTACGAAGGAAGGAAAGGCCCAACGACTGGCGACTAGAAGCCTAGAAGCGTAGCAGAAGCCCAGTCGGACTAGGTCAAAGTCTTCGGATCCTTATCTTGCTCGGTGATATCTTGTAAACCCTAGCGAGGTGCTTCATATATAAACCTCCCTAGGGTATCCTGGAGACGCACGTTCCATCATACACCCCCTCAAGCGACTCGCAGCCTAGCCGCCGAGCTCGCCACCCCTGTAACTCGCTCTCTCATAATCTAATCTAGCAGGAGTAGGTCTTTACCCTCTGGGGGCCGAACCTGGGTAAACCCATGTGAATCCGCCCCCATCTCGCACCGCAGATGGCCGCCAACTCTTCCTCATGAAACACTCAATCGCTGCCAGTGGCAGCGACTGCCGTGGCCATTTCCACGACAGTGGCGCCCACCATGGGACATAGCGGGACTGGCCTGAGTTCTGCGGCGAGACCCTACTCGCCGATCGATCGGCCGCTCGCCACCGGTCGCATGATCGCCATTGGCGGGATCCTACAGATCCTGCCCAGCAGCTACATCCCGGCGTCACGCCCGGTCACTCACACTGCGGTGATGCCGGTCGGCTCCATCAACCTCTTTGTCGACTTCACCGGCGTGATCGATCCAGCCGCGATGGTGATCGTTGGCGGATTGCCACCACACCGCAATCTGCTTTCGGAGGAGTAGGTCCGCTCCATCAGGGGCCTTGTCACCGAGTACGACTCGGCCGCCAGCGACGCGGTCGAGACTAACGCTGCCACCAACGACGACGCCGACGCCGTGACCCCTACATCGGTCGACAGGTCCATCACCGCCGCGTCGCGGGAGGACTCCATCACACGAGTCTCCAACCTTGAGGACTTCGAGGACCCCTCCATCCTAGGGATCTTCGACTCTGATTTCGGCTCGGAATCTCCCAAGGATTTTTGCGCCAGATCCAATCGCTTCAACACGATCTACATGGCGGGTAGCACGGCTGCCCCGCCAGATCCGTTCTCCACGCCGATCCCGCCGACCACGATGGCCACGGAGGTGGAGGAAGCCCGCTTGTGGCTCGCGGAGGCGCAACACAATGAACTCGCCGAGCACGAGAAATACCGCCTCGAACGAGAGACGGCGTGGGAGCTGTTACTCTATCACCAGCGCCGCATCAGGACCCGCCTGAACCCCAATGTTCAGGGTCGCGTCCTGAATTTCAACGACGAAGGCGACCCCACACGCGCCGCCGAGCGTGAATACTGCGACAACGCGCCGCCAGGCGGGAGCAACCCCGCAAGACCACCACCTGGTGCGCCGGCGACTGCCCCCCCCCCCCCCGCCACCCATGGGCCGCGCACCCCCGCTAGACCAACCGTGGATCATCATCTCGCCTCAAGCCCGAGACGCCAACGGGCTACCGCTATACTCCACCCCGATGGACAACGTCGTCGCGGCCGACGCTGCGATCGCCAACCTCGACGTCCAAGGCGACGGCGCGCTACAGATCCAGTATGCCAAGGCCCTACTCGTCAGGGCCATCGAGTAACAAGCCACGGGAGTCGACCCGCGGGGGCGGATGTACTCCCGCTCATCAGCAAGCAGGGCGGCATCAAGCGGCCACCCCACCGTGGCTAACGCATTAGTTTGCCCACCACCCCAGCCCCTGGCAAACCAACCACGGGCCGCCAATCCCACGTTGTCAACTAACGAGCCATTAGCGGCGAACAACATGGTCGCTGCCAACGGGCAGCCCCTCGATGCCCTAACGAATATCATCAACAATCAAGTGTGGCGGTCGCGCCAGCCCTACGACCTACGGCACACCCTCACCAACCGAGGTGACCCGGAACCAAGAGGCTCGCTCAGCCGAGTCGGGCCGCAATGCTTTGGACCAATGATTCGGGGGGAAAAATACCCGGCCAACTTCAAGGCCCCCAAGGAGATCGAGAAGTACGACCCGACGTATGACCCCGCTGTCTGGCTAGACACATATCTCAGGGCAATGGGGATCGCAGGCCACACCGACCAGCTCGCTGCTCGCTACCTCCCCCTGATAATGGAGGGTGCGACCCGGTAGTGGATCAACATGCTCCCCGCCGACAGCATCGACTCATGGGAAGAAATGCGGGACGCCTTCATCAGGCACTTCGAGGGCTCCTACACCCGCGCCACCACCATAGAGGACCTAGAGTGATGCATCCAGGGACAACGCGAGTCGACTCGCCGGTGGATCCAAAGATGGCAAGAACTGTGGATAAACGCCTCCGGCATCCACCCAGATACGGCGATACACTGCTTCTAGAACACGTGCCGGTATGAACCCCTGGTCGCCAAGATCAAGAGGGTCTACCAGACGCTCGACAACATCCCTGACCTTCTCGAGATCGCCAAGCGCTATGCGGAGGAGGACCCCAACCAAGACTCCGATGACGAGTCGGGAGGAAGACGCCACACTAGCATCCACGACAGCGGGCGCCTACGCGACATGCGCTACAGCAACACCCGCATCACCAACAAGCGCCGCACGGACAGGCGAGTCGACTTCGTCGCCAACGCCGGCTACGGCCAGCGCGACTCCAAGAACTACCTCTGTGACGGAGGAAACTACCGCGCCAACAACACGACGAGGCCGAAATTCGACCATGCCGCCTTGCTCAATCAGCCCTACATCTACCATAGCAGGGAGGGAAAACCCGCCACCCACACCACCGCCGATTGCCACTCTCTCAAAGAGATCGAGAAGGCGAGACGAGCAAGGGAGGACCCCAACAACAACCCACCTCGGGACAACGGGAACGTCAGTGGCTTCGGCACAGCCGTCGGTTCACTACATACCTTCACCGGACTCGGCACCAAGCACGAGAAGAAGGTGCTGGCCCGCGTGGTCACCGTTAATATGGTGACGCAAGTCGACATTCCCCGCTTCCTAAACTGGTCCGAGCAGAGCATCACCTGCAGTCGCCAGGACCATGCGCCAAGGATCAAATACCCAGGGCAAGTCGCCTTGGTAGTCAGGCCCAAGGTGGCTGATTACTGGCTGCCCAAGACACTAATGGACGGTAGGAGCTCCATCAATATCTTGTACCTCGACATGTTTAAAAGGCTCCAGCTCCTAGAAGCATCCATCGAGCCAACACTAACGACCTTCCATGGCATCGTGCCTGGTCGGAAGGCGTACCCGATCGGGAAAGTGACGCTGCCAGTCACCTTCGGCACTCCGGCAAACTACCGCATGGAGAGGATCGTCTTTGAACTGGTGAACTTCCGCAGCCCCTACCACTGCGTCCTAGGCCGCCAGGCATTCACAAAGTTCATGGCGACCCCACACTACGCCTGCAACATGATGAAGCTCCCCGGGCCAAGCGGCATCATCACCGTCCACGGCGACCCCGACATGGCCGTGGAATGCGAGGACAAGGGCGCCGAGCTCGCCGACGCCGTCATCGCTGCAGAGACCAACCACGCGAAGGAGCTCGTGAAATACGCGAGCAACATCAACAAGGACGACCTCACTATCCTGAAGAAACCAACCGCCGCGAACTCCACGTTCGAGGCGACAACGCACACCCGCACCGTCGAGCTCGTCCGAGGCGACTCCAGCCAGATGGTCACCATTGGGGTGCACATGAGCCCCGCATAGGAAAGCGCGCTCATCGGGTTCCTCCGTGAGAACCGCGACATCTTCGCATGGAAGCCATCTGACATGCCAGGTGTCCCGAGGGAACTCAGTAAGCACAAACTCAACGCCGACCCCAAAGTGCGACCAGTAAAGCAGTCGCTACGGCCCTTCACTGAAGAGCGCCGCCGAGCAATCGCCGAGGAAGTTCAACGCCTGCTAGCCGCAGGCTTCATCCGACCAATCAAGTACTCCAAGTGGCTGGCAAACCCAGTTCTGGTTCTCAAAAAGAACAACACATGGAGAATGTGCATCGACTACACCAACCTCAACAGCGCCTGCCCGAAGGAGGAGTTCGTCCTACCGCGCATCGATCAGATCATCGACTCGACCGTGGGATCAGAGTCGTTGTGTTTCCTCAACGCTTACTCTGGTTATAACCAGATCAAGATGGCGGTCGAGGACGAGGAGAAGACGGTGTTCATTACGCCATTCGACGCATTCTGCTACACGACCATGAAGTTCGGCCTCAAGAACGCAGGCGCCACATACCAGAGGTGCATGCAGGAGTGTCTAGCGAGCCAAATTAGCCGCAACATTCACGTCTACATCGATGACGTGGTGGTGAAATCCACCCGCCAGGATGATCTGCTCGCCGACCTAGCAGAAACCTTCGCAAATTTGCGGAGGTATAACATCAAGCTAAACCCCGGAAAATGCACCTTCGGCGTCCCTGATACGTCCATTTTGCATCACTATTCTATGTCTTAATTCACTATTATTCATTGATATATTTCCTATTGAGAGGTGATACTTATGTTACTTCATCTATTTTTGCATGGTTGATGACTTTTGGAACATGGACCGCTGCAGTCAGGATTCTGATGGAAAAGGTGCTGTTTGGAGGCAAAATTCGCGAAGATCAGAAAATCCGAGAAAATATACGGAAAATCCTATTTTTCCAGAAGACTCAGGATGCCAGAAGATGGAGTGGAGGTGGGCCACAGGGGGCCCACACCACCCCATGGCGCGGGCAGGCCTAGGCCGCGCCTGGAGGTGGTGTGGCCACCCTGGCCCACTCCAGCCTCTCTCCTCTGGCGTATATCATCCCCACGAAACCCTAAGACTCGGGGAGCGACCACAGAAAGATTCCGCCGCCTCTGCGGGGCGGAAAACACCGAGAGAGAAAGATCTCTCCGGTAGACAGATTTCTATCGGGGGAATTCCTTCCCGGAGAGGGGAGATCGTCGCCATCAACACCACCATCAAGCCGGACTTCATCGGGATCATAATCATCATCATCACCACCATCATCACCATCAACACCCTCATCACCATCTCCATATTGCTGTAACAATTGAGTTGAATCTTGCATAGTTCATAGGGGAAAATTTCTCGGTGTTGATTACTCTTTGTAGTTGATGCTATTGAGTGAACCATTGAATTATTGTTTACGTTCAGATTGTTATACATCATTATTCCATCTATGATCATGATCCATATGATGACTTGTAAGTAGTTCGTTTTGTTATTGAGGACATGGGAGAAGTCTTGTTGTTAGTAGTGGAGTTGCGTTGAGAAAGATTCAATAGATTGTTATTTAAGTTGTGGTGTACTTCTTCTAGTGGTGTCATGTGAACGTCGACTACATGACACTTCACCTATATGGGCCTAGGGGAATGCATTGTGTATTTGGCTACTAATCATAGGGGTTGTCGGAGTGACAGAAACCTGAACCCCCGTTAGGAAACCATTGCACAAGGGACGTAAGGGTCTTAGAGTTTAAAGTTGTGGTTAGGTTTCTAACTTAATTACTTTCTTGTACTTACGGATGTTTGCAAGGGGTATAATCACAAGTATGTATTAAGTCTTGGATGGGGCGGTACATTAGCACAGGTTAACCCACACAACACTTAGCAAGCTAAAGAAGATTAATCGACTATATGAAGCGAAAGCACTTGACAGTCTTCCCATGTGTCCTCGAGAACGTTTGGTCATCTTAAGTAATACAACCGGCTTGTCCTTTGCTGCATAAAGGATTGGGCCACTTGCTGCATTTATTCCTACTGTCTTTTATTTACTCGTACTTTGTTTACTTGCTTTATCGAAAACCCCTAAAAATCCGTTTGCTAAGTACTTGCAGAGAATTCCTGATCCATACCACTAGCCAGCACCTTCTGCTCCTCGTTGGGTTCGACACTCTTACTTATCGAAAATACTACGATACACCCCATATACTTGTGGGTCATCAAGACTATTTTCTGGTGCCGTTGCCGGGGAGTGAAGCGCTATTGGAGAGTGGAACTGGTAAAGGAAACTTCTACTGTGAGTATTGTTTACTTCTGCTAGTTGCTTTATTTTTGTTATGGATAATTCGCTGAGTTTCTTATTTGGTAATGCTATTACCACTGCTAAGGTAGTAGATAAACCACCACCTGCTGAGAATGATGTTTTCAAAATACCTATAAGAATTATTGATCGTGTTATGCATAACTACTATGTTGGGGATGGAACTGTCCATCCCGGTGATCATTTACTCTTTATACACAAATTATGCGGGTTGTTCAAGTGTGCAGGTATTACTACAGATCAAGTTAAGAAGAAGTTAATCTCATTATCACTGAAAGGAAGAGCTAAGGAATGTTATAAACTGCTGAAGAATGGTCAAGCTCTGGAATGGGAGGAAATAGTGCCTCTCTTTTATTCAAAGTTTTATCCTCCTAGTGAGATTCATATAGATCGGAATCAAATATACAACTTTTGGCCTCTTGATGGAGAGAGTACAACTCAAGCTTGGGGGAGATTGAAGTTACTAATGCTCAAATGTCCCATTCATGAGCTCCCCAACAATATTATTATCAATAACTTTTATGCACGGCTCCCTCTACATGATAAAGATTTATTGGATGATTCGTGTGTTGGATCATTCACTTGCATGGAAGAAGAAGTTAAATGGGATCTTCTAGACCGTATTCAAGACAATGCGGAAGCTTGGGAGAATGACAAAGGTAGAAAGTCAGGTATAAATTATGATTATGAATGCATAGAATCTTTTATGGGAACTGATGACTTTCAAAATATTAAAAATGCTTCTGGTCTAGACTGTCAAGCTATTGCTTCTTATTTTAAGGCTTTTGCTTCCTACATTGAAGTGCCTAAAAAGAAGTGGAATAAGTATCATGAACCTTATAAAGATGTTGCTAAGAGTGTTCCTGCAAGAAATACTGAAGTTTATACTGCTAGTCATGTTTTACCTAAACCTTATATTGAGAAAATGCCTTTCCCAGTTAAGGTAAAGGAACATTGTATGATGGCTAGTATGGTAGATGAAAGTATGAATAAAGCTGTTGAACTTGATGAACAAATGGTTGATGAACCTATTGCAGCAAATGTGAAAGACTTTGTCACTAAGTATGAGGAAGAGGGACACCCTATCCTTTGTAAGGATACCTCTAATATTGTTTCACAAAGTAGTGTTATGAGAGCTAGTATTCCCGTGTTTTCTGTTAGAATAAGTGATCATTGCTATGATGGTCCTTGTGATAGCTATATTGTTAAGTTTATGCATGATACTAAAAGTTACTATGAGAGAGGGAAAAGTGTTCGTATGCATCTCAATAATATCAAGTTGCCGTCTTATGCAAGTTGCCTGTGGTTTCAATAACTTGTTTGTTTACAAAATTCCCTTGCATAGGAAGTGGGTTAGACTTAAAAGTGTGTGTTTTTGCTTCTTAATTCTCTCTTTCACTTCAATTCATATCCCTATGAGAGCTTCTTCAAAATTATCATGCCCATCTTAATGGCTATAAAGAAAGAGCTTTATGGGAGACAACCCAATTTGTTTTTGCTTTTAGTTTGTTTTTGTTTCTTTGAGTCTTGGAAGTTATTACTTCGGTAATAACCGCTCCTTATCCGTTTTTTTTGGTTTTTATGTCAAGATCAACCTCTAATGAGAGAGAAGTAATATTTGGGGAAGTTGCTGTCCCGAAACAGATTTTTGTGCTTCGCCGTAAAAATTCGTGAGAGATCTCTGTATGTCGGATTGAGGTGTAATTGTTTGTGCTTCTGCCCCAGGTTGTTATTTAACTTTCGTTAGTTTTGCACTTTTTGATTTGAGCAATAGAAGATTTTTGAAAAAATTGATCTTTACCTGCTGGTCTGTTTTGACAGATTTTGCTAATCTTGCATTTGCTTCTTTATTCAATTTCCTTTTTGAATTCTTTTTGAGTCTTCAAAAGGAGTTGCTACAATAGCTTATGTTTTGATGGTTTTCAGTTGAAGTTGGACTCAAAGGTTTTATCACTTCACTTATACTAATGTTGCTAATGAGAACTGTGTGAAAGAAATTTCCAGGAAGTGGAGATAATGGTGTAATAAGGAAGAAAAAGGTTTTATGACTCCCATAATAAGAGTATGAAGATGAAGATATTGATGTTATTCAAGTGATGACTCCGGAAGGATCTACTTGATACCAAATTCAGAGACCTGTAGAGTCTGTTTTCATGTAGGTAATAGTTCTGGTAAGAAAAGTTCCGCGAAAATACAATCCAACTATATTTTTGCAGTTTTCAGTCAATTAGGAAAGCTACGAAGCGAAAAAGAGACGGAAATGGAGCCAGGGTGGCTCACACCACCCTGTGGCGTGGGCCATCCCCTGGCCGCGCCACCAGGTGGTGAGTCCACCCCGGACTCCGCCTCCGACTCGTTTTCTCCCAGTACTTTCCTTTTGATATGAAACTTCGTAATATATAACCCCCCAGAGCCCCCGAGGTTGGTATATCGTGTTTTCGTCATGTTTTTGTTTCGATCTGTTTTTGCCAGGAAATACTCTCTGAAGGTTTAGAAGAACAATGGTGTCTGCCAAGGATAAAGGGAAAGAGCCTATGGAGGAAGACCTCGAAGACCCCGGGAAGGAGAAGGAGATCAAGAGTGTAGGTGAAGAGGAGCAAGGCCAATGTTCGCACACCGGCACTACCATTGCAAGCATTGTAGTGTTGGCAAATCTAGCCATTGGAGGGAAGCCTCCTCATCACCGTTCAGAGCCCTGGTCACTTCCTCCATGCACCAAGAATCCTTTTCATACCCTTATCCATGAGCATCAATACTAGAATATGCCCAAGGGGAAATTACCCTCCAATTGGGATTTGCCTCGTTCTAGCCATGCAGGAAAAGACGACTTCAAGGAGGAAGAGTGGGGAAAGAATAGCAAGAGCTGGAATTCTCAACACGACATGATTATGAGCCGCATTGAGCAAAATTCATAGCTGATTCCTAATTTCACTTTCAAGATTGAGGACTTGGGGAAACTTATCAATGAGCTCATTGAGAGGATACCACCACCACCTAAGGAGTAATTCGTCATCAGGTTTGGCATCCCTTGGTTTGTTCCAAGCTTGGGGGAGTGCCGCGGTATCATATCACTATCTTCTATCTTTTTACCTTATTAGTAGAGTCATATCATGAATAGAGGAGTTATTATGTAGTATGGTTTGCATTATGGAAGTGTCCCCTCTCTCGTTAGATATGTATCCCTTGGTGTGAGTTTCCGTTATGGAATATTAATGAGAAGTTCTATCATTAACCCTTTTTACATAGCTTATGTTAGTTATCAATTCGTGGTTATATGTTTGATCTTGTTGTTAGTATTGGTAGCACTTTGGGATCATTGAGTTAATTTAGTTGGTTTTGGCAAACCTGGCTCGGTCAGTAGTAACACCTTTTTGAGAGTTGAAAAGAAAAAGATAGAAGTACTCTAAAGAGAAAAATAATTTCATCATCTTTCTTTCTTGATTTGCTCATAAGTCTAGTATTCTCTAGTTAAGATCTTTTGTGCTTCCAAGGAAGATTGCATGTTTGTTTTTATCACTTGTATGTTTGGTTGTTTCCTTCAACTCTTGTACTTGCTACCTAGCCTTGCTAGCCAAAAACATGTGCTGCGAGGGATTTCTTCTCGTGCATCCACTCCTTTAAACTAAAACCTTTGCCATTTGTGTCCACCATACCTACCTAGTAGCATTATTGCTATTCCAAGTAAATTCTTGTTTTGTCTACCTCCCAAATTAAACTTGTTATGCGAAAATTAGTCATTAAAGCTCTCACGAACTTGATGGCACACTTTACTTTCTTGCATTTAATAAACCTGAACCATTGTGAATTCTCCATGAAAGTTATATGCTTGCAAATTATAGGCTGGGGATTAGCAGAACCGTGCTGTCACGGGGAACGCTTTCAACACTTGTAAATATATACCCAGTTGATACCTTGCTCTTTTGTTTGCGGATGTTGTTGGTGTGAAATAAAAGGGGAGCTTGTAAGTCCATGGAGTTATGTATGTGTGTTACAGAAACGCTTGGGTCGCTGGTCTAATCCACGCTGACATGGTCGAAACCTGCAGCGTAACCATAATGATATCTATGAAGCATTCTTCTTATAAAAAAAGAGAGAGATAGCTATTGAGAAAAAGAAAAGAAAAAACAAGAGATACTATGAAAAGAGGAAAGAGAGAAAAAAGCACCATTTTCCCATGGTAAATAAGAAGATTGCTGAGATACTCATTGTCTTCTTGCCTTGTCATTTTGATATGGGGATTCTTCCGTATCATCGGGCAAGGGGTACCCCGTTGGCGGTTCTCAATGATACACACATACTTACGATGACAAGAACTTACCGGTAACTAAAGTTGAGTAGCATGAGGAGCGGCCCTCGTACTCAAGGGACTTGGGATTTTTAGTTTATAGTCTGTCAAGCATATAACTCAGATTGGACCTCACTTTCACCTTAATCACCTAAAGATTCCTATGATAGGGGCAATGAGAGCTGAAAGCTAGTAAGTATCATAATTTTTGGGAGATCTTTATGAGACTTGCAATCCCTGCTTCCCTCCTTGAAGGGCCCTTCTTTTGCTTTATAGTTGAGTCAGTAAACCTATTCCCTTCTATCTCAGCAAGTACTTTGAGTTGATGTGTTTCATTCATTCATATGATGATTTATTCAATCATGTTTCTTATGTTCCTTGTTTTGCACATTGCTCTTATCCTGATGTTTACTACTTTGAAAGCTATCATTGAAAAACCAGCTATTTGTGAACTCCAGCAAATTATCAACTATTCTTCGACCAAGAGCTAACTTTGCCATTACCAATTATGATTTACTCTATGTATCTTTATTGTGTTTCCTTTACTCATTGCAAGTTGAGTTATTGTAACTACCTCGGTGAATTACGCTCTTAGTTACATGCCTGGATAGGCGAAAGTGGTTAAAATAGTACGGTGGGGCCCGGGGCCACTCACGGAAGACCTTTCGGCCGTCCTAACCACTTTCAGAGCATCGGGATAAGAACGAGCGGCGTAATCGGCAGGCGAAGGGATCAACTACATACACAAGTGAGTATGTATGCAAGCCACATACAACCGTCCTCAGAGCCATTCCATCTAAAAGAAATAGAAATATTGCAAAGCCATACGGCAAGATTCAAATATCCTAGATAGAGATAATATTTTAGGATAGCTCCTCATACATCAAACATCCGAGTATCAGGCGGAAGCGGAAAACAAGATCCGAGTACGGATAAGAAACAAATCGGCATAAGATGCCCATAAATAAACACATCCCGCCCACAGATCTCACGGATCCCCGTTCCCGAAATCTCTACACCGAGTGATCGTTGCCAACATCATCCGTCTCCTCCACCCAGTATCCATCTTGCGAGTACACCTGTTCATCTGAATCAAACAATTTATCGTGTGAGACCCTAGGCGTACTCAGCAAGTCTTTATGCCTCTAAAGGGGACACAACCTGGGGTGACGCAATTTCAGCAAAAGATAATAACTAACAAGTCTATAGATACTCGCTAACCATCCGCCTAACCAATGATAGATGGATGTCCGTGAATTTAAGAACAACAGTTATAACAGTATAATTAAGAGATCCATCCTCCTCCTCGCTTACCAACGAGGAAGCGGACGAACAACCCCCCATCCGTTGGCAGTTTTATTAACCATTCCATGAGTATTGCACTATTTACTAGTCAGGTACTTAGTCAATTTAAAAGCGGTACTTTAGTTAGACTTGTCTATGATCGAGAAACTGTGCTCCAAGTCATCCATAACCGCGGACACGGCTTTCAAAAAGATTTACTCTGCAGGGGTGAACAAATAGCAACACACACTCGATCAACCTCGGAAAAACCAACTCAAAACCCAACGAGGCCTTCACGACAAAGCGATCACAGGATTCAGAAATATTTCAGGGGGCCACCCCACTAAGCTACCCGCAACGAAGTTGGCCGGCTCCAGAATGGACCCAAGGTTTGCGACGACGGCTGTAAATGACTGGGAACCCGAAAATATGACTGGGCTTGTCGATACCGCGAAAACGTGGCGCGATCTAAAATAGTACAGGTGCTCCACGCACAATCTCAAATAAAACGGTAAGCATGGCATAAGTACAGAATAGTAACAAAGCCCCAAACTACTTGTGGCCCCAAGAAATAGAAATGAATCAAGCTCTGGCTCAGGGGGGGTCCATAAGGCCTCCCGAATGTGGACAGTGCGAATAGTCAAGGAACAGGAATCAAGTACTCGGGGTCCTACGGGACACAAGTGAGCATGAAAAACCAAATAGCAGATATTGCTCACCGGTGCCTCTTTCATTAGTTATCCCATTACGACTCAGGTTAAGTTGTTTAGGTACCTCGTTGTTCATCAGACACTCACATACCATACACATGCTTTTCTACGACTCGCATGGCTCAAACAACTCCTGTAGTAATGGCTCATGGGATGGAGGAACAAGCTTCGGTGGGGTTTAAAAATAAAGGCTATGCAGTACTTGAGATTCAATTTAATGCAATCGCGACTCAATGATGCAAGACTAAGATAGAGGCAATAGGTACTATATGTATGCAAGCATGTGGTAGTGCTTGCCTGGCAGCTCAGTTGAAGGGAGAGATGGATCTGGGTAGAACTCCTGTGATTCCTGGTAATTCTCCTGCTGGGCATCTATTCGAAGAAGAACCAAACAAACAAGGGCCCACATAAATAAAGTGCACAAGCATAGGAATTAAAATGCGACAAGCAAACAAGCATGCCATGATTAATGATGCACAATTACATGGCATTAAAGTAGCATGGCAAGGGTGAGGTGTGGTACAAGAATAAAGCATTTTATCAATTATTTAGCCAAGTTTTATTGTCATAAACAGTTCTGCTTTTTAATAATGACAGGATGCATGCTTCAATTCAGAACAAGGAATGCATAGATAGAATGGGCTCGTCGCGCTAATCGAGTTAGACATATTATTTATCATATTTGGAGTTATAGATTTAAAGTTATTAATTTATTAAGAGAAGGGCATTTTATTGTAATTTTAATCATCTCGAAAATTTAAAGTGCTCAAACATTATTTTGAATAGCATATTTGAATTCCTCCCATTTTTCTGATTCAAAAACATATGTTATTTGTATTATTTGGGTTTATAATTTAAAAGTTATTTAAAACAGATTTGAATTTGTATTTAAACATTTCCTAAAATCATTTTATTTAAACAGAAAATCGTCAGGACTTTTTACACCCAGACAGAACTAGCCCAAGTCACTGCCGGTGGGGCACGCGGTATGGGCCAGCTTTTCTCACCCACGGGGAGTTTACCCGCAGCGACCGACAGACGGGCTCGGCCCGGTGCGGGGCCACTCACGCACGCGGCCAGCAGGGGGGCGACACGTGGGCGAGCCGAGGACGGCGGTGGGGAAAAGCGGAAGCAGAGGTACCTATTTGTAAAACAGAAAGAGGGGCTGACAGGTGGGGCTCCCGGGTCTGCGGGTTGAGGCGAGAAAAAGTATAGGGGCTTTTCTGCGAAACGTCGGCGACGCCGGACTGTCTGCTGCGCGCCGTCAGTAGAGAACAGGGGATCGGCCGGAGTTCTGACGACGATGGCGACTAAACAGCGGCGAATCTCTCCAAGCCGCAAAAAGAAAAGCTATAGAGGAAACCAAGGCCTACAACTCTCGTTCAGGTGGTTCGGTCTAAGGAGGGCTATAGCGGCCGCAAATCGTCGAGGATCAGGGCTCCACAGCGGTGTCTGCTGTCGCTGCTGCTGTCTGCCAGAGCGCGGCGCGCGGCGACGCGCAGAGCGCTCGACGGGGTGCGGCGGAGCTACGGTGCAAGAGGGAGAGGAGGGACATGTCTAGGAGGTCCAGGGGCTCACCGCGGTGTCGCCGGAGTGGTCGAAACGCGCGGAGGTGGAGGAGATCTTGCGCCGGGCTCGCGGACGTCGAGCTCGGACTGCGGCGGTTCACGGCGGCGCTAGGCTGCTCCGGCGAGGTTCCGGCCCAGGATTGGTACGAGCCGAAGAAGGGGAAGCAGAGGACCTCGTCGATGCTCCTGGCTAGCCTTGGAGAGCACCAGGACGCGCAGATCTCGAACGAGGCAGGAGTAGCTAGGGTTTTGCTAGGTGGTGGCCATGGTCTTCTAGGGAGGAAGGAGGGAGGAAGGTGGGGTGCCTGGGTTTCCTGGGGTGGTTGGGGTGATAAAGAGAGGGGAGAGGCACATGGGTCGAGTTGCTTTAAGCAAAAGGGAGAGGGGCATCGGGTAGAGCTAGCTTTTTCTTCTCTCTCTCCTTCTTTCTTTGCTAAGCCCCAAAGGAAAGAGAGGGGGACCAGGGGAGAGGGCAGGTCGCTGGTGGGGTCCTGCTCAAAGGAGAGAGGGGTAGCTCGGGTCTAGCTAGGTTAACGTCGGCAAGGGGCTCGGGTTGGGCTTGGTTAGGTTAGGGAAGGGGTAGCTAAGCAGGTTAGGGAAGGGTAGATGATCAGGTTAGAGAGAGGATTAGGGAGAGACGGTGCCTCGGCAAGGAGGAGTTAAGGTGGAGTAGAGTGGCTAGGATTAGGATTTTTTTAAGAGAGAGAGAGACGGAGAAGTTTTAAAAGGGATTTAACATGACAAAAACAATATCAAGCAAGAAGGTGAAAAGAATGGAGAGGTGAGGGTTTGTGGTTCACATGATCAAGCACATGGGTGGGGTGATGGATAAAGAGGGAAACAGTAAGGCTTTTGTAGGTGACAACCAAACCACATACAAGCATGATGGATCAATATGAGGGTGGAAGGAAGATAAAGGTGGGGCTCCACATAAATTAAGAATCACTTGGGATAAAACAAAAGACAAGATCCACTTTGAAAACAAAGACAACACACAAAGGAGAACAAGGTGGTGGAGGTTTGCATGGCCCATGCAAAAGTATTAAATGCCATGTTTTAATCTTGTAAAAACAAAGTAAATAGTCATGGCATTTATACATATGCATTCCAATATATGGAATAAAGCCATGCTAAAGGAAATAGAATTGGATCCACCCTAACCCACATGAGCTAGATTAAATGGCAAAAGGAAATAAAAGCTCATGGTTAATTAGGATGGTGGAATTCTAAGGTGGTGACAAGGAAAGGTGGTGGAGTGGAATAAAAGATATGCCCCCAACTCAATTTGGGCATCAAGCATTTATCAAGATTCAAATACAATATATCAAGAGCCCAAAAACAATTGCTAATGCACATGAGAGAAGAACCAAAGGAAAAAGGGTTTTATATGATGCTCAAATGCAAGGTGGCATGATGACATGAGCATGATATAATTATGATGCAACAATTATATGTGGTAAGTAGCCATTATATTACTAAACCATGTAGCATTACATATGTTAGACAGATGGGATGCTACAGTTATATAATAGTGAGTTGTCTTCTATTATGATCTATGTATTTGATGAATGTGATGCTTCTTGTCCGTATTCTTTTATCGACTCTTCACTCCATAAACCTGAGGTCATGTTTATTGAGCTCAATTTCGCTTGGGGACAAGCGAAGTCTAAGCTTGGGGGAGTTGATACGTCCATTTTACATCACTATTCTATGTCTTAATTCACTATTATTCATTGATATATTTCGTATTGAGAGGTGATACTTATGTTATTTCATCTATTTTTGCACGGTCGATGACTTTTGGAGCATGGACCGTTGCAGTCAGGATTCTGATGGAAAAGGTGCTGTTTGGAGGCAAAATTCGTGAAGATCAGAAAATCCGTTAAAATATACGGAAAATCCTATTTTTCTAGAAGACTCAGGATGCCAGAAGATGGAGTGGAGGTGGGCCATAG
Organism: Avena eriantha; assembly: GCA_910589775.1. Classification (NCBI taxonomy): domain Eukaryota; kingdom Viridiplantae; phylum Streptophyta; class Magnoliopsida; order Poales; family Poaceae; genus Avena; species Avena eriantha. Next base: position 22,558,276 of record OU342741.1, on the reverse strand, counting down.
GGGGCCCACACCACCCCATGGTGCGGGCAGGCCTAGGCCACGCCTAGAGGTGGTGTGGCCGCCCTAGCCCACTCTAGCCTCTCTCCTCTGGCGTATATCATCCCCACGAAACCCTAAGACTCGGGGAGCGACCATAGAAAGATTCCGCCGCCTCTGCGGGGCGGAAAACACCGAGAGAGAAAGGTCTCTCCAGCAGACAGATTTCGGCCGGGGGAATTCCTTCTCGGAGAGGGGAGACCGTCGCCATCAACACCACCATCAAGATGGACTTCATCGGGATCATCATCATCATCACCACCATCATCACCATCAGCACCCTCATCACCATCTCCATATTGCTGTAACAATTGAGTTGAATCTTGCATAGTTCATAGGGGAAACTTTCCCGGTGTTGATTACTCTTTGTAGTTGATGCTATTGAGTGAACCATTGAATTATTGTTTATGTTCAGATTGTTATACATCATTATTCCATCTCTGATCATGATCCATATGATGTCTTGTGAGTAGTTCGTTTTGTTCTTGAGGACATGGGAGAAGTCTTGTTGTTAGTAGTGGAGTTGCGTTGAGAAAGATTCAATAGATTGTTATTTAAGTTGTGGTGTACTTCTTCTAGTGGTGTCATGTGAACGTCGACTACATGAAACTTCACCTATATGGGCCTAGGGGAATGCATTGTGTATTTGGCTACTGATCGTAGGGGTTGCCGGAGTGACAGAAACCTGAACCCCCGTTAGGAAACCATTGCACAAGGGACGTAAGGGTCTTAGAGTTTAAAGCTGTGGTTAGGTTTCTACCTTAATTACTTTCTTGTACTTACGGATGTTTGCAAGGGGTATAATCACAAGTATGTATTAAGTCTTGGATGGGGCGGTACATTAGCACAGGTTCACCCACACAACACTTAGCAAGCTAAAGAAGATTAATCGACTATATGAAGCGAAAGCACTTGACAGTCTTCCAATGTGTCCTCGAGAACGTTTGGTCATCTTAAGTAATACAACCGGCTTGTCCTTTGCTGCATAAAGGATTGGGCCACTTGCTGCATTTATTCCTACTATCTTTTATTTACTCGTACTTTGTTTACTTGCTTTATCGAAAACCCCTAAAAATCCGTTTGCTAAGTACTTGCAGAGAATGCCTGATCCATATCACTAGCCAGCACCTTCTGCTCCTCATTGGGTTCGACACTCTTACTTATCAAAAATACTGTGATACACCCCCTATACTTGTGGGTCATTAGTCCCCACCGGACAACTCCTGGGTTATGTAGTCTCCAAGTGAGGCATCGAAGCCAACCCCACCAAGATCGACACCATCGCGCGACTCGGGAAACCCCAGTGCCTGCGCGACGTCCAGAAGTTGGTAGGGCGAGTCGCGGCTCTCAGTCGCTTCATCCCCCGACTAGGCGAGAAGGCAATGCCCCTCTACCGCCTGATGTGCAAGAACCCCACGTTCCAATGGGACGTGGAGGCCGACGATGCACTCCAAGCACTCAAAGAAGTGCTACTCGCGGCACCTCTACTCGTCGCGCCTGATGTGCAAGGAGGGCCCCATACAACACCCTGTCTACTACATCAGCGAAGTCCTAACGGATTCACGACAGCGCTACCCGCAATACCAAAAACTGGTGTACGCGGTATTCCGAGCACAGCGGCGACTCCCACACTACTTCCAGGAGCACCCAATCACGGTGGTCTCCTCCGCGTCCCTTTAGGACATCATACGCAATCGGGAGGCGACCGGGCGAGTCGCCAAGTGGGCCGTCGAAATCGGCGTCCACAACATCAAGTACGAGCCCCGCAAAGCGATCAAGTCACAAGCCCTGGCTGATTTCCTCGCAGACTGGGAAGAAGCACAGCAGCCAGAGAAGCTCCCATACCTCCACTACTGGTCGCTCCACTTTGACGGCTCCAAGAACGCCGACGGCGCAGGGGCTGGGGTCATCCTGACGTCCCCCAAAGGAGACAAGCTCCGCTACGTGCTCCACCTCAACTTCAAGCCTTGCACCAACAACATGGAAGAATATGAGGCCCTCCTTCACAGCATGAGAGTCGCTAAGGAGATGAACGTCAACCGCCTACGATGCTACGGCGACTCCGACCTAGTCGCCGGCCAAGTCGCCGGGACGTGCGACGCCGTCTCCCCAATGATGATCGCGTACCGCCAAGCTGTCGACCAGTTGGGAGGACACTTTGATGGCTACTTCATCGAGTGGATCGACAGGCACAAAAACGAGGAGGCAGACGCCCTCTCCTGCATCGGATCGACCCGACAAGCGCCTCCAGTAGGCGTCTTCCTTGACATCATCCACAAACCATCGGTCAGCCCACCAAAGGAGATCGACGTCGGGATCCCACTGCAACCAGAACCGGCCTTAGTCGCCATGGTTGTGGAACCTAGCGTCTGGACATTACCATACGTCGCCTTTCTGGAACACAAACTCCTACCGAGCAATGAGACAGAGGCGTGAATGATTTTGCGCCGCTGCAAATCCTTCGTCATCATCAACGGCGAGCTACACAAGCGCAGCGTGACCGGCGTGTTCCAGCTCTACGTACAGCCAGAAAAAGGCCACAAGATCCTCCAGGACATTCACGCCGGCGACTGCGGCCATCACGCCGGCGCCAAGTCGCTAGTCGCCAAGGCCATGCAGCACGGTTTCTACTGGCTCACCGCACACGCCGACGCCACCAACATCGTTCAACGATGCGTCGGGTGCCAGAAGTAAGCCAACCAGATGCACCTCCCTGGCTCGGCACTCAAGACAATCCCCATCACGTGGCCATTCGCCGTATGGGGCATGGACATGGTAGGCCCGTTCAGGAAGGCCCCATCTGGTTTCACTCACCTTCTGGTCGCAGTCGACAAGTTCACCAAATGGGTCGAGGCCAAGCCGATAAAAAAGTGTGACAGCAAGATGGCCACCAAGTTCCTACGCGAACTAATCTACCGGTACGGCTACCCGCACAGCATTATAATAGACAATGGCACCAACTTTGCCAAGGGGGCCATGGCAGAATTCTGTGAAGAACACGGCATCCGACTCGACCTTGCATCAGTCGCTCACCCGGAATCGAAAGGCCAAGCAGAGCGCACCAACCAGAGCATTCTCCATGGGCTCAAGCCGCGACTACATGTGCCCCTCGAGCGCACTCTAGGATGCTGGGTCGATGAGCTCCCCTTTGTGATATGGGGAATTCGCACCTCCGTCAATCGCTCAACCGGGTTCACGCCCTTCTTCATGGTGTATGGCGCCGAGGCCGTAATGCCAACTGACCTGGAGCATGACTCACCTCGAGTCGCCAACTATGTCGAGGCAGCCAACAAGGTCGCCCGCCAAGACAGCATCGATCAACTCGACGAGGCACGCGACCTGGCTTGCTCCCGCACCACCATATACCAGTAAGGACTCCACCGCTATCACAGCTGCCGAGTACGAACTCGCACCTTCCAGGAAGGTGACCTGGTCTTGCGCCTGGCCCAAGACAAGAAGGGCATGCACAAGCTCTCCCCCATGGGAGGGGCCATTCGCCATAGGCCGATTCCTTGGCAACGACGCCTACTACCTCATCGACATATGAGGTGACGACCAATTGGAGGTCGGGAGGTCATGGAATGTAAACCTCCTCAGAAAGTTATATACTTAGAACCTTGATACATTGCAAATGTATCTATAATTTTTGATGTTCCATCCTTGGTTTTATCCACTTTCTTGTGTTTTGTTCCAACTTTGGAGTACTTTTCATATGATTTCTTGGACTAACCAATTAACAAGAGCCACAGTGCCAGCTGCCTGTTTTCTGCTGTTTTGGTTCCAGGAAAGTCAGAAAATGAATATTCTCGGAATTGGATGGGACAAAAGCCAAAGTGCCTATTTTTCCGGAAATTATCAAGTGCCAGAATACGAGACGGAGAAGGGCCAGGGAGCCACCACACCACCTAGCTACGCGGCCAGGCCTGGCCCGTGCCAGGGGGTGGTGTGGCCGCTCCCGGCACCCCCTCGGCCTCCCCTTCCGACTATAAGTTGCCCTCGGGACAAAAACCCTAACGACCCGATCAAAAATCCATGAAAGAGTCTGTAGCCATCGTCATCTCCATCCCTAGATCGGGAGGGATCTGAAGCTCTTCCCGGCACCCTGCCGGAGAGGGGAATTCACCCTGGAGGCCTTCTTCATCACCATGCAAGCCTCCGGTGTGATGCGTGAGTAGTTCATCCTTGGACTACAGATCCATGTAGTAGCTAGATGGCTGGTTTCTCCTCCTTTGTGCTTTCATGTTTAGATCTTGTGAGCTCCGTTCATGATCAAGATCATCTATTTGTAATCCATACATGTTGTGTTTGCGGGGATCCGATGGATATTGAGATGCAATTTCAGATTGATTATTGATTCTATCATGTCTTTGTTATTTGAGATCTTGCATGCTTTCCGTTGTTAGTAGCTATCTTGGCCAAGTAGATGCTAGCAACTCCAAGAGTTAGTATTTATGCTCGATAGTGGGTTCATGCCTCTGGTAATCTGGGGAAGTGACAGAAATCTCTAAGGTACTAGATGTGATGTTGCTACTAGGGAGAAAACAACAATCCTTTGTTCATAGAAAAATCGTATTGTTTACTTTACACACAGTTCGTAAAGAAATAATCTGTTGCTTGCAACTTAATACTGGAGGGGGTTCGGATGATAACCTGAAGGTGGATTATTAGTCATAGATGCAGTTGGATGGCGGTCTATGTATTATGTTGTAATGCTCAATCAAGTCTCAGAGGAGTCAAGATGATTAGTATATGCATGTATTGCTTTCTCGGTGTTTGTCAATTGCCCCGCTGTAATTTGTTCACCCAGCATGTTATCTATCTAAGGAGAGCCATCTCTAGTGAACTATGGATCCTGGTCCTCTCTTTCTTTACATATAATCTAAAACTGTTTACTGTTTTGTGTTTACTTTCTGCGAACTTTTACTTCTTTCCATCTGATACATTTAATCCTTTGTTTTTCGCAAAACACGGTGAGATTGACAACCTCATCGCAAGTTGGGTACAAAGTTCTGTGGTTGTGTTGTGCAGGTCTCCATGTTGCTACTAGCACCGGCAGTGCGCCCTGCCAAAGCTCAGCTAGTAACACCTTTGAGGTGTTTCCTTGGTCCTACTGGTTCGATTAAACCTTGGTTTCATAACTGAGCGAAACTTGCTGCTGTGCTCATCATACCTTCCTCTTGGGGTTCCCAATGAGCTCTACATCGACACCACGCACCAAGCACTTTTCTGGGCGCCGTGTATTGATCCATCAAGCGATTTTCTGGCGCCGTTGCCGGGGATTCAAGGACATCTTCACAAGGGGAGTCCCTCACAATCAATCTCTTTACTTTGTTGTTTTTGTTTTGCTTAGTTTCTTTTTGCTTTGTTTGCTTGTTTTGTTCTCCAAAAACACAAAAAAAAAATTAGTTTTACTTGTTTGCTTTCTTATTTGAAAACCCAAAAAAATGACTACTCTTGAAAACACTAAGTTGTGTGACTTCACTATCACCAACAACAATGATTTTATGAGCACTCCTATTGCTCCACCTGTGGCTAAAAATACTTTCTTTGAGATAAAACCTGCTTTGCTCAATCTTGTTATGAGAGAACAATTTTCTGGTATTGGTAATGAAGATGCCGCTTCCCATCTAAATAACTTTGTTGAACTTTGTGAGATGCAAAAGCATAGGGATATAGATGGTGATATTATTAAACTGAAATTGTTTCCTTTCTCTTTGAGAGGAAAAGCTAAAGAATGGTTGAATTCCTTGACTAGGAATAGTATTGATTCCTGGACTAAGTGCAAAGATGCTTTTATTGGAAAATACTATCCTACTGCTAAGATTACATCCATGAGAAGCGAAATAATGAAGTTTAAACAACTTGATAATGAGCATGTTGCTCAAGCTTGGGAAAGAATGAAATCTTTGGTAAAGAATTGTCCCACTCATGGACTGACCGCTTGGATGATTATCCAAACTTTTTATGCAGGATTGGATTATTCTTTAAGGAACCTATTAGATTCAGCTGCTGGAGGTACCTTTATGACCATCACTTTGGGTGCTACAACAAAACTATTGCACAATATGATGGTTAATTATTCTGAATGGCATACTGAGAGAGCTCCACAAGGTAAGAAGGTAAATTCTGTTGAGGAAACCTCCTCCTTGAGTGATAAGATTGATATTATTATGTCTATGCTCGTTAATGGGAAAGCCCATATTGATCCAAATAATGTTCCTTTAGCCTCTTTGGTTACTCAAGAAGAGCAAGTTGATGTGAACTTCATAAGAGATAACAACTTTGGCAACAATGCTTATGGTAATAATGCTTATAGGAACAATTTTGGTAACAACAATTATAAGCCATATCCTCCCAACAATGGTAATGCTTATGGAAATTCTTACAACAATAATAAGAGTAGTCCCTCTGAACTTGAAGTTATGCCTAAAGAGTTTATTAGTAAACAAACTGCCTTCAATAAAACTATTGAGGAAAAACTCTCTAATGCTGAAAGAAACATAGCATATTTGGCTGAAGCTCAATCTACTTTGAATAAAATGGCTGCTAAACCTGAAACTAATGAGAATCCCTTTGCAGCTACTAATGCCATACAAGTAAGAATTGATGAAAATGTTAGACTATTATCTGAATTACATGCTAAGTGGGAAAGAGAAGATGAAATTGCTAGAAACATTAGTGTTTCTACTATTACCACCACTAGTGTTGAGGCTAGTAATAGTTCTACTACCTTAGATGATAAAGTTGATTTTGATCTTGATGGTTGCAACATCTCTGAAGTTATTAAGTTCCTACAAAAGCTTGCTAAAAGTCCTAATGCTAGTGCTATGAACATGGCTTTTACAAAACACATTATTGATGCTCTCATAAAGATTAAAGAAGAAAATATGAAACATAAAGCTTCTATTCCTATAAAACAAGAAGATGGTTGTGAACCCATCATTAATATGAAAGTGAATGACTTTGATTTCAAAGCTTTGTGTGATCTTGATAGTAGTGTTTCTATTATGCCTAGAAGGATTTATGATATGCTTGATTTGCCTCCTCTTGAAGATTGTTATTTGAATGTCCCACTTGATGCTAATGCTAAAAAGAAACTCATGGGGAGTCTTAATGATGTTCTTATTATGGTTAACGATTCCTATGTCCCCGTTGATTTCTATGTTTTGGATGTTGAATACAATGCTTCTTGTCCTATTACTTTGGGAAGACCTTTTCTTAGAACTGTTGGTGCCATCATTGATATGAAAGAATGCACCATTTAAATATCAACTCCCACTCAAGAAAGTTATAGAACACTTCCCTAAGAAGAGAGATAAGATTTCTTTTGCTTCTCCTATGAAAACAAAATTTGGTCTTAATGCTTCTTCATTTGAGAATGCTTGATTCTTTTTCTTGCTTCTTATGCCTAACTTAAAGGCGTTAAAGAAAAGTACTTGTTGGGAGATAACCCAAGAGTTTTAGTTGAGTCTTGGAAGTTATTACCTCTGTAATAACCTCTCCTTATCCTTTTTATTTGCTTTTTTTGCCAAGAGTAACCTCTAATGAGAGTGAAGTAATGATTGGGAAAGTTGTTGTCCCGAAACAGATTTCTGTGCTTCACCGTAAAAATTCCTGAGAGAGCTCTGTACGTCGGATTGAGCTATACGTTTTTGTGCTTCTGTCCCAGGTTGTTATATAACTTTCGTTAGTCCCAGGTGATTTGAGCAACAGAAGTTCTTCGAAAAAATTCGTGTTTACCTGCTGGTCTGTTTTGACAGATTTCTGCCATTTTCTGCATTTGCTTCTTGTTAGCTCCTTCTTGAGTTCCTTTGGGGAATTGAGCTTTTTGAGGGAAGTGCTACAGTAGCTAGTGTTCAAATGGAAGTTTATTTGGTGTTAGAACTGAACCTTAAGACTTACTTATCTTAAGTGCACTAATGTTGCTAATGAGATTGTGTGAAGTTTTGTATGAAGGAAAATTTTCAGGTGTATGGAAGGAATGAGTAATGAGATGAAGGATGGACTAAAGCTCAAGCTTGGGGATGCCACGCGTGTCACCCCAAGAAACATCCAAGAAGTACAAGCGTCAAAGCTTGGGGATGCCCAAGGCACCCCCTCTTCATCAATAAAAATCCCAGGTTTCTTCCAAACGCTTCATTTTTATTGTTTCATGCACAGTTGTGTTTTTTTGGAGCATCTTCTTTTTCATTTTTGTTTTGGTTTTTAGTTTGCTTGGTTTGCTTAGTGTTCTGAATAAATTGATTGGACCCCCTCTTTCACACTTTGGTTTGCAAATAGTTTGGTTTGGTTTGGAAAAGAGTAGGAAAGTTCATGCTTATGTGGTAAAAAGAGTTTGTTTTTGACTGCGGCCTTTGCTTTATCATGCCATGCTTGATATTGTTTTGGCTTTATGCTTAGTATTCTTTGATGTAGCATGACTTGTTATAAACAATTGAGATTGCTTAATGTGCCTTGGATGAATCATGCGTTGTTTAGCATATTAAAGCATAGTATAGTGGTATTCTCCTTTGATGCTTTATTTGGGTTGACTTGGCACATGCTCACACCATGTTATGACTATCTCAAGTCACCATAGCCTTTATGATCCTTTAGTTTTCAACTTGTAGTATCAATTTATGCTTTGATCAATGATGTTTTGTCTCTCTGCATGATTATGGCCATTATTGCTCTCTTAATTTGTCGCTCCCAGTCTTTTGCTAGCCTCCACAACAAAGTATGAGTTCCACTCATGCATCCAACTCCCTAAACCAAGTTATTCCAAAGAGTCCACCATACCTACCTACTAGCTTATGCTATTCCAAGTATATTCATGATTTTGATTACCTTCCACTTGTTATAAAAAACTAGTGATTAAAGCTCTCACGAACTTGATGGCACACTTTACTTTACTTACCCTTAATAAACTTGAACCATTATGTCTTCTGTGTTGTATATGCTTGCACTTATTTGTCGGGAATTAGCAGAACCATGCTTTCATGGGGAACACTTTCAACATTGCACTTGGTACTTGTACCTAGTTGATATCATGCTCTTATGTGTATGGATGTCGTCGGTGTGAAATGAAAGGGGAGCTTGTAATTCCATGGAGTTATGTATATGTGTTAGAGAAGCCTAGGCCGCTGGTCTAATCCATGCTGACATGGTGGAAACCTGCAGCGTAACCATAATGAGTTGTCTATGAAGCATTCTTCTTATAAAAAAAGAGTCCTATGCTGGAAAAAAAAGAGAAAAAGAGAAAAAAAAGAGATACTATGAAAAGAGGAAAGAGAGAAAAAAAGCACCATATTCCCATGGTAAATAAGAAGAATGCTGAGATGCTCGTTGTCTGCTTGCCTTGTCATTTGATATGGGGATTCTTCCGTATCATCGGGCAAGGGGTACCCCGTTGGCGGTTCTCAATGATACACATGTACTTACGATGACAAGAACTTACCGGTGACTAAACTTGAGTAGCATGAGGAGCGGCCCTCGAATACAAGGGACATGAGATTTCTGACTTATACTTCGTCAAGCATGTACACCATAGTTTGTTCACTTTAACCTTCATCACTTCAAGATGCTTATGATAGGGGCAATGAGATCTGAAAGCTATGAGTACCATAATTTTTGGAAGCTCTTTATGAGACTTGAATCCCTACTTCCTTTTACAAAAGGCCTTTCTTCCACCATTATATTGAGTCTCCACCTTCTAACTTTATGCACCTACTTTGAGAGCATTGTGGCCATTCTTAGTTCTATGTGCATTGTCCCAAGACTAGTTGATTGATGCATAACTTGTTATTGCTTGTTTGAAACTATTGTATCTAGTCACTCTTATGAACTTTGAAGGTGTCCTATGCATTTATATTTGCTACTCTATTGAGGGACAAACTGAATACTATTATGCTATGTTTTCTTTATGTGAAACAAACAAACGTCTTGCAAAGCATTGTTATTCATGAATCTTTTGTTTGTGCCATTTCATGTTGCATCATAGTTTCTTTGCTTATTGCCAGAACTTTGTCTTTCATGTTATGATTGAAGTACTATGATCCTAGCTTTGAATATTTTGCAAATACTTTGATCAAGTCTTTGATGGTGCATGTCACCTCAAAAATTATTTTCTTTTTATCACTTACCTACTCGAGGACGAGCAAGAGTTAAGCTTGGGGATGTCGATACATTGCAAATGTATCTATAATTTTTTATGTTCCATGCTTGGTTTTATCCACTTTCTTGTGTTTTGTTCCAACTTTGGAGTACTTTTCATATGATTTCTTGGACTAACCTATTAACAAGAGCCATAGTGCCAGCTTCCTGTTTTCTGCTGTTTTTGGTTCGAGGAAAGTCAAAAAATGAATATTCTCGGAATTGGACGGGACAAAAGCCAAAGTGCCTATTTTTCCGGAAGTGATCAAGTGCCAGAATACGAGACGGAGAAGGGCCCGGGAGCCACCACACCACCTGGCCACGCGGCCAGGCCTTGCCCGCGCCAGGGGGTGGTGTGGCCGCTCCTGGCACCCCCTTGGCCTCCCCTTCCGACTATAAGTTGCCCTCGGGACGAAAACCCTAAGGACCCGATCAAAAATCCACGAAAGCGTGTGTAGCCGCCGTCATCTCCATCCCTAGATCGGGAGGGATCTGAAGCTCTTCCCGGCACCCTGCCGGAGAGGGGAATTCACCCTGGAGGCCTTCTTCATCACCATGCAAGCCTCCGGTGTGATGCGTGAGTAGTTCATCCTTGGACTACAGATCCATGTAGTAGCTAGATGGCTGGTTTCTCCTCCTTTGTGCTTTCATGTTTAGATCTTGTGAGCTCCGTTCATGATCAAGATCATCTATTTGTAATCCATACATGTTGTGTTTGCGGGGATCCGATGGATATTGAGATGCTATTTCAGATTGATTATTGATTCTATCATGTCTTTGTTATTTGAGATCTTGCATGCTTTCCGTTGTTAGTAGCTATCTTGGCCAAGTAGATGCTAGCAACTCCAAGAGTTAGTATTTATGCTCGATAGTGGGTTCATGCCTCTGGTAATCTGGGGAAGTAATAGAAATCTCTAAGGTACTAGATGTGTTGTTGCTACTAGGGAGAAAACAACAATCCTTTGTTCATAGAACAATCGTATTGTTTACTTTACACGCAGTTCATAAAGCAATAATCTGTTGCTTGCAACTTAATACTGGAGGGGGTTCGGATGATAACCTGAAGGTGGATTATTAGTCATAGATGCAGTTGGATGGCGGTCTATGTATTATGTTGTAATGCCCAATCAAGTCTCAGAGGAGTCAAGATGATTAGTATATGCATGTATTGCTTTCTCGGTGTTTGTCAATTGCCCCGCTGTAATTTGTTCACCCAGCATGTTATCTATCTAAGGAGAGCCACCTCTAGTGAACTATGGATCCCGGTCCTCTCTTTCTTTACATACAATCTAAAATTGTTTACTGTTTTGTGTTTACTTTCTACAAACTTTTACTTCTTTCCATTCGATACGTTTAATCCTTTGCTTTCCGCAAAACACGGTGAGATTGACAACCTCATTGCAAGTTGGGGACAAAGTTCTGTGGTTGTGTTGTGCAGGTCTCCACGTTGCTACTAGCACCGGTAGTGCGCCCTGCCAAAGCTCAGCTAGTAACACCTTTGAGGTGTTTCCTTGCTCTTACTGGTTTGATTAAACCTTGGTTTCATAACTGAGGGAAACTTGTTGCTGTGCTCATCATACCTTCCTCTTGGGGTTCCCAACGAGCTCTACATCAATACCACGCACCAAGTACTTTTCTGGGCGCCGTGTATTGAGCCATCAAACCTCACACTGTACTCCATCGGAATATATAATGAAATTCATTCGGATCGAACAAATTGTGTCCACTCGCCATATTCTTGTGGCACTCGCACTCGTACATAGTAGCAATACGCTACTTACGGAAGTTAACCTCTGGTCGAGCGACCGACACGGCTAAGTAGTGCGGCACAAGGGCACCAGAAATATTTGGGCCTTGGGTCATCCACGAAAAACGCCAACCCGGAGCCGCCATTGGAGTCACCTAGCCCGACTGGCCCGCCAGGCCAAGACATCCGGTACACGCTTCTCACAACGATATGTCCCTCCCACCCTCGTGCAAAGCGACTTGAACGGTTAAGTACCACGCACGGGGACTCCGCAAAACGGGAAACCCCACGTGGCTCGGGAACACACCAAGTAAGAGAGTTGCCTAGGGCTCGCCAAGCAACTGGCTCTCTAGGCCAGGGGAGGAGACGCGTTACGAACAACACACTCACAACCTGCAATAGGAGCATGACCAATATGGTCGGGCACCACGCTCGGGGACTCGCTTATAAGTCAGTCATACTCGCGCTCGGGGACTCGCCACTCAGAAGACGTGAGGGATAAAAACAATGCATAAACAAAACAAATACACAAAAGTATACGATCGACTTATACCCCATTAAAGGGCGGACGCGCTCGGGGACTCGCTCAATCAAAACAATGCATAAACAAAACACAACACACATTCCTAATCACAGCACGAGTCGATCGACTCCTCGTGGCATATATTGTAAAAATATCTTACAGCATTCGCCACTTGGCGTACATTATAACTTGGACAATTACATTGTTTACTCAACAGGCCCTGATGAACAAGCAGCGCCACCCCCCTTGACGCGCACAAAAGGCTGCCACGGGTTCATCGGGTACGTTGTCAGCGACTTCGACAACAACGACCGGAAGGGCTGCTCCGACTTCATGTCGCGGTGCTCCGGCTCAGGGTCGCTAGGCGCCAACACCGTCTCCTGATACGGCAGCAGATCCCCCATCGCCAAGACACGATCGGCGTAAGGGGTGGCCTTCACGGTCAGCTTCAGCACCTCTGACATCTCCACTGTGTCGGTCGCCGACGGACAGCCACTCGTCACATCATCAAGGGCGAAGTCGTCGGGGAAATGGGCGAGACCCAAGCTCAACGCTGTGGCGGCCCCGCGCCTGAACGCTGAGCGCGTCATCCACTCCACAACGGCGGGCACCTCTTCCAGATAGCGCCACACCTCCGTAAGCCCCCCAGGGATAACTTCGGTGGGAGACATGCCCTGAAGAGCCGCTTGGACGCACAACGCCGAGGCCGTGGCCGCATTCACCATGGCAGTCACGCACTGCGAGGCGTTGTAAGTTTGCACCACCGGGTCGCTTTGGCCTACCACAGCTGCAAAGTCAGGCGTTAGTGAAACTACGAAACCCCCAAAGCGGGGACTCGACAAAAGGGTTAAGCAAAGACAGAGACTCACCAAGGATTTTGTGGCAGTTCTCCTTGACGTGCTTCTCCAAGGCAGTTTGCTCGTTGTGCAGCCCCACGGTGCTGGAGTCCGTGGCTTTGCGTTCTTCCTCAGCCGCAGCGACTGCAGCCTTCGCTCCCTCCTCCAAAGAAATCGTGGCCGCTTTCGTCTCCTCCAAATCCTTGACCAGAGAGGTTATTCGTCCATTCGCTGCATCCAGCTCGGGGACCGGAACATACCCCTCAGGGGCCTTAGAGATCTCAGCCGGGAAACCATCTGCAAGAGAAGACATCAGAGTGCTATACACAACCAGCTCACACCTAAAAGAGGAGAACAAAGACAAGCAGACACTCACCAATAGTTTCCTAAACCCGCCGGTTCACCTCCTGCGCTTCGCGCAAGTCATGCTCCAAGCGCTCTCTTGCGGCCTGCCGATCGGTCGACTCCCTTTGCAATCCCTGCAAACAAAGAACTCACCTAAGCATTTGACAAAACAAAACCCAGTTCCCAGCCGCTGAAATTCAGCGACCAGAAACTCGGGGACTAGAGAAGGAGGAAAAATAAAATCAATTCCTAGCCGTCGAAATTCAGCGACTAGGAATTCGGGGACTGGAAAGGAGCAAGAGGTTCAGTTCCCAGACGCTGACATTCAGCGACCAGGAACTCGGGGACTGGACATACCTGAATAGCAGCGCCGAGCATCTTGTGAAGTTCCCCAGCGTCAGTCGACGGGATTGTGAAGGAAGTGCGCCCGCGACAGGACCCAATGTCCGCGTCAATGATTTCTGGACTTTGCGGAGACTGCGTGTCCGCCACACCTGGAAACCCCTTCGCCATAAAATGCGGGAACATCGCCGACGCTCTGGCGGGGGCGCTGGTTGTCTGGACCGGCGCTTCCGGCATGGACGTAGCCAAGGCTGGCTCCAATCGTGTCGCCACCACCTCTTCGGCGATTGGCGCAGCAGCTGACTCCGCGGCGCTTCCTTTGGTCGCAGCGTCGTCGGCGCCCCCTTTTGCTTCTTCGCGACCTCGGCGGTCGCCACATCTTCGGAGGCCTTTCTCTTCTTGGGTAGGTCGCCCTCTCCCATGTCAGTGGCCGGTGGAATCTTAGCCACCGAAGGACGGCCAATCTTCTTGGCCCCCGACCTACACGAGCCCCCTTAGTCAATACAACGACAATACAAAAGGAGCAAAGCAAATTGGGACGTGGGAGCGCTACTTACTTAGCGACTAGAAGGACGCGAAGCCCGGTGCTAATGTGGGCAGGCTTGTCCAACTCGGGACCTAGCTTGCGGCTGAGCCCCCTCTCGAAGACGTCTGAAGCCCACGAAACCAAGGGCTTCCTTGACGATGAAGCTGCAGTCACCGGGATCTCTAGCTCCGACGCGGCCGCCCTTCTCGGCTGTGGCGACTTGGACGCCATCGCCTCAGCCGCTTCTTGGCATGGAACCCCCTAGGCCGTCGGTGCAATCGCCGCTAGGGGAACCTCTACCACCACCTCCGTGTCCTTGCCCTCCAACCCCTTCGTCGGGACTGCATCCCTTGGGGCCTTGTGCGAGACTTCGAGAGAACCTTCATCGTCGGAATCGTCATCCGACTCGAACACCACCACCGACTTGGCCGGCGACGCGGGCCTTTTCACTGGCGAGTTGGGCCGGCGTGCGGGCTTCGACGGTGTAGCGGTGCGTCGAGACGTTTGCTCCTGTGCGACCTCGTCGCCTTCGTCTTGCTCGTCCAGGCTACGGCTCACTTCGACTTCACGTTGTCTCTGCATCCGGGTCTTGCGAGCCATAGGCGCTGGGGGAGGGACTTCTTCCTCCTCCCCGCCGTTGTCGGAAGGGTCCCCCTCGGAGACTTCCTCCAGTTCCTGGGGAACCTCTTCATCAAGTGGAGGGAGCCAGCCCTCCAACACCTGAAAAAGCTGGGAACCACCACGAGTCAAAAACACCAAGCGAAGAGACAGAAATTGAGACACGGACATAGCAATTGGAAAGAGAACTTACTGTGGGGGCTTCATTCTTCACAGGAGTATACGGGGCGACCCCGACCGCCACGCTGGTGAACTCTGCGTCGGTGATCTTCTTCAAGGCGGCCTTGTAGTCCTCGGCCTCCCATGACTCCTTGCTGGTTCGAGATGGGTCATGCTTTCCGATGTATTCATACATCTAGTGCGGTCGAGCCGCCAGCGGAACCAGGCGCCGCCCGAGCCAGCAGTTGTAGAGATTGATCGGAATGAACCCCTAGACCTTCAGCTTTTGGATCTGATCCATCATTTCTGTGACGGCCATCCGCTGATCTTCGGGAAGCTTCTTCGGCGCCAACCGATGGGGCTCGCTCCTCTCGGCGACGAACTCGGGAAGAGCCACCTCGCCGGAGGGACTGGCTTCCTTGACGTAGAACCAGCTCTTCTGCCACTCGCTGGCGGCCTTCTTCGGCAGGAGGAGCTTGACGAAGTTGGCCTTCGGCTTCAGTTGAAAGGTGACTCCACCTGCGGCCAGCATCAAGCTGTTGGACGCTTCGCGCCCGATGCGGCCGTGGAAGAGCTCCAGCCACAACGGGAAGTACGGTCTACAGCCGAGGTAACATTCGCAGAAGGCAACGAAGATCGCTAGCTGATCGATGCTATGCGGACCAAGATCCGATGGCTTGATCGCGTAATACACGCAGAAGCGGCGGAAAAAGAGTGAGGTGGGGAATCCCGAACCCCTCTCAAGATGACTAGGAAAGCAGATGAACTCGCCGGGTCGCGGCTTTGGCTCGATCTCGGAGGAGGGAGGAACCCGCCAATTCCCCTTGTGAAGCACTCCGGCGTCCTCGAAAGATCTAAGTTGGGTCGTGGTGCACTTGGATTTCCCCCATGAGCCCTTGGGAGGCGCCATTGGGTAGGATGGGGAATCGCACGATGCGGGAAGAAAAAGTCGGAAGGACGCAGACAGGAAGATTGGAGGTAGGAAGAACGAATGAGGAACAATGAAGAATGCGAAGAAGGGCTGCGGAGCTGAGCCATCACTCCCCTTATATGGGAAACACCACCTGCCAAAATCGGGGTGGCCGTTACTCACGGTAATTGCGCCGTAGTTACCGTTGGAAATTCCAACGGATAGTTTGACCAGGTTTGACGGTCCAACTCCTTCAGTCCACCCGCCACCCGCCAGTCTTTCCATTCGCCGAGACGACGACTGGGCGGCAGTGACATTCATTGAAGCAACAAGTGGAAACATGGGGAAATTCTCCTTGGTGCTAATGGAGTCCATCGCCGACTCGACTGGACGCCCAAATTGGGTTCGCCTACTCCGAACGCCAAAAGGACGCCTACGCCTGCATCAACGATGGCCTCGGGGACTACTGATGGGGATATGCCCAGCAGGACGTTCCGATTGGGCCGAAAGGCCTGCGAGTGCGTCTGAAAGACGGCGACTGGACTACGAAGGAAGGAAAGGCCCAACGACTGGCTACTAGAAGCCCAGAAGTTTAGCAGAAGCCCAGTCGGACTAGGTCAAAGTCTCTAGATCCTTATCTTGCTCGGTGATAGCTTGCAAACCCTAGCGAGGTGCTTCATATATAAACCTCCCTAGGATATCCTGGAGACGCACGTTCCATCATACACCCCCTCAAGCGACTCGCTGCCTAGCCGCCGAGCTCGCCACCCCTATAACTCGCTCTCTCATAATCTAATCTAGCAGGAGTAGGTCTTTACCCTCCGGGGGGCCGAACCTAGGTAAACCCATACATCCACCCCGATCTCGTACCGCAGATGGCCGCCAACTCTTCCTCACGAAATACTCAATCGCTGCCAGTGGCAGCGACTGCCGTGGCCATTTCCACGACAACCGATATGCGCAATATACACAAAAGGCTTGACTATAAGAGCTAAGATGTACAACCACTCCCTAAACCTGCAAGGCACCACATGCACCTGACATTAAGCTTGAATCATGTAAAGAAGATTACATGGGGAAGAGAGAACGAACATCAGGTGATATTAAAAGGGAATGTGTTGGTACTTCCACTAGTGCACACCCCCCCTCTAACACCGGTTTGGAGGGCCCTCTAACAGCGGTTGTAGAACCGCTGTTGAGGGTTTGGTGTTAGAGGGGCCCCCCCTTTAACACCGGTTCTTATACGAACCGGTGTTAAAGGGTGGCGCACGTGGGGCTGCCGCAGGGCTCAGGGCCCCCCCCCTTTAACACCGGTTCGTAACACGAACCGGTGTTAAAGGTTCAGTGCCGCGGCAGGAAAAAGAGATAAATCTCTGCCGCGGTAGAGTTCTACCGCGGCAGGAAAACGGCCTAAATCTCTGCCGCGGCAGAGTTCTACCCCTGCCCCGTTCTGGGCGTATTTCTGCGACGCGGCGGGGACGGGGAGGGGGGAGGGGGAATCGATCGGGAGCGGTATACACATACATCGTCATCGGTACATACGAGTACATGAATAATTAAGCAACTATTATTATACACAACATCGTCATTGTGTGGTATTCTCCGTAAACGTTGAAGCATCAAGTACAAGACAAACACGTTCAAGCATATATACAACGTTCATTTTGGTGGATATCTAAAGAGTTCTCCGCCTGGCGTGACGACCTCATCAAGTATGAACCCCGCCAATTCCTCTTGAATGGCTCGTATGCGGTCAAATGGTAGGAGTTGGTCCCGCATCCGTTCGATCTGAATATATATGAAGAATGGGGTCAATATATATATAAGAATAAAACTCCACACAATTGATGGTAATAAAATAATGTTGTGTACTTTGTTTACTTACTCTAAGTTGTTCTAGTGCGGCTTGGCCCGTCGCACATATCGTGTTACGAATGAACTCGCAAACATAGTACCCACATAAGTTATTGCCGTGTCCCTGATGCGCGCACTTTACGAGAATAGAGAGTTCAATCAAAATAATAATCAATAAAGCATGATATAATGGAATTGGAAGCAGAATCAAAGAGATACGCAGACCTAGCTAGCTAGTATTACTTACATTTTGGTCTACAAATTTTAGTTCTTCTGACCATTCACCCACGAACCTGCCCGTGAACCTTTTCCAAACCCTGTCCGGCAAAGAAAATGGATAAAGGAGTAATTAATTACTTGTTGTCACGAAAGTTGCCGATCTAGTGCGATAATATGATTGAAATTACCTCTGGAGCATCTCTCTAAAGTCTGCCCATAGCTCTTTTTCTTTTCGTAACGAGTCCATGACAAGGACTTTTCCTGAGTTAGGTTGAATGACTAGCAGAATAAAGTGGAACCTACGCACGCATAACTCATCATCAGTTACACTTAACATCGAGTAAGCCAAAACAGAATGTGTACAAGAGAGGGTAACAGTACTCACGAGAAGTTGTAAGGCAATAGTATTTCCCTTTTGGTTTGTTGTCTCAGTAAAGACCTTAGCAATAAATCTTCTATTTGCCCGGGTTTGGTTCTTACCACTTCTTCATGAACTCTATTTGGGTCAACGAACCCAATGTCAAAAGGTCCTCCTTTCATGCATTCCATAACCTTTTTCCTGCATAATAGTATATACATATATGGTGAGCATATATATACATGCAATTAATGAAGTGAATGAGATGAGATAGAAAATACAGAAATAGTACTTACACACAATAAAGGATGATGGCAGCTTTGTCGAGTTCCTTCTGATTGAATAGAAAATGCAAGTCTTGAATGTTGAAGTCGATCTCGTCGTCTCCGCACAAGAAAATCTCATCTCTTATATGCGCTGTGATCCATTCTTCCTTTCTCGTCTTGCAGAAATCAAGGTACCACTTGTGCAATCTTCGCATCTTTGTTGGTAGATTCTTGAGCTCCTCTTTCTTGACGAGATTCTTCCCATACTTCCATGGCTGTATAGGGTTGGCATCGCATTTGGGCAAGTTGTCTCCCATGATGTTCAAGTATGCAATGTAAGTCATCCCCATCTCATTGGCCTTTCTTTGTAGCTCTGCCTCGTCATCATTTACGGGAAGAGCGTCCCGTGTGTCGAACACTTGGAGCGGGGCGCATGATTGGTTTTCCTGCTCTCCGAGCATGGGAACTGTTTTCTGGGGTGCCGCACGACTGCTACTTTCAGTCTCCCTATGGCGCCTTGCATCCGCCTTCAAAATCTGGCGCTCGTAGTCCAGCACAAGTGGGGTTTCAGGTTTCAAAAGATTTTGTAAAACTTCTCCACCACCGTCGGATCTATTTTCTCCTTTGGCTCGGCCCGTCTAGGTGCAAAGAATTTCTTGACCTCTTCTTCCGAGATCCTATTGGTCTCCTCGTCGCTGCGATTCCACGGTAAAACCGGCAATGGCTTGGCGGAAGGCTGCGGGACGTAGTTTTTTGAACTCTTTGGCGTACGGTTTCCTGCGGATTTCTTTGTGGCAGTGCTAGTGATGCTCTTCGTGGCAGTGCTCTTCCGCTTACGCTGAGGAGATGGCTGAAGCGCCAGAGATGGCTGACGGGCAGGAGATGGCTGGCGCGCCGGAGATGGCTGGTGCGCCGGAGATGGCTTCCGCGCAGGAGATGGCTGAAGCGCCGGAGATGGCTGCCGCGCAGGAGATGGCTGAAGCGGCTCAGACTACTGACGCTGCGGAGACGGCGGGGGTGCCAGTGGCCTCCAATTTGGAAGCACGATGTGTTCCTTCTTCCAAAGAATGGTTGTTTTCACTGCAAATTTGAGTTGAGTTTCCCCTTCACCTGTAGAATGGTCAAGCTGTGCTTCCTCATATTCCTTCACAACCTCATCCACCCCGACAATAGCATAGCCATCTGGAATCGGTCGGCAGTGGTAAGTTCCACCAGCTACAAGAGGTAAGGCATAGCCGACAGCCACCTTAATGGATAAGCCCATTAATCTCACATGCAGCTCAGCGTGTTCGCTCTCCGTGATCTCATCCACGGGGTATCGAGGACCCGCCATTTCAAGCGTGGGTTGCACGTTCTCCGCGGAAGCCACGCTGCTTTTCTACGCAGAGTCTGGGCCGCCGGCAGATTCCAATGCAGGCTCTTCGTGCCGCTGAGATGGGCCGGTAGCTTGATGGCTCTGTTGTGCATTCACTTGCGCATGCAGCGCCACAAGTGCATGTTCTATCTGTGTCATCCGCTCTGTACACTCTTTTTATTTTCTGCCGCGCCATCTATAAGAGTCGCTCCACTCGGCAAACCCATCCTTCCACGTCATACCCCTTGTGCCTCGTGCATGTCCAGGGTGTTCTTTTTTACCGATGGCGCATGTGAGCTGGTCATTCTCTCTGTCGGGATGGAAGGTCCTGGCGGCTGTTTCCTCGTATGCCATGATGAGTTCAGTGACGGGTTTGGAAAGGAGGGTTGGGAAGATACACAATCATGTTTCTGGGTCCAACCTTGCCCCGATTCCGTAGAACCAAGTCTTTGCACGTAGGTCCCACCCATGTGTTTGGGGTGTGATCCCTCTGTCGCGCAGGGCCTTCTCAGCTTCCTCCCACTTAGGCCTCTGAGATATGTAGCCACCTGACCCTGTCCTCTGGTGATATTCCTTCTTCTGGGCATTTAGCATATTGGTTTCTGACCTCTTTGTAGCTATAGCACCTTCCTTGTATGCCACAAATTCGCGCCAGTGAGGTCTTATCTTCGCATAATATGCGTCTTCGAAATCTGGAGTCTCGCGAGCTTTGACAAATTTGTTCAATTTTGTCTTCCAGTTGCGGAAAGCGTCAGCCATCTTCTTTAGAGTCCACTCTTTGACCTTTTCCTTTATAACCGGTTTGTTTTCATCCTCCTCTAGCGGAAGGGTGAAATTTACCAACAGCGAATTCCAAAGCGTTTCTTTGGATCTTTCATCGACAAAGGTACCGTCGCCCTTCTTTGGCTTATTACAATATTCAATTATGATTGGGATTTGGTCCCTAACAAGAACTCCAGCCTAACGTACAAATTTGTCTGCGGCCTTCTTGGGCTCCATCGGCCTGCCATCAACACAGACTGCTTCAATCGTGAACTTTGCACGATCTTTCAACCGATGGCTCGCGCCTCACTTGCTCTTTTTCGTAGAAGAAGATGGTTGCTGGCTGGTCGATCCAGAGGGCTAAAAGAAGAAAGAAGCGTTAATTAATACATGTAGAAGAAGATTGTTGGTGGAAGTCAGCAGAGGCTTAATCAATGTATATACCTCGCCGGACTTTGTAATCACTAAATTGCGTTCACCGGAGTCTTCATCTTCTCCATGACTACTTGAGCTGTCATCATGTCCCTCCAAGTTCAGATATTGTGAGGTGTCCTCATCGATAATGTTCTCCATTATTTCTTCTTCTTCAAGGTTTCTACTAAGTGGATCCATAGTTTCTAAAACAATAATATTATCTAGAGTAAGAGAGTAAACATTCAAGTGCACTTGGATTCATACACAAATATACATATTATTCATACAAAAATACACAAATAAATACACAAATGAAATTAAAACCCTAAGGATGCTTGATCATTTTAAACGAGTTCCGAGGGGTCCAAACCCTAATTCGGAGAAATCCCGGATGCTCCAGAAAGCGGCGGCTGGCGGTGCTGGAGAGCGACCTAGGGCGCGCGAGGGTAGCGGGTTCGCCTCAGCGTGATGCGGCCTACCTAAAACGGGCGGCGCCACTACCTAGGGGTCACCGGAGCGACGTTAACAATGACGGCTAGCGGCGGCGCTTGCAGAGCAGCGAGGTGACGACCCTAAACTAATACTAACTATAAAATACACTAAATAACCCTAAACTAAATACACTAAACTACACTAAATAAATAACATTAAACTAAATAACCCTAAACTAAATAAATAACCCTAAACTAATAACCCTAAACTAAATAAACCCTAAACTAATAACCCTAAACTAAATAAACCATAAACTAATACTAACACTAAACTACTAATACTAACACTAAATAAACCTTGCAGACTAAATAAACCCTAAACTAATACTAACACTAAACTAATACTAACCCTAAACCTTGCAGAGCGGCGGCGACGGGGGTGGCGGCCAACACGGGCGCGCGCGGTGGCGGATGGTGCTGGCGCGGCGGGGTGCGTCGACTGCGACGGCGACAGCTCGCGCGCGGGGAGGGGGGCGACGGCGCTCCCGCGGGATGGCGACGGTGAGGGCAGCGACGGCGGGGGCTGGACGGCGACGGCTGGACGGCGCGCGTGCTTTCGATCTCGATGGGGGGAAGAAGGAAGGGGAAGGCGTGCATTATAACCCCCCCCCCCCCCCCCCTTTAACACCGGTTCGTGGCTGGAACCGGTGTTAAAGGGGGGGAATTCGTTTCGCGCCCGCAACCCCCCCTTTAACACCGGTTCCAGCCACGAACCGGTGTTAAAGGGGGGTGTGCGCGCGCGAAACGAAATAAATGCGCCCCCCTTTAACACCGGTTCGTGGCTGGAACCGGTGTTAAAGGGGGGCATTTATTTCATGCATTAAAGGGGTGGGGGCATTTATAATTCAAAAAATAGGATATGAATTTAGAAAATTCATATCTTATTCATTTCAACTCAGAAAAATATGAATAATATATCATAATTTTCAGAAAAATAATATCTATCCATTCATGTAAAAAACATTTTATATTTACTTTAGATGAAAACTTTCAAAATGATTAAAACACTTACATATAAATTTTGATTATTCAATTCAAACAAAAATAAATTGTCAAATCCTAAAACTTTGAACAAGAAATATTAAGCATCTAAAAAGGAATCTAACCCTATTTTATTAGAGCAAATCATATTTTATTTTGTATTAACATTTTTGAATTGATTGGATATTTAAATGCCGCATCTTTTGTATACACTTGAATCTGACAAAGCCTCGCTCAACTTGCGTTGGATTTTTGATAAAATAGCATATTGTGAACCTAAAAATGATTTTTGTAAAAAATCATGAGCATCGTATCATATACCTGTAGTTCATATCTGACCCACTTCCTACCGATTCGGCAGGAATTTGTCTTTTTCACCAGAGGTGGACGGAAATGTTTTAGATCCCCCTGTTGGTACATTGTCCATATAAGGTGGTCTAGTATTTTTGTAAAATGTGGTGGTGGTTTTTTGAATTAGCCATTTGGTGGTTGCTTCACAAAATCGTCCGTTTTTTATGCTCGGAAAATGGAAAATGCCTTTTTGGTGCGATAAAAAGGAAAACTTCATCTTGCAACATTGTTTGCCATGCCATGATGCACATGTATGCACAATATGGCCATATTATCACAAACTATGCCTTGATTCTAGCCATAACATTGGTCATTTGACCCGAAAGCCAAGAAACCTCGAATGAGATAGGTCATTTTGTGAAGGAGATAGAACTGGAATTAAAATACAGAATGTAACTAATAGTAAGTTACATAAAGCACGACTGAAAATTAAGATACATAAAAGAACTGAAAATTAAGATACATGGCCAGATTAAGTAACAATCGGCCGAACTTGTTTCGGAATGTTGGAGTGATTCAGTCATGCTCCTGCCTACACCTGTAATACTCGCCACTATAATCGTCGTACTCACCACCGCCGTCATCGCTGTCGTCGTCAGGGTCGCCGTAATTGAACCTTGAAGGCTGAGTACGCGTGGGCTGGACTTGAGGGTAGCGCAGACGGGGGTTAGAGTCGGCGGCAGTGTCATAGGCCATGACGCTCTGCAGAGTCCGACCGCGCCACCATAGCCGACGGCCAGCCTCGTTGAAGTTCGGAGGAGGTGGGTCGTCCTCCTCGTGCCTAGCGAGCGCCCTCTCACGCCGATCCACGAAGAAGGCTTCCCAAGTAGGGAAATAGTCGGGATGCCATCTAGGATTCCTCCGCTGCTCCGGCGTGAGCTCGAAGTAGTAGTGGTTCGTGATGGCCATCCGGCGCGCCACACCTAGAGGGACAGGAGGAACCGGCACGCCTCCGGCGCTCAGCATCCAGCCGACGTGGACACAGTAGCCCGACGGGCAGGGGTAGTTCGAGGTGCAAAGCGCCTCCTCCTCCCTGGGGGTTAGTGCTACGGTGGAAGCCATGGGAAAGAGGTATGAGGTTGCAGATATGAGTCTAGAGATGTGCAATGACAATGGAGGCCAACCCTACATATATATAGTGAAGAAACTGGCGGGAAGAACTAGCGGGAAGAACTGGCGGGAAGAAAAATGGCGGGAAGAAAAATGGCGGGAAAAATGGCGGGAAAAAATGGCGGGAAGAAAAATGGCAGGAAAAATGGCGCGAAGAAAAATGGAGGGAAGAAATAGAAGAAAGAAAAATGGCTCATTTAATACATATACTGTTAACAGAAGAAATATGACATTGATTTCCATGTTGAGATACATATGTGTGCCAAAAATGGCTCAATTAATACATATAGTCAATCTTATGATCGCGTCGGCCGTAACCATGGAGTATCAACACTGTTTAACAGGATGGCTGGGTCAGTCTTCACTCTGAAGGGCGGAATTTTATCAAACTTATTATAATCTTCTGACATGTCTGTCTTGTCCTCCACTCGCACGATGTTTCTTTTCCCTGAAAGAACTATGTGACTCTTTGGCTCATCGTGTGATGTATCTGTTTGCTTATTTTTTTTCTTTTTTTCGGTTTGGTAGACATGTCCTTCACATAGAAAACCTGAGCCACATCATTGGCTAAGACGAATGGTTCGTCTAAGTTCTTGTCTACCTTCATAAGATTGTTGAGATCCACCGTTGTCATTCCGTACTTCTTGTCTACCTCAACCCCCCCTCCTGTTAGCTTGACCCATTTGCATCGAAACAAGGGGACCTTAAAATTAGGTCCATAGTCAAGTTCCCATATCTCCTCTATGAACCCATAATACGTGGTCTTTTGCCCATTGTCTTCTGCTGCATCGAAGCGGACACCACTATTTTGGTTGGTGCTCTTTTTATCTTGGCCTATCGTGTAAAATATATTCCCATTTTATCTCGTACCCTTGGAAAGTACATACAGTCGAAGATGGTGTCCTGGCCAACAAGTACAGCTGATCCCCAACAGTGGTGTTATTCGTGAGAAGTCTTTGCAGCCAGCCGCCAAAACTCGCCATGTGTTCACTTATAATCCATTCATCAGACTGCCCGGGTGTTTGAGGCGTATTAAATTCTTGTGTTCATTGATATACGGGGCAACCAAGATAGATCTTTGTAAAACTGTGTAGTGTGCTTGATTGAGAGAATGCCCGTCCCTACATATCATTGCTTTACATCCTAGGGTGCCTTTTCCACGCAGTCTCCCCTCATGTCGTGATTCTGGAACACCAATCTCCTTAAGGTCAGGAATAAAATTTACACAGAAATCAATGACCTCCTCTGTTACATAGCCCTTGGAGATGCTTCCTTCTGGCCTAGCACGGTTATGAACATATTTCTTTAAGACTCCCATGTACCTCTCAAAGGGGAACATATTGTGTAGAAATACAGGACCGAGAATGGCAATCTCTTCTACTAGGTGAACCAGGAGATGCGTCATAATATTGAAGAAGGATGGTGGGAACACCAACTCAAAGCTGACAAGACATTGGGCCACATCTGTCTGTAACCCTGGTAGGCTTTCTGGATCGATTACCTTCTGAGATATTGCATTGAGGAATGCACATAGCTTCACAATGGGTACTCGAACATTTTCAGGTAGAAGCCCCCTCAATGCAATCGGAAGCAATTGTGTCATAATCACGTGGCAGTCATGAGACTTCAGGTTTTGGAATTTTTTCTCTGACATATTTATTATTCCATTTATATTCAACGAGAAGCCAGACGGGACCTTGATACTGCTCAGGCATTCAAAAAAGATTTCCTTCTCTGCTTTGGTAAGAGCGTAGCTGGCAGGAGTTAAGTGGCATCATTTACCCTTCTCGTTCTCAGGATGCATAGGCTCTTCAGGGTCTTTCAAACGTTGCTGGTCCTGCCGTGCTTCCGGTGTATCTTTTGTCTTCCCATACACTCCTAGGAAGCCTAGAAGGTTCACGCAAACATTCTTCGTCACGTGCATCACGTCGATTGAAGAGCGGACCTCTAAGACTTTCCAATAGGGTAGGTCCCAAAATATAGATTACTTCTTCCACATGGGCGCGTGTCCGGCATCGTCATTCGGAACAGATAGACTGCCAGGACCTTTTCCAAAGATTACTTCTAGGTCCTTGACCATACCAAATACCTCCTCACCGGTACGGAGGACAGGCTTCCTCCGGGGTTCTGCCATACGTTTGAAATGCTTGCCTTTCTTTCTTACTGGATGCAGGTTCGGAAGAAATCGACGATACCCTAGGTACCAACCTTCTTACATTTATCCAAATATACACTTTCAGTCTCATCGAAACAGTGTGTGCATGCATTGTATCCCTTGTTTGTCTGCCCTGAAATGTTACTAAGAGTAGGCCAATCATTGATGGTTACGAAAAGCAATGCTCGTAGGTCAAATGGCTCCACTTTGTGCTCATCCCACATACGTACACCTGGTTTGGCCCACAGCTGTAAAAGTTCTTCAACTAATGGCCTTATGTACACATCAATGTCGTTGCCGGGTTGCCTCGGGCCTTGGATGAGCACTGGCATCATAATGAACTTCCTCTTCATACACAACCAAGGAGGAAGGTTATAGATACATAGAGTCACAGGCCAGGTGTTGTGACTGCAGCTCTGCTCACCAAAAGGATTCATGCCATCTGTACTTAGACCAAACCTTAAGTTCCTTGCGTCACGTGCGAAGTCCGGGTACTCTCGCTCGACTTTTCTCCACTGTGACCCATCAGCGGGGTGTCTCAACATCGCGTCTTTCTTACGGTCTTCCATGTGCCATCGCAACAACTTGGCATGCTCTTTATTTCTGAAGAGACGTTTTAACCGTGGTATTATAGGAGCATACCACATAACCTTGGTAGGAACCTTCTTCCTAGGGGCCTCGCCCTCAACATCGCTAGGATCGTCTCGTCTGATCTTATACCGCAGTGCAGTGCATACCGGGCATGCATCCAAATTCTCGTACTTCTCACCGCGGTAGAGGATGCAGTCATTAATGCACGCATGTATCTTCTGCACGTCTAATCCTAGAGGGCAGACAACCTTCTTTGCTTGGTATGTACTGTCGGGCAACTCATTATTTCTTGGAAGAAGATTCTTCATTTTTACCAACAACTTTGAAAATGCGCTGTCAGTCACACCGTTCTCTGCCTTCCATTGCAGCAAATCCAGTGTGGTACCTAGCTTTTTGTGTCCATCTTCGCAAGTTGGGTACAACAATGTTTTGTGATCCTTTAACATCTGCTCTAGCTTCTCCTTCTCCTTTTCAGTTTCACATTCTTCCTTTGCATCAGTAATGGCCCGACCAAGATCGTCATCAGCGGGCCCATCTGCTGCCTCTTGATCTTCATTATCTACCCCCGTTGCAGTATCATCATATTCAGGATACATATTATGATAGTTGTCATCATCCTCTTATTCTTCGTTGTCTTCCATCACAACCTCTTTTTCTCCGTGCTTGGTCCAACAATTATAGCTGGGCATGAAACCGGATCGAAGCAGGTGGGCGTGAATGGTTCTGGTATTTGAGTAGTCTTTCTTGTTCTGACAGTGAACACACGGACAGCACATAAAACCATTGTGACCACAGTTTGCATTAGCCACAACGATGAAATTTTGGAGACCCGTAATGTACTCGGAAGTGCGGCGGTCACCGTACATCCATTGCCGGTTCATCTGCATTAATATATAGTATATATCAAAAAATAATAGGGAGATGACCATTTATATATATACTACATCAATGACACATGAAAGGATAGTTGCCGACCTCGACCGAGAAGGAAAGAGCAACGAGAAAACTTATTTTGAGCTCTCGGGCATTTCACCGAACACCTCTTGTGCATACGAAAAAAACACAAACTAGCACACTTCACACCCTCTTGCTAGGCTCCAAAATGAGATAGTGAAAAAATGGAAGAGTGGGGTGTGAGCTGCGGTGTCTTATATAGCCCCCCCCCCCTAAAACCGGTTCAAGTCACGAACCGGTGTTAAAGGGGAGGCTGCGCGGGCCACTGGTGCAGGGGCCTTTAACACCGGTTCTTCTACGAACCGGTGTTAAAGCCCATTTCCAGGCTCAACCAAAGGCCTCGTTTCCACTAGTGTTCACTTGATGTAATTGGAAGATTGTTTCTCCGGTCTTTTGCTGCGTGGGGTTTCTTGGCAAAGAACTCTTTGCTCATGTGTATGTACGCAAATTGAGAAATTAGAAGAACTAATCAGACTCACCAAGATGTTGAGAAGTCGAGGAGCAACAATGTGGTAATAAAAGATCCAATTCAGGCCACCGCCGACGGACGGTCGAGACCTCCTAAGTGCTGTGATTGAAGATGATGGCCCGGGCCCTAGAAAAACCACAGCTAGATCTGTCACAATGCGACTTAAGTTTATATTTTTTATCGTGATCTACTCTTATTCGCTTGCTTGAGTTTCTCTTTCCTATGGCTTCTAATATTATTTGGGCAGAACGGTCAGTTAGTAACCTACATTAGTATTTTCTTCACGTGTAATCAAAACATATTATATTATATCATATTCTCTTTTTTTAGAAGGGAACGAATTATCGTCACGTTTTCCACTTGAAACCTACTCTTTAGCACCGACAGTTATAGTGTGCTTAAAAAAACACATTAGACTATACTTACAAAAAATAGGTTACATTGAGATGACCTAGTGGACCTTTTTTATCATCCAGCTATGCAACATAGATTTATTAGTTAGCCACTGATCTCGATCATGTTATTTTCCAAGAAAACATGTAGAGCTAAAACTTAAATCCACCTTAAACGTCCAGAAAAAAACTACTCCCTTCGATTTAAATTAATAGACTCGGTTTTATCTCAAGTCGACTATATCGAGCACTAAAACATGGTAGGTACTGCTAAAAATATAAGCAATAATCCATATGATTTAATCCGAATAATAAACTGATAAAACATGAACATACATACAGTACCAAAACTAATCATGTAGATCAACAAAGTAGATGAACAGATTACATCTAAATAAAATAAACCTATCACATCTACACCAAATGCTAGAATAAAGAACTCTAGCAGAATCTGAAATAGATAGTTCAGGATTACGTACGGTACAGCAGCGGCAGCGGCAGCCGCGGCGGTAGCAGTAGCTGCAGTGGTGGCAGCAGCGTCGTCAGCCATGTCGTCGATGTAGAGGCTGACGATGTCCGGGAAGAAGTCCTCGTCGAGGAAGGAGTCGTCTGTGATAGCGTCAGTAGTCGCGCGGAAGCGCTCCCCAAAAATCTGATCGCCCCTCACCCGTATAGGTTCATAAGAGGCGGGGTTCCGGAGGCCTACTGTCCCGATCTACGGTGCACGCCACAAGCCGGGATGGGGAAGAGGAAGGCGGCAGCGCAATAGACTGGAAGGAGACGCGTGTGGTAAGCGATACCAATTAGGTTTAGCGCGGAGGCTTATATAGCACAGGTCAGTGAGATCGTGAGACTCAGCCCACGCCCAAGTCAGTAACAGCCCACGTCCCATAAAGACTGGAAACGACTGACCAATTAACGCATCCGTTAATGACTCGTAATTAATCCAAGATTAATTTTCCTGACTAGCAAAAATAAAGCTCGTCTCGGCGAGATTCCCGCAACCCGCGGCGCGTGCACCCGTCGCGTCGCGTCGTGACGAGGCGAGGCGTGTCGGGCGGCGTCGGAGGAGGAGTGCGCGACAGATGCTCTTCTTCTCACACCTTAGTGAGTGGTGGAACAGCCTAGTATATAAGGAGGTGTAACTCTCACTCAACTAGCAATGTGAGACTAAAGTTTGACAGCACTAGCACATCCATATGCTGCCATGCACAAATGGGCCAAAGAGAATTTCAGAATTTATCTAATGGGCCAACATCCTAAAACTCATCAAATTCCAACAATGCCCCCACAAAGTGCCATTGGCACATCACATCACTTCCATTTCAGAATATTGTTTTATATATCGGTGTGTAGTGGAGACTATTAAGTTAAACTTCCACGTTAAACTTCATGCTACACTAGCGAGCAACTTGAATAGTGGACTATGCCTTAAACTAAAAGTTTTCTGCACACTAGTTTCACACAAAATCTAGACCGGTACAGGGCTGCCGTAGGGCTTCCCCACGGTTTGGAGCTTATGTGTCATACTCCAGGGCCTTTCATGAGTTTATTAGAGAGCACCCAACTCTCACGGACTGCGACATTTGACCGTCAGACTCATATAGGTGTGTTTCTAAATAGATGTTCTGCAGGACAACATCTCTGCTTAGAAAAGCCACTTAGAACACATTAAGATAAATAACAACCTGTCATGCAGAATAAGAGAGTATTGCATCTTTATGGGGATGTAAATATAATATGGGCATACTCTCCTCTTAGCTGATCAATAGCTTGTCTCCCAGCTCTAATTCACGGGATCTCCGATCACATAGAGTGGGTTGCCACTTCGAACAACCCTTTTGTGTGGGTCTCAAACCCATCTCCCTCGATGCATTATCTATCACATTACGTGATAATCCCTTTGTGAAGGGATCTGCCAAGTTCTTAGATGTTTGGATATAATCCAATGCAATAACTCCGAAGTTTCTCAGTTTCCTAATAGATTTCAATCTCCTCTTCACATGCCTTGATGACTTCATATTATCCTTAGAACTGTTTACTTTGATGATCACAGTTTGATTATCACAGTTCATCGGGATGGCGGGTATTGGTTTTTCAACCACAGGTAAGTCCATCAAAATCTCACGAAGCCACTCTGCTTCAATAGTGGTTGTGTCTAATGCTATGATTTCTGCTTCCATAGTTGACCTCGTTAAGATGGTCTGCTTGCAAGACTTCCAGGAAACAGCGCCACCACCAAGTGTAAACAAATAACCACTTGTGTTCTTAATCTCATCAACATTAGATATCCAATTTGAATCACTATAACCCTCAAGTACTCGAGGATACCCAGTATAGTGAATACCATAACTCGCAGTGCCTTTCAAATAGCGCAAAACTCTCTCAAGAGCATGACAATGAACATCTCCAAGATTTGACACAAATCGACTCAGTTTGCTTACAGCGAAGGAGATGTCAGGCCTCGTAGTGCTGGCTAAGTACATGAGCGAGCCAATAATTTTAGAATATCTCAATTGATCTTTAGCATTCCTTCAATTCTTTCGAAGTAGCACACTCAGATCATAAGGCGTTGGAGAAGATTTGCAGTCGCTATACCCAAAGCGACTCCATATCTTTTCCACATAGTGGGATTGAAGCAGTGTAATCCCACCATTGTCATCCTTCAGTAGCTTGATGTTTAAGATTACATCAGCCACTCCCAAGTCCTTCATCTCAAAGCAGCGAGATAGGAACTCTTTGACCTCCTCAATAACAGCGAGGTTGGTCCCGAATATCAATATGTGATCGACATAGAGACACATAATAACTCCCTCGCCCCCACCATGGCGATACTATAAACATTTATCAGCTTCGTTTACAACAAAGCCTTCAGCAGTTAAAGTTCTTTCAAATTTCTCGTGCCACTGCTTAGGAGCTTGCTTAAGACCATATAAAGACTTCACTAACTTACACACCTTTCCTTCTTGACCATCTACTACAAATCCATCAGGATGCTCCATATAAATTTCCTCATCTAGCTCTCTATTTAGAAAAGCTGTCTTAACATCCATTTGATGAACGAGAAGACCATGTGAGGCAGCCAAGGATAGTAGTACTCGAATAGTGGTCAATATGGCTACATGTGAGTAGGTATCAAAGAAGTATTCACCTTCTTTCTGGGTATAACCCTTGGCCACAAGACGTGCCTTGTACTTTTCAATAGTACCATCAGGTCTAAGCTTTTTCTTGAACACCCACTTACATCCTACAGGTTTGCACCCATAAGGACGATCACTGACCTCCCAAGTTCCATTAGCTAAGATGGAATCCATCTCACTACGGACAACTTCTTTCTAGTAGTCAGCATCTTGAGATGCATAGGCTTCTGAAATAGATGTGGGAGTATCATCCACAAGGTACACAATGAAATCATCACCAAATGACTTTGCAGTCCTTTGTCTCTTGCTCCGTTTGGGAGCTTCATTGTCTTCCTCCACAAGATCATCATAGTGTTCTATCGGCATAGTGGGTTCAGGAATTATAACAAATTCCTGACTAGATGAACTAGTCATCTCCTGAGTTGATGAGCTTGACATACCTTTCATGGAAAAGATGTCGTCAAAGAAAGTCGCATCATTCGACTCCATAATCATACCAACATGCATGTCGGATACCTCAAATTTTACTATCAAAAATATATAGCCAATGCTATGAAAAGCATACCCCAAAAAAACACAATCCACGATTTTTGGTCCAAGCTTTCACTTCTTGGGTATTGGAATATTGACTTTTGTCAAACATCCCCAAGTTCGTAAGTAAGAGAGTTTAAGCCTTTTCTTCTCCCATTCCTCAAATGGAGTCATGGTTTTATCTTTTACGGGAACACGGTTTAGGACATGACATACAGTCATTAGCGCCTCCCCCCACCATTCGTTGGAAAGACCCGATGTATCTAACATGGTGTTTGATACGTTGCAAACGTATCTATAATTTTTGATGTTCCATGCTTGTTGTATATCTACTTTCTTATGTTTTGTCCACACTTTGGAGTATTTTTACACATTTTCTGGAACTAACCTATTAACAAGATGCCTCGGTGCCAATTGCCTGTTTCTGCTGTTTTTGGTTTCAAAAAAGCTAGTAAGGAAATATTCTTAGAATTTGACCAGACAAAAGCCCAAGTCAATATTTCACTAGAACGAATACGGAGTCCGGAGGGGAGACGAAGAGGGGAACCAGGGCAGCCACACCTAGTGGTGGCGTGGCCAGCCCTAGCCGCGCCACCAGGGGTGTGGGCCCCTTGGCTCTCCACCGACCTTGCCCCTTCGCCTATATATTTCCTCCGGGACGAAAATCCTAAGTACCTGATCAAAATTCCACGAAAGAGTCTGTAGCCATCGCCATCTCCATCCCTAGATCAGGAGGGATCTGAAGCTCTTCCCGGCACCCTGCCGGAGGGGAGAGATCACCCTGGAGGCCTTCTTCATCACCATGAGTGCCTCTAGTGTGATGCGTGAGTAGTTCATCCCTGGACTACGGGTCCATGTAGTAGCTAGATGGTTAGTTCTTCTCCTTTGTGCTACCATGTTTAGATCTTGTGAGCTCCGTTCATGATCAAGATCATCTATTTGTAATCCTACATGTTGTGTTTGCGGGGATCCGATGGATATTGAGATGCTATTTCAGATTGATTGTTGATTCTATCATGTCTATGTTATTTGTGATCTTGCATGCTTTTCGTTGTTAGTAGCTATCTTGGCCAAGTAGATGCTAGCAACTCCAAGAGAGAGTATTTATGCTCGATAGTGGGTTCATGCCTCTAGTAATCTAGGAAAGTGACAGAAATCTCTAAGGTACTAGATGTGTTGTTGCTACTAGGGAGAAAACGACAATCCTTTGTTCATAGAACAATCGTATTGTTTACTTTACATACTTTGCTTAATGCAATTATCTGTTGCCTGCAACTTAATACTGTACGGGGTTCGGATGATAACCTGAAGGTGGATTATTAGTCATAGATGCAGTTGGATTACGGTCTATGTATAATGTTGTAATTCCCAATCAAATCTCATAGGAGTCAAGATGATTAGTATATGCACGTATGCTTTCTTGGTGTCTGTCAATTGCCCCGCTGTAATTTGTTCACCCAACATGTCATCTATTTTAAGGAGAATCACCTCTAGTGAACTATGGACCTTGGTCCATTCTTTTACCATCAATCTACAACTATTTATTATTTTATGTTTACTTTCTGCAAGCAATTACTATCTTCCACACAATACATTTAATCCTTTATTTTCAGCAAACCGGTGAGATTGACAACCTCATTATAAGTTAGGCGCAAAGTTCTGTGGTTGTGTTGTGCAGGATTCCAAGTTGGAAACAACACCTTGGAGGTGTTTCCTTGCTCCTACTGGTTCGATAACCTTGGTTTCATAACTAAGGGAAAACTTGATGTTGCACTCATCATACCTTCCTCTTGGGGTTCCCCAACGAGCTCGATACGTGTTGAGTCGATCATCAAGCTTTTTCTGGCGCCATTGCTGGGAAGTCAAGGACATCTTCACAAGGGGAGTCCCTCATAACCAATCTCTTTACTTTGTTTTATTTGTTTTGCTTAGTTTATTTCTGCTTTGTTTGCTTGTTTCTTTTATCAAAAACACACAAAAAATAGTTGTACTAGTTTGTTTTCTATATGAAAAACACACACAAAATTTAGTCTCTATCTCAAGTTGCTATTATGTCTAGCATTGCTCTAATCACTATGTCGCTTGAGGAAATGATTTTTACTTTCAAACAAGGAGTTGAAGAGAGTTTCAAAGAAGCTTGGTCTAGAATCTCTGAATTGCATGCAAAAACTGAACCTAAAATGACTCTAAGCTTGTTTCTTAGCAGTTTTTACTTTGGAACTGCTCTTTGCTATAGATTTTCTCCAAAGCAATGAGGATGAAGCTTTTAATGCCATAAAGAAGTTGGTCTCAACATATAACTTGCCTAGCAAATCTGATTCCTCCTTCATAAACATATTTGCTAGATTAAACACTCTTGAGGCCAACACAGCTAGTTTAAAAGATTGCTATAACATGCTTAGAGAGCATCATGAATATGTTCCAACAAATTCTGAATCTTCAAAATGGGTTCCTATAGTGAAAGTTGTTATAAATAATGAAAGTTTTCATGCTCGTTGTGATATCATGTCTGAATTATGTCTTATGCCTAAAGATATCTATGAATCTTTGAATCTTTGGGGACTTTCTAAAGGGGGAGAAGAAATATCTCTTGCTAATAATGCCACAATATTACCCATTGGATTAGCTGAAGGAGTGTTTACAAAGTGGTGTCTAGTGATTATCTTGTTATTGAATGTGTAGGAAAAGGACAAATTACACTTGGAAGATCCCTATTAAAACTCCTTGGAGCAATAATAGATGTGGAAAAGGGCATCATGCATTTTGCTTCTCCACCAAACAATCATACGTTCCCCAAGGATAAGAATAGAAGTAAGAGAGGCAAGGGCAAGAAATTTGGCTTTAATGCTTCTTCATTTGAGAATACTTGATTTTTTTCTTGCTTCTTATGCCTAGCTCAAAGGCGTTAAAGAAAAGCACTTATTGGGAGATAACCCAAATTTCATTAGGAACCTTTTTGTTGAGTCTTGGAAGTTATTACCTCTGTAATAACCGCTCCTTATCATTTTTGTTTGCTTTTTGTGCCAAGAGTAACCTCTAATGAGAGAGAAGTAATGCTTGGGAAAGTTGTTGTCCCGAAACAGATTTTTGTGCTTCGCTGTAAAAATTCGTGAAAAATCTATGTACGTTGGTTTGAGCTGTAATGTTTTGTGCTTCTGCCCCAGGTTGTTAACCAACTTTCTTTAGTTCAACACTTTTCGATTTGAGCAAAAGAAGGTCTTCGAAAAAATCGGTTTTTATCTGCTGGTCTGTTTTGACAGATTTCTGCCATTATTTGCATTTGCCTCTTAATCTATTTCTCTTTGAGTTCTCTTTGATCATTTGAACTTTTTAAAGGAAGTGCTACAGTAGCTTGTGTTTTAATGGAAGTTTTACTTGTGTTAAAACTGAACCAAAAGGCTTATTATCTTGAGTACACTAATGTTGCTAATGAAGATTGTGTGAAGTTTTGTATGAAGGAGATTTTAAAGTGTAGGGAAGAGTAATGTGATAAGATGAAGTATGGAAAAAATCTCAAGATTGGGGATGCCACCCATGTCACCCCAAGAAATATTCAATAAGTACAAGCGTCAAAGCTTGGGGATGCCCAAGGCATCCCATTCTTCATCAATAAAAATCTTAGGTTTCTTCCAAGCACTTCATTTTTATTGTTTCATGCACAGTTGTGTTGTTCTTAGAGCGTCTTTGTTTTAGTTTTTAGTTTTTGTTTGCTTAGTTTGCTTAAATAAATTGGTTGGACCCCCTCATTCATACATTAGTTTTCAAATAAGTTGGTTTGGATTGGAAAAGAGTAGGAAAAGTTTATGCTTAAGTGGTATAAAAGGAGCTTGTTTTTGACTGTGACTTAGACTTTATCATGTCATGCTTGATATTGTTTTGGCTTTATGCTTAGTGATTTTTGTTGTAGCATGACTTGTTACAAACCATTGAGATTGCTTACTGTGCCTTTAAAGAATCATATGTTGTTTTAGCATATTAAAGCATAATATTGTGGTATTATCCTTTGATGTTTTATTTGGGTTGACTTGGCAATTTCTCACACCATGTTAAGACTATACCAAGTCACCATAGCCTCTATGATCATTTAGTTTTCGACTTGTAATATCACTTTATGCTTTAATCAATAATGTTTTGTCTCTTTGCATGATTATGTCCATGATTACTCTCTTAGTTGGTCGCTCCCAATCTTTTGCTAGCCACCATACCAAGTATGAGTTCCACTCATGCATCCAACTCCAAATAAAACCAAGTTATTCTAAAGAGTCCACCATACCTACCTATTAGCATTTGTTATTCCAAGTATATTCATGTTTTTGTCTACCTTCCAAATTAAACTTGTTATGTGAAAACTAGTGATTAAAGTTCTCACGAACTTGATGGCACACTTTACTTTTCTTGCACTTAATACACTTGAACCATTGTGCCAATCTATGTTGCGTATATGCTTGTGTTTTATAAGTTGTGAATTAGCAGAACCATGCTGTCATGAGGAACGCTTTCAACATTGCACTTTATTTAGTTGATATCATGTTCTTTTGCTTATGGATCCCGACGGTGTGAAATGAAAGGGGGGCTTGTAAGGCTCATGGAGTTCGTATATGTGTTAGAGAAACGCCTGGGCGGCTAGTCTAATCCATGCCTAATCATGGTGAAAACCTGCAGCGTAACCATAGTGAGCAATCTATGAAGCATCCTCTATAAAAAAAGAAGCCTATGCAAATAGGAAAGAAAAAAAGAGAAAAAAAGAAAAAAAAGGATACCTATGCAAATAGGAAATAAAAGGATGATGAGATGCTCATTGTCTACTTGCCTTATCATTTTGATATGGGGATTCTTCCGTATCATCGGGTAAGGGGTACCCCATTGGCGGTTCTCTATGATACACATGTACTTACAATGACAAGAACTTACTTATGACTAAACTTGAGTAGCATGAGGAACGGTCTTCGTAAGTAAGGGGCATGAGATTTTTAGCTTATAACTTGTCAAGCATATCCTCATATTTGTTCACTTTAACCTTAATCACCTAAAGATGCTTATGATAGGGGCAATGAGAGCTGAATGCTAATAAGTACCACAACTTTTGGAAGCTCTTTATGAGACTTGAATCCCTGCTTCCTTCTATGAAGGCCTTTCTTTTACTTTTATGTTGAGTCTCCATCTTATATCTTTATGCACCTATTGAGAGAGCATAGTGGCTATTCTTAGTTTAATGTGCATTGTTCCAAGACTTGTTGATTGATTCATAACTTTGATATTGCTTGTTCTTAAACTATTTGTACCTAGTCACCCTTATGAACTTTGAAGGTGTCCTATGCATTTATGTTTTGCTACACTATGAGGGACAAGCTGAATACCATTATGATTATGTTTTCTATATGTGAAACAAACAAACGTCTTCCAAAGCATTATTATTCATGAATCTTTTCTTTGTACCTTTTCATGTTATAACATAGTTGTTATGTCTTATTGTTAGAACTATATCTTTCATGCTATGTTAAAGTACTATGATCCCAGCTATCAATGTGTTATAGATACCTTGATCAAGATTATGATGGTGCATGTCACCTCAATTTTTTTATCACTTACCTACTCGAGGACGAGCAGGAGTTAAGCTTGGGGATGTTGATACGTTGCAAACGTATCTATAATTTTTGATGTTTCAAGCTTGTTTTATATCTACTTTCTTATGTTTTCTCAACACTTTGGAGTATTTTTTACACATTTTCTGGAACTAACCTATTAACAAGATGCCATAGTGCCACTTGCCTGTTTTCTGCTGTTTTTGGTTTCAGAAAAAACTAGTAAGGAAATATTCTCGGAATTAGACCGGACAAAAGCCCAAGTCAATATTTCACCAGAAGGAATACGGAGTCCGGAGGGGAGACGAAGAGGGGAACCAGGGCGGCCACACCTAGTGGTGGTGCGGCCAGCCCTAGCCGTGCCACCAGGGGGTGTGGGCCCCTGGCTCTCCACCGACCTTGCCCCTTCGCCTATATATTGCCTCCGGGACGAAAACCCTAAGTACCCGATCAAAACTCCACGAAAGAGTTTGTAGCCACCACCATCTCCATCCCTAGATCGGGAGGGATCTGAAGCTCTTCCCGGCACCCTGCCGGAGGGGAGAGATCATCCTGGAGGCCTTCTTCATCACCATGACTACATCCAGTGTGATGCGTGAGTAGTTCATCCCTGGACTACGGGTCCATGTAGTATCTATATGGTTGGTTCTCCTCCTTTGTGCTATCATGTTTCGATCTTGTGAGCTCCGTTTATGATTGAGATCATCTATTTGTAATCCTACATGTTGTGTTTGCGGGGATCTGATGGATATTGAGATGCTATTTCAAATTGATTGTTGATTCTATCATGTCTATGTTATTTGTGATCTTGCATGCTTTTCGTTGTTAGTAGCTATCTTGGCCAAGTAGATGCTAGCAACTCCAAGAGGGAGTATTTATGCTCGATAGTGGGTTCATGCCTCTAGTAATCTATGGAAGTGACAGAAATCTCTAAGGTACTAGATGTGTTGTTGCTACTAGGGAGAAAACAGCAATCCTTTGTTCATAGAACAATCGTATTTTTTACTTTACATACTTTGCTTAATGCAATTATCTGTTGCTTGCAACTTAATACTGGACGGGGTTCAGATGATAACCTGAAGGTGGATTATTAGTCATAGATGCAGTTGGATTACGGTCTATGTATAATGTTGTAATGCCCAATCAAATCTCATAGGAGTCAAGATGATTAGTATATGCATGTATGCTTTCTCGGTGTCTGTCAATTGCCCCGCTGTAATTTGTTCACCCAACATGTCATCTATCTTAAGGAGAATCACCTCTAGTGAAATATGGACCCCGGTCCATTCTTTTACCATAAATCTACAACTATTTACTATTTTCTGTTTACTTTCTGCAAGCAATAACTATCTTCCATACAATACGTTTAATCCTTTGTTTTCAGCAAAACCGGTGAGATTGGCAACCTCACTGTAAGTTGGGGGCAAAGTTTTGTGGTTGTGTTGTGTAGGATTCCAAGTTGGAAACAACACCTTGGAGGTGTTTCCTTGCTCCTACTGGTTCGATAACCTTGGTTTCATAACCGAGGGAAAACTTGCTACTGTACTCATCATACCTTCCTCTTGGGGTTCACCTACGAGCTTGATACGTGTTGAGTTGATCATCAGTGTTAACCAAATCAGTTAGAGTGCAGTTCTTTATTTCGGCCACCCCATTTGACTGAGGTGAGTAGGGAGGCATCCTCTCATGGATAATACCATGTTCCGTACAGAATATATCAAATTCATTTGAAAAGTACTCTCCACCACGATCTGACCTTAGCCGCTTGATTTTAAGATCAAGTTGGTTTTCTGCTTCAGCTTTATAGTTTTTGAAGTAATTGAAAGCTTCATCTTTAGATTTCAGAAGATAAACATAGTAGTATCTAGTGGAGTCAGCAATCAACGTCATAAAGTATCTTTTTTCACCTCTTGTCAACACACCATTCATCTCACAAAGATATGAATGTATAAGTTCTAGTGGTGCTAAGTTTCTCGGTTCTACAGCTGTATGAGACTTGCGGGGTTGCTTTGCTTGCACACAAACTTGGCACTTAGAACCTTTGACAGTGGTAAATTTCGGAATTAAACTCATATTGGCTAGCCGCGTCATGCAACCAAAGTTAATATGATAAAGTCGTGAATGCCAAATATTGGACTCATTATCATTGCAAACATGATTAATAACTTTAGTACATGAGTCTGACAAAGATAAGAGGAACATACCTCCGCACTCATAACCATTTCCAACAAATTATACATACTTAGAAATTACAACTTTATTGGACTCAAACACCAACTTAAAACCATCTCGATATAGAAGCGATCCGCTAGCGAGATTCTTATTGATAGAGGGAACGTGCTACACATTCTTCAGCTGTACGGTCTTCCCCAAAGTAAACTTTAGATTTACCTACCAACACCATGAACAGAAGCACGTGAGCCATTTTCCATCAGCACGGAGAAAGTCCTTGTGACCTGATAAGAAGATAACATGGATATATCAGAACATACATGTGTATTAGCACCCGTGTCAATCCACCAATCAGGAGAATGACATACTGAAAGGATAGTAGGTAAAATACCGTACCCGACGTCCTTCATCTCAGTATCGCTAATAACAACATTAGCGATCTTGCCGTTGTTCCCATGTTGTCGCTTGTCAAAGCGATTAGGGCAGCTAGGAGCCCAATGATCAGGATCACCACAGACGTGGCAAGAGCCTTTCTTCTTATCACTTTTACTCTTGAAGTTGGTTGAGTGAGTGGCCTTGTTGTTGCCATCAAACTTTTCTTTGTCACCATATTTGTTCTTATTCTTGAACTTGTGGGATTGGAAGTTTTTCTTCTGTACCAAATTGGCACTAGAAGCTCCCTCAAGTACTCGAGTGCGTGTGTCCTTTGCTCTCGCCTTCTCTTCCACATGAAGAGACCTAATGAGATCTGTAACGGAAAACTCTTGTCTCTTATGTTTCAGAGAAGTTGCAAAGTTCCTCCACATGGGAGGAAGCTTGGCAATAATGCCTCCGGCCACAAACTTGTCCGGTAAGGTACACTTGAATTACTCGAGTTCTTTGGCAAGTGATTGTATCTCATGATCTTGCTCAACGACGGAGCGCTCATCAATCATCTTGTAGTCATAGAATTGCTCCATGACATACAACTCAGTGCCAGCGTCCGAGACCCCAAACTTGGCCTCGAGCGCATCTCACGCGTCTTTACCATTATCAGGTCAACAATGTTATCCCCAAGAATACTGAACAGAGCCGCCATAAACATGGTATCGTCTTTCTTAAAGGTCGCTTCCTGCTCAGCAGAAAGATCTCCTTCGGGTTTGCTAAGAGTGGCGCTATAGCAGTTTAGGTTTTTAAACCATAGAATTGCTCTCGCGCGCCATTTCTTATAATGCATACCATCAAACGAAGGAGGCCTAGTAGCCGCGACTACACCGGTTGAATTCAGTTGCCTATAATCAGGTTTTTGGATTGTTGAAAATATAAGCAATAATCCATATGATTTAATCCGAATAATAAACTGATAAAACATAATCATACATACAGTACCAAAACTAATCATACAAATCAACAAAGTAGATGAACAAATTACATCTAAATAAGATAAACCTATCGCATCTACACCAAACGCTAGAATAAAAAACTCTAGCAGAATCTGAAATAGATAGTTCAGGATTACGTACGGTACAACAGCGGCAGCAGCAACCGCGGCGGTAGCAGTAGCAACAGTAGCTGCAGCGGTGGCAGCAATGTCGTCAGCCATGTCGTCGATGTAGAGGCTAGCAATGTCCGGGAAGAAGTCCTCGTCGGGGAAGGAGTCGTCCGTGATGGCGTCAGTAGTCATGCTGGATCGCCCCTCACCCGTACAGGTTCACAAGGGGCTGGATTCCGGAGGCCTACTGTCCCGATCTGCGGTGCACGCCGCAAGCCGGGATGGGGAAGACGAAGGCCGTGGCGCAATAGACTGGAAGGAGACGCGTGTGGTAAGCGATGCCGATTAGGTTTAGCGCGAAGGCTTATATAACGCAGGTCAGAGAGATCGTGGGACTCAACCCACGTCCGAATCTCGGTGAGATTTCCGCAACCCGCGGCGCGCGCGCCGTGACGAGGTGAGGCGGGCAACGTCGGAAGAGGAGTGCGCGAGAGCTGCTCTTCTTCGCACACCTTAGTGAGTGGTGGAACAACCTAGTATATAAGGAGGTGTAACTCTCACTCAACTAGTAATGTGAGACTAAACTTTGATGCCACTAGCACAGCCATATGCTACCATGCACAAATAACCAAAAAGAATTTCAGAATTTGTCTAATAGACCAACTGCCCAAAACTCATCAAATTACAACAGATATATCCGAATCTATACAAGTTGGGTCCATTATTTTGGATCAAAGTAGTATCACTTAGATCCACCTTTCTTCCTAGAAAAAAATATACTCATGAGTACAACGCAGCTATCCAGTATCCATGGATCAAGGCAGTTGAAATAATACTTGCAGGCTTCTTGGCAAGTGCCGACGTAGGGCCCGTAGCATTTATCCATCGGTCAGCTATTGCCTGCCTCTTTGGAGCAGGGTTGGGCTCCGCGTTTTTTACTTTTTTTCTCGTTGCCGCCCTCGCTTGTATAAGGTCATGGCGGCGGTATCTCTCTCCTTCCGTCCCATATACTCCCTCCGTTCTAAAACATCTTATATTAATTTTGAAATGGAGGGAGTAGAAGTTAGGGTTGCTTTTTTTTTTCATTCAGTTGGTACATGTACGAAGGGAAGCATGGGTGGGATTTGATCTGTTAAATTTATTCGTTTAGATCTATTAATGACTAAATTTAATAGTTAGATTTTTCTAATTATTATGGAATTTTCTATTCTGTTTCTCTAATTTCTAGTTAGCCCATTATTTACTTTTAATATATAATAGATAATAGATAATCTGTGACGTCAGCCATTCATAACTTTTACTCTAATACTCCTTTCGTCCTAAAATATAAGGCGCCAAAGAATTAGTCAAAAATCGAAATTTACTAACTTTGACCAAATATGTAGAAAAGAATAAAAACTTCTACAATATTAAATTAACGCATTAGTAAAATATACTTTATGGCAAATCTATTTATTTTGATTAGGTATTCTAAATGTTTGTATTTTTTGTATAAACTTGGTCAAACC
This sequence comes from Avena eriantha, assembly GCA_910589775.1. NCBI lineage: Eukaryota > Viridiplantae > Streptophyta > Magnoliopsida > Poales > Poaceae > Avena > Avena eriantha. The sequence continues at coordinate 22,514,978 of OU342741.1, read as the reverse complement.
TAAAAACACTGACTTTTGATTAATCCTTAGAGCATCTCCAGTAGAATTTCTAGGAGGCCGTTCCCAGACTTTTTTTTATCAGAATTGCAAAAAAATCACCCCAGTAGCATTTTTAGGAGGCGTTCCTAAGCCGATTTTTGTCCACTTTACGTTCGGTGTTCTCAGGCCATTCCCGAGACGCTGGGAACGCCGAATGAAGCATTTTTGTTCGCATGGCCCATGGGTCAACGAAACAAAGGGGGAAAACGTGGTCCCATCCATCCCACCGACTCACCCACCCCCTTTCTCTCTCCCGCCCACCCCTTTCTCTCTCCCGTCCAGCCCGACAATGCAGTTGACGGTGCAGGAGCAGATGCGATGCGCGAGGCCGGTGACACAGGAGCTCGCGGTCAGGCAGCACAGGAGCGCGTGGCCAGGCGGCGACCAACGAACTGGAAGGGATCTACACTGGGAACATGGCTGGGAAATTGTCATTCCCAGGCAAAAAAAAAACTATCGGAAGCTATTTTGCTCCATTCGCCAACGAATTTAGTCCTAGAAACTACCAAAGGAGTGGAGATGCCCTTAGGCGAGACAGAGGGGAGTAGTAAACAGCACCCAACGTGGCAGGAACATGGATTTGGATATTGGGTGGTCTGATGGGCCTAGGGACGGCCCTGTGAGCCCAGTAACAATACAGGCCCACCCAACCCTTCATTGTACGAATGGGTAGCTTCTTCCCGACGTGCCCAGAGTTTTTCCCGTCGCCGCCGCCGCCGCCGCAACCGTGCTCATCCACCACGCTAAGGTCTCCGTACGTGCTCTCCTTCCCACGCAACGCAAGAGGCCGCCATGGTGGTATGCTGCATCTGCTATTCCTTGTCAGGTATCCCGCGGCAACTGCTTTTCAATGTTTAAATTTTTTAGTACAGTAGTTGACGAAATGTAGTGCGTGGAGATGTTTATTCGACGCAGGCTGTATCAGTTCGTAGACTGCATAGGAGGAAAATTCATGCTAACATTCATTGTTGAGCCAGGTTATATAACCTGAACCTGTATGATCTAAACTGAAAATACCGCCCAAGGAAATTTAATACTAGGACATGCCTAGTAGGAAATTACATTGACGCGGCAGATGTCGCGAGCAAGATTAAGTATTTGACAGAGCATTGCACGGCATGCGAGAGTATCTGGCTAGCTGCTGATTATCAAATGACATTCTGCTAGTACCGAATAGTTTCATCACAAGAACACAGACCGTTCCCGGCGGCTCTTCCTACTCCGCCTCTACGTCATTGATCAGCCTGCAATCCTCCTCGATCTCCGTCCTGCTAGTACTGCCATCTTCTCTGCAAATAAACGAACAAGGTCAACACTTTGATTGCGCTCTACGATTAGTTCCAAGTGAGACCAGCGATGGCTACTCCATTTTTGCCACATCAGAAACTCTCAGTAGCGAATACTCCATTTTTGCCAGCATTTTCTTGTTGTCCTCCACTTGACACCACTTCTCCAGTTCCAGGCAGTTAAAAATACACAGATTCTTGAGGTTGGTAAGTTTCTGTATGCTATCCGGCAAATAGATCAGTTGTTTGCAGCAGATGATCTTGAGTTCCTGCAGAGAGGTGAGGTCACCCAAATACTCTGGCAGACATGTGCCATTGTAACCATTTACCTCAAGGCACTGCAGATTACCTGGTGGTGTTAATGCCCTTAACAATGCACTGTCCTCCACTGACCCGCGACAGTCCAAAGTCCAAGAAAGCTTCAACTTTTCAAGCTTTTGTTTCTCAACCAATCTGATTCTTTGTGCTTCCTCCTTAGATTTGACCTTTTCAAGGCAGCTTATCTGGAGCTCTTGGCAATTTACATCCTCCAGCTGAACAATGTTGCTACTGCTATATGCATCATCACCAATGTCGCGGACCACAAATTTGCAACTTTCCAGACCCCGGCAGTTCCTCAGGGCTATAAACTTCAGAGACTTCATTTCACCTACATTCTTCAGTCTGATGCAGCCTGAGAGGTTCAGTGTGTTCAGCCTGCTGAGTTCACCTAGACTTTGAGGTAGATCAACAAGAAATTTGTTATGAGATAGGTCCAAATGCTCTAGGCTAGAAAGACCTCCAAGACAGTCTCCAATGTATTGGAGACTGTCCTCTTTTGACTTGTGGTAGTAAAAGATGTGATTCAGGCACATTGACAAGTTCAGATACCGGAGTTTGGTGAGCTTTCCCATGACATTTTTTATGCCTTGGAGATGGGAGTGTTGTTGAGCAAGATAACAGCAAGGCTTTGACAGGTTCAAGTGCTCCAGATTGATGAGGTGGCCGAGAAATTTCTCGATCCCTTGAAAACAAGACCAGAATGATAAATCCAGGTATACCAGTTTGACGAACCTTTTTAACACTTCCAGAGTCTCTGACAGCCGATGGCAACGCGATAGATCAATATGCGACAAGTTCACGAGATCCCCAAATGATTCAGGCAGAGTTGCAATCCCAGTGCAACCTGACAAGTTGAAGTACACCAGATTGAAAAGCTTCCCAAATGATTCTGGTAGGCTTACTAGCCCGGAGCAGCCTGACAAGTTGACATGTACTAAATGGATTAGCTCTCCAAATGATTCTGGTAGATTTATTAGTCCAGAGCAGCCTGATAAGTCGACATGTAACAGGTTTATAAGATGCCCAAATGACTCAGGCAGAGTTACCAGTCCAGAGAATTGGGATATTTTGAGATACCCTAGGTGCCTTAATTTACAGATGGAGTCTGGAAGCTTCTGCACGCCACTCTCCTTTAGTTCTAGCACGCGTAGGCAACTCTTAGATGAAAATGAGTCATTATTTATCTCCATTCTGCTACAGCCAACACAACGCAGCGCCCTTGCATAGTCATCGTTATCAAGCTTGCCGCAATGATTGGTTTTTAGACTGTAGCGCTTAGATTGTCTTAGTTCATGTGTCAGTATGTTCACCAGATTGTGCATAGTGAACAAGATAGCACCCTTATCCTCCACCACTCTGGCCTGCAACAAATTTAAGGCATGCACGTATAATTACAAGGTGCATCAGGAAATGTACATCTTCAGAAAGTGTAACTATGCCAGTTGAACTTGAGTTGCACAGAAATGATGTTGCAACTTAGGTATATCGACATGTGAGAACTTAGGTATCTATCTAGTGAGAGCAAGACAATCAAATATTACTTCAACTTTGAGCCTCCAAAGTATGGCAAATTTTGTAAGAACTAAGGTGGCAGACAATTACTCACAGGCTCTGGTTTTGCAGTTTGAAGGAATGACATGTCCAAAAGTCTCCTAATATAATCCTCAGCAACCTGTGTGGCAGGCAATCTTTCAAACGTCTCAATGAGATGGAGAGCGGTCCATTGATGAGTCAGGTCATCTTTGCCTATATTGTGGTTGTTTGGGAAGATATTACAACAATAATCAACGCATAGCCTCAAATCTGGTGGCATACCCATGTAGCTCAAATTGAAAGTTGAAAGCATTATGCGAGATGGTAAATAAGCACCGAAAGAAATATCCCGCATATCTGTTCTCATGACCTCTTCCCATCTTGTAGGATCTCGAGAATCCAGCATGCCTGCGATTGCTTGAGCAGCTGATGGTAGACCCCAGCACTTGCTTGCGATTTCTAATCCTATCTTCTCCAATTCTTCATTTTGTTCTTCCAAACGGATTGATTTCTTGATTAGTTCCCAGCATGTGTCATCACCCAAGGTATTTAGCTTGTATGGTCCAGCGGTACAAACCTTCCAAGCAATGGCTTGATTGCATGTGGTCACTATCACGTCCACCTTGTCGGCCAAGAAGATTATCATGGACTTTAAGAGCTGCAACTGAATGGAATCCTCCTCCCACAGGTCATCCAGAACAAGGAGCACCTTCTTACCATTGAGTAGCTCTTGAAGGCACTTCATTATATGCTCCATCCCCGCCACATCTGAATTAGAACCATGGTCATTGATCTCTTCTTTTTTTCCTTCTCCTAACACCACCTAACGGAGAATGGACTGACATATTCTATGGAAGTCGAGTTCTGGCGAGACATAGACCCATACGCGAAAGTTGTATTCCTGGAGAAAGTGTGCATCATCGTTAAAAACCAATTGTGCCAATGTTGTCTTGCCACTGCCTGCAATCCCAAAGATTGGAAGAATGATGCAGCTGGGGGGCCCTTGTGTGTTGTTTCTCGCAGCGGATAGCAGCAGGGCCACTATTCTCTGTTTATCTGCCCCCCTTCCGAGAACAGACGCTTCTTCAAAAAATGGTCCTGTTTCACGTTCATCCACAACTCGGTGTTGCTGCTGGCTGTTGGCAGGTTCTTCCAAAGAAATGTAATAATCGTGTGACTCCTTTAGCTCTATCACTTTAATCTTCGTCTCCTCCACCTTCGTTACCATGGCATTCTTCTTGATGGCATGGCGAGGGAGAATCCTTGTCATCTACAATATTATCCATCTTTAGTTCTATACTATGTTGCTTAGAGAAAACATCAAATCATCTAGCAAGAAGAAACAAAACTAGTGGTGGTTGAATATTTCATTCCCCCCGAGAAAAAGGATTAATTGAAGCATACAAAAAAGCAGCAGGCCAGAGTAACCAGAATGTACAACGTTTAACTTTTTTTTCTTCCAAAATGGCACCGTTGGTTCGCCTTATTGGGTCATAAGGCTAGTGATTAAAATGGAGATGGAAGAAACAATCAGCAGCTAGATTGATTACGTTGGTGACAAAATCTTTACATGAAATATTCACTATCTCGATTGGTACAAAGTGAAATTAGTTTATTCGGAAAAAAAGACGTGTGTTACTGTACACACCTTTGCAGCAGCCGGTGGTCTCGTGTCCTGCAACTCGTCTCCATGACCCTGTACGCAGCGTCGCTGACCTGCTGCAGCCAATTCATCGCCTCACGGATTTTAGCATCCCTGGAACGCCGCATCTTCCTCAACTTATGCACCCTGATCTTATATATTACCGGATGAATGACCTCGAGCACATCCAACATCCCCCGCAGGTCACCGATGAAGTTCAGACGCATCAGAGCTTCATCTCCCATGGCGGATCGGAGCTTTGCACATGCCCTCTGGACGAGGGCTTCGGTCGTCATGGCTACTCCTTGTTCCTACAACGAGTTCTCTTTGTTTGTGGTCAACGATGGGATGGATACATAGGGTGTGAGGTAGAGACGAGGATGCACATGTTGGTGTATCTTCGGCAAATTTAAGACCGTGGTGATAAAAATTTCTTGGGGATGTCCGGATCCTACCAGTGCAAGTACAAGAAGGGTTTGGGCCAGCTATGAGGAAAGTTGCAGAATTTCGCTCAGTGGAACGAACAGTGGACAGGTAGGAGACACAGCGTGGATGGATAATAAGAGAAAACGACTGCGTGTGGACCTCCAATGAGATCTTATATTAGTTTAGCATTAAGTGGGCTTCACTTTGAAGTTTGGGATTGTCTACACTGGAACCAGGTGGAATGGAAATCTTGCACGTACAGACAACCAAAAATCATATCCTTCTGTCTCAAATTAGTTGTCTTAGATTTGTCTAGATACATTATAAAACAGATAAATATGAGACGAAGGGAGTAGTACTATATTTTTTAGGCAAAAACTTTTTACCTCAAACTGATATGTCACCAAACAAGATTTAATTGCATGCTTTGTTGGTCGTTCTGTAAACTTTGCCACTTGGGTGATTTTCCCCCTTCTAATTTAATACTGTACATGCGGTGCTCGTGCATGGTTTGAAAAAAAAAGATTTAATTACATGCTTACATATACAGTATAAACTTACATTGCCTGGCAATTGCTGCAAGATTACGGCTTCGTGAGGGCATCACTTCGTAAGTAAGCAAGCTCAAGAGTTCAAATTCAAAGATCAATTTTTACATGAATGAGAAAATAAGTTGTCCGCTAACATCATGTCTTGCTGCCTGACAGCGAGCACCAGTCAAACATATGTTGCAAGAAGAGCTTCTGGTAATCAAATGGCAGTATTCTGCTACGGAATCTTTTTCATCACAACAGACGTGTACAATCTGTTGACGCGGCCTCTTCCTACACGGCCTCCACCTCATTGATCGATCTGCCATCCTCCTTGATCGCCGTCCTGCTAGTGCTACCATGCTCCCTGCAAAATGAACAAGGTCAGAACTTCGATTTACTACGTACAATTAATTCAAAGTGTGATCAATGACGGCTACCCCATTCTTTCTACATAAGAAACTCTGAGCAGCAATGCGTGAACTAACAATTAAATTGGTACATACTCATAATTTTTCTTGGGGGTGTGCGCTACCATTTTCTTCTTCTCCCCTAGCTGACACCACTTCTCCAGTGGTTGGCAGCCCGAAATAAACAGAACCTTGAGATTGGTCAGTTCTTTTATGCTCTCCGATAACGAGTTGAGCTGTTTGCAGCAAACGACCTTGAATTCCTGGAGAGAGGTGAGGTCACCCAACTACTCTGGCAGACATGTACCACTATGAGTATTTATCTCAAGGCACTGCAGATTAGGTGGTGGCACTAATTCACTAACAAAGCACTGTCCTCCACTGGTTTGATAGAGTCTAAAGTTCAGGAAAGTTTCAACTTTTTAAGCTTTTGTTTCTCCACCAATTTGATTCTCTGTGCTTCCTCTTTATACCTGACCTTTTCAAGGCTGCTTATCTGGAGCTCTTAACAATCTACATCCTCCAGCTGAACAAGGTTGCTAACTTACAGTGCTAAGCCAACTTACGCAAATTCAAAACATGATGTCTCAGATAAAAATCATTCTTACCTGAAGCTGTACGTCCTGAACTGAAATATCTCCGAGCGAATTTAATAGCACATGCCTAATATGAAATTACATTGCATGGCAGTTGTTGCAAGACTAAGTATTTGTTAGGGCATAAAATAAGTATTTGTCTGGGCATTGCATGGCATATAAGTACACACAAGAGTTCAGATTCAATGATTAAATAAAATTTACATGAATTAGAAAATAAGTTGTCCCAAACCATCATGTCTTGCTTCCCGAAAGTGACCTCCAATCAACATTTGACGCAACAACAATAGCTGATTATGAAATGGCATTCAACTCTGATACGGGATTATTTTTTGAACACGACAATCACAATACGTCGACACATCCTTCTTCCGCCTCCAACTCACCGATCGACCTGCCATCCTCCTCGATCTCCGGCCTGCTTGTACCACCATGCTCTCTGCAAAATGAACATGGTCAACACTTCGTACAATTAATTTCAGGTGAGATAAACGAAGGTTACTCTTTAGTTTCTACATGAACCGCTCTGAGCAGCAATACATGAACCAACGCAATGAATGTGAAAGAGAAGAGAATAGCAAAACAATGTGCAGTATGGTACATACTCATAATTTTTGTTGGGGATGTGCGCCAGCGTTTTCTTGTTCTCCTCTAGTTGGCACCACTTCTCCAGTTCTGGGCAGTGAAAAATAGAAAGATCCTTGAGGTTGCAGAGTTTGTTTATGCTATCCGGCAATGAGTTGAGCTGTCTGCAGCGCTCGATCTTGTGGAGAGAGGTGAGTTCACCAAAGTACTCAGGGAGGCATGTGCCGGTGTAATTATTTACCTCAAGGCACTCCAGATTAGGTGGTGGCACTAATTCCCCTAACAGAACACTATCCACTGATCTGAGAGGGTCCAAAGTCCAAGAAAGTTTCAACTTTTTAAGCTTTTGTTTCTCCACCAATTTGATTCTTTGTGCTTCCTCTCTATACCGGACCTTTTCAAGACAGCTTATCTGGAGCTCTTGGCAATTTACATCTTCCAGCTGAACGATGTTGCTGCTATATGCGTCGTCATCATCGACACGGACCACAAAGTTGCAACTTTCTAAACCCTGGCAGTTCTTTAGAGCTATAAACTTGAGAGACTTCATTTCACCTATCCTCTTCAGTCTGATGCAGCCTGAGAGGTCCAGTGTGTGTAGCTTGTTCAGGTCACCTAGACTTTGAGGTAGATCGAAAAGAAATGTGTTATGAGAGAGGTCCAAATGCTCTAGACTTGAAAGGCTGCTGACACAGGATTCAATGTAATGGAGACTGTCTTCTTCTGACTTATAGTAAAAGATAGGATTCAGGCACATTGACAAGTTCAGATAACTAAGGCTGGTGAGCTTGCACAAACCATCTTTTAGCTCTTGGAGTTGGAAGCGCTGTTGAGCAAGATGACCGCGAGGGTTGGACATGTTGAGATGTTCCAGATTGGTGAGGCTACCAAGGCCTTCCCCGATCCCTTCAAAGCAAGACCAGAACGATAAGTCCAGGTGTACCAGTTTGCTGAGCTTCTGGAGGTGTTCCAGAATCGCTGCCAGTCCATGGCAGCATGATAAACTGAGATATGACAAGTTCATGAGATCCCCAAATGATCCAGGCAGAGTTGCAAGCCCAGAGCAGCCTGACAAATTGACATGCATTAAACGGATTAGCTTCCCAAATGATTCAGGCAGATTTACCAGTCCAGAGCAGCCTGACAAGTCGATGTGGAGCAGATTTGTCAAATCCCCAAATGACTCTGGCAGAGCTACCAGTCCCGAGAATTCGGATATCTTAAGATATCCCAGGTGCCTCAGTTGCCAGATGGAGCCAGGTAGCTTCTCCACAGAGCTCTCCTTTAGCTCCCGGACACGTAGGCACTTCTTACGTGAAAACAAGCCATCATTAAACTCTACTTTGCTACAGTCAACACAATGCAGCGCCCTTAGATAATCATCATACCGGTTATCAAGTTCCCCACGAAAATTGGTGACTCGCGTGTAGTGATTACTCGAGTTCGCGCTTGCGAAGCCATGCACCATATCGGGCATAGTGAACATAGCCGCACCCTTATCGTCGTTTCCATTGGCCTGCAACAAATTAAAGACACAAGTGTGTGACTACATAATTATAAGATGTAATATGAATCATAGAGCGTGCATCTTCAGAAAGTTTAACTAGGTCAGTTGCCCTTGAGCTGCAAAAAAGAAACAAAGGTACAACCTTGGCTGATATTCCCCTAACTCTGTTAAAAAAAGCAGGACCATGAGGCTCTTTATCTTTACGGAATATTAACATGCAAGAGTTTAGGTGTATATTGTCAAGATTACTTAGAATTTACTAACAAACTATATATGGCTCATATCTATGTGTACTCCAGTTTAACAATACCTGCCCTTTGCACATACCTATGTATTAAATCCATGTAGTAGTAATCTAACAATGGAGAGCAAGTATGCTAGAATTCAATCAAGTACTACTTTAACTTTGTGCCTCCAAAACATGACTTTTTTTTTTTCGGCGGTAGACAATTACGCACCAGGTCTGACTTTGCAGTTTGAAAGAATGACATGTCCAAAAGCCTGGTAATATACCCCTCAGCAATATCTGTGGCAGAATTTCTTTCGGATGGCTCAATGAAATCAAGAGCGATCCATTGATGAACCAAGTCATGTTTGAATATATTGTGTCCGTTTGGGAAGATATCACAATAATAATCAAAGCATAGCCTCGACTCTAGTGGCATACACCTGTAGCTTAAAAACAACGTTTGAAAGAGAGCTTCTAATCCAAGAGACGTACGATACCAGACACATCTTTCCATGATCTTTTTCCATACAGTCGGATCTCGCGAACCTGCTAGCATGCTCGAATATATTAGAGCTGCCGGTGGTATACCCCTGCACTTGCTTGCGATCTTCCATCCTATCTTCTCCAACACTTCATCTTCTTTGAAACATATTGATTTCTTGATTATTTCCCAGCATGTGTCATCACCCAACGGATTTAGCTTGTATGGCTGAACAACGGTACATATTTTCCTGGCAATGGCTTGATTGCATGTGGTCACTATTACATCCACCTTGTCACCCAAGAAGGTCAACATGGACTTCAATAGCTGCAACTGGATGGAATCCTCCTCCCACAGGTCATCCAGAATAAGGAGCACCTTCTTACCATTAAGTAGCTCGTGAAGGCGCTTCATTATATGCCCCATCCCTGACACATATAGATTAGACCCTTGGTCATTGATCTCTTCTTTTTCTTCTCCTCCTGACACCACCTGACGGAGGATAGACTCGCATATTCTGTGGAAGTTGAGTTCCGATGATGCATAGACATTCTAGGCCTCGGTTGTCCAGCGGTGGGAGTTTCCACGTACAGATCCAGGATTTTATCAAGTGTTAACGCATGTCCGAAAAGAGGGGTCACACCTGGGGCCTACGTATGGCACCTACCAACCTTGCACCACTCTCGCACACATATGCTTGGGGCACATGCAAGTTTTCATGTGATTCCGACGCTCCGACGGTCTTCCTCCGGCGAAACCCTAGACGGGGGTCCCGGATCGTATACCCTTATACCTGTACCGTACGAGGGTAGCCTGGTGGACCTTTTTACTTGTTTTTGTTTGTTTAGGACATATATACATGGAGAGAAAAGGTTGGGCCAACTTTTTTCACATTCTAGGCCCGATTGTCCCGCGGCGAGAGTTTCCACGTACAGATTCAGGATTTTACCAAGTGTTAACGCATGTCCGGAAAGAGGGGTCATACCTAGGGCCTACGCATGACACCTACCAACCTTGCACCACTCTCGCACACATATGCTAGGGGCACATGCAAGTTTTCATGTGATTCCGATGCTCCGGCGGTCTTCCTCCGGCGAAACCCTAGACGGGGGGCCTCGGATCGTCTACTCCTGTAGCTATCTCCGTACGAGGGTAGCCCGGTGGACCTTTCTACTTGTTTTGGTTTGTTTAGGACATATGTACATGGAGAGCAAAGGTTGGGCCAACTTTGCCACATTCTAGGCCCCGGTTCCGATGCTCCGGCTCGGCCCAAGAAAACCAAGGCTCGGTCCAAGAAAACATAGGCTCGACCCAAGAAAACCTAGGCTTGGCCCATGTATATCTGGTGGGTTAGGTTTGTTTAGCTTAAATACCTCCTCTCTCATTCCACTCCACTGCCTCCTCCTCCTCCTGCCCAAAGCAGCCGCTGCCACCCGGAGCCCCTCGCCGTCTCGAAGCCGCCGCCACCCGAGGCTGCCCGCCATCACCACCCGCAGGTAATCTCCAAGCCCATTTTTTGGTTAATTAGATGCATTTCAGAGCAACCACACTTAGAAATTTGTTCTTTCGATCAAATGCATACTTTAGGATGCCCAACCCGCGTGCTCGTCCTCAACTCGGCGGCAACGCCGGAGGACTGCTGGGCTCTATCGGGGCCGGGGATGTCCGAGCCTGGGCTCCGTCGGGCTGGCACTGGGAGGTGCTACCTTCCGGGAACCGTAGCTTGGTGAGGAATCCGGGTCCCGTCGTCGACCCGGAGCTTCTTTGGTGGCGGTCGATTGGTCCACTATCGGTGCAGAGGGAGCCGGCCCCCAAGGAGGTGGTACGCAATCGTGTCAGGGAGGAGGACGAGCACATCCGTCGTTATATGTATCTGTTGGAGGTCAGATTCTCCAATACATGGCAGGTTATTCAGGATCTCACTCGAGCTATGCTCGTGTGATGGTTCCTTCTCTCTGGGTGTCCACCGCCCGCGGCTCAGTACCCGGTCGTCAAAGTCCAGTTTGATTGAGCGAGATGTATTAGTGATATTATCGAATTTGTAGTAGAAAACTATGTCGAGAACTTGAATAAGATAACTAATATCTTAATTGTGGATGTTGAATATGATGATTCGCAATGTCAATTCATGTGAGCGTGGAGACAGCTATTCTGAGGATACGAATACGTCCAATTAAGAAAAATATAGACAATGTTTAAATACTTGGTTATAATAAATAAGTACAAATAAGATGCAAGTTAATAAGTAGGAATAAAAAAATAAAAAGGAGCTACGCCGACGGCCACCCTCGGCGTAGGTCCAACAGGAAAATAAGGGAAGGGGAAAGAAAACAGAAGGCGCTACACCGAGGGTGGCCATCGGCGTAGAGCTAACGCCGTCAAGGGCCGGCGGATGTGGGCCAGGCTGGGCCGAGAGATGCTGAGGGCGTTTGTATGCCGACGGCCGCCCTCGGCGTAGCTCGGGCCTACGTCGACGACATCTGTACGCCGACGGTCACCGGGCGGAGTTGGCCTGGGCGATGGCTACGCCGACGGCCTCGACGTTTGGTCATCAGCATAGCTCGCGGCCGTCGGCGAAGCTATCCATTCCTGTAGTGTAGCGTGGTCATCTGCATAATCAAAGCCAACGTTTTCATTAGCCACAATTAAAGTTTAGACCAACGATGGATGTCTGTACTGTATCTATGTAAACAAATGCGGAACAAGAATAACGGAATACAAGGAAAGTAAAAAAGATGGATATAGTTAGTAATAAAATTGTAATATGTGATCATTATGGCACATACCTCTAGATCGCACAAATTCACACCACTGCTCCAAACTTGGACAGCCCAAAATATGCAGATCCTTGAAGTTGATGAGCTTTTCTGGCATGTATACAATGGCAGGACATCTCTCTATGGCAAGCTTCTCAAGAGAGGTGAGATCCCCTAGTGAGTCTGGAAGTTTTCTCATCCGTGTGCAATCAATCAACTGCAGTTCCTGCAGAGAGCTGAGTTCACCTATGTCATCTGGTACCTCATCGCAGTGGGAGAAACATAGTGTCCGGAGGGAGGACAGGGCCCGGATGATCTCCGGTGAGAATGTGGTTAGATGGGGGCAATTCTTGATAGTTAAGGTGTGGAGACGAGGTATGTGGTGAAGTAAACTCCAGTCACTCAGAGGCAAATGGCAGCTCTCCACCACCAGTTCAATTACTAGCGTCTCATATGTCGTGGTATCTATTCCTTTGATGTGCCATGAAGCCATCACTTGGTTGCAACCAGAAATGAGCAACATCCAAGCTCTAGGCAGGCGAGGTCCAAAGATCAGCTTGGGACATTTCCTAATCACCAAGTCATCAACTGTAGTGGACATAATTAACTCTTCCAGGTTTTCCATATCATCTATGGTCAACTCGGAGGGTCGATTGCATGTCGATCTGTATTTGCCATTCAAGTCGATTCTTCTGATGCCGGTCATCCTCCTCAGAATGATCTTCTGCAGGTTTGGTAACAGAGCCAGCAGTGGCGGTATGCTCCTGCACCTCGGAAAATCTTCCATGGTTAGCTCTACAAGATGAAGCAGATGACATGGTGATTTCTGCCACCAGGATGGGAGGATTTCGCCGTTATAACCATGTAGCTCAAGGCACTTCAGACTTTCTGGTGGCTGTAATCCTCCCAACAAAGCATTGCCATCCACAGATCCTTGACCTTGAGAGCCAATAGTCCAACAGAGCTTCAACCTTTCGACCTTCCGTTTCTCTGCCATCATGATCATCTGTGCTTCATCCATAGACTTGACCTTCTCAAGACACCTTATCTCCAGCTCTTGGCAGTTCACATGCTCTAGGTGAACTAGACTGCTGCTGCTGCTGCTACCATCAGAGTGAACCGCAAATACGCAACTCTCCACACCCCGACACTTGTTTAACTTGAGACTCTGAATTTCACCCATCCATCCGTATATTTTCTTGAGTCTAATGCAGCCCGAGAGATCTAGTGTATGTAGATTGCTGAGTTTACCTGGACTCCCAGGCAGGTAAGAAAGAAATATGTTGTGAGACAAGTCCAAATGCTCCAGACTGCTGAGGCTACTAATACATGATTGGATGTATTTGTGATTTTCATCTTCCGACTGGTAGTAAAATATTGGATTTAGGAACATGGATAGGTTCAAATACCGGAGTTTAGTGAGCTTGCCTATGACATCTTTCAGCCCTTGGAGGTGGGAGCGGTGTTGTGCAAGATAACAACAAGGGTGTGACAGGTTGAGATGCCGGAGGCTGGTAAGGCCACCAAGAGCTGTCTGGATAATTTCGAAACAAGACCAGAATGATAAGTCCAAATGAATAAGGCTCGTGAGGTTCCGAAATGAATCCGGCAGGTTCTTTAGCCCACGACAGCGTGACAGATTCACGTGCAACAGCTTTGTCAAATCTCCAAATGACTCCGGTAGATTGGCTAGCCCAGAGCAGCCTGACAAGTCGATGTGTGACAGATTCACCAGATGCCCAAGTGATTCCGGAAGCGTGAGCAGCCCAGGGCAGCCTGACAAATTGAGATACACCAGGTGCCTCAGTTCACAGATGGAATCGGGTAGCTTCTGCATGGAGCTCTCCTTTAGTTCCAACACGCGTAGGCACCTAGCAAATAAGAAGGAATCATCACTGATCTCCATTTTGCTACAGTCCATACAACGTAGCGCCCTTAATGAGGAAGACAACACACTCAAAGGCTTCACGCCAATGTTGGTGAGCACTGCGTAGCGGCAATATTCTTCTTTCTGCCAAGATGTACCATCCAGCACAATCAACTCGTCAAACATCAGATACCTTGCTAAGTCATGTGCCAGATCTGGCATGGTGAACAAGGCCACACCCTTATCATGATTCCTACTTGTCTGCAGCAAAAGCATAACCACATAAGTTACATTAGAGAGTGTACATTCTTCTCTTCAATCATATACTCGAACCTCCACAAATCAAAATTTAGGAACTACAACATAAACAATATCAGTAGATTTGTCATGAAAACTATTGCATAATATGTCTCTTCCTACTCAAATGATCAGTAACGGTCATAGTGAGGTACGTAGTAAGCTAGATAGTTCATACTCCATAGTTGTAGTTGATTATTGGCTACTACACTTTGGGAACCAAGCTAGCTGAGCTCTTGGCTAAATAGTACACAACTGTACGTAGTGGTTGCTTTTGTTCGATCAAGCCATCAAAGAGAAGGCTGCTATTTTTTGTTTCCTGAGTTATGACTATCCATATTATTTCACGTGTATATCACCAATTTTGATCTTTACCACAAACTAGCAGGTTAGGTTGGTTCATACTTCATACGCAGTGGTGGAGGATTGAAAAAAATTGAGGTAGGGAGAACTCTACAAAATGATAAATACTCCAAAGAGAATAATGCTATATATAATTCTAACATAATTACTTAGTAGTACACCAAAATACAACTATATTTTAATATAAATAGAACCAATGACATTGACTTATATTAAAAAAATCGGTCCTGACAGGGATCAAACTTCGGTCGCTGGGATGCACCAACTGCGACCCAACCACTAGGCTACTGCCCCGTTCTCACGACATTGACTTATAACTAACAAACTGGAATTTAGATTAAAAAGTATGACAAGTTAAAGTGCAACCATAAACTTAACTACTCCGATGTAAAAAAAAATCATATGGATACTTGGTTCTGCATTATTCGTACATGCATACAAAAAACATCATAAGCATAGCACTTCTCAACCATTAAAATATAATCCATCGCTTACCAACAATTGGTTTAGCCACACCCCATAAGTTGCCCAAAATACCCTCCAGTCCTTGTTTAGATTCGCACCTAGGACATTGTTTAGACTCGCATTTTGATAGATTAAGAACTTTCTATTAGAAAGATAGATTGAGAACTAGCTATCGGATAGAGCAAGGTGTTGTTTTCAATTAGACTGGACCTAGTTCATGTTCAAGATCTTTTTAGCGCAGCGTTCAGCAAAACAACCATAACTTTATCATATGGTTCTGTCTTTAACGTATAACCATTCAAATTGTTCGTAAAAACACGTACATATGGAAGTTTTCGCAAAATATCAATGTAGGGCGGTTTCCCTGCCTTTCCCTACCGGGAGCTCCGCCATCATTCGAGTGTTATACATGGTAAGGAGTATACAATTGTTGAATAGAGATTACCTAGAATCATCTATAGTTGTCTGGACCTTTATGTCTGAAACCTCTTAAAATAAAACTTTGAACCAAATGGAGGATGAATTTCTATGAGATTGCATGATAATCAACATTGTGGGAGAGAGAGGGAGGGAGGGGGATGAATTTCTATGATATTGCATGATAATCAGCATTGGAGGAGAGAGATTTCTCATTCAGTGAGGACTTTTGAGTCTACTAGTTAGTCTATCACAACAGAGTTCTTGAGTTCAAGTATTGGCTTTCGTATTTAAGTTTTGTTTGCTCTTTCCCTCTTTCTACCACGTGTATCCCTCATCGAGTCACACCAAGGCACGCCACCCACGACTAAAAGTTGGATGGCAACGGAAAACCGATTAACTCTGTTGGCTAACACGCAAACCTCGGTGGAGTGCCAGGCCACTATGAAGCCACCCACGGCACCCAAGGCTGGAAGATACATTAACCCATCAAAGTTGGGGCCTAGGGTTTCATTGGTGATGAAAGGGGTCACAACCTGGAGCTTTGAATCCGAAATACAAACCGCCGACGCCATAGTGTCCACCACTGTCTTGACAACACCACACAGAGCTAGATTGCTTAGCCATCCCGTGTTCCAAATGCATATGTTAAGGTTGGTTAGCTCCATGAGGAAAGCCTACCAATCCACTTCGCACACGGGAACTGAAGATTGAACATGTCGGATAACGCTGCGTGCTGCTTAGGACCTAAATGTGAAGCAAAAATGGACGCGTATTCACGCAGCTGGCTGACTAAGAGAAGTTCCTCATCTTGGCATAGCCCTAGCTTTTGCATGAGCATCTGTTGATCCTTTTTGATCGTGAATCCAAAGATGCCTCTTTGCCTTGGAGCTAGAGAAGAGCTGGCGGCGTACCACTGTCGAGTCAGGGAGCGGAAGAGTAGGTCATCAAGCTAAAGACGGAATTGATGGAGGAGAGAGAGCAGCGTGGCAACATCATCAAATCTTACGCGAGTGTCATCGACGTGGCCATTGTCAAGCCCAACGGAGCCATGGAGGCCTAGCGGTCGAGACGAGTTGGGGAAGACGGGCTCTTCATGGACCTGCAAAACAGAGACCAACCTAAACGATACCAGTAGGAGACATGCCCAGAGCAGTGTTGCTATGTCTGTGCGTGGATTAGCCAGATTCCAACGGGCTGAGGTTTGACCCCCGCACGACACCAGTCTCTGACAATTGAGCAGTTGCCGGAGCCACATAAACATACTCTTCGGACCCCATGGGATCTCCTAGAGGCACATTCGCCAACAACGATCTCTTCCGATATGCCTCTGATACGTTGGCAGAGATCACTGCTTCCTTGCGGCGGCTTGGAGTGCAGCGGTCCCCTCCCAAAGCACACGCGGCCACTGGTCCTCGTAGCGCCGAAAAATTGGCACCATCCAAGATGCCAAGAATACCAGGGTATGACGAGCTCCAAAGCTGCCCATAGGGGACCCCATGCTCGACAGAGCCCTCTTGCACGAGGCGCAGCTAGCACATGCGGTCCCGCCACTGAACACGCATCGCCCTGCGGTTCGCTCGCACGGTCCGAAGTACATCAGCGTGCCTAAGCACGTAGTGATTTAGAACGCCCACTGCTCCTAACGAGCCAGCTTTGGGTGATGCCAGGAGATGCCATTTCCCAAGCAACTAGACCACTCTAGCTAGCGACGCCGCCTTCAAGGAAGCAATGACACTGCTGTGCGCTGCCACCCACCAGTTGGAGATGATGGGAACGGCCCCACCACTATGGACGTCTTCCACACTGCGCACAACACCGTTTTTTGCACAAGGAAGGGGCCTCAAAGGACCCCGAAGCAGCAATCATCTCTAGAGCGGTGGGTACATTTTTACATACAAGACCCTGCAGGAAATCTAAGCTACAGAATAGTCATGTAAGATTACACAAAGGACCTCTAGAGAGAAATAAAAAAAAGCAATCCAAGTCCCTGGTCCTCTCCACCGGCGACGGGAATCCAACTTTGGCCATCCTTCAACCACCGGGGGCGAACCACTTGATGCAAGGAGGAAATGGAATGCTGGAACGATTCACCAAAAGAGGCCTCCATCTTGGAGGTTGAAATGACACAGCTTTGGCATCTGAAAAGGTCGTCGATGCGACCGCAGATCACACCAGAAAGCAGTGGTGACAGCCCCATTAGCACGAACTAGTGTGTCCAATGGCACATCCACTCCCGCGATAGAGCACACACTGTGGCCGGCCATGCCACCCCCGCGGCGCCTCCTGCGGGATATGTGGCGACATCATCGAACCCCTTGCGAGCCGCGGTCGTTGTGCCCATCTTCACCGGCGTTATCTAGCTCAACATGGTTACTAGGGCATCAAAGTCATCGGAGGACGGAGGCGGATTGGTGATGAGCCAGTTCACTACCGAGAACCGAATATGGTACCAGCGCATCTTGGGGGCGCTGAGCGCGGCCTCCTCCGTCCATCACCCACCTGCAGCCGAAGCCCAGACCCCGGCTCCAGCATAGCCAATCACTTAACCGCTGATATGACCGCCACATCGTGCGTCCATGATAACAAGCTGAAGCAAGACAACTTGTTGTGATTGGCGGTGGAAGGATCGATCGCGTCAATTAGCCTGTTGCCATACAGCAGCTTATGGTGGTGCGCTCCGCCAATGCATGGGCTAGGATGCCCTGGATCTCTAGATCCGTAAGGAATGACATCTCTCGTAGCCTGGCGCTAGCACGGCCTGACCATGGTGCCAGGTCCAGAGTTCACCTAGGCGAGATCACTTTCCCTGTGGCCACGAACTTATCGCCAACAGCCATTGACCCGCACAACACGAGGAACTCTGCTGGCTCGAACACACGGATGGATAAATCTTCCAGCGTGAGCTCAAGATGAGCGTGACCATGACCGCACGGTCAAGATCCTCCTCCACGTGTACCATTCTCTGTGAAGGGCCGAGGTAGCACAAGTCTAGTCAGTCTGGCAAAGGGGCGGGGCAGGTGCGCGGCTGAAGCAGAGGCGGGTGAAGATGGCGAAGGGGTGGACAAGCCCAGTGGAGTTGAGCTAGCATCGCTGCCAGCAGAGCTAACAACATCACGCCACGGAATCTCCACACCCGCTTGGTGGGCGGCTGAGCCGGCGTGCTGCTGCTATTGTTGCTGCTGCATTCCCGTGGCAACTGTGACATGGGGAGCGTGACGAGCCTGCCGGAGTTGCGGCTGTCCATGGCGTGGTGGTGTGCCGTCGGACACGCTGTGTGGGCGCTCGCAGTCCCGTGAGGTATGCTTCAGACCACCACAGCGCACCCAGATAGTGCCATTGGAGCACTATGGTGCGATGTGGCCTTCCTCGCCGCAATTGTAGCAACATCCACTAGTAGAAATAGGGCTAGTGGCGACGTTCATAAAAGTGGATCGGGAGCGTTCATTCCGTGCACCGGTAATATGGTGCCACTGGTAATATTATCAGCGACGTGGTCAGGCCATGCTAGCGCCATGCTACGAGAGATGTTGGTGGTCTCATGGACATGCGAATCGCCTCGGTGAGGCCTGGGTAGAGCTCCTGGTCAGCAGGGTGGCGATATGAACGCTGCTCCCTCACCCAGGTCATCTTGCCCATCTTCGATGCGATGACCTCCTCCTCCGTCTTTGGCTCCAGCTTTGGGATGACGAGCTCTGGTTACTTCATCGGGGCGTCAAGATGAGCCCCCCCCCCCCCCCCCCCCGAACGGCTATCTGAACACCGGTGTCCGAATCCCGCGCGTGGAGACAAGGCACGCAATGACGAGGCAACTGATGGTGAAGACCAAGATCCAACCGCGACCGACTCCAAAAAAAAACCTAGCACCACCGCAGTGTGGCAGGGTGTGCCGGCGTGTAGGCAGTCCAACACCTTGTAGAAGGAGTGATCGTCCCGGTCGGCCTCCTTGTTCCCCTACAGCGGCGGTATGAAAATGTCATTGTGCGCCTTGAGGCCATCATCGTGCTCATCGTTGAGGAGTAGCTTCCAAATGTCGTTCTTTGGCGCCCAGGTGGGGTCAGACCTCTCTGCCGGTGAGAGAGCATCCCATTGCTGGTGGATGAGGATCTCCATATCTTTGTCGGTGGGCACGGCGAGCCCCCTAGGGACAACTTCCAACCACCAGGCATGCATGCATCCAATAGGACGAGGAGGCCGTATGCCTCCACCGCGAGCGCCTCCTCCTTGCTCAGTGATGGCAGCCAGTCGTTGACCTGGTAGCTAGCATCGCCGTGGTTCGCCATAGATGGGGAAAGAGAAGGGGCGTGGTGTGTGTACGCGGTTGGAGGAAGTAGGTGAGAAGGTGTGAAGGGGCGCACTGATTAACGGTGCGTGGTTGGGAGATCCTTTTATTTATAGTGCCGGGCCACTGATGGGACGTGCGCATTAGTCACTCACACATGCATCATTAATTAGCGGCGCGGCCACGCCTCTCCATGCACCATTACCATTGGCGTGGGTACATGCAACGCCCCCGATAATCAATTACCGGAGGCGCGCTGAGGAACGCCCATGCCCTTAGTAGTTGCCGCAAGTCAAACACGCAGGGCCCACACAGTTGGTGGTGTTGCATCCCGCAGCGGCATGATGGAGGACCGCGGGTAATTACCAGCGCTGATGTCAGGCCTCAAGGCAGGCAGAGAGCGACGCGCTAGGTTGTGGGCTCACGTACAGCGTGCATTATGGATGACAATTTTACCCACGGGTACGGGTATCCGCGGGTATCGTACCCGCATGGGTAGGGTATGGGCACACATTTATACCCACGGATAATACCCATACCCTACCCATTAAGTCGTGGGTATAGGCACGGGTATATACTTGTACCCATGGGTATACACATATCCTGCCCGTTTAAACTGGCATGTGAAACTTACCTGTAGAGTTTAACCTATGCGATCGAGAAGTCTAGGAAATGAGTATGAGATTACGACTTCTAAACTTTGATACTTTCATGTAGTCATCTACCTATTAGTAAGCAGATATAATTGTATTTTTTCAAATATGCTATTGATGAAAGTAAAATTGTGAATAACTTGAGTACTTTTGGATCTACCTACTGGGTACCCAATGGGTATGGATATCCGCCGGGTATGGGTATGGGTAAAGCTTTATACCCACGGGTACGGGTATGGGTAAACTTTTGTACCCATTAGCCACACGGGTATGGATATGGTATTGCTCTACCCTGCCCATACCCTGCCCATTGCCATCCTTAGCGTGCATTGCGGCTCAACCTTGTTTTCCGTAACACATCACCTCCCCCCGACCGGGAGCAGTGGCGCATGGTGGCTAGGGCCCGCACCAACATCCCATCCTCTCGACCAAGCTCAAGACATGCTAGGATGACAACGATCAAGCAGAAAAGAAGGATGGTGAAGATACGGCGGTGGGACACAGGAAGTCACCGAGGGCGCGCTCAGGTCGGAGATGGAAAGGACAACATGGCTGGCCATGGCACCCGCGGAGAGGAGACGGGAGACAGACGTGTGCAAGGGGGGTTGTCGCCGGAGCAGGGGCCGGAGTGGCGGCCTACGTTTGGGGGCGCGCTGGCTCACGCTAACATGTTCCTCAGTGATGAGCCCATCCAAACTTATGAACTGAAAACACAACCAGTTTCGTAAGTTTGAAGAAGAAAGGGGCGTCACCAAAGCAAAAGTCTCCAATTGTAGCATAGGTTCATGTAAGTCAGTCTAGACAGGGTACCTATCCCTGTGGTCAGAGCTCTCGTGAGCCTGTTGAAACTAGGATGAATACTGCTCAAGGCCTCAAGCTATTCATGTTGGGCTAGGTCCCTCCACATGGAGGTGTGTTGGCAGCCCAACGTCAGCCCGTGAAGTCCAACACGTTTCAACCGTTGATCGATGTTCGTATCTAACGGCTGAGGTGTTCCTTGAGAGAGGAGTATAAAAGAAAACCCTAGCCACCCTTGGTGGCTATGTGGGAGCAAAGTGAGCAAGTGAGAGAAGCAAGCCATCGTGGCTGCTGCTGAGAGAGGGTGAGAGAACACACAAGAACACCACAACCTAGTGAGAAGAGAGGAAGAAGGAGTGGTGATTTCTGTCTAGATTTCTGAGATCTGACCGGTGTGTCTTCAAGCTGGTGTTTGGAGGCTCAAGGGTGCTTGGATTGACTCCAAACTTGGTGAGCTCGTTCCTTGCTTTGAGTACTTCGATCTGGTTAGCTGGTTTGAGGTCTGGGTCAGTGTAGCTTCAGATTTGGAAGTGGTTTATTCAGTTCGGACTGCTACAGTTTCAGCACAGAGCAGTTTTGGTAGACGAACAGTTTGGGCAGGCAAACGGTGTCCGATTGACCTGAAATTTGGTGTGTATGTTGGGTACTCGTATGTCAGCTTGTCTACCAAGTTTGGTGCTGATTGGATCTGCGGTTTAAGAGCAGTTTGCTGATTACCGAAGGGGACAGAAACTAAGATACTCTGCTTTGCTGTAATCTTTCTCTTAAGTGGTTGTTGTTGTTGTTTGCCGGTTGGCAACGTGCTGAGTGTGTTGTACATCTCTAGATGTTTTAGAGAAGACTCTGTACCCAGGTTGCTCATAGTGAAGCTCGCGTGGACCGGTTGGTCCGCACCCGTGGTTTTTTCTTCCTCACCTTGGGGAGGTTTTTCCACGTAAATCTTTGTGTCACATGTGCATGTGCTCGTTGTTTTATTTCCGCTACATATCTGTTGATTGAAACTATCCTCGAAGGTTCACCGCAGGCAGGAGCGTGGGAGGTTGTGTGTCTATCTCCTCCTCCTACCCCCAACAATTCATACGGCTAATCTTGATCAAATGATTATCATTATCGAGGTTTTGACTAAGTCGACTGAACTATATATAGTTGCTCCATTATAAACTAGAGAAAGTTGTATATATTAACTCACCGACGTTGAATCCAACCTTGTAGCTTGAAGGAAGGACATCTCTGAAAGTCTCTTGATGTACTCCTCGGCAACCTGAATGGCAGAGCACTCGCCGGATGGCTGAACAAGATCAAGAGAGGTCCACTGGCGAACCATGTCATCCTTGGCTATACCGTGGCCCGCCGGGAGGAACAGCACAGCGCAGTAGGCGAAGCACAACCTCATGCTCTGTGGCATGCCCATGTAGCAAAGCATCATGAACCGGATGCGGTTGCCACAAGCCTCCGGCGGTGTCTCCCGTGCCGCCCGCTTCCGCCAATCGGCAGCGTATGTGCCCCGCAGCGCATGGCCGGCCTCGCGGGCTAGCGCAGGGAGACCCCCGCAGCTGCTCGCAATCTGCTGGCATATCTGCTCCATCTCCTGCCTCTTGGAGGACCGGGGCGGAGGTAAGAAGCGGCTTGCTTGCTTGATGATGGTCCAACACATGTCATCGCTAAGAAGAGGTGGGTAGTATGACAATGGCACGCCGGTGCACAGCTCCCTCCCGACGCTTCCGAAGGCCGTGGTTGCTATGACCACTGCCTTGGCACTGCCGGCGGTCGCGCTGGTCAGCATCTGCTTCAGATTGCACAGCTGAACGGGATCCTGCTCCCATATATCATCTATGACGATGAGTACTCTCTTACCAGCAAAGAGACCGTGCAGGCGCTTCATGATATCCTCCTCCATCTTGCCACCATTATTATTGTGACAGCTCGGCTCTCCTCCTTCTTCTCCTTCTCCTCTTCCTATTCCTAATACCTGGTAAATGATGGAGTGGACGATTCCGCACAAGTCAAATTCTGGCGAAACATGGACCCATACCCGGGAATTGTATTCCTGAAAATGGGCATGTTTGAAGACCATTCTTGCCAGGGTAGTCTTGCCAATGCCATGGAGCCCAACGATGGGGATAATGACGATGGTGTCTGCGGTCGAAGAAGACGATAGCATAGCCATTATCATCTTGACACAATCGTCCCTCCCTACGATCATCGCCTCACCTTCTTCAGCTTCTGGTGTGGTAGTTTGCTGGATGGCTTTGGCGTTGGGCGACGGCATGCATACGAGATCTAAACTGTGATTCTCCTCCCGTATCTTCCCCAGTTCTTCTTTGATATCCTTCGCTTTGTTGGCCGTGCGATTCTTCTTTAGAGCAAGGCTGGGAAGCATCCTGCTTGTCATCTGCAAAGAATAAATTTTGCTAATTAGCAGTTACCTAGAACTTTTGTAAGTCTCAATCAAGTAAAACTGTACTCTTGAAAGTATGCAATTTGATGATATTATTTGGCCAAAGTGAGACGAGACCATACTATAGTATGATGTTTTTTTTTCTGTAACTAAGGATTGCTGCATGTTAATTTATAAATGTTCAGAAAGGTGACTAACATAAAATGTTTTCAAGTGAAAACAGGGCTACAGCCAGGTGGTAGGGACTCGGTGTATCCCTGACTGACCAGGGTACAAGAATGAGTTATGGTATGGTACCTCATGGTCATTTATATCTTAATCAAACTATTTTTGATACTCCCTCCATACCAAAATAAATGACTTGTATTTGGCTAGATTTAGATGTATCTTACACTAAAACAAAACTAGATATATCCGAATCTAGACAAACTCATGTCACTTATTTTAGGACGGAGGGAGTATTAAATGTTTTCAAACAACTTACCTTTCCAGCAGGCGTGCTTTGCAGCCCGTCTACCATATCCGAGATGTCGTAACAGGCCTTCCTTACACGCTTCAACCACTCTTGCGCGGCCGCCGGCGTCATTGTCGTCGTTGGTGTTGTCGTCGCCGCTTCGAACTCGTCCACCAACTCCTTGGAGACATCGTAGCGCGTGTCCAGCCAGTTGGGCAGCGACCGCCGCTCAGCTTCCACCAGCCCTGCCTCTATCTCCTCTAGAGTCTTCGCCATGTCTTGCAGGTCGTCGACGACCGCACTTGAAAGCTTCAGTGTCTTGTCTTGGATGGTGGATCTGAGCTTTGCGCATGAGCTTTGGACCATGGCTTGGGCCATGCCTAGCTAAGCTTCTTGCTCTTCAACGACCACACTCCTACGATGTCGATTGATCGATCTGAGGATGATAATGAAGCGGCACTTGGCTGAAGCGGGAGGCAAGCAAAGCGACAGATATATCATCTTTACTACGCTTTCTATTTTATCATTATTAATTTAAAACTAGCAAGCAAAGAATCAATTCATCCATCTTCAGTACGTTTCATCTGATTTCGGCTGTATATATTTGCCGTGCTGTGCAGGTTTAGCACAAACAAGCATGATGATTTCTCGACGGAAAGGGAACATAATGGCAAAGGAAAAGAAAGGAATAAAGAAAAATTCTTTATTCAGATTTGCAGCAACCTCAAGATACTTTGTCCTAGCATGAAGAAAGATAGATCAGGGTCACATGTCTGGCAGGGTTCCTTTTGCTAAAGGTGTAGATAGTTTCCTTAGCTTGTTGTGAGAGAATTGTTGGAGATTTTTTCTTTGAGCAGTAAAAGTGTTTCCGTTAGAGTATTAGGCACATATGATTTATTATGATAGTTTAGATAGAGTTAGGATCTGTTTACGTACAATCCTAACTTGACTTGTACTCCAAGATCATTCCTGTACGCTTATATATATACTCGCCCATGAGGCTCAATAATACATCCATCATATTATGCCGAACTTATACTCTTTCATGGTATCAGTCTAACCGGTCCAAAATCCTAGCCACACGATTTCGCCGTGCTGCCCCCGGGGATCGATCTCCATGATCTCCGCCGGGGGCCGTGTGATCTGTCGCAGAATTCGCTCGTCGATCCGTGATCGGCTGCCCTGATGAGTCTTTTCCGATCTCTCGGTTGGTTTTTCTTCCCACCGGTCGCTTGATCGGTTTTCTTTTTTGGTTTACCGATCTTAGATTCGATTGAGTCGCCCACCGCCATCGTTATCGCCGCGCCCCTACTCCGATCATCCGCATCGAGAATCTACACCGCGCCCATGCGCCTGCCTCCTCCGCTGCTGCGCCTACCTCGGCAGGCTGCTACGGCTTCACGCCAGGCTAACCGCCCGTGAGCAGTAAAAGTGTTTCTGTTAGAGTATTAGGCATATATGATTATTAGGATAGTTTAGATAGAGTTAGGACCTGTTTACGTACAGTCCTAACTTGACTTGTACTCCGAGGTGATCACTGGACGCCTATATATACTCGCCCATGAGGCTCAATAATACATCCATCATATTACGCCAAACTCATACTCTTTCATGGTATCAACCTAACCGCTCCAAAACCCTAGCCACACGCTTCCGCCGCGCCGGCCCCGGGAATCGATCTCCATGATCTCTGTCGGGGGCCGCGCGATCCGTCGCAGGATTCGCCCGCCGATCTGTGATCGGCTGCCCTGGTGAGTCTTTTCCGATCTCTCGGTCTGTTTTTCTCTCCACCGGTCGCTTGATCGGTTTTCTTTTTTGGTTTACCAATCTTAGATTGGATTGAGTAGTTCTCCGCCATCGCCATCGCCACGCCCCTACTCTGACCATCGGCATCGAGGATCTACACTGCGCCCGTGCGCCTGCCTCCTCCGCTGCTGCGCCTGCCTCGGCAGGCTGTGCGCCCCGCGGACGGGTGCTACGCCTTCCTTGGAAGGTTGTCGTGGCTACCCTCCCTCGGATCTTCTTCGCCATCATCGTCCGGGACTTCACCAACAACGCAGTCATCGACTCCAATCTACGCGCCATCCACGTCATGGCGCATACGGCGCGTCGTCGGTCTGATCAACTGATCTCGCGCCTGTCTATGCAAGGCACGTCCCCTAGCACGCGCCTACCACCAATCGAGCTACGGGTTGCCACTGCGTCGCCCCTTCGGGCCGCAGTGCCGCCGCTATTGGTCCACGCTACCGGCTTCCAACGTGCCTTCCTTGGCGTGTACATCGTTGGTGGTCTCCTGATGGCTGTGAAATACCACCTCTTTTAGCCATATAAAATGTGCCATTTATCTCTCATATCATGTTTCTTCCAGCTAATGCATGCCTTGCAATTCTCATTTACTTTCATATGAGCTTTGCACATTTAGTAGTTTAGGTAGAATTTTATCACTTTCCTTGTCTATGACATGTGTGTAGGTATTGGTGAAGATTATGCATAAAAAGGAACAAAAGGGCATAGTATGGAGGAGTTGCAGAGACCGGACTTAGCCATTTGAGAGGTTGGAAAAGTGAATTTTTCCAACTTCTTAGAATATATACGACCAAAGGTTTGACGAGCAACTATACGACCGGAAGCATTTTTTGCCATATAGTTGCGCCCATATAGTTACGAAAAAGGTCGCAAACGACGGGATTTCGCCCTAGAGAAGCTCCAGAACCTTCCCTAAGTCATATGACGGTATTGGGGGAACCCTAGGGCACCCCCAAGGCTTATATAAGGAGCGAGGACCATAGAGAGAGCCACGAAGCCATATCCTCCACCATGGCGGAGCCCTGCCGATGTGCCACCGCCATAGCCACCTCTAATCAGATCTACACCATCACCACAAGAGGATAAGGTACTAGGATCTTGAAGGCCTCCACATCGATCTACATCGTCATCTTCATCAACAACGTCTCCATCACCGACCCCCTTTGGTTACTTGTTGTAATTCTAGATTGAATCTTGGATTTGCACTTGTCTTCAGTTGTATCATCATACTTCATCCATATTCTATCCATGATGTTGATTGCCTTTATGTGTGAGTAGTTTCCTTTGTTCTTGGGGGGGTGAAGAAACCCTGGTATGAAATTGAATTGAGATAAATATTATTATGTGATATTGTTCATTATGTGACTATGTTAGATTTCCTTCATCTTGATGTTGGGTGAAGCGCGCCACTCAATATTTGTCTCATTGAGGACTAGATGGAGGGAACTACTTGTTGATAGACGAAGGAATGATAGCATTTACGGTGACTGTAAAGCTTTTATCATTCCTTACGTATCAACTTGAGAACCGAGGAGAACTCACGTAACATTGTCCATGCCATGGGATACATCCTACGGGGTAAAGTCCCTTAATAGCGCAGTAATTCGGTTGATGTCGATTGCTATTTGCTATGGTTATGACGGATGATGTGAGCAGTGGTTGTTGCCTATTCGTCCATATATGGAGCTCCTCCCACACATATCATAAATGGTTTTATTCATTATAATAATTTTGATCACTCTTTCTAATTATTAGCGGGTGGATTACTATTCTGGTAATTTGTCAAATTTATTCGAATGGATGAGGCAATATAATGGTAAGCCTAACAAGCTTTATGATTATGAATGCATTCCTCTCTTTAAAGAATTTTTATCAACCAATACTCACATAAATGGTAATAATGCGAAACTCTTGGAATACATAGTTTATGAAGGGTCTCATGAGCTGCTTAGGAAAATTGGTATTATTATAAAAGTAGCGATAATGAGGATTTAGCAAGGTATCATAATATTATGGATTATATTCTCAATTATTGTCAAGAACGTTTTAGTGGGAATGCACTTGTGATGAAGAGTAAGGAGCTATGTAAAACAATAGTTCCCGAAACTAACATTTTGTAGGAACCACTGGATAACAAGGAGGAATACCAAAAAGGTGAGGTTGAAGACAAACATCATTCTACTAATAATAAGTTTGTTTATGATGCTTCAGTCTCTAGTAATGATTCTTATTGTGTTGAAACTGAAGATAATTTATCTGCAGAGGCTTTATGCCTAGATACTCATTCGGAGAACACTAATAATGATGAACTGGAGATAAATCCTTGTAGTATTGATGAGCAGGTTTTGGGAGAGCACATCTTTGATGAAACATTTGTTGATGATGCTTCTTTTTATGATTAGATTGATAACTCTAGAACTGAGGAACTTGTTAGCAAGGGTGAAGAACTAGAGAATAGAGACACTTTTGAACTTTTCCATGCTGCTAAAGCTGAGTACTATGAAGTGTTCCCTCGTGATAGTGTAGCCCAAGAAGAGTACTATGAATTGTATCTTGACGATGCTATCAAAGGTAAAATGTTTGACTTTACATGTAAATATCTAATCCTTTTGTTGAAGCTATCTAGGGAGGTATGCTCACCACACATGGCGCATCAATCATCATTTGTGAGCAATAACACATCTATCTACAAGACTCCGATGCATCGCAAGCGGGTGAGACTTCAACCAAGCTATAATAGTAAGTGATCCAAACCTCTTTTGGAGGTAAGAATTAATAATTCTCTAGCTCCTATCTATCGAAATAATAATGGAGAAAAGCATGGCTACTTGGTTATAAGAAAGCGCTTCCCGGGAGGGAACCCTGAAGTCATTAGGTGTCTTTCTTAGTTTTGTGTCTTGAGTCTTGATGCATTCATGTAGCATTGGCATTTTTATTCTTAGCATGATTTGCTATTAGAGTTATCTTGTTGTAGTTTTCAAATGGTAGAATTTATTGTTACTATGTGTTACATAACTTGGTTGTACTTAAATCCCGTTTTATACATGTTGTTGTTGGTCGAAAATTAAAGTTGTTATTTTACTATCAAAACAAGGTGTTTTGCTAAGTTTCAGGATAAGAAAGAATTCTCGAAGAAATAGAAAAAAATTGATGTATACTGAAGGTTTAACGACCAACTATACGGCGGGAATAAAAAATTCTAGCCGTATAGTTTAGCCGTATAAATATCTTTGCCATCGACAAATTTTCTATCTTAGGTACAAAAGGTTTAACGATCAACTATACGGCGGGAATAAAAATTCCAGCCGTATAGTTATCGATGCCTTTGTCAAAATTATTTTCCAAGTATTGGAGGTTTAACGACCAACTATACGGTGGGAACAAAAATTCTAGCCATATAGTTCCGGCCATATAGATATTGATGCTTTCGTCAAATTTCTTTTCCAAGGTGCAGTAAGTTTAACGACCAACTATACGGCAGGACCTTTTTGGTCCGGCCATATAGTTGCGCCAGTATAGATGGGAAAACCCCTCAAATACCAACTAGAAGGTAATCATTGCTCAAAATTTTATTCTTTCTTCTTCTAAAACCCTCGAAACACCACCTAGGAGCTTCTCCCATGATCTAGAGAAGCCGAGCATATGTAAGCAATAAAATTCTACCTCAGAAACCTCCTAGACTGTAATTCTCTACAAAAGTTCATGTTTTATTTTTACTTTCCTTTTATCGATGGGGTAAATGAACTATGTTCATATACCAAACTGATGCATTTTATTTTGTGTATTATTTTCACAGGGACTTGAACCTTGTGTGACGACATGTACGGTAGTGTCAACCGTGCAAACACTCGCATGAGCCACTTGGTTGCTTAAGTTTAACGCTTCGACAATCAGTGTCTGGTAAAACTTCCAACTCGAACCTCTTTTAATAAGCACATAGGGGCTGCACACTTATGTCTCGTATCCTGTTTCGCTTGCACCTCATCACAATCTAGGAGAGGCATCTTCTAGAACTAGTTTGTTGACTTAAGCGTGGTGCTTAGGTTGATGAAACGCTCAGTAGGACTTGTATTTTTATGACTTTGAGTTAATCCCCGTGCCTTCAAAAAACACAGTGTTTTATTTTATTCTTAGTTTCCAAGCAGGTTCGCAAGGAAGGCAGCCACCAAGCTATATCAAGAAGTATATGTTAAAGAAAAGGTTCTTTGTCCATTAAAAGAGAGGTTACTTGTACCTCAACGGTAAAGTGTGTCACCCTTGTTTTCAACTAAGCTTGGGGAGATAACCACTTATCGCACTCTCTTTTGAAAACTGTATTTTCTCTTTTCTTTTGGTGATATACTCAAGTTTGGTTCTTGCAAAGTTCTAAGATTGGGGAGGTTACTTCTACATGTGTAGAGTCTTGTGCAATGTTCGTATTCGATAAAGGTTTAATGCAATCATGTATCACGTTGTTTTTGAATGCTTGTTTAAGTGAGTCTAGTTCTGCATTCATATGGGGATACACTTGCTCATGATAGGCACCATAGGAGTTGACTTAGAGCTTGTATGCATATTGCCAAATTGTTTATCAAGCTTGTGACACTATTTGTGATCCTCTAGAAAACATTGCCACAATCTCTACACTTGTAAAGAATGAATACTTGACCAAGATCTTTTGAAATTTGTTGGTTGGCGCTAAATAGCTTTGTCTTAAATGAATAGGTTATGCTCGACCCCATAATGTCAAAACAATATACTTGATAGTTTGCTTACGGAAGGAGTTGTCAATTGGAAATGATATTTCAAAGTTTTGAGTTCTATGCTAAATAAGGTGTTGTTTAATTGTCTTAAGAGTTTAGCCTTAAAGATACTCAACAACATAGATGTGATGATCGACTTGATAGTACTCTTTGAAAGGATTTGTTTGAAGAAATTAATATTTAGCGGTAATTGAGATGCATGCCAAATCTTGACTTGTTGATTAAAGTATGATATTGCTTTATGCGTGTCTGTACCACTGTCGCACAACATGGGATGCTTACAACTCCGCTAGCATTTCAACAGTCCAAAAAGAGGAAACTCTTAGAGTTTGGCAATGAGTTGCCCAACATATGTAGCAGAAATGCTATATTTGGGTATGCATTGGTATTCTCATGGGCCTATGTTCAAAGCAAAAGATGGAATACTCCTCTGACCGTTACAAGAAATCATTATACCGAAAAGGGAAACCTTAGTAATGGTCACTAGTATCCATTCTTAGCCTGCACAGTTTGATTAAACACACTAAGTTTTGGCATGATCTCATTACTGATGAACTGAAGTTTTAGAAAGACAAAGAATAGAAAATGAGTATTTGATAGCCATGATTCATTGATGTGGATGACCAAAAGAGACACTCTAATGCTATGCTTCTTTTGACATGTTCTCACATTTCCTTTTGGCATAAATATTGTTACTAAGAGATAAACTTTCTAAAACTCAATAATTGATGTTTACACTTGAAAGGATAGAGATGTCGCCTAGAGGGGGTGAATAGGCAATTTCAAAACTATTACGGTTTGGGCTTGATAGAATGCGGGATTAAACTAACGTTTATTTTACAAGCACAAAACCTAAAAACACTAGGCTCAACTAAGTGCACCAACAACAAGTTAAGCTAAGAAAGATAGCACAAGATAAATATACCACAAGTGATAGGCAAGATATAAGTACTTCAAACTCGATGGCTATCACAAGGAAAGTAAGCTCGGGTATAGAGATAACCGAGGCATGCGGAGACGAAGATGTATTCCCATGTTACCTTACAAGTAAGTTACGTCACGTTGGAGAGGTGTGGGATTCCACGAAGGATTTCGCAATGCCACGAAGGCTCACCTTCTTCTCCGAGTCTATCCCATGAAGGAATAGGCCCTTTCCTTATGGCTAGCTTTTCCTTCACTCCGGAGATGGCAAGCTCCACAACCACTTCACAAGCTCCACGAAGGAGAAGCTCGTGTCTCTTCACAATCTTCCACAAAGAGGACACCGCGGCACCAACCGCCAATCCAACTAGGAGGTCACCCTCCAAGAGTAACAAGCTCACGGTCTCTCACTCGAACAAATCATAGTGGAGAGCTCAACACTTATGCAAGAATGCAAAGCAAGAACACCAAGGGCGTTCAAATCCCTCACTCTCAAATCCCACCAAAGCAACAAGTTCTAGGGAGGAATTAGAGAGGAAGAACAATGGTGGAAGTCAACCAATGACTCCAAGACCTAGATCCAGTGGGTTACCCTCACTTAGAGGAGGAATTGATTGGTGGGGATTATAGATCTAGATCTCCTCTTCCAAAGCCCTCAAAAAGATGCAAGAATCATAGGAGGGAAGGGGGAGGAAGAAAGCTCAAGAGGGTCAACAATGGAGGTCAATTTCGGGCTCAATAACTCTTAAAAACATTGGGGGAAGAACCCCCATTTATAGGGAAAAGCAAATATGGTCGTTGGAGAGAAAACAGCGAAAACTTGGTTTCAAAGTCGGTTGGACTAGCCCCAGAATCGGCAAACTCGGTCCCCAGGCCGGAGGACCGGCCTACAAACCAGAATACCTCTGTTTGGCAACTCAGAATAGACTCGGCCGCAAAAATTGGAAAATCCGGTTTCAGATCCGGTCTAACTGGCGCTGGCGCTGGACCTTCTGGTGTGGGAGTCGGTTGAACCGGACCCACAACCGGGATGAAACTGACTTCACGAAAAATGCAATAACTTTTGCATCCGGACTCCGATTTCGATGATATTGGGCTTGTTTTGACGAGCACAACAAGCTCTACAATATGGTGCATGAAAACATCATAGTACAACAAAGGAGGGTAGAACCAAATGAATAAATGTATGAAGCCTCCCTATGAGAAGAACCAGTAAAACCTTCAAACTCGAAAACGCCATAGAAGATGCATACGAATTCTGTTTTCGATGAACTTGGGATTGTTGAAGAGCTAGCAACAAGCTCAAGAAGCTCACATGGAGAAACACCAAGAAGAAACAAAATAGTAAGATGCAAAGTATGCAAAGGATTGAGCTTCCTAAGACAATGTGATCAAGTTACCCAACCGAAAGCCCTCTTGATAGTGCGGCTATCTATGCTATAGCCCGGTCTCCCAAAAACCACCTTGAGACCGGTAAAAGGAAAACCTAGCAAGGCCATACCTTTGCCTTGCGCATACCGCTTGATCTTGATGACAATCCTTCAAGCTCCATCCAAGCCAGAATGCATCACTTCATCATTGTTGCTTCGTGAAGACTCATAATTTGCTCCCCTATTGAGATCACACTCTCAAGATCTTGAACATATCATATTCTTCTCTTCAATTCGATGATCTTGATGTCAAAAATCAAGGTATATTTTTATCTTCATGGCATCCATACTTGAATCCAACATATGGACTATAAGCATGACCTATGGAATATTCCTTCATATAAAACTCAATGAAAACATTAGTCCATAGGGATTGTCATTAATCACCAAAACCACACATAGGGGCAATTACCCTTTCAATCTCCCCCATTTTGGTAATTGATGACAATCACAACAAGAGGGTTTATATAATGAATATTAGAAACAAGTACGCAACTTGTCCGAGAATAAGTTGTATACAAGAGGTTGTATTTGATATGGTTAAGTAATACAAAGATACTATCCCATATCAAAACCGATTCTACTCACACAAACTACAACTAATGCAAGAGATGTGAGTAGAACCAACATATATAGAGCAAACTCCCCCACAATATATGCACGTGTGATGAACTTGAATTTCATTGCATACATTGTCAAGCATAACCTTTGGGAGAGTTTTCACTATATATTCAACCATGCAATACATAATAAAGATGAAATGCATGAAAGGCAAACACTTAAGAACAAACCAATCTTAAGTACAAAACCATTTCCCTTGAAACTCCCCCATTTTGGTAATTGATGACAATCACAACAAGAGGGTTTATATAATGAATATTACAAACAAGTATGCAACTTATCCGAGAATAAGTTGTATACACGAGGTTGTATTTGATATGGTTAAGTAACACAAAGATACTAGCCCATATCAAAACTGATTCTACTCACACAAACTACAACTAATGCAAGAGATGTGAGTAGAACCAACATATATAGAGAAAACTCCCCCACAATATATGCACTGTGATGAACTTGAATTTCATTGCATACATTGTCAAGCATAACATTTGGGAGAGTTTCCACTATATATTCAACCATGAAATACATAATAAAGATGAAATGCATGAAAGGAAAACACTTAAGAACAAACCAATCATAAGTACAAAACCATTTCCCTTAAAACCCTCTAAACTTCTCCCCCATTGACAACAAGTGCCAAAATGGATGACAAGGTTAGAAGGACAATATAGTGTGAGTTCCTACCCAAGGTGTGCATTACTCGTAATATGAGTGAAATCATATGCACATATCCAATGACGAATACTTGGAAGAAATCAAACTATATTGAGGATCAAATATTGCTAAAAAGATAACAAGGTGAAAGCATAAAATAATTATTACTCTCCACATGCATAAAATAATTATTACTCTCCACATAAACATAGTCATTCTTATTAATTATAGTGGAAGCAAATTTAACAAAATAGCTATCATTATTATTCTCATCACCGTAATCATCAAATATAGGAGGCATATTGTAATCATAATTAATTTTCTCCTCAATAGTAGGTGGACTGAAAATATCATATTCATCATTGTAA
Source organism: Avena eriantha (assembly GCA_910589775.1). Classification (NCBI taxonomy): domain Eukaryota; kingdom Viridiplantae; phylum Streptophyta; class Magnoliopsida; order Poales; family Poaceae; genus Avena; species Avena eriantha. The sequence continues at coordinate 22,480,101 of OU342741.1, read as the reverse complement.
TCATCATATATCGAAGGTATAGTATCATCAAAGTAAATTTTCTCCTCCGTAAAAATATCATGCTCATCAAAACCAGCTTCCCCAAGCATAGACTTTTCCATAGCATTAGCAATAATGGTGTTCAAAGGATTCATACTAATAACATTGCTATTAGCATGCAAAGTAAGTTCCATGGGTTTTTTAATTTTATTTTCAAACCATTCATGTTCTACCTTAGGAAAAATACTAAAAAGCTCTCTAATTTTTTTTGTTATTTTCCATTAATCCTAACTAGTGAAAATAAAAACAAGAAACAAAAAGATATAATTGCAGAATCTAAAGGAAATAACTTCGAGCACTCACACACCAGCAACAGTACTAGAAGATAGCTTAGTAGCTAGAGGATGTGAGTACCTTTTACCTTACCTCCCCGGCAACGGCGCCAAAAAATAACTTGATGTCTACGCACGCTTCTATTCTTGTGGACAGTGTTGGGCCTCCAAGTGCAGAGGTTTGTAGAATAGCAGCAAGTTTCCCTTAAGTGGATCACCCAAGGTTTATCGAACTCAGGGAGGACATGGTCAAAGGTATCCCTCTCAAGCAACCCTGTAATCAAGATACAAGAAGTCTCTTGTGTCCCCAATACACCCAATACACTTGTCAGGTGTATAGGTGCACTAGTTCGACGAAGAGATAGTGAAATACAAGTAATATGGATGATTATAAGTGGTAATTGCAATCTGAAATAAGAGTGGCAGCAAGCAAACATGTAACAAGACTGATTGTAAACGGTGTTTCAATGCTTAGACACAAGGCCTAGGGATCATACTTTCACTAGTGGACACTCTCATATAAATATTTTCTCTTCATGATGCTACCCTGAACTACTCTCCAGTTGGACGATGTAGGGCTATAACAGCACACCTTAAAGTTCGTATTCCCCATCTAGATAACCTCTCACCATCACCTTGAGCGCTAGATAGTTCCAACAAACACCACAATCTCATAGAGACATCCAACTCAAATTATACTCATGATAAGTATTTATGTAACCTTAGACAAAGTGCCACACGGTGTGCACACTGTCAACTTCACACACGTGGGGATAAGCAGAGATTAATTAAAGCACTTGAGTAGCATAATAGATCTATAGATTACAAAGCTCGTGATCTCATAAGATCACGCATAGAGGGAGATGAACACATAGCTACCGGTAGAGCCCTTAGCATTGATAGAGAACTACTCCCTCCTCATCATGGGAGTCAGCAACGACGACGAAGATAGCGGTGCAGTCGATGGAGATGGATCCGGGGGCACTTCCCCGTCCCGGTAGGGTGCCGGAACAGAGACTTCTGTCCCCCGAATCTCCTCTTCGGTGGTGGCGGCATTGCGGAACTTTTTGTGGAATTCTGATCTTGTCTTTAGGGTTTTCGTCCTGGGAGGCTTTTATAGGCGAAGAGGCAAGGTCGGTGGGTGCCCGAGGTGGCCACACCACCCCCTGGCGTGGCCTGGCATGACCCGCGCCACCAGGTGGCGTGGGCCTCTCATGGCCCCACTCCGTCTTGTCTTCTGGATCCGTGAGTCTTCTGGTAAAATAGAAACTTTGGCTTTTGTCCTGTCCAATTCCGAGAATATTTCTTTCTGAGCTTTTCTAAACCAAAAATAGCAGAAAACAGGCAACTAGCACTGCGGCATCTTGTTAATAGGTTAGTTCTAGAAAATGCATAAAAGCATCTCAAAATGTAGACAAAACATAAGATAGTTGATATAAAACAAGCATGAAACATCAAAAATTATAGATATATTTACGACGTAGCACCTCTCAAAAAGAGCCAAATAAGATATCATCAAGGTGCATTAGAGGCTCAAAACAAAACACAAGAGTAAATGATTTGCCAAACACCTAGACATACTTGAATACACAAAATAAGCAAGCATGAGGCACAACAAATACAAACACATACTTGGTACAAAACCAAAACATGTAAAGGGGCAAGTAACTTACAATATAAAAGAGTTGAATTCGAGTTACCGCAAAGAGGTGCATTGGGTATATGGTAGGGAGATGATAATCCTTATAACTTGGCTTGATAAAATATAATATATCAAGATCCCTTAATTCTTCATGAGTTAGCCAAGTCTCAGTGCCCTCTACAAACACCTATTGATCAAGTTTGAGCTTGTTGGTCCCCAACCAAGTTGGGTCCTAAGAGGTTAGTCACAATAGGCTTGGCAACCCAAATGGTTCTTTTCTTAACACCACTTTGAGTTCCCACAAACTTGGCAAACACATTGCCATCCTTATCCTTCCCAAGAGAATAATCATCATCAACCATGATAGACATGAAGAGGCAAAGTGCTCCTTCACACGACATATGTAGCAACAAGTGCTCCCCTTTTTCTTCTTCATTAATTTCTTTGCTTGGGGAGCCTTATATTGATTCTTCTTGGGAAGTGGCCTAGATTCAAATTGAGGTTGATATTGAGCTTGACCTTGAACTTGTGGCCGCTTCCCTCATTGCTTCTCACTCAAGTGCTTTTTCTTTAATGGAGAAGATCTTACATGATGTCCTACAACCTTGCACTTGAAGCAAATAATCTTGGCCAAATTCTTTACTTGGTCTTGGCCCTTCTTATTGTTTCTCTTGGACTTGTTCTTGTTATTGGAGTTGAATCCAATTCCACTTTTATCATTGGGGGATTTTTGCACACTCAAAATATTATCGAGTGTGGATTTGCTTTCATGACTCTTTTCCAAGTATTTCTTCAAAGAAGTGACTTCGGTCTTGAGCTCTTTGATTTCCTCAACATGGTTAGTAGAAATAGAGGTACTAGAGGAAGTAGAAGCTTCATTGTTAGAGCAACAAGGCAAATCAAGTAATCCAACACAAGGTTTATCAATAGTATGACAAGAAGGATCACTAGGACTAGCACATGGCAAAATAGCATTTTGAGTAGAAGTTGTGCTAATGTCCAAATGAGGCCCACAAGATGTTACCTTAGTGATACTTGCCTCATGAGCTAACTTTAGCCCATCATAGGAGATTATAAGATCATTATGAGAGGCCGAGAGATTTTCATGAATTCTTTCCAATTTCCCATAATTACTAGTTAGCAACTCAAGTTTAGCCCTTAGCTCAACATTCTCCTTTAACATAGATGCTTCACAAGAATTAGAGTTAGTAGCACTAGCAACATTAATAGATTTTTCATTTTTCATAAGACTCAATTTTTTTTGTGAGGAGACAATTAGTGTGCTTCTCCTCGGCAAGCTCTTGCTTAAGGAGATGGAATCTACAACTCCCATCATCAAGTTGAAAATCCAACTCCTCTATGGTTTTTGTTTGTTTAGTTATGGTGTCCATAACATGTTTGAGACAAGCAATGGCCTTATTATTACCACGAAGAGAGGTACACAAAAATATTAACTCAAGCACAAGAGCACTAGTATCCTCATCAAGGTCATCATCACTATCATCATTATCATGGCTATTATCTAGAGAAGATATGTTGGGATCCAAAGTAGGAGATACCTTTGTTCCTCTTGCCATAAGCTACATGTGAACACACGAGGATGAAGATGAGGATATTCTTGAATCTTCATTCATGATCGTGTCTTTCTCCATAGAGTGTTTGATTTCCTCTACATTGTTAGATACACAACTAGAGGAAATAGAAGCATTTTATTTATTGGAACAAGACAAATCAAGCATATCATCTACACTAGTACTCAAATAATTTATAGACAATATGCAAGGACTAGCAACACAAGGGGATATATAATTATCGTTGCAAGAAGTTCTTAAGTCCAAACTCTCTACACCATTAGCATTTATATGACATGAATAATTGGTGTAAACAGAACCACTACCATCGTTACATATGATTTCTCCACTCACCATGTCATTACCTTGTGACTTGTCACATGTAGGTGAAGTGGAGGGAATTGAAATCTCATCGCGGCCGGAGCCGGAAGGCACTTGGATCTCTTCATGATGTGAAGGAGAAGAGAGCTCCTCGGAGATACCATGGACCCTATGAGAAATGGACCCACCAAATATTTCTTTAAGCTTGGTCCACATCTCATGAGATGACTTGCGCTTCACAATCGTCAAGAACAAATTAATTGTGGGGCTCAAGGAGTAAAAGAGCTTATTAGATACTTGAGCTTCGAGATGTAAATTTTTCTCATCCTCTAAAGATAGATTTTCAGGATCCATCGGAGGAGAAAAACCTACATCTAGAAATCGCTCAATATTTGGACACAAGGTCCGAAGATTACAAAGCAAGCAATTTCTCCACAAAATATAATTTGTCCCATCAAAGATAATTGTGTCATTATGCACTATACTACTAACCAACATCTTTACACTCTAGTCGGTAAATCCTAAACAAGGAGAGACCTTGCTCTGATACCAATTGAAAGGATAGAGATGTCACCTAGAGAGGGGTGAATAGGCAATTTCAAAACTATTACGGTTTTGGCTTGATAGAATGCGGGATTAAACTAACGTTTATTTACAAGCACAAAACCTAAAAACACTAGGCTCAACTAAGTGCACCAACAACAAGTTAAGATAAGCAAGATAGCACAAGATAAATATACCACAAGAGATAGGCAATATACAAGTACTTCAAGCTCGATGGCTATCACAAGGAAAGTAAGCTCGGGTATAGAGATAACCGAGGCACGTGGAGACGAAGATGTATTCTCGTGTTCCCTTACAAGTAAGGTACGTCACATTGGATAGGTGTGGGATTCCACGCAGGATTTCCCAACGCCACGAAGGCTCGCCTTCTTCTCCCAGTCTATCCCACGAAGGAATAGGCCCTTTCCTTATGGCTAGCTTTTCCTCCACTCCGGAGATGGCAAGCTACACAACCACTTCACAAGCTCCACGAAGGAGAAGCCTAGGTCTCTTCACAATCTTCCATGAAGAGGACACCGAGGCACCAACCGCCAAGCCAAATAGGAGGTCACCCTCCAAGAGCAACAAGCTCACAGTCTCTCACTCGAACAAATCGTAGTGAAGATCTCAATACTTATGCAAGAATGCAAAGCAAGAACACCAAGGGCATTCATATCCCTCACTCTCAAATCCCACCAAAGCAACAAGTGATAGGGAGGAATTAGAGAGGAAGAACAATGGTGGAAGTCAACCAATGACTCCAAGATCTAGATCCAATGGGTTCCCCTCACTTAGAGGAGGAATTGATTGGTGGGGATTGTAGATCTAGATCTCCTCTTCCAAAGTCCTCAAAAGGATGCAAGAATCATAGGAGGTAAGGGGGAGGAAGCAAGCTCAAGAGGGTCAACAATGGAGTTCAATTTTGGGCTCAAGAGCTCCTAAAAACGTTGGGGGAAGAACCCCATTTTATAGGGAAAAGTAAATATGGCTGTTGGAGAGAAAACAACGAAAACTCAGTTTCAAAGTCGGTTGGACCGGCCCCCGAACCGGGAAACTTGGTCCCCAGGCCAGAGGACTGGCCTACAAACCGAAATACCTCTGTTTGCCAACTCGGAATAGACTCGATCGCGAAAACTGGAAAATCCGGTTTCAGATCCGGTCTAACCGGCGCTGGCGCCGAACCGTCCGGTGTGGGAGTCGATTGAACCGGACCTAGAACCGGGATGAAACTGACTTCACGAAAAACGCAATAACTTTTGCATCCGAACTGTGATTTCAATGAACTTGGGCTTGTTGAAGAGCTAGAAACAAGCTCAAGAACCTCACATGGAGAAACACCAAGAAGAAACAAAATAGGAAGATGCAAAGGATTGAGCTCCCTAAGACAATGTGATCAAGTTACCCAACCGAAAACGCCTCTTGATAGTGTGGCTATCTATCCTATAACCTGTTCTCCCAACAACCACCTTGAGACCGGTAAAAGTAAAACCTAGCAAAGACATACATTTGCCTTGCACATATCGCTTGATCTTGATGACAGGGTTCAAGCTCCATCCAAGCCGGAATGCATCACTTGATCATTGTTGCTTCGTGAAGACTCATAATTTGGTCCCCCATACACCACTATGGGATTGCTTCATTAAGACACATCTTCACATGTACATTATCACCAATATGGACGGCAAGCTTCAAGCAAATGATCTTCTTGAGATGCTTATCTTGAACTTGCCATTCTCAACCTTGATGACGATTACCACTTGATGTCATCCTCTCATGGGCTATATGAGATCTTCACTTTTGAAGCATGCCTATGGAAATATACCTATCCCATATAGAAAACGTAAAGGCACATATATAATGGGTTAGTTCATGATGCATAAATGACAAGGCTTACCATACCACAAGATCCATGTGGTACATTCTTTATGCTTCATGTGTTGACCAACTTGAAATCACTCTTCACTCTTTGTATTGGTCAACCAAGTATCTTCTCATGCTCCATCTCAATATCTTGAGGTACATAAAGAATTCTTCATTTGATTACATGCTCTAAATCTTAGTCAAACATAGCTCAACTAATGAGGCTATCATGACACCGACTTAGAGCCATATCTTGAATTCTTCTATTGAGATCACACTCTCAAGATCTTGAACATATCATATTCTTCTCTTCAATTCGATGATCTTGATGCCAAAACTCAAGGTATATCTTTATCTTCATGGCATCCATACTTGAATCCAACATATGGACTACAAGCATGACCTATGGAATATTCCTTCATATAAAACTCAATGAAAACATTAGTCCATAGGGATTGTTATTAATCACCAAAACCACACATAGGGGCAATTACCCTTTCAGCACTTGAGAGCCTTAACTAGATGACATGATTGGGTAGAATCGATAAACTTTATTCCTATTTATGCTTGACATCTATTTGTGACTAAGTTTTGCCTCATAAAAAAATAATGATATGAAAAGTTATACAAAAGGTGCAATAAGAGGATCACGAGTTTGTCTGCAAGTTAGATTCACTATTGACATGGAGCATATAAGTTTTGATGAATCTTGAGTGGTCTTTATAACTGAGCTTGTGTTGCCTTGTATGAATACATGTTTTCTCTCCTCAAGCTTGTGGAAGAAATAAGGATGCAAGGCATTGATTTCCAATGATAGGCTATTTCACAACCATTAATTTATTATCGACCCTTCCTGCTCGAGGACGGGCAAGGTCTAGCTTGGGGAAGTTGATGGCTATAAAATACCACCTCTTTTAGCCATATAAAATGTGCCATTTATCTCTCATATCATGTTTCTTCCAACTATAGCTATGCCTTATATGCATGACTTCTAGTTCTCATTTACTTTCATATGAGCTTTTCACATTTAGTAGTTTAGGTAGAATTTTATCACTTTCCTTGTCTATGACATGTGTGTAGGTGTTGGTGAAGATTATGGATAAAAAGGAATAAAGAGGGCATAGTATGGAGGAGATGCAGGGACCAGACTTAGCCATTTGAGGGTTGGAAAAGTGAATTTTCCAACTTCTAAAAATAAATATCCAAGACCTTGGAGTTGTATCCCTCGATGAGACAAACTCAACGAGCCCAAGAACACCCAAAACAGAGTTCGTATGAACGAATGGCGGCCAAAACACTGCGGAACACCGAAGGTTTGACGAGCAACTATACGACCAGAAGCATTTTTTGGCCATATAGTTGCGCCCATATAGTTACGAAAAAGGTCGCAAACGATGGGATTTTGCCCCAGAGAAGCTCCAGAACCTTCCCTAAGTCATATGACGGTATTGGGGGAACCCTAGGGCACCCCCAAGGCTTATATAAAGGAGGGAGGACCCAAGAGAGAGCCACGAAGCCATATCCTCCACCACGGCGGAGCCCTGTCGCCGTGCCACCACCATAGCCACCTCCAATCAGATCTACACCATCACAATCACACAAGAGGAGAAGGTACTAGGATCTTGAAGGCCTCCACATCGATCTACATCATCATCTTTATCAACAACGTCTCCATCTACGATCCCCTTTGGTTACTTGTTGTAATTCTAGATTGAATCTTGGATTTGCACTTGTCTTCAATTGTATCATCATACTTCATCCATATTCTATCCACGATCTTGATTGCCTTCATGTGTGAGTAGTTTCCTTTGTTCCTGGGGGGATGGAGAACCCCTAGTATGAGATTGAATTGAGATAAAGATTATTATGTGATATTGTTCATTATGTGATTGTGTTAGATTTCCTTCATCTTGATGTTGGGTGAAGCGCGCCACTCAATATTTGCCTCATTGAGGACTAGATGGAGGGAACTACTTGTTGGTAGACGGAGAAATGATAGCACTTACGGTGACTATAAACTTGTTGTCATTACTTATGTATCAACTTGGGAACTGAGGAGAACTCACGGAACATTGTCCATGCCATGGGATACATACTACGGGGTAAAGTCCCTTAATAGCGCAGTAATTCGATTGATGTCGATTGCTATTTTCTGTGGTTATGACGGATGATGTGAGGAGTGGTTGCTGCCTATTCGTCCATATATGGAGCTCCTCCCACAGATATCATAAATGGTATTATTCATTATAATAATTTTGATCACTCTTTCTAATTACTAGCGGTGGATTCACTACTCCCTGAGAACTCTTTCCATCGTCTTGCAGACTTTCATAATCCTACTTGCATGCTCTTATTTACTTATAGCTTTAGTCTACTTATTGTTCTCTTATTTGAAAACCCAAAAATATCACAAAACTCGCATTTTATCTTGTTACTTAGAATGTTATTTAGCATTACTATTTTAGTATTTAGTTCAAAGTGTTATTAGACTTCAGACTCCTGCTCCCTATGGGATCAATATCTTTATTTCGAAACTAGCTACAAATGATCTGTGCACTTGCAGTCATCAAGCTATTTTCTGGCGTCGTTGATGGGGAGCTAAGCATTGTAGGTCTTTTAGCTTTTGTTTATTTAATTTAGGTTTGCTAGATTTTGTTTTAACCTTTCTTCATTTGCTGCATTTGTATTTTTGCTTTTGTTTACAAACCAGAAATCCATAAAAATATTTGTTACTAATCATCTATTTCTGAGATAACTACCTTCCAACAGATGAAATCTATAATGAAGGAGTCCAAGGGAAGGACTTTGGGATATATTCATAAGAGGCAAGGCATATTAAAAGAATGGTTGACTTGGGTGGACAAGTATTCATCCACACTATGTGCCTCTTATTAATTATGTTGTGATTATTGCGGATCTCTAGATCACCTCAATTATCAATGTAAGTATAATTATTTTGATACCAAACTAACAGACTATAATGAGTTTAAATGCCTTGCTGGGAAGGACACATTACAATTTGTTCTTTTTACTGGTTACAAAGAGTTGTTATTTCGTTTAAGAGAAATACAGGTAGAAAGTAAACCACTCGATATGATATATAAAGAAGTTCACCCTATATTCTGCTATTGCCAAGATAACTTCTATGATAATGAATTTATTGTTGAGCGGATTCAAGCTGCCATGAAAGAATCTAACCTTTTGCAGGGTGCTCCAAAAGATAATGTGGAGGGAACTCCACTCAAAGAGCCGATGACCTACAAGTATAGGGGGTGTATCGCAGTATTTTCGAGGGAAGTGAAACCCAATTTATTGATTCGACACAAGGGGAGCCAAAGAATATTTATAAGCCTTAACAACTGAGTTGTCAATTCAGCTGCACCTGGAAACAATCTTGCTCACAACAGTTTATCAGTAGCAACAGTTTTGTAGTAGGAATAGTAAAGTAACAACAGTAGTAAGGTAAAGACAGTAGTAACAATAGCAGTAAACAGTAGGATTCGAGTGCGGTAGGCATAGGGATGGAAGGACGGGCGTTGCATGGACAAGACAATTCACATAGCAATCAAAACATAGGGCAATTGCAGATAAATAAGATAAAGCATCCAAGTACTAGATAATCCTAGGCATGTGTTCCATATATAGTCATACGTGCTCGCAATGAGAACTTGCACAACATCTTTTGTCCTGCCAGCCTGTTTGCAGCGGGGCCTCAAGGGAACTACTGGCAATTAAGGTGCTCCTTTTAATAGAGCACCGGAGCAAAGCATTAACACTCCGTGAACACATGTGATCCTCACATCAAAGCCATTCCCTCCGGTTATCTCGATTTCTGTCACTTCGGGGCCATTGGTTCTAGACAACAACGTGGGTATACAACTTGCAGGTAAGACCAAAAACAATACTATCATAATGAATCAATAACATGTTCAGATCTGAAATCATGGCACTCGGGCCCTAGTGACAAGCATTAAGTATAACAAGTCACAACAAAGTCATAAAGCACTAATAAAAGATACTAGGCACCATGCCCTAACAATCTGATGCCATTACATGAACGATCTCATCCAATCCCTACCATCCCCATAGCCTACAGCGAGGGATTACTCACTCACAGATGGGGAAACATGGATGGTCGATGGAGAAGCAATGGTGATGATGATGGCGATGATCTCCTCCAATTCCCCGTCCCGGAAGGGTGCCAAAACGGAGTTTCTGGTGCTGTTTCGTGGAATCTGGTGGTGGCGGCGGAGCGGAACTCCTTCTATAAAAACGTCGAACTCCCCTGAGTTTTTAGGTCAGAAGGCATCTTATAGGCGAAGAGGGAGACTGAGGGGGTGTCTGGGGCGGCCAGACCACCCCCTGGCGCGGCCTGGGCTAGCCCGCGCGGCCAGGTGGTGTGGCCTGGGCCTAGCCCTCCTCCGTCTCGTATTCTGGCTCCGGGAGTCTTCTGGTGAAACAGGATTTTTGGCATATGTTCCGGGATTTTTCCTGATAGTTGATTTTCGGCACAAAAACTAGACACCAAGGTAATTCTACTGAAAACAGCGTCAGTCCGTGTTAGTTGCATCCAAATCACACAAGTTTAGAGAAGAAACAATAGAAAAAGTGTTTGGGAAAGTAGATACGTTTTGGACGTATCAACTCCCCCCAAGCTTAGCTTATTGCTTGTCCTCAAGCAATTCAGTTGAAACTGAGTGCGATAAAAGAACTTTCACGAACACATTTGCTTCATATGATGTATATATCCTCAGCATGTGATCAACAACTTAGGTAATTCATAATAAAGAGTATGCTACTGAGTTTACTTAATAGGCATTGCAAGCTATGAAGAGATTCTAACTCAAAAATAATAAGTAGCATGAAACATAAACATAAGCAACATTGCAGTGTTCATAACAAGGTATGATAGAGTGGTATCTCGCTTGCCTTTGATTGTGAATGCTAAGGCACCTCTGAAGTTCAGGTGAAGACTAGAAGTAAAAAATGTCAAAGATACAAGCATCAAAGTCATAACACAATTAGTTCAAGTTTTGAGACAAGCACATTATACTAAGAATGACAACTATGCTCTCAAGAAGGTGCTCAAAGAATGTATGGAGACTCAACAAGGAAATGAAAAGGTTTTGAAAAGTTTGAAAGGCTTCCAAATGCTGAAAGTATGGTACTCATTAGCTTTGAGCTCTCATTGCCCCTATCATAAGCATCTTTAAGTGGTTAAGGTTAAAGTGACACAACTAAGAGGATATGCTTGACAAGTTATAAATCGAAGTCTCGTGCCCCTTACTTACGAAGACCGATCCTCATGCTACTCAACTTCAGTCACGAGTAAGCTCTTGTCATTGTAAGTATATACGTATCATAGAGAACCGCCAACGGGGTACCCCTTGCACATGATACAGGAGTTATCCCATAATCAAAATGACAAGGCAAGCAGACAATGAGCATCTCAACGATCTTTTTATTTACTATGTGCATAGATTTTTATTGAGGATGCTTCATAGAATGCTCATTATAGTTATGCTGCAAGTTTCCACCATGATTAGGCATGGCTTAGGCTAGCGGCCTAGGCGTTTCTCTAACATACATACAAACTCCATGATCTTACAAATTCCACTTTTATTTCACACCGTCAGGATCCATAAGCAAAAGAACAAGATATCAACGAGGTACTAAGTACCAGTGCAATGTTGAAAGTGTTCCCCATGATACATGGTTCTGCTAACTTTAACTCATAAAGCGCAAGCATATACACAACAAAGAAGGACGCAATGGTTCAGGTTTATTAAGTGCAAGAAAATAAGGTGTGCCATCAAGTTCGTGAGAGCTTACTAACTAACTTTGTCATAACAACCAAACATTTTATCCGGAAGAAAACAGGGCATACTTAATATGCACGGAATAGCAAATGATGCTAATAGGTAGGTATGGTGGACACTTTGGCAATATTGGTTTTGGGGAGTTGGATGCACGAGTAATGGTTATACTCAGCACAAGTAGAGGCTAGCAATAGAGAGGGAGCGACAAACGAGAGAGCAATAACTGTCATAATCATGCTTGCAACAAAACATGACTAATTATGGCATGAAAGTGATACAAGATCCCTGAGGCAAAATAATTCATCGAGGCTTAACTGATTATTACAGTCATATGCATGCGTGAGCATGTGCCAAGTCAATTCAAGTGAAACATTCAGAGGAGGATACCACGGTGTCATACCAAGTTATGAATAGAGTAATGCAATCAAACAATCATATGACATGCTACAAACTATTAGCAAGCTGGGACCAATCATATGAAAGCAAGAACTACTAAGCATCCAAAGATAACATAAACCCTACATGAACAGGTTAAACATGCCCACAATGATGAGTATATGTACAAAAATGAAAACAAATAGAGTTCGTTACCAGCCTCTTACCACACCTCAAGTTGTCATTAATCCTCATTATTTCTCTTCACCCGTGTGGCTTGAATAATAATAAGAAACAAAATCCCACTGAGGACTGCTGAACCCTGCAACAAAACTCACAAAACCAAAGAGGAACAACAAATATTTTTGGTGTTTTCAATTTTTTTAAAGCAAGAACCAAAAAGGAAAAACAAGCAAAGCAAAATCTTTTTGGGTTTTTCGAATAGTTTAAACAAAGCAAAAAGGGAAAAACGAAACAAGGCAAAAGAAGAAAAGGCAAACAAAGAGAAACAACAGAAATATTTTTGGTCTTTTGTGTTTTAGAAAGCAAAAGCAAAGGAAGAATGAAAACTAAAAAGAGAACGAAACATGAATGCACAAAGTACCGACGCAACATGATATGAAGATGAGCGCGATGCCTGCATACCTACCCCCAAGCTTAGGCTTTTGGCCTAAGTGGGTATCAATCCCAAGCTGGCTAGGATGAAGTGTCACCGTGGTACAACGAGGAGGTACCCTCGTCCTGGTGCGAGCTCAAGTACGTCCCTCCGTAATGCGCGAAGTAATCATAGGAGGGTACATCCCCCTGATGCTGCTCGTGGAAACCCAGCAAGCGAAGCTGCTCGTCCACCTCCTCCTTAGAGCGTGACCATGGTCTCCTGTGAACACTAAACAAAGAAGATTGTGGCAAAGGGATCTCCCTCTCATCCCCGTCAGTAAACAACATCCTATATACTAGACCGTCCAAATCAGAATCAGCAGTGACAAAATGATGAGTTTTCATAGCAACAAGGTCAAGCCTTTGTGGTGCCAATATAGTATCATTGGGGTCCACTGAAAGTCCTAATGCATTGACCATACGTGAGGCAATGATGCCCCCATAGATAGGCCCCCTGGCAGCTAGGCGGAGAGCAATAAGCGAGCCAAGGTTGTACCGAGTATCATTGTTGAGCGCAGCAGCAAGGAAGGCTAAATGATAGTTGGAGATATTACTTGTGTTCTCCCTACCAAGTACGCTAGTAGCAAGATAATATGCAAAGTATCTAAGAGCAGGGAGTTGGATATTTCTTATCTTTCCGCACTGCGCCACGCGGTCATCATCATTGGTCACCCCTCGGTAAAGTTCCAGCAAATCAGCGGGTCGCCCTTGAATCTTCTTCGCGGTCCCTGTCATGCTTACACCTACAACACTGCAAATTTTTTCCAATGACATGGTGAAGGGCAGGTTATAAATTTTGAAAGAGACAGTTGACTGATAGGGCGTGGTAGTAAACACGAAGCTCTCAACAAAAGTTTTGGTGAGCATAGCGTATTGCTCACTCTCATCTTCCATATATGAGGTCAAACCAACCCTCTAAATCAGTAGCAAGAAATCATCAAGAATCCCTGCAACTTGTAAGAAAGTAAAACAAGGAAAAGTAGATGGGTGAGCATCCCCATCATCCCTTTCATTACCAATACAAGTTGCAATGAGATCTTTGTTGTATGATGGCCTAAACTGAGAGGCTGATGTTGAGGGCCTTGACCTCCTAGGTGCATCCTTGTCAAATATTTCTCCAGAGGTATGGTTGTTCATGTTTGATATTCTGAAATTTAAACACCTATTAAACAAGTGATTGCAAAGTGAATATAATGAAGGGTACTACTCATAGGGACTTGTAAGAGGCCTAAACATGCATCAAAACTATATCTATAAGCATCAAACAAGCTTACAAGCTCTCATAACCTGTCACCTACAGTAGCAAAATACTCAAGATATAATCCACTAAACACAAATCTACTTGGACAAGAGGAGGAGTCACATACCGGAGAACAAATGCTCCAAATTTCAGCAACAAAGATGGGTTGAGCAAGGAGATCGAAAAAATCAAGAGCAAGCACAGTAATAACGCGATTTTGAGCAATGAACTAGAGCTTACTCGGGAGAGAGAAGAAAGTGGCAAGTGAGAGAGTGAGTGGAGGGCCAGGGGTGGCCCACACCATGGCATGGCGCCACCTAGGGCAGGCCGCGCCACCAGGTGGTGAGCCTGCCTGGTGGGTCCCCCTGGTCCCTTCCAGGCACTCCTCTGCCCCTTTTTTATGTAAAAATTTAATATGAATTTTCTGGAAATTTTCGAAACACTTTATTTTTGGGCAATTTCCAGGTATAGATGAATGATTTTTCTACAGAAAAGTGATTTTGAAATGATGCAACGCAAAACAAAGCAAAAGCTACAGAAGTTCTAAGACACTCTAAAATGCAAGCAACTAACAACAAAACAAGAAAACTAAACGAAAGCAAAAACTAAAATGGATAGAATAGAAGTAAGCGGAGATAACCATGGTGAAAACATTGTTTTGTTCAATGAAATCCTTTTGTTAGCAAGGTTGATGAGGCCTTGTTACCAAAACAATTCTATATGAAACAAAACTTTGTATTCCACTAATGATTATGTTACCTCAATTTTGATAGCAATGGTCCCAATCATAATGGTTTCAAATTTTTCCTTTGGTATGGGACAATATATCTCTCCAACTTGAATGCCCTCAACATATTCAATTGAATTCAAACCATAAGTCCTATCAATCTTCTTGGGGAAATAGACAGTATGTTCCTTTCATTAACATTAAAAGTCACCTTTCCTTGGTTACAATTAATAACAGCTCCTGCAGTATTAAGAAAAGGTCTCCCAAGAATAATAGACATATTATCATCTTTAGGCACTTCAAGCACAAAAAAATCAGTTAATATCAAGCAATTATGAGCCACTTGAATACGTACATCCTCACATATACCAACAAGAATAGTGGTAGATTTATCAGCTATTTGCAAAGATATATCAGTTGGTATTAATTTTTCTAGTTGAAGTCTCTTATAGAGAGAGAAAGGCATAACACTAACTCCAGCTCCTAAATCACACAAAGCAGTTCTAACATAACTATTCTTAATAGAGCAAGGGATAGTCGGGATCCCTGGGTCTCCAAGTTTCTTTGGAACCTTACCATTAAAGGAATAATTAGCAAGAAAAGTAGAAATTTCTTCATTAGGGATCTTCCTTTTATTCGAGACAATATCCTTCATATACATTGAGTAAGGAGGCAATTTAATAGCATCAGTCAAAGGAATTTGCAAGAATAAAGGTTTCATCCACTCACAAAATTTATTATAGTGTTCATCTTCCTTTGACTTGTGTTTCTTATCAGGGAAAGGCATAGGTTTTTGGATCCAAGGTTCTCTTTCACTACCATGTTTCTTAGCAATAAAATCTTCTTTAGTGTATTTACTATTCTTGGTGTGCTTTTTAGGTTCTCCTTCAATTTTTTCTTCATTTGGAGCTTCAGTTTCTTCATTACCACTTTCAGTTTCAGCATCAGAGACAGATATACTATTAGGATCTTTAGCAGGTTCAAAGGGTTCTACAATAGTTTTATGTATCTTTTTCCTTTTCTTACGAGTAGTACCACTATTTTCAGCTTGTTGAGAATCCTGCTCAATTCTTTTGGGATGCCCCTCAGGATATAGAGGATCCAGGGTAGCAGCACCACTTCTAGTTCTAATTTCATAAGCATGTTTTTCTTTAGCAGCGTTAACTAGCAAGTCTTTTTGCACTTTAATGAGTTGATCAATTTGAGTTTGAACCATTTGAAAGTGTTTAACAATCATTTTAACATCATTAGAGGTTCTTTCCACAATATCTTTCAACTCAACAATAGCTCTAGTGTTTTCCATTAGATGATTTTGCACCCTTTTATTAAAATTATCCTGCTTAACAATAAAGATATCAAATTCTTCTAAGCATTGATCAGGAGGTTTAGAGTAAGGGATATCACCTTCATCAAAGTGTTGGAGAGTGTGTACCTCAATAGTAGATGAGTAAGGGATATGCTTATATAATTCTTCTACAGGAGGTGATTTTTTTACATCCGCGGCTTTAATTCCCTTCTCCTTAAGACATTTCTTAGCTTCCTTCATCACTTCATCATTTAATTCAATAACTCCCCTCTTCTTTGATGTTGGAATAGGCACAGGAATAGTTGGTTCAGGTATAATTACTTCAGGTATAGCTGGTTCAGGAGGAGTCCAATCTTCATAATTCTTGCTTATTTTAGCCATTAATTCCTCAGCTTCCTTGGGAGTCCTATTCCTGAAAACACAATCAGCACAACTATCTAGGTATGTCCTAGATTCTTTAGTTAGTCCATTATTAAATATATCAAGCGGCTCATTCTTAGGTAATGTACTTCCAGCCTATGCATGAATCAAAGCACAAAACCTTGCCCAAGATTCGGGCAATATCTCCTTTTCTCCCTGTTTAAAATCAAAAAGTTCCTACAAGATAGCATGTCTAGCACTAGGAGGAAAATATTTCTGCACGAAAGTACTAATCAAGCAATCAGGGCTATCAATAGATCCAGGAGGTAAATTACTAAACCAAGTTTTAGCTTCTCCTTTCAGTGAAAAGGGGAAAATCTTAGCAACAAAGTAAGTACGCATCTTAATATCATCAGAAAACAGGCCACTCATGGTAGAAAGCTCATTCATATGTGCTACCGCACTCTCATTCTTGGTCCCACAAAAAGGTTATTTCTCAGCAATAGCTATGTAAGATAGATCAAGAGAGAAATCATAATCTTTATCTTTTATGTTTATGGGAGAAGCAGCAAACTTATGAATAGGAGACAATTTGGGTCTAATAGTACGCCTCTCAAGGAGATTCTTAGCAGCGCTCCTATCATGGGTGTTTTTACATTCTTTAATAAATTCATCGGTCATCTCAACGTAACCATCTTCAATATCATAACTCTCACTAGACTCAGGTGAACTAACAGGTGTAGTAGTGTCTTCATTAGGAGTTTCAGTATTTCTATCTATAGTTCTAGCAATCGTAGCATCTAGGAAAGGACCTAATGAACCACTCTTATCAAGCACAGTAGAAGCAGCATCATAAGTATCAAAAGTTTCAGATTCAGCAGTAGTAGCAGTGTGTGTAGCATGTGTATGTGGTGGAGTAACGAGCCTACTCATAACAAATGGTGAATCAAGAGCAATAGAGGTGTTTAGAACAATACCTCTTCTTGTAGTGGATGGTAAAATAGGAACCTTGCCATCACGAGACTTACCCATGATGGATGGATGGCAGCGAACAATAGAGAATCCAAGTGAACTTGATAAATAAAGTTATGCTCCCCGGCAACGACACCAGAAAATAGTCCTGATGACCCACAAGTATAGGGGGTGTATCGCAGTATTTTCGAGGGAAGTGAAACCCAATTTATTGATTCGACACAAGGGGAGCCAAAGAATATCTATAAGCCTTAACAACTGAGTTGTCAATTCAGCTACACCTGGAAACAATCTTGCTCATAGCAGTTTATCAGTAGCAACAGTTTTGTAGTAGGAATAGTAAAGTAACAACAGTAGTAAGGTAAAGACAGTAGTAACAATAGCAGTAAACAGTAGGATTCGAGTGCGTTAGGCATAGGGATGGATGGACGGGCGTTGCATGGACAAGACAATTCACATAGCAATCAGAACATAGGGCAATTGCAGATAAATAAGATAAAGCATCCAAGTACTAGATAATCCTAGGCATGTGTTCCATATATAGTCATACGTGCTCGCAATGAGAACTTGCACAACATCTTTTGTCCTGCCAGCCTGTTTGCAGCGGGGCCTCAAGGGAACTACTGGCAATTAAGGTGCTCCTTTTAATAGAGCACCGGAGCAAAGCATTAACACTCCGTGAACACATGTGATCCTCACATCAAAGCCATTCCCTCCGGTTATCCCGATTTCTGTCACTTCGGGGCCATTGGTTCCGGACAACAACGTGTGTATACAACTTGCAGGTAAGACCAAAAACAATACTATCATAATGAATCAATAACATGTTCAGATCTGAAATCATGGCACTCGGGCCCTAGTGACAAGCATTAAGCATAATAAGTCGCAACAAAGTCATAAAGCACTAATAAAAGATACTAGGCACCATGCCCTAACAATCTGATGCCATTACATGAATGATCTCATCCAATCCCTACCATACCCATAGCCTACAGCGAGGGATTACTCACTCATAGATGGGGGAAACATGGATGGTCGATGGAGAAGCGATGGTGACGATGATGGCGATGATCTCCTCCAATTCCCCGTCCCGGCAGGGTGCCAGAACAGAGTTTCTGGTGCTGTTTCGTGGAATCTGGTGGTGGCGGCGGAGCGGAACTCCTTCTGAAAAACGTTGACCCCCCCTGAGTTTTTAGGTCAGAAGGCATCTTATAGGCGAAGAGGGAGACCGAGGGGGTGTCTGGGGCAGCCAGACCACCCCCTGGCGTGGCCTGGGCTAGCCCGTGTGGCCAGGTGGTGTGGCCTGGGATCAGCCCTCCTCCGTCTCGTATTCTGGCTCTGGGAGTCTTCTGGTGAAATAGGATTTTTGGCATATTTTCCGGAATTTTTCCTAATAGTTGATTTTCTGCACAAAAACTAGACACCAAGGTAATTCTGCTGAAAACAGCATCAGTCTATGTTAGTTGCATCCAAATCACACAAGTTTAGAGAAGAAACAATAGCAAAAATGTTCGGGAAAGTAGATACGTTTTGGACGTATCAAGAGCCTCCACCTAAACCACAGGAAAATGGTGTTAATAAAGAGGTGGAACTTGATGTTGCACCCTCTCAACTAGTGGAAGGTAATCTTGAAGGTAAGACTATCACTGAGCTACTCGCAAATTATCTTAGTAAGAACGAAGTGGAGCAACTTGATCAATCACTTGAATCTCCTACTTCCAAAAATAACTTTCTATACACAAATAGTATGCATGCAAATGATATCTCATTATCTAGTAATGATTACTTTAAGTCCCAACCTTATGATGATTGTTCTGAGGAGGATTCGTGCCTAGACAGTGATTTTGGGGACTTTGGTGAAGGACTAAAAGATGAATCTTTCTATGAATATTGTGATGCTATTAACATGGGACAACAATCCTCATTGGAAGAGGAGGATGAGTATTTTGAAGAACAAGTGAGCAATATGATGGTAAGAGAAATGTATTCCTAAATAGTGGAATATGCTAAAAAGTTAATTTCTTCGGATACGATAGACGATCCAATAATATGTCCTCAATGTATGACACTTGGGCACTACTTTCGTTTTCAATGCTCTGATACCTTTAATCAATCTTTAGTGTCTTATAATAATGGTGATACTACTAGTGAAGTATTAGAGTATGTTATCTTTGAAGGTGCCCATGAGCTGATAACATGTTATATCACGTATTAATAGTGAAGATAGTGTTCTCATAAAAATAGCTTATGAAATCCTGCAACGTATTTCTTGGTATTCTCATGAACGTTTTAGTGAGAATACACTTATTATGAGGAGTAAGGCACGGAGAAAACCCGTAGTGCACAAAGTTACTTGTTTGTAGGAAATCTCATTGGAGAAGGATGAAGTTCCTTCTCAAGAAGAGGATGAACACAAAGAAGAACCACTAATCCTTGAGGATATGCAACTAATGGACATGTGGGAGCAGGTGGATTACTGTTCTGGTAATTTGTCAAATTTATTCGAAGGAATGAGGCAATATAATGGTAAGCCTAACAAGCTTTATGATTATGAATGCATTGCTCTCTTTAAAGAATTTTTATCAACCAATACTCACATAAACGGTAATAATGTGAAACTCTTGGAATACATAGTTTATGAAGGGTCTCATGAGTTGCTTAGGAAAATTGGTATTATTATGAAAAGTAGTGATAATGAGGATTTAGTAAGGTATCATAATATTATGGATTATATTCTCAATTATTGTCAAGAACATTTTAGTGGGAATGCACTTGTGATAAAGAGTAAGGAGCTATGTAAAACAATAGTTCCCGAAACTAACATTTTGCAGGAACCACTTGATAACGAGGAGGAATACCAAAAAGGTGAGGTTGAAGACAAACATCATTCTACTAATAATAAGTTTGTTTATGATGCTTCAGTCTCTAGTAATGATTCTTATTATGTTGAAACTGAAGATAATTTATCTGCGGAGGCTTTATGCCTAGATACTCATTTGGAGAACACTAATAATGATGAACTAGAGATAAATCCTTGTAGTATTAATGAGTAGGTTTTGGGAGAGCACATCTTTGATGAAACATTTGTTGATGATGCTTCTTTTGTGATTGGATTGATAACTCTAGAATTGAGGAACTTGTTAGAAAGGGCGATGAACTAGAGAATAGAGACACTTTTGAACTTTTCCCTGCTGCTAATGATGAGTACTATGAAGTGTTTCCTCGTGATAGTGTAGCCCAAGAAGAGTACTATGAATTGTATCCTGATGATGCTATCAAAGGTAAAATGTTTGACTTTACATGTAAATATCTAATCCTTTTGTTGAAGCTATCTAGGGAGGTATGCTCACCACACATGGCGCATCAATCATCATTTGTGAGCAATAACACATTTATCTACAAGACTCCGATGCACCACAAGCGGGTGAGACTTTGACTAGGCTATAATAGTAAGTGCTCCAAACCTCTTTTGGAGGTAATAATAAATAATTCGCTAGCTCCTATCTATCGAAATAATAATGGAGAAAAGCATGGCTACTTGGTTATAAGAAAGCGCTTCTCGGGAGGCAACCCGGAAGTCATTAGGTGTCTTTCTTAGTTTTGTGTCTTGAGTCTTGATGCATTCATGTTGCATTGGCATTTTTATTCTTTGCAATTTTCTATTAGAGTTATCTTGTAGTTTTCAAAAGGTAGAATTTATTGTTACTATGTGTTGCATAACTTGGTTGTACTTAAATCCCGTTTTATACATGTTGTTGTTGGTCGAAAATTAAAGTTGTTATTTTACTGTCAAAACAAGGTGTTTTGCTAAGTTTCAGGATAAGAAAGAATTCTCGAAGAAATAGAATTTTTTTGATGTCTACTGAAGGTTTAACGACCAACTATACGGCGGGAATTAAAAATTCCAGCCGTATAGTTTGGCCGTATAGATATCTTTGCCATCGCCAAATTTTCTTTCTTTGGTACAGAAGGTTTAACGACCAACTATACAGCAGGAATAAATATTCCAGCCATATAGTTCCGGTCATATAGTTATCGATGCCTTTGTCAAAATTCTACCTTCAGTACACGAGGTACTGAAGGTTTAACAACCACTGTACCAACTTGCGCCCTGCAGCTATGCCGCCCCCTCGGGTCGTAGCATCACTGCGCGCAGTCTACTTCGCCGTCCCCGTGCATCGACGTCCTCGGCTTCCACCGAGCCATCTCCTACTGTGCGGATCGCCGCCTTCTACACATGGTCTTTGTCACGTCGTCGGGTTCTTCCACGCCTACTTTGAGCACCGCTGCGGTGCTTCACAAGGTAACCCGCATGGCGACCTCTCATCGTCGTAGGTCCCGCCGACTACCCCATCGCCACTCTAGGCTTTCAGCATGACCACCCAGGTCGCCGCTGTCTTGGACGCCCTCTACGTCCTTGTCCACTACAACTTCGTCGCCAGCGTCATTGCCTCATCCCCGACTACACCACCTGCTCCTCTACCTCGACAACCGCGGACAACATCAGCATCTCTCCCTTCGTTGCTATGCAACTAGCAATCGCTCTGGAGGCCTCCTCTGCTAGTCTTTCTGACATGGTGACAAGTTCATGATGGTCCGTGCCCCTCGCACGCCTGGTACTGGCAACACAAGGAATGCCTTCGTGCCTGACGCGTTCTCGAGTCTGGCAAGCTCGGATTAGCACCTCGTCTTCATCGGCTTCGACATGGTCTTCTTCGGCATCGCCCCTCCTCTACGACTGCCTCGACCGCTTCACCGACGAGTTCTTTTTGCATACTCGGTTCTAGCAAAACCGAAGTGTGTGTTTGTCCCCGACGTGCGCCTAGTTGTGGCAAAACTATGGCTGCACCTCGTCCTCGACGGCTCAGACTGCATTGACCCTCGGCAAGCATCCCCAGCAAGCCTCCGCGGACCCTCGGCAAGCCTCCACGGACCCACATCATGCTGCTGTGGATTCTCGATGCGTCTCTGTCATTCTCCTCGCGCACTATTCGTCCGCGGCTTCACGTGCGGCTACCTCGACACCGGCATCCCCGACCACGACATCGACCACGGCGACCCCTCGCACGGCTACCTCGACCATGGCACTGTCCCACGCTCTCAGCTCCCTCGAAATCGGCACAAGGGCTACCACCTCGCTTGAGCATCATCAGCTTCCTCTACAGTCCAAGCTACCGTGGCGTGACACCGTCCATGACCTTCCCGCTCCTACTACGGGGGGATGTTAGCCCACTGGTTCTACTTCAGTTTATCTCTAGTCTGACCGTCCGTGATGTTCTAGTTGTTCACGATGCTACCGCTATGACTATGGGGGATGTTAGAATATACGTGTACGGTTAGGTAATCTAGGGTAGAGATAGGATTTATGTCTTTTCTTGTACTCCAAGTTGATCCCCGTATGCCTATATATACTCGCCCATGAGGCTCAATAATACATCCAACATATTCCCCCAATCTCTCTCCCTCTCTATCCTTCTACACACTATATCGGCAACCTTCAAGGTGGTAGCCGGCACCCTTACAACAAGTTCGAGGCACACATCCACAACTTAATTGGAGGCTCCCGAATCCAAGCAAGTTGTCACAACAATCAAAGACAAGCTTGTAAGAACCAAAACAAGGCCTAGGGTTTCCAATGAAACCCTAGAGCAAGGGGACCTGAAGTGAATGAGGGGGGAATGAAGATCTCTCTTAGTGAAGTAGTAGATCAAGGTCTCCTCCTCCGATTCCCCAAAGATCAGCGACTTTGGATGGTTAGATGAAGAGATCTTGGAGTTTTGGTGGCTCTAATGGTGGTGCTTTCTTTTTCTGGAACGAGCAGCTGGAGGTAGAAGATGAGGTCCTCTATTTATAGGCTCCACTACTGCTGACTGTTTTCTTCCTGTTGGGGAACTTCCACACCAGAGACTCCGGTTTGTAGACCGGAGACTCCGGTCTGTAGACCGGAGACTCTGGCCCATCTTCGGTCCATCTCCGGACCGCCTATCAGACTATCCTAGGCCATGTCTTGTCGCTCACACCAGGGACTTGTCAGGAACTCCGGCTCGTGGCACCTTGAAAACTCTGGTGTTTTCACTCCAGAGACTCCGGTCTGACCAAGGACACCAGAGACTCTGGTCCATCTCCGGCCCATCTCCGAACCCCTATCAGATTGTCCCTTGGCATCATCTTGAGTTTACTCCGGGGACTTTCGAGGAAACTCCAGACCATACCGGAGACTCTGGTGTCTGCACATAGGAGACTCCGGTCTGGATTCTTCTAGACACCTCAGTTCTATCCAAGTATTTTCCCACTATGTCATGGCATTTGCTCTTTTCATTAGATTGACGTGTAGACATTAACACACATTAAAATGATCCTTATGTTGTTAACGAACAACAAAACAGATTAGGACAATAAATGTCCTTTCAATCTCCCCCTTTTTGGTGTTCGATGACAACAAGAGGTTTTGCATGGAAATTTTAATAAGAGACATAACTATGCTCCCCCTGATGATGTGCAGCAAGGTAATCATGTAATACATGCAAGTCAGGTAATAGATACTAAACATGGGAAGGTTTAACCATTACAATAAGGGAACGGGCATAGACATGTCCACACACATAGATAGCTTCACATGAACCAAATAAGTCTCGCAAGAACCAAATGAAAGCAAATGTTCAAATATAAATATACAACACACCCCAACCCATGCAAATCCCGGATGATCCTAATGGAAATCTTCTACCCCTTTGGCATCGAAACACTGAAAAGGGAAAAGTCCACGCTATCGCCCCAAATAGATCACTTGGAGTCATCATCGTCGTCATCATCCTCATCCCCATCCTCATCCTCATCATAGTCATCATCAACAGCAGAAGTCTGTGGGCCTTTGCCATGAGGGCGAGAGGAGGAAGTGCCCTGCGGTGCAAAACGAGAAGTGACCTCTGAGAATGTCTGCCAATCAACCAAGCTGGCATTCATAGCATTCCAAGCACCAAAGGAGAGTGTGTGTTCTGACTCTGCAGATGGTTCTGCCCCATGCTCATCATTGTATTCAGACTCTCCTTCCTCTTCTTCTCCTTGAGCCTTGATTTCCTTGAGGAGCTTCTCAATTATGCAGTTTCTCTTGTAGGATTCATGTTGTCCCTTGCGGATGTCCACATTCATGCAACAAAGTGTCTTCTCCCAGAAAAATGCCTTCTTGACCTTCTCCGGAACAAACTCACGTGTGACAGGAGTCATGGGAACATTGGAGGCATTCTTCCTCCGAGAGGCCCTTGAGGAGTGGGAGCCCGCTCAGCCTCAGAAATCTCATCATGCTCACTCTTAAACGGCTGCCTACGAGCTGGACCCATTCTCCCTTTCTTTTGGAGAGACACCAAGGCATGCTCTGTAAGATTAGGAGGAAGGGAAAGAGGTGAACCATGGGCTTGAGTATTGATAAGCCTCATCACAAGAGCAGCATATGGGGAGACTTCTTGAAGAGAATAACATGGTGCATATCCTCAAAAATGTAATCCATAATGTCAATAGCATATCCTTTAGCATCAGGGCCAACACAGTATACCTTGAGAGCATGGTGTAGCAAGTTGACAAGGCCACATCTAATGGCATCCTCATTGCTAGCAGTAGGAGAAATGTTGTGACGAAAATCCTCAACAGTAAGTTGTAGAGAGGCTTGAGGCCCTTGGCCTCACCGACGACACCCTTGCCGCCATAGAGAGGTGCCAACTTGGTCTTGCTCTCGCCAAGAGCAGCGTCATGCATACAGTGCCCAACATGAACAGACACACCCTAGAAAGTCTCATTGATGACCCTGGCAAAGTCAAAGAAGTTTGTAGTGCAGCAAACATTTCCAGTCATCCAGGTCATGGTCCTTGCCTGATTAGTCCCAAACACAACTGTTGCATAGAATTGCTGGACAAGGGGGATGTTGTAGTTTTCTCGAAGCTCTATGAGCCCATGCAGTCCAAGCTTCTCAGTAATCCACACAGCATCTGCAAAGTAGTCATTGGCACACATGTACTCAAGATCCATATACCTTTGAGGGCAGACAGGGGACTTGGTGTGCTTGAGGTAGATATCTTGCATGAATACTTTCTGCTCCCTTCTCCAATAGCAAGGGTCATCACTAGTCCTTGGCATCTCATAGAAGTCCGCCTTGTGCAGACTCCTTTTGGGCGTGTTTGGTTGTCCAGGCTCGATTTTTCCAGTTTTGAGAATTGGCCCGCTGGATACTGCATCCAGCGAGATTGGGTGTGGTCCAAGATTATCGTTTCGTTTGGCTTCCCGCATTTTGGTTTTGTGCAATTTAGCTCAGTTGTTTGATTGCACGTATTTGTGCTTTAATTCCCGATCGGTGTAATTAGCAGGTGTTTGGTGCTTTGCTTTGCACCTTTTCACGTGGGTTATGATCACTTATTTTAAATGGGTGATCTTACCTCCACATTTGATATCAATACACGCACATTAGACACAACACACACATCACACATATGAGGACATAACTAG
The DNA here is from genome assembly GCA_910589775.1 of Avena eriantha. Classification (NCBI taxonomy): domain Eukaryota; kingdom Viridiplantae; phylum Streptophyta; class Magnoliopsida; order Poales; family Poaceae; genus Avena; species Avena eriantha. The sequence continues at coordinate 22,453,904 of OU342741.1, read as the reverse complement.
TTCATACGTACTTAGCAGGTTAGCAGGTTCATGACACATGCAAGCCGTAATCAGGGTTTTACTTTTTTTTTCAAAATGGGGGGAGACCTCGGACTGCCTGGCGCCATCTAGCTGTAATCAGGGGTTTTACTTACTTACTTACAGAGCTAACTAACACATAACAGAACATTGGGCCGCCATCTAGCCGTGGTCAGGACAGGTGTACTGCCTAGCGCTGGAGGAGCTGGCCTGGTAGATCGTCATCTTCATGATAAATGCCTAGAGCTTGAACTTCAGAACATCGTCGCACTGCAGGTCATACTTGTAGACCAGCTCTAGCGAGTTTTTCCTCAGCGCCACCTGGCCGCCAAACCAGTCCACCTGCACCCATTCATCACACCAGCGGCAGGCTGACACCAGCACGACGCGGGGCAGTGGAATCCTGATCCAGTCCCTCGGTCCCTCCTGGAACGCCAGCGGTATCAGCAGCATGTGGAGGTCAGCCTCCTCCAACTAGACGATGAAGCGGCGAGGGACCGGGCCCTAGGTGGTGTCCAAGCCTGGGCTAACGGCTATGCTTGTTGGTCGGTTAGTGCGCCGCCTCCCACCTACCAAGCACTAGTGGCTTCACCGTCCGAGCCCAGCGGTTCACAAGGAGCATGTCCTGATACCCCAGTGGAGGATTCCACCCTCTCCCAACCGTGTCACAGTCTAGCTTCAGAACCTTGGCAAGAAGTGAAATGAGATGAAAAAAGTGCAACTACGATTTTCCAAATCGGGCAATGCACATGAACAAGGTGTGCATACTATACTTTACCAAATCGGGCAATAGACATTAATAAAATCACACCTGAACTAGTAGTTGGCACTAAACTTCCCCAAATTCAGTAAATAGCAACATGCACATGAAGTACTAATCATATCCCTATTTTGGGGCATTTTGCTAAGTCGAATCCCCAATTTTGATTGCAGCAAACCAAATCCTGAATGATAACTGCAAAGTGACCCCAAATTTCAATTCCCAACTGCTATTGAATCCTAAATTGCCATAACCGTAACCTAATCCTAAATTTCTCTTCGATTTTTGCAATCCAATCGCGCAAACCCTAATCGCTAATCGAATCTAGGAAGATCGAGAACTTATAGTGGAGAATGTGGCCAGCGTGGATGATGCTAGAGCAGCTGCAGGTGGTGCCGGAGCCAGAGACGAAGTGCCGGGCGCGGGGGTTGGGCCTGCCAGCATGGGCGGAAAAACCCTAGTCAATTCCTCAAGGGTTGGCCCGACGAATGCAGGGGCCTTTCGGACTACCTTGGCCGCATATGCGACCGCCGATGAAGAAGATGCAGCTGCCGATGAAGAAGAGGCCACCGTCGGCGTGTCCATTGCCGCAAGAGTTGCTCGAGGAATAATGCAGATGGGGAGGGAGCCTTGAGCGCCCTCGCGAAGGCCGCCTCGCCTCCAACGGTGAGCTTGTCTAGTTGAGCGGCCGCCCATTTCTCCTCGGCTGTCACCTCTCCGATGGTGAGGTAGCGGAGCGAATGGAGAGGAGGAGGTGCGCGGGCCATGGAGGGTAACGCCGAATGGGGTTGGGAGAGTGGCTTGGGTGGTAGGGGAGTGGAGTGGGAGTTAAGACCAACATATCCCGTCTCTCGCGCTTCCCAACATGTGCAACCAGGACGCATACAGCGCTAGCCAGAGTTCGGCTCCGTGGAAACGCTCGATTTGGCGTTCCCAGCGTTCATGTTAGCGGGATGCGATAAACGGGCATCAACCCAGCAAACACGCGATTGGAAACCCGTGGAACTTTTTACTCCTTTCCATTTTTTTTGTGTAAGACTTGTGATATTGTGAAGCAATGGAGGGGGTAAAAGTAAAGCACGGCCACCGCATCCCGCGTCTCATCCTGTTGCTTCGCCGCCGGCTCTCCTCCAGTTCCACCGCCACCGTCGGACCCGTCCAGCCGGGCGCCAGCCATCCGCTACCCGCTTCCACTCCACCCTCCCAAGCGGTCCTACTCCGAAGGTCAGGCCATCGCTCGAAGCTCGGCGCCGCCGATTTCCCCCGACCCCCACTTCTCTCCCTTCCGCCTCTCCTTCTTTCTCCTCGAGCCGTTCTTCCCGCTGATTCTTCTCCCTTCGCCCCACGCATCCTTCGCCCGTTCGATTCGGTTTCCGTCTACTAATCCCTCGTAAAATCTGCGGTCTCGTTTCGCCCCTACCTGCTCCATCAGTTCATCGCCCCCCTTGCCCTGTAGCCGCCTCCAATTCCGTCGCCGGCGGCCGCTTCCTCTGCAGATTCTTCTTCTTCTTCTCCAGGTCTCCTAGATCCGGCAGGGGAGCCCCCGGTCGCAGCAATGGAGCTGGTAGTGGGCGCCTCGGAGGCGACGATGAAGTCCGTCATGGGCAAGCTGGGCGGCCTGCTCGCCCAGGAGTACACTCTGATTAGGGGCGTCAACGGCGACCTCCAGTACATCAACGACGAGCTCGCCAGCATGCAGTCCTTCCTCCGCGACCTCGCCACCATCAGCGCCGGCTGTGGCCAAGCCCAAACCCACGGCCACCGGATGAAGGACTGGATGAAGCAGATCCGGGACATCACCTACGACATCGAGGATTGCATCGACGACTCCGCCCACCGCCTCCATGGCCTCCGCTCCGACATGTACTGCTACTTCTTCGTCAACAGCGTCTACGAGGTCCTCACATGGTGGCCTCGCCGCGACGTTGCAAGCAAGATCTCTGTTCTTAAGATGCGGGCGCAGCAGATCGGCGAGCGGCGGGAGAGGTACGGCGTCAACAACCCAGAGAGCGCCGGAAGAATCGAGGGATCTCATGCCGGTACCAGCAACTCCACTGGATTTGACGCTGCCGACAACCAGGACGCGAGCCTTCAGCTCGTCGCCATGAAGGACCCGGTGGGCGTGGAGGAGTACATGGGGGAGCTCGAGAGGTGGGTGACCGCCGGGAACCAATCTGGTGTGCTGTATGTTGTCGGGTTCGGAGGCGTGGGCAAGACCACCATCGCCACCGCCTTGTACCGGAAATTCGGTGACCAATTTGATCACCGTGCGATGGTCACCGTGTCTCAGAGCTCTGACATCAACGCTGTTCTTACCAATATCAAGAATCAAGTCATGCTGCAGTCCAGCAGCCAGAAGCAGGAATCCACCCAAGGCGTACTCGGTCGTCTCAAGCGAGGTAGCTTGGCGTTTGCAGCCAAGTGCTGCAGCGCCGGCACCTCAGAGGAAACACGTGGTGAGACAAAGCTAGATCAGCTCAAGAAAGATCTCATGGAACACTTTGATAACAACAGGTATCTAGTAGACAATGATCCGTATTAGTTTTGCTGATGAATGCTCAATAAGTACATTCCTGATTATGCTAATATGAATTGTGAAATTCAAGATAACATGATGTAGTTAATTGATCTCTTAGTACTCCTTCTGTCAGAAAAAGGATGTCGCATATTTGTGTCTAGATACATGCGAATCTAGACAAATATGCGACATCCTTTTTCAGATGGAGGGAGTACTCTTTATTGTTCTTAATGACATAGTAAACATATATCATCTAGGCAATGACTTAGTTCTAGATATGCATTTACATTTCATTCATCGTTAATAGGGAAAAATATCATTTCTGGACCATGGGCTCTTGGATGTCCTAAATGTTCAAAACCATCTTACAGGGGACCCTAAACTCTAATTCCAACAACAGATCCTGGATCTATTGCGCTGTTATCATCATGGCTTTGCACTGAAATGGATGCCATCTGTGAAACATACCCATGCTGCATGTGCCAAGTCAACCACTTTGACATAGAAGCCACTATGCCAATAAATCAGAATATGGGCAAAGTGTCATTTCCCCATATTTCCATCTTGTTTGTTCTACTCTCTGTTCCTCTCTCACACTCCGCAGTGCCCCATGCCATATTTGAGCTCCTTGCTGACAGGTTGTTTTACGAACCTCCTCAAGAAGACATGCGGTTACTGCAATGTCCATACAGTGGAATATAATTGATCCAGTTTATATAATTGCGACATGTTTTGCTGCCTCATTATCATCTTCCCCCATGTCCACCACCTTGACTCAGTTCTTGCCTGATCCCTCCATTTTTTCCCATTTCCCCCTCACACCACATCCCACCATGTCCAAAACCAACTACGTTTAACTACCTATGGCTGCCAAGATAGTCATCAACCTGAACACCATTGAGGAGCGTGGTCAGGTGGCAGAGCTGCAAGGTCAAGGAGGGGCCTGATGCACCTGCAGAGCTCACATACATGGCTCAGTTGCCCAGTTTTACAATCACTGGCTTTCCTCCCCAATATAAAAAAAATTACTCTCTAAGTTTCTAGGTATCCACCCTCTTACAAATCTACAGTATCACGACTGCATATCTTTTTTAGACAATGAAAATGATGATCATCTGGTGGAAAACTCCCGCCTTTGCAATTATGTTTCCTTGCAATCTTATTCTGCTCCTCTGCCCGCACCATTTGATTCAGATAAAAAAACGAGGGAAGTAGTACTGTCCTCTTAGATAAGAATTAGAGAATCATTTAATTTTCGATAAAGGAGTTATAGTTATTGGCTTATTGGTTATTGCTGGTCACTCACTCTCTGTTTCATTATATTGAAAACTCTCACTTTCTGCTCGCACTTTGAATTTCTTTTCTTGCAGTTACTTGGTCTTGGTTGATGATGTTTGGTCTGCGACAACGTGGGACCAGATTAGGAAGTCACTTCCTCCAAGTAAGCAACGCAGCAGAATAATAGTTACTACACGGTTTCAAGCTGTTGCTACAACACGTAGAGGAGAAGAAGGTGATCATACTCGTAAAGTTGTCCCTCTTGGCATTGAAGAATCTGAGAAGTTATTTAAACAGTCCTTCTTTGAATCCAAAGGAAACATGGTTGATAAGGTTCCAAAGGAAGTCTGGAAGATGTGTGGGGGGCTGCCATTGGCCATAGTTACCATGGCTGGACATGTGGCCTGCAACCCAAACAAATCAGAAGAAGAATGGTTGAACGTTTGCAAATCTCTATTTCCAGAGTCAGTGAAGGATCATGTGAAAGATGGTAGGAAGGACCTTACCCAGGAGGAAGTTGGTAGGATTGTTAGTCATTGCTACAATGACATGCCTGCTGACATCAAGACTTGCTCTCTGTATTTGAGCATATTTCCAAAGGGCCAAAAAATCAGCACAAAGCGTTTGACAAGGCGATGGATAGCTGAAGGATTCGTCGCTGAGAAGCAGGGGCTGAGTGTGGAGGATGTTGCAGAGACATATTTCAATCATCTCATAAGAAGGAAGATTATCCGACCAGTGGAGCACAGCAGCAATGGAAAGGTGAAGAAGTGCATAGTCCATGACATGGTTCTTGAGCATATTGTAGCGAAGGCAAGTGAAGAGAATTTCATCACTGTGGTTGGTGGTAACTGGCTTATGCAGCTACCTAGTAGCAAGGTCCGTCGGCTGTCCCTCCAAGAAAGTGATTCCAAACGTGCAAATGATACAGAGAAGATGAACCTGTCCCATGTCCGCTCACTGACCATGTTTGGGAGCTTGAACCAACTGCCTTCCCATTCTTTCAAGTTTGGAATTGTACAAGTCCTGGATCTTGAAGGCTGCACAGATTTCAAAGTGCATCATACAGAGGAGATATGCAAAATGCTTCTTCTCAAGTATCTCAGCCTCCGAAGAACTGACACTAAAAAGCTTCCAAAAGCGATTGGAAAGCTTGAGAACCTCGAAACTCTGGACATTAGAGAGACAAATGTTGTTGAGTTGCCTAAAACCGTATGCCTGCTTGAACGGCTGGTAAACATACTTAGTGGGGATAAAAGAACAAGAAGGGCACTGAGGCTTCCTGAAGAGTTGAATAAGAAGAAGAAAATGAAGGCCTTGCGTATCCTGTCAGGGATTGAGATTGTTGGGGGATTGGCGGACCTTCATCATTTGACTGAGCTGAGGAAGCTTGCCATCTACAAGCTCAGCGCCATGGGCGACGATGCGAGTTTCAAAGATCTAAGCTCCTCTATCGAGTACCTTGGTGGCTACGCTCTACAGACCCTCGTAATTGACGATGAGTCATCCAGGTTCATCAAATCACTGGATGATATGTCATCGCCACCAAAATTCCTTGTTGCCCTCGAGTTGTCTGGCAAGATGATTCAGCTCCCTGGCTGGATCACGCAGCTCAGTGCTCTCAGCAAGTTAACCCTTTCAGTAACAGCTCTCCGAACAGACAACTTGCTGCAGCTTAGCAACCTAGAGGCGCTGTTCTCCCTCACCTTCTCATTCAGGGCAGAGAAGCAGGACTCGGAAACAATGACCATTCTGGCAGAGAACAAGCTGTCGTCTGATGGGGAAATCACAATTCCAGATGCTGGATTCAAGAGCCTTAAGCTTCTCCGCTTCTGTGCTCCTCTCTTGCCAGTACTGAGCTTTTCGAAGAATGCCATGCCAGAGCTGGAGAGGCTTGAGCTGCGGTTCAGGATGCTCGAGGGCCTATGCGGCGTGGAGAACCTTGCAGGGCTCCGAGTGGTGCATATGACGCTGGACGACAAAGACGGCGAGCATATGACCAAGATGGTACAACGCGAGATGGAGACAGCGGTGAAGAAGAGGACCGATGGCAATGCGCCCAGGATAATCCTTGATCAGTGACTGATCCAGTGTAAGCCCAACAGTGATGCTTTGTCTGTTCTGTAAGTTCAAAGTCATCATGTTCCTGTACATTCTCGGATACTTTCATGCCACGTGTGCTTTACCTACTCGAAGAAATATGATTCTGTCAAAGAAAAAAAAAAGATGATGCTTCATCTTGGTACATTCGTTGTGTTTTATGTGTATGACAGCTTTGATCATGAGTGTTGCATGATCTTGTAAATTCCATGTAAGGATATGGTAATATACAATCTGCACTTTGATATCTGATACCATACGATGCAAGGTGTTCAACATGTTGTAACGAAGGTCCATATGGATTCTGTATTGATTTCCCAGAAATGTTGTGAATGTCACTGTACGAACCAAATATAGTGAAACTGGTGCATTTGTGACAATGGACGGCAAACACAGCGAGCATATGTGACCAAGAAGGTACAGCTCAAGGTGCAGACAGTGTTTAAGAGGAGGACCGATGGCAGGGCGCCGAGGATAATCCTTGATCAGTGACTGATTCCAAGTAAGCACAACAGTGGTGGTTGGTAAGTCTACGTTTTAAAATCATCGCCTGATTACATGTTATCTGACACTATTTATGTTTATGTGCGCAGCAGGATGTTACCGTCAGCATCATGATCTTGCAAATTTTCGTAAGAGATTGGTGGTGTATTGATGTGAATCCATATCTGAAGAGTGCTCTGGTGCTTTCCGACTATTATTTTGCCGAACGATGGAGACGTCTGCGCGCATGCTCGCTAGTCTTCTTCCAGCCTTGGACGTCATAATTGTACAAGGGTGAATGCAAAAGGAGGTCAGCAGAAAGCGATCAGAAGTTGGAACCGAGAGCCAGATAAAGATCGAGACAAGATCCAGCTTGCATCTGACTCTTCACCAATAAACAGAGAGGTGACATGGGTCAAGATGCTTACTGGTACCTACAGCTCCTACTTTACCACCACCACCATCATCACATCTCTTCCTCTGCTGCTGCTGCTGCCTCCGTCGGATGGATTTCCCGCCGCTATGCTCCCTTCGCTGCTCCTCCCCCTCCACCTCAGGTACGGCAGGCTACAATCAAATTCACTGTTAATTAATTGAACCAAACCACTCTCGCATCTGCTTTCTACTACCTCCCTTCATTAATATATCGTATTAATCAAACCAACTTGCCATAACCATGAGGCAAGGTAGATTAATTTGCAAGTTGGTTCTACATAAGTATTTCTTCTCAATGTCACCCTAAATGATTATGTCCATATCAATTTTAGTGTTGGAAAACTAAAAAAATCAAGTCCCTCAACGGACAGCCGATGCTTTCAATTCCCACAAGATTTGAAAAATAATCCAATTGCAAAATAGGCACTTAAACAAAGAATGCTGATGGACACGCCATGAAAAACAGATGGGTGTTGCAGCTGAGATGTTCTACCATTGTCATCAGGGCGGTTTTGAGCGAAGTCACAGAATAGAATGGTGTTTCTCGCACATAATCACAAAAAATCTCGTTTGTACTTGTAAGCTTGAGCATCACAAACTAGTGGCACGAAATAAAAAATATCACGACAACGACGGGAGAAAAGGAAAAGGTTTGTGAGGTCATATTGCTGTCCACTGGTGCCCGCTGATGAACATGTAGTAATTCAGCAGTTTTGTATGTAGAATTAGTGTTTCACTTTCACCACGAAGGCTGTCGTCACATGACATTTTCATGCAGTAGTGTCATCCAGGAGGTCAATGCATTCGCAGAAGTTATTGACCCTGAACTGCTCGTACCAATTTCTCTGCAGGATTAACATGTTCAACACTTTGATCAGCTAAAATTCCAGTCCAGAAGAACAATGTTTTGTGAGCAGTAAACAGAATTAGAGGAGAACCAATGAGTGAGCAAAATTGGCAGAAAGAAAGAATAAAATAGTATTATACACACAATTAAGTAGGCAAGTTTTCAGCGTACATACCCAAAATTTAGTCGGATGTGAGCGAGCTTGTTCTTGTTGTCATCCAATTCACACCAGATCTTCAATCTTGGACAGCCTGAAATATTGAGACCTTTAAGGTTGGGGAGTTCAGATATGCTCTGCGGCAAGGATTCAATGGCAGGGCATCTGTCGATGGTGAGAAACATAAGAGAGGTGAGATGTTTGAACCATTCTGGAAACACTGCTATCCTCTCACACTCACTGAAGTGAATGGATTGAAGTGAGGAGAGTTGTTTCATGCTATCCGGCAAATTGTTTAGCTGTTTGCAGCAAACGATCTTCAAGTCCTGAAGAGACTTGAGGTCACCCAAGTCCTCTGGTAGTGAGGTCATGTTGTCGCAATGTGAGAAAATTAGTGTATGGAGGCCTGGGAGGTGGTGAAGCAAGCTGGGGCGACTGGGAAGCACATTGCACCTTTCGACTAGCAGTTCAGTTGTTACGGGAGCACAAGAGCCCTCCTCCACACCACCTCTGTTCCGCCACGATGACATCACTTGCTGGCACTCTGCTAGCAGCAACCTCCGAGCTCTAGGCGGGAGGGGTCCAAAGCTCAGCTCGGGGCATTTCTTTATAACCAATTCATTAATCACCGGGAACATAAACTCATCCTTCTCATCACTGTAGCACGTGGTGTCGAACTCTTCCAGGCTATCCATGAACTCCTCTCCTGGGCTGAGTGCATCTCTGCCGAGGCGGTGAGCATTAAATTTCTTCCATGGTCTAAAAATAAAACCCATGAACTCCTCTCCACCAGTGTAGCATGCAGCGTCCAACTCCTGGCTCCCACTGTTAAACTCTCGTAGGTTCTTCATATCATCTACGGTGAACTTGGAGAGTTGACTGAATGGTTCTCTGCTGCCTCCTGTCAGGTCACCAATGTCAATTTTTGTGATGCCGGGCATCCCTCTGAGAACCAGGCGTTCCAGGTTTGGTATGAGACCCAGCAGTGGCAGGACCGTGCAGCTCGGAAAGTTCTCCATTGTAATATCCTTAAGGTTTGTGAGATGAGAAGATATGCTTGGTATCCACCAGGCCGGGCGGCAGGTTTCACCTCCATAGCCATGTAATTCAATTGATTGCAGAGAATGTGGTGGCACTAGTTCTCCTAATAAAGCATTCTCCTCCACCTTCAAAGATCCTCGACGGGCGCCAAGACTCCAACAAAGCTTCAAGATTTCAACATTTTGTTTCTCCACTAATCTTATTCTCCGTGCTTCCTCTAGAGAATCCAACTTCTCAAGACAGCTTATGTGCAGCTCTCGGCAATTTACATCCTCCAGCTGAACAATGTTGTTGCTGCTATATGCACTGCCATCATCAACAATAAAGCTGTAACTTTCCAGACCCCTGCAGTTCCTCAGAGCTATGAGCTTCAGAGATTTCATTGCACGTACCTTCTTCAGTCTAATGCAGCCTGAGAGATCCAGTGTGTGTAGCTTCCTGAGGTCACCTAGACTTTCAGGTAGATGAAATAGAAACGTGTTATGAGAGAGGTCCAAATGCTCTAGACTTGAAAGGGCGCTGACACAGGATTTAATGTATTGGAGACCTTCTTCCTCTGACTTGTAGTTAAGGATAGGATTCAGGCACGTTGACAAGTTCAGATACCGAAGGTTGGTGAGCTTGCACAAACCATCTTTTAGCTCTTGGAGATGGGAGCGGTGTTGAGCAAGATAACAGCAAGGATTTGACAGGTTCAAGTGCTCCAGATTGGTGACGCGACCCAGGCATTTCTCGATCCCTTGAAAACAAGACCAGAATGATAAATCCAGGTATACCAGTTTGTTGAACTTTTGCAACACTTCCAAGATCTCTGACAATCGATGGCAACCTGATAGATCTATATGCAACAAGTTCACGAGATTCTGAAATGATTCCGGAAGAGTTGCAAGCCCAGAGCAGCCGGACAAGTTGACATGCACTAAACGGATTAGATTCCCAAATGATTCAGGTAGATTTGCCAGTCCCGAGCAGCCTGACAAGTTGATGTGGACCAGATTTGTTAGATCCCCAAATGACTCTGGCAGAGCTACCAGTCCAGAGTATTTTGATATGTTACTATACCCTGGGTGCCTAAGTTTACCGATGGAGTATGGTAGCTTCAGCACAGAGCTCTCATTTGGTTCCAGGTTGTGTAGGTACTTTTTATGTGAAAATGAGTCATCGTTGCTGACGCTGAAGGTTGGCAGAAACAACAGCCCGGTGAGCTGATCACAGAGAGTCCTCATGGTGCTCGGAAGACCTAGGTACCGAACATGTTTCATCTTTCCAATAATTCCTGGCAGTTGAGTTAGGCCTGTCTGTGTCAGATCCAGTACTCTCACGCCCTTGAACTGTTCGAGTATACCTTTGTCGATGGTCGTACTCGTATCACCACCGCCGCCATCATCATTCTTCAGGATCAGCAAGGTCCGTACATTCTTGAGCACCCTACTATCGCATTCCTTGAGCTGATCAAGGCAGCCCCTGGTAATGGACAAATGTCGAACTGTTGTGGGGATGCTTCTGGGTGCTGCGATATGCCGGCCAGTGGCGGAGATGCTGATGCAGTTCTTGGCAGAGGCCAGACGTATCATCCAATGGATCTGCTCATGGATCACATAAGTCGATTCACCTCCTGCTCCAGACTCAACTTCTTTGAACAAAGAATGGTCAACCAGACTGTCCAAGTAGCCTCTCACGACATCTTCCATGCTAGGACCCTGTTGGGTGCCCTCCACGAAACCCTGAGCTATCCACATCCTGGTCAATTTCTCCGGCTCGAACATCCAGTTGTATGGGAATATGCTGCAGAACTGGAAGCAATGCTGAAGGTGTGGCGGCAAATGGTGATAAGTGAAGAGATGGTTCGAGAGTACGCTGCCAAGGTGTTGCTCAATGTCCTCTAAAATTTTGCACCACTTGGAACTTGTGGTTTGTTGCTTCAACTCGTCGCCGATCTCTATAGCTGCCAAGGGAGACCCCTTCAACTTGGGTACCTGCTGCTTTAGCAGCTCCTGGATCCTGCTACCAGTAGTATAATCAGTACTAAGATTGGCAGTTTGGTTGACAAGACGTGTGATCTCGTCGGGTTTGATGCCCTCTAAGATGATGCTGGCATCTGCTTTCAACGTTGCCGAACAAATCTTTGCTCGAGTCGTCATCAGGACTCTACTTCCACCTTCGGTGAATCTTGTAAACAAGCGCAGCACCGCCTGCCATGTCTGTTTCCTCTCCGACTCACTGGTCGCAGATTCGTTGTTCCATACATCGTCGAGCACGAGAAGGCACCTCTTTGATGCCAAGAGCTTCTTCAGCTCATTCTGTAATCTAGAAATGTTCATCTCATCGACCGATCTTTCCCCGGCAACAGACCTCCAGATTTCATTCAAGAGGTCAAATTGGGTGTGCTTGCTATAGGCGTGCACCCATATGCGAAGATCAAACTTGCCGGTGGCGTCACGAAACGCCTGACGAGCAAGCTCCGTCTTCCCCATCCCGCCATGGCCGACGATGGCGATAACCTTGTTGACATCCGGATGCTGCTGCAACATGGAGTACAGCTTGTCTTTCTCATCATGGTACCCAAAGAAGCTCCTCTGGTCCCTTACCGGGCTTGGGCCCGTCTCTGGTCTTCTCAAGATGTAGCTCTGCGGGAATTGGGGGAGCTCCCTTGCCCTCTGCCTAGCCTCCCCTAGATTCCTCAGCACTTTCACCAGCTGATCCGACAAGGAAACTTTATTGGATTTCATGCCATTGTTGGTTGCCTTCATCTCTATCACGAACTGGTCGAGGACCTCCTCTGCATCGTGGATGTCATCTTTTAGTCGCCACAGATTGTTGAGCCTTGCTTGGTCGTTGACAAAGATCGAGCTGTTTGGGTCGCAGAGATGCTTGATCTCCTCCACATCCTGCGCGAGTTTCTGCAGCTTCTCCTTGCTGCCCGGCAAGAGCTTGTACCCGCTGGTTGCACACTCCCGTGCAACCCTCATGAGCTCGGTGATGTTAGGCGTGACGAACCACCCCACCGTTGCAACTCCAAGTGCAACTTCTCCTACCATCACCATGATGATCCAGCTTGGGGTGAATATTTTTGTAGCCGGCAATGGAATTGGTACCTAACGGAGCCATTTCATAAGAGATTATTGGTACAAGTTAGCTTCACGGATCTCAAAATAAACAGAATTCCGTGGATGCTACAGACATGACATATATAGATCTTAAAGTATGAATCAACGCAACGGGAGAAGCCTCACCGCTAGGTACCAGTTCTACCACGATATATATGCCAATTAGTTGATGTATGTATGTAATTCGGCTGCAGCTATATATCTCTAACAGGAAGATGGATCCTGCTCCCAAAAGTAAAAGAATCAAGTAGTAGTACAGTAGAAGGAGTACCTGCTGTGGATTCAGATCACTGCAGAGCACACAACTGCTAGCCAGTTCCAGTCCTTGTATGAATGTGAGATCTATCTTCCACTTTCCTATAGCGCTAGGGATACACAACACAGTACGCGTGGGTTGAAAGGGCCGACTATTCAAAGTCAATCAAGTCTTAACAAAAAAAAAAGGTGTGGTTGGGTAGGGAGACTAGATAATGCATGCATGTCCCACCAGACAAATTAAATGGTTACATTTTTGGGTACGGAGACTAGATAATTAAGGGAATTACGTGTGATTGGGTTTGATATTCCACCAGAGAGAAAATTTGGACCACGCCGACTTTGACGGGGATGATTACAAAAGTGTCTCATTATTCATGACCGACCGCGTCCAAGATTCTCTTTTACTGGCCGTTGTGGCCTCACATGTCACATCTCGGGCCGTGCCATCTCTCTCCCTTCTCCTCTCCATACTTCCTTTTCTAGATCGAATGCACTACGGCGTCTGCCCAACGGTGATTCAAACTGCCGGAAAAAAGTAACGAATACAATAAGCAAAAAAAAATGAAGCGGTTCAAACATCGAGGCCTCGGTCCAACCCCGCTGTGTTACCGGAGAGAAGCAAAGTTCCAAAGAAGGTGCATGCCTTCTATCCCTGGATCGAAGGGCAATGCACCGTTGAGGTGTAGAGCAGCTCACCCTGGAGCATGCATGGACATTGATAGAGTGCCATGATCACTGCCGCCTCACCACATAGCAACCCCAAAACAAACCACCACCCAAAACACACATCGTAAGACACAAGCTACTAAATGAGATCACCAAAGAAGACATAGTGTAAAGGAAGGGCGAGAACACCAAGGTTCTCATGGGTTTTTCCAACATTAGCCATCGGAGATGGCGAAGGGAGAAGGAGAGAGGGGGCAATGCTACCTGGAGCTCTAGGAACGAGATGGCACAATGATACTCCTCGAGCGTAGGGAATCACTGTAGCACAATTCGATAAATTTTGAGTATCGAACCCACGAGAGTAGAAGGTAAAATGTATATTCTCTAAATCCCCATAACCCACTTATATGACCCTATGTGCAATGCAATTAACTAATTGTCGAGGTCATGGGTACCATGTGGGCCCTCATCATGGAGTCAACCCCATCCGGGACCATTAAGGCCTACTAAGGACCGAGCAGGGGTATCTTGGCAACCAAGTCAAGACTTTAATGCCGAATAGATTCTCCGGGATATCACAATTACTCTACAAAGATTAGATCTGATATTTTTGTTGGAATCTCTGTATAGGTGCCGCCACTTGTAACCCATTTCGGTTTTCTGTAACCCTAACCCCCAACCGAGTATACAAGGAGGGGTAGGGACGCTGAACGGGGGTATCTTTGATCTGAGAATCCCTCTGATCGTCTTCTACCTCCAACCACCATAGATGATATCAGGCCATATCTCGATCTCAACAGAGAACACTACGATAATTCCATCCACCACAAACAGGAAGTAGGGTTTTTACCGGACACTTGTTCGTCTGAGGCTTGAACCTATACAAATCGATGTCTAAGTGTGCTACCATCCCGGTCTCCAAGCGTGACCCCTCCGAACATAAATCTACTATTGTAAAATACCTCGATAGTTGGCGCGCCAGGTAGAGGTTGCGCGTTTTGGATCTCAGATCAGGATGGTTGATTTCCCTTCCAACACTAAAGCCTCCAAGCGATTTGAAAGATATGATGCTCGACAAGACCCTAGGAGAGATCTCGACCTCGACACTGATCGAACCCCGAAAGAACCCGAACGGGTGCCCGATAGCGCAGTGTACGTGGAATCGTGCGCCTAGTCGGGAAAAGGAGGTCTAGAATACTCAGGAAAGTTCTCGAAGATCCATTATACCTACGGAGAAATACCCTCTTCACCCGATCCTCACCATGGCCCTGACACCAACCTTCGCCCTGAAGGAGAGGAGAGTGAGAGGAATTTCCTAGCAACACCCAATGGAAACTAACTGGGAACTCCACAAAGTACTGACTTGGGGATGCGCATGCGCCCTAGTCAGCCTGATCCATCGCTTCACAAAATCAAAAATTCATCTCCCCCGATGGATATTTTGGAAGCTAATAGCTCTCGGGAAAATTTCTCGGAACCTAGACGTAGCGACAGATAATGGAATAGGGGGGTTAACCATATTATCAAAGTGGTTAACTCCCTCAATAAACTCCTGAGAGGAACTCCCCCTCGGACGTTTAGAGGACGGACGCCGGTTACTGGATCCGAGTGTCCTAGGGGTTACTCCCTTACTGCTGGACACGGGGGCTGCGAGTTGGATGCCCGTCTTTGACTCCGAACCTACAAGGGCATTTCTCAAGCTCTAGATCTATCCACTAATCATTTCACAACATCTGTTTTCATGCAAGAGCATGATATACTGGTCGTAGAACATAGAAGATAGTGGACAGCAAGTAAAGAACCTTTGTTCTTAGTAAAAATGGTATTAGACCAACATCATTGACCATAATATCTAGCCTAAGCTAGATAGCAAGTTATCAGAGCATATGAGCATACATGGCACATCCCAATAGAGGGTAGCACCTCTGTATTAAACAGAACATTGCCATCCTCAGTATAATCTCAAGCTCATCTTCTCAAGGTAACAAATAAATCATCTTCCTAAATATTTTAGGAATCATTCTTTTCATCTTAGATCATCACAATAGTTAAACACAGAGAATAGATTAGGTATTCTTAACCATAGTTCCTATACAATATCATGATTAAATCTTGAGTAAAGTAATTAACCATAGGGGCTCTTTATAAGCAAGCTATCAGAACAAAGAACCACCAAACTCAATAGGAGTATACCAATCAAAGGTAATAACCTGTGCATTAACACTAAACCAATTAGGCAACCAGAGAATTGTTTACTGATAGTAAACAATTACTAGGAACATAATCACTAGCACACAACAACAGATCATCCACAATCTACCAGTAAAGGATATTTCACGGGAAACGAATCCAAGTGACACTGTTAATCATCACTATAGGGGATGAACCCTAAAATTAGGGATGAACCCTAATTGGGGATTCGGTATAGTAGTCGCGTAGAATGGAGCAGAGAGAAATAGAGAGCAAAAGGGGTGAGAGGAATAAACTTACCCGAGATCCTCGTTAAGTAATTGAAGAGGAAGAAGAGGCCGGTGATGAGGAAGTGCACAACGACACAGAGAGCACCCCAGAGGGGCACTGCAACCCGCGCCAAGCCACGTCGGTGGCAGCCGTGGAGGAGAAGGCGGCACCACAAACACTAGGGCAGCATCAAGGGGGCACCGGAGCATCGAAACCATGGCGGGGTCTAAACCCTAGGTGCCAGGGTGGTGATGGCACGACCAGCAAAAGGCGCTAGAGGCAAATCGAACTGGATAGAGAGGCGCAACGTCGTTGTCCATGTTGCTCAACACCTCGGCGGTGGTCGAGTCAGCTGGGATCGAGCACGGTGGTGACGGAGGCATCAGTTCGTCACGGGGGTGAACGCATCGCGAGAGGAGAGAAGAAGAAGGGAGTGGGGGTACTAGGCCGGGTGAGACCAGCCTAGTACAACCTCGGGGGGTGGGTTTGACCAACCCTATTGGGTCGGGTTGGGCCGGGCAGCCCAATGGGTCAGGCCCAAGTCTTAAAAGAAGACCTATTATAAATACTTAATTACAAATATACCCCTGGAGTTAAATGAGCTCTAGAAAAATAAATAAAAATCCTAAAAATAAAAATAAAATATCTATGAGTTCACAAAAATGTGAATTACTCATTAAAAATAAAGAATTGTATTTTTGGGTAATGGAATATAGATTAAATATTTCTATAACATAATTTCTTTATGGAAATTTATAAAAATAAATAAAATACATAAAATTGAATAAAAATCACTTTTATGATCCTGAATGGATATAATCTTTGGGAAAATACTAACTTGTATTTTAGATAAATTAATTAAGTTTATTTAAAACAGAACATTTATTCCTTAAAGGAATTTTAAGGAAATGTTAAAAAGAGTTAAAATTAAATAAAATCAATTTTAAACTCTTATAATACTAATGGTTATCATAAAAGTATTAAAATTAATATTTGGATGATTTGAGGAGTTTTGATTTATTAAATTTCTTTTATTGATTAAAAGTAATTAAAAACCTTTATAGGGTGGGTAAAACACACAAAGAAGGAAAATAATAAATGCATTACATTACTATGCATAGCATAATTTGTTCTTTAAATATTGTCCTTACCGGGCAATATTGATGTTTTGTAGACACCGAAGCTCAAGGTCGAGTGTAAGCATCCGACTTCACTACCTTGCAGTCACAAGGCAAGTTTATCACTTGCTCATGTCCTTTGAAGAGTTTTTCGGAAAGTATTTGCAAATCGTATGTTATTACCTATGTTCTAAAATAGACAGAAAAGAAGTATTTTCTCAAGAAAACGAAATGCTATTATCATCCTAAGTGATGATAAATATTAAGAACTACAATGGAATAAAAGATTCCAGTTACAAAACAGATAGGAATCAATAACCCATGACATCAGTGATTCTAGCGCCATATAATACGCGTTAACCATAAGATCTGGAATGGGACGAAGAAGTCAGCTGTATCCTCTTCCCTTCGCATGAATCCGGATGCGCAGGCCGTGGCTGTTACCCTCGTAGCGTGAGTATGTAATTCATAGAGGATATGTAGCATATGGGTGGGATCGCTTAACGTCCCACGATAGTTCTGGCATCTATAAAGGTATGTGCTCACCATTGCCGTAATTCAATATGTGGGCATGGCGTACACCAAGGGGGCATGCGGGGTCGCGAAGAGGGTAGTGATTGGCTTGGATCATCTACTGGGCCCTACATCAAGGAATTGTGGATAAGAAAGTACGCCCGGTTGTGCAATACGGATTTGGTGTCTTATGGGTAAAGCAACGCACCTCTACAGAGTGTAAGAATTGTGACATGTTACTCCCTGTTTCAGAAAGGAGTTACGAACACAACAGGAAAGGAACTCCATGAAGTTCTAGTCAACTTGCGAAGGCTGATAGGCATAGTTTTTTATATTAAAATCAATCTTTGAAGAAATGATTACGAAAACTGCATAGTGCCAAAGACTTATAGTCTGAGGTGGTAGATATAGCATCAAAGTTCCCACCTTGCATATAATGAACTAGCTGGGTAACATTTTTACTCACTCTTTCCTTTGATCACTTGCTTAGACTCTGAGGAGCCAGAGGATACCCCTATGTATGCTACCGAAGGCCAGTAGGACATCTACTACGAGGAACCAGACCTGTCCGGTGGAGTTGAAGGGGTGGGCTATGAGATATGCTACGGAGCTGATGGCAAGGAGTCAGAGTAGTTGCCAATAGTTATTAGTACTTAAGTCGAGTCGAATAGCATGAACCTTATACAATAAGCTATTGAGCTCAGGTTGTGTTATGTCATTTGAATCTTTCATTCTTCTGCTGAAAACATATGAAGTTAGATGTGTATGGTTTGTAAGTTTGAACCACCTAAAGTACTGATCTTTTGGTATTGTAATATGTGTATGTTTGTAATTTGGACCCGCAATGTTTCTGTTGTACCACTCTGAGGAATGTAATATTTGCGGAACGGTGTTCCGGGAGTGATATGTCAACAACTACAGTATACTACAACATGAAGTGGTATGCTGGGTCACCGCAACTGGTATCAGAGCAATTGCTTTGACCTTAGGTTGGAAACCTAGTAAAGGGTAATATCTGTAGGAGTCTAGGAGCAACAGTAAAGAGTTCTCTAGAATATATGATGAATATTCATTTAGGAATATTTCGTTATATTTAGTGCGATAATTCTTTTTTATGATGCACTGTCACTAATTATAAATATTTTGTATACAACTAGAATGGCGCCGAAGTTCCCTAAGCACACTTTGACTAAAGTGGAGGATAGTCTTGATGATTATCAGGGAGAGTTGATGGTACAACTTTCAGAACTTTTGGGAGTATTTGGATGTGAAGCCAATATTCTAGTGAAGACGTTCGCATACTATGATGGTCAAATGATAGCGAAGTACATTATCTTCAGCTTGTCAAGGAGCATCCAAGGTTAGCTTCTAAGTACATGGATCAATATTGGCTGTTAATGGAGTCTTTTTTATAATGCTTATCGTCTGATAGTGGAAGATAATGATAGTATGCTTGAGGATCTCACTAATCCTCAGAGAAGGGAGATTTTGGCAGCTCAGTTGGAGAAAGAAGCAGGAGGCGAGGTTAGTTCAATATCCAAGGATATCCTAATAGATCCCAAGTCATTTACACCATATCCTTATTCACCTATACCAGAGCCTACCTAATATCATAATGAAGAAACAAGTCATCCATTACCATCGAGATCTAGGGATGCGACTTCCTCAGAACTTCCAATTGAGAATTCGAATGGATGGAGAAGGGGATCTAGTTGGACTCAAATGTCAGTGGATGGTTTTGACGGGGAGGTAGGACAATCTAGTTGGATGGGTGAGAGAGGTAATACTGCTAACAATAGTGATGCAGTATTTGTAGATGGTGAGGAAGAGGAGGAAGATCCTGAAGAGAGGGTATTTGAGTCACCTGAGCATTATCCTACCGCAGATAATGTGCACTATCCAATTATCGCTGAGGACTATCATACCCAACAGAGTACTTGGGGAGCACCGGAAGCTGAATATTCTGTTGATTACTCTGGGGCCAGGATGCATGGGACACTTGGAGAGATTAGTGAGGGTATGTTTCTGAAGACATT
Organism: Avena eriantha; assembly: GCA_910589775.1. Classification (NCBI taxonomy): domain Eukaryota; kingdom Viridiplantae; phylum Streptophyta; class Magnoliopsida; order Poales; family Poaceae; genus Avena; species Avena eriantha. The sequence goes on along the minus strand of OU342741.1, from coordinate 22,434,109 downwards.
GCAGATGAGTTGGATGGAGTTGATGCACTTTGGCTGAGTGATAACTCGAGCCCAGATACCTCAGATACGGAGTACATTCCGTCCGGAAGACCAGTTGCTTCACAAACTATGTGGCGCACCACACGTCAGCATGGTTGGACTCCGGGCATGTATGACGAGCGTCGTGACTTCTAAGGAGGGGGACCACTTGAGGTGGAGTTATCGTAGTTTGGTAATGCGTATTGTAGTGTTTGAGAGCTGATGTAAGTAAATAAGCGAGGTAGCGCTCACATGAGACCGTGTTGTAGGGGGTGTAATGTATAATGTACCAACTATGTGCTTATATTGTATAATATGTGATGCATATTAGGTTTTTATTCGGATTTGTTTCTTGATTTACATTGTGTGACTAGTTCTAGGCATAAAGTTGAGCTCAGAAAGCATGGCATGATGTAATTATGAGATCTCACTTTGTGTTACAGGACTAGGGGGTCATTGATATGGGAGTAGGAACCGAGTCTGACCAGCAGCGTGTGGAACGCGAGGCAAAGGAAAAGGCGGATGAAGAAGCCAGAACTCAGGCAGAATTACCACCACCAATGAGGCCATTGATGGAGCAGAATTTCATGCAGTATATGCAGATGATGCAAGAATCCCAGAATAATTTTATTGAGGGGTTAATGGATCGAGCTGGACATCAGAGGGAACCTAAAGGTCAAGAGTGAGTCTTTCTGATTTCCAGAATGCCAGGACATTACCTTTTGATCAGCTCTAGAACCAACGGATGCAGAGGATTGGTTGGCTGATATGGAAAGGAAGCTCAAGACTATAGGGTGAAATGATGAGGAGAAGCTAAGGTTTGCAACATATCTTTTAACTGGACCTGCAACATCTTGGTGGGAGAATCAGATAGCAATGCAACCTCCAGGTAGGGAGTATACCTAGGAGGAGTTCAAGCAGAGATTCTATGAATACCATGTTCCGGGAAGTGTTATTGAGCTGAAGCGCAAAGAGTTTGAAGAACTACAACGAGGTTACTCCAGTGTCATGAAGTACATCCGGGAGTTTAGTGATTTGTCTCGTTACGCTACTAACGAGGTAAGCACTGAGGATAAGAGAAAGAAGCGGTTCATGCGTGGATTGAATCCGTTTGTGAAGATGCAGTTGAGGCTTGCCAATAAGAAGACTTTCTAACAGTTGCTAGATGCAGCAATCACTTTTGAGGATGGTTACAAGAATGTTCAGGAAGATAGAAGGAAGAGGGCGAAGCAAGAAACCAAAAAAGTTCAAGCAAGCAAACCTAAAGTTAACCTGGAGTTTAAACCCAGGAATCGATCTTTCAATAACAAAAACAACAACAACCAAGGCCAGTTCAATTCCAAGAAAAATATCATATGCAATAATTATGGACTTCCGGGGCATTTTCAAAGGGAATGTAAGAAGCTAGTAATAATATGTTATGGCTGTGGTCAGAAGGGGCACAAGAAGCCTTATTGCCCCAAAAAACCACCAGGTGGTTGGCCCACATCTAGCAATAATCAAGTAAAAGGAGGAGGTGGAAAACCTAACAGGATTAGAAGCTATGTCAAGAACAATAATGGCAAGCGGAGCAGACCTACTGGAAAGCTGAACTATGCAACCTTGGAGGAGGTGGATAACTCGTAGCACGTAGTGATAGGTACACTCAACATTCTCACCAACCCTAGAAAAGTTTTATTTGATACCGGTGCAACTACTTCATTCATATCCGAGCAACTTTGTGATCAATTTGGAATTAGAAGGGCACCGTTAGAAAAACCAATGACCGTAATAACGACCATGGGTACCATAGTAGTAAGCCACATTAAACAAAACCAAGTTATCTCAATTTGTGGTTGTATCTATTTTTCGGATCTATATGTGATTCTGTTAAAAGGTATAACAATAGTTCTAGGAATGGATTGGATGACTGAATATGGAGCTGTAGTGATTTTTGTTAATAAAAGAGATGGAGGACAACATATGTGTGGAGATTACAAAAATCTCAACAATGTCACCATCAAGAACAAGTATCCTTTACCAAGAATTCATGATTTATTTGATCAAGTCAAGGGAGCTGGAGTGTTTTCCAAGATTGATCTAAGATCAGGATATCATCAAATCAAAATCAAACCGGAGGATGTTAAAAAATCAGCGTTTGTGTTAATGTATGGACATCATGAGTATCTAGTCGTACCGTTTGGATTGACTAATGCACCAGCAATTTTTATGAATCTGCTAAACAAGATCTTTATGCCATATCTAGACAAGTTTGTCATAGTGTTCATCGATGACATTTTGATATATTCAAAGGATAGAGAAGCGCATGCTAATCACTTGAGGATATCATTGCAAATTCTGAGAGAACACAAATTATATGCCAAGTTTAGTAAGTGTGAATTCTAGTTGGACAAGGTTGAATTCCTTGGTCATGTTATTAGTAGGGATGGAATTGCTATCAATCCATCCAAAGTTCAATCAATGTTGGACTGGAATGCACTGACCAATGTGAAACAAATTAGAGGTTTCTTAGGAATGGCAAGTTACTATCGGAGATTCATTGAAGGTTTCTCCAAGATAGCCAGACCAATGACCAAATTGTTAAGAAAGAATACTCCATTTGTATGGGATGAGAAGTGTGAATCTAGTTTTCAAGAGTTGAAGACCAGTTTAACCACAACACTAGTCTTAGCAGTACCTAAGACATGAAAGGATTACACATTAGTAGAAACAGGGCCTTTTGTCCCGGTTTGTAAGGGTCTTTAGTCCCGGTTGCCCAACCGGGACGGGGCAATTGGGACTAAAGCCCCAACCCTTTAGTCCCGGTTGGGATACAAACCGGGACAAAAGGGTGGTCCACGTGGCCCCTGGCTATCGCTAGGGGGAGGGGCATTTGTGCCGGTTCGTAATACGGACCGGGATCTATGCGTCTCTACCGCGACAACATTTTGGGCACTTTTTGTGCCACGACAGATATTTTTTTTTGTATATTTTTAATTTATTTTGTTTCCCCTTTATCTATTTCCTTTTTGTGTTTTGGGCAGCATTTATTTTGTGACACTTACCCCGGCACTGTGCTGTGAGGAATGCTCGTCCTCATAGTAGATGGTGCGAGGTTGATGTTACCAAAAGTGGATTCACATGGAGGCATGGTGTGGATTTAGGGACATCATGCCTCCATGCGAATCCACTTTCGATAACATCAACCTCGCACCATCTACTATGAGGACGAGCATTCCTCACAACATAGTGCTGGGGTAAGTGTCATCTACCTTAAGGGAATCATTATATTACAAAACATCTCCCGATTATATTACACAACAAGTATCGGATATATTACATTCATGCATATATACAATATAAAGTGTTTTATGATCCCTATTACATTATCATAATCTTCCGATAGTATTATCCTTTTGGATCTAGGACCTCTACATCTAAGAATCCTGCAATTTCCTCTTGGATTGCTTGTATGCGATCCTTTGGTAGAAGATTGTCCTGCAACCGTTTGATCTAATTTAAAAGAATTGAGTCAACATATATGAATGAAACTAAACACAATTAATGGTAATAAAACAAATTTCTGAATTACATACTTGAAGTTGTTCTAAGTTTCTGGCCTTCTCATAGGTCGTCTGACGAATGAACTCGCAGACATAGTATCCACATAAGCTATTTCCGTATGGCAGCCTCAGACACTTTACGAGAACAAAGTTCAATCAAAATAATAATAATTAAGCATGATAATGGTATCGAAACTAGAATCAAAGAGATGCACGGATCTAGCTAGTAGTACTTACATTTAGTGGTTTAAATGTAAGCTTCTCTTTCTAGGCACCCTTAGCCTTGTTGGTGAATCGTTTCCAAGCGCTGCCCGACAAAGAAAATGAATGAAATGAGTTATTAATTACTGGATGCATGTAAATGAAGGAAAGTTGCCGATATAGTGACATAATGACTGAAATTACCGCTCAAGCATATCCTGCATGGGTTCCCACTTCTCAAGGGGTTTACGTTTAGAGTCCATGACTTGTACTACTCCATTGTCAGGTTGAATGATTAGCAGAATATAATGGAATTTGCGCATGCATAACTCATCAAATTATACACTTAACATCGAGTAAGCGAAATAGAATGTGTACAAGACAATAACACTCACTCGAAGTTGTAAGGTAATAATTTTTCCCTTTTGGTTTCTTGAAACCTTAGAGCCATTACGATTTTATCCTCTGTGTCCTTGATGTCTACGCACTTCTATTCTTGTAGACAGTTGTTGGGCCTCCAAGTGCAGAGGTTTGTAGAACAACAGCAAGTTTTCCCTTAAGTGGATCACCCAAGGTTTATCGAACTCAGGGAGGAAGTGGTCAAAGGTATTCCCTCTCAAGCAATCATGAATCAAGATACAAGAAGTCTCTTGTGTCCCCAACACACCCAATACACTTGTCAGGTGTATAGGTGCACTAGTTCGGTGAAGAGATAGTGAAATACAAGTGGTATGGATAATTATAAGTGGTAACGGTACTAGGAAATAGATTGATGGCGTGGAAGAGACTAAAGGCAAAAAGAAATAAAGATGGAAGCAAGCAAACATGTAACAGATCTAGTAGCAAACGGTGTTTCAGTGCTTAGAAACAAGGCCTAGGGATCATACTTTCACTAGTGAACACTCTCATATAAATATATTCTCTTCATGATACTACTCTTAACTACTCTCCGGTTGAACACTCTAATCGATGGTAGGGCTATAACAGCACACCTCAAAGTAAGTCTTTCCCATCTAGAAAACTCCACACTGTCACCTTGAGTACTAGATGAGTCCAACAAACACCACAATTTCATAAAGACATCCAACTCCAAATATAATTCATAACAAGTATTTGTAATCTCTAGCCTAAGTGCCACCATGGTGAGCACGCTGTCACTTTCACACACATGGGGAGAGCAAAGATCTAATAAAGCAGTTGAGTAGTAAGGTAGATCTACTAGATTACAAAGCTCATGATCACAATATGATCATGCATAGAGAGAGAGATGAAACATAGCTACCGGTAGAACTCTTAGCCTCGAGAGAGAACTACTCCCTCCTCATCATGGGAATCAGCAACGGTGATGGAGATGGTGGTGGAGATCGATGGAGATGGCTCCGGGGGCACTTCCCTGTCCCAGCAGGGTGCCAGAACGGAGACTTTCTGTCCCCCGAATCTCCCCTTCGGTGGCGGCGACGCTGCGGAACTTTTCGTGGCTGGAGGCTTGATGATTTAGGGTTTTCGCATCGGGAGGCTTCTTATAGGCGAAGAGGCAAGGTCGGTGGAGTGCCAGGGGCCCCACACCACCTGGTGGTGTAAGGCTAGCCCGCACCTAGGGGGGGTGTGGCCAGGCCCTGGCCCTCCTCCGTATCGTATTCTGGCTCCGTGAGTCTTTCGGTAAAATAGGAACTTTGGCTTTTGTCCCGTCCAATTCCGAGAATATTCATTTTCTGACTTCCTGGAACCAAAAACAGCAGAAAACAGGCAACTGGCACTGTGGCATCTTGTTAATAGGTTAGTCCAAGAAATCATATGAAAAGTACTCCAAAGTTGGAACAAAACACAAGAAAGTAGATAAAACCAAGCATGGAACATCAAAAATTATAGATACATTTGCAATGTATCAGTCCTTGGGATTAAGTTTCACAGTAATTTCATGAACCCAATGTCATAGATCTGTCCTCTTCTACATTCGAGAATCTTCAGTCTGCATAATATAGTGAGTATGATTATACATGCGATATAAATGAGGTGAGCTAACTAGAGACTTAATTATTAGAGAAATAATACTTACAGACAGTAGGCACTGACGATCGATTTGTCGAGGGTGTCTTAGTTGAAAAACTGATGTAGTTCAGGAAATTCAATCAGTATCTAGGCATCTCCATACCCGTAATGCTCGTTTTGAACTCCGTTCACTATCTAGTTTGCCCATTCCTTTGTGGCTTTAATGTACCAATTATGCAATCTTCGCATTTTTATTGGTAGATACTTGACATCCTTAGGTCTGACGAGAGGTTTCCCGTACTCGTATTTGTATGCTTCCTAAGCCACGGGGAAATCTAACTGGTCTAAGTACTAAGCAATAGTCATACCTTGACCAACGGCCGCTTCTCCATACAGTGCAACAATTTCTGGATCATACTACTCGTTTGTAGCTTTGCTCGACTCCACCATGGTATCGGAAATCACTTTGAGCGGGGGCATTCCTTATTTTTCTGTAAACCAAGATGGGGAACTGAATTCCCGCTTGTAGTAGTGCTCTTCGACCGCACCATTGACTGATGTGACTTCACAATAGAGCGGTCATAGTCTGATGAAAGCCTTGGCTCAGGTTGATGAAGGGTCTTCAACATTTTTTGCACTTTGCCTTTTTCTTATTTAGTGCTGGGGAACTGTGGCTCTTTCGTCCACTTGAGGCTATCAAACCACTGTTGCGTTTGGGCCTTTGCGATCACCGCATTCTCCTCTTCAGTATAGTCGTAAGCTCTCTTGGGAGGAACCTTTGGTACTTTTGGGAGGGGCTCTGGTAGACGCTTTGGTGATTGGTTACTCTTACGCTTTTGGCCCTGACCCTTTTGTACTTTTGGGAGGGGCTGAGACGGCTGACGCGGTGGCGAAGACGACCGTGCTGGAGACGGTTGACACGGTGGCGGAGACGGCACCTGTCGCGGCGACGGCAAAGACGGCTGATGCGCTGGAGACGGGTGAGGCTGCGACAAAGATGGAGTTGTGCTCTGAGGAGTGGATGGCCTTGGCGTCCGATTTGAAAGCACGATGTGTTCCTTTCGCCATAGAATGGTCATGTTTTTTTGCTTCTCCCAGCTTAGTCACATCCCCTTCACCTGCAGGGTAGTCAAGCTTGAGCTACGCGAATCCGTCCATAACTTCATCCACCCCGGTAATAGAGTAGCCTTGTGGAACTGGACAATAATGGTAAGTTGGTACCGGTCCAACTAATGGTAAGGCATAGCTGACCGCCACCTTCATGGTTATGTTGACAACTTTGACATGCAGCTCACAATGTGTCATCTCCATGATATATTCCACTGCCGCATTCGTCCATCGTCCCTATATGGCTCGCGTTGCCACTCCCGACCATCGTCCCTATATGGCGCGTGTTGCCGCGCCCGTCCATCGTCCCTATATGGTGCGCGTTGCAGCACCCGTCCCTAACCTCAAACTCCGGCTACACCATCTCTTCCTAGTAATCTAATAAGAAGTTAGACCCGCCAAGTCTACATCAACATGCGCTGGAGGGTACCCGTTGGGGCCTGAACCCGGCCGGGTCGTGGGTCTGGTAATATATGAGACCCGACTAATTAAACGGGATGGGTATGGGGGGCCGGATCCGTCCCCGAACCCGACGGGTGCCATCCCTACTACTACTACTACTACTACTAACTAACCCTAATTAACTAATTAACAACTAATAGCTAATTACCCTAACTAATAACTAATTAACAACTAACCCTAGCTAGTGAACAACTAATTATCAACTAACCCTAGCTAATAACTAATTAACAATTAACCCTAGCTAATAACTAATTAACAACTAACCCTAGCTAATAACTAATTAACAACTAACCCTAGCTAATAACTAATTAACAACTAACCCTAGCCAATGACTAATTAATAACTAACCCTAAGTAATAACTAATTACCCTAAACTAATTAATAAAAAGAGAGAAGAAAAAGCAGAGCTGGGCCGATGCGCACGTGCGGCGGGCGGAGCACGTACCTGCGCGGAGAGCGGCGGCGCGGTGGTGCGACATGGGGAGAGCGGCGGCGCGCTGTACAACGGGGGAGCGCTGCGGCGGTCCGACACAGTGGGGACAAGGTGGTCCGGTGGTGGCGTCGCTGTCTGGTGGTGGCGGGCGATGGCTACGGACGACGGCGGTGGCAGGTGGGGCAGCCGCGGCAGATGGCGAGCTCGGGCAGCCTGCCAGCGTGCGTCGGGGATCCTCGGGTCGGTGCGCTTTGTCGGGGCCAGAACTTAGCAGAATGCGAGATGGGGGAAGGAGAGGAACGGCGCGTTATATACGGGAGGACCTTTTGTCCTGGTTAGAGCCACCAACCGGGACGAAAAGGTCATACGTCCCGGTTGGTGGCTCCAACCAGGACGAAAGACCAGAGCATACGTCCCGGTTGGAGCCTCCAACCGGGACGTATGATGGCCACCGTAGGGGCGTGGGCAGAGGACCTTTAGACCTGGTTGGTGGCACCAATCGGGACTAAAAGTCATTTTTTCAAAAGTTTTTCAAACTTTTCAGATGTTCTCGCCTTATTTCTTATTTCTTATTTAGGTGTTCACATTTGAAATGATTTGAATATGAAAAAACTTTCTGTCTTATTAAATAATTATTCAAACTATTAAATTTGAAATGGTTTAAATTTGAATTTAAAAACACTTTCAACATGAAAAGTGTTTGAATTTGAATAACTAATGCAGAACCATTTTTTGTTTCCTAAAATAATTGTTCAAACTATTTTCCATTTAGCCATTTTCAAATAAAAATGCATTACAGAATGAAAATAGTGGATCTCTCGACAATCTTGGGTACACAACGAACCATTCGTCCTAGCCAATGGATTTAGTCATAATCATATCTAGCCCTATAGTACGCAACTTCAGGGTCATCTTCCGAATCATCTTCGTCTTCATCGCTATGGCATATTTCGGGGATCCTCAGCCCTTCCTTGGCTTGTGTAGGGGGGAACCGGGGACTGTGAACCATGACATATTCCAGGGGCACCTGCCACTCCGGCCTCGGATGCATGACGCGGGGGGGGGGGGGGGGGGGGAGGGGCTCACGGACGATGATGCCGCTACGCCCGTGGCCTTCACCACAACCACCCTTATTGTGGCTTTGCGGCGGGTGCAAGTGTGGGTACCGTAGACGAGGATGATCTCCCTCAGCGATGTAGCGCATCACACCAGCGATAGTCCGGTTTGCCCACCAAAGGCGATGACCGGTTTCATTGTGGTTCACCGGGGCGGGTCGTCACCCTCGTACCTAGCGGGCTCCCTTTCCTGTCGGTTAGCGAAGAAGGCATTCCAGGTGTCGTAGTTGTCGGGATCCCAATGGGGATCCATCCGCTGCTCCAACGTGAGCTCTAGGTAGAAGTGGTTCTTGATGGCCGCCTGGTGGGCGGAACCTTGAGGCATAGGAGGCACATGAACTCCTCCAATGCTCAGGATTCAGTTAGTGGGCACCCGGTAATCCGGCAGGCATGGGTAGCTGGAGGCGCACAACACCTCGGTCTGTTCGAGTGTGAGAATGGCCTAGTATGCGGTGTCCATTGTTGAGAGATGAAGGTGTGGATGTGTGGATAGCCATGGCACGGTCGGCCTAGATATAGAGGTAAAGGTCGGGAAAACAAAGCGGGAAGCGATGGGAAATGGCAGGAAATATCTTTAGTCCCGGTTAGTGCCTCCAACCGGGACTATCGACAAGAGTGTCGACATTATGTCGTGAGTGTCGACACTATGTTGTGCTACTTAATCTATAAATAGGTATCCTTGTGAAGTTATCAAACACAAACATGATGTTATGTGAGAGTAGAGACACCACTACGGCCAGTTTGAGGGAGATGCCGACGGAGCCCAGTCCTCCGGCATCTCCAACAAACTGGCCATAGAGGCACTCTCTAATATGTGAAATTAGTTAGCTACCTGGCATATTGATCTAGCTACAGAAGTTATAAACTCCAAGATGGTGTGCGAGAGCAGGGACAATACTATGGCGAGCTTCAGGGAGATGCCGGAGGATCTAGTCCTCAGGCATCTCCCTTAAGCTGGCCATAGGGGATGGATCTCTGAAGAAACCATGAGCCTCATTAAAACTTGCATTGGATCTCTTAAGAAACATCACATTATGAGGCTAAAAATGATTTTTCCAAAAAATCACGAGCATTAGATCATGTACCTGTAGGTCAAACCAGACCCACTTCCGGCCGATTTGGTGACATTTGTCTTTTTCTCCAGGGGTGGACGGAAATGTTTTAAAATGCCTAGTTAGGACATTGTTCATGTAAGGTGGTCTAGTATTTTTTAAAAATGGGGTGGTACCATTTTTTATTTAACGTTTGGTGTTGCTTCACAAAATGCCCTGATTTTGGCACTCGGATAATAGAAAATGGCTTTTCCATGTGACGAAAAATAAAACTTCCTCCTGCAACATTGTTAGCCATCCCAAGATGCACATGCATGCACAATATGGGAACGGTATCACAAACTATATGCACATAGCATTGGTCATTTGGACCGAAAGCCATGAAACCTCGAACATGACAGGATATTTCGTGAAAGTTTTTTCGAGACATAATCAATGTACTAAGTTTGGTATTTTTGATTGCAACTATGTCATATAATATGACACCACGCGAAGGATTTACAGTGTTCGGACCATTTTTGAATTTCTTATGCCCGTTTCAAAATTTACCCGTTTCTAACTATGGTCATAACGGCGGGCATGAAGATAGGGGATGAACCTCGTTAAAACTTGCATTGGATCTCTGAAGAAACATCACATTATGAGTCTAAAAATAATTTTTTTCAAAAAATCACGAGCATTAGATCATGTACCTATAGGTCAAACCGGACCCACTTCCTACCGATTTGGTGACATTTCTCTTTTTCTCCAAGGGTGGACGGAAAGGTTTTAATATCCCTAGTTAGGACATTGTTCATCTAAGGTGGTCTAGTATTTTTGAAAAATGGGATGGTACCATTTTTTATTTAACGTTTGGTGTTGCTTGACAAAATGCCCCGATTTTGGCACTTGGAAAATAGAAAATGGCTTTTCCATGCAACGAAGAATAAAACTTCCTCCTGCAACATTGTTAGCCATCCCAAGATGCACATGCATGCACAATATGGGCACAGTATCACAAACTATGCCTCGATTATGCACATACCATTGGTCATTTGGACCGAAAGCCATGAAACCACGAATATGATAGGTCATTTTGTGAAGGTTTTTTCGAGACATAATCAATATACCAAGTTTGGTATTTTTCATTGCAACTATGTCATATAATATGACACCACACGAAGGATTTACATTGTTCGGGCCATTTTTGAATTTCTTATGCCCGTTTATGGTCGCTTCGGCCATAACCATGGAGCATCTTCTTTGCTTAACGGGATGCTTGGGTCAGTTTTCACTGTGAAGGGCGGAATTTCATCAAACTTATTATAATCTTCTGACATGTCTGCCTTGTCCTCGACTCCCACGATATTTCTTTTCCTTAAAAGAACTATGTGACGCTTTGGCTGATCGGATGTATTCGTTTGCTTATTTTTTCTTTTTTGGTATGGAGGACATGTCCTTCACATAGAAAACCTGTGCCACATCATTGGCTAGGACAAATGGTTCGTCTCTGTAACCAAGATTGTTGAGATCTACAGTTGTCATTCCGTACAACTAGTCTACCTTTACCCCTTCTCCATTCAGGTTGATCCATTTGCACCGAAACAAAGGGACCTTAAAAGAAACTCCATAGTCAAGTTCCCATATCTCCTCTATGTAACCATAGTATGTGTCCTTTTTTCCATTATCGTCGGTTGCATCAAAGAGGACACCACTGTTCTGGCTGGTGCTCTTTTTATCTTGGGCGATCATGTAAAATGTATTCCCAGTTATCTCGTACCCTTGGTAATGAAGGGTTCGCAGCATAGAAAACAAAAAAGTTCCTACGATAAGAACTATACGCCAAGATCTATCTACTAGATACAAGCAACGGGCAGATATACATCCATGGAGAACTTACCCTCGAAGACAACAAAGTTTTGTTAACAAGTAGGAACTCGTGGATGATGTAGTCGTACGCTTGCCGATCTCAAGATCGTGTGGAAGTCCTAGCGCCGCAAACCAGCAGCGCATACACACTCGCACACACGTTCAGGCCACCGAACAACCTCCGCCTCCTCGCTCCAGCGATGCAGCGAAAGCAGCAACTCCTTCCAGACGAAATGCCACTAGGAACATGTATCTCGCTAATCCGAGACCATGGGGGAATAATTCTAGAGGGGAGAGAGATCCTTCACGAGGAGGTGTAAGGAAGAAGGGTGAGAGGGGTGTCCTTTTATAGGAGGAGGGGGTAGCCCCTACATGGCCGGCGCCTCATGGAGGTGACCCCTCACCTCCCCCATTCATGTGGTGGTAACTCCCTCCACATTAAAATGCCCCTTCACATTCTCTTTTAAAGTCTCCACTTTAAATGCATTAAATTTCTCCAAATTGAATGCTCTCTCATTTAATAAAACTCTTTTATTAAATTTATTCAGAATTTTGTTAATTACTTTGATTAACAAACATTCACATAAAACCCCTGCACCATTTCAATATTACATGCAGAACCAATTTCTGCAATTTCACCCGAAACAGTTTCGGTGTCTATTGAAATAATTCCAGCGCTTTGCAATTCATTCGTCTGAAACACATTTGCTCCAAATGGTGTTGGTGTCCCTTAAGTGTGTCACCCTACGGTTCGTGAATAATGTAGCCATGATCGAGACCCCTCTCAGATCAATAATCAGAAGCGGGACCTGGAGATCCATACTGACTCCTACACATTCTACGATGACTTCTGTGATCGTGAGAACCTTTAACATTAGTAACTAAATCCCTTTGTCTCATGATATATTACATGTCCGAGATTCGATCATCAGTATCTCCATACCTAGTTTGATCTCGTTACCGACATGTACTCTTTTCTCATTCCCGTGATATAACATTCTAGTGATCTTATCACTTGCTTGCAAGGTAACCAATGTGATATCACGGAGAGGGCCCTGAGAATATCTATCCGTCATTGGGATGGAAAAATCCCACTCTTGATCCATGAGCTTCTACATAACACTTTCGTAGCACTGAACCCACCTTTATAATCACCCTTTCATGGTGTGATGTTTGATGTTATCAAGATACTCTTCCAGTATTAGTGATTAACATGATCTCATGGTCTAAGGACTAGGATTACTTTGTTAGATGTTATAGCAATATAAACACAATGACTTTGATTGTAATGCTATACTTCGGATGATTGTTCATCACATCATTCCACTAATGTTGTGACCTCGTTATTATCAACATCCAATGTCCATGATCAGGAAACCTTGATCATCTTGTTAATCAACGAGCTAGTTTATAAGAGAGGCATAACTAGGAACTTTCCTTTTGTTTATCAAACACACATGTATTAAAGTTTCTAAATTAATACAATTATAGCATGTAAAATAAACATCTATCATATACTTGGAATATGTATAATAACAACTTTATTATTGCCTCTCAGGGCATATTCCCTTCAGTCTCCCACTTGCACTAGAGACAATAATCTAGTTACATGGTGATAAATCTAACACCCATGGAGTTCTGGTGTTGATCATGTTTTGCTCTAGGGAGTGTTTTTGTCAACGGATCTGCTACATTGAGATCCGTATGTACTTTACAAATCTTTATATCTCCATCTTTGACATGCTCACGGATGGAGTGAAACTGGCGCTTAATATGTTTGGAATTCTTGTGAGACCTTGGTTCCTTTGTGTTGGCTATGGCTCCATTGTTGTCACAATAGATCACCATTGGATCCAACGCACTAGGAACCACACCCAGTTCAATAATGAACTCCTCCATCCAAACTGCTTCCTGTGCTTCTTCTGAAGCAGTAATATATTCCGTCTCTGTTGTTGACCTTGTTACCACGGGTTGTTTGGAGATCCTCCAATTAACTGCTGCTCCATTCATGAGAAATACGTATCTGGATTGAGACTTAGAGTCATCCGGATCAGTGTCAAAGCTAGCGTCGACATAACAATTAGCGACTAGCTCTTATTCACCTACGTATATAAGAAACATTTCCTTAGTTCTTCTCAAGTACTTAAGGATATTCTTGACCGCTATCTAGTGTTCCAAACCTGGATCAGATTGGTACCTACTAGTCAAACTAATAGCATGTGCCACATCCGGTGTTGTACATAGCATGGCGTACATTATAGAGCTTATGCCTGAAGCATAGGGGATCTTATCCATTATCTCTCTTTCTTCTACCGTAGCTAGACTTTGAGTCTTACTCAATGTCTTGCCTTGCAACATAGGTAAGAACCCCTTCTTACTTTCATCCATTTTAAACTTCTTTAAAATCTTATCAAGGTATGTACTTTGTGATAGCCCTATTAGGCGTCTCAATCTATCTCTATAGATCTTTATGCCTAATATATATGACGCTTCACCTAGGTCTTTCATAGAAAATTTGTTGTTTAGATAACTTTTAACACTATTTAAAAGATCTATATCATTTCCAATCAATAATATGTCATCCACATATAATATCAGAAATGCCACATTGCTCCCACTCACTTTCTTGTAAATACAAGCCTCTCCATTAGTTTGGACAAATCCAAACTCTTTGATCACCTCATCAAAGCGGAGATTCCAACTCCATGATGCTTGCTTCAGTCCATAGATGGATCACTGAAGCTTGCACACCTTGTTAGCATCCTTTGGATCGACAAAACCCTTTGGTTGTATCATATACAACTCTTCTTCAATGTTACCATTGAGGAACGCAGTTTTGACATCCATCTGCCATATTTCATAATCGAAATATGCAGCAATTGCTAACACAATCCTAACTGATTTTAGCATCGCTATGGGAGAGAATGTCTCATCGTAGCCAACTCCTTGAATTTGTCGAAACCCTTTTGCGAAAAGTCGAGCTTTATAGACAGTTAGATTACCATCAACATTTCTTTTGAAAATCCATTTATTCTCAACGGCCTTTCGGTCATGAGGTAAGTCCACCAAGGTCCAAACCTGGTTTTCGTACATGGATTCTGATGACCCACAAGTATAGGGGGTGTATCGCAGTATTTTCGTGGGAAGTGAAACCCAATTTATTGATTCGACACAAGGGGAGCCAAAGATTATTTATAAGCCTTAACAACTGAGTTGTCAATTCAGCTGCACCTGGAAACAATCTTGCTCACAGGAGTGTATCAGTAGCAACAATTTTGTAGTAGGAATAGTAAAGCACCAGCAGTAGTAAAGCAAAGACAGTAGTAACTAAAGCAGTAAACAACGGGATTCGAGTGCGGTAGGCATAGGGATGGATGGACGGGCGTTGCATGGATAAAACAATTCACATAGCAATCAGAACATAGGGCAATTGCAGATAAATAAGATAAAACATCCAAGTACTAGACAATCCTAGGCATGTGTTCCATATATAGTCATACGTGCTCGCAATGAGAACTTGCACAACATCTTTTGTCCTGCCAGCCCGTTTGCAGCGGGGCCTCTAGGGAACTACTGGCAATTAAGGTGCTCCTTTTAATAAAGCACCAGACCAAAGCATTAACACTCCCTGAACACATGTGATCCTCACATCAAAGCCTTTCCCTTCCGGTTATCCCGATTTCTGTCACTTCGGGGCCATAGGTTCCGTACAACAACGTGTGTATACAACTTGTAGATAAGACCAGAAACAATACTATCATAATGAATCAATAATAAGTTCAGATCTGAAATCATGGCACTCGGGCCCTAGTGACAAGCATTAAGCACAACAAGTCGCAACAAAGTCATAAAGCACTAATAAAAGATACTAGGCACTAAGCCCTAACAATCTGATGCCATTAATTGAACTATCTCATCCAATCCCTACCATCCCCATAGCCTACAACGGGGGATTACTCACTCATAGATGGGGGAAACATGGATGGTCGATGGAGAAGCGACGGTGATGGTGATGGCGATGATTTCCTCCAATTCCCCGTCCCGACAGGGTGCCATAACAGAGTTTCTGGTGTTGTTTCGTGGAATCTGGTGGTGGCGGCGGAGCGGAACTCCTTCTGGAAAAACGTCGAACCCCCTAAGTTTTTAGGTCAGAAGGCTCCTTATAGGCGAAGAGAGAGGCCGAGGGGGTGCCTAGGGGGCCCACACCACCCCCTGGCGCGGCCTGGCCTGGCCCGCCCCACCAGGTGGTGTGGCCACCCCAGGGCTCTTCTCCGTCTCGTATTCTGGCTCCTGGAGTCTTCGGGTGAAATAGGATTTTTGGCATATTTTCCGGGATTTTTCCTGATAGTTGATTTTCTGCACAAAAAGTAGACACCAAGGCAATTATGCTGAAAATAGCGTTAGTTCGCATTAGTTGCATCCAAATCACACAAGTATAGAGGAGAAACAATAGCAAAAGTGTTTGGGAAAGTAGATACGTTTTGGACGTATCAACTCCCCCCAAGCTTAGCTTATTGCTTGTCCTCAAGCAATTCAGTTGAAAACTGAGTGCGATAAAAGAACTTTCACGAACACATTTGCTTCATATGATGTAAATATTCTCAGCAATGTGATCAACTACTTAGACAATTCAAAGTAGAGAGTATGCAACTGAGTGTACTTAATAGTCATTGCAAGCTATGAAGAGATTCCAACTCAAGAATAATAAGTATCACAAAGCACAAACATAAGCAACCTTACAATGCTCATAGAAAGGTATGATAGAGTGGTATCTCGCTTGCCTTTGATTATGAATGCCAAGGCACTTCTGAAGTTCAAGTGATGACTAGAAGTAAAGATATCAAGGATACAAGCATCAAAGTCATAACACAAATAATCAAGTAATGAAACAAACACAAAGAATGACAACTATGGTCTCAAGAAGGTGCTCAAATAATATGTGGAGACTCAACAAGTAAAGGAAAAGGTTTTGAGTAATTTTGAAAGGCTTCCAAATGCTGAAAGTATGGTACTCATTAGCTTTGAGCTCTCATTGCCCCTATCATAAGCATCTTTAATGTGGTTAAGGTGAAAGTGAGGTCCAATCTGAGTTATATGCTTGACAGACTATAAACTGGAAATCCCAAGTCCCTTGAGTACGAGGGTCGCTCCTCATGCTACTCAACTTTAGTTACCGGTAAGTTCTTGTCATCGTAAGTATGTGCGTATCATTGAGAACTGCCAACGGGGTACCCCTTGCCCGATGATACGGAAGAATCCCCATATCAAAATGACAAGGCAAGCAGACAATGAGTATCTCAGCAATCTTCTTATTTACCATGGGAAAATGGTGCTTTTTTTTCTCTCTTTCCTATTTTCATAAAACTCCTTTTTTTCTCAATAGCTATCTCTCTCTTTTTTATAAGAAGAATGCTTCATAGATATCATTATGGTTACGCTGCAGGTTTCCACCATGTCAGCCTGGATTAGACCAGCGGCCTAGGCGTTTCTCTAACACACATACATAACTCCATGGACTTACAAGCTCCCCTTTTATTTCACACTGACGACATCAGCAAACAAAAGAGCAAGGTATCAACTGGGTATATATTTACAAGTGTTGAAAATGTTCCCCGTGACAGCACGGTTCTGCTAATCCCCAGCCTATAATTTGCAAGCATATAACTTTCATGGAGAGTTCACAATGGTTCAGGTTTATTAAGTGCAGGAAATAAAGTGTGCCATCAAGTTCGTGAGAGCTTTACTATCTAACTTTCTCATAACAAGCAAACATTTTATTCGGAAGAAAACAAGGCATATTGAATATGCATGGAAGTAGCAAATGATGCTAATAGGTAGGTATGGTGGACACTTCAGAAATAATTGGTTTAGGGAGTTGGGAACTTGAGTAAAATACTCAGTGGAAGTGAGGGCTAGCAATAGTAAGCGACAAACGAGAGAGCAATAGCTGTCATTATCATGCTTGCAACAAAACAAGACTACTCATGGCATGAAAATGATTCAAGATCCTCAAGGCAAAATAATTCATCAAGGCTTAACTGATTATCATAGTCATGTGCATGCATGAGCATGTGCCAAGTCAATCAAATGAAACATTCAGAGGAGGATACCACGGTGTCATACCGATTTATGAATAGAGTAATGCAAGCAAACATTCATGAAACATGCTACAAACTGTTAGCGAGCTGGAGCTAATCACAAGAAATCAAGAACTACTAATCATCCAAAGAAAACATAAACTCTACATGAACGGACTAAGCAATCTCACAATGATGAGTATATGTACAAAAATGAAGACAAATAGAGTTCGTTACCAGGCTCTTACCACGCCTCACGTTGTCATTGATCCTCATTATTGCTCTTCACTTGTGTGGCTTGAATAATAATATGAAACCAATAATCCACTGAGAACTGCCGAACCCTATAGCCAACTCGCAAAAACCAAAGGAGAACGACAAATATTTTTGGTGTTTTCGATTTTTAAACAAGAACAAAAAGAGAAAAACAAACAAAGCAAAATCTTTTTGGGTTTTTCGAATAGCTGAAACAAAGCAAAAAGGGGAAAGCAAACCAAGGCAAAAAGAAGAAGCAAACCAAAGAGAAACAACAGAAATATTTTTGGTCTTTTTGAGTTTTTAGAAAGCAAAGGAAAGAAGAACGAAAACTAAAAAGAAAGCAAAAACATGAATATACAAAGAACCGACACAACATGATATGGAGATGAGTGCGGTGTCGGCGTACCTCCCCCCAAGCTTAGGCTTTTGGCCTAAGTGGGTATCAATCCATGTAAGAATAGGGGTTCCAAGCGGGCGGATCTTGGTAAGAATGGTCGTAACCGGGCCCATGAGAGGAAGAAGAAGCTCCCTAATCATAAGCGGGCTGCTGATATGAAGACTCTCCCTCATTCGAGGGCTGGACCGAATCATCAGTGACCTCCCTTCTAGTGTCCTGCTCCTGTTGGGAGAGCTCTCCCAAGTACGTGTCAAGCTCCCCCTCAGTGAGGGACCATCCTTCCCTATTATCAAGGTTAAACAAAACAGGTGTAGGCAAAAGAACAACACGCTCGGACTTGCTCTTTCTCCAGCCAGCTTTGAGAAAGGTTATTTCATAAGACAACTCACTCAAACTAGCCCACGAGGAAATAAATTTATGCTGTACCATGGAACTAAAATCAAGCCTCTCTATGGGAAACTGTAGGTCTAGATGATGAGGCACTAAACCATGCAATGCTAGTAAACGAGAAGCAATGAGGCCTCCACAAATTCCACCTTTCTCATGGTTAGAAGCAAGACGGAAAGCTATCAAAGCACCCAAGTTGTAAGACCTATCTCGTCTAAGAGCAGTAGAGATAAATGCTAGATCAAACGAAGATAACTTGTTGGCAGTTTTCCTAGCAAGAACACACTTGGCAATAAAGTAGGCAAAGTAGCGAATGGAGGGAAGATGAATGTTACGGATTTTTCCATTCTCCTTCGAGAAGCTACTCCCTTGACAAATTTCTGCGTATAAATCCATGAGTGGTTCCGGTCTCTCTTTAATCTTCTTACATGATCCCCATTGAGGTACCTTAATGGCTGCACAAAAATCATCCAGAGAAAGATCGACAGCTATATTGTAAATTTTGTAATGGACCATGGGGTTAGGCAAAGAGTGACTAAATTTGAAATCCTGCACCACAGACATGGTTAGCTTCACAAATTGACAAGGCTCATCTTCAAAAAAGTGCTCTAACCCTGCATTAGAAACCAAAGTGTGGAAATCTTGTAGAATTCCTGCAGCTCTCATGAACTCAGAGCATGGATAAATGGAGGGAAAAACTTCCTCCTCCCGGTGGACCTTCATGACCTCAGGCACCCAAAGCTCATGTTGGTTTAGGTGGTGTTCACTTATCTTCTATTCTGAAATTTAAACACCTATTAAACAAGTGATTGCAAAGTAAATATAATGATGGATTCTACTCATAGGGACTAGCAAGAGGCCTAAATATGCATCAAAAATATATCTCTAAGCATCAAACAAGCTTACAAGCACTCATAACCAGTCACCTATAGCAGCAAAATACTCAACATACAATCCACTAAACACAAATCTACTTGGATAAGGGGAGGAGTCACATACCAAGGAACAATTGCTCCAAATTTCAGCAAGAAAGATGGGCTGCGCAAAGAGATCGAAGAAATCGAGAGCAAACACAGAGAGAACGCGATTTTGAGCTAAGAACTGAAGCTTACTCGGGAGAGAGAAGAAAGTGGTAGGTGAGAGAAGTGGTGGGGGGCCAGGGGTGGCCCACACCAGGGCATGGCGCCACCCAGGTTTGGCCGCCCCACCATGTGTTGTGCCTACCTGGTGGCCCCCCTGGTACCTACCAGGTACTCCTCTGCCCCTTTTTTCTCGTAAAAATTTAATATGAATTTTCTGGAATTTTTCGAGACACTTTATTTTTGGGCATTTTTTCAGAAATGGAAGAATGATTTTTCTGACAGATAGATTTTTTTCTTTTGGAAACATGATGCAAGGACTAAACAAGGCTAGAACTACAGAAGTTCTAGCATGCAAGCAGCTAACAACACAAAGAAAACTAAACGAAAGCAAAAACTAAAAATGCAAAGGATAGGAATAAACGGGGATAATCATAATGAAAACATTGTTTTGTTCAATGGAATCTTTTTGTTAGCAAGGTTGATCAAGTCTTGCTACCAAAACAATTTCATATGAGACAAAACTTTGTACTCCACTAATGATTATGTTAGCTCTACCTTGATAGAAATGGTCCCAATCATAATAGTTTCAAAATTTTCTTTTAGTATGGGACAATATATTTCTCCAACTTGAATGCCTTCAACATGTTCCTTGTCATTAACATTGAAGGTCACCTTTCCTTGATTACAATTAATAACAGCTCCTGTAGTATTAAGAAAAGGTCTCCCAAGAATAATAGACATATTATCATCTTCAGGCATTTCAAGCACAACAAAATCAGTTAATATCAAGCAATTATGAGCTACCTGAACAGGTACATCCTCACATATACCCACAGGAATAGTGGTAGACTTATCAACCATTTGCAAAGATATATCTGTTGGTATCAATTTTTCAAGCTGAAGCCTCTTATAGAGAGAGAAAGGCATAACACTAACTCCAGCTCCCAAATCACACAAAGCAGTTCTAACATAACTGTTCTTAATAGAGCAAGGGATAGTTGGAATCCCTGGGTCTCCAAGTTTCTTAGGAACCTTACCATTGAAGGAACAATTAGCAAGCAAAGTAGAAATTTCTTCATTAGGGATCTTCCTTTTATTCGAGACAATGTCCTTCATATACTTTGAGTAAGGAGGCAATTTAATAGCATCAGTCAAAGGAATTTGCAAGAATAAAGGCTTCATCCACTCACAAAACTTATTATAGTGTTCATCTTCCTTTGACTTGTGTTTCTTATCAAGGAAAGGCATAGGTTTTTGGACCCAAGGTTCTCTTTCACTACCTTGTTTCTTAGCAATAAAATCTTCTTTGGTGTATTTAGTATTCTTAGTGTGGTTTTTAGGTTCTTCTTCAACTTTTTCTTCATTAGGCACTTCATTACCACTTTCAGTTTCAGCATCAGAGATAGATATACTATTAGGATCTATAGCAGGTTCAGAGGGTTCTATAACAGTTTTATGTTTCTTTTTCCTTTTCTTACGAGTAGAACCACTATTTTCAGCTTGTTGAGAATCCTGCTCAATTCTTTTGGGATGCCCCTCAGGATATAGAGGATCCTGGGTAACAGCTACACTTCTAGTTCTAATTTCATAAGCATGTTTTTCTTTAGCAGCATTAACTAGCAAGTCGTTTTGCACCGAGTAGATCTATTTGAGTTTGAACCATTTGAAAGTGTTTAACAATCATTTTAACATCATTAGAGGTTCTTTCCACAATATCTTTCAACTCAACAATAGCTCTAGTGTTTTCCATTAGATGATTTTGCACCCTTTTGTTAAAGTTATCTTGCTTAACAATAAAGATATCAAATTCTTCTAAGCATTGATCAGGAGGTTTCAAGTAAGGGATATCACCTTCGTCAAAGTGTTGGAGGGAGTGTACCTCAATAGTGGGCGAGTAGGGAATAGGCTTACATAATTCTTCTATAGGAGGTAAATTCTTGACATCTGCAGCTTTAATTCCCTTCTCCTTAAGACATTTCTTAGCTTCCTTCATCACTTCATCATTTAATTCAATAACTCCCCTCTTCTTTGGTGTTGGAATAGGCACATGAATAGATGGTTCAGGTATAATTACTTCAGGTGTAGCTTGTTTAGGAGGAGTCCAATCTTCATAATTCTTGCTTATTTTGGCCATTAATTCCTCAGCTTCCTTTGGAGTCCTATTCCTAAAAACACAATCAGCACAACTATCTAGGTATGTCCTAGATTCTTCGGTTAGTCCATTATAAAATATATCAAGTAGCTCATTCTTAGGTAAAGGACTTCCAGCCTGTGCATGAATCAAAGCACAAAACCTTGCCCAAGATTTGGATAATACCTCTTTTTCTCCCTGTTTAAAATCAAAAAGTTCCTGCAAAACAGCATGTCTAGCACTAGGAGGAAAATATTTATGCAGGAAAGTACTAATCAAGCACTCAGGGCTATCAATAGATCCAGGAGGTAAATTACCAAACCAAGTTTTAGCTTCTCCTTTCAGTGAAAAAGGGAAAATCTTAGCAACAAAGTAAGTACGCATCTTAACATCATCGGAAAACAAGCCACTCATGGTAGAAAGTTCATTCATATGTGCTACAACACTTTCATTCTTAGTCCCACAAAAAGGTTCTTTCTCGACAATAGCTATGTAAGATAGATCGAGAGAGAAATCATAATCTTTATCTATAATATTTATGGGAGAAGCAGCAAACTTAGCAGCAGGAGATAATTTGGGTCTAATAGTATGCCTCTCAAGGAGACTCTTAGCAGCGCTCCTATCATGGGTGTTCCTACATTCTTCAATAAACTCATCAGTCATCTCAACATAATCTTCTTCAGCATCATAACTCTTACTAGACTCAGGCGAGCTAACAGGTGTGGCAGTGTCTTCATTAGGAGTTTCGGTATTTCCAGCTATAGTTCTAGCAATCGTAGCATCTAGTAAAGGACCTAATGAACCACTCTTATCAAGCACAGACGGTGAATCAAGAGCAGTAGTGGTGTTCAGAACCGTACCTCTTCTTGTAGTGGATGGTAAAATAGGAACCTTGCCATCACGAGACTTACCCATGATGGATGGATAGCAGCGAACAATAGAGAATCCAAGTGAACTTGATAAATAAAGCTATGCTCCCCAGTAACGGCGCCAGAAAATAGTCTTGATGACCCACAAGTATAGGAGTGTATCGCAGTATTTTCGAGGGAAGTGAAACCCAATTTATTGATTCGACACAAGGGGGGCCAAAGAATATTTATAAGCCTTAACAACTGAGTTGTCAATTCAGCTGCACCTGGAAACAATCTTGCTCACAGCAGTTTATCAGTAGCAATAGTTTTGTAGTAGGAATAGTAAATCAGCAGAAGTAGTAAAGCAAAGACAGTAGTAACTAAAGCAGTAAACATCGGGATTCAAGTGCGGTAGGCATAGGGATGGATGGACGGGCGTTGCATGGACAAAACAATTCACATAGCAATCAGAACATAGGGCAATTGCAGATAAATAAGATAAAGCATCCAAGTACTAGACAATCCTAGGCATGTGTTCCATATATAGTAATACGTGCTCGCAATGAGAACTTGCACAACATCTTTTGTCCTGCCAGCCCGTTTGCAGCGGGGCCTCTAGGGAACTACTGGCAATTAAGGTGCTCCTTTTAATAAAGCACCGGACCAAAGCATTAACACTCCCTGAACACATGTGATCCTCACATCAAAGCCTTTCCCTTCCGGTTATCCCGATTTCTGTCACTTCGGGGCCATAGGTTCCGTACAACAATGTGTGTATACAACTTGTAGATAAGACCAGAAACAATACTATCATAATGAATCAATAATAAGTTCAGATCTGAAATCATGGCACTCGGGCCCTAGTGACAAGCATTAAGCACAACAAGTCGCAACAAAGTCATAAAGCACTAATAAAAGATACTAGGCACTAAGCCCTAACAATCTGATGCCATTACATGAACGATGTCATCCAATCCCTACCATCCCCATAGCCTACAACGGGGGATTACTCACTCATAGATGGGGGAAACATGGATGGTCGATGGAGAAGCGATGGTGATGGTGATGGCGATGATCTCCTCCAATTCCCCGTCCCGACAGGGTGCCATAAAAGAGTTTCTGGTGTTGTTTCGTGGAATCTGGTGGTGGCGGCGGAGCGGAACTCCTTCTGGAAAAACGTCGAACCCCCGTAGTTTTTAGGTCAGAAGGCTCCTTATAGGCGAAGAGAGAGGCCGAGGGGGTGCCTGGGGGGCCCACACCACCCCTGGCACGACCTGGCCTGGCCCGCGCCACCAGGTGGTGTGGCCACCCCAGGGCTCTTCTCCGTCTCGTATTCTGGCTCCTGGAGTCTTCGGGTGAAATAGGATTTTTGGCATATTTTCCGGGATTTTTCCTGATAGTTGATTTTCTGCACAAAAAGTAGACACCAAGGCAATTCTGCTGAAAACAGCGTTAGTTCGCATTAGTTGCATCCAAATCACACAAGTATAGAGGAGAAATAATAGCAAAAGTGTTCGGGAAAGTAGATACGTTTTGGACGTATCAGATTCCATCTCGGATTTCATGGCTTCTAGCCATTTGTTGGAATCCGGGCTCATCATCGCTTCTTCATACGTCGCAGGGTCATCCATTTCATCAACCATGAAATTGACAACAGGATTCCCGTACAGTTCAGGAGCTGCACGTGTCCTGCTAGACCTGCGAGGTTCGGTAGTGTTCTCTTTTGGATTTTCATGATCATTATCATTAGTTTCTTCTTCATTTGGTGAAGTCAACTCTGGAACGACTTCCGGAGCTACGCTACTCGCCATTTATGAAGAGAAGGTTCAATAACCTCTTCGAGTTCTACCTTTTGACTACTCACACCTTTCACGAGAAACACTTTCTCTAGAAAGGATCCATTCTTGGCAACGAAAACTTTGCCCTCGGATCTGTGATAGAAGGAATACCCAATTGTTTCTTTAGGGTATCCTATGAAGACGCATTTTTCCGCTTTGGTTTCATGTTTATCCGGCTGAAGTTTCTTCACATAAACATCGCATCCCCAAACTTTAAGAAATGACAGCTTAGTTTTGTTTCCAAACCATAATTCATACGGTGTCGTTTCAACGGATTAAGACGGTGCCCGATTTAAAGTGAATGCAGCGGTTTCCAGTGCATAACCCCAAAATGACAGTGGCAAGTCAGTCAGAGACATCATAGATCAAACCATATCCAATAGAGTATGATTACAACGTTCTGACACACCAGTACGTTGTGGTGTTCTGGCAGGCGTGAGTTGTGAAACTATTCCACACTCTTTCATGTGTGTGCTAAACTTGTAACTTAGATACTCACCTCCACGGTCGGACCGCAGAAATTTAATCTTTCTATTTTGATGATTTTCCACTTCATTCTAAAATTCTTTGAACTTTTCAAAGGTTTCAGATTTGTGTTTCATCAAATAGATATACCCATATCTACTCAAATCATCCGTGAAAGTAACAAAATAACGATATCCACCTCGCACCGACACACTCATTGGACCGCATATATCAGTATGTATGATTTCCAATAAATCTGTCGCCTGTTCCATTGAACCGGAAAACGACGTTATAGTCATCTTGCCCATAAGGCATGGCTCACATGTATCAAATGATTCAAAATCAAGTGATTCCAAAAGTCCATCGGAATGGAGTTTTTTCATGCGTTTAACGCCAATATGACCTAGACGGTAGTGGCACATATATGCAGATATATCATCATTAAGTTTAATCCTTTTAGCATCAACATTATGGATGTGCGTATGAGTACTATCAAGATTCAACAGAAATAAACCATTCATCACAGGTGCATGACCATAAAAGATATTATCCATATAAATCGAACAACCATTGTTTTCGGATTTAAACGAATAACCACATCGCATCAAACAAGATCCAGATATAATGTTCATGCTCAGTGCAGGCACCAAATAACAATTATTTAGGTTTATAACTAATCCTGATGGTAGGTGGAGAGGTAGCGTTCCGACGGCGATCACATCAACTCTTGATCCATTGTCGACACGCATCTTGACCTCATCCCTTGCTAGCGGTCGCTTGTTTCGCAGCCCCTGATTCGAGTTACATATGTTAGCAACCGATCCGGTATCAAATACCCAGGTGCTACTGCGAGTACTAGTCAAGTACACATCAATAACATGTATATCATATATACATTTGTTTGCCTTGCCGGCTTTCTTGTCCGCCAAAAACTTGGGGCAGTTGCACTTCCAATGGCCAGTCCCCTTACAATAGTAGCACTCGGTATCAGACTTAGGACCAGCTCGGGATTTCTTTTCAGGCACAACAACAGATTTGCCGCCCTTCTTTCCCTTTTGTTTTCCCTTCTTGTCTTTCTTGAAACCGGTGGTTCTATTGACCATCAACACTTGATGTTCTTTCCTAATCTCCACTTCTGCAGTTTTAAGCATTAACAGAAGCTCGGGGAGAGTCTTCCTCATGCCCTGCATGTTATAGTTCATCACAAAGATCTTGTAGCTAGGTGGCAGAGATTGGAGAACACGATGTATGCCTAAGTCAATGGGAATCGTTATTCCCAAGGACACAAGTTTATCAGCGTACCCAGACATTTTGAGTACGTGCTCACTTACGGAGCTATTCTCTTCCATCATGCAGCTAAAGAACTTTTCTGAAGCATTATAACTCTCTACGGCAGCATGGGTATCGAAAATCATTTTCAATTCACCCATGGTATCAAAGGCATTGCCATTTTCGAAACGCTTTCGAAGTTTTAGCTCTAGCCAATACAGTATGCCGTAATGAACTAAGTTGTGGTCCTCCTGACGAGTCACATAGACATTCTTTTCTTCGTCAGGGGCATCAGGAGCTGGTGGGGGGCCTAGCAGCGCTTCTAGCACATATTGCTTTTTTGCAGCAGAGAGGAGAATCCTCAAATTCATAGCCTAGTTGGTGAAGTTGCTACCATTCGCAGCAAGTTTCTCTTTCTCCATGAACACATTGACATTAAAAGCAGGTGGTGCCATCTACAACAGAATTTGTAAAGTTTATTTAGACTAAGTTTATGATAGATTGAGTTCAACTAAACTCCCACTCAAAAACAACATCCCTCGTGTCTTTTTGGTGATTACATAAACCAAATCCACTCCACCAAGTACGATCATCATGTGAGTCGGTGTAGCTTCAAAGGCGAGCATTCATACATTGCAAATGTATCTATAATTTTTGATGTTCCATGCTTGGTTTTATCTACTTTCTTGTGTTTTGTCCACACTTTGGAGTGCTTTGCATATGATTTCTTGGACTAACCTATTAACAAGAGCCACAGTGCTAGCTGCCTGTTTTTTGCTGTTTTTGGTTCCAGGAAAGTCAGAAAATGAATATTCTCGGAATTGGATGGGACAAAAGCCAAAGTCGCTATTTTACCGGAAGACATCTATAGCCAGAATACAAGACAGAGAAGGGCTAGGGCCTGGCCACACCACCTGGCCACGCGGCCAGGCCAGGCCTGCGCCAGGGGGTGGTCTGGCCGACCCAGCACCCCCTCGGCCTCTCCTTCCGCCTATATATTGCCTCTGATACCAAAACACTAAGTACCCGATCAAAAATCCACGAAAGAGTCTGTAGCCGCCGTCATCTCCATCCCTAGATTGGGAGGGATATGAAGCTCTTCCCGACACCCTGCCGGAGAGGGGAATTCACCCTGGAGGCCTTCTTCATCACCATGCAAGCCTCCGGTGTGATGCGTGAGCAGTTCATCCTTGGACTACGGATCCATGTAGTAGCTAGATGGCTGGTTTCTCCTCCTTTGTGCTTTCATGTTTAGATCTTGTGAGCTCCGTTCATGATCAAGATCATCTATTTGTAATTCATACATGTTGTGTTTGCGGGGATCCGATGGATATTGAGATGCTATTTCATATTGATTATTGATTCTATCATGTCTTTGTTATTTGAGATCTTGCATGCTTTCCGTTGTTAGTAGCTATCTTGGCCAAGTAGATGCTAGCAACTCCAAGAGTTAGTATTTATGCTCGATAGTGGGTTCATGCCTCTGGTAATCTAGGGAAGTGACAGAAATCTCTAAGGTACTAGATGTGTTGTTGCTACTAGGGAGAAAACAACAATCCTTTGTTCATAGAAAATTCGTATTGTTTACTTTACACGCAGTTCGTAATGTAATAATCTGTTGCTTGCAACTTAATACTGGAGGGGGTTCGGATGATAACCTGAAGGTGGATTATTAGTCATAGATGCAGTTGGATGGCGGTCTATGTATTATGTTGTAATGCCCAATCAAGTCTCAAATGAGTCAAGATGATTAGTATATGCATGTATTGCTTTCTCGGTGTTTGTCAATTGCCTCGCTGTAATTTGTTCACCCAGCATGTTTTCTATCTTAAGGAGAGCCACCTCTAGTGAACTATGGATCCCGGTCCTTTTACTTTACATACAATCTACAATCTGTTTACTGCTTTGTGTTTACTTTCTACAAAGTTTTACTTCTTTCCATTCGATGCGTTTAATCCTTTGTTTTCCGCAAAACACGGTGAGATTGACAACCTCATCGCAAGTTGGGGACAAAGTTCTGTGGTTGTGTTGTGCAGGTCTCCACGTTGCTACTAGCACCGGTAGTGCGCCCTGTCAAAGCTCAGCTAGTAACACCTTTGAGGTGTTTCCTTGCTCCTACTGGTTCGATTAAACCTTGGTTTCATAACTGAGGGAAACTTGCTGCTGTGCTCATCATACCTTCCTCTTGGGGTTCCCCAACGAGCTCGATATATTTGGGCCATCAAGCATCTATATGGGCATCATATCAACTATATGACTCATGCTTAACCTTTCGGTCCGTGTTCCGAGGCCATTTCTGTACATGCTAGGCTCGCCAAGTAAGAACCTTACTACTCGCATGTGTAAAACTGTCTTACACCCAAAATATGATCGTGGATTCAAGTACACCCGATCATCACGTGATGTCTTGAAACGGCGAAACATAAACGGTGCGTACTAAAGGAAGAACACATTTTTATCTTGATATTTAAATGCGGGGTCATCTTATAACGCTATTAAAACGCCAAACTAGCAATATAAGATGCAAACATCAAATGTGTAAAGTGAAATGATACGGTTCTTGCATTTGATCACTATCATATGCATCGTGGTATGATCTCTATCATTCCTTTGTGTGTAAGGCCAAGGTCTATGGAACTTACACGTTAAGTGTGTTGTAAGAGTATCAACTATACATCAACTTACATTACCATATCATGACACTAGCCCAGCAACGATCTAAACTAGACGCCTCTTATTTATCAATTACAAGTTTTACGTGGCTTAGGGCTTTAGGAGATAGAACCGTTCTTACCTACGAACATGGAACCACAACGATGATAACCAAATTATTAGCAACTCGTTGTAAGTCAGATATTGACTATAGTAGGAGAGACAGACACCCTCCAACCACTTATGCAAAACTAGTTGCATGTCAGTCGTGGAACCGGTCTCATGTGCGATGACATGTAAGGTTAGTCCGGTCCGCTTCATCCCACTATGCCACCAATATCCAAATTACATGAAATATGCAATAACATGATCATCATCGCCCACATATAAACATATGTGTACTACCTGTGCAAAGCACCTACGCATAAATCAGGCTCTGATACCACTGAAGGGTTCGCAGCATAGAAAACAAAAATTTTCCTACGATGAGAACTATATGCCAAGATCTATCTACTAGATACAAGTAACGGGTAGATATTCATCCATGGATAACTTACCCTCGAAGACAACAAAGTTTTGTTAACAAGTAGGAACTCGTGGATGATGTAGTCGTACGCTTGCCGATCTCAAGATCGTGTGGAAGTCCTAGCGCCGCAAACCAGCAGCTCATCTGCACTCGCACACACGTTCAGGCCACTGAACAACCTCCGACTCGCCGCTCTAGCGATGTAGCGGAAGAAACAACTCCTTCTAGACGAAATGCCACCGGGAACATGTATGTCGCTAATTTGAGACGATGAGGGAATAATTCTATAGGGGGAGAGAGATCCTTCACGAGGAGGTGTAAGGAAGAAGGGTGAGAGGGGTGGCCTTTTATAGGAGGAGGGGGGTACCCCCTCCATGGCCGGCACCTCATGGAGGTGACCCCTCACCTCCCGCATTCATGTGGTGGTAACTCCCTCCACATTAAAATGCCCCTTCACATTCTCTTTTAAAGTCTCCACTTTAAATGCATTAAATTTCTCCAAATTTAATGCTCCCTCATTTAATAAAACTCTTTTATTAAATTTATTCAGAATTTTGTTAATTACTTTAATTAACATACATTCACATAAAACCCCCTGCAACATTTCAATATTACATGCAGAACCAATTTCTGCAATTTCACCTTAAACAGTTTTGGTGTCTATTGAAATAATTCCAACGCTTTGCAATTCATTCGTTTGAAACACATTTGCTCCAAATGGTGTTGGTGTCCCTTAAGTGTGTCACCCTAAAGTTCATGAATAATGCAGACATGATCGAGACCCCTCTCAGATCAATAATCAGAAGCGGGACCTGGAGATCCATACTGACTCCTACACATTCTACGATGACTTCTGTGATCGTGAGAACCTTTAACATTAGTAACTAAATCCCTTTGTCTCGCGATATATTACATGTCCGAGATTCGATCATCAGTATCTCCGTACCTAGTTTGATCTCGTTACCGACATGTACTCTTTTCTCGTTCCTGTGATATAACATTCTAGTGATCTTATCACTTGCTTGCAAGCTAACCAATGAGATATCACCGAGAGGGCCCAGAGAATATCTATCCGTCATCGGGATGGACAAATCCCACTCTTGATCCATGAGCTTCTACATAACACTTTCGTAGCACTGAACCCACCTTTATAATCACCCTTTCACGGTGTGGCGTTTGATGTTATCAAGATACTCTTCTATTATTAGTGATTAACATGATCTCATGGTCTAAGGACTAGGATTACTTTGTTGGATGTTATAGAAATATAAACACAATGACTTTTATCATAATGCTATACTTTGGATGATTGTTCATCACATCATTCCACTAATGTTGTGACCTCGTTATTAACAACATCCAATGTCCATGATCAGGAAACCTTGATCATCTTGTTAATCAACGAGCTAGTTTATAAGAGAGGCATCACTAGGAACTTTCCTTTTGTTTATCAAACACACATGTATTAATGTTTCCAAATTAATACAATTATAGCATGTAAAATAAACATCTATCATATACTTGGAATATGTATAATAACAACTTTATTATTGCCTCTCGGGGCATATTCCCTTCAGGTAATTCAATATAGTAGAAGATGGTGACCCAGCCAACAAGTAGAGCTGATCTCCAATAGTGGTGTCATCATTAGATGTGTTCGCAACCAATTTCCGAAAGTCTTCATGTGTTCATCTCTAATCTAGGAGTCTGGCTTTCCCGGGTTGTTGGAGCGTACAATATTCTTGTGTTCCACGATATATGGAGCTGCCAAGGTGGAATTCTGTAGAACCATGTAGTGTGCTTGAGTGAAAGATTGTCCATCCCTACATATCATTGCTTTCTTTCCCAGTGTGCCTTTTCCTCTCAGTCTCCCCTCATGTCGTGATTCAGGAACACCAATCGGCTTAAGGTCAGGAATAAAGTCAGCACAAAACTCAATGACCTCCTCTGTTCCATAGCCCTTGGAGATGCTTCCTTCTGGCCTAGCATGGTTATGCACATATTTCTTTAGCACTCCCATGAAACTCTCAAAGGGGAACATATTGTGTAGAAATACATGACCGATAATGGAAATCTCTTCGACTAGGTGAACCAGGAGATGCGTCATAATATTGAAGAAGGATGGTGGGAACACCAACTCAAAACTAACAAGACATTGGACCACATCCTTCTGTAACCTTGTCAGAATATCTTGATTGATCACCTTTTGAGATATTGCATTGAGGAATTCACATAGCTTCATAATGGGTACTCGAACATTTTCCGGTAGAAGCCCTTTCAATGCAATCGGAAGCAACTGCATCATAATCACGTGACAGTCATGAGACTTCAGGTTTTGGAATTTTTTCTCTGCCATATTTATTATCCCCTTTATGTTAGATGAGAATCCAGACGGCACCTTGATACTGTAAAGAACTTCAAAAAAGATTTCCTTCTCTGCTTTTGTAAGAGCATAGCTGGCACGACTTAAGTGACGCCCTTTATCCCTGTTGTTCTATGGATGCATGTTTTGTGGGTCTTTCATACGTTGTTGGTCCTCCCGTGCTTCTGGTGTATCTTTTGTCTTCCCATACACGCCCAGGAAGCCTAGTAGGTTCACGCAAAGATTCTTCGTCACGTGCATCACGTCGATTGTAG
Organism: Avena eriantha; assembly: GCA_910589775.1. Lineage (NCBI taxonomy): Eukaryota > Viridiplantae > Streptophyta > Magnoliopsida > Poales > Poaceae > Avena > Avena eriantha. The sequence continues at coordinate 22,401,772 of OU342741.1, read as the reverse complement.
AACGGGCATGTAGGACTTTCCAATAGGGTAGCTCCCAAAATATAGATTTCTTGTTCCACATGGGCGCGTGTCCGGTACTGGCATCATTTGGAACGGGTTGACCGCCAGGACCCTTTCCAAAGATTACTTCTATGTCCTTGACCATACCAAATACATCATCACTAGTTGGGAGGTTAGGCTTCTTCCGGTAATCTGCCTCACCTTTGAAATGCTTGCCTTTCTTTCTTACTTGATGATTGATCGGAAGAAATCGACGATTCCCTAGGTACACAACCTTCTAACATTTATGCAATCATGTAGCTTCAGTATCATCTAAACAGCGTGAGCATGCCTTGTATCCCTTGTTTGTCTGTCCTGAAAGGTTACTAAGAGCAGGCCAATCATTGATGGTTACAAAAAGCAGCGCTCTTAGGTCAAATGGCTCATGTTTGTGCTCATCCCACACACGTACACCTGGTTTTCCCCACAACTGTAAGAGTTCTTCAACTAATGGCCTTAGGTACACATCAATGTCATTGCCGGGTTGCTTCGGGCCTTGGATATGAAGGGTTCACAGCATAGAAAACAAAAAATTTCCTACGATGAGAACTATACGCCAAGATCTATCTACTAGGTACAAAGCAACGGGTGGATATACATCCATGGAGAACTTACCCTCGAAGACAACGAGTTTTGTTAACGAGTAGGAACTCGTGGATGATGTAGTCGTACGCTTGCCGATCTCAAGATCGTGATGAAGTCCAGCAGGTCCAGCTCTAGCACGTCCATCAGATCCAGCTCCAGCACCACCAAGTCCAGCACCGCAAAGCAGCGGTGCATCCGTGATCGCACACACGTCGGGTACCCCGACAACCTCCATCCCTCGCTCCAGCAAAGCAGCGGAAGCAGCAACTCCTTTCTAGATAAAGCCACCGGGAACATGTATCTCCCTAATCTGAGACCATGGGGAAATAATACTAGAGGGGGAGAGAGATCCTTCACGAGGGGGTGTGAGTGAGAAGTGAGGAGAGGGGGGCCTTTTATAGGAGGAGGGGAGGGTACCCCTCCCATGTCCGGCGCCCCATGGAGGTGACCCTTCACCTCCCCCATTCATGTGGTGGTAACTCCCTCCACATAAATTTGCCTCTTCACATTCTCCATTAAAGTCTCCACTTTAAATGCATTAAATTTCTCCAAATTTAATGCTCTCTCATTTAATAAAACTCTTTTATTAGTTTTATTCAGAATTTTGTTAATTACTTTAATTAACAAACATTCACATAAAACCCCCTTCAACATTTCAATATTACATGCAAAACCAATTTCAGCAATTTCACCCGAAACAGTTTCAGTGTCTATTGAAATAATTCCAGCGCTTTCTTAAATCTTTATCTGAAACATATTTGCTCCAAATGGTGTCGGTATACCTTAAGTGTATCACCCTACGGTTCGTGAATAATGCAGACATGATCGAGACCCCTCTCATATCAATAATCAGAAGTGGGACCTAGAGATCCATACTGACTCCTACACATTCAACGATGACTTCTGTGATCGTGAGAACCTTTAACGCTAGTAACTAAATCCCTTTGTCTCATGATATATTACATGTCCGAGATTCGATCATCGGTATCTCCATACCTAGTTTGATCTCGTTGCCGACATGCACTCTTTTCTCGTTCCCGTGATGTAACATTCTAGTGATCACATCACTTGCTTGCAAGCTATCTTAATGTGATATCACCGAGAGGGCCTAGAGTATATCTATCCGTCATCGGGATGGACAAATCCCACTCTTGATCCATGAGCCTCAACAGAACACCTTCGTGGCACTGAACCCACCTTTATAGTCACCCTCTTACGGTGTGACGTTTGATGTTATCAAGATACTCTTCCGGTGTTAGCAATTAATATGATCTCATGGTCTAAGGACTAAGATTACTTCGTATGATGTTATAGCAATATAAACATAATGACTTTGATCATAATTTTATACTTCGGATGAATGTTCATCACATCATTCCACCAATGTTGTGACCTCGTTATTAACAACATCCAATGTCCATGATTAGGAAACCTTGATCATCTTGTCAATCAACGAGCTAGTTTATATGAGAGGCATTACTAGGAACTTTGTATTTTGTTTATTAAACACACATTAAAGTTTCTAGTTAATACAATTATAGCATGCAAAATAAACATTTATCATAAACATGGAATAAGATAATAACCACTTTATTATTGCCTCTCGGGCATATTCCCTTCAGTCTCCCACTTGCACTAGAGTCAATAATCTAGTTTGAAAAACTTTGCGTATTGAACACCTATGGCTTTCTGGTGTTGCATATACGCGATTGCTAGTGGTTAACATAATCTCTAGATCTGACAGTTTCAGGTCCGTGTGTATTTGCATGTCTTTGTGTCTCTATGGATCACTCATTCTCAAATGAGATGGCATTGTATAAATTTGGTCCTTTGGTGAGACCTTTAGTTCGTTCGGGTTAAAATATGTTGATATTATTGTCATACAATATATCTTCATAGTATTAGCCCACTTTGAACCACACCTAGTTTGATAACAAACTACTTAACACAAATGCCCTCCTTTGCTGCTACTATAGTAGTTATATACTTAGCCTTTTGTTGTAGTATCCATCACAATGTCTCAACTTTGGAACTCATCCAAATCCATCATGGAACATCCTTTCCATTACATTGTGCCACCCATAGTCTAAATTGAGATAAATTTAATTTGTATCTTGTGACAAAACTAGTATCAATGTAACACTTTACAATGAACTACCTTTAACTATTTGTCACTTATACATGATATATTCTTAGTTCTTCCAAAGCTCATAAGAATATCTTTACTATTCTCAAGTGATCATCTTATGAATCATCCTGTTATGTGCTCATAACATTTAGAGCATAGGAAATTCTGGATTTATACATATCATGGTATAATCGATCAAAATCTTCATGTGATTTTACTCACCAAGTGTTGAAACACTTGAATCTTGATACAATCCTTTCCATGCAGCAAGAACCTTTCTTGTTGTTCCCATATTGAACCCTTTCAATATCTCATATATGTACGTCTGGCATAACCATATTAGCGCCTCAATCTATCCTTATAGACATTGATGCCAAATATTCCGGTTTTTCCCAAGTCTTTCATCAAAATCTTATTTCAATGAAATTCTTAACTTGTGTCAATACAAGATACATCATTTCCAATCAACAATATGTCCTCTACATAATGTATTAGAAATATGTCTCAGCGCTCCCACTTAATTTCTTGCAAATGCAAGCATCTTCATCATCTCCGATGAATTTAAACTCTTTTAACAGTTTCATCATGGTGAAGATTCCAACTCCGCTATGCTTACTTCAACTATTGAAGTTTGCATGCCCTTTTAGCACCCTTTTAATTAACAAAACCCTTCGGACCGTGTCTTGTACACATTCTAGGTAACCATTCTATTAGAAGAACATTGTTTTGTTTATTCAACTACCATATACAAAATTATATGTAGTGGTTGCTACATTAATCCGTCAAGACTAAATATCGCTATGAAAGATCAAATCTTGTCATAGTCAACTCCTTGAACATTGTTGTAAACTTCTTTCCAACATGTCGACTATTTCATAGATGTTAAACATACATGTCTATTTCTTTATAGATCCAAACACGACCGATAGGCGTCACGCCTTTCCGGAGGGTCTTCCAAGTTCAGAAACTTGATTTCTTGTGTATGGATACTATCATGGATTCTATGAATTCTAGTAATTTTATGGAGTCAAGGCCCATAATCGCTTCTTTGCATGTAGTCGGTTCATCATTGTCAAAACAATAACAACTTTCTTATCGAATCACACTATTTGATTCTTACCGACCCACACGATTCAATAGGAACTCTAATATCTGAGATCACACCCTTTGTAATCACGAGAGCCATGAGCATAGTGGCCACCACCGGGACACTTTCCAGCGTTGCGCTACTTAGCACATATAGCTAAGGTTCAACAACCTTATCAAAGTTCTATTGTCCTTCCAATTAACTTTTCGTGAAAAATTCCTTCTCAAGAAACTTGACGTTCCAAGTAACAAACTCTTTTGTCCTCGGTGTTATGGAGAAATTCCCAACAAATTCTTTGGGATAACCTACAAAGACGTGCTTATCCGACTTTGGTTGTAAACATTTTACTTATGCATAGCATACCAAAATTTAAGAAAAGACAATTCGGGTTTTATCCCAAACCAAAACTTATATGGTGTCATTTCAACGAATCACGATGGTGCTATTTTCAGTGTAAAAGCTTTAGTCTCTAAAGCTTCAATCCTTAAAACATAATGGCAGTTTTATAAATGACCCCCTTGATCTTACCATGTTAAACATGGTTTGATTTCATCTCTCGAATATGCCATACTCCTATGGTTTACCGGGAAACACAAATCATGGAACAATTCCTAAAATCTTAGGTGTTTTTGCTAAACATGTAACTCAAATATCTTCCTTTATGATCAAATCATAAACTCTTTTATTTTCTTGTTACAATGATTTTTCACTTCATCTTGAAAGTCTTTGAACAATTTTAAAATGTTTCACACTTCTTCCTTATTAAGTAAATATATAGATATATTCAATTAAATTTCTAGAGAAAGCATATGAAGCAAAAAGATCCATCGCATATGGCTACACACAATGGACTGTATACATCAACATGCATAATATCCAATAATTTAGTCATCTGTTCCTCTTTGGCCTATGGACGGAGTTTCAATTATCTCGAGGAAAGTCTCACAAGCTTCAATTGATCAAAATCAAAGACTCCAAAAATCCATCAACATGGATTTTCTTCATGTTTTCTTTCCAATATAATTTAAACAGCGATGTCAGTTCATAAGTGATCTTTCAATCATTTGTCTCGCGACATTTTAGCAATAGTGTTTATGGATGTGATTTCTCCCACTAGACTTGTAAAAGTTCATCCATCCTTTATGGAATACGGTAATTATTTGAACAACCATTGTTATCATAATACCGGAACAAAATAACAATTGTTAAAACAAATCTTGAAGGCTAGGTTTGACGACAACGAAAAACACAATAACACTTTATTTGTTTTCGATGAACATCATCACTTATTCTCTTGCTAGTTACTTAGGACATTGCAGTTCATGAATTGCGTTGTCCTGTATGACACTTCATACTAACCAATTCGGTATCCAATACCGGTATCCAATACCTCAGAACCACATTGTTTAACAAGCAAGGAATACAGCCATAACATGTATATCTTCTATATACCTAAATTGGACTTCTCTAGCGTTTTCTTTTCTGCCAAATATTTTATAGATTCTCTTTCAGCAATTCCTTTTCTTTTAAAAGAATCTATCAACATCAATAGTGGTGTCATTCACATGACACATAGTACAAAGCGTGTATAGTCAAATACTAATACCTTTGGACTTGCACTTTGAAGTGGATCACCATCATCAAATGTTTGGCATTCTTTCAAAAATCCATTCTTTAGTAATCTTTTAGTGTAGTAAACATTTTACTTACATCTTCTATTCATCCTTATCATGACAACTTTCATGATCAAGCTACTATAGCCTATAAGGAAGAATGACGAGTATAATTTTAGTTCCCGAAACCTTTTGGGAGATTCGGATGCCTAGCATCTCCATCCTTCACAAATTCTCATACAATATGAGAACATGTATTTTGCTAAATTATACTCTATCATAATGCAACCAAAACATTGTTTCGGATATCACAATATCTTCCACACATGATGGTTTCGAAACAATTTTTCAGCTCCTAGATAACCTCGATATTAAAACAACTTTTGAATATCAATAATCATGGAGGAAAACATGATACTTTAGATACTAACATTGGAATTCTTACTCTTGATTTAATACTACTTATTAAACTTCATGGAGTAAATAGAGTTTGCTGAAAGTTTGCAGTAGGACTTATAAACTTTAAATTGACATTCAAAACAATACGATACCAGTTCGTAAAGTAAATATCCAGAATTCTATGGTTCTATTATCTCAATTAAAACTAAGCATAAGGTAGTGAACAGACGCTAATGACTACAACAAATTATGCAAATTCACTTCGATTTAGTTTATGACAAATTGAGTTCGACTAATCCAAATTAGAAATGAACTCCCACTCAAAAAACGACATCCCTCGTGCCTTTTTAGTGATTACATGAACCAAATCCACTACACCAAGTCCGATCATCACGTGAGTCGGTGTAGCTTCAAAGGCGAGGATCAATATGGGCATCACATCAACTATATGACTCATGCTTCACCTTTCGGTCTGTGTTCCGAGGCCATTTCTGTACATGCTAGGCTCGCCAAGTAAGAACCTTAGTACTCGCGTGTGTAAAACTGTCTTACACCCGTTGTATGAAAGCGTAGAGTCGAGTACACCCGATCATCATGTGATGTCTCGAAACACGTTCCATAGAATGGTGCATACTTAAGGAAGAACACATTTTTATCTTGATATCTAAATGAGGGATCATCTTAAAATGCTACTAGAACGCCAAACTAGCAATATAAGATGCAATTATGTAATGTGTAAAGTGAGATGATATGGTCCATGCATTTGATCTCTATCATATGCATCATGGTACGATCTCTATCATTCCTTTGTGTGTAAGGCCAAGGTCTATGGAACTTACACGTTAGATGTGTTGTGAGAGTATCTATCATACATCTACTTACAACATTACCATATCATGACACTAGCTCATCAACAATCTAAACTATATGCCTCTAATTTATCCATTGCAAGTTTTACGTGGCTTAGGGCTTTTGGAGATAGAACCGTTCAAACCTACGAACATGAACCACAACGAGGATAACCAAGTTATTAGCAACTCGTTGTAAATCAGATATTGACTATAGTAGGAGAGACAGACACCCGCCAGCCACTTATGCAAAACTAGTTGCATGTCAGTCGTGGAACCGGTCTCATGTACGATGACATGTAAGGTTCGTCCAGGCCGCTTCATCCCACTATGCCACCAATATCCAAAATACATGAAAGAAGCAATAACATGATCATCATCGCCCACCTATGAACATATGTGTACTACCCGTGCAAAGCACCTACGCATAGATCAGGCTCTAATACCACTGAAGGGTTCGCAGCATAGAAAACAAAAAAATTCCTATGATGAGAACTATACGCCAAGATCTATCTACTAGGTATAGAGCAACAAGTTGATATACATCCACGGAGAACTTATCCTCGAAGACAACGAGTTTTGTTAACGAGTAGGAACTCGTGGATGATGTATTCGTATGCTTGCCGATCTCAAGATCGTGATGAAGTCCAGCAGATCCGGCTCTAGCACATCCATCAGATCCAGCTCCAGCACCACCAAGTCCAGCACCGCAAAGAAGCGGTGCATCCGTGATCGCACACACGTCCGGTACCCGACAACCTCCGTCCCTCGCTCCAGCAAAGCAGCGGAAGCAGCAACTCCTTTCCAGATAAAGCCACCGGGAACATGTATCTCGCTAATCCGAGACCATGGGGGAATAATACTAGAGGGGGAGAGAGATCCTTCACGAGGAGGTGTGAGTGAGAAGTGAGGAGAGGGGGGCCTTTTATAGGAGGAGGGGAGGGTACCCCTCCCATGGACGACACCCCATGGAGGTGACCCTTCACCTCCCCCATTCATGTGGTGGTAACTCCCTCCACATAAATTTGCCTCTTCACATTCTCCATTAAAGTCTCCACTTTAAATGCATTAAATTTCTCCAAATTTAATGCTCTCTCATTTAATAAAACTCTTTTATTAGTTTTATTCAGAATTTTGTTAATTACTTTAATTAACAAACATTCACATAAAACCCCCTACAACATTTCAATATTACATGCAAAACCAATTTCAGCAATTTCATCCGAAACAGTTTCGGTGTCTATTGAAATAATTCCAGCGCTTTCTTAAATATTTATCTAAAACATATTTTCTCCAAATGGTGTCGGTATCCCTTAAGTGTGTCACCCTATGGTTCGCGAATAATGTAGACATGATCGAGACCCTCTCAGATCAATAATCAGAAGCGGGACCTGGAGATCCATACTGACTCCTACACATTCAACGATGACTTCTGTGATCATGAGAACCTTTAACGCTAGTAACTAAATCCCTTTGTCTCACGATATATTACATGTCCAAGATTTGATCATCGGTATCTCCATACCTAGTTTGATCTCGCTGCTGACATGCACTCTTTTCTCGTTCCCGTGATATAACATTCTAGTGATCACATCACTTGCTTGCAAGCTATCTTAATGTGATATCACCGAGAGGGCCCAGAGTATATCTATCCGTCATCAGGATGGACAAATCCCACTCTTGATCCATGAGCCTCAACATAACACCTTCGTAGCACTGAACCCACCTTTATAGTCACCCTGTTACGGTGTGACGTTTGATGTTATCAAGATACTCTTCCGGTGTTAGCAATTAACATGATCTCATGGTCTAAGGACTAAGATTACTTCGTATGATGTTATAGAAATATAAACATAATGACTTTGATCATAATGCTATACTTCGGGTGAATGTTCATCACATCATTCCACCAATGTTGTGACCTCGTTATTAACAACATCCAATGTCCATGATCAGGAAACCTTGATCATCTTGTCAATCAACGAGCTAGTTTATATGAGAGGCATCACTAGGAGCTTTGTATTTTGTTTATTAAACACACATGTATTAAAGTTTCCAGTTAATACAATTATAGCATGCAAAATAAACATTTATCATAAACATGGAATAAGATGATAACCACTTTATTATTGCCTCTCGGGCATATTCCCTTCAGGATAAGCACTGGCATCATAATGAACTTACGCTTCATGCAGAACCAAGGAGGAAGGTTGTAGATACATAGAGTCACAGGCCAGGTGCTGTGACTGCAGCTTTTCTCCCCAAAAGGATTCATGCCACCTATACTTAGACCAAACCATAAGTTCCTCATGTCACCTCCAAAGTCCGAGAACTCTCTCGGTTTTTCTCCACTGCGACCCATCAGCGGGGTGTCTCAACTTCTCATATTTCTTACGGTCTTCATTGTGCCATCGCAATAACCTGGCATGCTCTTTGATTCTAAACAAAAGTTTCAACCTTCGTATTATAGGAGCATACCACATAAACTTAGCAGGAACCCTCTTCCTAGGGGGCTCGTCTTTGCCCTCAACATCACCAGGGTCATCTCATCTGATCTTATACCGCAGTGCAGTGCATACCGGACATTTATCTAAATTCTCGTACTCCTCACCACGGTAGAGGATGCAGTCATTTATGCATGCATGTATCTTCTGCACATCTAATCCTAGAGGGCAGAGAATCTTCTTTGCTTCGTAAGTACTCTCGAGCAATTCATTATCCTTTGGAAGCTTCGACTTCATTATTTTCAGTAACTTCTCAAATCCCTTGTCAGATAAACTAGTCTCTGCCTTCCATTTCAGCAATTCTAGTGTGGTACCGAGCTTTGTGCTGCCATGTTCGCGATTTGGGTATAATAATTTTTTGTGATCCTCTAACATGCCCTCCAACTTCAACTTCTCCTTCTCTGTTTCACAGTCTCACTTTGCATCAAAAATGACCCGACCAAGATCATCAACAGGCTCATCTGATGCCTGTTCTTCACCTCCTTCTTCTTCATTCTCTTCCATTGCAGTATCATCGTATTCAGGAACATATGAAAATAGGTGTCATCATCCTCTTCTTCTTCATTGTCTTCCATCATAACCCCTCTTTCTCCGTGCTTGGTCCAGCAATTATAGCTGGGCATGAAACCTCTCCGAACCAGGTGGCCGCGAATGATTTTCGAGGAAGAGTACTCCTTGATGTTCCGACATTGAACACATGGACAACACATAAATCCATTCTCTTTGTTTGCCTTAGCCACATCGATAAATTTATCCACGCCTTGAATGTACACGGATTCACGTCGGTCACCGTACATCCATCCCCGCTGGTTCATCTGCATCATTACAAAACGTCATGAATAGTGAGATGACCACTTTACATCGACGCATGCATTTTTATATCAATGATAGATGAAGGATAATGTTGCTAACCTCGATCAAGAAGGAAAGAAAGAGGAAGGCAGAGAATTAAGTGTGGCTCGGGCACCTCATATCATTTTTATTTTGTGTGAAATCAAGCGTATCATTCTCTCAGACATTTCATCCAACACCTAATGTGCATAGGAAAAAAACTAACACACCACACCCTACTTCTTCAACCAAGAGAAAAAACATAGGGAGGGCTGGCTGGGGCGACGCATTTATAGGCGGGCTATTCGTCCCGGTTCGTAATACGAACCGGGACTAAAGGTGGGTGGCAGGCTAAGTGTCTAGGGCCAGACCTTTAATCCCAGTTCATATTACGAACCGGGATGAATGCCCCTTAAGAACCAGGACGAATGCCCTGGCTCCCGTGCGTCGCTCGGTCCCCCTCGAACCGGGACAAATGCTTGCATTAGTCCCGGTTCGAGGAGGAACCGAGACTAATGCTCTCGGCCGCTGCGAACCAAAGGAAATTTTTCTACTAGTGACCCAATATATTGTGATGCATCCAAGGAGGGATTAGGTTGTATTTAATGCAGGATCGCACGGTAATTTCTTATGGTTCTAGATAACTCAAACTTCATGAAGTCAATTATCTAACCCATGATTTAGAATTAGCAGTAGTAGTATTTGCTTTAAAAGGTTTGAGGCATTTTCTTTATGGAGCAAGGTGTGAACCATACACTAATCACAAGAGTCTCAAATATTTCTTCACTCAGAAGGAACTGAACATGAGGCAGAAAATATGGTTGGAGTTGATCAAAGATTATGACCTTACAATCAACTATACTCCAGGAAAAGCCAATGTAGTAGTAGATGCTTTAAGCCGGAAGAGCACAGATACACAACCAACCAATAGGGAGTTACCAAAAGAGTTACAAATGGATTTGGAAAGGTTAGAAATACAGTTCTTAAGAATAGAGATTCGTGTAGGCTTAGCTACCATGAGGGTTGTTGAAGAGTGAAGTAGTGATCTTCATCATGAGATCTTTCAACATCAACTTGATGATCCATTCATTTTTGAAGAAATCCGAAGAATTTCTGAAGGTCAAACATCAGCTTTTCACCTAGTGGATTATGGATCTTTATGGTTTCAAAATTGTCTTTGTGTACCAGATGTACTTGAGATTAGGGAGGTAATACTTCGAGGAGCACATGAGACCCCATATTCAATTCATCTAGGAAGTACAAAGATGTACATGGATCTTAAAGAACTATTTTGGTGGAACAACATGAAAAGAGGCATTGCAAAGTATGTGTCTGAGTGCCATACCTGCTAGAGAGTGAAGGCAGAACATCAGAGTCCAACATGACCACTACAACCACTAGAAGTTCCAGAGTGGATATGGGAGTAAATTAGAATGAATTTCATTACTGGTATACCAATGACTAAAAAGCACAAGGATATGATCTGGGTGATGGTTGATAGACTTACTAAAAGTGCACATTTCATTCTAGTGAATCAAAAGGACAATGCTGAGAAGCTAGTAGAGATATATGTTAAGGATATTGTAAGTAAGCATGGAGTACCTAAGAAGATTGTATCAGATAGAGGGTTTGTGTTTACTTTAGCATTTTGGAAGCAACTACATGAAGCACTAGGGTCGAAACTGGATTTTAGCACAACTTACCATCCGGAGACCGGAGGTCAGATAGAAAGAACTAACCAAATATTAGAAGATATGCTAAGGGCATGTGTCCTAGATTTTGGAGGTACATGGGAAGATCATGTACCTTTCGCAGAGTTTTCTTACAACAACGGCTATTAGAGTAGTCTTAAGGCAGCACCGTATCAAGTACTATATGGTAGGAAGTGCCGATCCCCAATATGTTGGTATGAACCTAGCAGTAGCAAAGAATTTGCACCAAATTATATTAAAGAAAATTAAGACATTATCGATATCATTAGAGAACGTTTGAAGATAGCTCGAAGTTGTCAAAAGAGTTATGCAGATCAAAGTCGAAGATCATGGCATCCAGAAGTGGGATATATGGTATATCTCAAGGTTAGTCTAATGAAGGGAGTAAAGAGATTCAGAGTAAAAGGAAAATTGAGCCCAAGATATATCGGACCATTCAGGATACTAAGTGAGAACATATTTGTAGCCTATGCTTTAGAGTTACCACAAAGGTTAGCTCAAGTTCACAATGTTTTCCATGTGTCATAACTCTGGAAATGTCTCAAAGTTCCAGATGATGCAATTACACATCAAGATATTAAGTTACAAGATAATTTGACTTATGTTGGGAAGCCATGCAAGATTCTGGAAGAAAACTGGAAAAGGTTAAGGAACAGAGCTATTAAGTACTGCAAAGTACAATGGGAACATCATCCTGAATGAGAAGAAACTTGGGATAAAGAGGATGAGCTACGAGAAGCTTATCCAGAGCTATTCAGGTACACATTAGTGAAACTTTGGGACAAAGTTTAATTTAAGGGGAGAAGACTGTAACATCCTAGCGTTTAGGAAGCAACGAAGGGTAGAAATAGAAATGTGTGCATTTGCATGCATTCATCTATAAAACTGGGGTAAATTTTCTAGCAAACAAAACCCTAGGGAGATCAGAGTTTCTTTCACTACTTTGAGTTAGGATTTAGCTATTTATAGTGATTGCTATAAATTTTGACATGATCTCTAGGAATTATAATGATTTTGGGTGAACATTTTGAATTCATATATAAATGTGAATCACTTTGAAAAACAAAAGATTTCAAATTAGAAGCATTAGAGTTTTGATTGTTTTAAAAGAAATGTCTATTAGTAGAAATTATGAATTCTTGAATGTGTATTAAATATTACACATTAAGGAAATAAATGAAAATGATACAAATAGAATAATTCTAATAAGGAAATTCATTTCTTATTCTTTCCTTATTCAACAATAATACAAGTATTGCTAAATAAATGAGAAATTACAATCCATAAACAATTGGAATAAAGGAAAATGAAAGCTTTATTGAATAAAACATATATATTACATTGTTCTTACAAAAAAGGAAAAAAGATTACAAATAGAAACAAAAGGTTAATGCTAAACTAAATCATATACTAAATCTTCTTATTCTTCATCACCTAGACTTGTACCTGTAAACAAATATAGAAAACAAAGTCAACAGGGAAAAGTCAGTGTTAGAAGTGCTCTCAGTCATAAACAGTGTAATGCACTATTTTAAATGCATCATTGAGCAAATTTAAACAAGTAGGGACAAATTTTCATCAAATGAAGTATATGTTCTTCTCAAATTTAAAAGCTTCAGGTCAACCTCATTAGCTAATAGGGGTATGTTTCACCAGAGCAGATAATAGTTAAAGGAAGGGACAGTAAATAAATTTCACTTGATCTGATCCAAAGAAAAAGGCCACAGTGAAGAAGCTCACACAACTAACTGCATGCAGTGAGCTGTCAACCAGCAGTGAGAGCAAGGAGGAGATAAAACCACATTTTTGCTTAGAAAAGAAAGCTTTGCTCACCACTTCACAAACATAGCCATAGGTCTTTCACAAGCACACACAAGAAACACCACTAGTTCTTGCAAGATTTCCACTAGATCAAACCATCTTTCACCACAAAAAAACTAAGTAGATCACCAATAAGATGGTGACTTAAAGGAGGTGATCTGGGTGGACAGCAAGGGCAAGTTGGAGCTTGAAGCAACAACACCAAGCCAGGATAGAAGTTCAAGGAGAAGAGCAACCACTAGAACTAGAAGAGCAGGCAACACCAGCATCAAGCCACATGCTACCACAATCAAATCTAGCATTAGGGTATTTCTCAAGCTCTAGATCTGCCCATTAATCATTTCACAACATCTGTTTTCATGTGAGAGAATGATATACTGGTCATAGAACACAGAAGATAACGGGCATCAAGTAAAGAACCTTTGTTCTTAGTAAAAAATGGTCTCAGAGCAATATCATTGACCATAATATCTAGCCTAATCTAGATAGCAACATATTAGAGCATATGAGCATACCGAGCACATCCCAATAGAGGGTAGCACCTTTGTATTAAACAAATCGTTGCCATCCTCAGTACAATCTCAAGCTCATCTTCTCAAGGAAACAAATAAATCATCTTCCTAAATATTTTAGGAATCATTCTTTTCTTCTCAGATCATCACAATAGTTAAACATAGAGAATAGATTAGGTATTCTTAACCATAGTTCATGTACAGTATCATGATTAAATCTTGAGTAAAGTAATTAACCATAGGGGCTCTTTATAAGCAAGCTATCAGAACAAAGAACCAGCAAACTCAATAGGAGTATACCAATCAAAGGAAATAACCTTTGCATTAACACTAAACCAGTTAGGCTACCAAAGAATTATTTACTAACACTGAACAATTACCAGGAACATAATCACTAGCACGCAATAATACATCATCCACAATCTACCAATAAAGGATATTTCACACGAAACGAATCCAAGTGACACTTTTAATCATCACTACAGGGGATGAACCCTAAAATTAGGGATGAAACCTAATTGGGGATTCTCTATAGTAGCCACATAGAATGGAGAAGAGAGAAATAGAGAGCAAGAGGGGTGAGAGGAATAAACTTACCCGAGATCAATCCTCGCTAAGTAATTGAAGAGGAAGCAGAGGCCGATGATGAGGAAGTGCACGACGGCACGGGGAGCACCCTAGAGGGGCATTGTAACCCACGCTGAGCCGCTTCGATGGCGGCCGTGGAGGAGAAGGCAGCACCACAGACACTAGGGCATCGTCAAGGGGGCGCCAGAGCACCAAAACCACAGAGGGTCTGAACCCTAGGCACCAGGGTGGTGCTGGCAAGGCCAGCAGAAGGCGCGAGAGGAGAATCGAACTGGATAGAGAGGCGTAGCATGATTATTCGCATCACTCAACACCTCGGTGGTGGTCGAGATAGCCGGGAGCTGCCGAGATCGAGCCTGACGGCGATGATGGCATCCGTTTGTCACGGGGGGTGAACGCTGTAACACCCCAGCATTTAGGAACCAACGAAAGGTAGAAATAGGAATTTGTGCATATGCATGCATTCATCTGTAAAATCGGGGTAAATTTTTCGCCAAACAAAAACCTAAAGAGATCAAAGTTTATTTCACTGTCTGGAGGTAGGAATAGCTCTCTGAAGTGATTGCTATAAATTTTGACATGACCTTTATGCATTATTGTGTTCTCGGGGGGGGGGGGGGGGATATTTTGAATTCACATTTGAAATTCAAATCATTTGAATAATATTTGAAAATTAGAAGTTAGAATCATTAAGTGGTTTTCCAAAATAGGTATGAACATATTGTTTGATTATATTGTATATATATTAAACAACAATATGAATTTAAGACAAGTAAATTCAAATAAGAAATGAATTCTTATTTCTTTCTTTATTCCATAATAAGATTACAAATGAAGATATTTACAACCAGACAGAAAATTACAAAGAATATAGTCCAATAAAATGAGTCTTTATCAAATCATAGAAATATTGTTACAAGATTCTTTACAAAAAGAATAAAAGGAGATTACAATAAGAATCTATACTACCTATCTATTCCTATACTAAATCTTGAGAATCCCGACCTGTTCCTGTAAAATAAATAAACCACTCAAATAGAAACAAAAGATTAGTTGATTAGTTTTACTCTCAATGGTGAACAGTGAATTGCACTGTTCATATTACATCATAGAGTAATTGAAAGGGGCAAGTTTCACCGAAGTGTAGTATCTGTTCTTTTAAGCAAATAGCTTAGATAGCACATTATAAGCCAAGTGGAATAGTGGTAAGTTTCACCAGGTTAAGTAATAGTAAAAGGATGGGGAAGTTTAAACCGTAGTTACTTGATCTCATCCACAGCCAAAGCAAACAGTGAAGCAGCTCAGACACTAAATGCATGCATTGAGGTGTCGGCAGTAGAGAGCAAAGGAGCAGTTCAAATCACAGCAGCGTAGAGCAAAGCCAGCTTTGCTATCCACTTCGCGAGCAAGCCAACCACTATTTCTCACTAGCACATCCAAGAACAGCACCAGATCTTAGAACCATATCATTAGATCAAACCACTTTCCACCACAGAAAACCGAGGAAATCACCAACAAATATGGTGACTTGAGGAGGGGGATGTATTAGGTGGACAACAAGGCCACACAAGAGCAACAACACCAGTAGGAGCAATACAAGGCCAAGAGGAAGCCAACACAAATCTAGGGCTGCCACAAGCTAGAAGTAAAAGGCAACATCAAGACAAGGCTACCAGGGTATATCCCAACATTTTGATCTAATTATTTTCCATCTTACACATTCATTTTCTTGCAAGCACATGATAAGTGGACATATTAGATAGCAAATAATAAACAGCCAGATAAAGCATGTGTCTTGCACAGGTAGGGTCTCAGACCAACATCACTGACCCTATGATCTATCTTTAACTAGATAGATGCACATCACAGCTGCTGGTATGGGGCACATTCCTAGAAGGGTAGCACCTCTGTACCAAGAAGGTTCATGTTTTCTTGAGTTCAAGCTCAAGCATATTCTCTTCAAGAAAGATAATCATCTTCCTAAATGATTTAGGAATCATATATAGAAACTTTATTTTAGAAAAGACAGTAAAGATCAACACTGTCTATCACTAGGCCACACTATACATAAACCACTAAGTTTAATCATTTTCCTATAATCATATCTATATAAATCATCTCCTTACTAATCACAGAGCAGAGACTTGCACTAGATTTACATAGTAACAGGATTAAATCCTGAGACTGAACATATCAGTGCTTCAGAAGTAAGCAATTAACCAAGCATCGGTACAGGGAGCATCTCAGCTCAGCTCCATAGGAGTAAATCCACAACCACAACTTGAGCATCCACATTAAACTAAACATGCTTATACAGAGAGTTTTCTGATAGAGAATAGAGTAACAAACATGCTCAACAGAGATTGACACTACACTAATAGTAGATCAACATCAAGGGATTAACATAGGCAAGATTAACCCTAGAGTTATGCTAAATCACCATTGTAGGGGGAATGAACCCTAGAAATTTAGGGATGAACCCTAAATGGAGAAATCCATCGCAAGTGACCACATGGCATAGAATAGAGGCAAGGTAGAGCACATAGAAGAGAATAGGGCACTTACTCGAGGTCCTTGTAAAGTTATCGAAGAGGAAGCAGAAAGGAGGCCGGCGGCAGAGAGGTGGCGGCACGGGGAGCACCCGAGGGGGCGCTGCAACCCGCGCCTGCACACGGCAGTGGCGGCCATGGAAGAGCGGCGCCACGAGCACCACAACGTCAGCGAGGGAGCACCAGAGCACGACAGACCCAAACCCTAGCCACGACATGGGGATCAGTGCGGTCAGCGGAGAGCGCTAGTGCCAGATCGAGCGGGACAGCATTGAGTAGCAGCAACTTATGTGTCGCCTTGCACCGCGGCAATGGACACAGTGGCCTAAGGCGGCGGAATCACCCCCGGCGGTGGCGACATCGAGCGGCCAGAGAGGGTCACGCGAGAGAGAAGAGAGAAGAGAGTGAGCGAGTGAGTGCTATTAGGCCAGGTGTAGGCAGCCCAGAACTACCCAGATCATTTTGTCCAGCCCAAGCGGGTCGGGATGGGCCGGGCCAGTCCAGTGGGCCAGGCCCATGTTTTAAAAGAAGGACTTATATAAAATACCTAATTACAAATATATCCCTGGGATAAATTAGGCTCTAGAAAAATAAATAAAAATCCTAAAAATACACATAATATATTTATGAAATCACAAAAATAACCTCTATCCAATAAAAATACTAGATAGTAATTTTAAGAAATTAAATATAGATCTATTATTAAAATTATATATATACCTTGTGGAATTTTATAATAATATACAAAAACTTAAAATTGAATAAAATTCATTTTTAAGATTCAAAAGGGATGTACTATTATAGAAAAATACTAGTTTGTATTTTTGAAAAATAAATCAGTTGTGATAAAAATAAAGTTTTATTTCCTTAAAGGAATTTTAGTTAAAAATTTAAAAGAGTTAAAAATTAAATAAACTCATTTTTAAACTCTTAAAGTAATACTAGTTATTATAAAATGCTAAATATCAAGATAATATGAACTTAATGATTCTTGAACTATACTTTTCTTTTATTAATCAAAAGAAACATAAAACCATTATAAGGTGGGTAAAACACACAAAGAAGGAAGATAATAAATCATTGCATGACATTACTATGCATTGCATATTGCTTCTTTAAATATTGTCCTTACCGGGCAATAATGGTTTTCTATAGAAACCGGAGCTCAAAGTCAAGTGGAAGTATCCGACTTCACTACCTCGCAGTCATAAGGCAAGTTAATCACTTGCTCATGTCCTTTGAAGAGTCTTTATGAAAGTATATGAATATTGTGTGTTATCACCTATGTTCTAAAAGAGACAGAAAAAAGTATTTTCCCAAACAAATGAAATGCTATGATCATCCTAAGTGATGATAAATACTAAGAATTGCAGGGGAATCTAAGATTCCAATTGCAAAACAACTAGGACTTAATTACCCATGACATCAGTGATTCTAGCGCCGTATATTACGCGTTAACCATAAGATTTGGAATGGGACGGAGACGCCAGTTGTATCTTCTTCCTCTCGCATGCATTCGGATGGCCAGGTCGTGGTTGTTATCCTTGTAGCGTGCATTAATTGGTAATTCGTAGAGGATATGCAGCATATGGGTGGGAACCCTCAATGTCCCATGATAGTTCTAGCATCTAACGGTCTGTACCAACCATTGCCGTAATTCAAGATGTGGGCATGGCGTACACCAAGGGGACATGCGGGATGGCGAAGGGGGGTAGTGATTGGCTTGGATCATCTACTGGGCCCCATATCACGGAATTGTGGATGGGAAAGTATGCCCAATTGTGCAACAAGGATTTGGTCTCTTATGGGTAAAGCAACGCACCTCTGCAGAGTGTAAGAATTGTGACATGTTACTCCCTGTTCCGGGAAGGAGCTACAAACGCGGCAGAAAAGGAACTACATGAAGTTCTGGTCAACTTGTGAAGGCTGATGGGCATAGTTTTTGATAATAAAATCAATCTTTGAAGAAATGTTTACCAAAACTGCATAGTACCAAGGACTTATAGTCTGAGGTGGTAGTTAGAGCATCAAACTTCCCACCTTGCATATAGTGGACTTGTTGGGTAACGTTGTTACTCACCCTTTCCTTTGAACCCCTTGCTACGAAGGGCCAGGATAATGACCAGGTGTATGCTACGAGGTATAGAATGACGTCTACTATGAAGAGCCAGATCTGTCCGGTGGAATCGAAGGGGTGCACTACGGGATACACTGTGGAGCTGAAGACAATGAGTCAGAGTAGTTGTAAGGGCCGAGCATAGTTTCCTAGGTTGAGCCGAGCAGCACGAACCCTATAGAATAAGGTGTTGAGCTCATGTCTTTATTACCGTTGTGTTTTTCGTTCTTCCGCTGAACTTATGAAATAAGTTATTTGGGTATGCAAGTTTGAATTACTTGAAGTCTCGAACTTCTGGTATAGTAATAATAATGAAGTGTGTAAGTTTGTAATTTGGACCCGTAATGTCTTTGTTGTACCACTCTAAGGGATGTGATATTTACAGAATGGTGTTCTGTGGATGTCATGTCAATGACTATAGTATACTACAAATGCAGTGGTATGCTGGGTCACCGCAAACGCGTCACGAGAGGAGAGAAGAGGAAGAAGGGAGTGGGGTACTGGGTCGGGTGAGACCAGCCCAGTACAACCCTGGGGGTTTGACCAACCCTATTGGGTTGGGTCAGGCCGGGCTAGCCTAGTGGGCCAGGCCCAAGTCTTAAAATATGAATTACTCATTAAAAATAAAGAATTGTGTTTTTGGATAATAGAATATAGATTAAATATTTCTATAAACATAATTTCTTTATGGAATTTTATAAAAATAAAGAAAATACATAAAATTGAATAAAATTCACTTTTATGATCCTA
The DNA here is from genome assembly GCA_910589775.1 of Avena eriantha. Taxonomy (NCBI): domain Eukaryota; kingdom Viridiplantae; phylum Streptophyta; class Magnoliopsida; order Poales; family Poaceae; genus Avena; species Avena eriantha. Next base: position 22,381,690 of record OU342741.1, on the reverse strand, counting down.
AAGGGATATAATCTTTGGGAAAATACTAAGTTGTATTTTAGATAAATAAAATAAGTTTATTTAAAACAGAACATTTATTCCTTAAAGGAATTTTAAGGAAATATTAAAAAGAGTTAAAATTAAATAAAATCAATTTTTAAACACTTATAATACTAATGGTTATCATAAAAGTATTAAACTTAATATTTGTATGATTTGAGGAGTTTTTATTTATTAAATTTCTTTTATTGATTAAAAGTAATTAAAAACCTTTATATGGTGGGTAAAACACACAAAGAAGGAAAATAATAAATGCATTACATTACTATGCATAACATAATTGCTTCTTTAAATGTTGTCCTTACCAGGCAATAATGATGTTTTGTAGACTTCGAAGCTCAAGGTCGAGTGTAAGCATCCGACTTCACTACCTTGTAGTCACAAGGAAAATTCATCACTTGCTCATGTCATTTGAAGAGTTTTTCAGAAAGTATTTGCAAATCGTGTGTTATCACCTATGTTCTAAAAGAGACAGAAAAGAAGTATTTTCTCAAGAAAAAGAAATGTGATTATCATCCTAAGTGATGATAAATATTAAGAATTGCAATGGAATATACGATTCTAGTTGCAAAACAGATAGGACATAATAACCCATGACATCAGTGATTCTAGCGCCGTATAATACACGTTAACCATAATATCTGGAATGGGACAAAGAAGTCAGCTGTATCCTCACTTCGCATGAATCCGGATGCACAGGCGGTGACTATTATCCTCGTAGCGTGAGTATGTAATTCATAGAGGATATTTAGCATATGGGTGGGATCCCTCAACGTCCCATGGTAGTTCTAGCATCTATAACAGTATGTACTCACCATTGCCGTAATTCAACATGTGGGCATGGCGTACACCAAGGGGGCATGCGGGTTGCAGAGAGGGAAGTGATTGGCTTGGATCATCTACTGAGCCCTACATCAAGGAATTGTGGATAGGAAAGTACGCCTCATTGTGCAACAAGGATTTGGTCTCTTATGGGTAAAGCAACGCACCTCTGTAGAGTGTAAGAATTGTTACATGTTACTCCCTATTCTGGGAAGGAGTTACGAACGCGGCAGGAAATGAACTCCATGAAGTTCTAGTCAACCTATGAAGGCTGATGGGCATAGTTTTTGATATTAAAATCAATCTTTGTAGAAATGTTTACGAAAAATGCATAGTGCCAAAGACTTATAGTCTGAGGTGGTAGATAGACCATCATACTTCCCACCTTGCATATAATGAACTTGTTGGGTAACGTTGTTACTCACTCTTCCCTTTTATCCCTTGCTTAGACTCTATGGAGCCAGAGGATACCCCTATGTATGCTACCGAAGGCCAGTAGGATGTCTACTACGAGGAACCAGACCTGTCCGATGGAGTTGACGGGGTGGACTACGAGATATGCTACAGAGCTAATGGCAAAGAGTCAGAGTAGTTACCAATAGTTATTAGTACTTGAGTCGAGCCGTACAGCATGAACCTTATACAATAAGCTATTGAGATCAAGTTGTGTTATATCATTTGAATCTTTTGTTCTTCGGCTGAAAACATATGGAGTTAGATGTGTATGGATTTTAAGTTTGAACCACCTAAAGTACCGATCTTTTGGTATTGTAATAATATTATGTGTATGTTTGTAATTTGGACCCGCAATGTTTCTCTTGTACCACTCTGAGGGATGTAATATTTGCGGAACAGTGTTCCAGGAGTGTTATGTAAACAACTATAGTATACTACAACATGCAGTCATATGCTGGGTCACCGCAATAGGGGAGAAACCTCGTCCTGAAGAGCAGAGCAGGGCGTCATCACCTTGTTTGTCAAAGGGTGCAGGGACGCGTGGATCTGCCACCGTTGGGCTCTTTGAAGGGGTTCGTAGCAGAAAAAATCTTCCTGACTAGTGTAACACCATATGCCCAAGATCTATCTAGGAGTAATGCTTCAACGGAGAGAGACTTCGGTAACATACCCTTGTAGATCAGAAGTGAACGCTCATGCAGGAACCTGGATGATGTAGTCGTACACTAATTGACTTCAAGGCCGTGAAGATCCTCGCACGTCACCTCCTAGTTCTGTCACGACAGCTCCTGGCTCCATAACTGGCAGCGCCCCTAAGGACTCGCACACGTCTGGTGCTTGACGATGACTACCGTTGACATGGGTATACCCTACAGGTACTCCCAAATGGAGAACTCGAGTGAACCGCAGACTCTCGGTTGCTTGCGAGACAAGAAGAAGCCAAATATAGAAAGTTTAAGGGGAAAACCCTAACCTATAAACGACTCGACCTGCTACCCGAGACCTAGCCTATCTATATAAAGGCTAGGAGGGGGCGGCGAGGAGGACACACGCAACCCTAGTTTCCACAACTCTCGCTAGATTGCATCTGCGCGCCCCTGTAATCTTCGATTCCTTCGTTAATTCCAAGAGCCAACAAGCAGGAGTAGGGACCTCTACGAGGCCTGAACTTGGGTAAATCTTGCGTCCCTATGTGCTTGTTTGCTAGCCGACTGATGCCTCCAGCGCTCCCTCCATCTCCAAAACCCAAGTCCATAACAATGGGCATTGATGAGTTAAACCCTGGTCAATTGGCGCCGTCTGTGGGAATTGGGAGTGCTGATGTCGCCGCTTCTTCGGCCCCATCAACCGCGATCTACAACTCCACAATAGAGGAGATTCGCCAGCTCTTTGGCGTGTTCGACTTTACCGTCCACACGTCGGCCACTCGCCCTACTTTCGAGTCCGTAGGGGATGGAGTCAGCCTAGCAATTGGGAGCTTCCGCTTCCAGGTTGGTCAGATGGGCACGCTTCGCATGCCTGACCAGCCAACGACACCCGCGATCACTCTGGCGTCGTGGTTCCCGCCACCAATCGGCACCCTCAGCGAGCTCAACACCTCAGCAACAGCTGGGAGCACGGATAGCGACAACAGTCGCAGAGCCGATCCAGGTGACCTAGCAATGGAAGATGGAGTCTGCGGCTCGGGATCCGAAAGTTGCAGAAGAAACAGCTTCCCCAACCACTTCATGTGTGCTGTCATCAATGCTGGCGACACCGCCTCCAATCGAGAAAATGGTGGCAATGGATCTGGCACAGATCCGCCCAATGGTGGCATACCTAATGGCGGACCACCCAATGGCAGCCCCACCAACGGTGGCAATGGCGCGCCCGTTAACAACGAAGGGGCAGTCGAACCTCCAACCATGGTGAACGAGCACACTGGTGAACGTGTTGTGATTAGACTCAACGACAATGAGTGGGCCCGCTGCCGAGAAGCTCTGCGAGGCAATCCTTTACCCCCCCCCCCCCCCCCCCCGGCACGCTGCAGGACATGCTGATGGGCTGCCATTGGCTACTAAAGGAGGAGTATAGACGCCAGCTAGGCTCGAGGCATGTAAAAAAGCGGCGGATGAGTCGAGTCTTCGTCGAGCTAGGCTCTCCTCCCACGGAGGATCCTCCTCCAAGGGCAACGAGTACGTGGCCAACAAGAGGCGATCTCGGATGGCCCAGCTCACCGAGCAAGAACGCATAGAAGCCGCGAAAGTCCTCGATGTACTTCGGCTCTATGACAGTTGACACGCGGGGCAACGTGGTCCCAAAGACACCGCAAGCCGCGGTGACAACGGCCACCATGTATCTCCTCCACAACCAGCCACCAGCTGGAGATCCGTGTGCGGCAATGCGCCGATCTATGATCGTGGGCTTGGGATTAGTCGAGGCCGCTCTCGACAAAGAGCCAACGCTGGAGACGAAGAAGGGCAAAGCTCTAGCAAAATGTTATTCCTCACCTTCATCCAGCGACGACAGTTACGATCTGTCTCGACGTCGCCACTCACGGCGGCATGATCGCGATTATGATGTGCGCGATGACCTCACGCAGTGCAAAATCGACAAATCAAGGGCAAGACGCGCTCGTTCGACTGACTCCGAAGAGGACGAGACTAAACTCTGCGGTGCCAGATCCTTCAGCAGGGCCATCAGGCAGAAGCGAATGCCTAAAGGTTTCAAACTCCCGTTGGAGAACCCAAAGTTCGATGGCCTACAAGACCCAAAGATCTGGTTGGAGGACCACATCTCCTCCGTCAGACTACATGGCGGGAGTCGAAGCACAGCCATGCAATGCCTGCAGCTACAGCTGCAGGGCACCACCCGCGCATGGCTCAACAACCTCCCGCGTGTATCCATTCGCAGCTGGGAAGAGCTGGTTTATAGCTTTGTAAGCAACTTCAAGGGCACTTACAAAAGGCCCGCATCAATCGAAGAGCTGAGGAGCTGCCAGCAAAGGTCAGGCGAGTCGCTACGCTTGTACATCCAAAGGTGGTCCATCATCAAGAACTCCACAGAAAACATCTCGGAGGACCACGCAATCGACGCATTCAACGGTGGTGTTCGCCGCACAGAGCTCAGGGAGGAGCTGGGCCGCTCAAATCCCAAGACAATCGACCACCTGATGGAAATTGCGAATCGGTGGGCCGATGGAGAGGATTTGGTGAAAAACCGCACCTACTCCGACGACGACGACGACCTCGAGCGCAAACGCGACCGTCGAGGCAAGCGGCGAATGCGCGTCTATGATGACCGTGACGACGTCAACATGGTTGCAGCCGGCTACGCCGACAAACGCGACGACAATCGCAACAATGGCTATCGCAGCGGTGGATACCGCGAGTCCAGGAAAACCACGCAGGTGTGGCAGCACCACACTCGCGAAGAGGCACCCGCAATAACCATCAAGGACAAACTTTCTGGGCCATGCAACATCCACTTCTACATCGACAAGCACGACGGCAAGAAAAAATCCAGCCACCTTCTCAAAGACTGCTGCGAGTTCCTCAAGCTCCACGAGGGTCTGGCTCGGATGAATCGCGATGCAGTCAACATGGGCTATGGAGTGGCCCAGGCGTCGTGGCACACGGAGCTCCTCCACCACCGCCCGGAATACCACCACCCGCGGCTGCACCGGTCCAGAATCACGGTGGCGAACCATACCCATGACCCGTGGGCAAGATGGGGATGATCCAAAAAGGGCGTCCCTCAAATCGAGTGCAGAAGGCCATCACTCGCCAAGTCAACTTGGCGATCAACTCTCCACCTTCCACCACTGAGTACCTCAGTGGAAGCGACTCCTGCATCACCTTCGACTGGCGTGACCACCCACGCCAAGTCCCTCGTCTGGGCCACTGTCCCCTCGTCCTCGAGGCGCAGATTGGGGGCTTCGATATGAGCCGCGTCTTCATGGACGGCGACAACGGCATCAACCTAATGTTCGCAAGTACCTTTCGTGCAATGAGGGTCCCTCTGACGTGTCTGGAAGTTTCAAACACAACGTTCCACGCCATCATCCCAGGGAAAGGTGTATATCCCCTAGGCAAAATCAACCTCGACATCCTCTTTGTTACACCGCAAAATATTCGGCGAGAGCACATCGACTTTGAGGTCGTCGATTGGCCGTCACAATATCACTGCATCCTCGGATGTGTTGCGTTCGCAAGGTTCATGGCAGTGCCACACTATGCTTACCTACAGATGAAGATGCCGGGCCCAATTGGCGTAATCACAATCAATGGCAACTTCATGAGGTCCGACAGTTGCGATAGGGAATTTAGCAGAATCTCTCAGTCCTTCGGAATGCAGGAGGAACTCACAAGATTAAAGGAGTCAATAGACAACAGTATGCCTCCTCTGAGCTGGCCAAGTTCACCCGACCTGTCCTTCGACTCGTCGGTGCACACGAAGAAAATTCAGGTCCACCCAACGGACCCGACCAAGACGACCCTCATCGCTAACAACTTGAGTTCCACATAGGAACTCGCGCTCGTCAAATTCCTCCATTAGCACTGGGAAATCTTTGCCTGGTGTCCAGCGGACATGCTAGGGGTTCCCAGGGAATTCGTCGAGCACGCACTCAACGTCAACCCAGACGCAAGGCTAGTCAAGTAGACAATTCGGCGACTATCTGAACCAAGGGCAAAGGCGGTAGGAATGGAGATCAACAAACTCCTCGACGCCAAATTCATACGCGAGATCAAGGAAAGTACTTGGCTCGCCAACATGGTGCTAGTACCTAAAAAAGACATGGATATCCTGCGGATGTGCGTGGACTTCACCTCCATGAACAAGCACTGCCCAAAAGATCACTTCCCGCTGCCGCGAATCGACCAAATCATCAACTCCACCGTGGGATGTGAGCGTCTATGCTTCCTCGACGCCTACTCAGGCTATAACCAGATTCGAATGAAGGAGGAAGACCAAGAGAAAACGGCATTTATGACGCCTTTTGGTGTGTTCTGCTACAACACAATGCCCTTCGGGCTCAAAAATGCAGGAGCCACCTATCAACGGTGCATGCAGGCTTGTCTCAAGTACTAACTTGGTCGCAACATCCAAGTCTACGTTGATGACATCGTCATCAAAACAAAAGAGGAAGCCTCGCTAATTGATGATTTACGCGAGACCTTCGCCAACCTCGACCGCTACCGGATTAGGCTCAATCCGGACAAATGCGCCTTCGGCGTACCATCTGGGCAACTACTCGGATATCTCACCTCCGCGAGAGGGATTCAGGCGAACCCGAAGAAAATAAAAGCCATACTGGCCATGGAGAAGCCGAAAAACGTAAGAGGCATCTAGCAGCTGGCTGGGCGAATAGCGGCGCTCAGTCGATTCATTAGTCGAATGGGTGAAAAGGCACTGCCCTTCTACCAACTTCTCCGCAAAACTGACAAGTTTGAGTGGATCGACGAGGCGCAGGAAGCATTTGAAGACCTCAAGCGTCTACTATCTACCTCGCCAGTACTGGTGACTCCACGCGAAAAGAACCATTGTTGCTATACATCTCCGCCACCAACCAGGTGGTCAGTACAGTGCTTGTGGTGGAACGAGCCGAAGAAAACAAAGTCCACGGGGTGCAGCGCCATGTCTACTACCTCAGCAAGGTGCTCACGCCAACAAAGCAGCAGTACCCGCACTATGAGACACTGGCATACGGTGTCTTCATGACAGCCAGGCGACTGCACCACTACTTCCAAGAGCACCCAATCGTGGTGGTCAACGACGCCCCGCTTGGTCATATACTCAACAACCCCGATGGCACCGGACGAGTCGCGCTTTGGGGAATCGAGCTGTCTCCACGAGACATTACATACGAAAAGCGTGACGCGATCAAATCGCAAGTCCTCCCTGACTTCCTCGTGCACTGGATGGAGAACTAGCTCCCCGAAAATCCAGATATGTCTTACCTCTGGACGATGCACTTCGATGGATCCAAGCGTAAGGATGGGGTTGGCGCAGGTGTCATACTGACATCGCCCTAGGGAGACAAGCTGAAATACATTCTACAAATGCAGTTCACTGCCTCCAACAACGAAGCTGAATACGATGCCCTGTTGCACGGGATGCGGATGGCAAAAGCCTGCGGCGCCAAGAGGGCCATCATCTACGGCGACTCCAAGCTGGTCGTCAACCAGACAATGCACGAGTGTGACGCGCTGAACGACAATATGATCGCCTACCGCGACCTCTACGACACACTCGAAGGGGACTTTGACGGTTGTGAGCGGCGGCACGTAGGCTACGAAAGCAATGAAGAGGCGGACGCACTCGCCAACATTGGCTCCACCTGCGCCCCCATACCACCTGGGGTATTTCTCGAGCGTATCTGCGAACGCTCAATCAAGCCAAAGGCCACAGAGAAGAAAACAAGCACAACAACGGACTCGGGGGGCTACGCCACCCAATGAGCCAATGGCACTCGACGACCTGGAGCTTGACACAGGACTCGAGGGACTAATCGGGGTCATGATGATCGAGCCATCTTGGACTCAACCCTACATCACATATCTTCTCAGCAAGAGGCTGTCGGATGACCCGACTGACGCGCGACATATCGCACAGCGATCCAAGGCATTCCCCATCATCAACGGAGAACTATACAAGCGCAACATCACAGGAGTACTCCAACGGTGCATCTCCAACACGGACGGAAGGGCCGTCCTCTTCGACATCCATGAAGGGACTTGTGGGCACCATGCCGGCAATCGTGCCTTCGTCGCCAAAGCTCTACAAGCTGGATTCTACTGGCCCACGGCCATGCGCGACGCCAAGGACATCGTCTAGAGATGCAATGCTTGTCAGCAATTCACGGACAAACCTCACGCACCTGGTGCGGAACTCCGGCCAATACCATTGGCTTGGCCCTTTGTGCAATGGGGACTCGACATGGTCGGCAAGCTCCCAAAGTCCTCGCAAGGAGGCTACGTCTACCTCCTGGTCGCAGTCGACAAATTCACCAAATGGATAGAGGTCATGCCGGTGACAAACCAGTCAGGAGCCAGTGCCGTCAAGTTCTTCGAGTCCCTTGTCTATCACTTCGGAGTGCCACACATCATCATCATGGACAATGGAACGAACTTCACCTCTAAGGAGTTCCAGGGTTTCTACGAGAACCTGGGAATCAACGTAAGCTATGCCTCCGTAGCTCATCCACAGACCAACGGTCAAGTCAAAAAGGCCAATGGCCTCGTCTGTGGTGGAATCAAGAAGCGACTCCTCCGGCCACTCGAGCAAGACGCTGGATGTTGGCCAGACGAGCTGCAGTCCATACTTTGGAGCCTGCATACAACCCCAAATAGCGCCACGGGATATACCCCGTTCTTCATGGTGCACGGTGCCGAAGCAGTGCTACCCGCAGAAGTACGCTTTAAAGCCCCACGGATAGTCGCGTACATCGAGCAAGAGTCAACACTTGCACTCGAAGACTCCATCAATCTCCTTGATGAGGCATGGGATATCGCAGCAGAAAGATCGACGATCTACCAGCAGAACCTGCGCAACTACCACAGCAGAAGGCTACGCCCTAGATCCTTCGTCGAAGGAGACCTGGTCATGCGACTGAAGCAGCAAGGTTACCTCAAGCTCGAGTCCCCTTGGGAGGGACCATATGTGATTACAGAAGTAATCCTAGGTGGCGCCTATCGCCTCAAAGATTTTGAGACAGGAGTCGCATACTCCAACCCCTGGAACGTCGCGCAACTGCGGTGCTTCTACCCCTAGTCCTATTTTTTCTTACATTACAAATAAGGCTATTCAGCCAGGCTACTTAGCCACACATTGTACCTCGTACTGTTCTGCGAATAACATAAAGCTAAGTGCCCTGAAAACTCTATGTTCTTCTTTATTTTTCTGGCAATATTTTCACTCGGGGGCCACGCCACCCTTTACATATTCGTTCTACAAACAAGCCGCAATATCCTGAGTAGCTGACACAATACCAATCGAACCCTTGATAAAACACCAACCCAGTTGCAACGCACCTGACAGGTTGGCAAGCTGTTGAGATAAAACAAGTCAGGCTAACGAAAAGGAACTACCGAGTACAAATACACTCACAAAACATATAAGCTAGCAAGCTCTTTACATATCAATTCATTACATATATCCACACAAACTTTTACAACACTGGTATACTTATGTGCAGGATACAAATCAAACTACTACTGTAGCAGAAGAACGTTTGTCTGTTCCTCAAAGAAGTCGACAATTTCCTCTGCTGGACGATCCACCGCCTAGTAATGAGGAACCATGTTCCAGGTCGAACCTGCCGGTGGAGTCGGCGGCCTAGCAGCAACAGCCTCAATGTCCACATTAGGCCTAGGCAGTCGCACTAGCGATAAAGCAGCCTTGGCACCAGCCACTAACTGTTACCGCACGCACTCACGAACTGCACTCAAATCCTGGAATCTCGCCAGGAGAGCCAACAGGCTTGAAGGGACAGCGTCCAGTGGAAACATCGTTTGATAGATGTGCCTAAGGCACGACTGCGCCTTCTTCAGAAAATGAAGCACTCGAGAAGCACGAACTTGCAGGGTCGCAAGTGTAATTGCACGGTCATGATCCACCCAGAAGTACCCACTTGCCTGCAGCTGCTCCTAGGTCAAATCATGCATTCAAACAGCGATCCAGTCTTTTTCATCCTGTGGATGGCGAGCACTGACAACTACACCACACAGAAAGCAAAGTGTGAAAGACAGGCATCGCCATGACTGACTAAAGGAAAAGATAAGAGGATAGAAAGCTATCATTTGAACTGCTCATTCAGCTGGGCCACCTCCTCCAATAGGTACTTCTCACGAGCAGAGGCTTTCTCCGCCTTCGACTTCTATACATCGGTGCTACCATGGAGGATGGGCAACTCACGCTCCAGTTGTTTAATACGATCGCGGAGTCGCGAAAGCAACGACAACTCCTCCACCTTCGTACGAGGCTGCGCCAAGTTCTCATCGGCAGAGGGAGGATCATATGGATCACTCGAAGGAGCACTCGATGTACCCTACCACGAATCAAGCAAAAAGCAAATAAGAGACCAAGAATACATTTGGCAAAGGGCATATATGCATTCAGACATAGGAAAAGTTTCGATTGGGACACCCCCACAAAATCATTGTTCGATAAAGCAAAAGGCTAAACCACTTCAACTATTACTAATGAAGACTAAGGCGCAACATGTTTCTTCGACTTGGACTTAGGCCTCAGGGGCTTCATCGCATCCGTGGCAGTCTCCGACGCCACGGACTTGCCGGTAGTACCCCGAGAAGCCACAGCCTTCACAGCTTTCGCTTGACGCCGCTCTTTGGAGTACTTGGCGAGTGTCTCGATAAGATGGGGACCGTAATTTTTGCATTTACCATCATAGGGAGAAAAAACTACCTGCTGGCCTCCAGCGTCGACAAGCATCGCCTTAGAGATAGCTGCGGGATCCATCTCCACGCCATGGGTCTGCGCCATTGCGAGTGCCATGGTGGCACCGATGGAGCGTTGCGAATGTTTTAAGTCCCCGGGAATTCCTCCAGCCAGGGATTCCACCAAGTCGCCGAGGTTGTCCATCATCCTAGCCTTGGGAGTCAAGTCCTCATGGATGCGACTGAGCACATCCTTGGCCTTCCCCAGTGTCTCCTAGAGGGAAACGCTGCGGTCCTCGACTATGGCGATGCCACCAGCAAAAGCATCCGCGCGGCGCACATATTGGGCATCAAGACTCAAGCCGCTGGCATCTGCATACACAAAGGCATTAGTACAACAATCACACGTCAAAGCACAGAAGAGCAAGACATATCTAGATGAAAAAGTCATACCTGAGAGGGACTTGGCAATCGAGATAAGCTGCTCCTCGAACATCTTCTCCCTCTCAGCAATGGAGGCAAGGAGATCTTGTTCTCGCTTCCGTGACTCCTCCAAGGCTGCGACTGCCTCGTCATGATTCTTCGTCGCCACGGCCAATGTCTTCTCCAATGAAGCAGCATGGCGAAGTAATTCATTATGCTCAGCTGCAACATACAAAGAGTGTTACCAAATCGAATCAATAATATTCGCAAAAGACAAAGACAAAGTCAAAACTGACTTTTGATAATGCGATGGCAATTGTCCAGTCGTGCATGCTGTCGACCCATCTTAAGGACCTGCTCCGCCAGGCGGGCGGCTTCCTTCACGATGAGCTGCATCTGAGACATTTCAAGTTCAAGTAAAGCACGCCAAGAATAAATTCGACTGCCAACTACAAAATACTTACATGATCCTCCACAGACTCTAAAGAAGGCTGTTGCACAGTCATACGGGTAACCATCTAATGCTCCCCAGCATGCGGGGAACTCGATGAGTTATGCCCGGAGTGGGCCGCCAATGGAGGAGAAGGAGACCGCGAAGCCACCTTCTTGGACTTGGAGTCCGCGACTTCGGACTCCTTCAAAAATTGGACGTCGTCAGAAGACGAGATCTCCACTTGACTGAAACACAAAATCAAACAAGAGCTTCAAGACAGATGACAAGTCAAAGAAGAAACCAAAACGAATTCGTGAATACAAAACTTACCAGTCAAATCTATCAAGATCGAAGGACTGCTCCTCTGACTCTGATGATTCCTTTGGCAGTTGAAGCTTCTTTCGAGCGGGAGGAGCCATAGAGTGCACAAGAACGGCGGGTATCGGCTCCTCCGCACCGATAGATGGGACCTCTGGAGTCGAAGGAGATGAAGCATCTGAATCCTTGATGCGGGAACGCTTGCGAGTGTCCGGACCATTGGACTCGGGGGCTTCCTCCTCCTCTTCAAGTGGGACGGCGATTCCAACTCGTCCTCTTCATCTAATTTGTGAGGAATAACCCCCTCAGGAAGAGGGGGCAAATTGGGAGACACCTTTCAATCCTGCATTTAGAAAACAATTCATTATACATCAAGAAACTAGAAGCAATCGACAAATCAAGCTACTTATATCACAATTCTACCTCAAGAGGAGGGTTAGAGGCATCGAAGGGAGGTACGACTGGTTCGCCTGGGAGAACCTCCTTGATGGTGTACTTTGTCACCAGTCGCTACGTCTTATCTACTTCACCCGCGGAAATGCCATCAGCAGATACGCGAGTGGCATCGTCCGCACTAGCCCATTGGAACATGGGGTGGACTCTGGCCTGTAGAGGCTGGATGCGACGGCGCAACCATGTGCAAATGAGGGCGGCGCCTCCCTTTTCTTTACCCATGCGGCTCTCGAGGTTGCAGACACGCTTGTACAACACTTCCGTCTCCTCAGACTCGTCAGGCATCACCACGTTCTTCCAAGAATGCCTCCTCCTGCATGGAGTCGCGGGATCGAAGGGTGCGAGTCCGTAGTGCTCTCCTCTGCCTTTTGGTCGTGGATGTAGAACCACTTGTCTCTCCACGCTTGAACAGATGCCATGAGCTTGATATCTAAATATGTGGTGGAGGATTCGACATGGATTCCACAGCCCCCTACGTCATTGACTACGGAACCAGATGTCGACTGGTGCTTCAGCTTGAAAATCCTCTTAAAGAGGCCAAAGTGTGGCTCGATTCCGAGCCAGCACTAGCAAAGTGTAATATAGCAGGCGATGTGGAGAATAGATTTGGGGACAGCTGGTGCAGCTGGAGCCTGTAGAAGCAAAGGAGGCCCTGAAAAAAGGATGTAGGGGCAGAGAAAGACCGCGGATGATGAACGCTATGAACATCACCCAGAAACCAGCAGGAGGACAATGAGTTACCTTGCCACCTGGCACTCGCGAGTCATCCACCACGAGTGACAGAACCCCATCTTGACGCAGGAGACGGAGCTTGGAGGATTTGATGATGGACGCGTGCCACGCACCATTGGTGATGCGGGTATCCGCGCCCTTCTTCTTCCCGGCGCCAGTGGCGCTGGTGCCCACAATGGTGGAGCCGCCCTTCTTCTTGGTAGCAGCAATGGCGGCGACGAACTCAGCGGCGGTGCCTCCCTTCTTTTCCTCCATCTTGTGATGGCGGTGCAAGCGGAGGAAGTAGCTCGGACACACATGGAGTTGGTCTAGCGCCACGAAAAGGATGAGCTCTAGCAAGCACAGAGTAGCAGCAATGGCAATGGAATCACAAGCAGAGAAAGGGCAGATGGGAAAATTACCGCAGCTGTGCTGCTACTTAACCCCCTTGCGGATGCCATCCAACGGCCAGCAGAAACCCTACTGGACGCGTGGCGCACATCGCGGTCGACACATGGAGAGGCCAAAACACGAATCGTCCCCCACTATGTCCATTACGCGCGGAAATTGAGGAGACGCAATTAAAACGAAAGATTACGCACACCTGGTCAAATCAAAGTTAGGAAGTGGGACCCACCACTCGTCATGTCCCATCAAAGCTGCTCACGCGGGCAACTGTGGTCATCACATCGTCAGCACTGATGTCATCAAGATGAGCACTAGAAGACTTTGACTACTTTAGTCCTTGCTCGAGTCTTCGACTCCACCAAGCACTCGGGGGCTACTCCCATAGGGAGCGCTGGTCGCACACCCTATGATTTTCTTTTTACGCAGGAATATGAACATTCAAAGCATACCCAACCACTCGAATCTATGATTCGACTATGGATCATGGGTTACTCTCATAGGGAGTGCCGGAAGCAAATTCGACTGAAACAAGCAACAAAAGACGACAGTAGTCGCAAAATTTTAGTCCCTGCCTGAGTCTTCGACTCAACCAGGCACTCGGGCGCTACTCCCATAGGGAGCGCTGGTCGCGCACCCTATGATTATTTGTACACCGTACTAACTGTTGATAACATCCACACTCGAATGCTTGGCGACTCCACCTCATATTTTCCCTACAAAGAGACTGCGTCTTCTAGGCCACTCGAATCATCTCCGCGATGATCAAAAATTCGAATGCCGCGCTTACAGCGTGAAGATAAGAACTGAATAAGGCCTGGCAATGCACCTATTGCGCACTACCAGAAACATATCCGTACCTACAGGTATGATGAACATGTTGGAGATATGCCCAAGAGGCAATAATAAAAGTGGTTATTATTATATCTTTGTGTTTATGATGAATGTTTACATCCCATGCTATAATTGTATTATAAGGAAACACTAATACATGTGTGTTTTGTAAACATAAGAGAGTACCTAGTAAGCCTCTTGTTGAACTAGCTTGTTGATTAATTGATGATCATGGTTTCCTGATCATGGACATTAGGATGTGATTAATAACAAGGTTATGTCTTTAGGAGAATGACATGATGGACACACACCCATAGTAAGCCCTGCAGAATTCTCTACTCCACCACCACCACGCCGTCGTGCTGCTGGGATTCCGTGGAGAAGATCTACCTCCGCTGCTCGCTGGAACGAGGAGAGGAAGGTCTGCTTCGACTCCGCACGTGTGACCGACTGCGGAAGCGCTGCCGAAACGCGGTGCCGGAAGGATCGTCCACTTGACCGATTGCGGAAGCGCTGTCGAAACGCGACGCCGGAAGGATCGTCCACACGATCTTGAGATCGGCAAGTGATCGACTACATCAACCACGAGATCTAATCTCGTTAACGCTTTCAGATCTACGAGGGTTAGTTCCTATCTATCTCGTTGCACATGTCTAATAGATTAGATCTTGGCTTTTATCTAGATTAGATCTGGGTTTTGTTCGTTCTTGCGGTAGAAATTTTTTGTTTTCCATGCTACGAACCCATCAGAACATGCCTTGACGGACGCGTCAAGTGCTCATACGCATACACTGGAATTCGACTCATGTAAGACCTCCGTGGCTTGAGTCGAATTACGCGAGCACTTTTCCGAATTCGAGTTCGGGGACTCGGGTTTGAGTAGATTGCGTTGTTTTGCCCTAAGGCAGTTAACTGATACCAATACATCAATTAAATCAGGCACGCATATCAACAATCCCTATGACATGAACTGAGCAGTCGAAAAAATACTCAATCATGCATTTGAATGTCTTCATAAAGTCCCTAGTCGAATCTACGATTCCACTGGACACTCGGGGGCTACTGACATGGGTATACCCTACAGGTACTCGAGTTTGGTATATACGGCCTGAATACTGTGGAAGCCCACGGTGTTGCCAAGGCCCAAATAGAGAACTCGAGTGACCCGCGGACTCTCGATTGCTTGCAAGAGAAGAAGAAGCCAAAGATAGAAAGTTTAAAGGGAAAACCCTAACCTGTAACCGACTCGACCTGCTACCCGAGACCTAGCCTATCTATATAAGGGCTAGGAGGGGCGGCGAGGAGGACACACGCAACCCTAGTTTCCAGAACTCTCGCCAGATTGCATCTGCGTGCCCCTGTAATCTTCGATTCCTTCGTTAATTCCAAGATCGAACAACCAGGAGTAGGGACCTCTATGAGGCCTGAACCTGGGTAAATCTTGCGTCCCTGTGTGCTTGTTTGCTAGCCGACGGATGCCTCTAGCGCTCCCTCCTTCTCCAAAACCCAAGTCCATAACAATGGGCATTGATGAGTTAAACCCTCGTCACCCGTTCTCCCTGATCCAGCTAGAATGTGGAGGTAGATCTTCTGGCCGGAATCATCGCAGTGAAGCAGTCACTTGCACGCGTAGTCCTTACTTGGGACTGTGATTGCAAGAGCGAAGAGAGAGAGAGAGAGAGAGAGAGGGAGAGATAAATTCCCTAAGGAAAATATCTTAGAGAATATTTGGTGTGTACTTTTCCCTCCCATATATACATCTATATATAGGGGAAAATATGCCACCACCTTCTTTAAAGTCCTGGGGTGGGACTAAACCAAGGATAGGTGGGAGGAGCACATGCACGATGGGAAGAGGGTTGACCGGCCGATCGGATGCGCTCGACGCGTGACCCATGAGGGATGGTGTCGTGGGAATGGCCACGATAGTCACTACCGGGGGTAGCGATTGAGTCGAATGAGTCAAAGGAGAGTAAGCCATCCACGGTATGAATTGGAAGCACACAGGGATTTACCTAGGTTCAGCTCCTCCCCTTCCCTCATAGGTTAAAGAGCCTACTTCCTGCTAATTTATATTGGTATGGAGTGATTACTATCTGGGGTTGACCCCCGATAGGGTGAAGGTAGTGTATAAAATGTGGTTGAGAGGATGACCAAGATTAAGGTTGACCTACTGATGGCGCAATGCACGGCGCCCAAAAAAGTGCTGGTGCATGGTTGATGTAGAGCTCGTTGGGAACCCCAAGAGGAAGGTATGATGAGCACAGCAGCAAGTTTCCCTCAGTTATGAAACCAAGGTTTAATCGAACCAGTAGGAGCAAGGAAACACCTCAAAGGTGATACTAGCTGAGCTTTGGTAGGGCGCACTACCGGTGCTAGTAGCAACGTGGAGACCTGCACAACACAACCACAAAACTTTGTCCCCAACTTGCGATGAGGTTGTCAATCTCACCGTGTTTTGCGGAAAACAAAGGATTAAACGTATCGAATGGAAAGAAGTAAAAGTTTGCAGAAAGTAAACACAAAGCAGTAAACAGTTGTAGATTATATGTAAAGTAAAAGGACCGGGATCCATAGTTCACTAGAGGTGGCTCTCCTTAAGATAGATAACATGCTAGGTGAACAAATTATAGCGGGGCAATTGACAAACACTGAGAAAGAAATACATGCATATACTAATCATCTTGACTCCTCTGAGACTTGATTGGGCATTACAACATAATACATAGACCGCCATCCAACTGCATCTATGACTAATAATCCACCTTCAGGTTATCATCCGAACCCCCTCTAGTATTAAGTTGCAAGCAACAGATTATTGCTTTACGAACTGCGTGTAAAGTAAACAATACGATTGTTCTATGAACAAAGGATTGTTGTTTTCTCCCTAGTAGCAACAACACATCTAGTACCTTAGATATTTATGTCACTTCCCCAGATTACCAGAGGCATGAACCCACTATCGAGCATAGATACTAACTCTTGGAGTTGCGAGCATCTACTTGGCCAAGATAGCTACTAACAACGGAAAGTATGCAAGATCTCAAATAACAAAGACATGATAGAATCAATAATCAATCTAAAATAGCATCTCAATATCCATCGGATCCTCGCAAACACAACATGTATGAATTACAAATAGATGATCTTGATCATGAACGGAGCTCACAAGATCTAAACATGAAAGCACAAAGGAGGAGAAACCAGCCATCTAGCTACTACATGGATCCGTAGTCCAAGGATGAACTACTCACGCATCACACCAGAGGCTTGCATGGTGATGAAGAAGGCCTCCAGGGTAAAATCCCCTCTCCGGCAGGGTGCCGGGAAGAGCTTCAGATCCCTCCTGATCTAGGGATGGAGATGACAGTGGCTATAGACTCTTTCGTGGATTTTTGATCGGGTACTTAGGGTTTTCGTCCCGAGGGCAATATATAGGCGGAAGGAGAGGCCGAGGGGGTGTCGGGAGCGGCCACACCACCCCCTGGTGCGGGCCAAGCCTGGTCGCGCGGCCAGGTGGTGTGGTGGCTCCCTGGCCCTTCTCCGTCTCGTATTCTGGCACTTGATCACTTCCGGAAAAATAGGCACTTTGGCTTTTGTCCCGTCCAATTCCGAGAATATTCATTTTCTGACTTTCCTGGAACCAAAAACAGCAGAAAACATGCAGCTGGCACTGTGGCTCTTGTTAATAGGTTAGTCCAAGAAATCATATGAAAAGTACTCCAAAGTTAGAACAAAACACAAGAAAGTGGATAAAACCAAGCATGGAACATCAAAAATTATACATACATTTGCAATGTATCAACATCCCCAATCTTAACTCCTGCTCGTCCTCGAGTAGGTAAGTGATAAAAAGAAAGAATAATTTTTGAGGTGACATGCACCATCAAAGACTTGATCAATGTATTTGTAAAACATTCAAAGCTGGGATCATAGTACTTCAATCATAACATGAAAGACAAAGTTCTAGCAATAAGCAAAGAAACTATGATGCAACATGAAAAGGCATAAACAAAAGATTCATGAATAACAATGCTTTGCAAGACGTTTGTTTGTTTCACATAAAGAAAACATAGCATAATAGTATTCAGCTTGTCCCTCAATAGAGTAGCAAATATAAATGCATAGGACACCTTCAAAGTTCATAAGAGTGACTAGATACAATAGTTTCAAACAAGCAATAACAAGTTATGCATCAATCAACTAGTCTTAGGACAATGCACATAGAACTAAGAATGGCCACTATGCTCTCAAAGTAGGTGCATAAAGATAGAAGGTGGAGACTCAATATAATGGTGGAAGAAAAGCCTTTTGTAAAAGGAAGTAGGGATTCAAGTCTCATAAAGAGCTTCCAAAAATTATGGTACTTATAGCTTTCAGCTCTCATTGCCCCTATCATAAGCATCTTGAAGTGATTAAGGTTAAAGTGAACAAATTATGGTGTACATGCTTGACGATGTATAAGTCAGAAATCTCATGTCCCTTGTATACGAGGGCCGCTCCTCATGCTACTCAAGTTTAGTCACCGGCAAGTTCTTGTCATCGTAAGTATATGTGTATCATTGAGAACCGCCAACGGGGTACCCCTTGCCCGATGATACGGAAGAATCCCCATATCAAAATGATAAGGCAAGCAGACAACGAGCATCTCAGCATTCTTCTTATTTACCATGGGAATATGGTGCTTTTTTATCTCTTTCCTCTTTTCATAGTATCTCTTTTTTCTTTTTCTTTTCTCTTTTTTTTCTCAATATAGGACTCTTTTTTATAAGAAGAATGCTTCATGGACAACTCATTATGGTTACGCTGCAGGTTTCCACCATGTCAGCATGGATTAGACCAGCGGCCCAGGCGTTTCTCTAACACATATACATAACTCCATGGGCTCCCCTTTCATTTCAAACCGACGACATCCATATACAAAAGAGCATGATATCAACTAGGTACAAGTACCAAGTGCAATGTTGAAAGCGTTCCCCATGAAAGCATGGTTCTGCTAATTCCCGACAAATAAGTGCAAGCATATACAACATAGAAGACACAATGGTTCAAGTTTATTAAGGGCAAGTAAAGTAAAGTGTGCCATCAAGTTCGTGAGAGCTTTAATCACTAGTTTTCTCATAACAAGTGGAAGGTAAACAAAAGCATGAACATACTTGGAATAGCATAAGCTAGTAGGTAGGTATGGTGGACTCTTTGGAATAACTTGGTTTAGGGAGATGGATGCATGAGTGGAACTCATACTTTGTTGTGGAGGCTAGCAAAAGACTGGGAGTGACAAACTAAGAGAGCAATGATGGCCATAATCATGCAGAGCGACAAAACATCATTGATCAAAGCATAAAGTGATACTACAAGTTGAAAACTAAAGGATCATAAAGGCTATGGTGACTTGAGATAGTCATAACATGGTGTAAGCATGCGCCCAGTCAACCCAAATAAAGCATCAAAGGAGAATACCACTATACTATGCTTTAATATGCTAAAACAACGCATGATTCATCCAAGGCACATTAAGTAATCTCAATTGTTTATAACAAGTCATGCTACAGCAAATAATACTAAGCATAAATCCAAAACAATATCAAGCATGGCATGACAAAGCATAGGCCACAGTCAAAAACGAGCTCTTTTTACCACATAAGCATGAACTTTCCTACTCTTTTCCAAACCAAACAAAACTATTTGCAAACCAATGTATGAAATAGGGGGTCCAACCAATTTATTCAGCAAACTAAGCAAACCAAAGCAAACGAAAACGAAAAATAAGACGCTCCAAGAAAAACACAACTGTACATGAAACAATAAAAATGAAGCGTTTGGAAGAAACCTAGGATTTTTATTGATGAAGAAGGGGATGCCTTGGGCATCCCCAAGCTTTGACGCTTGTACTTCTTAGATATTTCTTGGGGTGACACGCGTGGCATCCCCAATCTTGAGTTTTAGTCCATCCTTCATCTCATTACTCATTCCTTCATACACCTGAAATTTTTCCTTCATACAAAACTTCACACAATCTTTATTAGCAACATTAGTGCACTTAAGATAAATAAGTCTCAAGGTTTAGTTCTAAGAGCAAATAAACTTCCATTAGAACACTAGCTACTGTAGCACTTCCTTCAAAAAGCTCAATTCCCCAAAAGAACTCAAGAAGGAACCAACAAGAAGCAAATGCAGAAAATGGCAGAAATCTGTCAAAACAGACCAGCAGGTAAAGACGAATTTTTTCGAAGACCTTCTGTTGCTCAAATAAAAACGTATTGAACTAACGAAAGTTATATAACAACCTGGGGCAGAAGCACAAAACATTACAGCTCAATCCGACAAACAGAGCTCTCTCACGAATTTTTACGGTGAAGCAAAAAATCTGTTTTGGGACAGCAGGTTTCCCAATCATTACTTCACTCTCATTAGAGGTTACTCTTGGCACAAAAAGCAAATAAAAAGGATAAGGAGAGGTTATTACAGAGGTAATAACTTCCAAGACTCATCTAAAACTCTTGGGTTATCTCCCAACAAGTACTTTTCTTTAACGCCTTTAAATTAGGCATAAGAAGCAAAGAAAAAATCAAGTGTTCTCAAATGAAGAAGCATTAAGACCAAATATTGTTTTCATAGGAGAAGCAAAATAAATCTTTTCTCTCTTTTTAGGGAAGTGTACTATACCTTTCTTGAGTGGGAGTTGATATTTAATGGTGCCTTCTTTCATATCAATGATGGCACCAACAGTTCTAAGAAAAGGTCTTCCCAAAGTAATAGGACAAGAAGCATTGTATTCAACATCCAAAACATAGAAATCAACGGGGACATAGGAATCGTTAACCATAATAAGAACATCATTAAGACTCCCCATGAGTTTCTTTTTAGCATTAGCATCAAGTGGGACATTCAAATAACAATCTTCAAGAGGAGGCAAATCAAGCATATCATAAATCCTTCTAGGCATAATAGAAACACTACTATCAAGATCACACAAAGCTTTGAAATCAAAGTCATTCACTTTCATATTAATGATGGGTTCCCAACTATCTTCTTGCTTTATAGGAATAGAAGCTTTATGTTTCATCTTTTCTTCTTTAATCTTTATGAGAGCATCAGTAATGTGTTTTGTAAAAGCCATGTTCATAGCACTAGCATTAGGACTTTTGGCAAGCTTTTGTAGGAACTTAATAACTTCAGAGATATTGCAACCATCAAGATCAAAATCAACTTTATCATCTAAAGTAGTAGAACTATTACTAGCCTTAACAGTAGTGGTGGTAATAGTAGAAACACTAATGTTTCTAGCAATTTCATCTTCTCTTTCCCACTTAGCATGTAATTCAGCTAATAGTCTAACATTTTCATCAATTCTTACTTGTATGGCATTAGTAGCTGCAAAGGATTCTCATTAGTTTCAGGTTTAGCAGCCATTTTATTCAAAGTAGATTGAGCTTCAGCCAAAGATGCTATATTTCTTTCAGCATTAGAGAGTTTTTCCTCAATAGTTTTATTGAAAGCAGTTTGTTTACTAATAAACTCTTTAAGCATAACTTCAAGTTCAGAGGGAGCACTCTTATTATTTTTGTAAGAATTCCCATAAGCATTACCATTGTTGGGAGGATACGGCTTATAATTGTTGTTACCAAAATTGTTCCTATAAGCATTATTACCATAAGCATTGTTGCCAAAGTTGTTATTTCTTATGAAGTTCACATCAACTTGCTCTTCTTGAGCAACCAAAGAGGCTAAAGGAACATTATTTGGATCAATATGGGATTTCCCATTAACAAACATAGACATAATAATATCAATTTTATCACTCAAGGAGGAGGTTTCCTCAACAGAATTTACCTTCTTACCTTGTGGAGCTCTCTCAGTATGCCATTCAGAATAATTAACCATCATATTGTCTAGAAGTTTTGTTGCAGCACCCAAAGTGATGGTCATAAAGGTACCTCCAGCAGCTGAATCCAATAGGTTCCTTGAAGAATAGTTCAATCCTGCATAAAAAGTTTGGATGATCATCCAAGCAGTCAGTCCATGAGTGGGACAATTCTTTACCAAAGATTTCATTCTTTCCCAAGCTTGAGCAACATGCTCATTATCAAGTTGTTTAAACTTCATTATTTCACTTCTCATGGATATAATCTTAGCAGGAGGATAGTATTTTCCAATAAAAGCATCTTTGCACTTAGTCCAAGAATCAATACTATTCCTAGTTAAGGAATTCAACCATTCTTTAGCTTTTCCTCTCAAAGAGAAAGGAAACAATTTCAGCTTAATAATATCACCATCTATATTCCTATGCTTTTGCATCTCACAAAGTTCAACAAAGTTATTTAGATGGGAAGCAGCATCTTCATTACCAATACCAGAAAATTGCTCTCTCATAACAAGATTGAGTAAAGCAGGTTTTATCTCAAAGAAAGTATTTTCTGCCATAGGTGGAGCAATACGTGTGCTCATAAAATCATTGCTGTTCGTGCTAGTGAAGTCACACAACTTAGTGTTTTCAAGAGTAGTCATTTTTTTTGGGTTTTCAAATAAGAAAGCAAACAAGTAAAACTAATTTTTTTTTGTGTTTTTGAAGAGCAAAACAAGCAAACAAAGCAAAAAATAAAACTAAGCAAAACAAAAACAACAAAGTAAAGAGATTGGTTATGAGGGACTCCCCTTGTGAAGATGTCCTTGACTCCCCGGCAACGGCGCCAGAAAAATGCTTGATGGCTCAATGCACGGCGCCCAGAAAAGTGCTGGTGCGTGGTTGATGTAGAGATCGTTGGGAACCCCAAGAGGAAGGTATGATGAGCACAGCATCAAGTTTCCCTCAGTTATGAAACCAAGGTTTAATCGAACCAGTAGGAGCAAGGAAACACCTCAAAGGTGTTACTAGCTGAGCTTTGGCAGGGCGCACTACCGGTGCTAGTAGCAACGTGGAGACCTGCACAACACAACCACAAAACTTTGTCCCTAACTTGCGATGAGGTTGTCAACCTCACCGTGTTTTGCGGAAAACAAAGGATTAAACGTATCGAATGGAATGAAGTAAAAGTTTGCAGAAAGTAAACACAAAGCAGTAAACAGTTGTAGATTATATGTAAAGTAAAAGGACCGGGATCCATAGTTCACTAGAGGTGGCTCTCCTTAAGATAGATAACATGCTGGGTGAACAAATTACAGCGGGGCAATTGACAAACACCGAGAAAGAAATACATGCATATACTAATCATCTTGACTCCTCTGAGACTTGATTGGGCATTACAACATAATACATAGACCGCCATCCAACTGCATCTATGACTAATAATCCACCTTCAGGTTATCATCCGAACCCCCTCCAGTATTAAGTTGCAAGCAACAGATTATTGCTTTACGAACTGCATGTAAAGTAAACAATACGATTGTTCTATGAACAAAGGATTGTTGTTTTCTCCCTAGTAGCAACAACACATCTAGTACCTTAGAGATTTCTGTCACTTCCCCAGATTACCAGAGGCATGAACCCACTATCGAGCATAAATACTAACTCTTGGAGTTGCTAGAATCTACTTGGCCAAGATAGCTACTACAACAGAAAGCATGCAAGATATCAAATAACAAAGACATGATAGAATCAATAATCAATCTGAAATAGCATCTCAATATCCATCGGATCCACGTAAACACAACATGTATGAATTAAATAGATGATCTTGATCATGAACGGAGCTCACAAGATCTAAACATGAAAGCACAAAGGAGGAGAAACCAGCCATCTAGCTACTACATGGATCCGTAGTCCAAGGATGAACTACTCACGCATCACACCGGAGGCTTGCATGGTGATGAAGAAGGCCTCCAGGGTGAATTCCCCTCTCCGACAGGGTACCGGGAAGAGCTTCAGATCCCTCCCGATCTAGGGATGGAGATGACGGCGGCTACAGACTCTTTCGTGGATTTTTGATCGGGTACTTAGGGTTTTCGTCCTGAGGGGAATATATAGGCGGAAGGAGAGGCCGAGGGGGTGCTGGGAGCGGCCACACCACCCCCTGGCGCGGGTCAGGCCTGGCCGCGCGGCCAGGTGGTGTGGTGGCTCCCTGGCCCTTCTCCGTCTCGTATTCTAGCACTTGGTCACTTCCAGAAAAATAGGCACTTTGGCTTTTGTCCCGTCCAATTCCGAGAATATTCATTTTCTGATTTTCCTGGAACCAAAAACAGCAGAAAACAGGTAGCTGGCACTATGGCTCTTGTTAATAGGTTAGTCCAAGAAATCATATGAAAAGTACTCCAAAGTTGGAACAAAACACAAGAAAGTGGATGAAACCAAGCATGGAACATCAAAAATTATAGATACATTTGCAATGTATCACCTACATAGTCCGACGTGTCTGGGCCTACATATATAAGATATGTCAACATAACCTAGTTGTCTCTTGTATGCATAATCAGCAAGTCCGACTTATCTCGTCTAGGGTCATTGATTCAACATAAGGGATTGGCGTATGACCAATGGTCATATTCCGGCCTCTAAGTCAATGCCCTAGACTCTTTCCATGAATTCTGGAGAGGATATTCGTTTCCCCTGTAGACGTGCCCCTAGATTACGGTGAACAGTCCCATCGAGGATAACCAGGAGGCGACCATTATCCCCTATCTATAGAGGAATAACTACTTGCTCTATTAAAAAAGGTGACACCATTTTATTATGGAAAGATCTTTGGGTTGATAGCACTCTAGAGGTTAAATATCCCAGATCATTTTCCTTCTCTACTAATGAAGATGTGGGAGCTAAAGACTTTTTGATGTCTGACAATCTATCACACAATTTATGTTTACCTCTGTGACATAGGTATGATTATAAGGATGCTTATGATTTACTACCCTATACTGCGTAAAAGGGCTTCTGGCCCATGAAGATTCCAGACGACAGCCCAAGGAAGCAACCGACAAAGGCTTTGATTGTATTATGAAAGAGACTATGAACCGACATTGTGTTGGTGTTGTAATCACGCGTGTATGAAACCAATCCGCATATAGCTTTGAGACTTAGCCTATTATATATAGGCTGGGAGAAGCCCAAGCGAGGGTGCTGAAATCCAGAAGATAACTTGTAATAGTGCGATTTCCCCAATATTCAGGCAACTTGGACTTCATTGTTTTCCCGACATCTAACGAAATCCCTAGCGTTCTTTTCCACAAAACCCTAAGTCCATCATCATGGGAATTGCTGAGGTTACCCCTCGTCAATTGGCGCCGTCTGTGGGAAATTTGAATGCTGGAACCACGGATTCGGCGAACCGCTCTCCACCAAGCATCAAACCGACGAAAGTAGTTCCGCACCCGCCCACCCCAGTATTGGTACCCACCGATTTCAACAGCGGATCCGATCTAATTGTCGGAAGCTTCCACTTCCAAGCAAAAGACCCACAAGAATCGCACCCTTCAGCCCTGATCACATCCGAACCGTTGGTGGAAAAACTCACGCCTATGGAAGTACCAGCATCTTCCGTCGGGTCCTCCATGGACGCCACAACACAAATCAAAACAGGCGAAGAAAGCGAGCAAATCGAGATGGATCTGGGGGACCTTGATGGTCTTCACGATAATCTATCCTTTGGATCGGACCCACAACCAACCCCACCACGCGAAGTGTAACATCCCAAGATTAGCACCTCGAAATAGACAGGACATATGTTTGTGCATTGCATTCATGCATAAGAAAATCCGGGGAATTTTCGCGCAAAACTAAAGAAGCGATAGAGGGATCGAGATCTCTCTTGTTTTGATGGAGGCATCCGGGAAAGTGCGACAGATTTCGACATGACCTCTACTGTATCTTGTGTTTGAGGGAAGGCAATTCACATTTGAATATTCAAAAGATATATTGAATTCTAAAAGAATTTGAAATATAATTATAATTGAAAAAGGTTTTATAACTATGATTATAAATACATATTTGAGATATTATGTATCAACAATCACTAGTATTAAAGTATAAAAGAAATGGATATCATAGAAATATAAATGTATTCTCATCTATTTACAGGTAGTAATACATTTTTTTACAATAAAGGGATAAAAGTCAATTACCATGAAATAGACTAAACAATAAATAATTTTTAACACAAGAAGATATTGTTGTCATAATAGGTGTAACAAAAGAAATTTCTAGTTTATTATTTAAAATAAACAAAATTACATTGTCCTTTATAATAAAGAAATAAACAACAATGTACAAATCGGAATTAAAGGAAAAGTATTAACTCTATTAATCTAAACAAATATTACAATGTATTTACAATTGTCCCAAATAGAAAAGAAAGGTTACAGAAGTATAAAAAGAAAGCCTAAACTATTTCCTAGCTACATACCTTCATATCCTCTTTTATTTCTTCAGCCCTGCAAAACAAAATAAAAAGAAAACAAAGAAAAAACTAAATAAAGAATAAAAGGGAGTGTTTTAGTTAATTGTACTCTTAGTTGGGCAATGAGTAGCATTGCTAGTTTCATCATTGAGTATATGAATAAAGGGCCAAGTTAGTACTTGTTCTTATTAGTAAAGAATTACCTCAATAAAACCTCATTGGCCAATGGGGCAAGTTCACCATAATAGTAAAAGGCAACAGGTAAAAACCCCAAGAAATATCAGGCTGTACTTGATCTGATCCATATCAAGCAACATGCAAGCAAGCAGCACAGTCACCACATGCAATTGATGTGCTGTCAACACCACCAGAGAACATCAAATAGAGAGAGAGCACCAGCCGTAGCTAGCAAGAATCCACACACACACGCTAACCACTTCATTATCCTCACTAGCCACTAGTTCTTCTCAGCTCATCACCAATAACAACATCCTTTTCACCACACAACACTAGCAATAGTTTCAGGAGGAGAAGGCCAGGTTATAGTGGTTGTACTAAATCAAGTAGTAGAAGGAGTGGCCAACAATAGCATGGAAGAGCAGGCCATAGCTCAAGAAGGAGAAGAACAACAAAACAAGAAAGATCACTGGCAGCCCATCAACAAGATCATGTGCACAACCACATATCAGCAAGTCTGCAAGCATCAGGTTGGTAAACCTCAACTCAACCAGCACATGATTTTATCCAGATTAAAAGAGAAGTTTTTGGGAGATCTGGAGAGCTCTCAGACTAGCATAGAAGTGCTATGCTAGTCTCATCATTGAGCTAGATAGACAAACTGTAGTATCTGGTCTTAATACCCATTGGTGCCTCAGCCTTTTGCATCACAGGCTTGAAGCCACATAAATAGTTATTTACACAACAACAAACCTTGCTACTTGGGCCACTACTGTGCACACTGTAGGTTTGGAGGCACCACATCAACAACCTAGGTTAGCAGAGCCCCTTGTGGAAATTAAACAACAGAACAAGCATCATTGGCAGAGGATATGTATAGCAGAAAATCATGCTAATCTAGTCTGTCCACTATGCATACTCTAATGAGGCACCACAGTGGAACAACCAGACTTAATAGAATCCACTATTTGAATCAGCAGCTAATAATCTATGAGACCAAATGAAACTCTTAAATCATTTTCCTAGACCATGAACCCAGGAATCATTCTTAGACCATTGGACATTGTCCAGATTGCAGAGGCAATTCAAATTACCTCACTTGATCTCAGACCTGATTGATAGATAAAGAGTAAGGCACATGGAACATATACAATAGACAAATCATTTTCCTAGCCATCTTTTACTCGGAATCATTTTAAGAGATGCAAAAATTTCCAAGAGAGGGCCAAATTCATCACTGAACCATTGGTCCAATTCACCAAATATATCTTATGCATGGGTTTAGCACAGCCAGCTAATAGGAACAACAAACATGGCTGTAGTGGAATACACACTTCCAGGAAAACACCACAGTAGTGGATACCAAGGGCAATAAAAGCCACTAGCCAGAATCACAGCTACCAACACTTCTAATAGGAATATAAATCATTTTCCAAGTCTATTGTTATCCTGCAGTAAAACTATTATTCAATGAAGAACTATATTGTGAACTCACTCAAACCAACTGTTTGATTTCAAATAAATATTGGCAACCTCAATTACATATCAAGTACTAGACAGCGCAAGTGACTCTGAGCTGAAGATTAAATAATCTCTATGACAAATAAGCTTGAGCATCACATTTCCACAACTAGGATATAACAGGTTTAAGCACTATTAAGTGGACAGTAATAAGAGTATTCAGTATGTTTCACTAGAACCAGTATAGTGATCAGATTATAACCAACTAACGTCTACTAGGGATGAATATTCCTCCAAACTGAAGCATGACATTTAGAAGTAACTCATATATCCCAAGCAAATCCTTAGAATAGTGATGACAACATCAGCAAACCCTCAGCACCACATGTATGCACCAACACCATACTTTGGATCAGAAGCAGCACCACAAGCCACCAAGCAGAGTCATCGGCTCGATGGCCGGTCACAGTAGTGGTTACCTGAAGGGAGGTTGGAGTCGAGCAATAGGAGGGCGTGGTCGATAGCCATGTCATAGCAGCAGCATGACAAGGACCAAATGGTTAATCCCATCACCAATACCATAGAAGCAGAACAATGTGTCGGCAAAACGGGGGATGCCAGGGTTGCAGCTCGCTGTCGTCCCACCGGCATCGGGGTCGAGGTCGCCGTGAGAGAGCAGTAGGAGGCGGGCCTCAACTTGGAGGCACGCGTCGGTAGCAGCAAGGACCAGGGGATGCTGCGTTGCCCCTTCCTCAGCGCCGGCGACCCAAGCCATGGGGGCAAGGGTTTCGTGGAGGCGCGGACGGGGAAGCAGAGTGGCAGCGAGGCGACGAGATTTGATGGAGGAGATCGAACTAGGGCCTCGTTGGCAGGCGGCGGTGCTGGATTTGGCCGGCGACCAGCCGGAGCGGCGCTGGTGACGGCACTCGCGCGAGAATGAGAAGAGGAACGAGACAGAGATAAATGTGAGAGTGATAGGAGAGGAAGAGAGGGGTTGGGGCAGGGTCGGATTGACCCGAGCCAATTGGGCCTGGTTGGCCAAATTGGTTTATGGGCTAGGCTGGCTCTTAGGTCCGGCCCAGTTCTAATTTATTTAGAATTAACATAAAAAGGAATAAATAAATGACCATATTACCCCTAAACTAATTTCAACCCTAGAAAAATATAGAAAATTCCTAAAAATATATATGATATATCAAATTGACCACAAAAATAATAACTACCTAAGAAAAGTACAACTTTACTTATTTAAGTTAGGTAAAATACAAATAAATATTAACACTATTAACTTCTAAATGAAATTTCATAAAACAAGTAGAAGTCCTAAAAATCAACAAAAATCATTTCTGTGTACTAAAATCAATCTACTACCTTATAAAATTATTAACTTAAATTTTTACAAATAAAACTGGAAGCAAATATTCTAAGATATTTAATCCTTTGTGGAATTTTATAAAAATAAGAATAATACTTAAAATAAATAAAAATCATTTTTAAGATCTAGAATAAATATAGTTTACTAGAATAAAACTAAATATAATATTCCATAAGATTTTAAAATTTAAAGTAATAAATCCTGATCTAGTATATAAAATACAATTTTATAAATTCTTTAGAAACATTTCTTAAATAAGAAATAATCACAATTTGGTACTAAACCTTAACTCTCTTATATGCAAGTACTAGTTCCAAAGTCATAACTTGGATAAACTTTAAGTGTAAGATAATAACTTAAAGGAGAACCTTTTAAAACCATAAATTCAAGTTAAGCCAACAATTTTAACTGAACTTTAAAACAACATTCACTTATGAAAAAGATGAATACTCTTTATTATGCTTAACATAATTTTAAAACCCTAACACATAAATAAGACCGTTTGAGGTGATCACATCAATTTTATATTAACAAAATGCATTTAAGTTCATCATTCACTTAAATTAGAAGTGAATGATCTCACACTCTTAAACACGCTTATTACCAAATCTAAAACTTATTAATACGTTAAAACATATCACACCCTAGGTCTATTCATGTTTCAAAGTTAACTTTGGTCCACTAAACTATAAACACAATATATAAAGTCTAAATATATTTTTATAGTTAACTTTTGTCTATTCCAAATTAAGTCATAAGGCATCTCAAACCCACGCTTATCAGATAAGCGCAAACAATATCGATCACATTCAATTAACCACAAAGATTGTTTAAACTTTAACAAAGAAATCATTTCTTTAAAAGTTATTCGTTTTCCCACTTCAAACAATAATCTTATAACAAGTCCTTTAACTCTTAACAAGTTAACATAATAATTTCCATCATAATTACCAGATAGCAATCCACCTCAATCTTAGAATATTATTATACTTCACTTTTATACTTTGCATGTTAAAATTTAAATACCTTTACTTTGTAAAAGTAACCTTTTCCTTGAAAGTTATTCCTTTAAAAAACATTAAAAGTAATCCTTAAACACTTCTTGAAAGCTCTAAGTGATTAATAATCTTGCTTAAGAAATCTTTTAGATATCATGACCCATTTGAGTGCTTTAATATTAAATGCTACTTGTTGTATTTACATATTGTTTCACACACTCTCACAAGCCTTAAAAAGAAGCACAAGTGTGAAGCTGATATAAAGGTGAAACACATTCTAAAGAACCATACCTAGTTTCCGAACCCTAGATCAAATACGATTAGTCCGAGGGTTCACGTTTATCAAACTACATTACATTACTTATGCATAATTGCATCTTGCTTCTTTAAACATTAGTCCTTACAGGACCAATGATGCTATTTCCATATTTTGGATCTTCTATTGTCTTGAAGACTGTGATTGCATAGTCTTGCAATTACAAAAGGCAAGTTCGCAACTTGCTCATGTCCTTTGGTTATTTTCTATCAAATGCTTGTAACTCAAATGTTGTCATCACCTGCATTTCAAAAAGGTCAGAAAACATTATTTTCATAATAATTCGATTATGGATTATTTACCAAATGGTAATAATCTATTGATACAGTTACAGTGGTAAAGGAACATAATATCTAGGACTTAACAACCAATGTCGCCAGTGATTCTAGCGCCGTATATTACGCGTTAACCATGAGATTTGGAATGGGACAGAGAAGTCAGCTGTATCTTCTTCCTCTCGCATACATCCAGATGGCCAGGTCATGGTTGTTATCCTTGTAGCGTGTATTAATTGGTAATTCATAGAGGATATGTGCATATGGGTGGGAACTCTCAATGTCCCACGATAGTTCTGGCATCTAACGGTATGTACTAACCATTGCCGTAATTCAAGATGTGGGTATGACATACACCAAGGGGACATGCGGGGTCGCGAAGGGGGCAGTGATTGGCTTGGATCTTAGACTGGGCCCCACACCAAGGAAGTGTGGATGAGAATGCAACTTGGATGTGCAACAAGGCTAAGGTCTCTTGTGGGTAAAGTAACGCACCTCTGCAGAGTGTAAGAACTGTAACATGTTACTCCCTATTCCGGGAAGGAGCTACGATCGCGGCAGGAAAGGAACCCCATGAAGGTTCTGGTCAACCTGTGAAGGTTGTCGGGCATAGTTTTCAGAATAAAAGCAACCTTTGAAGAAATGTTTACGAAAACCTGCATTGTCTACGACCTATGGTCTGTGGCTGTAGAGATAGTGCATCATACACTCCTTTTTAGTGAACTTGCTAAGTACGCTCGTACTCAACCGTACCTTCTTATCCCTTGCTAGATTCTAAGACGTTGAAGACGATGTCAACATCAATTTCTGCTCAAGAAACCATCATCGACAGCTCAAGTTCTTCAATAAAGTCAACATATACAATAACCGAAGTGAAGACAAAGTTCTTAAGTAGATAGAAGTAGATTCTCTAGCCATGAAACCTACTTATGTAGAGCATTGCACTAGCAGCAATTGCAAGCCACACAGTTTAGATGCTAGTCTTATTAGCTAGATAGTTCTGAGTTATTTTTTTTTTGGTTCTTCTTTGTAAGAAGTTCTTTCTCTCTCTTTAACCTAGAGTGTTCTCTGAATCTTTTGTAAAGAGTCGAGTTGTAATCTATAGCCATGTATTGGACCTGCTATGTTTCTGTTGTACCACTCTGAGGGATGTAATACTAGCGAACGGTGTTTCATTGGTGTTATGTCAACGACTATAGTGTACTACATCATACAGTGGTATGCTGGGTCACCGCAGCTGGTATCAGAGCATATGCTTTGACCCTAGGATTAAAACCCTTTTAGGAAGATCTGTAGGTTGGATAGATGATTCAGCTCCCTGGCTGGATCACACAACTGAGTGCTCTCAGCAAGTTAACCCTTACCTTTCAGTAAAAGCTCTCCGAATAGACAACTTGTTGCGGCTTAGCAACCTAGGGGCGCTGTTCTCCCTCACCTTCTCATTCAGAGCAGAGAAGCAGGACTCGAAAACAATGACCATTCTGGCGGAGAACAAGTTGTCGTCTGATGGGGAAATCACAATTCCATATGCTGGATTCAAGAGCCTTAAGCTTCTCCGCTTCTATGCTCCTCTCTTGCCAGTACTGAGCTTTTCGAAGAATGCCATGCCAGAGCTGGAGAGGCTTGAGCTGCGGTTCAGCATGCTCGAGGGCCTATGCGGCGTGGAGAACCTTGCAGGGCTCCGAGTGGTGCATATGACGCTGGACGACAAAGACGGCGAGCATATGACCAAGATGGTACAACGCGAGATGGAGACAACGGTGAAGAAGAGGAGTGATGGCAATGCGCCCAGGATAATCCTTGATCAGTGACTGATCATCCAATGTATGCCCAACAGTGATGTTTTGTCTGTTCTTTAAGTTGAAAATCATCGTGTTCCTGCACATTCTGGGATATTTTCACGCCACTTGTGCTTTACCTACTCGAAGAAATATGATTCTGTCAAAGAAAAAAAAAGATGAGGCTTCATCTTGGTACATTCGTTGTGTTTTATATGTATGACAGCTTTGATGTGAGTGTTGCATGATCTTGTAAATTCCATGTAAGGATATGGTAATATACAATCTGCACTTTGATATCTGATACCATACGATGCAAGGCGTTCAACATGTTGTAACGAAGGTCCATATGGATTCTGTATTGATTTCCCAGAAATGTTGTGAATGCCACTGTACGAACCAAATATAGTGAAACTGGTGCATTTGTGACAATGGACGGCAAACACAGCAAGTATATGTGAGCTCGAGGTGCAGACAGTGTTTAAGAGGAGGACCGATGGCAGGGTGCTGAGGATAATCCTTGATCAGTGACTGATTCCAAGTAAGCACAACAGTGGTGGTTGGTAAGTCTGTACGCTTTAAAATCATCGCCTGATTACATGTTATCTGACACTATTTATGTTTATGTGCGCAGCAGGATGTTACCGTCAGCATCATGATCTTGCAAATTTTCGTAAGAGATTGGTCGTGTATTGATGTGAATCCATGTCTGGACACCTGATACCAGGAGCCATAGAGTGTACAGCATATATGTCCCCAAAAAGCATTAATTAAAGGCCAACAAATCTGTGAATCTCACTTGCAAGAAATAGATCCAGTGAAGCATCTCGGATGGTCATATTTGGTTACAGGTACTAGCTGTTTTTCACCGGTGTGTGTGAACTCCGGGAGTATGTTCCAGGGAAAAAGGAGAAATAACTACAGTATACG
Source organism: Avena eriantha (assembly GCA_910589775.1). Lineage (NCBI taxonomy): Eukaryota > Viridiplantae > Streptophyta > Magnoliopsida > Poales > Poaceae > Avena > Avena eriantha. Next base: position 22,347,783 of record OU342741.1, on the reverse strand, counting down.
CCAGAAGAAGCATGGTTCCGAGTGAACAGACAGCAGGGTTTACAGGCGGCTGAATATATGTGGAATGCAGTCGAGGCTGGTGCTGAAACAGCTCTTTCGATTGCGATTCTCTCCCGTTGTCAAAAAAAAAAGGCAGTGACAATGTGGATGTTCGGCAGACTAGGAAAAACTTGTAAGATGACAATAATAAGTACGTACGGCAGGTTGGTTGCCGGTCGTCCTCAGCGGCCTCGGCGTGGCGGCGTTAGTTTACTGCCCATCGGCAATCGATTGAACAACCGCATGAAAAATATACATACAAATGGAGAAATGGCCAGCGATGGAGACGTCGGCGCGCATGCTCGCTGCCGCTGGTCTTCTTCCAGCTCTGAACGTCACAGGTATTACGTACGCCGGTGAGTGCAAAAGGAGGTCAGCAGAAAGCGATCGAGGACAAGAAGATCGATTTGCATCTGACTCAGCAGCCAATATATATGGGCAAACAGAGAGGCGAGACGGTGAGCCGCTCCTACTTTTACCACCACCTCCACGGCCGGCTCTCCGCCGCCGCCACACTCTCAAGTTTAGGCCTACCACTGCACTCCCCTTCTCTTCTCCTACTCCTCAGGTACGGCTGGCCGCCCCGCCTATATCTCCTTCTTTTTCCAGTTATTTAATTTATTTAACACCCACCCAAAGGGAGAAATTGCGGAAAATTTTCGGATTTTCGCAGTTCAAATTTTGGCATATTTAACAAAAAATCTATTTATTTGAAATTGGTCCGAATACAATCCGGGAGTTTTGGTAAATTTGTATTTCGGTAAATCTATTTTAATCCCTCTATGTGTTATACACTCCACGGGAACAAAGAATGTCTTCTTCATCAGCTTCTCCACGGCACATCTCATTTGCTTGCTTTTAAGGACTGATCTTAAAATTTGCCGTCACCTTCTGGTATATTACTCCAAATATAATACTAAGTCTGTTTTTTATGTAAGGAGTAGGTTTTGGGGAAAAATTTCTAAATGGGCTAGTCTCTTGGACCACCACACCCTCTTATGTATAGCTCAACTTAGTCTTATATCCCCGCTCATACACTAGAGTAGTTCAGAATCTAGTAGGACAATACTACTAATCTACTGTATTGACACACTCACCTAGAATACTCTAAACTCTACTAGAGTACTACTGCTACACTAACCCATACGCTAAAATCTACTGTGTTTCCAACCTGCTGCACCGTCACTAGTTCTCCTCACCGCAGGCCATGTAGGGGTTCCGCACATAAAAACAATAATTTTTACTCTACGCCCCTGAACCCCTGAAGCTGTCAGGACCTATCTATTAGTAATACAGTAACGGGAGGAGCTTTTCGCGAACTTACCCTCGAAGACCGAAAAGCGTTGGCAACGCTCAGGAGAGCGTGGTTGATGTAGACGAGCCAAAGTCGACCTCAAGGTCGTGATGAAATCCTTGCACTCCTTCTGGCTCCAACGACTTGAGTGCCTCAAGTGCGACACCTCGCGGGGAGTTACACACGTCCGGTGCCTGACGATGACTCCCTCTTACCTGATCCAGTAGCAGTTGCGGAAGTAGAGCTCCCGGATCCGAATCCCGCAGCGCGACGGCGCTCCGCGGTGAAGATGTCTCTCGCTCGCGCAGTCCAGACTTGGGACCACGGTCACGAGAGAGAGAGAGGGGGAGAGAGAAAATATCAATTAGAGGTCCTCCCAAAAGTGGAGAGACCTTTATTGATTATTGGTGTATTTTTCTAGGCCAAATACCCCACTATATATAGGGGGAGGGGAGGTACTACCTCCCTCAAAGTCCCGGGGTGGGACTAAAGGAGAGGAGGGGGAGGAGGTGGCCGCCGGCCACCTAGTGGGCCCTGCGGGGGGGCTAGGCCCGGCCGGCCAGCCCCCTTGCCCCTTCTCCCTCTCTCCTTTCCCCTAATGGGCCATCTCCCTTCGGAATGGCCCATTAAGTCTTTGACCATTAAAATTGATTTTCTCTTTATTAAATAATTATGAATAAATGATTAAATAATATTTAACATTCATTCACATATTATTCAACCTCTGTGGCTATGGAACACCTTCCACCTCCACTCCGGACATCCTCCGGACTTACCAAAACTCTTCCGGTTTTCTCCCTTCTTTTTTTCGGCGATTCTAACAATCCTATAAACACTCTCTAAGCATCATCAAGCCCTTAAGCATGATACCCCACGGTTCGGGAACACTCCAGACATGGTTGGGACACTCCCGCACCAATGATCGACAGAGGGACCTAGATGGCCATGTGACCCCTATACGTTCCACGAAGATCTTTCGCCGTTTGAACTGGGACAGTCGTGTCTTATTCCCTTTGTCATTCGATACTTGCATTGCCCGAGATTTGATCCTTGACATCACCATGTCGTGTTCAATCTCGTTACTGAACAATGCTACTTAACTCATTCCGACAAGTGTTATCCCCGTGATCTAATCACATATTGCGCAGCTATTGGATATAACTTCTCCGAGTGGGCCCTTGAGTATCTTTCCGTCACATGGACGGACAAATCCCGCTCTTGACATATATTGCCTCTACGGTTTCCTCTGAATATCTGAACACACCTTTATAACCACCGTTTTACCAGATGGCGTTTGATGCTATCTAAGCACTCTCGGGAGACAGTGATTGATATAGCCTCACGGTTTAAGGAATAGTCTACGAGGATCCATTTCTAATCATCGTAACTTGAACTTCGTGACATGATCGGATCACGATGTTTAGGTTGGGTATTGGTTCATCATCTCATTCTCCGAATGAGATGACCTCATTTCCAACTGGCATAAATGCCACATGATCAGGAAACATGATCATCTGTTGACCAATGAACCAGTGACTAGAGTTTCACTAGGAACCCCTGGTTGTTTGTATATCACACGTGTATTGATGTTTCCGCTCAATACAGTTATAGCATGATATAAAACTTAATCATAAACTATATGAAATATGATAATAGCTTACTACTATTTGTCTCTAGGGCATATTTCCAATAGGCCACTAGTCTAGCCTTTTCTTCTACCTAGAGTCACCACTGAACCTCACCTACAACTCGCCCCCTGCTCCACCGTATTGTCTCATGTAGGGCACCTCCACACACGCGAGCTTAGGATTTCCCACCCACACTTGCCGATTCACCGACGGCAACCTCCAGGAACCAGAAACACCTCCACCTTGGGCTCTGATACCATGTGGATTTTGGGGGGAAATATCTGGATGGGCTAGTCTCTTATATATATAGCTCGGTTTAGTCTTACATCTTCACTCATACACTAGAATAATCTAGAATCTAGTAAGACAATACTACTATCTACTATATTGACACACTCTCGTAGATACTCTAGACACCAGAGTACTACTATTATACTAACTCGTACTTTAACATAAGATATATAAGTTTTTTAGAAAAGTCAAACATATCTTTGACCAAGCTTTTAGAAATTGCTGTTAGCATTTACAATACCAAATCAGTATCGTTAGATTCACCACAAAATGTATTTTAATATTTTATTTTTTAAAGTTTTCTAGATGTCGTCAATTTTTGCTCAAAACTTGGTCAAAGTTAGTCAAATTTTACTTTTAAAAAACTAATACACCCTATAAGAAGGAACGCATGATCTCGTGAAAGAATACAATAAAAGAGTAATGGGGACAGGTTCATGATTGTTTTTTCCAGCAGAGTTTCATGCTCTCAAGTTCAGTTTTAATTACACAGAAAAATCGCTTCACACATACTTTTATTCTCGGCAAATCAATCACTTCCTATTTTTTCCAATCTGGTGGGAATCACCGCCTGTAGATGATACTTGAACAACTCTGCGCATCTTCTTTCTACAATCAACGACTTTTCGCGCCATGTAATTATTTGGTTGCTTGAGACCAGCACCGACACACGAACATTCATACCATGGGATTATTTTCGTAGGAATTCTTTGTTTCATTGTGCCAAATCAGCATATGAATCATTCCCTAAACGATGTGACTCTCTCTTTAATATTACACTGTCCGTCCAACTCATCAAGGGATATACTAATATAACAAATGATTTATTTATGTTGGGCAGACAAATATGGAGGCCAGGACTGGCACTGCTCTGTATCCTCTGCACCGATGCAAAACCATATACCTGGTATGACACTTCCTCCATTATCAGTGACCAACCTGCAAGAAAGATGCAAATAATTGCCAATCTCATTAACTGTAACATATTCATGTGTGCAGGTGAGGCATGCCCAGGGTATTCATAATGTGGAAGGCGAGAAGAACCAGACGGCGTTCATGTCACATGAGCTGCTTGATGCTCAACTTACCCCTTTTGGCTGGACCCAAGTAAGATTCATCTCATTTCTTGTGAATTGATCCCCATGCATTTGAATTACTGTTGTTAATATTAACAGTTTCATAAGAAAGGTGCTCACATTATAGAGAATTAAGGTCGTGCTCCTTTTCTAATATTTAAGACGACAATGCCTCTGGTTTGAAGTATCACTCAACTTGCTTTCATGTGGCATTTTAAAGTTTCATTGATGTTGATTTACATGCATTTATAGGTTGATTGCCTGCGAGAGCATGTGAAAAAATGTGGACTAGCAAAAAAGATTGAGTTGGTTATTACTTCCCCTCTACTGAGGTATAGTTTTCCTTGACCTTCCCATTTTCTTGTACATATTTGATATTTTCAGTGTTCTGGATCATCTTCTGAGCATTTTTAAAGTTTGAGAAGTTGTGTTCTCCTAGTTTTGGTATTGCACTGATACTTAACATCTCAGGCTTTCAGCTACTAGTACAAATTGTAGCTCTTCATAAAACCTAAACTAGGTTGTTCTTGCTAACTATATTTTCTGAAACCTAGGTTAGGTTCAGTGATTGGCAGTGCATACTAAAAAATAGCTTCAAGTCAGAAGCACAGTTTAGGGTTCGAGTCAAAACTATGCAGCAATGGCTTCATGGACATGATTGGCGTAAAATTATGACTTGATGCACATCCTTGCACAGAATCTTGACTTGAAGCAGAGTCTACTTCTGGGTCTTTTTTGTACATTAGCGGGCGTTCTTGCTTTCTGCAGTTCTTGCTGGATGTCTTGCATGACACATGTGCATACAATCTAGTACAGATAAGATTCTGTTCCAGATCTAATTTATACCCTTAGTCTTGTCCCTCATTTCAATATATCTCCATTCAATCTTCTTATCTAGCATATATTATTATCAGAACTCTCGTGCTAAGCCAGGATATAATATGACAGTGCATTGCAGTAGTATGTAATTAGTAAATGACCCTCACGGTACTTTACAACTATTCTCACAGGACAATGCAAACTGCAGTGGGGGTCTTTGGTGGTGGGAACTATACTGATGGAGTAAGTGCATCACCATTAATGGTAGAAGGTGCTGGAAACAGTGGACGACAGGCAATTTCAAGTTTAAACTGCCCACCATTTCTTGCAGTTGAGGCCTGCAGGGAGCACTTGGTATTTCCCTCTCATGAAGAACACGAATAACGCATGAGCAATTGTTTGTTAAAAAATGGATAACGATGCTGTCATCATTAACGCTGGTTGTATTAAATATTAACTATAATAGGCGATTTGTTACAGTTTCTAGTATAAGTTATTCAGCTTACTTTGTTTGAACCTGTAAGTTGAATACCCTCAGGTGAGAACTAGTATGCCTCTGTTTGTCTGTGCTTCTCAGTAATGCTCTGTCGACAAATTTACTTTAGATTTCACTTTTATTTGATTAAAATGCAGGGTGTTAATCCATGTGACAAGAGGAGCAGCATAACAAAATGCCGTTCTCTCTTTCCTGCCATTGATTTTTCCTTGGTAAGTGCTAATTCATGAGAAAGGGTTTATGAGATATTACCGTAATGCTGTTTTAATATATGTGTCTTTTCGCCTTTACAGATAGAGAATGATGAAGATGTTCTTTGGGAACCAGATGTCAGAGAATCGGATGAGTCTGTTGCTGCTAGGGGCATGAAGTTCTTTGATTGGTAATTTTTTCCTTTCTAAGTTTGATTAGTGCCTTCCATTAATGTCTTGAAAATATAAGCGTAATGATCCGGTTATATGGCCATAAGACAGAAGTACCTCAATATTATTCAGCTGCATCAACATTTCCTTGTTTTAGAGAAAAACTTGAATTAGTGGTGAAAGATTGTTCACTGCAATGGATATACCTTCTGCCCCTACACCAATGCATCCTCTGAATGCTTGTTTCTCATATACCAGTGCAGTGAATCGGCATGGAATGTCTCATTTGACATTAGGAAGTCCTAGATGCTGCAGCACTTTTGTCTAGCATGTACTGAGAAGGATAAACCTCAGATTAAATGACTCATTGAGCCGCCCAGTAATTTTATTTTCGTTACCTGATTAAATTAAACTATCCTCGGATTTGCTTGCAGGTTATGGACAAGAGAAGAGAAAGAGATAGCCATTGTCAGCCATTGGGGTTTCTTATATCAAACCTTAAACATGTACGGTAAAGAGTGTCATCCAACCGTTGACGAGGAACTGGGCAAGGAGTAAGTATTTGTTTTATTTCGTAATTTCCAACTAATCAAACCACCATATCTGCAAAAAAATTAGCTGTGAGGACACAGTATCTGCAATATGTAAACCATTGGAACTTGAAAGCTGAAACCATAGACACGTATAAACAAATCGGACTATTTTTTTCTTTCTTCAAAAGGAAAAGGTTTCGTGTTCTTTGTCTCGGGATAACATGGCCAGATAGAATTAGGATATTGTCCAGAGGACTTATTTTGTCTTGCACTAGGCCCTAAAAAAATGTTCAAACCATGGTTGACTTCATTATCACAAGAGCATGTTGCTGACGTTGACTTGGTTATATACAGGTTTGCCAACTGTGAGCTCCGGTCCATGGTGTTGGTCGACAGAAGGTCAGTTCTTGTTTTGCTTCAGCAATCACGTTGCAGTTGATGCTTTGCTTTCTTACGGACACGTATTATCTTTGCAACGCTGCAGTATGCTTGGATCGGATACCCCTAGGTGCAATTTCCCTGGGAAGACATCGGCTGGACTTGATCTGCCTAGTGTTGTCACGGACGAGAAGAATGTGGACGAAGCTAGCAAGAACTGAGCCCGTTGCGAGCGCATGGATGTCTTTTTTTTATCAAACCCCATTTCTGGCTGGCAATTGCAAAAATAAAAAATGAAATATGAGAGAAAATTAAATGTATAAACATGGCCCTAGCGTGTCCATGGTAAATATAAGGACGTTTTTCGAGGCACCAGATTGATACACATCACCCAAATTATAATAACCGTGGGATATTTAATTTAAGGCTAGGATTTAATTAGGACTCCTGCCCGCCCACGTACCATCTGTCTTTGCTTACCGTCATATTTCACGTACAAGGTTGAGGTCACGGTTTATTTGGAAATAAGGCATCGTATATAGCCATGTAATATACGAAGCTGCACCGATAGAGTCCACGTGGAACACGACCCTCGAAAAAAAAATACATGAGGAGCCCAAACAATCAAACTGAATCCAAAGTTGGACGTTGCATGGTCTTATTCACATAATAGGATCGTACGTACCGATTTATAATTTGGTAAACTCACAATCATTTGTGATGCACACAATCATGTTTTAACACATTAAGGCTAATTTTGGCCCGTAGAATTTTAACACTTTAAGGCTAATTTTGGCGTGAGATTAAGGTCTAACTTACTAACATGGTTGAGCAGGATTTAGAATGGTTTTTAGTTCCTTGGATTTGCAAGCATTTATCTATTTTTTCTGGTGGTTCAAGACATACGTCGAAGAATAATTTACATAAGCGCAGCAGAAGAATATATGGTGGGCAAAAAGGTACTAGGTTTTTCTAATTCTCAATGGTCCAACAATGTTTTAGTTCGCAATTGATCTCACAATGAGATTCTATAATATTTATTTTAATCTAGGAAAATTACTCCAAGTTTTTTAAATTGTTCGACGAATTATTACTAACACGGGTATTTTCTATAGATTTGTATGAACTACGCACATAACCATCAATTTGACACTGAGATTCATATAGGGTTCATTTTTATATAAAAACAAATACTATTTTCCACTAGGTCAGTAAACGTGATTTTGGATATGAGGCCAAAGATGCGGAAGATAAAATCACCTATAGTTTTATATAGTCACATGATATTTAAAAAAGTGCGACCATATGATTAGTGGACACATTTTGGCCTAGGGCACACTTCACAAACAGCACCGCTGAACGACTATCCAATGCCAAGTTGTTGATGAAGTAGACTAAAAATACATGTGAGAACCACTAGCTCTATGAGATAGACTATGACTGCCAGACCTTGATGGGGATGAAACTAGGAGATTACAAAATACGATATCATCCACCCACACAATTTCAATGAACACTAATACCTAATAATGTAACTAACTACACACCAAAGGTTGATTAAATGATTCCATTGCCCCTTGTCATCTGGTCGTTGGAGATGAGGGAGCCAACAATGGACAATCCACTAGGCACGAGTCTTACTTTTACAGCTAATAAAAGAACTTGGGTATTCCACAAGAATAGAAGAAAAGCCAACCTTTTAAAGTACAAATTTTATTAAAAAATGAAATTAAAACCCTTTTCGATTTTAATTAAGATTAAGGATCTGGTCAACATGGTCACATACTCAAAACATAAATAATTACATGAGAAAGTATATAAAACTATAATATGAATCTACCATTATTTAGGTGTTCTCGCATCTCTATGTTATATGTTAAAAGCATATATTTGGAGGAGAAAGGAGCTATATTAGATGTACTCAAGTAGAAGAATACCTCCAACCATGAATATAACGGATGTTGTTCTTATAAGTGTTCTTAAACATATCCCTTCAACTGTTCATCTTACGAAGTATTTTTAGAGCACAATATCAAGAAAAAGATCTGCCAGAAATTCTCACCAAAGAATACATCCGATCATCAACCTACTATACATTTTTTTGTGAAATAGACTACAACCAATAGACCATTATGACAACTTTGTATAATAGGAACAAATCAAATGATCACCATCATAGTAACCGGACAGGTTAAATACAATAGATCTACAAAGTTGTGCCTAGAGACACCATGTCATAAAATTACCAATGAGCAAGGAGGCCAAAATTAGAGTTTAAAATTGTATATGTGACATATAAGTGACCAGTGGTATATCATATAGATAAAAACAGTTTGTTTTAATTATCAACTATTAATAATGATTAATGAACCCGTGTAATGCAAAGTTATACACTTGTCCAGCCCATTATTACTTTGTTTACGTACCCGCGGACAAGAAATTGTACACATACCGTACTATTCAACCAATTGAACTCGGATATCCATAGGTACTTATATCCAAGGGTTAAATTGACATATTAACCTACTATCGAAGATACTATATGTGACATTTTAATTCTTCAAGAAAATCTACTTAATTTGCCATTACATTATAGAGACCATTAGAAAACTGTTTGTCCTTTTTCAAGTTGATTGGACCCTACATATTATTCAACGAAAACTTAGATATTGTCAGAAATATTCACAATTGATACAAACAACACATACTCTAAATTTTAAAATCCAAATTGATCTCACGTCACACCAATAACTATATAGTCTGAACATTAATGTCATGTACATATGTAGTATATTGTACATGATACATATGGTCATAATATGATGGTATAAAAATAGCATTACCAATTACCATTTTTACCAAAGTTAAATTATAAATGCTCCATCAAAATTGATATTTTACTAACAAAATGTTTGTGATGCATATGATTCCATAATATTTTCTGTCGCATAATGGGAAGGCCACCATGCTAGTTATATACTAAAAGCAATATAGCGGTGTTTTTCATGACACTACGTTGATCCACATCATCTAAATTACTGAGATGGTTAGATCTAAAATTTACGGTTAGGATTTAATAGAAGACTGTTAGTTACCTAACATATTTGACATTATATGTGACAAGTGCACGTGTCACCTAAAATCTGGCTGGAACGTGGTGGGTGTGAACAAAAAAAAATCGCAAGCTCACATACGCATGAATCAGCCACGTGATCAACAGGACCTGTAGAAAAAAAAGTCACAGTGATCAACGTCCATCTTCATTGGCTCATTTTTTTAAGGATCATCAATGGCTTTAACAATAAGGTAGTGGACAAGGAAACCAGAACGATGTAGATTCTCCTACACGACTCTAGGGGTGTGTTCGGTTCCAGAACACGAGGGAACGGAACGGAGTGAGTCCATTCCGAGGTCATGGGACGGTTCCGATCCTGTGTTCGGTTTGAAAAAGAACGAGGAACGGAATGATCCCATATTGTGTTCGGTTGGGATAATTGGAACCGGAACGGAATAGCCATAATCATACTTAAAATTCTAATAACTAGCCGCTTGGCCCTCGTATTTTGCGAGGGCATCCTATTAAGAGAACTAAATTTGTCCGGGAATTAAATTTATGGATTTATATTTATTAAAAATACTACAACCACCACCAAATGTCATGGTAATACAATATCATTTGTGTGTAATTAAACCATTTTTAATTATGTGCAAATAATTATTATGGACTCCAAAACACGATAACTTCATATTGTAGTACATCCTCTATACTATATTTTTATCATAGACGATACAAATGTGTTTTTAACTACATCATAGGAAAATGTATTTGTTTATATCGTATTCATAGTTGTACATAATCTCATTTGAAGTAAGCGGCTTTTTAGAAAAAAAGCGTAGATTTCAAGATCTAATGAACACTCTTTTGTATATATATTTTGATAAATATTATTAAGTACTTCTCAATAGAAAAGTAATCATAATTATTAGAGAGCTAGTTTCATTAATATTTTAGATTGAATATTGAAGTTATATATGAAGTTTTTATTAAGCTTTTAAAATATTGTCATGAATCTAAAATAGATATATTGACAAAGGATGTTAAAGAAGATGGAACGTGTACTATGCCATTGGAGTCTTCATACCACGGGAATAGTTTAGGTTAATCAGTTGGTCTACAAGCAGCTAAAAGTTCCAAGAATTCTCATCTCAACCATAAATAATTAAGGGAAACTGTGTCCGTATATATGACTACCTTTGTTGTGAATATATGATTATTTCTGAATGTACAAACTGCTGGAAGTGTGACCAATAGTTAACATTGAACCTTATCTTGTGCATAAAATAGACAATGCAGGAAGCATGCGCCTATATCTAAAAAAGGCGTGTCCTTGAAGCGCAAACAACAATCACTCCATGCATTCATTAAAAGGCATCCCTAGCTGCAACCAAGTGTCTAAAGTCTAAACTTGAACATGAGAGTAGGACCATACTCTCCCTTCATCTTGAAGTTAGTTCCATAAGCATACTTGTCCAAGACTCTTTTTGATAGATCCAGTGAAGACCTAACGAACACATAACAAATGCATATATGATAGATTTTAAAAAGTTTTGTGTAGTTTGATAAGATTTAAGCAAAATAATACAACACCTCTTCATTTCATGCCCATTCACGCAAATTTCATGGATATGACCTTCAATATTGTATAACAAACTAATATTACAAACCTTTTTGGAAAATGGTTTCATGTGGTAGCTAAATAAGAGAAATGACACATCTCGGTGGGTGTATGTGTGCTTTATTATGGGCTATTTGGAATGTCGGAAATGACTTTACCTTTAACAAATTAAGTTTTGCTTCTTTCATGCAAGTTATTCCTTTGACTACCCGTTGAATCCATATGTAGTCATTTCTCTAACCCGAAGCAGAGTATACAATAATGGATATTGACTGCAACTGCATGGTAATGGTTGCACGGGACTTATACATCTGATATAGATGGACTTCTGATCGACGCTTCACATGATGACCCGAAGGAGATACATATTATTTATTTTTATATGTTTGGTCTTTATGGAGAGTTTGTGTCACCAATATCTATAATTTTGTAAAATCTCTTTCAATAATAACGCGGTATAGGTCTTCCTATGCTTCCCCTTTTCGAAACAACACTAAGAAACACAATAGCTAGTTTCATAAGAACCAAATGGTTTAGAACCAAATTTGTTTAGTTTGTAGATAACATACTGCAAAATTCAGAGACAACTACTGAAACTGAAACTCTGATCATTGTTCCGATAGCTATGGTCTCTTACTTTGCTTTCTCATAAAGCCATAAGCATAGGAAGGTAATAACATTATGTAGTGTCTCCCGATAACCTGAATAATAAAGGTTGATCTTGCCTGGCATGTTATTGGACATGGAAAGGAGATTGCAGAGTTGCAATTGAAGAAACTCTTGGGGCATGTCGCTGATCAAGAAACACCCATCCATGAGTTTCATTGATCTTCTAGAACAATTGGTTATTAAGTGGAGCCAGGAATATTAGCGATGATGGAAGTAGTTGCCAGTCTCGACAAACACATACCCTAGTCGCGCTAGTTTCATCAGTTAATATCTATTATATATACTAAAAGCAATAGAAGGATGTTTTTCGAGGCGCCACGTTAATCCACGTATATCTCAATTATTTTTGATAGTTAGATCTAAAATTTGTGGCTATGATTTACCAATACGTGCGCCCACCGCTCAAAAGAAGAGATGTGCATGCTGGTGCATGCGATCCCTTCCTCATCTTTTATTTGTCGATCTACCATATGAGACATAACAAAAGCACGAACTCCTCAATTCTTTTTGCAAAGATGGCCTAACCCAATTTTTCCCTTTTTTGTAAAGATCATTCGAGGTGGTTGGCCGGGCCGGGAGTCAATTACGTTCAAACAGACTCCATGATTTAAGGGATTTAAGTTGTGATACATCTAACTCCACATATCACACGGCTGATAGTTTTTTTTTTTTTTGACACAACACGGCTGATAGTTGGTGACCAGCTGACACGTCTAATATGTTCCCGGCCACGTACAATGTGTTACGTTATTAATTACGTCTTGTTAAATCTTGGTAAGCAGCTGACAGGTCTAATATATTCCCTGCCACGTCCAATGGGTTACGTAATTAAATACGAACCTAATTATGTTGGTAAATCATAGCCACAAATTTTAGATCTAACTATCAAAAATAATTGAGATGATGTGGATTAACCTGGTGTCTCGAAAAACACTCTTATATTGCTTTTAGTATATAATAGATTTGAGCTTAAATTTAAAAATTGTAATTAACGGTAGCAAATATTTTTTGTCTCAAAATATTTGCTAAAAGTACCAAATCAAAGATATCTTTTTGTCTCAAACTAGAATTCAACGCTGGACGGAACCTGCAGGCTGGACACAAAGCGCACAGGCGGCTGGACGCGAAGCGCACGGCCACAGCAAGCCGGCTTCCCTGGCGCGCGTGGAGAGCCGTCCACACCGCCGCCTCGCTTGGCCTGCACCGCCGCCGCCAAGCCCGCCTGCACCGGCCCCTCCTCTGCCGCTCCCGCCCCTGGCCGCCCACACCGCCGCCTCGCTTGGCCTGCACCGCCGCCGGCGAGCCCGCCTGCACCAGCCCCTCCTCTGCCGCTCCCGCCCCTGGCCGCCCACACCGCCGCTCGCTTGGCCTGCACCGCCGCTGCCTAGCCCATCTACGCCGCTCCCTGCCCCGCGCCCGCCATGCCTCCTCGCAGTAGCCTCCTTCGCCGCCTAGCCCGCCTGCACCGCCGCCGGCAGCTATGCTCCTGCCCGGCCCCTCCTGTGCCGCTCCCGCCCGGCTCGGGTCGAGCTTGACGATAGGAAAGGAATTAGGCGCTCGGGTCGAGGAGAGACGATTCGGTTAGCGACGCGTTCCTCGCCGTCCGGCCGAATCGATCGCAGTGCGTTCCATGTAGTGGACGAATATTCCGTTTCAGAGAACTAGTCGGTTTCGTTCCTCAGGTCAAACCGAACATAGGAATGGGTGCTAAGTGGGGAACGGACCAGTTCCGTTCCACCAAATTTTAGAACCGAACACACCCTAGAATTCCCTTGATCAACCAAGCTAGCCATTAATATTTCCTAGAGTACACAATGATACCATACTCATCTACCATGCCGACTCAGATACCGTTGGTGTCGCGCTCAGGCTGAAAATATAGTCTTCCTTAAGAATATTCTTACTTAAGAATACATATGACGTAAATACGACCCAATATTTGTAAGAGGATGGGACAAGACATGTTGGATTGTTCTTGATATTCTTAAAAATTACCATTATCTGTTGATTCACATGTTTCGTATTTAGTATTGACATGTCATGGGAATACTATTTTATAAACAACACCTAAAAAGCGTACGATCTTAATTCATAGAAATTGTTCAAGCGGATATTATTTTGTTTGTGTGAAAGAAGTCTTTGAAATTACTTATAGTTCTTTCCGCGTTGTTAAAATATCAACGTAATATCCAATGGTGCAATGAAATTAGGGACAAAGAGTCTTGAACTATGTTGTCCAGGTCAAGTAGTCATGTTGCATAAGAGAAAAGTACATTTGTCTAAGTGTGTAGTTCCAATTGACTGAAGACCAATATAGCACACCGAGAGATTTATATAGCAAATATAATATAACAATAAACGACATTACACACAAATGACAAACTAAAGTTGATGCCCTCACATTTGCGAGGGCCAACATGCTAGTTCAATAGAATGCAAGTGAACCCTAGATTGCCCCCGCCACCTCCCTCACCTCCTCGCCACTCGTGGAGGCTAACGCTGGCAAAGCCTGGCCGCTGATGAGGTGGGGGGGAGGGGGAAAGGTCTATTTTCGGTCGCTTTAAGGCCCTTCCATGGCACTCGAGCGGAGGCAGTGATGGTGTTGCGTGGGGGCCGACAGTGACGGGCTGCAGGTTGCGGAGGCGGATCCATGGCCCGCGCGCTGGGATCTTCTCCCTGTCGGCGGCGTCATCTTCTTTGGCCAGATCAAAGGCAGTTGGTGTAGTGGCGGCCCCCCTCTTCTACGGTTGGCTGGTGAGAGTCGGGCTCCGATGGTTGAAGTCGACAATGGCGCCACCCTCGGGTGTCGTTACCTTGATGAATGCCTCGTCGCTGTGAATCGCGTCTCATGCCTAAGGTTCCAGGGAAACCCTAGATCTCATGCCTTGGGTTATTCTCGGATCAGAGAATGATGGCACTTTGGTGTCATTCACCCTCTTGCTGGCATTGTTTTGGAGCTCAAGATGCATGGAGGGGGTCAGCTGGTGGAGCGGTGTTCCATCTACCACGTCGACGGCGGTGGATCTCGGTGGCGTGGTGTAGTAGGGTCTCGGCGGCAGGTGTAGCAGGGCCTCAGCGGCAGGTGCGATGATGGCCTTGCGCAGGCCCGGGGCGCCGTCTGGTGTCGTGGTAGCGTCATCGGCAGGATCGGCGAAGTTTATGCGGATCTTAACCATGAGGATTGCTCGGTGGTTCGACGGCGGTGACAGCTTCTATGGCGTGTACATGAGGGGCTCGCTAAGAGTCTGTTAAACTGGATGTGCGCTCTCATTTTTCCCAAAAGGCGTCTCAAGGTATGCGATTATTCTCGTTTCCTAACCGTGGAGGGATTAGGCATAAGGCTTTGTTTACATGATGTTTACCCATTGTCGGATCTTTAGGCGTTGTTTGGTGGCTTCAGGTTTTTTTTATGTACGAATTCTTTGCCAATCCTTGTTGAATAAAGCAATAAAAGAGGTTGTATGCATCTTTTCGATGCAGAGACCAGGGTCTCAACCTCCATTTAGAAAAAATGTTGGATAATTAGTTGATTGCATCGGAATATCAAACATGGCTAAAGGAACTATAATTCAAACATAGTAGATGCATTACTCAGCATGATGAACACAAACATGTAACCACAAAACATGTTTACACAGCAGATTAGAGCACGGCTCGTGTACTTGGAGTTGTAATGAAGACCGATCGGAAAAAACAGCGATGAGGACAGGTGGTACGCTGCGCCACCGCCACCCGACTTAGAAGGTAGGCGACCACCCGTGATGCAGAACGTTAGTGCGAGTGCTTCCCAAAAAGCTTTATTTACCCTCTCATGTACATAATCACAAGAGCGAGGTTCCTCCCCGTTCGCCGCCGACACAACCATCGAGAGGGAGGAAAAACCTAACTCGGTTTGCGTAAAACTGTACGCCAGCTTGAGCGGGTGATTTAAGCTCATCCATCGAGCACCTTCGCTATACACACCCTCCTAACTTGATGACGAGTCATCCAAGTTCATCAAATCACTGGATGACACATGTCCTCACCTCCAAAATTCCTTGTTGCCCACGAGTAATCCGGCAAAGATGGTTCAGCTCCCCAGCTGGATCACATACAGCTGCATACGACGGAAGAGGTGCAATGCGAGGTGGAGAGAGCAGTGAAGAGGACCTGACAGCAAGGTACCGAGGATAATCCTTGATATCCAAACGAAGCCCGGCAGTGCCTTGCATTTGTGTGTGCAACAGATTTGATCATCAGAAGCATGATGATCATGTAAATAAAGTTGTAGTGTGTTACGTGCGTATTCATGTGTGGACATCTTATACAAATGTAATAAAACGTTAAACATGTTGCCATATATATGAAGGGTTGTCCAATCTCCTCAAACTGCCCAGAGAAGCATGGTTGGCATGCAAGGTCAGCAGAGTTTCTCAGCACACTGAGGTCGGGTAGCATGGTCGGCAAGGTCCTCCTAGGAGAGGGAAATGCTGAGAAACTACAGATTAATATTCACGATTTCAGATCGGCAAATCGCAGAAACCTGGAAGCCACATGGACAGGATTCCGCGAGATCCGCTGCAGGAAAACATTGTGCGGTGTACATATATAGTAATTTAAGAAGTGAGGTCTAGTAATTTATGCTAGAGTACAACATGGACGGCCTTCTCGGCACAGGAAAGCTTGCAAGCCTCAATCGAAGGAATGCACCTGGCATTCCTCTGATCGACTGAATGAAGCCCAATGTGATGCTTTGTGAGCATTTGTAAGTTGAAAATTACCTGTTTCTTAAATTTCCATGCAGCTAGTTCTGCTATAATTACTCTGACTGTAATGATGCTTCATCCGGGAACATCATATGAGACTGTTAATAAAGTGGTCTGTATGTTGTGTTTGCACATATGTATACACTGTGCGTGTTTTTCTCCAGAAATCTGATGCCATAATAAGTCATAAAGAGTTCAAAAAATTGTAATCCAAGGTTCAGTCACTAGAGGCTAATCTTACCCATATTTTCGTCTCTCCCAAAAGCTGCAACGACAGGTAACGAATTAAGGGAGGTCCTGGTTTCATTTCCTTGAAGATGTTAACACAGCATGCCAGGTTCAGTCTGCAGAGATTCAGGATAAACGTTAGGGGTCAACCTACCAGCCCCATGAAAACACCATCAACCAGCTGGTTTTAACACAGTAAAATGCCAAGGAAAACACAGCACAACGAAACAACATGACTACCCAAACGAGCAGAACAGCCCGGGATAGCCCAAAACGATGGACTTTTTACTGAACATGCCCCCCCCCCCCCCCCCCCCCCCCACACACACACACACAGACAGCACCCCGGTCTGCGTATGCAGCGGAAGAACTGGTGCATCCCCGGACAGGGAAAGGGGGGAAGGATCCAATGTGGGAGGGATATGGGTGGATGGATAATGTGGAGGATGTCCATCCTCGGCCTCGTGCCGGCGTTGGTTACTGCCTGACCGAATGACCCAACCAGCTGTAGCCTGTGTACCAGGACGAGGCTCGTTTGTACGCTTCAGAAAGAGAAACAACGGCAGCAGCACTGAAAGTGTCCATAGAGCACATTGGTGGATGCAACGAAGCACCTTAGCTCCAGCCAATGTGCCTGGATCAAGATTAGCACAAGCCAGCCTGTCACACTCCGTGGAAGAAGCACACACCAAATTCGCCAGGAGTGAGGACACTGAGAGAGCACCGCCCTCCAGACCTTGGCGTTGCCTTGTCAAGCCATGGATAAGGATAATTACAACCTTGTGGCCTGCCGCCGAAGCGATCGCCTGGTCGCCAATACTCGCTCAGCACCTTGAGTCAAAGTTGCCGTGGCTGGATTCGTTTGGGTATGCAACTGTTGGTCACCTGTCCTGCTGGTACCCAGTTTTCTGCAGAATCAACAAGTTGAGCACTTGTGAGTTGGCTAGAATTCTACTACAGCGAATCAACGATGTCTGTTTGTATACTTGTACAGAAGGAATTCTAGCAGTAAACGCAACAAAACCATTAGGGAGTAAAGGACGAAATGGAAGTAAGCTAGTGTGGCAGAGCATTAGCTTACTCGTATTTTGGTCGTATGTGGGCGAGCTTTGTCTTGTTCTCATCTGATTCACACCACTTGTTCAATCCTGGGCAGTCCAAAATATAGAGATCCTTAAGGTTGGTGAGTTTGTCCATGCTTTGCAGCAAGGATTCCATGCCATGGCAACTTTGGATGGTGAGTTCCCGGAGAGAGGTGAGATCACTCAGGTATTCTGGTAGTGATATCATTCCATGAGAGTTCTTTATTGTTAAGCTATGCAGGCCAGGTAGGTGGTGCAGCAAACCAGAGTCATCTAAAAACATTGAGCGCGAAATATCAAGGATCAAAATCTATCTGAATGAAAAAAAGGGTTATGGACATGTGTGTGGTGGTGGTGTATGTGCACATTTTTCCGATGAAGGTGTATGTGCACATATAATCGAAAAAAGAAATCGTTTACCTTGAGGCAGATTGTAATTTTCGACAACCAGCTCAGTTACTGGAGTAGAACCACAAGATGCTTCCTCGCTGTCTCCACGTCTCTCCTCCCATGAAGACATGACTTTGTTGCAATCTGATATTACAAACCTCTGAGCTCTAGGAGGGAGAGGTCCAAAGCTCAGCTCTGGGCATTTTTGGATCACCAATTCAGCAACTCCAGGGAACATAAACACTTTGAGTTTCTCCATGTCTTCTATGGTAACTTTAGAGAGTCGACTGAATGCTGCTCTGTTGCCACCACTGAGGTCAATATCATCAATTATTGTGATGCTGCCCATCCTTCTCAAAACAAGGAGCTTGAGGTTTGGTAAAAGACCCAACTGTGGCAGGATCATGCACCTCGGAAAGTCCTCCATTGTAACATCTACGATATTTAGTAGAATAGAAGAACATATGCTCCGTGTCCACCAGGCTGGGAGGCAGGCCTCGGCGGTATAACCACGTAGTTCAAGGCTCTGCAGAGTATGTGGTGGCACTAGTTCTCCTAACAAAGCATTTCCATCCACCTCCCCGAATCCTTGAACGTCACCAACAGTCCAACGAAGCTTCAACTTTTCCAGGTTCTCTTTCTCCACCAATCTTATTCTCTGCGCTTCCTCCAGAGACTTCACCTTCTCAAGGCAGTGTATCTCCAGCTCTTTACAATCTACAACCTCGAGCTCAACAAGGTTGCTGCTGCTACTGTATGGTCCGTCATCCACACGGACCATGAATTGGCAACTTTCCAGCTCCTGGCAGTTCTTCAGAACTATTAACTTGAGAGAGGGCATTTGACCTATCCTTTTGCCTAGCCTCTTGAGTCTAAGGCAGCCTGAGAGGTCCAGAGTATGTAGCTTATTGAGGTCACCAAGACTTTCAGGTAGATCAACAAGATATATGTTATGAGACAGGTCCAAATACTCCAGGCTGGTAAGACCTCTGATACACGATTCAACGTATTTCACATTTTCCTCTCCTGTCTGGTAGTAAAAGATAGGATTTAGGAACATTGACAAGTTCAGATACCGAAGTTTGGTGAGCTTGCCTATGACATCTTTTAGCTCTTTGAGATGGGAGTGGTGCTGATCAAGGTAACAGCACGGGTTAGACAAGTTGAGATGCTGGAGATTGGTGAGGCCACCCAGACATTTCTTGATCCCTTCAAAACAAGACCAGAATGATAAATCCAGGTATACCAGTTTGTTGAGCTTCTGCAATGTTTCAAGAATCTCTAGTCCATGGCAGTGTGCTAGATCGATATGCGACAAGTTCTTGAGATTCTCAAATGATTCCGGAAGAGTTCCCAGTCTAGAACAGCCTGATAAATTGATGTGCACCAACTTCAGAAGCTTTCCAAACGACTCTGGTAGGTTTAGTAGTCCGGAGCAGCCGGATAAATTGACTTGCAGCACATTTACTAGCTTCCCAAATGATACGGGCAGAGTTACTAGCCCGGAGCAGCCTGATAAGTCAATATGCACCAAATGGATTAGATTCCCAAATGATTCCGGTAGATTTACCAGTCCAAAGCAGCCTGATAAATCGATATGGAACAGATTTACCAGACGTCCAAATAACGCTGGCAGACCAACCAGTCCAGAAAATTTGGATATTTTAAGATACCCTAGGTGCCTCAGTTCACATATGGATTCAGGTAGCTCCTTCACAGAGCTCTCCTCTAGTTCAAGGACACGCAGGCACCTCCTAAAGGAAAACGAGTCATTGTTAAACTTCACTTTGCTACAGGCGAAACAACGCAGCGCCCTTAGATAATCATCATACTCGTCATCAAGTTCCCCGTCCCAATTGATGATTATCCTGTAGTGCACGCATCGTATGGGAATGTTATCCTCGTAGATATTCTCGAGTAGCATGAACCATCTTGCGAATTCATGCGCCAAACCATGCATAGTGAACATGATGGCACCCTTATCATCCTTTTCACTGCCCTGCAATAAATTATAGGCACAGCAGCAGAAGTATAAGATGCCTCACAAATGTGAATCTTGAGAAAATGTAACCACACTTTTGCACTTCAGTTGCACAAAAGAGAAGTGCAAATTAAGTTGACATGTTCAACTTAGGTACATTTTCAAGATTACTTAATATTTAAAAACAAGCTAATATTATATAGGTATATGTGTATTAGATGTATCTGTTGTCCTTATGTTTCACAATGTCTGCCCCATGCGCATGCCTGCCTAACAGATTGACATGATAGTAATCTATCTAGTAAGATGATGTATGGTAAAACTGAATGAATATGACTTCAGCTTTCGACCTCTGAAATACGAAGCAGAAAGAAATATGACAGATTTGTAAAACTGAGGTGGTAGATAATTACTCACGGGATCCGACTTTGCAGTCTGAAGGAATGACATGTCCAAAAGCCTGGTTATATACTCTTCAGCAATCTGTGCAGTAGACAGTATTTCTGATGGTTCAATAAGATGGAGAGCGATCCATTGACGAATCAGGTCATCTTTGACTATACTGTGGCCATTTGGGAAGATGGCACAGTAAGCAAAGCATAGCCTCAAATCTGGTGGCATACTTGTGTAGCTTAACTCGAAGGCTGAAAGCATTAAGAGAATGGACAATCGAAAGGAGGAAATGTTTTTCCAGATATTTCTTTGCATGACCTCTTTCCATCTTGTAGGATCTCGGGAATCTAACATGGCCGCATATGCTCGAGCTGCTGCTGGTACACCCCAGCACTTGCTTGAGATCTCCCGTCCTATCTTCTCCAATTCTTCATCATCTTCTTTTAAACGGATCGATTTCTTGATTATTTCCCAGCATGTGTCATCACCCAAGGGATTTAGCATGTACGGCTCAACGGTGCAAATCTTCCTGGCAATGGCTTTGTTGCATGTGGTCACTATCACGTCCACCTTGTGGCCCAAGGATGTTAACATGTCTTTCAACAGCTGCAACTGAATGGGATCCTCCTCCCACAGGTCATCCAAAACAAGGAGCACTTTTGTACCTTTAATTTGCTCGTGAAGGCGCTCCATTATACGCCCCATTCCCACCATATCTGGATTAGAACCATGGTCATTGATCTCTTTCTCTTCATGTCCTCCGAACCCTGACACCTGACAAAGTATTTTCCTTTTGCAAGAAATCACCTGACAGAGTATAGACTCGCCAATCCCATGGAAGTCCAATTTCGGCGACACATGGACCCACACACGAAAGTCGTATTCTTGGAGGGAGGGGGTATTCTTGAAAACCATTTGTGCCAAGGTTGTCTTGCCACTGCCTGCAATCCCGAAGATTGGAAGAATGATGCAGCTGGGGCGCCCTTGTGATATTTTGCTTGCAGCAGATAGTAGCACGGTCATTATCCTTTGTTTATCTGATCCCCTTCCGCAAACCAATGCTTCTTTAAAAAATGGTCCTGTTATTCGTTCATCACTAACTTCCTGGGAGATGATATCCTGTTCCACAGAAACGAACAGATGCAACTCCTTCTTTAGCTCCGTCAATGTTTTCATTGTCTCCTCTACCTTGATGGCGATGGCCTTCTTCTTGATGGCAAGGCGGGGGAGCATCCTTGTCATCTGTAATATTTTCAGTCATTAGTTGCTTAGAAAAATCATCGACTCATTTTGCAAGTGAAAAATTGAACTAGTCGTGACTGAATACTTCTTTCCTGTAAAGAAGTAGCAATTCCACTTTGTACCCCTAATTAAAGACGGCACGAGTGAGAACGAAATATGCTCTATCGCCCGATACAAAATGGAAGCTACCATCGGAGAAAAAATACGGCGTGTTGCATACCGCTGCAGTAGCCGGTGACCTCGTGCCCTGCAACTCGTCGACCATGTCCATGATCTTGTAGGCGGCAGCCCTGACCAACCACAGCCATTGCGACGCAGATCTATCCCTCAACGGCCGCATCTCGGCTTTGTCCAGCACCGGCTGGATGACCTCCAGCGCCTTCAACATATCCTGCAGATCACCGGTGAAGTTCAAACGCGCCACAGCTTCATCTCCAATGGCGGATCTGAGTTTTGCGCATGTCCTCTGGACGATGGCTTGAGCCATGGCGCTTCCACAATGAGCTCTGTACGTGTGTGGTCAACGGTGGGATGGGGAAGGGGACGACGGTGCGCGCCGGTTAGTGGTTTTTCTACCGGAAACCTGGAAACTCGAACATGAGCCGTTGGATCTGGATCTGGAACGTGCGTTTTGGATCAGGCTGCTTCCTGCATCGCGTATTACAAACGTGTTACCTACAAATAATTGTACGGGCGTAACTGACGGAAGTTTTTTTTTTAGAACAACTGACGAAAGTGTTTTTTTTTACACAAATACGGCGCTTTATTGATTAAACCATATCAATACATAGAGTTCCCCGGATCATCTCCGGAACAGAATAGGAAATAAAACTAGAGTTTACATCTCGACAAGACTTAGCTATACACTGCTTGACTGGTTTGTACTGAATAGTGATGATTGATCTGTTCCAAAAAAAAAAACTTTTGCATTAGACGAAGCTGCGAATATTATGCACTCGAGATCTACTACTCCATCCGACCTATATTATTGTTCTCAACTTTATCTAGATTCGGATACCTAATTAATGATTTAGACTAGATTCATCCGAATCTAGACAAAGTTGAGAATATTAATATGGCCCGGAGGGAATAACACATCCGTGCAATTTTCGGTTCACGTAGAAAAACTTGGTGGAATATATTGAAATGGGTGCGGAGCCTTGATGGAAAACCCTTGAAAGACATGAGTGGATGCTTAATGGAACATGATATTGATTCATTTTATCCTACATATTTGAAGGAAATTTTCCATAGCCTATAATATTGGTACAAACTTTGGAAACAAACATAACTGAACTACTCCTATAAAAACATCTCTAGCAGATACTGCAAATCGGCCGACCCACAGAATTTTGCGCCGATATGCGGTGCCGAACCTAAAAAAATGGTCTTTTCGGATACCGCATCCGGCCTAGAACCGCAAATTTTTCTGCAGTTTCCCGCATTTCGGCCCGTCTGTCCCTCATATATTCGGTGCGGGCGGGGTGGCGAAATGGGGTAAACTACATCTCATTTTCCCTCTTCCCCACGCGTAGAAACCCTCGTCGTCGCCACCTTCCGGTGGGATAAACCACATCCCATTTTACCTACACGACTTCCGGTGTCGTTTTTTATAATGCCCTGGAAGATCGTTTGAGAGAGTATGTCTAAATGCCAGACGTGATGCAGGTGAGGAGCGGATCGAAGTCTCCTTAGTGATATCTTCACTGTGCACCATGCAAGACTACCCGCACTGGGCTACAACATTGCGGCTGCTATCGGCACTGCCATTGTTTCGGCAGCCCTCTCTGACACCACTCCTGTCATGACTCATGCGGTCATGCCTCGCGATACATCAGTTTCCAGCCTTCCACCACCTTCTCCCCAGACTCAACCAGGCATCCACCTGACCACCATGTCAAACATCCCGAGTTACATCACTTATTTACAAGATAAATGAGCTATGTTTTTTTTTAAACGGAGGCAAAAGTTTTGCCTCAACCATTTATTAAGAACAGAGTGCCTGATTTTTAGGAGAAAACCGGGTGAAAACCAACAACAGCAAGGCCAAGCCCCCACAAACAGCACGCCCACACCCCCACACTCAAGCCTAACAGGCCATGGACAACACACCCACACCCCTACACTCAAGCCTAACAGGCCATGGACAACAACACTCAAACCTAACTGGCCATGGACAACAGGACGCACTCATTCAGGCCACAATAGACCACGAAGTGACACACCCACTCTAGCAAACACAAGAGACCACAAAGCAACACGAATGATCACTCCAAAAATGACAGCCCTACAAGGCCCACAAAGACAGGTCATGACAATGGAGGACCACTTCAAGCAACTGCAGATGCCATACTGTTGGGTCTAGGGTAGGCAGCAGCCATGGTGGCGAGAAAATTGCAAACCTCTCTGGCGATCACAGCCCTAGGCACCGATGTCAACAATCCTGACTTAGCAACCACATCACCTCTAGGAACCACATGGCTGTCGGAGTCAGGTGAGGGAGAGATTGTGCATCGACATCACCACACTTTACAAAGTCAGGCGCCTAACTCGCCGGAGAAGCCACAACCGAGATTTCGCACGAGTCGGACTTCACTTTCTCGATGGAAGAAGGAAGAACCACACCACCACACAACTCCCGAAGCTTATGCATGATCTGCATGGCCGGAGCCACAACCGTCGAGCTTGACATAGCACGAGGAGAGAAACATCCATAAAGGCCCGCTCCGCTCGCGCCCACTTTGCCAACATCAGGCCCAACCAAAGGATTGACGGGCGCCCGAGAGAGTCTACCCAACACAGCTTCTGTCCGCTCTAGAAAGCTCTCAATCGCAAGCAGCCAGTCATGCAAGGAGTTGACAACCTCATGAAGAGGGTGAACGGCCTCCTCAAGACGAAGGGAAGCCACGTTAAGTAGCCGAGAGGGTAGCAACTCAACTTGCTCCTCCATAGAGGATTACAATGACATATCCGCTAAGGGCAAAGAGCCAGGATGAGCGGAAACAACAGTATCCCAAGTGCCACGACGAGGCACCTTGGATGGGAGTGAGACCTCAACCTGGGCTCGGCAGCGAAGCGGGACGACGACGCGACAGGGCCTACCAACGAGCTGAGGGGGCGCCAAGTGTTACGGCAATCACGCGCCCAATGACCGTTCTCAAGGCAATGAGAGCATCTGAAAGGATCACTGCAAACAACTGCACGGTGACCAGGAGCTAGGCACCTACAACACCTTCCCTTGAGCCAAGCAGGGACGGGACGACGAGCAGCTTGTTGGACTGGTAGAGCCGGGCGCCGCAGCATCACCTCCTGCCATCCCTCACGCTGCACACTCGAGCAATCAACCGAACTCAAGCACGTGCCCTTGGCTTCCTGGATACATGCTCTCGGGGCAGCGACGGCAGGTGGGGGCGTCCCATCAGAGCCAAGGCCGCTGGATGGAGGTAGAAGTGACCGCGGGGCAAATTCGACCTCATAGCCTTCAACCTTGTCAACATCAACTGAGACAACGGGTGGCAGTGTCCGCGGGACCAGCTCCTCTTCGTCATCGTTGTCCGCAGCGGACGTCCAAGATGCAGGCCATAGGGCGGCAGAAAGGGGCAATGCCTCACCGACGCTAGCAGCATGCCGTGGCGTTTGGGGGGCCAACTCTGCCTCATCTTCGTCGTCATCATCATCGGCTGCATCAGAGGCCCATACCAAGACGCGGCGGCCAGCTCCTCGCCCTCTGAATCCTCATTGCCCCCGTCTTCATTGTCACAGCTAGAAGGAACAGCTCCAAGGGTGGCATCTGGTGCAGCAGCGACATGCTCCAGCACAGCCTCACTGCGACGGCTATCAACCATGTGGCTTGGGTTGTCGAGGACGAGGCCAGCGGCCCTTCGCCGACCACCATCACGGCTTCCAGAGCGGTCCAAAACCAGGCGAATCAGCTGCGGCGGTGAGGCAGCGCCGCCAGCGTCATCCTCATCGTCCAGCATGCTCAGACAGACCAGCTTTGGCGGTGGCGGCGAGACCACAGGCGCCATCGGCCCGGCGAAGTCGAAGACCATGTATTTCACTTCTCCAGACGATGCAGAATAGCATATGTAGGAGAGTAGCTTATGAAACAAGAGTTGGTTCAACGCTCATCCGCATGATGGTTGCATCGCAGAACAATTACACACACATGTTTTGAACTTTTGACAGTAAAAAACAGGATCCTGTAGTAGGCAAAATAAAAATACTCTATCTGATCCAAATGAATGTTTACAAATTTGTCTAGATTCACATGTATCTAGCACTAAAACTTGAATAGATACATCCAAATCTAGATAAATCTAAGAACATTAAATATGGATCGGATGAACTATATAAAAGAAACAGAAATAAGCAAGAAAATAGGATCCGGCAGTATCCATCAGGGTGAACGTGGTTATTCCTCCAGCTTCAGAACAGGTAAATTTGGAAGCAGGAGAAGTTGGTTCTGCACCTCTTCCTTCAGTCCGTCATCACAGCAACCCTTGAGCAGCACTTCCTTGAGTCCAGCTAGATTATACAGGCCAGAGAACTTCACTGAAGACCCATTGCGGCAGTGGGCCTTCAGCAACTCGAGACTTTTCATCGTTTCAGCTCCATAAGTTACGTGTATGTTGGAGGTAGAAGCAACCTCGAGGACCTTGAGTTTCTGATAGGACCGTACTTCAAGTCCATTCCGAATCACACAAAAATGGAGCCTACTATCTTGTTGCAGCTTGACACGAAGAATACATAGTTGCAGTAGATCCCCGATGAGTTCTATGTCAGCACTTTCCAATATAGTCATCTCCAAATCCAACTTTGTCAGACTTCTAAGCTCAGCAGTCTGTAAAACAGGCAAACTGTCTACAGGCCCATGAAGTTTAAGACTCTGCAGGTTCATCCGTGGTATCGAGATGCCAGCCAAACAACCTTGGCTTTCTTTGTCCAGCTGCACTGACAAGGATTCCAAATGGAAATGACCTGAGATTGCTGAGAAGAACCTGATACTGTTTTGCCTGTTGATGCCGGACACTCCGAGCTTGCGCAGCTGTGTGAGATGCTTGATCTCTTTCAGGATAGTGGTCCTCCCTGATTCACCGATATTCACAACGCCAAAGGTATGCAACTGTGTTAGCTTGTAAATTCCTCGAGGCACCTCAACACCAACTAGGCTGTGGTGTCTGCGGATCCGGGATAATAAAATACGTGGTGGTGTTGATAGCTCCTCCCCTGTATCAGAGCTGGTGCCAGCACGAATGTACTGCAGCTTCTGCAGCTTGGTAATGGTCGCTGGAAGGCTCACTATGGGGGTATTTCTGATATCCAGAGTCTGGAGCTGTCTCAGATCACCTAATGAGCTCGGCAAACTGTAGACGTCGCGGCAGCCTCGCAGTGAGAGAAACTTTAGACGAGATAGCAGCTTTACCATGTTCTTGAGATCTTCGTCCTTTACACCTAATGCATCCTCTAGATCAAGCACACGAAGCAACTTCATACTTTTGGAGATGAAGAATGACTTCCAGCCCCCAAACACTGTCATTGATCGTAGCCGTGAGAAGTCAATACTGCCGAATACATCCTTGTTCCGGTCCCAGCTTTCCCTTATGATAAGGTGACGCCCCATGCACTGGGTGGTTACGTTGCAGCTGGTATCCAGTTCACACACAAGGTTCTCTTCCATTCGCCGTGAGATGATGTATTCACGGATGAAACTATTGACTTGGCACAAGGTCATCCTTGTGTCACCAAATAAAGCAGTTGCCGACAGCGGTGGGTGCTGGATTATGCTTAGATCAACGAGTTTTGCGAAGAACATCTCCCCCTTATTCTCAGCAGATCTCTCTTCAGTCTCTCTGCAGTAACCCTCCGCTACCCACCGCCTCAATACACGCCTCCGCCGGATGCTTTGATCTCGATGGAAAAGTGAAATGTAGAAGATACATGGCTTGAGGGAATCTGGGCAAGTACGCAAGTAGGAATGCAGCCAACCAAAAAGACCATGTAGTGTGTGATACTCTGGGTTGGTCTCAAGAGTCTGTATGAATCTGTCGCTGGTAGAACATATGGTATCCACTAGTGTTGTTGTCTTGTCAGCCAATACCCTGGCTATTTCAACTATTACTTTGGGAAGCCCGCCACACTTGACAATAAGTTCAAGTAGTATTCTATCTTCTTTGAGATCCTTCAAAGGGCTAAATGGGTTCTTCCTATTCACCTATTGTTCAAACAAATTATAGATTAACCGATGTCAATATGGTATGATCAATTACTATGGTATTTAAAGTTTCAGTTGGAAATTATAAGTTCAGATGCGGACACATGATATGCATCAATTTGAGAGAACAATGTAGAAACAAAAGAATTTTAACAATGTCAAAATAGTAAATGACAAAAATTAGGCTAAGAGAAGGAAATAAGAAAAAAATATTATTTATTTGTTAGCAAAGCCATCCAAGTGTTAGTAAAAATGGATAAAACTGGAAAACATTTACATGATACGTTTAGCGAAATGGAATATATATGTCACAAAATCACAATCTGCAAGCAAGTTACATTGCAACAAAATCACTCAATTTTGAGAGGAACATCTTGGAAATCGCTCAACGTTTAGTGGAAATATATATATTACTCAATTTTGAAGTATCAAATTTTCTCAATTTAATAAATCTATGACATACTAGTTCTTATATCATTTCATCCAATCTCCATATAAAGTGAAGGGGAACAAAAGCAATTGATGCATGAGGAGTTACAATTTGTAATAACATGAAGATGGGAACTAAAAAGAGACTAAAGCAGAGCAAACGTTTTTGAAACATACCTCTTGGAGGAAGAGATCAAATGCTGGAATAGCTTGGAGGCCTTTGACATTAAACACAAGCTCTTCATTACCTGCGCAATATGTGGCGATGCTTTCTTCGGTTGTAATCACAATGGCAATGCTTTTTGAAGATTTAGATAAGAAGGTAGACTGAATCAAGTCCCATTCTTCCCTCGAATGTAAATCATCAATAACAAGGAGGCAATGATGTTGTTTTAGGAAATCACTACATTCTTGAATGGGGTTTTTGATATCTATCCTGCCCTTGGCTTGAAGTGATTCAGAATAAAAATCCAAAATTAAGCTCCGACAGAAGTCCCTTAAATTGAAGGGATGTGATACATCCACCCATCCATAATTTTGAAATACCCTAGAGCTCATAATTCTGTTGCAGAATAGGTCTTTAACGAGAGTTGATTTCCCGACACCAGCTATCCCCCACACAGATATAACTTGGAAACCGCGCTGACGTGCATTGGTTGTGTATTGATAAAGCTGCCTAATTTCCAACTCACGGCCAATGATGGGGTACTTCATCATCCTATCATTGGCTGCATTGGTTTTTGAGGTGAGTATCATTTCAGGAACTTCATGTGTTTCTGTTATCTCCTCAGATTTTTCTTCGTTACCTTGAGAGCACTAAAGATAAGAGAAGGTTATAGTCAAATTGACGAAAACATGGGTTTCCATTGCAGAATAGCATATAAAATTTGAATAGATAACATGGAAAAACCTGTTTTACCTCTGTGAAGGCACAAACCGAGTGGTCAGTGGAAAACTGCTTCAACTCCAATGCTTGGAGCGGATGTCCCACACACAAGGTTGCTACTTCAAATTGCTGCGTGGACACGATGATCCAACTGCCATTGTTGGTGTCAGGAAGAATCTTCCTGATAACACCCCACTCTGCCAGGCTGGACAGGTCTTCTAAAACGATGAGATACTTTACCTCCTTGACATGCTGCAGAAACTCGTCGAGATAATTTCCCTGTGTGGTGCCCTCCGATATTGTTAAGAAACCTCTAATTGCTTCAGCACTTAGTTCTTCACTGCTTGCATAGAACTGAGCGGTTAATTCCTGGATGAACTCTTGTGGATTGAAAAGATGCACAAGCTTCACCCATGCGCGGCAGGCGAATTTCTGGAAGAATTTCGGATCACTGTAGGGTTTTCTCATGGCGGATGTTGTCCCAAGATCGCCGCCTGTTCCCCAAACTGTGATTATGTGATGCTCATCATCTTTCTGGGTCATCAATTGGGTGAGATCCGCAAAGCCTTGCCTTTTTGTAGTTTCTCTCGCCTCGTTGAGCATATCGAGTGCTGTTGCGCCAGTACCATTGCTGGTCTTGGTGCGAGTCTTGGTGTCAGAGCTAGAGTCGGCAATGAGAGAGTAACGTGACTGCCGCATGGCCACGTCCTCAACCCGGGCTCTGAGCTGCTCTAACTCCGAAGCCGCCATGTCCAGTGGGCGCATCGGTACCGTGCAGGACGGCAACATGCGCCACCACCAGCTTGGCCTGTTCTCGAGAGAGATGACGAACTCGATGCAATCTTCAACGTCGTAGGCCAGATCGCGGACTTGCCTAACCCAGGTCTTCACCACTGCGCTTGCAGCCTCATCTTCGGTGGCTACCTTGAGGAAGGAGTCCATCATCTGGAACTCACCGGAGATGAACACCAGGTCCCGCGCCATGCGCTGCCGCAGGTTGGGCACCTCATCGACCGCCGAATGGACCGTGGTCAAAGCCGCATCCACCACCGAGTGGGCCAAGCCAACCACGGCTTCCCCCATTGCCGTCTTGGTCTCTCTCTACCTTGGTGTTTGGGGATGTGCTCGGAGTTGTGCGACGACTGAGCACCTAGATCTAGATGGAGTTCTTGAAGGCAAGAACAGCCAGTAGGAAACAGCTCATATGGATATTAAAATAACTATTAAACAAGACTGGCCCAACCCAGTGTGTAAGACGAGGTACATTTATCTTTTAGACTGCACAAAGTTGATCTTTTCTTCCTCTTTTCTGCGGGAAGCACGTGATCCTGGCCCATCAAGACAATAAAGTAATACTATATCGTAGGACAACCAAGCCTCGGATCCACTAGATCAGGGCATCTCCACCGGCCGGCGAGCGTGTCCACATGGACGCTGCGTCACAGCTCAGCAGCGTGATTTATTTGGACAAATGCGCGTGAATCAATCCATCTGTGCATTAAATTTGGACAACGGATGCGGCCCGAACATCGCGCATGTCCCCGCGCGTCCTTTCTTCGCCTTTGGTGGTCCCTCCCGCTAGTGGCACACAAACCACTCCACTTCTCCCTCCAAAACCCTCTCCCAAATTCCCACTGACGGGAGCGGGAAGGAAGGCGATGGATTCCGCCGTCATGCCGATGTTGCGCCCTCCGGCGAGGCCACCGCCAAGAAGCGCGGCCGGCCGAAGAAGCTTGCCAAGGACCAGACGGCGGAAGAGCGGAAAGTTGAATTCGACAAGCGCGCTGCCCGCCAGGTAGCGGCGAGAGCTCGACTCGTCGTAGCCAGGCTCGAGAAGGAGTGCTGGGAGGACAACGAGCGCTCGTCGTAGCCAGGCTCGAAAAGGAGCACTGGGAGGACAACGAGCGCTTCCTCGCCACGCAGAACAGGCTCAACACTGACGAGCTGGCGGTGAATGATGCCAAGCACGCCATCAACATGATGAAGCAGGACGTGTTGACCGCCGCTTTCGCTGGCACCGTGGTTTTCGATGGCAGCGGCGTCGCTCTTCTCGGCCTGTCCATGGCCGGCGCGTCCTCTACCAGCTCCGTCACTTCCACACATTGCGGCCGAACACCAGGTCCCAGGACACCAGGCCCGCGCACGCCTGCGCTTGGAGGCCACACTAGGATCGTGGCCTTGCTCTCCCGGTTCATCAATCAATGCACGACATCGTCGGAGGCGGGGAATCCCGCCATCGACCTCAACCGCACTCCAACTACCGCTGACACAACCCCGGAGGCGTCGGCGAAGCGGCGGTCCATCTCCACCGCGGACATGCCGGCGCCAGTCAACCTGTTCGGCAGAATGCCCGATGGATCTCGCCACGACAGGCCTGATCCACCTTCCACTATAGGTACCCTTCGAGGCGGGCACCGGCGCCTTTACACAACTAGCGGGGCAACAACTCCACAACAACTTGGAGGCTCCCGAAATGACAACAAGCTGCCACAAGAACAAAGTTGTCAAATACAATAACAAGATCTAGGTATTAACAAGAATACTAGATCAGGGATTTCTCCAAGTGAATGGAGAGGAGTTGAAGCGCTTGATTCTTGATGTTGATGATGAACTTCTCCTCCTTCAATTCCACCAAAGATCAAGACCTTCGGGTGGTTGAAGTGGGAGATCGAGATTTAGAGCTCTTGCACTAGGTATGGTCAATTTCGAGTGAGTCAAGAGATCTGGACGTTGGGGAAGAAGGGGTACTTATACCCCCTTCCAAAAACCAGCCGTTGCACACTTTGGGGGCCGGATTATCCGGCCCAAGTGAGGGCCGGATTATCAGGTTTGGGGAAACACCGCCCCAGACTCAGAATCTCCGGCAGAAAATCCGCCCCCTCACAGTGAGATGTGCCGAGCTTGTCCTTGATCATCTTCTGGGGGCTGGATTATCCGGCCCTTGCGAAACCCGGATTATCCGGCCTGGGGAGGAAAAACCGCCCTAGTTCGGATTTTCCGGGAGAAAATCCGACAAGACACAGAGCGACGCGCCTTGGCTCCTTTTGCTCGAAAACTGGGGGCCGGATTATCCGGCCCTTGCGAAACCCGGATTATCCGGCCTGGGGAGGAAAAACCGCCCCGGTTCGGATTTTTCAGGCGAAAATCTGACTGGACACAGAGTGGCGCGCCTTGGCTTCCTTGAGAGATGAGGTAGACCGGATTATCCGGCCCTTGGAGGGGCGGATTATCCGCCCCCCCCCTCAAAACTTCCTGCACACTTAGCACACATGAAAAGTCTCCATAGTATTGTTATCTAACACGCAAAACAAAGGAAAACATGAAATGTTCTTTCAATCTCCCCCTTTTTGGTGTTAGATGACAATACCAGGATTTGCAGGAGAAAGACACAAGACAAACAGAGATGACTATGAAAGGGACTCCCCCTCGATGTGTGCATAATAGAGTTTTGCATTGGAATACAAATGCACACAAGTAGGTGAATCTATTCCATAGACATAAGGGCAAAAACACATACCACCGAAGTAGAGAATAGGCATCCTTGACAAAAATCACAATTATTATTAGATAACCATTATGAGCGCGCGCCTTCCGTGATAACCTCCAGCAATAGGATATGAATAGATATAGCCACGAGCATAATCCATGATATGAATATCATCCAGACAACCACATAAAGTCTCAACCAGAAAACACAAACCACGAATTTAAAAGTTCAACGCTAAATGGACATAAGCAAGAAATAACGAATAAAAAAGTGCAAGTGCTTATGCCCGACCCATGCAAATCCACGGATAACCTAATAGAACTACTTCTCCCCCTTTGGCATCGAGACACCAAAAAGGGAGAAGAGCGATGCTAGCGCCCCACGGGATCACTCATCATAGTCCTCGTCCTCGTCCTCTTCTGCATGCTCTTCCTCATCCTCATCTTCAAGCTCCTCAGTGTCACCTTCCTCATCATCAGCATCAGCAGTAGGCGCAGAGGGGAACAAGTGACACTCCAACTCACCATAGTTCAGCCCGGAGGAAGAGTTCCACCGAGCATACGGAGTGGGAGGAGTAGGAGCCGGAGGAGCACCCGAAGCGCCAGACACGTGGTGGAGAATGAGCTGCTGGGAGTGAGCCAACACATGGCGCTGCCTGTATGCCTCATACTGACCCTTGCGTGTGTCCACGCCCATGTAGAGAATGTGACGCTGGAACCAGTTCAACTGCTTGATCTCACGAGCCACGGGAGGCACTGGGGACCTGCGAGCATCCCTCATGAGGCCCTCAGGAGCAGAGGAGGGGTGAGTAGTCTTCCGAACCTTGTTGTATATTTTCTTGGCCTTGTGCACCGAGTCAATGTGGAACTCCTCGGCAGGAAGCAGGTGGCGGATGAGCATCATAATATAGGGCGCATAGGGAATGGACAGACGGTTGAACATAGCATCACATAGCTCATGGTAAATGAAGTCCATGACATCCAGCCTGTACTGCACTGACTCGTCCTCATAGGAGGCAACCTCATGAGAAAATTGAAGTAGCTGAACAAGGTGACCACGGATGCTGTCATTGTTGCCCCCACTCGGTGTAATAGAGTCACGGAAGAGACCCACCAAGGCAGCATAGATGGGAGCAAGACCAGCCATAGTACCGACAATTCCATTGTCCACAGTGCACGGAGAGAGAGTTGCATCCTTGTTGGGCTTCAACTGAGTGATGATGCGGTGGCCACTGGCTCTATCCCTGCCGCGGAAGGAGTACCCCAGAACCTCAGCAAACACGTGAAAATCAGCAGTCATCGGCCTATCATGAGTCATCCACTTCATAGTGCGATGCTCATCCCCACAAATCACCAAAGTGGAGAAGAACTGCTTCACCACCTCAGAGTCAAAGGAGCACTAGAGAGACATGAGATGATGCAGCCCCATCCTCTCAGCCACATACATCGCATCCACAAGATGCGCCTTCTCCAAGGCATCAGCAAGGACCAGAGGGTGCATAGGCCTAATGTTCAGCCTGGCATAGATGTCTTCATAAATCCCCTTCTGTTTGGCACACCAAAAGCGGGTATCCCCCAGCTCAACATCACGAGGCAGCTCAACAAACAAGTCACGGTGACGGATGGCGGAAAAGGAGACTGCATCCAAAGCCCTATAGTTGATCTTGGGCTCCTTGCTCTTCCACTTGGACACACCCTTCCTAGTCTTCTTGGATTGTTCAGCCATGCGCCTTTCTTCGTTCTTCCTTCTCCTCAATTCAACTTCGTCCACTAGTTTACCTTGACCGTCGTCCCAAAAGTACTTGGTGCGAGGACGGCGAGTGTAGGTCTTGGAAACACCGGAACCACCTGTGAGGAGAATAAGGGCGATAGCAAAGGGGATACGCATACACACAAGTCCAGGAGAGAGCATGGAAAAAGTAGTCAAAAAGTTCATAGGACAAAACTACTCAATACATACACCAGAGTGAAACTGAAGCAGACTTGAATCTATCAGGCCGGATTATCCGGCCTGGCCAGGGGCGGATAATCCGGCCCTGGCAGAAATTTTCGATTTCACTAAGAATGCATGCGAAAAAAGTAGATCGGGCCTAAAAAACTATAAGACTACAAGTTCTATGCGAAAACACATCCTTCTAGACAACGTTCCTCCCAACAAGATACACATCTAGCCAAAGATGGGGAGAGAGGGAGTTACCCTCACTCATTGGAGGAAGAACACGGAGGAGAAGGTACCCGGAGGCGCAGAGAAGAAGATCCGGGGAGGCCTGGAAAATCCGGTGGCCGGAGAGGCTCCGGGGAGGGTGAGGGGCGGCAGGCGGTGGCTGGGGAGAAGGAGAGGGTTGGGGGAGAAGTGTTGCTCGATATGAGCCCTTCCCCCCGAGTCCTGCCCTTTAAGATCGAATCCGCCAGGGCCGGATTATCCGGCCAACACTTGGGCCGGATTATCCGGCCTAAATTCTGGGATTCTGTTGTACACAGAACCAGGCCCGCGCGTCCCCAAACAACACCCCCACAAGGTGTACAAGGGACTTGTGTGCAAGAATAGATGGCTTAGGGGTAGGGAAGGCTTAGGATTAAGAAAGCCAAACTGAGATGGTACTAGACACTCAAAATTGCAAAATCCAAATCAAATAAAAGCCAAGATTGAGTGTGATTCCCATAAAAACATGAGAGAGCAAATAACATCCAAAAAGATCTAATTCTCCACAAGAGGAGGCGGTGGCCGAAGCCACCTTGTTGGAGTGTATGGTATGACACCGCGAAGATATATCTTGGGTTCACGACCAATGCTCATCAATAAGCTCACATATCACAACATGATATTAAGAGAAATGATATAACTTGCTATTGGCACTATGGGGGGAGGGTTAGCCCAATGAGTTAGGACCACACTCCCCCTATATCCATGCCCACACCTAGACCAAACAAGGATTGAGATGTACGAGTGAGTGCATGGGTAATCAAGACAAACTCCCGGAATCAATGATATTTAGCTCATTCCTCAAATAGCAGAATCTTGCTTCATCAAGTGGCTTTGTAAAGATATCCGCCAGTTGGTTCTTCGTGCTCACAAAAGATAGATCAATATCACCTCGAGCAACATGGTCACGAATAAAATGATTCCGAATCTCAATATGCTTCGTCCTTGTGTGCTGAACTGGATTGTACGCAATTTTGATAGCACTTTCATTATCACATAAAAGAGGCACTTTGTCACAATTGACACCGTATTCCTTTAAAGTTTGCCTCATCCACAATAACTGAGTACAAGCGCTGACAGCAGCAACATATTCAGCTTCGGCGGTGGAGAGAGATATACAATTCTGCTTCTTGGAGGACCAACATACAAGAGATCTTCCCAAGAATTGACAAGCGCCAGAAGTGGATTTCCGATCATCCTTATCACCAGCCCAATCTGAGTCAGTATAACCGCATAAAGAGAAATTGGAGCCCTTGGGATACCAGAGACCAAAGTTGGGGGAATGAACCAAATATCGAAAGATCCTCTTGACCGCCACTAAGTGGATTTCTTTAGGAGCTGCTTGATACCTTGCACACACTCCCACACTCAACACAATATCGGGTCTAGATGCGCAGAGGTAAAGAAGAGAGCCGATCATGGACCGATATACCTTTTGGTCCACATCTTTACTGTGAGGGTTGAGTTCGAGATGACACTTTGTTTGCATTGGAGTAGCGACACCATTTAGATCCGTCATCTTGAATCTCTTGAGCATGTCTTGGATGTACTTTGCTTGATTAATAAAGGTTCCTTCTCTAAGTTGTTTGATCTCGAATCTAAGAAAGAACCATAATTCCCCCATCATAGACATCTCAAACCTGTCAGTCATAAGCTTTGAAAATTCATCGTTAAAAGCTTTATTAGTAGAACCAAAAATGATATTGTCTACATATAGTTGGCATACGAAGAGCTCCCCCTTAACCTTCTTAGTAAAAAGAGTGGGGTCGATTTGCCCAACTTCGAAGCCACGATCTAACAAAAGCTCTTTAAGGTGCTCATACCATGCATGTGGGGCTTGTTTAAGGCCATAGAGTGCCTTATCGAGTTTGTAGACATGGTTCGGGAAGTTAGGATCCTCAAACCCCGGGGGTTGCTTTACGTATACCAACTCATGTAGAGGACCGTTAAGGAAGGCACTCTTGACGTCCATTTGCTGCAACTTAACATTGTTATGAGCAGCATAAGCAAGAAGGATACGGATGGACTCAAGGCGAGCCACAGGAGCATAGGTCTCGCCGAAGTTGATGCCCTCAACTTGGGAGTAACCTTGTGCCACAAGTCTTGCCTTGTTCCTCACAACAATGCCATTCTCATCTTGCTTGTTCTTGAAAATCCACTTGGTGCCGATAACATTGCGGCACTCTTTGGGTTTCTCCACAAGTTTCCAGACTTTGTTGCGCTCGAAATTATTCAATTCTTCATGCATAGCAACAACCCAGTCTGGGTCTTCAAGAGCTTCAAAGACCTTCTTAGGTTCCACCATGGAGATATGAGCTTGATGCTCACCAAAACTAGCCAATTCTCTTCTTGTAGACACCCTTCATCGAAGATCACCAACAACCTTGTCGAGAGTGTGACCCCTCAACTCAAGGTTACGATCAGCCCGAGCCTTGCGACGAAGTTCAATAAGTTTGTTGTCTCTTGGTGGAGGAGATTCATCGCTTGAGTCTTCATTGGAAGCATTTTCTCCGCCTTGATCAGTAGCTGGAACATCAGTAGTAGGTGGTGGAGACGCATGCCCTTGAGGTGGATCCGTAGCCATAACAGGAGGCTGCAGAACAGGAGAGTTAGGGCCGGATAATCCGGCCGATGGAGAGGTCGGATAATCCGGCCTGGGAGTACTTGCAGTAGCTTCATCAGGAGGCCTGGGACTTGCTTGAACTGGTGAGGGTCCGGATAATCCGAGGCTAGCCGGAAAATCATGCCTGGAGCTTGCGTTGATATCTTCACCACCAGGAGCAATATGGTCAGCTGTAGCGGGGTGGCCGGATAATCCGGTATCCACCGGAAAATCCGGCATGGAGCTTTCTGGAGCAACTTGACCTTCAGCAGTTGATGGAGACGGTGTAGAAGTTGCCCCTGTGGTTGGAGCATGTTGCGTATGTGTAGATGAGGGATCTATATGAGTAGAGCATTGTCCTTCCCGGTCCGCCACAAGGGGTTCCTCAATGGGGCGGAAGAATCCCACGCCCATTCTTCTTATGGCATCTTGGGGTATTTCAACATCTGCATCACAAACACCAACTTGCTCCGCACGGGAACCATCATTTTGTTCGAACACCACACTAAAAGATTCTACAACAGTTCCGGAGAGCTTATTGTAGACTCTATAAGTGTGGGATTCGGCACCATAACCAACAAAAATACCTTCTAGAGCCTTAGACTCAAACTTAGATAAACGAACTCCTTTAATAAGAAAGAAACACTTACACCCGAATACCCGAAAGTATGAGATGTTTGGCTTGTTACCGGTAAGTATTTCATAAGGAGTCTTGTCCAAAATCTTGCGGAGATATAAGCGGTTGGATGAGTGACAAGCAGTAGAGATTGCTTCAGCCCAGAAATTATAGGGAGATTTGAATTCGGCCAACATTGATCTTGCCATGTCCATTAAAGTTCGATTCTTCCTCTCGGCTACACCATTTTGTTGAGGGGTGTACGCAGCGGAATATTGATGTCTTATCCCCTCTTCACTTAGGAATTCATTTAAGGTGTAGTTCTTGAACTCCGAGCCGTTATCACTCCTTATAGCCAGAATGGGGACGTTGTGTTGACGTTGAACCTCGTTGGCGAAGTCGATGACAGTTTGTTGAGTTTCACTCTTCAACTTGAAGAAATAAACCCAAGTGTATCTTGAGTAATCATCAACAATCACTAGACAATACTTCTTCCCACCGAGGCTTGCATGAGATGGAGGTCCAAAAAGGTCCACATGAAGGAGCTCCAAAATCCTTTTTGAAGAGATAATAGTTTTCCTCCGATGAGGAGAATCATGCATTTTCCCTTCAACACACGCCCTGCAAACACGATCTTTGGCAAAAGAGACATTTTCTTTTAGTCCAAGAATGTGGCCACCCTTGTGGAGACTGTGCAAAGTTCTCATATTGACGTGGGCTAGTCGGCGATGCCATAGCCAACCCGCGTCAGCCTTTCCGAAAAGATACATCGGACCTGTAGTGGTTTTCCCCGAAAAGTCCACCACGTACATGTCGTTTTCGACATATCCCACGAAAGCGACTTTTAGAGACTTGCTCCACAAGAGTACCACCAAATCAGCATCAATGCAAACTGCAAAGCCCATCTTACCAAGGGCACGAACTGAAAGTAAGTTATACCCAAGGGTCTCAACAAGCATGACGTCCACGAGAGAGATATCGTGAGCCATCAGAACTTTGCCGAGACCCAATACCTCAGATTTTGACTTGTCACCATAGGAGACGGTAATGTGATCAAGGTTTGGCCGCATCTCCATGATGATCTCCTTGCTTCCGGTCATATGACTCGTACAACCGCTATCGAGTACCCATTTAGAACCACCGGAAGCATATCCCTACAAGACAATTACTTCTTGGTTTTAGGTACCCATTTTTCAATGGGTCCTCTCATGTTAGTAACAAGGGTCTTGGGAACCCAAATAGACCAAGGAATGTAACAATCATAAGGCCCTACATAACTAGCATAAACATCACCATAAGAATCACAATATAGTTCGAAGTTAGGATTGTTGATCCCTGCAAAACCATCATAGTTAATCTTGTCATTGGTAATGTTGTTAGTCTTTGATTGAGCAGTCTTGTTCTTCTTCTCCTTCTTCTTCTTCTTCTTCTTCTTCTTCTTGTTTTTCTTGCTCTTTATCTTGGGTATGTAACCAAGACCTTCTTTACTGTTGTTTGTCCTTTGCCTGCTCAGTATCTCATCAACAACCCCTTTACCTTTGTGTTGAGAACTCCTTGCAATATCTTCTTTTCCAAAGGATGAGGAGGAGGTACTTGGCACATCATACCGTTTCAATTGAGTTTGGAGCTGGTCATGAGACTCATTTAGAGTAGAATGATCACTCTTCAATGCCTTGTGAGCACTTTCAAGATCATCAAACTTCTCCAAAAGTCTAGCATGAACAGCCCCAAAATCAATCTTTTCTTTCTTTAGTTTCTTTACCTTGGCAAGAGCATGGTCACGTTCTTTAATGATCTGAGCTACAGCTTCTTCTTGTGACTCCTCTAGGGATTCGAGTCTTTCTTCCAAAGATACTCGAGTTTCCTCTTCCTCTTCCAAGGCATTCTTCAAAGTGGCTATCTCCAAGGCATCCTCTCTTTCAATTCTGCCCTTTTCTTCAAGGAGATCTTCGGCTTGAGCAAGTTGACTCATAAGAGCATCAAAATGGAGTTTGTGCTCACCTTGTAGGTTAGTGAAAAAAGTGTCCAAGGCAATAACTTCTTCTTTCATTTCAAGACTGACATGATCATCCATATCCAAAATTATGTTAGTCTTAGGAAATGAGGAGTTAGAAGTTGATACCTCGGATCCTCTTGCCATTAGACAAGTGGCATTGTTGTTGATGGCGTTCTCATTCGGCGAGTCGAGAGAGAGGAGGGAGTCGATGTGGTGGCTATAGCAGCCACTTTGCAGGAACTATCATCATCCTCTTCATCTTCACTTGCGGAGGAGTATTCCTCTTGAGCTACAACAACCATCTTGGGTTGCTTCTTGAAAGGGCCATTCTTCTTAGCAAACGGCTTCTTCTTCGAAGCTTTGGATTTCTCTTTGAGGATGAGCCTGCCACCATTGTCTTCTCTATTTTGATAAGGACACTCGGCAACAAAGTGCAGTCTATCTCCATAGTTGAAGCAAGTTCTCAATCTTGGGCCACTTTCTCTTCTTCCATTTGATCCATTCTTGCGCTCAAGTTCAGACTTGGCTTTGGCAGGGTCCTTCCAAAAGTTCCTTGCATAGAATGCCATGTACTCGCCATGAGCACGTTTGACCTCATCGGGGCAGTCCATGGATACCCTCTCGAAAACTCCTTCATCGTCCTCTTGCTCAAGAACATTGGCTTTGAGAGCCACATTGACACCCTTTTGCATTCCAATGGCCCGAGCACGGGCATCTTCAGCATTCTTTGCCGCCACTTTGAATGACGCCATTTCTTGCATGACTTCATTGGATGTCATTTGATGATAGTTGTGTCTACCTTGCAAGCTCTTAAAATCTGTCGGTTCGAAAGGCATTAATGCACTCACATACTTTCTTTTTATCCAAGCATCATCAATGTGAGTGGCCCCATGCTTCCGAAATGTTGTTGCGATGCCCTTGAGTCTTCTATACATGTCCTCATGGTTTTCACCATCCAACATGTAGAATCCCTCAGCTTAGTTACTAAGGGCATCATACCGGTTTCTTCTCATGCTTTCATTTCCAACAAAAAGGTCCGTAAGAGCATCCCACGCCTCTTTAGCTGTGTTGAGATGTTGAATGTGTGGCATGTCCTTGGGACCCACACCCAGCTGTATCATGTGGAGAGCAGTGGCATTCAACTGGCTATCCACAACTTCCCTTCTTGTTAGATTGGTTTGATCTCCAATATGAAGACCTTCTTCAATAATCCT
Source organism: Avena eriantha (assembly GCA_910589775.1). Classification (NCBI taxonomy): domain Eukaryota; kingdom Viridiplantae; phylum Streptophyta; class Magnoliopsida; order Poales; family Poaceae; genus Avena; species Avena eriantha. The sequence continues at coordinate 22,305,815 of OU342741.1, read as the reverse complement.
CCACAATTCAATAGAGGAGCTGCAAACATGAGATTTCATTATAAACTGCCATTGGTTAAAAGAAGATACAGTGAGCTTGGGTGGATCACCCCTATTGTTTATATGAGGATGAGGGATAGGTGGGTCGGGGGAATATACGTGGCGAACCTCACTATATTCCTCCTTACCATTTCCCTTTTTGGAGGTGGATCCATTTAGTTTTTCACCTTCCACATCATCATCCTTGGATCCGGTGTTACCCTTTTCCTTAGATGATGGTGTGGGAGCCTCAGATGAGGATGGAGATGGGGCTATGGATGATGTAAGGCGAGCAATCATTTGATTCATCTCCTCCATCTTGGCCTCAAAGGATTTCAACAAAGTTGTTTCCAACGACTTGAGATCATCCATTGTGACCTTATCCACAGCCTCATTTCCATCATCCCTGGTACCCATACTACTCTTAGGCGGTTAAGCCCGAATTAAGAGCCGGGGCTCTGATACCAATTGAAATGGATCGTATGGGCACCTAGAGGGGGGGGGGGGTGAATAGGCTACACCAATTTTTAATTATTTTTCAATGTTAGGCTTAGCACAAAGGGAATTCTCTAGATAAACTAAAGTGTGGAATTTCCCTATATGCAAACCTATCTACTAGCGAGTAAAGAGCGAGTGGAAGAGGAGCGATTGAACCGAAGTGAAGCACGCGGAGACACATGATTTGTTTGACCGCAGTTCCTTCCTTGTTAAGGGAAGTACGTCTGCGTTGGAGGGGTGGGCGGTACTAAGACCACCACGCCACAAAAGGCCTCACCCTGTTCTCCGATGGATCTCGCCACGACAGGCCTGATCCACCTTCCACTATAGGTACCCTTCGAGGCGGGCACCGGCGCCTTTACACAACTAGCGGGGCAACAACTCCACAACAACTTGGAGGCTCCCAAAATGACAACAAGCTACCACAAGAACAAAGTTGTCAAATACAATAACAAGATCTAGGTATTAACAAGAATACTAGATCAGGGATTTCTCCAAGTGAATGGAGAGGAGTTGAAGCGCTTGATTCTTGATGTTGATGATGAACTTCTCCTCCTTCAATTCCACCAAAGATCAAGACCTTTGGGTGGTTGAAGTGGGAGATCGAGATTTAGAGCTCTTGCACTAGGTCTGGTCAATTTCGAGTGAATCAAGAGATCTGGACGTTGGGGAACAAGGGGTACTTATACCCCTTCCAAAAACCAGCCGTTGCACACTTTGGGGGCTGGATTATCCGGCCCAAGTGAGGGCCGGATTATCAGGTCTGGGGAAACACCGCCCCAGACTCGGAATCTCCGGCAGAAAATCCGCCCCCTCACAGTGAGACACGCCGAGCTTGTCCTTGATCATCTTCTGGGGGCCGGATTATCCGGCCCTTGCGAAACCCGGATTATCCGGCCTGGGGAGGAAAACCGCCCCAGTTCGGATTTTCCGGGAGAAAATCCGACAGGACACAGAGCGACGCGCCTTGGCTCCTTTTGCTCGAAAACTGGGGGCCAGATTATCTGGCCCTTGCGAAACCGGATTATCCGGCCTGGGGAGGAAAAACCGCGCCAGTTCGGATTTTCCGGGCAAAAATCCGACTAGACACAGAGTGACGCGCCTTGGCTTCCTTGAGAGATGAGGTAGACCGGATTATCCGGCCCTTGGAGGGGCGGATTATCCGGCTCCCCTCAAAACTTCCTGCACACTTAGCACACATGAAAAGTCTCCATAGTATTGTTATGTAACACGCAAAACAAAGGAAAACAGGAAATGTTCTTTTAGGTACAACATGTCACAAAACAACCCCAGATCCACCAGTTGTTGGCATTTTAATATCCATTCCGTGATAGTTGAATCTGATTACTAGTCATATATTAAGTCAAGTTTATAGCACTACTTTAGTTATGCTTGTCTATGATCGAGATACTATGCTCCAAGTCGTCCATAACCGCGGACACGGCTTTCAGAAAGATTTACCCTGCAGGGGTGCAGAAATAGCAACACACACACGATCAACCTTGGAAAAACCAAATCAAAACCCAACGAGGCTTTCACGACAAAGCAATCACAGGATTCATAAAAGATTTCAGGGGGCCACCCCACTAAGCTACCCGCGACGAAGTTGGCCGGCTCCGAGACGGACCCAGGGTTTGTGTGGACGGTGGTAAACGACTGGGAAGCCGAAAGTGTGACTGGGCTTGTCGATACAGCAAAAACGTGTCACGATCCAAAACAGTACAGGTGCTCCACGCACAATCGTAAATAAAGCGGTAAAGCATGGCATAAGTACAGGATAGTAATAAAACCCCAAACTAGTTTGTGGCCCCAAGAAATAAGAAATGAATCAAGCTCTGGCTAAGGGGATTCATGGCCCCATATGCGGATAGTGCGATAGTCAAGGAACAGGTATCAAGTACTCGGGGCCTACGGGACACAAGTGGACATGAAAAACCAAATAGAATATATTTCCCACCGGTGCCTCTTTCATTAGTTACCCAGCAATTTAATAGTTGTATTTAAAGTCATGATCATCTCCACCATTAAGCATCTCCACCATTTATCATGTGCCAACTTGCCGTCAACGGTGGAACGACAACAACGCGAAGCAGCACTTGAGCAAGCAACTACGACACGCAAGGCCGACTATCTATCATACAACAGGCAATAGGATGTGTCCAAGGCAATATAGAGGCTGCAGGGAATATAAATGGTGCACGGGTACTAAATCATTGCAACAAGGATAGCAATAGATCAACAGGAGGAAATAAAGACTATAAATGCAAAATAGGTAGAAAGGGGGAGAATGCTCGCCTGGAAAGATAGCCGGAGATACATTATCCGAAGAACTTGTCGATACTCGCACCCACTCATCGGCCTAATCCACGAAGAAGCAAACACTAGAAGAAACACCGGATGCAATATTTAATACTACGGCAGAAGATCCGACATGCTTATGATATGATGCATGGCATGGCACAGATGCGGTGCAATTAGGCAATATTAAGTGGAACCGGGGTCCCGACAATTAATTAATAGGTTCGAGTTATTTATAAACCCTGCAATTTAAATGTTGTCTTAACAAGGCAAAACATGGTATCGGTTCGCTACGCAATTTAAATGGAGTCCAGAATAAGACAACAATATCCCGCATATAGACTCCAATTTAATCATGCGGTGAATCGGCATAATGCCCCCAAACCACAGACAGATATGCATGCATGAACAATTTAAGATGCGACAGTTTAATGTCATATTATAAAAATAGGGGCTTAGGGGCACACATCTGGGTTCGGAAGATCTTGGGTTCCGGGGGTTCGGGTCTCAGGGTTCGACCGGGGGAACGATTCGACGGGATCGGTCTCGGACAACGGAAGGAGAGCTTGGCGTTCCGGGAAGAAGTACTTGGTTTGGCGTCGGGGCGCATCGGATTCGCCCTGGTCGGTGTCGATCTTGTTGTCGCGAAGATCTTGTCGGGTCCGCGTATCGGGTCGGTCTTGGCGTGCGGGATGAAGAACTTGGCGTTCCGCGTCGGCGACCTTGGCGTCCGGGTCCTCGGGCATCGCATCCGGGAAGGAGGTCTTGTCATACCGATGTCAACGCTTCCGGGAAGGAGAACTTGTTGTCCAGGGTCTCGGCGTTCTTGGATTCCGATTGGAGATCTTGGTGTTCTTCGGGTTTGGGTGTTTGCCACCGGATCCGTGATCGGTCTTCGGGTCCGGGAAGGGGAATCTTGTCGCATCCGTGGAGAACTTGGATGGATCAGGTACCGATGGTCTTCGGGCTCCGGGAAAGCGTTCTCAGCATGGCGCCGGGTTCGGTACGGTCCTCGCGTGGTACCATGTTCCTTCTTCAGAGGTATCGGGCAACAAGAAGATCTTGGCGGTGCCGACCTTGGACACATAGGGTCAAACCCTCGGAACACCAATCGCTTCGCTAGCTCGCAAAAACACACACAGGCAACAGCAAGCCTGCAGATGCATGCTACACTCAGGGAACAACATGTCCGTCTCTTGACCAGAAGCACTGCAGCGAGAGGCAGACATGACGCCCGGTCTAGTGGAAACCGCGCGCTGGTGGACGCACTTCTCCAGGGATGCATCACGAGGGCAGCGGTTCTGCAGAGAGGAGGTCTCGATGCTGCAGATCTCGGGCCCGGGCGAGCGTGTCGGGTTGAGGGCGGCCTGGCAGGAGAGCTTGCTGCCGGGGACGGGGCTCCAGGTGGCGAGGCAGCGAGCGGCCGAGGCAGCGGCCAGAGAACGGGATGGAGGCGCTCATGACGGGGAAGGCGACGGGCGGCGGAGCTTGAGGCAGCGGCGGCCGGGATCCGTTCGGGAAGGAGGCGAGCGCGGGCCCGCGCGGCTTGACGGTGAGGGACACAGGCAGGAGGAGGGGCTCGACGAAGGAGTGGCCAGCGGCGGCGACTCTGCTGAGAGGAGAGGCAAGGCCGTGCTGTGAGGAAGGAGGCGCAGGTCGCGCAGAAAGGTGGCCGGAGGGGAACTGGGCTCGCTGGCGGTGGTTGGTGAAGGAGGATTGGTGGTTGGTGGGGAGAGGCGAGGTCCCGGCGGCGGAGACGGGGATTGGAGGTGGCGGCGGAGGCTGGCGACCTCGGAGCGGGGCTCGGCGGCGGCGCATCTGGCGGCAGGAGGTCGATGCGGGGGGAGGAGGAGGGAGGCCGAGGTGGCGCGGTTGCTGCGGGAGCAGAGCGAGCGGGGGAGGAAGGAGGCGTGCGAGAGAGAGGAAGGCGGGGCAGAGGAGGCGGCAGGTGGGGCCAGGGGGAATCCCGGGGCTAGCAAGTGGTAGGTGGGAGCAGGGGTTGGTGGTTCACGCGGGGTGGACGCGGGCTAGCACGTGGGGTGGGGCTAGCAGGCGGGAGCGTGGTGTCGTGCACGGGAAGGCGTGCGAGAGAGAGGGTGGGGATTGGTGGTGGAGACCAGGTGATTGGGGGAGCGTGCAGGTGGGAGCCTGGACGGGAGATGGGGTGCGTGTATACGCCTAGAGAGTAGGCCAGGCGGGGTGAGGTGGCGAGCGGGGAGTGGTCTAGGTGAGGTGGCGGCTGGGAGGGAGTGTGGCTGTGTGGGGTGCTGCGTGAGTGTGTGTGTGTGTGTGTTGTGTATGTGGCGGCGGAGGGCTGGGGTAGATAGGGTGGGCTTAGGGTTAGGTCCAGGTAGAATAGATTTAGGGTTTGGAGGTGGCCAGCCGGGCTTTTGGGCCTGGCGGGCTGCCTCCTAAAAACAACTTGAAATTTTATTTTTTTAAACGGGGCTTTTGAAATCCGTTTTTAGACGAAACAAATATTCCGGAGACCCGGGTTTTAATTTGGAATAAAGGCAGGGTATTTATAAAACCAAAACTACGCTTTTCAAAAAAAATAGTTTTAGACAAAACCATGCATGATGATGACGATGCTCAAATGCAATGTGGCACGATGTCATGAGCATGCAGTCATGATGATGCAATGCACAAAAACACAGCGATTTTCTAATAGTGGTTTTAGCGAGGCTCTACACAGATCCAAAAAATCCACTACACATCGCTGGTGCTCCTTCAGCGAGTGTCGCTCCAATTGTTCCTTCTTCAGCTGATGCCCCATCCGCCGGTGACACCATGTCTGCCGAGAAATCTGCCTAGTAGGTTTATCTTTGTACTTGTAGAGGTCCTTGTTTTATCATACCTTATAATGAACTTGGCTCCTTTTGCTGGATTTCTATTTTTTTATCAAGAAGTATGTATGAATGATGTGACTGTTGTTGTGCGCGTCATTTGTCTATTTTCACTGAATTTCTTGCATCTTTTATCTGCTCTGCCAGATATTCCTTGATTCGGCGGCTCCTTCTAGGTCAATCCAAACTTCGTATGCGCAACCATGTTCTTCTAGAGTGGCTGCATCTGAGGCTGTACTGTTCGTGTTGTTGATCCGCCGGTGTACACAGAAAAAATTGAACAGTTGAAGAAGCTAGAAAGTAATCTTCGGGTTGTGCAGTCAATGGTAGACGTGTTGCAGTCAAAAACACGCAAGGTCCTGGATCGTGAAGCGTATCTTTTAGAAGAGATCTCCAGGGCGAGCAAAAAATGCTCTATAAGTTCCCTTTGTTAGGTTTCTTCTGCCTATGCTCTTTTTAGATGCCAATAGTGATCTTCTGTTCTTCTCAGGTGTTTGATTGTGCGAGTGGGAAGAGGCTCAACGCTTGCGGATCCGAATGAATGCACTGATTGAAGCTTCTCAGGGTTCTGGTAGCGATTTCTAGGTTGACCACCGTTGTGCACATACTTTGGCCCTTCTCAGGATCATGGGGCGAAGGTGGAACAATTTGTCGAGTTCTGTCGTAGGGCTTTGGCCATTGTGTACAATGCCATGTTTCCGCGGAATCCTCAACCTTAGAGCCTTGCAGATTTGATGGCGAAGTTTCGGCAAGGCGAGAGGATTTATCACTTTGTCAAGCTTCAGCTAGTGGCGGGTGCCAAACTTGCTCTTTCATGGGTGCATATACACCATTTGGATGCTCTATCACAGAGCCTCCCTTCTCCTCCCTGAGGTGGGCTTATTAGCATGGAACCTCATTACGAGGCTGCCCGTAGGCCTGCTATTAGGATCACCCGCAAATGTTTGGAGGAAGACAAGGATTTCTTTCTGAACTTCGCCATCTAGGTTTTTCCTATAGAGCAAAGAATGTTATGTAGATTTGTATTACTGTAGCTTTGCACATATGTAACTCTTTTTACTCTGACAAATCAGTTTATATGAAAAGAATTGTTTTGTTGCGTGAGACCATTTCGTTTGTCTAATGCCTTGGGGCTGAGTCAGCTATTCGGGTCAAAACATGTTATATTATACTCAACGATCTTTGTATTTATTTGGCGAAGCCCCCGAGTCTCGGGTGAATTTTTTATTATCACATGATGTAGCCCCCCGAGTGTCGGGTTGAAGAATAAAGTAAACAGGGAAACGAAGGCTTAGCTTTTTAGAGCATATCTTTATTTTTCGTCGAATCATAGAAGGTACATGTTTTGGCTTGCTCATCTAGCCGTTGGCCTTATTAATTGTAAAATGCATGAAAGTAAAAAGAACATCCTAAAAATCCACGGGTTCTGTCTTGAGGTGCTCCATTGCTATCTTGGAATGTTTTTTGTGGGTTCAAGGAGGTTTTAACCTTTCGACTAGAGGCACGGCTTCTGCAAGGTAAACCAGAGAGAAAGGCGTGTGTGCTGCTTAGTTTCTTCAGGTGGCGAAGTCAATGCATACGTGGAGCCCCTTGTTTTTCTTCGAGGTGAGTATTGGGTTAGCCACCCATGTTTCTTTTGTTATTTCCGTGATGTGCCAGGAGTTTGTTAGGAGATGGACCTTTTGTCCAACATCCTTGCTCTGTCTGGCAAGCCACATATTGACGGCTAGACATAGTTTGACCTGGTGGTCATTGGGTTTCTTGGAGTTTTCTTGTATATTGACTAATTCAAAAAAAACTTCCCCAATCTCACGGGAAAAACCGACGAGCGCGCCTTCCTATACGGGACCAATGTTGAATGCCGGATAGGTCGTCCTTGGGTTTGTTTGGTGAACCAGTTTTCTGAGTCTTGATTGACGGGGCATGTCCTTCGGGTAGTAGTTCTGTGTCTGCAATTTTTAGTTGACCCAATTCTGTCTCTATCCCAAAAGATTCTGATATTTTGTTGAACTCCCGGTCACAATTATCCGAACGAGTGAAACTCCTTTTCACAGTTATGACTCCATTAGGCACCGGCATTTTTAGTACCAGGTATGCATAGTGAGGTACTGTCATGAACCTAGCGAAGGTTGGGCATCCCAGGATTGCGTGGTACTGTGATGGCCAGTCCATGACTTCAAACTCAAGTTTTTCGCGCCCGAAATTGTTCTTTGATCCGAAGACTACGTCGAGACAAACTTTGCCTAGAGGAATTTCGGCTTGACCCGGAACTATCCCGTGGAAAGTTGTATCCGTGGGTGCCAGATTTGTCAAGGACCGGTTCATTGCCCGTAGGGTTTTGGCATAGATTAAGTTGATGTTGCTTCCTGCATCCAAGAAAACCTTGCTCATGTCGAATCCTCCAATATGTGTCGCGACTATTAGACCGACTGACCCGGTCGAGGCACTCGAAGTGGGTGATCAGCTCTGTTGAACGTGATTTCTTGCTCGGACCAGTGGACATATTCAGGTGTTGGTGGTGGCGGTGTCACTACCATGTTCACTTGTCGCGTGATTAGTTTCTAGATCCTGTTGGATGATCTTCCTTTCTGAATCATTGACATCGCACCTTTGGACCTTGGATATTCATCATCTTGATTTATTGTGGGTTGCGGCTGACCCACTAGTGGCTATACTGGTGGTCGTGGTGGTGCACCAATGGCTAATGCCCCAGGTGTAGTGGCGTATCTGCAGTTTGCTACTTCAGTTGCCTTTGCGTTGCACACTTCCTGCATCTTTAGAAACGTTCGGCAATCTTTCATGAGGTGGTTTGATCGCCTTCTCCCCGTTGAGTCGACATAAAAGTGCATATTACAGGGTCCTTCCAGCATATGCATATTACAGGTCTTGGATGGTATCGCTGTGCCGATTGGCTGCCTCCAGTGTCATCTCTGTTACTACGGTATCCGCTGTTGTGATCGTCATTTCTTTGGTTGTCCTCCTAGATAATCCGGCCTCAACGTAGCATGGTCCAGAATATCCATCGTTATGTCTTCACCTCCTATCGTTTTTTCTCATGTCCATGTCTTCCTCGGGTGACCGTGCTCGCTTGTCCATATCTTTGGATGTTGTGTTCTTCCCTGGATCTGTCGATCCTATGTTGTGTGAAGTCGTCTCTTGCGTCATTTCGTGGCTCGGAGCCAGAAAAATGCACCCGATGTGGTGAGCGAGATCTTCCGGTGTGCCCCACCTACCGAGGGCTGCTGCAATAGTGTGGGGATCTGTTGTTTCATCGCGTGACTCCTTGCTCTACTTCTGCGAGAGATGCGCCCACCATGCCGAGATTCATGAGAGCGGAGCGATGAAGAGCCGCACGAGGATCGTCGGGTGGGTTGAGTTGTGATCAGGTATGTTTGCATAGCTACGATTGTGGCTTGAGCTATTTTTTGCTTTGATGTGTCATGTTGGATCTACTAACATGAATGATAGATCAAGGTCTCAGGTCATTTCGTTTCTCTCATATTCGGGGATGTTTTGAAGCCGTGAGGCTCTCCTCCTTGGTGGTGCTCCTCCAATTATGCTTCCAGATCCTTGGGTGGAACTCAGTTGCGCCCACCGAAGGTTGGACTCGTCGGCTAGCATTTTTCTTTTGTCAAGTTGCCTCTGCATCCTTAATAGATCCGTCTTCTTGTGATGGAGTAAATATTGGTAGGCCATTAAGTCTTTGCGCGTGGCTTCAGCTGTCATGGGGATCGCACCTGGTATTGCATCGCTTACTTTTTGCCAAGCTTCGGCTGATAGCCGGAGAGTTTGCCACTCGCCCCTATGTGATTCTCCTCCACCTTGGATTATGCGATTGTTGGTTGGGTCTCCTTCATTCCCGTGATCTCCTTCATTTTCACGTTCTCCTGCATTGTCATCCGACAAAATATCATTAGGGTCAACGAGAGGGTTACTATTGGAGTCACGCTGGGTTGAAGTGTCCCCGATGATCACGCACACTTGGTGGTGAGTTATGTATGAGCTGGTGACATCATCATCAGATATGGGGGAGACAATGTCTAGAGGGGCAATGAAATCCCGTGTTTTTTGTTCTAGGTAGATTTCTGCCATCCTGATTCTGAAGTCGATGCTTTTGCCACTTTCTTCGGGTTCGGCATTTATTGGGCTTGATCCACGTGGTGGCGTTAGCTGAGGATCTGATCTGAGGGAGAGACCATCAAGATCCCCCAGATCCACTGAGTTTTTAGAATTTTCCTCGCCGTTTGTCCGATGAGGTGTAGCTTACACGGATGATCCAATAGTGGATGCAAGTATCGCTGCAAGCGCAAGTTTTTCGACCGGCGGTGCCGACAATATTGGAGCCGATGGGCGCGGTTTTTCGGGTTCCTCCACCTGAAAGTGGAAACTTTCGATGATGAGATCGGATCCGCTATTGAAATCGACGAGAACAGAGATAGGGGTGGGTGGGCGTGGTGCCGTTTTTGTTGGGTCACTGCTTGATGAAAGGGGGGCATCCGAATCCATGATCCAAGCATTCAGGATTCCCACAAATGGCGCCAATTGATGAGGGGTAACCTCAGCAATGCCCATGATTATGGACTTAGAGTTTCGAGGAAAAGAGAACGCTGGAGATTTTGTCGGCTGATCAGACAAATAAGGGAGTCAAAGTCGTCTGATTATTGGTGGACTATGCGATTACAGATTGCTTGGGAGTTTTTTCGGTACCCCTATGTTAGCTTCTCCCAGCCTATATATAATAGGCTGGGTCCCGAAGTTATATACGGATAGGTTGTAGAGTCATGATTGCAAGACCAACACAATGTCGGTTTCTATTTCCTTATCTAGTAAAACTATGTTTTCCGTCAGATGTTTCCTGAGCCTTCTTCTTAGTCTTCATGGGCCATGAGCCTTTATACAGCTAGGGTAACTAAACATAACCACCCGAATAATCATACCTATGTCAGAGGCCAAAGCCAAGGACAGGGAGGTCGAGGCCAGGTCTAGGGTGGCGGAGGTAGAGGCCAAAGCCAAGATCATGGCCAAGGAAAATGCCATCATGCCCACCGACCTGGACACCACCGCCAACCCCGATCATAGGGCTTGGGTCGCTCGTAGGCAGCAGACCATCCGGGCTCGAGATGCTTGAACAGCAATGGCGACGGTGACTACAAATTTTTGGGTAGAGGACAATGTCATTCTTCTGGACATTGTGTATGATATTGCCCCCGTTTGCACATTTCAGATCCACTGACCACTTGTCGGCGATGCCCAAAGGGCGATGGCACACGCCTGCCATATTATTTGCTAGTCAATTTGTGTGTTATCTACTTGTCATTTTGAGTGTTTTAGCTGATTGGCAAACACTTGGCCAGTGATGGCACCGAGAAACACCAGCGTGGACATATGAGTCGTACCGCTCGGCGTGGCTGGCCGGACATGCCAGATCACGGCCCGACCCAAATGGACAGAAACGGATCATTTCGGTCGACCATTTAGGTCGGCCCGGTGGAGATGCCCTCGTGCCGATGGAATATCTTACCCTATGTTGTCCTCTTTGCTCCACTATCGTTGGCTCCCGGAGCTTCGCCCCAAGTGGTACAGTCTTCAGTGATGCATCAACGCAGTGGATTTGAAGCTGGACCTGATGGCTTTTCCTCAGTTTCTTTTAGGGTCCTCGGTGCAAAAAGTTTTGGACAGGTTATAATTTTTTTGTTTTCTTGTGCCCTCTTTGTAACTGTGACCGCACCTCTTAACGAAAGCTTCTAGGTCCCTCTAGGACCATCTCCAAAAAAATAAAAAGTTTTCAAGCTGCACCGTCCCACACACACGGCTACACACTATCCGACTGCATGATCCGATGCAGCTTCATGAACTCCTCAGTCTCCTCCAGACCAAAAACTCCTCCATCGTTGAGACAGATTCGAAAAATTACATCCACCCATAATAGAAAGTTGTGCTTAAGGCTTGCCTTCTCTCTCCCCGTCATCCAGAGAATAGGCTATATATAAGTTGTACAATGTATTATCTTTTATTGGTATCCTTAGCAATTAACGAGAATTAACTATTTTTAGTAAGAAATTAGTTTTCTAAGAAAAAACATGTGGTACAATGGAGAAAATAGCCTTCTCTTATTTCTAAGAGATCATCCCTTATCTAAGGGAAGACAATCTTCTCTTTCTTTTTTCCCTCGCCTCCAACTAGGAAAAAATCAAATGTGACAACCATAAGAGAAGGTTGATGTCACCGTATTGTACATGCGCTAACACTTGCAATCGCCAGATGCGGCAACACAGGCAAAAAACCCGCCTTTAACAGCTGCCGCATCGATGTTTGGTGCTTCAAAAAAATTGTGGTAGCGAGCCCTCGTGCTGAATATATGCGTCAGCCATGCAATTGCCGCAAAATTCATCCACACAACCACGCGTAGCCCAAACTATTAAATCCCCCACCCACCACCTACAGTGTTCGCCAAGTCCGCCACCACCGAACCCCTATCCTTGTAGATCCGGCCACCGCATGCCCTTCCCTAGCCCCAATCCGACCGTCGGACAATCGCCGCTGACGAAATGCCATCGCACCGCCACCAGTCGAGGGTATCCACTGGCTTACTCTGCATTCAGATACGGCCCTCCGTCGGCTTCGCTGCTGACATCATCAATGATGGCGTCCGCTGGTGGATGGGAACCTTCAACTCCACCAAAGAAGCCGCGCACGCACACGACGCGGTGATGTGGAGGTTTGGTCAGCCGCGTAATAACCTCAACTACCCAGATGTCTAGTCGATGCAGGAGGGGGAGTTCCTCGCGTCGAAGATGCAGTGGGTGGACCACGATGCGCAATGGCAGCAACGGTAGTGGCGCAACGCCACGATGCAGCGCCGGGCCGCCGAGCTCGACGACATAAGGATGTCGTAGCTTCGCCTCAACCACCCCGGTTACGTGCAGGCGGAGCTTGACTTCTATGCATCTCAGACGTCGAAGTAGAAGAAGAGCTCTAACAGTGTTGGTCCATCCAACCCCGTGCCACCGCCATCCATCCCTGTCGGCGACTCGTCGTCCCTTAGTTTCGATTTCTGAGATGAAATCAGCGAATCCAACATCGATTAGGAGTAGATTTTAGGGTTAATATGTAGTTTTTATTTTGAACTATGTTGACTTTGTTTAAATTCCGTAATGTAGTTTAAATTTCATTTGATATCTATGTAGTTTACTTTCGCATAATTCTAAAATTTAAACGCAAAATGTTGTTTTGCGGTAGCTGCTGGAGTAGCCAGTGCTGCAAAATGTGGCATCAGTTTTGCTGCCGCAAAAGTGTGAAACAGCTGCCGCATTGCCGAAAACTGCACCCACATTCTGCAGCAGTTGTTAGAGTTTCTATTAGAGCATCGTGATTGGAAAAAACCAGCAACCCTGTCATTCCTGCACCAAAACAGGGTTATTGCAGTACTTGCAGCAGCAAATATTTAAAGAGTTTGTCCCAATGGGAGCTTGGCGAACAGGACCCTCGCAGTCGCGTTGTCAATGCGACCATGTTCGCACCCAAACCGTGGTTTAGAAATAGCCTATTCTATAAGTTGCTAGGATAAATGAATTTAAGATGTTTTGTAATAACTACTACTAAGACTGGAAGAAAACTATTACAAAATTAAAACTGAAAAGAGGTGAATGCAATGAGATGAAATATTAATGCTATGATTCCTCAAGTAATGTTGTGTATACCGGTGTGCATGATAAGTGCTTATGTGTTAGCTATTAACTATAATTGTGGCGGTCCCTCATATACTGTTGTCTCCCGCCGTTGGTAAGTGGCAACTAGACAACTCAATTATCCACACCCTCTTTAGACATGGGTCATCTGTAAGAAAAATAGAGTATTAAGGTAACAAGACCAATCAAGGTAAACCAGAGCAAAGACATTAAGTTCTATGGACAACCATACTCTTAAGAAAGTGTGCTAGTAACAAGATATCCCGTATGTCACTTTGGGATCAAGCAATTCACAACACTATACCTATGTATATCATGAGTGATCTTGAGGAAATTAAATCTTAATGGGCGGTGCATCCTTAGCTGCTATTGCCTCCGCAAATCACTTATAGCAAATAGCCTATTAGTTCTACCCACGGACTTGTCAGGCCCATGGACGAGTAGAGACTAATGATAAGTTTTGTGACACTCCGTAAATCCCTAGTAAACTCCTCAACAATGGATTGGACGTCTCCAATCACTAGAATAATATCATGAATATAACAATGTAAAGAGAAAACACAAACATATTAAATAACAAGAACACACCACACTTTAATTACTCAAATCATCATAACATTAATAAAAGGGGGTTCAAGCCATGTTACAACCAATCACGGAGATCATGATGGGGAAGGATGAAGGAGTAGCGGCGATGGGGATGGTGATGATGGTGCGGTTATGGTGGCATCGGCATGGTGATGGCGGCGTCCTCCTTCTCCTCCTATTCTTGCTTAGATGGCTTGATGGTGTTGATGGAGATCTGGATCTTGGTAGAGCTGTAGAGGCTATGGAGGTGGCACGATGGCAGGGCGCCGCCGTGGAGGCGGTAGATGGGATCTAGATCTTGTATATGGTGTATTATGGCTTCCCCCCTCCTCCCTCTTTATATAGGCCTTGGGGGTGCCCTAGGGTTCCCCCAATACCGTCATATGACTTAGGGAAGGTTCTGGAGGTTTTCTGGGGCGAAATCCCATCGTTTCCGATCCTTTTTACAACTATACGGGCGCAACTATACGGCCGGAAAATGCTTCCGGTTGTATAGTTGCTTGTTAAACCGTTTGATCCTTTTAGTATTTTGGTCGCCATTTCTTTATACAAACTCCGTTTTGGGTGTCCTTGGTCTCATTGAGTTCGTATCGTCGAGGGCTACAACCATATGGTCTTGGATCTTAATTTTGAGAAGTTGGAAAAATTCACTTTTTCCAACACCCAAATGGCTAAGTCTGGTCCCTGCAGCTCCTCCATACTATGCTCTCTTTGTTCCTTTTTCCTTCGTTTTATACATAACCATCATCAACACCTACACACATGTCAAAGACAAGGAAGAGGGATACAATTCTACGTAAACTACTAAATGTGCAAAGCTCATATTGAATTTAATAAAAACAAGTAATTATGCATATTAGGCATAGCAATAGTTAGATGGAGCATGATATGATAGGAAAATGACACAATTTATATTGCTAAAAAGTGTTATAGTATCACAACCATCAACTTTCCCAAGCTAGATCTTGCTCGTCCTCGAGCAAAAGGGATCGATAACTTAATGGATGTGATCTTGCTTATCATTGAAAATCAATGCACTGTATCCTTGTTTTTCCTGCAAGCTCAAAGCAAGAGAGCACATAATCATACAAGGCAATATAAGCTCAGTTATATTATTCCAAACCACTAGAGATTAGTCAAAAACTTCTATGCTCCATGTCAAAGTTAAATCTAGCTTGCAAGTAAACTTGTGATACTTCTATACGCATTTTATTGTATTTTTGTTTTTTTATTTGTATAAGGCAAAGTGATGACCCACAAGTATAGGGGGTGTATCGAAGTATTTTCGATAAGTAAGAGTGTCGAACCCAACGAGGAGCATAAGTTGTTGACGAGTGGCTTGGATCATGAATTCTCTATAAATACTTAGCAAACGGATTTTTAGGGGTTTTTCATAATGCAGATAAATAAAGTGCGAGTACATAAAAGTCAATGATGATAACTGCAGCAAGTGGCCCAATCCTTTCTTTAGCAAAGGACAAGCCGGTTGTATTACTTAAGATGACCAAACGTTCTCGAGGACACATGGGAATATTGTCAAGTGCTTTCATTTAATTGATTAATCTTCTTTGGTTGGATAAGTGTTGTGTGGGTGAACCTCTGCTAATGTACTGACCTTCCTAGGACTAATACATACTTGTGATTATACCCCTTTCAAGCATCCGCAACTAGAAGAAAGTAATTAAGATAAAAACCTAACCACAGCCTTAAACTTTGAGATCCTACATTCCCTTGTGCAAAGGTTTCCTAACGGGGGTTCAGGTTTCTGTCACTCCGGCAACCCCACGATTAGTAGCCAAATACACAATGCATTCCCCTAGGCCCATAAAGGCGAAGTATCATGTAGTCGACGTTCACATGACACCACTAGAAGAATAACACCACAACTTAATTATTAAACCATTGAATCTTTCTCAACACAATACCACTACTAACAAAATGACTTCTCCCATGTCCTCAAGAACTAAATGAACTACTCATGAGACATCATATGGATCAAGATCAGAGGTGAAATAATGATAAGTAACAATCTGAACATAACAATAATTCAACGGTTCCACTGAATAACATCAAATACAACAAGTAATCAATACCGGGAAAGTTCCCCGTAAGAACTATGCAAGATTCAACCCAATTGTTACAGCGGTATGGAGTGGTGATGATGGTGCTGGTGGAGATGATGATGGAGATGATGATGATGATCCCTGATACATTGCAAATGTATCTATAATTTTTGATGTTCCATGCTTGGATTTATCCACTTTCTTGTGTTTTGTCCATACTTTGGAGTGCTTTTCATATGATTTCTTGGACTAACCTATTAACAAGAGCCACAGTGCCAGCTGCCCGTTTTCTGCTGTTTTTGGTTCCAGGAAAGTTAGAAAATGAATATTCTCGGAATTGGACGGGACAAAAGCCAAAGTGCCTATTTTTCCGGAAGTCATCAGATGCCAGAATACGAGACGAAGCAGGGCTAGGGGCCGGCCACACCACCTGGCCGTGCGGCCAGGCCTGGCCCGCGCCAGGGGGTGGTCTGGCCGACCCCAGCACCCCTAGCCTCTGCTTCCGCCTATAAGATGCCCTTGGGACAAAAACCCTAAGTACCCGATTAAAAAATCCACAAAAGAGTCTGTAGCTATTGTCATCTCCATCCCTAGATCGAGAGGGATCTGAAGCTCTTCCCGGCACCCTGCCGGAGAGGGGAATTCACCCTGGAGGCCTTCTTCATCACCATGCAAGCCTCCGGTGTGATGCGTGAGTAGTTCATCCTTGGACTACAGATCCATGTAGTAGCTAGATGGCTGGTTCTCCTCCTTTGTGCTTTCATGTCTAGAACTTGTGAGCTCCGTTCATGATCAAGATCATCTATTTGTAATTCTGCATGTTGTGTTTGCGGGGATCTGATGGATATTGAGATGCTATTTCAGATTGATTATTGATTCTATCATGTCTTTGTTATTTGTGATCTTGCATGCTTTCCGTTGTTAGTAGCTATCTTGGCCAAGTAGATGCTAGCAACTCCAATAGTTAGTATTTATACTCGATAGTGGGTTCATGCCTCTGGTAATCTGGGGAAGTGACAGAAATCTCTAAGGTACTAGATGTGCTATTGGTACTAGGGAGAAAACGTAACACCCTCAAATCGGCCCAATGCAAGTTTTAGCCCTTTCCGCCAAACCCGCATAGAAACGATTCAAGGACGCCCACCAGGCACTTTCGTGCGAGTGGAACACGAAGTAATACCATTACACAACAGTCATCGATGGGACCCACAGAACAGATATATATATATATATATATATACAACAGTGACTCAACGAGTCAAGAATACATATATAATATACAAAGATCCAAATCACCTTGAAAACGATAGAGCGTCCGGCTACGGACAAGATGAAAATGGGGCTAAGAGCCCTGAAGAATAACCAATGGCGTCCATAACCCTGCCTAGGCCAAGCCGGAAGGGTAACCCTGCTAACGACGTCGATCTCAAACCTGCTAAAACAAAAGGGGTGCCGACAAAGGGCAAAGGAAAAAGAGGAGTGTCAGTACTGAGGCCAGTACACAACGAGGCTAGAATTCGTCGGCTCTCGCCTACATAGGTATGGTGGGCTGAAGCGGCAGCGCAGCGGCAGTAAACAACCTATAGAGACTCGGCACAACTAGCGGTTATTAGAGAGGGATAAGAACCTATTCGGATCCAACCTGAAGCTAACACCAAACAAACCCATCCTGGTATTCCCCCTCGAGACCCAACGAGAAAGTCAAACTGAGGAACTCACACAGTTGGCAGTGTTATTCATTCCGTTATAGTGGTAGCACTTACTAATCGGATATAGATAGCATTCTTCGGTCGATTCCGTTATAGTGAAGCTGATTACTAGGCAGATAGATTAAGTCAAATTTATAGCACAACTTTAGTTATGCTTGTCTATGATCAAGATACTGTGCTCCAAGTCGTCCATAATCGCGGGCACGGCTTTCAGAAAGTTTTACCCTGCAGGGGTGCACAAATAGCAACACACACTCGATCAACCTCGGAAAAACCAACTCAAAACCCAATGAGGCATTCACGATAAAGCGATCACAGGATTCATAAATATTTCAGGGGGCCACCCCACTAAGCTACCAGCAACGAAGTTGGCCGGCTCCGGAACGGACCCAGGGTTTGCGTCAATGGCTGTAAACGACTGGGAACCCGAAAGTGTGACTGGGCTTGTCGATACCGCGAAAACACTCCGCAATCCTAAACAGTACAGGTGCTCCATGCACAATCTTAAATAAAGCAGTAACATGGCATAAGTACATGATAGTAATAAAGCCCCGAACTACTTGTGGCCCCAAGAAATAGAAATGAATCAAGCTCTGGCTCAGGGGGGTCCATAAGGCCTCCCGGATGTGGATAGTGCGAAAAATCAAGGAACAGGTATCAAGTACTCGGGGTTCTATGGGACACAAGTGAGCGTGGAAGAACCAAATAACATCTATTGCCCACCGATGCCTCTGCATTAGTTAAATCTAGCATTTTAATAGTTGTAATTAAAGTCACGATCGTCTCCACCACTAAACATCTCCACCAGCATTCCAAAAACTGTGGTACTCGACATCACGAGATCGCACCTGAGCAAGCAACTACGACTCGCAAGGCCAGCTATCGACCAAACAACAGGTATTAGGAGGTGTCCATTGCAATATAGAGGCTGCACAGGATATAACTGGTGCACGGAAACTAAAGCATCGCGACACGGATAGCAATAGATCAATAGAAGGAAGTAAAGACTATAAATGCAAAATAGGTAGAAAGGGGGAGAATGCTCGCCTGGGAAACACTGCCGGAGATTCATATCCGAAGAACTTGTCGATACTCGCATCCACTCATCGTCCTAATCCGCGAAGAAGCAAAGCACTAGAAGAAACACCGGATGCAATATTTAATACTATGGCAGAAGATCCGGCATGCTTATGATATGATGCATGGCATGGCACAGATGCGGTGCAACTAGGCAATATTAAGCGGAACCGGGGTCCCAACAATTAATTAATCAGTTCAAGTTATTTAGAAACCCCGCAATTTAAATGTTGTATTAACAGGGTGAAACATGGCATCGGTTCGCTACACCAATTTAAATGGAGTCCGGAATAAGACAAAGATATCCCGCATAAACACTCCCTATTTAATTATGCGGTGAATCGGCATAATGCCCCAACCCACATGATGCGATGCGAATATGAACCATTTAATATGCACAATATATATATCATTATAAAAATAGGGGTCTTAAAAGGAAAAGAGGTCACACATTAGGGGTCGAAGGTCTTGGGGTTGGGGTTCGGGTTCGCGGGATCGGTCTTCGGATCCGAGAGGAAGAAGGACGCCGGGTGCGGTCTTCGGGTCCAGGAAGGAGTTCTCAGTGCTCCGTGTGGTCGATCTTTGGGTCACCGGGTCCCTGTTGACGAACTTGCCGTACCGTGACGGAGAACTTGATGTCCCTGGTTGGAGCCGCCTGTCTTCGATGCATCTCATTCTTCGGTCGTGAAGATCTTGTCGTCCTACTTTTGGTGGTGGTCATGAGCATCAAAGGGTAACTTGGATCTACAGCGAGGGCGTCTCATACGCACATACATGACAGAAACCTACAGAGCACAAAGATATGACACAGTAGCAGCAATGCTAGTGTAAACATAGGCACATGATGGCTGAAGACGGAACATGCTGAAATGGGCCTCGCGGGAGGAGGATGCCGCGAGGTCGAGTGGGCCGCAGGCGCGCAGGGTAGGAGACGCGGGGCCGCTCGGACCGGCAAGCGCGGGGCCGGGCGCTGGCGGAGGGCGCAGGGCCGGCGACGGCTGCAGGGGTCCGGGCTTCTGTGCAGGACGGCGGGGTGGAGGAAGCAGCGGCGGGATGCGGACGACGAGGCCGAGGTGGAACCGGAGGGAGGTGCGGCGGCGGGCGCCTGGGAGCAGGCGGGGCTGAGCTCCGGGAAGAGGCGGGCAACGGCGGCGCGGAGGCCGGCGAGGACAGGGATTGAGGTGACGCTTGGGGCAGTGATGGAGCGCCTGTGCGGCGGTCATACGGAGAGGCAGAGGGGCCGGGGAGGTGGGCGACGCGTAGAGGCGGTGGACGACAGGCTCGCTGGCGCGGTCGGAGACGAGCCGCGGCCGGGAGAGGAGACGCTGGCCAGCGACCGAGGGGAAGGGCGCCGAATCAGAGGAGGGAGGTCGCCATGGCGGGGACGGCTCTAGGCGGTGGGTCGAGGAGAGGCGGAGGGAGACGGAGAGCAGGGCTCGGCCGGAGGGACTCGCGGCGGGGCGACTGCGTCCAGGGGAGGTGGGGAGAGGGCGAGCGATGCGTGAGGTGGGGAGCGGGGTCGCGACGCGGGCGGACGTGGTCTTGATGCGTGGCAGTCGATGGCGTGTGGGGCCGGGGCGCGTGGTAGGTGGGGGTGGACGGGGCGTGCCTGTCCATCCCAGGAGGGTGGGGCCGCGCGAGCGGGAGAGGGCAACGCACGTGGCTGGCGGGGTGGCCGGTGGGTGCGGCTGGCTGTGCGCGGGGCGTGTGTGTGAGTGCGTGTGTGGGTGGGGTGCATGGCGAGTGGGGCCAGCGGGCTGAGGTGGCGAGCATCGGTTGGTGCAGGTGAGGTGGAGGGAGCAACCAGGTGGAGTGGGGTTGGTGGAAGGGTGGCCGGTCGGTGCTTGTGTGCGTGCGTGTAGGTGCTAGGTGTGTGTGTGTGTGACCGGGCTAGGTCTAGGTCGGTTAGGCGTGTTGGTTCAGGGTCGGGTGTGGGTCGGTTTAGAGAGTCTAGGATTTGGGTTTGGTGTTGGCTGGGAATTAGACTAGGGTTTGGAGGTGGCCGACCGGGCTTTTGGGCCTGGCTGGCTGCCTCCCAAAAATAATGCAAACTTTTATTTTAATTTAAAATAGACTTTTGTAAATAGTTTTTAGACAAATAAAATACTCAGAAAAGACCGGAGTTTTGATTTGAAATTAAGGCGGGGAATATTTAGAAAACAAAACTAGGCTTTTAGAAAATAGTTTTAGACAAACAAATGCATGATGACATGACGATGCTCAAATGCAATGTGGCATGATGACATGAGCATGCAGTCATGGAGATGCAATGCACAAAAACAACACGATTTTCTAGTAGGGGTTTTTGCGGGGCACCACAATTCGACACCACTAACAATGGATCTCGCCGTCGAGATCCGCCTCATAGTACCGGAAAGAAGGTCGGCGATCAGAATCTTCTCGCTTCGTGTAGAACCTCGCGACACCACTAACAAGAGGTCGTTGTCCGTGGTCGTTGAGAGAACACTGCAGAAAACAAAGGACGAAGGTAAATGTATCCACAAATAAAGCCACCTCTAACTTCCGTGAACGGAGTAAAATTGCTGGATCCACCGATTCAATGTACAAAGCGAATGATAAGAGGAGTGGTATGGTAGCTACCCCATCCCGCACTCAAAGCATTACTTTGCACATGAATAGGAGAATTATGCAACCAACTCTCGAAATTCAGACTGAAGATCTCGACAAGCGAGGTTCGGAACAAAGGAGTGATGCAGGCTCTGCATCGGATCTGGCGTAGATGATGTTGTCGCGTCGGAAAACACCGGAAAACACAACAAGGAACAGAGAGAAGTCCAACAGGTGAAGGATTCCTTAGATAGCATGAAGACCGGATGTAGAAGCACCGTTACCAAAGGAGGAAGCGAAACCCTGAAGGTACGACGGAAACCCAACCACGAGAATTCCTGGACTCGACGAGAGGGAAGAGAGCAGATTCAAAACACGCAGAGGTAAGAGGAGATTAGCAGAGGGGTAAGGAGTAAAACAAACCTAATCAGAGCTATCCAACCGATTTTTCAAAAATAGTTTGACGCTCTACTTCGACCGTTAGCTAGGTTATCCTACAGGCTGGACTTGTGGGGTATCGCAACTGCTGAGCTCTGATACCACTCTGTAACACCCTCAAATCGCCCTATGCAAGTTTTATCCCTTTCCGCCAAACCCGCATAGAAACGATTCAAGGACGCCCACCAGGCACTTTCGTGCGGGTGGAAAACGAAGTAATACCATTACACAACAGTCCTCGATGGGACCCACAGAACATATATATATATACAACAGTGACTCAACGAGTCAAGAATACAGATATAATATACAAAGATCCAAATCACCTTGAAAACGATAGAGCGTCCGGCTACGGACAAGATGCAAATGGGTCTAAGAGCCCTGAAGAATAACCAATGGCATCCATAACCCTGCCCAGGCCAAGCCAGAAGGGTAACCCTGCTAACGACGTCAATCTCAAACCTGCTAAAACAAAAGGGGTGCCGACAAAGGGCAAAGGAAAAAGAGGAGCGTCAATACTGAGCCCAGTACACAACGAGGCTAGAATTCGTCGGCTCTCGCCTACATAGGTATGGTGGGCTGAAGCGGCAGTAAACAACCTATAGAGACTCGGCACAACTGGCGGTTATCAGAGAGGGATAAGAAAGACCTATTCGGATCCAACCTAAAGCTAACACCAAACAAACCCATCCCGGTATTCCCCCTCGAGACCCAACGAGGAAGTCAAACCGAGGAACTCACACAGTTGGCAGTGTTATTCATTCCGTTATAGTGGTAGCACTTACTAATCAGATATAGATAGCATTCTTCGGTCGATTCCGTTATAGTGAAGCTGATTACTAGGTAGATAGATTAAGTCAAATTTATAGCACTAGTTTAGTTATTCTTGTCTATGATCGAGATATTGTGCTCCAAGTCGTACATAACCGCGGACACGGCTTTCAGAAAGTTTTACCCTGCAGGGGTGCACAAATAGCAACACACACTCGATCAACCTCGGAAAAACCAACTCAAAACCCAACGAGGCATTCACGACAAAGCGATCACAGGATTCATAAATATTTCAGGGGGCCACCCCTCTAAGCTACCCGCAACGAAGTTGGCCGGCTCCGGAACGGACCCAGGGTTTGCGTCAATGGATGTAAACGACTGGGAACGTGAAAGTGTGACTGGGCTTGTCGATACCCGCGAAAACACTCCGCAATCCTAAATAGTACAGGTGCTCCACGCACAATCTTAAATAAAGAAGTAACATGGCATAAGTACAGGATAGTAATAAAGCCCCAAACTACTTGTGGGCCCAAGAAATAGAAATGAATCAAGATCTGGCTCAGGGGGGTCCATAAGGCCTCCCGGATGTGGATAGTGCGAAAAATCAAGGAACATGTATCAAGTACTCGGGGTCCTACGGGACACAAGTGAGCGTGGAAGAACCAAATAACATCTATTGCCCACCGATGCCTCTGCATTAGTTAAATCTAGCATTTTAATAGTTGTAATTAAAGTCACGATCATCTCCACCAGCATTCCAACAACTGTGGTACTCGACATCACGAGATCGCACCTGAGCAAGCAACTACGACTCGCAATGCCAGCTATCTACCAAACAACAGGTATTAGGAGGTGTCCATGGCAATATAGAGGCTGCACGGGATATAACTGGTGCACGGAAACTAAAGCATCGCGACAACGGATAGCAATAGAGCAATAGAAGGAAGTAAAGACTATAAATGCAAAATAGGTAGGAAGGGGGAGAATGCTCGCCTGGGAAACACTGCCGGAGATTCATATCCGAAGAACTTGTCAATACTCGCATCCACTCATTATCCTAATCCGCGAAGAAGCAAAGCACTAGAAGAAACACCGGATGTAATATTTAATACTACGGCAGAAGATCCGGCATGCTCATGATATGATGCATGGCATGGCACAGATGCGGTGCAACTAGGCAATATTAAGCGGAACCGGGGTCCCGACAATTAATTAATCGGTTCAAGTTATTTAGAAACCCCGCAATTTAAATGTTGTATTAACAGGGTGAAACATGGCATCGGTTCGCTACAACCAATTTAAATGGAGTCCGAAATAAGACAAAGATATCCCGCATAAACACTCCCTATTTAATTATGCGGTGAATCGGCATAATGCCCCAACCCACATGATGCGATGCGAATATGAAACATTTAATATGCACAATATATATATATATCATTATAAAAATAGGGGTCTTAAAAGGAAAAGAGGTCACACATTAGGGGTCTAAGGTCTTGGGGTTGGGGTTCGGGTTCGCGGGATCGGTCTTCGGATCCGAGAGGAAGAAGAACGCTGGGAGCGGTCTTTGGGTCCGGGAAGGAGTTCTCGGTGCTTCCGTGTGGTCGATCTTTGGGTCACCGGGTCCCTGTTGACGAACTTGCCGTACCGTGACGGAGAACTCGATGTCCCTGGTTGGAGCCGCCTGTCTTGATGCATCTCATTCTTCAGTCGTGAAGATCTGTCGTCCTACTTTTGGTGGTGGTCATGAGCATCAAAGGGCAACTTGGATCTACAGCGAGGGCATCTCATACGCACATACATGATAGAAACCTACAGAGCACAAAGATATGACACAGTAGCAGCAATGCTAGTGTAAACATAGGGCGCGCACACGATGGCTGAAGACGGAAGACGCTGAAATGTGGCTCGCGGGAGGAGGAGGCCACGAGGTCGAGTGGGCCGCAGTCGTGCGGGGTAGGAGACGCGGGGCCGCTCGGACCGGCGAGCGCGGGGCCGGGCGCTGGCGGAGGGCGCAGGGCCGGCGGCGGCTGCAGGGGTCCGGGCTTCCGTGCAGGACGCCGGGATGGAGGAAGCAGCGGCGGGATGCAGACGACGAGGCCGAGGTTGAACCGGAGGGAGACGCGGCGGCGGGTGCCTGGGAGGAGGCGGGGCAGAGCTCCGGGAAGAGGCGGGCGACGGCGGTGCGGTGCGGAGGCCGGCGAGGACGGGGATTGAGGCGACGCTTGGGGCGGTGATGGAGCGCCTGTGCGACGGTCGGACGGAGAGGCGGAGGGGCCGGCGAGGTGGGCGACATGTAGAGGCGGTGGACGGCAGGCTCGCTGGCGCGATCAGAGACGAGCCGCGGCCGGGAGAGGAGACGCTGGCCGGCGACCAAGGTGAAGGGCGCCGAATCAGAGGAGGAAGGTCGCCACGGCGGGGATGGCTCCAAGCGGTGGGTCGAGGAGAGGCGGAGGGAGACGGAGAGCAGGGCTCGGCCGGAGGGACTCGCGGCGGGGCGACTGCGTCTAGGGGAGGTGGGAGAGGGCGAGCGACGCGTGAGGTGGGGAGCGGGGTCGCGATGCGGGCGGACGCGGTCTTGACGCGTGGCGGTCGATGGCGTTTGGGGCCGGGGCGCGTGGTAGGTGGGGGTGGACGGGGCGTGCCTGTCCATCCTAGGAGGGTGGGGGCCACGCGGGCGGGAGAGGGTGACGCGCGTGGCTGGCAGGGTGGCCGGTGGGTGCGGCTGGCTGCGCGCGGGGCGTGTGTGAGTGCGTGTGTGGGTGGGGTGCATGGCGAGTGGGGCCAGCTGGCTGAGGTGGCGAGCACCGGTTGGTGCAGGTGAGGTGGAGGGAGCGGCCAGGTGGAGTGGGGTTGGTGCAGGGAATTAGACTAGGGTCGGGTGTGGGTCGGTTTAGAGAGTCTAGGATTTGGGTTTGGTGTTGGCTGGGAATTAGACTAGGGTTTGGAGGTGGCCGGCCGGGCTTTTGGGCCTGGCTGGCTGCCTCCCAAAAATAATGCAAACTTTTATTTTAATTTAAAATAGACTTTTGTAAATAGTTTTTAGACAAATAAAAGACTCGAAAAAGACCGGAGTTTAGATTTGAAATTAAGACGGGGAATATTTAGAAAACAAAACTAGGCTTTTAGAAAATAGTTTTATACAAACAAATGCATGATGACATGACGATGCTCAAATGCAATGTGGCATGATGACATGAGCATGCGGTCATGGAGATGCAATGCACAAAAACAACGCGATTTTCTAGTAGGGGTTTTTACGGGGCGCCACAGAAAACAACAATCCTTTGTTCATAGAACAATCGTATTGTTTACATTACACGCAATTCGTAAAGTAATAATCAGTTGCTTGCAACTTAATACTAGAGGGGGTTCGGATGATAACCTAAAGGTGGATTATTAATCATAGATGCAGTTGGATGGCGGTCTATGTATAATGTTGTAATGCCCAATCAAGTCTCAAAGGAGTCAAGATGATTAGTATATGCATGTATTGCTTTCTCGATGTTTGTCAATTGCCCCGCTGTAATTTGTTCACCCAGCATGTTATCTATCTTAAGGAGAGCCACCTCTAGTGAACTATGGATCCCGGTCCTTTTCTTTACATACAATCTACAAACTGTTTACTGCTTTGTGTTTACTTTCTGCAAACTATTACTTCCTTCCATTCGATACGTTTAATCCTTTGTTTTCAGCAAAACACAGTGAGATTGATAACCTCATTGCAAGTTGGGGACAAAGTTCTATGGTTGTGTTGTGCAGGTCTCCATGTTGCTACTAGCACTGGTAGTGCGCCCTGCCAAGGCTCAGCTAGCAACACATTTGGGGTGTTTCCTTGCTCCTATTGGTTCGATTAAAGCTTGGTTTCATAACCGAGGGAAACTTGATGCTATGCTCATCATACCGTCCTCTTGGGGTTCCCAACGAGCTCTATATCAACACCGAGCCATCAAGCTTTTTTCTGGCGCCGTTGCCGGGGAGTCAAGGACATCTTCACAAGGGGACTCCCTCATAACCAATCTCTTACTTTGTTATTTTTGTGTTGCTTAGTTTCTTTTTGTTTTGTTTGCTTGTTTCTTTATCAAAAACACAAAAAAATAGTTCTACTAGTTTGCTTTCTTATTTGAAAACACAAAAATGACTACTCTTGAAAACACTAAGTTGTGTGACTTCACTAGCACCAACAACAATGATTTTATGAGCACACCTATTGCTCCACCTGAGCCCGAAGATACTTTCTTTGAGATAAAACCTGCTTTACTCAATCTTGTTATGAGAGAACAATTTCTGGTATTGGTAATGAAGATGCTGCTTCCCATCTAAATAACTTTGTTGAACTTTGTGAGATGCAAAAGCATAGGGATATAGATGGGGATATTATTAAGCTAAAATTGTTTCCTTTCTCTTTGAGAGGAAAAGCTAAAGAATGGTTGAATTCCTTAACTAGGAATAGTATTGATTCTTGGACTAAATGCAAAGATGCTTTCATTGGAAAGTACTATCCTCCTGCTAAGATTATATCTATGAGAAGTGAAAATAATGAAGTTTAAAACAATCTGATAATGAACATGTTGCTCAAGCTTGGGAAAGAATGAAATCTTTGGTAAAGAATTGTCCCACTCATGGACTGACTGCTTGGATGATCATCCAAACTTTTAATGCAGGATTGAACCACTCTTCAAGGAACCTATTGGATTTTGCTGCTGGAGGTACCTTTATGACCATTACTTTGGGTGCTGCAAACAAAACTTCTGGACAATATGATGGTTTATTATTGTGAATGGCATATTGAGAGAGCTCCACAAGGTAGGAAGGTAATTTTGTTGAGGAAACTTCCTCCTTGAGTGATAAGATTGATATTATTATGTCTATGCTTGTTAATGGGAAAGCCCATATTGATCCAAATAATGTCCCTTTAGCTTCTTTGGTTGCTCAAGAAGAGCAAGGATATGAACTTCATAAGAAATAACAACTTTGGCATAATGCTTATAGGAATAATTTTGGTAACAACAATTATAAGCCATATCCTTCCAACAATGGTAATGCTTATGGAAGTTCCTACAACAATAATACGAGTGCTCCCTCTGAACTTGAAGTTATGCTTAAAGAGTTTATTAGTAAACAAACTTCTTTCAATAAAACTATTGAGGAAAAACTCTCTAATGCGGAAAGAAATATACATCTTTGGTTGAAGCTCAATCTTCTTTGAATAAAATGGCTGCTAAACCTGAAACTAATGATAATCCCTTTGCAGCTACCAATTCTATACAAGTAAGAATTGATGAAAATGTTATACTATTAGCTGAATTACATGCTGAGTGGGAAAGAGAAGATGAAATTGCTAGAAACATTAGTGTTTATACTATTACCACCACTAGTGTTGAGGCTAGTAATAGTTCTACTACTCTAGATGATAAATTTGTTTTGATCTTGATGGTTGCAACATCTCTGAAGTTATTAAGTTCCTACAAAATCTTGCTAAAAGTCCTAATGCTAGTGCTATGAACATGGCCTTTACAAAACACATTACTAATGCTCTCATAAAGATTAAAGAAGAAAAGATGAAACATAAAGCTTCTATTCCTATAAAACAAGAAGATGGTTGGGAACCCATCATTAATATGACAGTGAATGACTTTGATTTCAAAGCTTTATGTGATCTTGACAGTAGTGTTCTATTATGCCTAGAAGGGATTTATGATATGCTTGATTTTCCTCCACTGAAGATTGTTATTTGAATGTCCCACTTGATGATAATGCTAAAAAGAAACTCATGAGGAGTATTACTGATGTTCTTATTATGGTTAACAATGCCTATGTCCTGTTGATTTCTTTGTTTTGGATGTTGAATGCAATGCTTCTTGTCCTATTACTTTGGGAAGACCTTTTCTTAGAACTGTTGGTGCCATATTGATATGAAAGAAGGCACCATTAAATATCAACTCCCACTCAAGAAAGTTATAGAACACTTCCCTAAGAAGAGAGATAAGATTTCTTTTGCTTCTCCTATGAAAACAAAATTTGGTCTTAATGCTTCTTCATTTGAGAATGCTTGATTCTTTTCTTGCTTCTTATGCCTAACTTAAAGGCGTTAAAGAAAAGTATTTATTGGGAGATACCCAAAAGTTTAGATGAGTCTTGGGAAGTTATTACTTCAGTAATAACCACTCCTTATCCTTTTTATTTGCTTTTTGTGCCAAGAGTAACCTCTAATGAGAGAGAAGTAATGATTGGGAAAGTTGCTGTCCCGAAACAGATTTCTGTGCTTCGGTAAATCTGTGAACGTCTTGAGGCGTGAATTTTTGTGCTTCTGCCCCAGGTTGTTATCTAACTTTCGTTAGTTCAACACTTTTTTATTTGAGCAACATAAGGTCTTCGAAAAAATTCGTCTTTACCTGCTGGTCTGTTTTGACAGATTTCTGCCATTTTCTGCATTTGCTTCTTGTTGGTTCCTTTTTGAGTTCTTTTGGGGAATGAGCTTTTTGAGGGAAGTGCTACAGTATCTAGTCTAATGGAAGTTTATTTGGTGTAAACTGAACCTTAAGACTTATTTATCTTGAGTACACTAATGTTGCTAATAAAGATTGTGTGAAGTTTTGTATGAAGGAAAAATTTCAGGTATATGAAGGAATGAGTAATGAGGGGAAGGATGGACTAAAGATCAAGCTTGGGGATGCCACGCGTGTCACCCCAAGAAATATCCAAGAAGTACAAGCGTCAAAGCTTGGGGATGCCCAAGGCATCCCCTTCTTCATCAATAAAAATCCCAGGTTTCTTCCAAACCCTTCATTTTATTGTTTCATGCACAGTTGTGTTGTTCTTGGAGCGTCTTCTTTTTCGTTTTTGTTTTGGTTTTCATTTTCTTTTGTTTGCTTAGTTTCTGAATAAATTGGTTGGACCCCCTCTTTCTTACATTGGTTTGCAAATAGTTTGGTTTGGTTTGGAAAAGAGTAGGAAAGTTCATACTTATGTGGTAAAAAGAGCTTTTTTGACTGTGGCCTATGCTTTGTCATGCCATGCTTGATATTGTTTTGGCTTTATGCTTAGTATTCTTTGATGTAGCATGACTTTTTATAAACAATTGAGATTGCTTAATGTGCCTTGGATGAATCATGCGTTGTTTTAGCATATTAAAGCATAGTATAGTGGTATTCTCCTTTGATGCTTTATTTGGGTTGACTTGGCGCATGCTCACACCATGTTATGACTATCTCAAGTCACCATAGCCTTTATGATCCTTTAGTTTTAACACTTGTAGTATCACTTTATGCTTTGATCAATGATGTTTTGTCGCTCTGCATGATTATGGCCATTATTGCTCTCTTAGTTTGTCGCTCCCAGTCTTTTGCTAGCCTCCACAACCAAGTATGAGTTCCACTCATGCATCCAACTCCCTAAACCAAGTTATTCCAAAGAGTCCACCATACCTACCTACTAGCTTATGCTATTCCAAGTATATTCATGCTTTTGTTTACCTTCCAAATTAAACTTGTTATGAGAAAACTAGTGATTAAAGCTCTCACGAACTTGATGGCACACTTTACTTTTTTGCATCTAATAAACTTGAACCATTGGGTCCTTCTTTGTTGCATATATGCTTGCGCTTTATAAGTTGAAATTAGCAGAACCATGTATCATGGGGAACGCTTTCAACATTGCACTTGTACTTTGTACCCCGTTGATATCATGTTCTTTTGCTTACGGATCCCGGCGGTGTGAAATAAAAGTGGAACTTGTAAGATCATGGAGTTTGTATGTGTGTTAGAGAAACGCCTAGGCCGCTAGCCTAAGCCATGCCTAATCATGGTGGAAACTTGCAACAGCATCACCATAATGAGCACTCTATGAAGCATCCTCAATAAAAACCTATGCAAATAGCAAATAAAAAGATCGCTGAGATGCTCATTGTCTGCTTGCCTTGTCATTTTGATTATGGGATAGCTCCTGTATCATGTGCAAGGGGTACCCCGTTGGCGGTTCTTATGATACATATGTACTTACAATGACAAGAGCTTACTTGTGACTAAAGTTGAGTAGCATGAGGATCGGTCTTCGTAAGTAAGGGGCATGAGATTTCAGTTTATAACTTGTCAAGCATATCCTCTTAGTTGTGTCACTTTAACCTTAATCACCTTCAAGATGCTTATGATAGGGGCAATGAGAGCTGAAAGCTATAAGTACCATAATTTTTGGAAGCTCTTTATGAGACTTGTATCCCTAATTCCTTTTATGATGGCCTTTCTTCCACCATTATATTGAGTCTCCACCTTCTACCTTATGCACGTACTTTGAGAGCATAGTGGCCATTCTTAGTTCTATGTGCATTGTCCAAGACTAGTTGATTGATGCATAACTTGATATTGCTTGTTTTAAAACTATTTGTATCTACTCACTCTATGAACTTTGAAGGTGTCCTATGCATTTATATTTGCTACTCTATGAGGGACAAGCTGAATACTATTATGCTATGTTTTTCTTTATGTGAAACAAACAAACGTCTTGCAAAGCATTGTTAATGAATCTTTTGTTTGTGCCTTTTCATGTTGCATCATAGTTTCTTTGTCTTATTGCTAGAACTTTGTCTTTCATGTTATGATTGAAGTACTATGATCCCAGCTTTGAATGTTTACAAATACTTTGATCAAGTCTTTGATGGTGCATGTCACCTCAAAAATTATTCTTTCTTTTTATCACTTACCTACTCGAGGACGAGCAGGAGTTAAGCTTGGGATGTTGATACATTGCAAATGTATCTATAATTTTTGATGTTCCATGCTTGGTTTTATCCACTTTCTTGTGTTTTGTCCAACTTTGGAGTACTTTTCATATGATTTCTTGGACTAACCTATTAACAAGAGCCATAGTGCCAGCTGCCTGTTTTCGGCTTTTTTTGGTTCCAGGAAAGTCAGAAAATGAATATTCTCGGAATTGGACGGGACAAAAGCCAAAGTGCCTATTTT